>CM035840.1:225042175-226341811 GCA_020510985.1 Pholidichthys leucotaenia
TTAACTTGCAACTTTTTCTTGTAAATATGCATGAATTTTCTCTCAATTTTGTGACCGTCCTCTTTATCCCAAAAAGTATTTGTTGTCAGACTTTTTTTGAATATGCATATACTTTTTTGATATGCATTAGAATTTAGGTGGAAGCTTCAAATAACACATTATGTCACATTATATTTTGGATTTCATTATTTTATCATTTCTTTTAACTGTGCAAATAAATAAATCATGAATAAATACATAAACCTGTGGACCCTGCCTCTCACCCAAAGATGCTGGGATAGGCTCCAGCCGCCTGCGACCCGAAAAGGATTAAGCAGAAGAAGATGGATGGATGGATAAATACATAAATCCTAAATTGCAGCTTTTTAACTGTAAATTTGCAACTTTGTCCATAAAAATTTGTGACTTTTTTAAACAAGGGCACTCTGAGGTGAGTGCAATATCCCCCGCCTCCGTTTTCTTTGAAGATTCCAATACTTACTGACGGAGAGCAGTTTTCAGTTTTTCAATATAATTACTGTGGCAGAACCAAATTATGATAAATCCGTCATCCATAAATGTACAACAAAATATGCAAGCCATAGTTGTAGGGCAGGATCCCGAGGTGAACCCCTGCAGCAAGTATGGTGACCCTAGAGAAGTTTACACATTCTATAGTAAGAGATCATAGGGAGTGCTAACTTTGACCCCAAACTTGTAGTCAGAGCTCATGGTGTCAGAGTAAAGCTGTGTACCAGGTTTGATGACCCTAACTTTACTTGTACAGTAATGAGGCATACTTGTATATTGGCGACTTTACACTGTCAAATTCGTGACCGTCTCGTGACAGTTTTTTCTTTAAATTTGTGAGTTTTTCCAAAACAACAGGGAGCCACTGGATATGGGCCAAAGAGCTACATGTTGGAGACCCCAGGGTTAGGTCATTGTTGGAGAAAGCAGAACAAAAAGACTGATTACAGTCACTGAGGATATGCCATGACATCACATCAGGCTTTGGGTTGACAGAAATGCGGCAACTCTGGTGCAGCTCTTCTCCCCTCAACAAGCATCTTAAAAAAAAATTAAAACTTACATGAACAAGGAAAATTTACAAGAAAAAAACCCCCCTCAAATATATGAGAAAAGCTGCAAGGTTGAGAGAAAAATGGAAAATTTCTGTGTTGTCCTGGACAGTGTTAAAAACATCACTGAGCTAGATGATGATATTTGGACCATATCATACGGCCTTCTTAAGGCGGCCAGAGGAGAATCCAGCATTCGTGGACCATTGGTAAGTTCATGGCCAGGTTGATGGTCTTTTTCAAGAGTTCTTTGATGGCCCCACGAAAACGCTCATTGTAGAGCAGCCATGTGAATGCCATAGGAACAACATAAGAACTATGCAAGATGTTGGGCATAAGTATGCCTTAAGAACACCTCAAGTTGCTCTTGAGGGCCCCTTACAGCAATCATAGGAAACGCCGTACAATCCCCGTTAGTACGGAGATTCGTACAGTGTGTGTAAAGCGATAGTGAGGAGCTCATAAGGCGGAAGTACGTCATTCGTGCGACATTTATGCCGACAAAATGTGCCAAAAGTCGCAAGATCTTTCTACCAACAACTTGAGAGTGCCGTGAGTTGTACAAAAATTTTCGTAAGATGGCAGTAAGTATGCTGTAGGAAGATCCCAATGCACCCTTATGAAGACCGTAAGAACTCTCACGTCATAGCATGGAAACAGCACCTTTAAGAGTTTTAAATGATCTTTTAACTGCCGATTCTGGTAATTCTGCTGTTCTTGTGCTTTTGGACTTGACTACAGTGTTCCGACACAATTGATCACAATATTCTTCTTTCGCGTTTGGAGTTTTGTGTGGGCATAAGGGGCACTGCCCTTAAGTGGTTTAAGTCATACCTCTCCAACAGGAGTTTTTCTGTTCAGCTTGGCGAGTTTTCCTCAGCCACATCCCAGCTGAATTGTGGGGGCCCTCTTCTTTTTACTTTATAAATGTTACAGTTGGGTTCCATTTTTAGGAAGCATGATATCAGTTTTCATTGTTTTGCAGATGATGTACAAATCTATCTGCCTCTAAAAACTGAAAATCATTCTTCAGTCCAGACTTTATTAGACTGCCTCAAAGATGTTCAGTCTTGGATAGAAACCTACTTCCTGAGCTTAAACAAAAATAAGACTGAAATCATTGTATTTGGACAACAAGACATCTTAAAAGGCTATGACAGCATCATTGGCACCTTTAGTTCTTATTTTAGTTTGTGTGCAAGAAGCCTGGGTGTAATTTTTAATAGTAATTTTAAATTCAACAAACAAATCAGTTCAGTGGTCAAGACTAGTTTTTATCAATTATAACTTTTAGCAAAGATCAAAGCCTGCCTTCCCAAACCTTATTTTGAGAGCGTTATTCATAATTTTATTACTTCACCCATTGACTACTGTAACTCTCTCTATGTTGGTCTTGACCAGTCATCATTGAAACGACTGCAAAATGTCCAAAATACTGCTGCCTGCTTAGTGGCAGGAAAGAAACTTCACGACCACATCATCCCGATTCTTGCCTCTCTGCATTGGCTTCCTGTTAATTTTTGGATCCAGTTTTAACATTTTATTAATGGTTTTTAAATGTGTAAATGGTTTAGCACCTTTTTATTTATCCAAGCTTCTTCAGCCTTATTCCTCAGCCAGAGCACTGAGATCAGCAAACCAGCTGCTTCTGGATGTTCCCAGGGCTCTGTTAAAATCCCGTGGTAACAGAGCCTTTTCAGTAGTGGCCCCTAAACTGTGGAATGGCCTACCTTACCAGGGTAGACCAGCACAGACACTTGAGCACTTTAAAACACTGCTGAAGACTCGTCTGTTCTTCTTGGTGTTTTAGTCCCAGTCTAGGCATGTTATCTTTGCCTTCTTAGTTTTTTAATTTATTTTTATTTATTAACCTCTTGCACTCCGGTGTACCGCAGGCGGGCACGTCTCTGCGTCCTAGAGCGCACGAGGGCGCTGCGTCCTAGAGCGCACTGAAAAAAAAAGCTGCATTTCCGTTCTTCCACTACAGACACAGTCGCGAACAGAAAGCCAAAGGAGTGCTTTGATTGGTTTAGATGTGATTGACCTCTCATTCGAGTAATAAGAGCCTTGAATTGGGTTTCTGAAACCTTGAAGAACCATCCATCCATCCATCCATCTTCTACCGCTTTTCCGGAGGTCCGGGTCGCGGAGGCAGCAGTTCAAGCAGAGAAGCCCAGACTTCCCTCTCCCCAGCCACCTGCTCCAGCTCTTCAGAGGGGATACCAAGGCGTTCCCAGACTAGCTGGGAGACATAGTCTCTCCACCGAGTCCTGGGTCTGCCCCGGGGTCTCCTCCCAGTGGGACGTGCCTGAAACACCTCAAGTGGGAGACGTCCAGGAGGCATCCTAATCAGATGCCCATACCACCTCAACTGACTCCTTTCAATGTGGAGGAGCAGCGGTTCTACTCTGAGCCTCTCCCGGATGACTGAGCTCCTCACCCTATCTCTGAGGGTGAGTCCAGCAATCCTACGGAGAAAGCTCATTTCAGCCGCTTGTATCCGCGATCTCGTTCTTTCGGTCATTACCCAAAGCTCGTGACCATAGGTGAGAGTAGGAACGTAGATTGACTGGTAAATCGACAGCTTTGCCTTAGAACTAAGCTCCCTCTTCACCACAACAGACCGGTACAACGTCCGCATCACTGCAGATGCTGCTCCAATCCGTCTGTCGATCTCTCGCTCCATTTTCCCCTCACTCGTGAACAAGACCCCAAGATACTTAAACTCCTCCACTTGGGGCAGGAGCCTGTCCCCAACCCGGAGAGGACAATCCACCTTTTTCCGGCTGAGGACCATGGACTCGGACTTGGAGGTGCTGATTCTCATCCCAGCCGCTTCACACTCAGCGGCAAACCGTCCCAGCAAGAGCTGTAGGTCATTGCTGGATGAAGCCAACAGGACAACATCATCTGCAAACAACAGAGATGAGATCCTGTGGTCACCAAGCATGACACCCTCCATTCCCTGGCTGCGCCTAGAAATCCTGTCCATAAAAATTATGAACAGGACCGGTGACAAAGGGCAGCCCTGGCGGAGTCCAACTCTCACTGGGAATGACTCCGACCGAGTGTTGGCAATGCGAACTAAACTCTCACAACGGTCGTACAGAGACCGAATAGCTCGTAACAACAAGCCCGATACCCCATACTCCCGAAGCACCCCCCACAAAAATCCACGAGGGACGCGGTCAAATGCCTTCTCCAAGTCCACAAAACACATGTAAACTGGTTGGGCAAACTCCCACGAACCCTCAAGAATTCTCGAGAGGGTAAAGAGCTGGTCCGATGTGCCACGGCCAGGACGAAAACCACATTGCTCCTCCTGAATCCGAGGTTCGACCAACGGCCGGACTCTCCTCTCCAGTACCTTGGCATAGACCTTCCCAGGGAGGCTGAGGAGTGTGATCCCTCTAAAGTTGGAGCACACCCTCCGGTCCCCTTTTTTGAAGAGAGGAACCACCACCCCGGTTTGCCATGCCAAAGGCACTGCCCCCGACCTCCACGCAATGTTGCAGAGGCGTGTCAACCATGACAACCCAACAACATCCAGGGCCTTGAGGTACTCGGGGCGAATCTCGTCCACCCCCGGGGCCCGGCCACCAAGGAGATTTTTAACCACCTTGGCGACCTCAGCCCCTGTGATAGGCGAGTCATCCCCCTCGTCCCCAAACCCTGCTTCCTCTGTGGAAGGCGTATCAGTGGGATTGAGGAGATCCTCGAAGTATTCCTTCCACCGCCCGACGATATCCCCAGTTGAAGTCAACAGTGTCCCATCCGCACCATACACAGTGTGGACGGGGAGCTGCTTTCCCCTCCTGAGCCGCCGAACAGTTTGCCAGAATCTCTTTGAAGCCGACCGAAAGTCTTGTTCCATGGCCTCACCGAACTCCTCCCATACCCGGGTTTTTGCTTCAGCAACCACCCGAGCTGCACTCCGCTTGGCCTGTCGGTACACCTCAGCTGCTTCGGGAGTCCCACAAGCCAACCAAGCTTGATAGGACTCCTTCTTCAGCTTAATGGCCCCCCTCACCACTGGTGTCCACCACTTGGTTCGGGGGTTGCCACCACGAGATGCACCGACCACCTTGCGGCCGCAGCTCTGGGCTGCCGCTTCAACAACAGAGGTGGAGAACATGGCCCATTCAGACTCCATGTCTCCAGACTCCCTCGGAATGTGGTTGAAGTTCTTCCGGAGGTGGGAGTTGAAGACCTCCCGGACAGGGGCCTCAGCCAGACGCTCCCAGCACACCCTCACTATACGTTTGGGTCTACCAGGTCTGAATGGCTTCCTCCCCTGCCATCGGATCCAACTCACCACCAGGTGGTGATCAGTTGACAGCTCTGCACCTCTCTTTACTCGGGTGTCCAAGACATACGGTCGCAGGTCTGATGATACGATAACAAAATCGATCATCGACCTGCGGCCTAGGGTGTCCTGGTGCCAGGTGCACATATGGACACCCTTATGCTTGAACATGGTGTTCGTTATAGACAGACTGTGGTTAGCACAGAAGTCCAATAACTGAACACCACTCGGGTTCAGATCGGGCAGGCCGTTCCTCACACCGCGCCAACGCAGCTGCATGAGCCTGAGGAACAAAAGATCGTCTATTCCCTCCCGCCGCTCCAACGCCTCTGCACGGGCCTGAGGGACTAAAGATCGTCTATTTCCTCTCAACGCTCCAACGCACCATGGCCAAATCTACAGCAACAGCTCAACCTGGATTTTATTGGCGCCGTCTGCGCTGATCTCCGCCAAGTTTCTGCACCCTGACTCACCACTCCAGCGGCCCACCCACGCACTGAACCCCTGCGCACGCACCGGGGAGTTACAAGGACGGCGCATCACGCATGGGACAAGTAACGGCTCCACAGACTGCCTTCCTCCTTCGCCGCTGCCTTTCAGGGCTGCTCGCTCACCTGAGGTACGCATACAGCATACTGGAAGGATTTGTTAACAGTCTCAGCCACGCCACAGACCGCCATCGTCCTCCGCCGCTGCCCTCAGAACCTTCAGGGTTGCTCGTTCACCTGAAGCAAGCACGCAGCTCGCCACTGGATTTTTTAATGGTCTTAGCCACGGCACAACGGGATTTCAGCCGTCAGCTGTTCCCGGGAGCTTTGGGGTTGCTTCAGCACCCAAAACCAACAGTCCCCCCTGCTTTGTTTACTTTCTCTCTTACAGCCGCTCCTGCTTTTCTTCATGGCCACGAGAGGAGTCAGAGACTAATTTTTCTTCTTGTGGACCGCTGCACGTTCAACGGGACCAGCCCTTCGACATTGCGGACCCACAAGCAATTTTTGCGCGGCTCAGGACGATTTCACAGCTCCTGCCGGCACTTACTACCCCTCCCCTCCCCTCCCTCCCCCTCCGCCTGCAGCGAGCTTCTCCCACAGCTCGCTCACACAGATGGATTATCGAGGTCGCGACCCCCTGCCGCGTCCTCTGGGGGGGAGCGTGTGTGGCGGTTCGTTTTAACCCCACAACAGACTAAGGACACTCAGCCCTCTTTTCTCTGTTTTCCTGCTACACTACTGAGGAGCAATGTGCCATTCATGTATTTGTGATGCAAACATGCATGTGTTGTGATGTAATGCGCCATTCTGTATAGTGTGCATATGGCTTGTCCTTACTATGCTTTTTCTGAGCATCTTAGATGTGCTTTGGTGTATTAATGTCTACAGGTAGACGAGTTTCTTCTGTCTCACCTATGTGATGTTAATCGATGCCTTTCATCCTTTGTATTCATGCATTTTGCCCTTACTGTGACCTAGAGACTCAGATCAATATGTAGATGTGCTTGTTAGCCTCTTTGTCTGACACTTGGAGCGAGGTCTAGCTAATCTGCCCATTGTGATGTATGTCTTACAAATGCAAATACCTCCTGCCTGTTCTGTTGTCCCTTTGATCATTCTAAACTGTGGGGTACGTCTCTTTGATGTATTGTTATGATCAAGTATTTAAGGTGCAACTCTGTAACGCAATCTCTCTCTCAATCTGACTTCAACCCTGCTGCAGGACACAGATTTTGTGTCCCCTCTTCACTGAGAGCCTGAGGAATTCGGCTTCAGCCTGCTCACGCTATGGCTGGAGCCGAGTTCCCGTGACGGCGGTATGATTAATAAAACCTGCTTAAAACCACAGCACTGCTGCTTATTTTTCCATGCCGCCTCACTGCCTCGCTCCAAGTGTCAGACAAAGAGGCTAACAAGCACATCTACATATTGATCTGAGTCTCTAGGTCACAGTAAGGGCAAAATGCATGAATACAAAGGCCTCACTGCCGCCTCACGATCGGTAAATTACAACTGTGCGTTAAGAACCCCCCCCCCCCCGCCCCGCCGCTACTCTTCTGTAGCGGATTGCAGATATTTTAGTCCAACTGTGCGTAGTAGACCGCGGTGCACCGTCACCGCTTTCCGTCATGTAGCGACGGGTGATGTCTGTCCTCTGTAGCGGGGGGGGGGGGGGGGGGGGGGGGTTGTTATCTTACCTTGAAGAACCAATGACTGAAAACCTAGCAAGAAGGACCCGCCTACCAACGGCTGCGAATACAGCGAGCCATTTGAAGCACAGAAGTTCGGAAGCATGCGTCCCTTGCAAAATCTGTTTAGTGTAAGCTGCTGGGTGACACACAGGCGTTCGCCAGTCTTTTTTTCTTACTACTGTTTTTATTTGTTTTGAAAAATTGTTCGCCAAAACCGCAATCATGGAAGCGCAAAACCGCAATAATGGAATTATGGTTTGACCGGGTCGCGTGAAGCAGAACCACGAGTCCGTAACAAGCGGACCAGCTTCATGTTCGTCTGACAATGAGGAAGAGAAGTTCGCCAGCTACGCTGCTGTTGTGGACAGGTAAGTGTTATAAGCTAAATTATTCTTTATCCCTGAAAACTGTAATCCAAATGTCTTTTGACCGATCGGTAAATTACAACTGTGCGTTAAGAACCCCCCCCCCCCCCCGCCCCGCCGCTACTCTTCTGTAGCGGATTGCAGATATTTTAGTCCAACTGTGCGTAGTAGACCGCGGTGCACCGTCACCGCTTTCCGTCATGTAGCGACGGGTGATGTCTGTCCTCTGTAGCGGGGGGGGGGGGGGGGGGGGGGGGTTGTTATCTTCTATATTACAGATATTCTAGTATAATTTTTAGTGCACTATAGGTTATTTTTTCTTGTAAAAAAAAAAAAAAGCCACACATTTTTTACGTGGCATGCTTCTTTGTGTGTGGGGGCTTGTTTGTTCATTCATTCATGAATGAATGAATAAACAACCCCCCCCCCCCCACACACACACAGCCCTTCACCTTTCATTAGAGCGCAAGATGAAGCTTCTATATTGAATCACTCAAAAGTTACAGACGTTTTTCCAAACTGTGCCATTTGGCACAATTTGGCACAGTTCAAAAACGCCTGGGAACAACCTAAGAAAAAAGCTGTGTAATATATTCATTTTTTGTGGTATTGTTACAAAATTTTGACCTCAGCTGGATAACACTTGGTTCTACATTTCTGTTGCATTTTCCAGCCAGTATCTGACAGCTGTGTGTTATTTGCAAGCATTTGTATCCAAAAAAACACCCAGGCCAAATTTATTTTCTTCAAGTTCAGTATGTTTTGATGACTGTTACTCAGTGGCCGGAGCACTTAGAGAGATTATGACTGTTTTGCCAAAAAATTCAAAGTGTTTTCTTTTAAATGAGACCAACCCCATGAAGATGCTGCAAAGGGTTGAAGAACAGCTTTTGATTTACTTTGGGTACGTTATTTTTTGGCGTTTTTAGGGAAATTGACCAGAGTGCAAGGGGTTAATCTATTCTGTATTCTTAATCTATTTCAATTTGTTTTTAATTTTTTTATCCATCTTACCCTGAATTATAGAATGTGTGTTATTTGTACAGCACTTTGGTCAACAGAGGTTGTTTTTAAATGTGCTATATAAATAAAGTTGACTTGACTTAACTATAGTAAGAGATCACAGGGAGTGCCAACCTTGACTTTTAGCATTTTGACCCCAAACCTGTAGTCAGAGGTTAAGATCTCAGAGTGAACCTGCGTACCAGGTTTGGTGACCCTAGCTTTCTTTGTTGTTTATATACTTTTTAAGGCACTCTGATGTTGACCTTTGACTTTGCAATACCAAAACCACAGTCACACTTCAGGGTCACAGGGTGAACCTGTGTACCAAGTTTGGTGGTCCTAGCTTTACTTGTTACACAGTAATAAGGCATAGGGAATGCTAACCTTGACCTTTTGACCCCAAACCCATAGTCAGAGGTCAGGATCCCAAGGTGAACCTGTGTACCAGGTTTGGGGGCCCTAGCTTTACTCGTACAGTAATAAGGCATATGAAATGCTAACCTTGACCATTGACCCCAAACCCATAGTCAGAGGTCAGGATCCCAAGGTGAATCTGTGTACCAGGTTTGGTGGCCATAGCTTTATGTGTTGTACAGTAATGGGGCATAAGAAATGTTAACATTGACCTTTGACCTTTTGACCCCAAACCCATGGTCAGAGCTCAGGATCCCAAGGTGAACCTGTATACCAGGTTTGGTGGCCTTAGCTTTACTTGTTTTATAGTAATAGTAAATGTAGCATATAGCATAGTGCAACTGCAGTATTAACTTTGAACCTTTGACCCCTTAATCCCAAACTCACACTTAGGGGATGTCGTCCAAGATGTCTATTAGATACAGCTACTGTTTCGATTTGAAAAGC
This sequence comes from Pholidichthys leucotaenia, assembly GCA_020510985.1. Lineage (NCBI taxonomy): Eukaryota > Metazoa > Chordata > Actinopteri > Cichliformes > Pholidichthyidae > Pholidichthys > Pholidichthys leucotaenia. The sequence continues at coordinate 225,051,956 of CM035840.1, forward strand.
CTACATAATTTCTTTCAGTAGTTACTGTGTTTGGAAGATTTAGGGAAAAATTTGACCTGACCTTTGATCTCAAGGTCATCCGATGAGAATGAAATTGCAATATGCGCATAATTAGAGTATCCACCTTATTCCTAGGCCCCATGATGCCTTGCATGAATTATGCTAGCAACTTCTGGTACTAGTTTAGAACATATGGTTGTCACTGAAACGGGACACTTCTCCTTGTTAAAAAAAATGACTTTGGCATCAGAAATGCGGAAACACGGTCTCTTGCACCTCAAAACAGTAACATAATCATACCACTTCCCATGACTATCGAGAGATGGAAAGATGACCTTAAAAAGTGGCCTCGTACACAGTACCTCCGCTAGTTAGTGCTGCTGCTAAGATGCTAACAGTGTAAAACAGACAAAAAAAAAAAAATGACCTGTGCTGGTAACTTTGAGGACATTTTCAAAACTGGTGTAACGTTTTTTCCATATTTTGCATTGAAAGACCTTCAAAATGATATTCAATTTGTAGGTAGTATGCAAAAATTGACCCAGAAAAAGACGATTTCTTTATATTTTAGCTAGGTTGAAAACTCGCGTTCAGTCGGTCGGGAGCTACGTCTTCCGCAAAAACATATTTTTAGAAAGTATGATTTCTAAGCTTTCTAATGATACCAGGCACTCATGGGGTTTTCCCGGGGCTTGTCCTACCAAACAAAGAAAGAGTCATGATTTATGACTTCTCGTTGCCTGTACTCATAATGACGCAGTGGGCATTCCAACCAGCACGTCTCCACCGCAGTAAAGTTGGCTGCATTTTGTTAAAATATGTTGGACAAAATCAAATTTACCTTAGACCAGACGTAAGCCACAACACCGTGCTTGGATGTTGTCTGTCACCGTGTGGTGAGAAGCCTCTATTTATCCAGTCTGGCACAACCACAAACACCAGCAACAAGTACCAGAACTATGCAAAAACATTCAAAAAAATACAAAAACTAGAAGAGCTGAAATTAGCTGCCACTTGACTGCACAACACGTATGTGGACTATACATTAAAATGAATTTGAAAGGGGCTACAATTCCCACAAAAATCATTTGATGAAAGCCAAATTGCAATATGTGCATCCTCAGTGTATATCAAACCATGGTACCAAGTTTGAAAACAATTGGACCAAAACTGTAGGACGAGTTGATTTCACAAAAGTGAGACAGACGGATGGACGGACCGACCCATAACATAATTCCCCTTCAGTCTTCAATCAAAGGGCTCTTCGACCCCTTTGGGCTTCAACTGTCATGGGATAAAAAAAAAAAAATAAAAATCTGTCAATGAAGGACAGTCTTCAGTTAACACGGCCTCTGATGTAGACACACTGGTACTCACACACCTCTGGTAATCAGCCCCAGTGTGTGTGTGTTGCGATGCGGATGAACAGAATTTTCAGTCTGGAAGACTCCCAGAACTCCAAAGCAGACTGAAGCTCTGTCAGAGCTCCTGTGTGTGTGGAGCCGGTGAGTATTCAGGTCAGTAGACCTGAAGAGTTGAAGCTTCTGTGAGCCGGTCACACATGGAGGTGGTGTGAACCACCCTGACAGTAACGCTACACAACAGTAGTTTATCAATTGTTTATGCCTGAAGTAACCAGAAAAGACCAATTTTTTTTTCTTTTTTCAAGGTAAGGCAAGTTTATTTGTATAGCACATTTCATGTACATGACAATTCAGAGTGCTTTACATAAAAACATTACAGCATTACAGCAAGGTGCAAAAGAAATCTACACATTAGAAGGCATCGAACCACCTTTCCTTTATTTTTATTTTTTATACATGAAAAAAAGGCATTACTTGCATCACAGTAATCTCAGTTAAACTTCTTAACATTTCTGTACAACTCTGGGCATTTTAACTTTAGGTGAAGGACTAAAGCTAAAGCTGAAGATGTTAATAGTGGGGTTTCTCTCATTTTACACCATAAACAACAGTAAACATATGTCCTGTTGTCTGACCAGAACACGTTCCTGCTGCTGCACTGGAGTCACATACCTTCAGGTCCTCAAATCCTGCTCCAATCTAACAATAGGAACTACTGTTATGTGAAGATTAAAAGTGTGGATTTCACTTCTATCAGCGGTCAAGTGATCAAGTAACAGCTCGATAACATTTTAATCAAGAACTACAGTTTTGTTCAGCATCTCCACATGTTTGTTTCTGGATTGTAACTTCTTTATGATGATCACGATGATGCTATGCTTTTCTTTGGATTCAAAATTTGACCGCATATTTGACAGTGTTGGACAGATGGTGATGAAGAGAATTTAAAGGTTGTGATGTTCTTGGTTAGTTATTGTCCTGGACAAAATGATCCACAGACAAACCTAGAGGACAGCTACCACGCTGAAGATGAGATGTAGGTTGACTTTGACATTTTCAAACCATAAAGTAGTGTTGTAGTCATGACCGGACCAAGACTTTAAAGGGTTGAGACCAAGACCAAGTTAAGGAAAGACAACCATAAAGTCCAAAGACAGCCCACTCTTCACTATGTGACCCCCTTCAATACCGGTCCTCCTGAACACATGGAGGTGCTACTGGAGTACAGCTAGACGACAAATAAGTGTTGAAGGGGAGCAAGAGGAGTTTAGGAGGAGAACAAACCTGCTGAGCGATGCAGCATCAAGAACTTATGGGTCTCTTCTGGTCAGGGCCAGACATTAGCTCTGATTACAACACAGAGCCTTCTCATCAATTAATCAATTTCTCCACTTTGAATCATCATTGTATCTACTGTTAGGATGAGACTTGTCAAGATATGATAAATAAAGAAGTTGACGCATTGATCTTCAGCTGAGGCAGTTTAATGCAGTACTGGGAGACAGAAAGCTGTCTCAATATCTTCCGTCTCACTACACCCCCTACATACTCAGGACCTCCTCACCTAAACCAGATGTGCAAATTTACTGGTGCCTAAGCTGTTATTACTTTGAAGATCTCTCATGGCCTACACAAACAGTCCACAGGTATCACATTATGCTTTCTCATCTGTTCCCCCCCCCAATCGACTATGTTTTGACTTCAGAGTCACACTTTTTCGGAGCGTCATGTTGGATTCTCCGGTGCGTGGGCTGGTAGCCGGTCAATGTTCATCTGCAGATGTGGCCGAATCGCTACAGCCTAAGTTTCTGGACTTGTTCTTCAACGGTCGGCTGCTGGTGGCATTCTGGCGTTCACAGATGGTGTCATTGGTAATATGACCATGGAGGGAAACTCTAAGGATCTGATGGAGACACTGCGTTTAAAAAACCTTAAACTTGTTCAGGTCTCAGAGCCATAAAGGATAAGCAGACTCAGCATGAGGAAGAGGTGGATATTGGTCTTTAGGGAGATGCTGGGCTTCTTCCAGACACAACATTGGAGGGACACAAACATCGAAGCTGCAAACCCGATTCTGCCGTGAATGAATCTCTGCCGTCAATGCTACAAGATTTCTGAACGCTTGAACCTGTTCAATTTGAATGTCCTCAAGGTAGCGCGTGGTCAGTGAGCCATCCATTGTGAGAACTTTCATCTTGTCTGCACCGATGTTGAGGCCATAAGGCTGAGTAGAGCAGGTAAGGTCATACAGAATATCTGCAACCTCAGCAATTACATTCATGACCATAGCAATGTCAAACGTGAGATCTGACATGAACTGGTTTGTGTCAAATAGAGCTGCAATGACTAGTCAATGACTCGATCGTCAGAAAAATCATCTCTGATGGGTCATTTGGCTAGATTTCCTGCACAGTCTTGTTTTTAAAGTATTCTTTCAGGGACTACATATGTATTGCTTTAAATTAGGATATTTGGGTATTAAGTTTAAGTTTCTCCAGTCTCTCAATGTAAATAGATGTCATCAAGTTTTAGATCACCATGAACTAGAAACTATCAAAAACATTCCTAGAATTAGCTGTGTCATGCCCTGTTCTGTCCAGTTTTCACCCGTTACCTCAACCGTTACCTAACCCAAGCTCTGAATCTTCAATGTCAATGACAACCAAATATTTGGGGCTCTAATATCGTTGGAATTTCTCCACTGATTTCAGTTACTTTGCTATTTATTTCAACATACTCTGTCTGAATAAAAATAACTTTTGGGGGATGTTTTTATTATGTTTGTGACAAAAACTTGTCTTATCTCAAAACCACAATGAAAAAATCCCTAAATGTGAAAATCTAGCAGCCTGACCAACTCCCTCAGTCCTGTGCTGCCAGTATTAAAACTAGAGCTGCACAAATCCAAATCTTCTATCAGAAATAACCACCTTAACCTCTTCCTGCAGCAGGAATCTTAAGCAGATTTATGATTTTTTTCAACAATGCCCCAATTATTCTCTTATTCGTATGAGAAAGTAAGAGACAATATTTAACATAGTGGTGTGAAATAATAATAGAGAGAAAGCAACACAGAAGACGGTGAGAAAAGTGATGATGAGTAGGTCTGCTGCAGAGACTGTAATAGGCAGGGCAACCACAATCACCACAACAACATGTAACCCAGCTGAGAAAATGACCCTTTTTTTTTCCTCAGATGTCAATTGTATTAATACAATTGTGTGATTTTATTTTGAAAACAGATTATTTTGGGGAAGAGGAAGTGTGATCCTCATTATCCAACTTTTAAATTCCCGTTTAATGGTCACGTTGGGTGATCTGGGTTTTCCCCATTCGTTAAGAGCGATATTAGCCCCGCCTTCCGAGTAGAGGCAGCAGGCGCGCACTCGGGTTTCGGTCTTTCACGATATGAGAGCGGACGAGAGAGGCTGTGAGCGGTCTGGTTCACACCGATACCTTTTCTTGGTGAGTTAATTCAGAAAGATGCTATAAATGGATCTAAACACTCTCCAAACGCTAATTTGCAACCTTTATTATCCTAAGTTGACGGGAGCACGAGCTTGAGAGGCCGTGAAGCGGTGACTTTTGCTGTGTTCACACTGAGACCTCATCTTGGTGAGTGAGATACATGCTAATGTTAGCGTTATGCTAATGCTAATCGCAAGTGGATTTTTCCCCGTTTAAAAGCAATGGAAAAGGCTGTCTTTGTGTCTGTATGGTTTTCTTAAATGTGATTTCAGTTCCCAACAGTATGCTGAAGTACTTTAGTTCTTATGCACTATTTCTGTCAAATGAAATGTGTAGGTTGATGCTAAAAGCACATGGTGTTGGTCCCCTATGTAAAAGCATAGGTTATGCTAAACCCAGTAGCTCAGACCAGGTTTTACTGATTTTTAAAAGGGAATATTGGAAGTAATGGGACAGTATATTCCCTGGTTATGTGATAAATTAATTGTATTTCATTTCATGATTTACAGAGACAAGGTTAGAGAGGATTAATCATAATTTCATGGTTAAATGATGTAGAGATGAACAGAGGAATTCATTTAATTGGTTACATGAAAAAAAGGGTATTTCATGTGCTACCAGAGAGATTGTGAGAAAAAAGAACACATGCATGTAAGATGTGAAATGTAAGATATTACTATATTGCTGGATTGTAATAGTAATATGAGAGAAGAATTTAAACACTAAGCTATGGTGTTATATAAGAAGGGATAGGAAGACGAATTACTCTAGCTGTAAACAATAATACCATTATTGTTGTGCAGGCTAGGTTTTTTTGGTTGCCGACCAAGAACCTTCTGGATCCTGGATTCTCTCCGAATGGAAATGGCGAGGCTGACCCGAGACTGAACCAAGATCTGACCAAGATCTCGATTGAAGAGCATCCTTCCTCTCTCCAGTGCCCAACGTTGAAGTGGTAACAACTCAAGTAGCCACTTTAAAAGAGGAAAAGAAACCTGAGTCTGGAGATACAAGATATCTTGACTGGTCAAACGACTAAACCGAAAGGACAAACAAACACTGAGCTCAGTAGGACATCTTTGGGGTTTTATTTCATACCGGCCATTGTTATATTTGTACAGTTGTAAATTGTCTGTATATATTGCTCACTTTATCCCTATAAATAACAACCATTATTGCTCATTTCTTGCCTCCAGCTATTTCATTCCACACTCACTTTAATTCCCTATTGTAACCCTTACGAACCTAGCAACTGGTCTACACTTAATTATTTCCCTTACCTAATTAACATAAGGGAAGGGTTACAAACAGCTGCTTCTAAGCTGGACACAATAATTACTGTATTGACTTATATAGAAATGATTTATGGTTTTATGATTTATTGATTCATTCAGGTCTACTAATGTGTATACTGAATGAACTGCCTTCGTGTTCTTCCTCCTCACTTTGGTTGATTATGGGTGTTCACATCAGTGTGGTGGTGCACCGCTGCCATCTTCTGTGTGGGTATATGGCAAGCAAATATTTCAATTCCAGAGTTGAATATTGTTGATAAATAAAAGTGTAATGGTCTTTGAAAGGATATACAGAGATTTTTATCATTTTATACAACAGTTAGTTCCGGCCGAGCAATCTCAATGGACAATACGGATTCCAGGAGTTACTTTATTCCCCGCTAATCACACTGACGTTTCACCAAATGTGCATCACTCCGCTTCATATGCGTTTTGATAATCATTAAATTAATTGAAGTTAATATCAGTGGCTTCTTACATGAGAGAAATGTAATACTGTGTTGGATACCTTAATTTCCACAGTGAGGTGCTGTTTGAAAAGTGACTAGACAGTCCTAATCCAGCACTCTCTGACCCGGAAGTCCTGTCTTTTTAAGCATCCGGTGACACATTTTATGTCTGTTTTAAACAAAACAGACAAGCTAGAGTTGAATTTACTGACTCGATTAAAAAAAACCCCACAAACCTTTGTGGTGATGGACTCTTTATTTCATCTGAAAATACACTCCCTGTCTTGTAGTACTGCTTAAATAACCTTATTGACCTTTTTTTTGCCCACCAAAAAAAATGATCATCACATCATCATCAATAATAGCTCTTATCGTGATTATTTCTGGGACAATTTATCATCCAACAACAGTTCTTACTGTTACAGGCCTAGCTGCTCATCCAAAAAACAAATGGTGGGAAATGCGGATAAAAATGCAGCTGTAGCACCAGCGTAGTGGCCTAGTGGTAGAACATTCACTCCAGAGCTGGGAGGTTATAGGTTCAAGCCCCAGCTGGGTCATACCAAAGACCAGGCAAAAATGGTACTTCCTACCTTCTAGCTTGGTACTCAGCATAACAGAATGAGGAAAGGAAATGCAAATAGGAACCAAGACAGAAGACATCAGCCCCACAGAGCATTGGCTGCGGAATGTGACGTCTACATAGCCATGATCAGAAGAAGCTCTCGTTTGCTGACTGCATCACTTCAACATGCCAGTCTCAGTAAAGCCCTCTAAGGTGAAAGACCTCCCCTAGCAACAGCACTCCTAACAATGTTCTAGATAGATAGATACATAGATGTACTTTATTGATCCCAAACTGGGAAACTGCAGTTCTAGTGTTCTGTCTAGTTCTAATGTTCTAGTACTCTGCTGTAGGAATACAGCTTTAGAGTGCTTCAGCTTTAGTTTATTCACATAAACAGTGATCCAGACACTAACAACAGTTATAAAGGAACACACGGTTGTAGAAGATGTGCATGTTCTGTTCATGCCTCGTTCTTGTTGGACCAGGAGCAGCCAGAGTCTGGATGGAAAACATGAACTTGTTTCTGTTACGTAGAAGGCTTTCCTCAGGTGATTCTAACCTCCAGCACTGTCTAACACACACACCCTTGTCTGGCATACCTTAAACAGCAGCACGCCATTATGCAACGGTAACAGACAGATTACTATATTCCAGATGTTCCTCTCTGACTAATGGAGACCTTTTAAATTCAACAAACTGCGGGGCAGAGGTCAAGTTTCCATGATGAATTAACTGCCTCAAGCCCAGCTCTATATCCACTTTAAGACTTGAGTGAACACCTATATGATTGGTGAAGGCAGTGCAGTGACTGTGTTAGCATATGCAGCCTATTCTGGCTGAGGGAGTCTGATCATCAGTAGTACTATCCTGATACAATGTTAAAAGGACTCTGCAATATGCTGAGCACTGCGGTATCACACAGTTGTTCACATCCCTCCACGATATGCAAATTTATGGGCACAGTCATATTTTAACCACTACTAATCAGTGCTGTTCATGCAGTTGTACCAACAAGTTTACATACCCTGGAGGTTTGTAAACCTTTGCCCATATTCAGTGGAGCTCTATGATTTTGAAAAACTTGCAAATTTATATATAAAATGTCACAATTTGTGACAGAATAAATTCACTAATGCACAAGAAAAAGCAGCAGATTAAAGAAGAAAAACTCAAACACAACAGAAAAATGACTAATTGATGAGAAAATGTTGCTTATTTAAATGAGCAAGAAATTGTGAATTTACAAGAAAAAGTTACAAATTAAAGAGAAAAAATGTAAATTTACATGAAGTATTATACATTTTAAAAATATGACAAAAATGACTTATGGAAAAAGTTGCAAAACTTTAAAAAGTTACAAATTTATGTGGAAAAATGTTGCAAATTTATGGTTAAAAAGCAGCAAATTAAAGAGGACAAGGTCAAAAATTTGAGAGAAAAATTGTGCACATTTACAAGAAAGAAAATTGCAAATTAACAAGAAAAACTTTGCAAAATACTGTGACATAAGTTGTATATTTTTAAGAAAACAATTGCAAGTTTACGAGGAAAAAAAGCCACAAATTTTAAAGAAAAATGTTGAAAATTTAAGAGAAAAATGCTGCAAATTTACATTAAAAATTGTTAGTTATCAGGAAATGAGCTGCAATTATATTTCATATTTGGGAGAAAAAAAAAAAATCAGAAGTTCAGAGTAAAAAAGCCTCAAATTTACAAGTTTCAAATTTAAAGTGACACTCCGCAAAAAATCGAGCTTTTTTCTTGTTAACATGTCTGTAACATGTTTTTTATGACTTACAAGACATATCAAGAGCGAAATCACTCAAGTGTCTCAAATCTCTGATTTTTTGCTGCGAAGTTTCACTTAAGCCCCGCCCCCTGCAAAATGGCGAGTTCAGCGGGAACGTTTTTGGTGACATTAGCTATTCGTGGTGCTGGTACGTGGGTAGTGTTGAGCCAATCAGGACTCAAAATCAAATCAAATCAAACTTTATTGTCATATTGCTGTACATACAACTGTAGTGCAGGCAAGATGAAATTGCGTTTCTCTGGGCATCCATATAAGAAGCAGCATGATTAAGACACACTCCCACATAGCTCCACCCCCACCCCCCCATCCATTCACACATCCCTGAGACATACTTGGGGAAAAAGAATAACTAACTATAATATACAAAATGTCCATAGGTGCAGTAGTGTGTATGTGAGATTCCGGGTCAGCTGTTCAGCATCTTGACAGCTTGTGGGAGGAAGCTGTTGATCAGTCTGGTGGTTCTGCCTCTGATGCTCCGGAATCGTTTACCAGATGGAAGAAGTTCAAAGTGTTTATGCAGAGGGTGAGAACGGTCCTTGACAATGTTCAGTGCCCTGCTCCTACAACGGTTCTGAAAAAGTTCTTGGACAGAGGGGAGGGAGACTCCAATTACCCTCTCCGCCCCCTTGACTATCCTCTGCAGGGCTTTTTTGTCCGACATACTGCAGCTGGAGTACCATGTAGCAATGCAGTACGTCAGAACACTCTCCACCACACCTCTGTAGAAGGTCCTGAGGATGCAGATGGGGAGAGAGGCCTGTTTGAGTTTCCTCAAGAAGTGTAGTCTCTGCTGAGCTCGCTTCCTGATCTCCAAGGAATTCTTGCTCCAGGTCAGGTCCTGCGAGATCTGCACTCCGAGGAACTTGATGTTCTCTACTCTCTCCACTAAACGGCCGCCGATGCTGAGGGGGACGTGCTCAGGCTGTGACCGCCAGAAGTCGATAATCATCTACTTCGTTTTGTCCACGTTGAGCACCAGATTGTTCTCCCTGCACCAGCCCTCCAGGTCTCTCACTTCTTCCCTGTACATTGATTCCTCATCCCTCTGAATAAGTCCCACCACCGTGGTGTCATCTGCAAACTTAATAATCTGGTTCCCCTCGTGTTTGGATACACAGTCATGTGTTAGAAGTGTAAACAACAGTGGACTGAGTACACAGCCTTGAGGGGTTCCGGTACTCAGCGTGACAGAGTTGGAGATGTTGTTTCCAACCCGGACAGACTGAGGTCTCTCAGTCAGGAAATCCAGGATCCAGAGACATGTGGCGGTGTTCAGACCGAGAAGGAGTAATTTCTCTATCAGTCTCTGGGGAATAATGGTGTTGAATGCTGAACTGAAATCAATGTACAGGAGTCTGGCGTAGGTGTCTTTCTGGTCCAGGTGGGTGATGACAGAGTGTAGGGTGGTGACTATAGCATCCTCCGTGGAGCGGTTTGAACGATATGCAAACTGGAGCGGGTCGTGTGATGCAGGGAGGCAGGCTGTGATGTGTGGTTTGACAAGCCGTTCAAAACACTTCATCACAATTGGTGTAAGTGCAACAGGACGATAGTCATTCAAACAGGACACCACTGGTTTCTTTGCCACCGGTACAATGATAGAGGTCTTGAAGCATCTGGGAACGATGGCCTGACTCAGGGAGATGTTATAAATGTCAGTCAGGACATCCGCCAACTCGCTCGCGCAGTCTCGGAGCACACGTCCCGGAATGTTGTCTGGACCTGCAGCTTTGCGTGGGTTGATTCTGGATAGGGTCCTCCGTGTGTCCGCTGTGTTAATGGTAAAAGCTGGTCCGACCGATGGTGGGAGTGGGCCGGCCCTCCCTCTGATTGTCGAGTTTGATGCTTCAAAACGTGCAAAGAAGTCATTAAGCTTGTCTGGAAGCGAAGCGTCGTCATCATCGACCCCCTGCCTAGACTTAAAGCCCGTCAGTGTCCGAACTCCCTGCCACATCTGCTTGGTGTTCCTAGTGTCACAGAGGTGTCCCTGGATTTTCTCCGCATAGGCGCGCTTTGCCGCTTTAATTCCCTTTGAAAGCGCAGACCTGGCTGAGCGGAGGGCAATCCTGTCCTTCGCTCTGAACGCTGCATCTCTGGCTTTAAGCAGCGAGCGCACCTCTGCAGTCATCCAGGGCTTATGATTACCCCGCATAGTGATGGTCTTCACTGTAGTGAAATCCTCTGTGCACTTCGCGATGTAGCTGGTGACCGAATCAGCATACTCCTCCACATCTGTCCTGTCTTCCTGGGAGGCTGCTATTTTGAAGATCTTCCAGTATGTGTGCTGAAAACAGTCTTGCAGTGCAGAGGTTGCACTCTCTGGCAAAATCCTGATTTGTTTCACTGCTGGCCTGCTGCGCTTCAATAAAGGTTTGTAGGCAGGAACCAGCATCACGGACATGTGATCAGAACGGCCGAGATGGGGGCGGGGTATCGCTTTATATGCATCTGTGTTTGTGTACACTAAGTCCAACATATTCTCTCCTCTGGTCTTAAAGTCTACACATTGTTTAAACTTGGGGAGCACAGTCTTTAAGCTGGTGTGGTTAAAATCCCCCGCAACCACCACAAAACTGTCCGGGTGTGACGTTTGGATTTCACTGATCGCATTGTGCAGTACCCCGAGTGCCTTCTTAGCATTAGCTTTAGCGTTAGCGCTCGGCGCTATGTAAACACCAACTACAAACACGTTGCTGAATTCCCTCGGCAGATAAAAAGGCCGACAATTAACAATAAGGAACTTCGCCAACGGAGAGCAGTGTTTAGACACTAACGTGGCATTAACGCACCAGTTCTTGTTAACATAGATGCATAGCCCACCCCCCCGGCTCTTACCGGAGCTCGCCGTTTCCCTGTCGGCACGGAACATCGCCATATCTTCCAGCTGAATGGCCTCGTCAGGAATGTTGTCGTGGAGCCATGTCTCGGTGAAAACAAACACTCTGGCCTAACTGAATTATCCTCCAGGCTAGTTAGCATTTTTTTTTAACAAACTCCTTTGAAAACGACCCAAATTAAGATGAGTTTTACCATTAAACTGTTTTTAAGGACTCATTATCTTGGGCCACCGTGTATAAAACTGGGCATGTTCTTCAACCGGTAAGTCTTTTTATCACAGGATTTATTCTGATAATGCGGCGCAGGCTTTCTGCTGGTAACATTAAAAAGTCAGCCACCAGGCCAAGAAAATAAATGAAGGAATAACGCTCTGCAAGCGCACATGCGAACAACACGCGTGATGGTCACTTGTGCTTCGGAGTTGCGCGCCGCCTGCGTGACCTTTCCATTCGGCAGGCAGACCCATCTTACGTCGCTGTCCAAGACACAAACCTGATTCTGTGTCAGAATGAAGCATGAGCTTATTAAAGTACTTGAAACAAGGAAAAAAGCAAAAGAGGTATGTAAGCAGTGAAGGCATTTATGGTACTTTTAACCTGCTGGTAATGGAACAATAATGGGTCGTTTAATAAACAGGTGTGGCTCGGCTTCATATGCAGGATAATTGAGGGAAAGGCAAGGATGACTTAGGGCTGTGCAATATCATGATATTATACTGGTGACATGATAAAAAAAAAAAAAGTCTACCATTTTATATGAAACTTTATCGTTTATATCGGGACACATATCCCATTACTACTTGTCACCGCCCCACTTCTCCCCACAGTGCACCAGGTGGGTTCCAGTGGTTAGCGCCACAGCAGCTAACAGCAAGCTAATGTTTTGCCACTACTTCTGTGGAGCTGCTACTTCTGTGCCAGGGATGTGGGACCTTTTCCTCACCATGCTGCATCAGAGAGGATAGTCTTCTAACCTGGTTTTAGTTGGAGGTAAGTAACGTTAACACCATCTCTCTCCAATTATAAAACGGCAAACGCTAAATGACGGTGCTAACTTGTCGCTAATAGAAAACAGTTTAGTGTATCAGACCATCATTCTGATTTAAATCACTGCTGAGTTTCTTAATTTTGTCTCAAAAAATATTACTAAAGCAGCAAAAGTGCGTGACAGTGGTCCCATACACACTAAATAAATAATAAATTAAAACATGTCGGAGGAACAAACTGGCTCTTAATGCAACTTGATTTTTAATAATTTTTAATTAGTTAAGTAGGGATAATAAATAAAGTTGAAGTAATCTTAAATGCACATTAAAAACAATTTTATAACACTGCAAAATTAAGAGGGAAAAGTGCATACAATTAATGACAGATGAATTTGTACAATTGATTTTTTCAGTATGTAATTTAAAATGTAGAAAAAGTAATTTTATTTAAAAAAAAAAAAAATTCGACAAAAATTAGCCATAAAATAATCCACAAATTTATAATAAAGTCTCAAAAGTACAAGAAAAGTCAATTTTACAAGTGGAAATTACAAATTTGAGGAAAATGGTTTCAAATTTAGATAAATTTAAAAAGTAGAAAACTACACACATGGACAAAATTGTTGGTACTCCTCTGTTAATGAAAGAAAAACCCACAATGGTCACAGAAATAACTTGAATTGACAAAAGTGGTAATAAATAAAAATTCTATGAAAATTAACCAATGAAAATCAGACAATGCTTTTGAATTGTGGTTCAACAGAATTATTTTAAAAAACAAACTCATGAAACAGGCCTGGACAAAAATGATGGTACCCTTAACTTAATATTTTGTTGCACAACCTTTTGAGGCAATCACTGCAATCAAACAATTTCTGTAACTGTCAATGAGACTTCTGCACCTCTCAGCAGGTATTCTGGCCCACTCCTCATGAGCAAACTGCTCCAGTTGTCTCAGGTTTGAAGGGTGCCTTCTCCAGACGGCATGTTTCAGCTCCTTCCACAGATGTTCAATAGGATTTAGATCAGGGCTCATAGAAGGCCACTTTAGAATAGTCCAATGTTTGGCTCTTAGCCATTCTTGGGTGTTTTTAGCTGTGTGTTTTGGGTCATTATCCTGTTGCAAGACCTGTGACCTGCGACTGAGACCAAGCTGTCTGACACTGGGCAGCACATTTCTCTCTAGAATACCTTGATAGTCTTGAGATTTCATTGTACCCTGTACAGATTCAAGACACCCTGTGCCAGATGCAGCAAAGCAGCCCCAGAACATAACAGAACCTCCTCCATGTTTCACAGTAGGGACAGTGTTCTTTTCTTGGTATGCTTCATTTTTGCGTCTGTGAACATAGAGCTGATGTGCCTTGCCAAAAAGTTCCAGTTTTGTCTCGTCTGTCCATAGGACATTCTCCCAGAAGCTTTGTGGCTTGTCAACATGCAGTTTGGAAAATTCCAGTCTGGCTTTTTTATGATTTGTTTTCAACAGTGGTGTCCTCCTTGGTTGTCTCCCATGAAGTCCACTTTGGCTCAAACAGTGACGGATGGTGCGATCTGACACTGATGTACCTTGACCTTGGAGTTCACCATGAATGCGTTTAGAGGTTGTTCTGGGCTCTTTTGTTACCATTCGTATTATCCGTCTCCTCCTGCGGACACGTCCAGGGAGGTTGGCTACAGTCCTATGGATCTTAAATTTCTGAGTATATGCAACTGTAGTCACAGGAACACCAAGCTGCTTGGAGATGGTCTCATAGCCTTTACCTTTAACATGCTTGTCTATAATTTTCTTTCTAATCTCCTGAGACAACTCTCTCCTTTGCTTCCTCTGGTCCATGTTTAGTGTGGTACACACCATGTCACCAAACAGCACAGTGACTACTTGTCACCCTTTAAATAGGCCGACTGACTGATTACAAGTTTGTAGACACCTGTGATGTTAATTAGAGGACACATCTTGGTTGAACATGTCCCTATGGTCACATTATTTTCAATCTTTTCTAGAGGTACCATCATTTTTGTCCAGACCTGTTTCATGAGTTTGTTTTATTAAAGTAATTCTGTTGAACCACAATTCAAAAGCATTGTCTGATTTTCATTGGTTAATTTTCATAGAATTTTTATTTATTACCACTTTTGTCAGATTCAAGCTATTTCTGTGACCATTATGGGTTTTTCTTTCACTAACAAAGGGTACCAACAATTTTGTCCACGGCTGTATAAGAAAATTGTTATAAATTTTGGAGAAAAACCTCAAACCTTCAAGACTGGTCATTACTCAAGTTTTTAAGTGGGTGCTCTTTGTACCCTTAACTCAACTAGAAATTTTTGGTTGTCTACTTTTAATTATTAATTTCTAAGCACTGCTTTTACATGAGTAGGATTTCTGGCTACTATACCCACCTCTGATCATATAATTTAAGTATGCAAGAGTAAATTACTGTTATGAATGTTTTTTCCCTTCCCTACTCTCTCAATGGAAAAAAAGAAACACTAGAATAAAAATGACAAAAAATACACATATTTTTGTCATTTATGTAAACCATGACAAAAAAATCCTGCAGGACAAAACACGACACTTGATACATGACACTAACCTGTTTGTATACCACCACAGACAGAAAGAGAACCTGAATTAGACAGAGCTCAGAAAGGGAAAGTTGAGACAGAAGAGAGGAGCCAAGGAGGGGAAAGTGTTCTGGCAGAGGGTCCAGCAGAGGTGAGAGCAGAGGAAGGAGAGAAGGATGACACCAATAAAAAGTCCAAACACAGGACGTCTGGGTGGGACCCCAAGTGGCCCAATATTCCAACATTCAAGCCTCGGTTGTACAATACTTCAAATGGTAAGTTCCATATCCAAAGTTACTACGCAATATTTAAAAAAAGAAATAAATAGAATAAAATTAACATATTCCGGTTACAATAGTATCATGTTTTCTGCCCCCTTCCTCCCCGGAAAAATATGTTGCCACCACGCTAAGGTCTTTAAGCCAGAAGAAACACTGCTTGATCTATTGACTTTTTTTGTTTTTAATTTGTTTAATCAAGTAGGAGTTAAGACTATCAGCTAAATAATTTTGTCAGAAGCCATAGACAGGATGTAAGTAATTATTAGACTCCATGTACTCCAATAAATGTAGCAACAGTCTTTTTCTAAAACTTTGGAGAAAATTGGTAATATACTTACAGACACATACCTGATTTACAGCTCGAGATATAAATCCCTTACTATTTCAGCCAGTGTCCAGCCAATGTAAAACGTTCCATGAACGGGACATCAGAATGGTAAGAGGTTAAAATGAACGAAATTCACGAAGTTAGTGACTTAAATCCGTCAACATCCTCCAGCCTTCAGATAAACTAAACCTGCCAATATTTGGATTTCAAAATAAGGTTTTTCTTTCCTGTTGTCTGGTTGGTGAGGAGAGTTCTAAAAAAACCTGTAAATATATAGAAAAATTATAACAGAAATAACAGCATCTTTGGTCATTTTAGTTAATTTATTTAATTAAATACAATTTTATTAATAATTATAACTCTTTGAAATCAGAGTTAAATTATTGTTCTGTTCTGGCTCTGCAAAATTATGGTCAAAAGTTTAAATTTTATGAGGAACAAAAGTCAAAATGTTACCACAATCTGTTAAAAATTTATTTAAAAAAACCAAAACAAACAGTAATTTTATTTAAAAAAAAAAAAAAAAATTTTTTGCCATAAAATAATCCATTAATTTATAATAAAGTCTCAAATGTACAAGAAAAGTCATAATTTTACAAGAGGAAACTACAAATTTGAGGAAATCCATCCATCCAGCTTTTCCGGAGGTCCGGGTCGCGAAGGCAGCAGTTCAAGCAGAGAAGCCCAGACTTCCCTCTCCCCAGCCACCTGCTCCAGCTCTTCAGAGGGGATACCAAGGCGTTCCCAGACCAGCTGGGAGACATAGTCTCTCCACCGAGTCCTGGGTCTGCCCCGGGGTCTCCTCCCAGTGGGACGTGCCTGAAACACCTCAAGTGGGAGGCGTCCAGGAGGCATCCTAATCAGATGCCCATACCACCTCAACTGACTCCTTTCAATGTGGAGGAGCAGCGGTTCTACTCTGAGCCTCTCCCGGATGACTGAGCTCCTCACCCCATCTCTGAGGGTGAGTCCAGCAATCCTACGGAGAAAGCTCATTTCAGCCGCTTGTATCCGCGATCTCGTTCTTTCGGTCATTACCCAAAGCTCGTGACCATAGGTGAGAGTAGGAACGTAGATTGACTGGTAAATCGACAGCTTTGCCTTAGAACTAAGCTCCCTCTTCACCACAACAGACCGGTACAACGTCCGCATCACTGCAGATGCTGCTCCAATCCGTCTGTCGATCTCTTGCTCCATTTTCCCCTCACTCATGAACAAGACCCCAAGATACTTAAACTCCTCCACTTGGGGCAGGAGCCTGTCCCCAACCCGGAGAGGACAATCCACCTTTTTCCGGCTGAGGACCATGGACTCGGACTTGGAGGTGCTGATTCTCATCCCAGCCGCTTCACACTCAGCGGAAAACCGTCCCAGCAAGAGCTGTAGGTCATTGCTGGATGAAGCCAACAGGACAACATCATCTGCAAATAACAGAGATGAGATCCTGTGGTCACCAAGCATGACACCCTCCATTCCCTGGCTGCGCCTAGAAATCCTGTCCATAAAAATTATGAACAGGATCGGTGGCAAAGGGCAGCCCTGGCGGAGTCCAACTCTCACTGGGAATGACTCCGACCGAGTGTTGGCAATACGAACCAAACTCTCACAACGGTCGTACAGAGACTGAATAGCTCGTAACAACAAGCCCGATACCCCATACTCCCGAAGCACCCCCCACAAAAATCCACAAGGGACGCGGTCAAATGCCTTCTCCAAGTCCACAAAACACATGTAAACTGGTTGGGCAAACTCCCACGAACCCTCAAGAATTCTCGAGAGGGTAAAGAGCTGGTCCGATGTGCCACGGCCAGGACGAAAACCACATTGCTCCTCCTGAATCCGAGGTTCGACCAACGGCCGGACTCTCCTCTCCAGTACCTTGGCATAGACCTTCCCAGGGAGGCTGAGGAGTGTGATCCCTCTAAAGTTGGAGCACACCCTCCGGTCCCCTTTTTTGAAGAGAGGAACCACCACCCCGGTTTGCCATGCCAAAGGCACTGCCCCCGACCTCCACGCAATGTTGCAGAGGCGTGTCAACCATGACAACCCAACAACATCCAGGGCCTTGAGGTACCCAGGGCAAATCTCGTCCATCCCCGGGGCCCGGCCACCAAGGAGATTTTTAACCACCTTGGCGACCTCAGCCCCTGTGATAGGCGAGTCCCCAAACCCTGCTTCCTCTGTGGAAGGCGTATCAGTGGGATTGAGGAGATCCTCGAAGTATTCCTTCCACCGCCCGACGATATCCCCAGTTGAAGTCAACAGTGTCCCATCCGCACCATACACAGTGTGGACGGGGAGCTGCTTTCCCCTCCTGAGCCGCCGAACAGTTTGCCAGAATCTCTTTGAAGCCGACCGAAAGTCTTGTTCCATGGCCTCACCGAACTCCTCCCATACCCGCGTTTTTGCTTCAGCAACCACCCGAGCTGCACTCCGCTTGGCCTGCCGGTACACCTCAGCTGCTTCGGGAGTCCCACAAGCCAACCAAGCTTGATAGGACTCCTTCTTCAGCTTAATGGCCCCCCTCACCACTGGTGTCCACCACTTGGTTCGGGGGTTGCCACCACAAGATGCACCGACCACCTTGCGGCCGCAGCTCTGGGCCGCCGCTTCAACAACAGAGGTGGAGAACATGGCCCATTCAGACTCCATGTCTCCAGACTCCCTCGGAATGTGGTTGAAGTTCTTCCGGAGGTGGGAGTTGAAGACCTCCCGGACAGGGGCCTCAGCCAGACGCTCCCAGCACACCCTCACTATACGTTTGGGTCTACCAGGTCTGAATGGCTTCCTCCCCTGCCATCGGATCCAACTCACCACCAGGTGGTGATCAGTTGACAGCTCTGCACCTCTCTTTACTCGGGTGTCCAAGACATACGGTCGCAGGTCTGAAGATACGATAACAAAATCGATCATTGACCTGCGACCTAGGGTGTCGTGGTGCCAGGTGCACATATGGACACCCTTATGCTTGAACATGGTGTTCGTTATGGACAGACTGTGGTTAGCACAGAAGTCCAATAACTGAACACCACTCGGGTTCAGATCAGGCAGGCCGTTCCTCCCAATCACCCCCCTCCAGGTTTCACTGTCATTGCCCACGTGTGCATTGAAGTCCCCCAGTAGGACAATGGAGTCTCCAGGAGGAGTACCCTCCAGCACCCCAGTCACAGACTCCAAAAAGGGTGGGTACTAACTACTAACTACTAACTAACCTGCACTTATATAGCGCTTTTCTAGTCACAAAGACCACTCAAAGCGCTTTCACTAGTACCAACCCTCTATTCTAAGGGCCTATAGGAAACAGATATCTAGGGACAATTTTAGAATAGCCAATTAACCTAACATGCATGTCTTTGGATTGTGGGAGGAAACCGGAGCCCCCGGAGTAAACCCACGCAGCACAGAGAGAACATGCAAACTCCACACAGAAAGGTTCCTACCCCTGCCAGCCTGGGGATTTGAACCAGGAACCTTCTAGCTGTAAGGCAACAGTGCTAACCACTGCACCACCGTGCTGCCCAGCACGGTGGTGCTGGGCAGCACGGTGCCCAGCACCGTGTACGAAAGGGTACTCTGAAACATCATTTGGTGCATAGGCACAAATGATGGTCAGGATCCGTTTCCCAACCCGAAGGCGCAGGGAAGCAACCCTTTCGTCCACCGGGGAAAACTCCAATATAGAGGCAGCAAGGTGGGGCGATACAAGAATACCCACCCTTGCTCGTCGCCTCTCGCCCGGGGCAACTCCAGAAAAGGCCAAGCTCCAGCCCCTCTCCAGGAGACTGGTTCCGGAACCGGAGCTGTGTGTTGAGGTGAGGCCGACTATATCTAGCCGGTATCGCTCAACCTCGTACACCAGCTCAGGCTCCTTCCCCACCAGAGAGGTGACATTCCACGTTGGGATCAGTCCGCCAAGGTCTCCGCCTTTGACCGCCACCTAATCCACATAGCACCGGACCCCCATGATCCCTCCTGCAGGTGGTGAACCCACTGGAGGGCGGACCCATGTAACTCCTTCGGGCTGAGCCCGGCCGGGTCCCGTGGGTGGAAACCCGGCCACCAGACGCTAGCCTTCGAGCCCCTCCCCCAGGCCTGGCTCCAGGGTGGGGCCCCGGTAACCCCATACCGGGCGGGGTACACTGAATCCTTGATATACAATTTATCATGAGAGTCTGTTGGATCGTTCTTAGTCTGGCCCTTCACCCAGGACCAGTTTGTCTTGGAAGACCCTATCAGAGGCAAATTGCCCCCGGACAACATAGCTCCTGGGATCACTGGGGCACGCAAACCCCCCCACCACGATAAGGTGACGATCCATGAGGAGGAATGTGAGGAAAATGGCCTCAAATTTAGATAAATTTACAAAAAGTAGAAAACTATAAGAAACCTGTTATAAATTTTGGAGAAAAGCCTCAAACTTTCAAGACTTAAGTCATTACTCAAGTTTTTAAGTGGGTGTTCTTTGTAGCATTAATCAACTAGAAATTTTTGGTTGTCTACTTTTAATTATTAATTTTATAAGATAACACTGCTTTTACATGAGTAGAATTTCTGACAACTATACCCACCTCTGATCAAATAATTTAAGTATGCATGAGTCAGTTACTATTATGAATGTTTTTCCCTTCTCTTTCTCAGTAGGAAAAAAACACTATAATAAAAACACAAAAAGTATACATGTGTGTCATTTATGTAAATCATGACAAAAAAAATCTTGCAGGACAAAATGTGACACTTGGTATTTTCTAACCTGTTTGTATACCACCATAGAGAGAGAACCTGAATTAGACAGAGCTCAGAGAGGGAAAGATGAAACAGAAGAGAGGAGCCAACCAGAGGAAAGTGTTCAGGTAGAGGGTCCAGCAGAGGTGAGAGCAGAGGAAGGAGAGAAGGATGACACCAGTAAAAAGTCCAAACACAGGACATCTGGGTGGGACCCCAAATGGCCCAATATTCCAACATTCAAGCCATGGTTGTACAATACTTCAAATGGTAAGTTCCATATGCAAAGTTACTGTGCAAAATTTAAAAAAAAGAAATAAAAAATATAAAATTAACATATTCCAATTACAACAGTGTTGTGTGTTTTCTGACCCTCCCCCCCCCCACACACACACAAATATGTTGCCACTGTGACAACCAGCCAGAGGAAATACTGTAGTGCTAGTTACTATTAGCCTTGTGGTATGTGGCTGGGCCTCGTAATCACCAGGAAGGGGATTTTGATATGAAACTATAAGAAGATGCAAGGTTTTTTTGTAGAAAAAGGGCATAAGATGCTATTTTAGACAATGTGGATTTGTTTTTATAGGGGATATATAGCCACCGGAATCCATAATGCAGCAAATTTATCTTTAAAAATTTGTAAATTTAAAAAAGGTGCATATTCACACACAAAAAAAAAGTTAGCCTCTTGCACTCCGGTGTACCGTGGGTGGTCACGTCTCTGCGTCCTAGGGCACATGAGGGCGCCCACTGTGCGTCCTAGTGCGCATTGGAAAAAAAAGCTGCATTTCTGTTCTTCCACTACAGACACAGCCGCGAACAGAAAGCCAAAGGAGTGCTTTGATTGGTTTAGATGTGATTGACCTCTCATTCGATTAATAAGAGCCTTGAATTGGGTTTCTGAAACACTGAAGAACCAATGACTGAAAACCTAGCAAGAAGGACCCGCCTACCAACGGCTGCGAATACAGCGAGCCAATTGAAGCACAGAAGTTCGAAAGCGTGCGTCCCTTGCAACATCTGTTTTGTGTAAGCCGCTGGGTGACACACACGTGTTCGCCAGTCTTTTTTTCTTACTACTGTTCTTATTTGTTTTGAAAAATCATTCGCCAAAACCGCAATCATGGAAGCGCAAAACCGCAATAATGGAATTATGGTTTGACCGGGTCGCGTGACCAGAACCACGAGTCCGTAACAAGCGGACCAGCGTCATGTTCGTCTGACAATGAGGAAGAGAAGTTCGCCAGCGACACTGCTGTTGTGGACAGGTAAGTGTTATAAGCTAAATTATTCTTTATCCCTGAAAATTGTAATCAAAATGACTTTTGACCGATCGGTAAATTACAACTGTGTGTCATCGCAACATGAAGACCGCGGCGCACAGGTCCAGTCCGTGCGCCGCGTCCAGACCGTGAAGGCACCCCCCCCCCCCGCTACTCTTCTGTAGCAGATTGCAGATATTATTGCAGATATTTTAGTACAACTGTGCATAATAGACCGCGGCGCATGGACCGTGTACCGCAGCGCATGGACTGGACACGGTTTGTGCACTGCGTCCGGACCGTGAACGCTTTGCCCCCCCCCCCCCAGCTACTCTTCTGTAGCGGATTGAAGATATTACTGCAGATATTTTAGTACAACTGTGCGTAGTAGACCACGGCATGCGCCGCGGTCCGTCATGTGGCGATGGACGATGTCCGTCCTCTGTAGCGGGGGGGGGGGGGGGAGTTGTTATCCTCTACATTACAGATATTTTAGTATAATTTTTAGTGCACTGTAGGTTATTTTTTCTTGTAAAAAAAAAAAAAAAAGCAACATTTTTTACGTGGCATGCTTCTTTGTGTGTGGGGGCTTGTTTGTTCATTCATTCATGAATGAATGAATAAACAACCCCCCACACACACAAACACACACACAGCCCTGAGTGTCACCTTTCATTAGAGCCCAAGATGAAGCTTCTATATTGAATCATTCAAAAGTTACAGACGTTTTTCCAAACTGTGCCATTTGGCACAATTTGGCACAGTTCAAAAACGCCTGGGAACAACCTGAGAAAAAAGCTGTGTAATATATTCATTTTTTGTGGTATTGTTACAAAATTTTGACCTCAGCTGGATAACACTTGGTTCTACATTTCTGTTGCATTTTCCAGCCCAGATCTGACAGCTGTGTGTTATTTGCAAGCATTTGTATCCAAAAAAACACCCAGGCGAAATTTATTTTCTTCAAGTTCAGTATGTTTAGATGACTGTTACTCAGTGGCAGGAGCACTTAGAGAGATTATGACTGTTTTGCCAAAAAATTCGAAGTGTTTTCTTTTAAATGAGACCAACCCCATGAAGATGCTGCAAAGGGTTGAAGAACAGCTTTTGATTTACTTTGGGTACGTTATTTTTTGGCGTTTTTAGGGAAATTGACCAGAGTGCAAGGGGTTAAAGTTGCTTAAGCAAGAGCAATGTTGCAGTTTTCTTAGGGTCTTTCACCTCTTTTAAAGTCTCAAATAGACGTTTTAGCCAGAGCTGTAGATAAAGCTGTTTTATCTTTATGACCTTTTGAAGTGGCTGATAGGACTCTTCAGATCAGACCGTACGCCGCTAACAGGAGCTGTGACACCTCACCACCAACAAGCTTTCTGGTGATCAACTGTTCACTGAACTCTTTGTCTCGTGTCTGAAACTGAGCTGCCAGAGAGGAAGTGGTGGAATCTGAAACCCTCAGCCCACCCACACCGCTGCATTTCCTCCTTCGCTAAAATCTTCCTAGTTTATCTTCCTTTTAAAGCCATGCTGAGTCAGCAGTCCACCTCAACTCTGCAGCAGGAAACTACAACAACAATGAGACTGCAAACTTGTCTGCAAAAATGTCCTTCTGCAAAATGAGACTTCATGTCAGCAGCTGCTGGGTGGACAAAATATTCTGAAGGGCCACATTGGGCCCCCGAACCTCAACTTTGACACCAGTAATGTAGAGCAAAGACTAGATTTGCCTACATCTACATCTGGATATAAAAAGTCTCACATGGACGAATCACACAGTTTTGGATTACCAAACACATGGGCCTTACAAAGGTCTGAAAAGGTTAAAAAAAAGTTGTTCATTTACAACAAAAAAGCCCCAGATTTTAAGAAAAAGGTCCTACATATTGTATCGTGGCCCAAGTATCACATTATGATAGTACTGTGGCTCAAGTATTGCGACAGTACTGTATCATGACAATATTATATCATGGCTCAAGTATTGCGACAGTATCGCAGGGTGGCTCAAGAATTGCATGGTGGCTCATGTATGGTGCTAGTATCATATGGTGAGGTCTGTGGTGAGTCAACCCCTAGTTAGCAGCACCCAGGAGTATCAGCTGGGATCGCCTTGTGTTTGTATGTAATGACACTTGTCTTGGTGGAACACCATTAACAAAAGCAGAACCTGTTGTCTGAAAGGGTTATGAAAAGTTAGAGCGCCAAAATAATAATTCTGTAGGTATTCTCCCATTATGCTCTACACATATTCTATACATATTCTGTTTGCATTCTTATGAACAAATATGTTGTGTTAAACTCTGGTAAACAGGAATTAGACAGAGCTATAGAGCCCTCTTTCTTCTCTCTCTCACTTCTCTTAGTCAGGTCTATTACATTAGTTACACACCCAAACCAACACACACACACTTTTGATAGTACATTTTAGGGGACAGTAAACGTGAATAGTGGATGGCCTGTTCACGTCAGAGTTAAACTGGCCATTCAGACGGTCGTGTACGAGCCCATCCTACTGTACGGGGTTGGTCTAACCAACCCGAGAAGATGAATGTGAGTTGCACCCAGAAGTCGCGGTCAGTTTGGCGACGCTCCAGAGGGGGCTGCGTCACGCTGCACCCAGCGCTGCTTGCTTTACATGTAACCTCTAAATAAATGTTGCATCTTTGAATTGAAGAATTCTCCGGTTTATTCTTGGATCTTTCAATAAAAAGAATTGGGATTTCAACATGTCCCTAACTAGGGATGTTAAGGATTAATTGACTTTCAATTAATTGTCGATAAGAATTTAAGCTGACTAAATTAAATTAGTTGTCAATTCACTGATAACTCAGCAGTCCTTTTCAATAGGAGCTTATTCTATGAAATGCAGTGGCTTTGCTGTCCAGGCAGGAGCACACGGGGTCACCCACTGCTGCATTTCAACTGAAAAAGCATTAGAAGACGCTGAGCCCCCAGAGCACATGCGCTATGCAGAGCAAAAAAAAATTTGCCCTTCCAGGTTAGGAAAATCACAACAAGTTCCAATGGCACGTTCCAATGTCCACCCACCTACTTCAAATCAACAGGGCAGAGAAACTGAACGCAGTAAGGAAAAAGACTACATGAGTGCAAAAACCTATCCCCGCTGCTAGCATACCGGACTCAAGTTCCCACTGAGGTAACAGACAACAGAGGGAGCCCAGATGGTTCTGGGTTTGCTTGGATTGCTGAGGTACTTGTTATGTCTCGAATTGGGACAGAGGAGGCAGTAGCTGTACTGAATGATGGCTTTAGTAACTGACACTGCTAACAGTATGTGTTACAGTAAAATAGCTGTTATGCTAACTGGGAGTAAGTACAGGTTGGTGTCAAGTTGAGGCGGAGCGCCAAAGAGGCAGTCTCCCGCCGTCAGTCCCCTAATATAGGCATGGTGTGATGACGCCATCCATGTTTGTGCCATCACATCTGTGCTGCTCATTGTTAATATGGGAATATCTAATAGTACTGTGATAATGTTTAACATGCAACAGATGAAGCTGCTCACAATTTGTTTTCCTGTACTTATGTAATGGATTACCTAGGCTAAACAGAGGAGCATTGTTGTTGACTTGCTTTTGTTAACGGTTGTTGATGTTTTTAGTACTTTTTTTTAAATTTTATTTTTAAATTACTTCAGTGTTAGTGTTTGACTGTTTGTGTCATGTTTGTTAAAAAAGGTTCAATAAAAAATATTGTGGAAAAAAAACCAAAACAGTCTACCAGTGCATCTCAGTAAATTAGAACGTGAAAGGTTTTTTCAATATAACTAAAAAAGATGCATTTATGACATTGGTAGTAGTGTTTAAAATAAATTAAAAGTTGTGACATTTGTAATGTACTAAGATGTACCAGCACAGTATGCACTACAGTGCAAAATGTGTTAAACTACAAAAAAATGCCATTGTCTGTTGTAAATAAAATGCAAATGGTACAATAAATCACTGGAGGAATATAATGTTCATGTTTTATTCAGTATATGAAAAAACAGCAACTTTTTACATGTTAAAGATAGACCGTATCATACTGAGGGGAATTCAGATTCTCAGGAAAAATGCCGCTTATCAATTAATCGTTAATCAATCCATAAGGTGAATTAATTGATAACTTGCACCCCTATCCCTAACGCTGTCATTTCATAAACTGCATGTATGGAAGTGTGTAAAAGCACCACTACAGTTGAGGGTGTGTGGTATCATGAATATGTCACAGTGGAGATGTCTATGGGCTTTGTTTGCTCATCAGGCCGGTGACCAAACCACCACGGTTACATATTCAGTCATACCATAGTCCCTCTCATGTAAAATGCTTAAAAACAACTCTGACCAAGTTAGTCCTTGGTAGCTGCTAGATGTCCTCTGCATTATAAATAAACTAGAGCATACCTGTGCATGCCCGTAGAAACCAAGTATAAGCAAGTATTTCTGCATGCCCGTAGAAAGCAGGTGTAAGCAATGGTGTAAGCAAGTACATCAGCACTCGTTCAGTGATGCCTGCCTTTGATCACACAGACACACAGATTTTCTTGAATCACTCTGTACTATGGTGTCTATATGACATCATATAGACATCATAGGCGATCCTATGATCTTTTAGCAGGTCCTATGATTGTGACAGACACACAGACAGACAGACACACAGAGATTTCTTGAATTCTATCTAGAGTGAAGTGATGAGTAGGGGAAAATACCCAGGCAACGGTTTCGTTATACTTCCTTCTTCTGAAACAGATCAATATAACACAGCAGTTCTCTGTGGCTGCCCTCACTGAGTCAGCAGCTCCTCCTACTCTCTCAGGACTTTTTCTTCTTCTGCCAAGTTACAACTTCACTGCTAAATAAGGCAAATGAGCATGCAGCCACACAAACGTCATCTGTGAGCAGGATCCAACAGCAGCCGTACGTATGGGTGTTAGGCGAGCTGTGTCAACACAGGAATGTGAGTTCTGAAATATCAGGAAGGAGAAACAGCTCCAGGCATAAAGCTTTAGAAAAAGAGGAAAATGCCACACCCATCACCTCAGCAGATGTTCTACTGCCCCATGAAGTCTGATTTTCCTTTTAACCTCAGGTGTGTTCAGTTTTTGACCAAAACTCTAAACAAATTTGATCCTTAAAACAGTTCATCACAGCCTGCCCATCATCAGCTGTTCTGTCAAACATTGCCTTAAAGGTCTCATCTGATTTCATGGATTTTAATCTTATAAAGGTCAACCCTGTCCCACATGTGTACCACTGAAAGATCAAAACTCTCACTGTACAGAAAATACCCCGCACTGCCTTTATTTAAACTCGTGAAGAAACGAGCCACAGAACATCTAGGTTTTGTAATGTCACCTTTAGTCCTCACTTGTGATTGGCCCACTTAAAAAAACCCATTTATCCAATCAGATTACAGGCTCATTAAAGGCCAAATGTCACATAACAGGGTACTTTAAATATCTTGAAACTAGATATAAAAGGGAACCGATCCGTTCGGGTCTTGGTGCATATGCTTCAGTAACAACGGAATATTCGTTAATTTAAAACTGCCGCGCTTGGCCTGACACGGCCCCTGGAATCGCCTGGGGAAGAAGGCGGAAGTGACGAAATCGATTGTACCCTAGTTTGATGCTTGGGGTATTTCAATTGATTGTTTATATGGAGACTGGAAGGTTGAAGTGAGCAACAAGAAAGAAAAAATTGGATATTTCACCCATACCTTAAAACGGGACTATCAGGGACAGCTGGGTAATAAGGGACACTTCTCTGGGAAATGTTTTCATCCCTGTCAAGTGAGACGTTTTCGCCGTACTTCAACACCGTAAAAAGCGGCTATAAGGAACGGCGGAGCAACAACGGACACCTCTCTGGGAAATTCCCCAAATGCAACTCATGTTGTTATTGTCAAATATTTTAAGGATTCATGGATATTTGACAATAACAAAACAACTGAGCGTCCGGCGCAAAATAAAAAAAAAAGCAGAATTCTGTATTTGTCAGGCGATCTCTGTCTGTTCCGCAACCGCTGCACAGCTCAACGTGTTAAACCATTGTCCTAATGACTTCTCATGGTAGTGAGAATAGCTCAAGCTGAGCGATCAGCCCGCCCAGACAATTAAACTAATGATTGACTCCACACTTCGAACAGTAGTGAGAATAGCTCACGCTGAGCGATCAGCCCAGACAATTAAACTAATGACTGACTCCACACTTCTCATGGTAGTGCGAATAGCTGACGCTGAGTGATCTGCCATCACCAGCTGTGAGTGATCACACACAGGACGGGCTCCTCAAGACACTCAGTTTTTTTTCCAGTATATTTTTTCTTTTGGGCGTACAGAAATGGCAATACGCCCGTTTTTGCTAAAATTGCATTTTCCCCGTATTTTCCTTAAAATATTTGACAATAACAACACGAACTACATTTAAAACATTTCCCAGAAAAGTGTCCCAAACCACTCTGCCGTCTCCCACAGCCGCGCTTGGCACCAAAATACGGCGAAAACGTCTCACTTGACAGGTATGCGCCTCCATTTTCATATTGATCTGGTCAATTTCTTGACAGCAGCGGCTCTCCTCCGCTGTAATAATAATGGCTTCCAAAAAATCAATATTTATGGGGCGCCCTGGACAGACCCCCTTCGGCTTCGCAATTCTGGAGGCAATTAATGTCCAGTTCAATGACATTTTCCACTGGTTCTGCTCTCTGGTCATCGTTGGAACTGTTGTCATCAGACAAAGCATCTGATTCCGTCTCGGACGGCTCGAACCTGTAAGGTTCTATGCCTCTGTCACTGTCTGAACCACTGACAAAAAAAAAGACAAAACTAAACTAATTTGTTCACAATCGCTGTCACTTTCCGTCATGATTGTCCAATGTTGATAAGTGTGAATGTGGATAGGCAGGGCAGCCAGGGTACAACTGGTGATGTCAAAAACATGGGCGTGGTCTGGACTGGCTGTCACAAGCCAGCAAGCAAGGTGGGGCCTTCACCTGGTGTATTTTGTGCAATTATGTAAATACAGGTGGGTGATATGGTCTCCGGTATGAATATTTGGTTTAAGCTATGTGTATTTTATCTAAATTCGTTGTCATTTAGAAAAAAAAATTACGTGACATTTGGCCTTTAAAGGTCCCATTCACTGAAAAATGGTGTTTTTGTTGGTTTTAACCTTCTGAAATGCATCTATTGGTCACATGATTATTGAAAAAAATATCAAAACACTCACTTCTCTTAAAAACAAAAAAACAACACACAGCTTTCATCTGGATTCTGTCTTTGAGCGTTGTAAGGCTGCATGTCCACCAAACACGTTTTTCTGCTGTGGATGACTATTTTCTATTTAGTCTATTATTCTATTTTCTACTCATTCTCTATATAGTACAGCATATAAAGGCCTGAAACACTCTCAGCTGTGACCGTTTTTTGTCATGGCGCTGAGGGCTGAAAAAAGTTGAAAAATTTTTAGAGTACACCTTCACTCGTCAATGTCAAACTTTTCTAACCAGCCAACCAGAAGTAACGAAGGGCGGGACATAGGATGCAGGTACAGGAAGAAGAGAATGATAGGAGAACGGCAGGGTAGAGCCGGTACTCTTTCAGCTGACACTGAAAGGATACAGTGACCAAAATTTGAAAGCAAAAGCTAGGAGGAATGTGCCCACATTTCTTGGCATGCCAGGTGAGCGTTTGTCACGGTCATACTTCTTTCTTACAACTTTGTTGCAGTAGATAATATGGATACTCTGAGTGTGTACAGTGGATGACTGCAGAAAAATGGAAATAGCTTCTTCTTCTTTTCGATTTGGCAGTTGGCAACCAGCTTACAGGTCCATTACCGCCACTGACTTGATTATCATCACTCTCTATCTTTGTATAAGGAGTTCTGAACAACTCCTTATGGGTGAAAAAATTATCCGCCCTTGGACTGTGTCCTCTCGGTGTTTTCTATAATGGAAATAGCTCCAACGTGAAATGTGATCATATGGGTGAGTGAGTAAGTGTTCTTGTTTAGTGCCATGTCAGCATCTATGGCTATTTCATGGCAAAATTAGAATAAGAAAATTGAGTTAAAAATTATATAGAAACAGGATGATAAATGAAAGAATAAATAAACAGAGCGAGATAGATATGTAGATACAATAAAATAGAAAAATTAAATAAGATGCTTCAGATGCACATGTGCTAAAAACCCTAAAATTTTCTTTGGTGGTGCCTTATTAAAAATATCCTTCAGTGACTTGAGTATAAAAACGTTGTCTTGCTGTCATGAGAGCAGGACAGTCAAGTAAAATGTGCTTTATTGATGAAAAACCGCCACAAAACTGACAAGATGGTGGTGCTTCACCTTTTAATAAAAAGCTGTGCGTAAGCCTTGAGTGGCCAATACGGCATCTAGTGTACACTACCTCATCATGACGGTTTTGAAAGTGATGCAAGTGTCTATGGCTTATGGCAGGTTTAATATCATGCAGGTTATTTGCAGTACATGTGTCCCATTCAGTCTGCCACTTCTTTAAAATATAGGAGGTTATCAGAGGCCTGAGGTCTGAGGCTGGGATCTGGCATGGAGTGACTTCTTGGGTAAGGGATCTCTTGGCAGCATTGTCTGCCTGCTCGTTACCTGACAGGCCAACATGGCTGAGGATCCAACAGAAGATGATATTAAAATTATGTTTCTGTAAAAAAAAACCTAATTTCTCTAAAATCCGGATAATAATGGGGTGATCAGTCTTTAAAAACCCAAGTGCCTGAAGACAGGACCTGGAGTCAGTAAAAATTAAGGAGCTCTGTTGTTTGGTTCTCTCAGTGTGTTCCAATGCTAGAAGCAAAGCACAAGCCTCTGCTGTAAAAACTGAACATTGTTTGGGAATCCACAAACCATGCTGATTGTGCCTGGTGACAATTGCAGCAGAGACTGAGCCATCTACTTTAGAGCCATCCAAGTATATGGAAATATGGTGAGGAATACGGCATTTTATGTCCAAGATCTGTTGCTGGTCCACATTTGGGTGAGTGTCTCTTTCTGTTTTGGCTCAGATCCAGAATGATATTGGGTTTCCTCAAACTCCATGGAGGAATGGGACAAAACTTGTCTGTATTACATTGCTCATATCAGGGTTACCAGGTAAGGTTCTATACGGAGTCCAAAAGGAGTGATGCTCTTAGGTTTGACCTTATACTGAACATCTGCAAAAATCGAGGGTAAAAAACTGCAGAGTAGGCTGGATTTCTATGGTCAGCTTTAAGTTTAACCATATACTAGAGAGCCAATTTCAGGTGCCTGTTTTGAAGTGAAGGCTCATTTGCTTCAACATACAAACTTTTAACAGGAGAGGTTCTGAAAGCCCCCAAGGCAAGCCTTAGCCCCTGGTGATGGACAGTTTCTAGCGTCCTGATGCAGGTTTTCCTTGCTGATCCACAAACTATGCTCCCATACTCTAGCCGAGGTCTTACAAGTGCTCTATAGAGACGCAGCAGCACAGTAGAGTCCGCACCCCATTTAGTTTTTGTCAAAACTTTAATAATATCAAGGGCTTTAAAACATTTGATTAGTGGAAATGTTATATGTGGAATAAAGGACAGCTTATTATCAAAAATAAGTCCAAAGAATTTGGTTTCTTTTACCACCTTGACAGCTTCTCCATCTACGAAAAGCTCAGGGTCGAGGTGAAGAGACCGCAGCAGGCCAAACTGCATGCAGACAGTTTTTGTTTTTGAAAATTTAAAACCATTACTGACTGACCACCTATTAATCTTGTTTATGCACAGCTGTAGAAATGTGATCATATACTGACAGTCATGAGTTTAGGAAACAGTGTGTTGCGCATCTCAGCTGATTTACGAAAACAGATGTAAAAATAAACAAAATTTTGACCAGACTATTCTACTCATCTCAGAAGGGCAGATGGCTTTTCTGAACTTAGTCTGCATCTGAGAAATTATCGACCGATTGATGTCTGCACCCAGAGTCTTGTTTTCTTTTTCATGCCATCATATTTTGCATCCAGAGATGCTGCCAATGCCGGAACGAGTTTCCTGTTCATCGCTAATTAGAGACTGCTATTAAAAAATAAACAGAAAATCTCGATGGGAAAAGCGGAAGTACAGAGCTGTGCATGACAAGCTGTTGCTAGGATACAAGGCACAGACTTTTTTTCCACAGCACAGCGCACAAGCACTAAAAACAAGGTCCAGGGTGGTCTGGCGACAAAAAAGCATTTAGTGGACACGCAGGCTAACTCCTCCTGGTTACCCTCTGCCCCCTGCTATTCCGTTACTGGCCATTCTGATTCATCCAATCCAGCCCAGTTTCCTGCTGGAGCTGCAAACATGTCGTGTGCACATTGTGAATTCAAGCCAACAGCGCTACTAGGGGGTTGGCTTACCAAGTGTGGTTTATATTGTTATTTCTTCAGCTTTCAGTCACCCTAACAGACATCCCTGTTTCCCCTGGTCACTAATCCACAGTCAATAATAAACCTCGCATCATTCTGGCTTATTTGGTTATTATATTTTTGCCGTGATGCTACATCGAACCATTAGCATTAGCTTGGTTAGGTGGTCAGTCAGTCAGTCTAACCACACAGCTCACCTCAGCAGGGAGACGCTAACAGACAGGCCACCTGGCATTAGCTTAACTATAGATCTCGCTGGTTTTGATCACCATTTTCTATAAACTCTATTGACCCCCACTGAAATTAGTTTAGTTTACTAAAGTTTGTTTTCTCTAACCAAGACCCAAGGTGGTAGCTGAAGCTAACAGTTTAGCCACTCATTCAAGTGGCCCTAGGTGTGAATGTGTGTGTGAATGGTTAAGGGATAGCGCCGTAGCGTGGCTGCTTCATCCATCCAGGTGGTGGATGCCCTCAATTTCCCCTCTGGGGATCAATAAAGTATACTAAAAAATCTAAAATTAGTTGTCTCGGGCTCGCTATCCGAGATAGGAGCTAGCCAGCTAAGATCAGCAATAGTGACGTAAGAGGGAGGGTGGAGTTAACTGCAGTTCTTGGGCTTTAAAAGAGACATGAAAACGAGCTGTTCTGAGGAAGGCTGCAAAAGATGATTCACAACGATTAAGAAAATCTGACCAAAATAAAGATCTGGAAAAAAAAAAACTAATAGCCCAGAGAGACCACTGCAAAATTATTACTTTATCTGTTTTTACTATTTATGTGTCTGAGTAAAACGAGCAATTTTCACTCACCCAAATTCCAAGTCAAAATTACTTTAATACCAGTATTTAAACAATTTATTCACAGTAAATGACAACTGGCCAAAACAACAAAACAGATGTTGCTTTTAGATCAAATAATGCAAAGAAAACAAGTTCATGTTCATTCTTAAACACTATAATACTGAAGTTTCATGCATCTTATCATGCTTAGATGATCTCCTAATCAGTTCCTCCTTAAGAAGACTGACGTGTCCTTGTGTGCATGCAGAGATGATCATTTACGAAAGATTTTGCAGTTCTCTTATTTTTGTCCAGAACTTTCTTTTAAAAAAAGATTTCATTAAGACCTGTGGGAGCTGTCAACGTGTGGGAAAAGTGAGGGAAACGGGACCTTTAATATCAATGTTTCAGACTCATTAAAGGGGTCATTGACTGAAAAATGGTGTGTTTGTAGGTTTTAACTGTCTAAAATGAGTCTACTGGTCATGTAATTATCAAAACAGTCAATACTCTTAAAACACACACACACACACACACACACACACACACACACACACACACACACAGAGCCTTTATCCCATTTTTCTCTCCCAAGAAAAGCCACAAATGTTGACTCTTCCGGGTAAACCTTAAATGTCAAGATTAGAACAAGCCAACCCACCGCTGTCTTTGAGACCTGCCCACAACTCTATTATTGGCCTGTCTAGCCTGTCATGTAGGGGTGACTAAAGGTAGCCTATTAGCCCCCGAGCTAACATTGGTACCAAGACACTGTTAATTTCTTCAGCTCTTAGTCACCCTACTAGCCATCCCTGTTACCACCTGGTTTGCCGGTGTGCCTCGTGTCACTCCGGCCCATCTCCCAGTGGTTTTGATATGATTCCATGGTGGATCGTCCGTACCAGAGGCTGCTGGCGGCTAGCTGTCACGGCCAGCTCCCCCACCGTCCTCCCGGGCGCTACGCGATTCCGCTCCACTCTCACGGGCAGCGTAGGAAATCCGAATCGTGACGGGCGTCCCCCAATTGGCCATGGGAGAAGAGCGGAGTCCCACAGAGCGAGACACTGCCCTTTGAGATCCCTTAGCTCTGCAGCTCGATCAGCAGCCTCGGGTCACAGGCCAGGTCTCGGCTGTGGCGATCAGGAAGGCCGTCAGTCATATGGTGCTAGTGATTTGTTGTGGAATCACTGCAAAATTATTGGGAGACAGGCCGCAGTGACGTGAGATACACTGTCAATTGTGGATCAGTGAACCAGGGCTGTGGGATGAGCAGCCCTGGGATGGGTGGTCCTCCCATAAGAGGGAGAGCAGAGTTGAATAGGTGAAGGATCATTTTTAAAGTGACAGGCTTTAAATCAGGGTGTTTCAAGAAAGCTGGGAAAAATACAAAACAAATTTGCTTCAATAATTTTAAAAAATTAAAGAAAACTAGCGCATACCCGGCAGTGCAGTGGTGGAGTGGTTAGCACTGCAGCAGCACAGCAACTCACTCTTGGCCGGGGGATCCTGGGTTCGATCCCAGCCCCCGGCCAACAGTGATCTGTGTGCAGTTTGCATGTTCTCCCCGTGTCTGCATGGGTTTACTCTAGGATTTCTCCAGTTTCCTCCCACATGCCAAAAACATGCAAGTTAGGTTAATTGGCATCAACTGGGGATTCTAAATTGTCCTTAGGTATGGATGTGAGAGTGAATGGTTGTCTGTCTCTCTGTGTTGGCCCTGCGATGGACTGACGATCTGTCCAGGGTGGACCCTGCCTCTCGCCCATAGATGCTGGGATAGGCTCCAGCCCCCCTCCGCAACCCAAAAAGGATTAAGCGGAAGAAGATGGATGGATGGTGCATACCCATAGAAAGCAGGTGTAAGCAAGCATGTCACCACTCATTCAGTGATGCCTGCCTTTGATCTTTGATGATGTTATAGCGAGTCATTTCAAAGATCAAAGATGTCTGTCACGACCATAGGACTCGCTAAAAGGCTCGCCAATGATGTGCCTATAATCTCTACATGATGTCTATATGACATCATATAGACACCATAGTATAGAGGGATTCAAGAAAATCTGTGTGTGTGTCTATGTGTGATCAAAGGTAGGCGTCACTCATGATCATAGGACTTGCTGACATCAAAGGTCAAAGTACTTGCTATGACATCATCAAAGGTCAAACGCAGGCATCACTCACAATCATAGGACTTGCTATGACATCATCAAAGATCATAGGACTAACTTTCTACGGGCATGCAGAAATACTTGCTTATACTTGGTTTCTACGGGCATGCACGGGTATGCACTAGTAATTCAAGAAATTTCTGTGTGTGTCTGTCACGACCATAGAACTCACTAAAACATAGGATCACCTATGATGTTCCAATGATCTCTACATTATGTCTATATGACGTCATATAGACACCATAGTATAGAGTGATTCAAGAAAATCTGTGTGTCTGTGTGTGATGAAAGGCAGGCATCACTCATGATCATAGGACTCACTATGACATCATCAAAGATCAGAGCACTCGCTATGACATCAAAGATCAAAGGCAGGCATCACTGAACGAGTGGTGACGTGCTTGCTTACACCTGCTTTCTACGGGCATGCAGAAATACTTGCTTATACTTGGTTTCTACAGGAATGCACGGGTATGCACTAGTATAGAGTGATGTAAACATGTCCCAAACACTTCATTAAAACATGAGTGAGCTGTTAAAATGTGGAAAAGTGCAGTCAGTGACCCTTTAAAGGCAGTAGCATGAAAAGCTGTGAAACATAGAAAGTGATTTTTGGTCTTTAAAAATCCATACAAGTGAAAACCTAAAATTAATCCCTGGAAAATGCACAGTGCGAGACCTTAAAACATGAAGCCTTTGGGAAATAAAGTCTGACTGATTGGCATTTGCACTGGAGTACGTGCTGTGCGTCAGCGTGTGTGTGTGACGTGCACGGACATGTCTCCTCCTGCTGTAGAGCAGATTGTGCAATGCTGTGCACGGACAGTTGGGTGCAGTGACGGGGGCTTAAGGGCCCAGTGGGTGACGGAGAGTCTTAAAGGCTTAGCAAAAGGCCGTGATGCACGGGCCGGTTAACCCGTCCCAACCATACCTTTGCACATGCTCTTGAAGTCCTCATAGTTGTCCCCATCACCCGCAGGCACGATGGTGGAGCCGTCATACTTGAACGCAGCCCTGCAAGATGGACACAAACCCCACACACACTTTATTGGCACGTTTAGCTGCGTAGACGCATTCGTGATAGCGCCGATGCAGGGTGGCTACAGCCGCGCGTGAGCGCCAGCCGCCCACCATGACCGCTCTCCTCTATGAATACAGGACAAAGGAAATTAGTTCTGCCCCGCTGGGCCTCAGAGCCCAGGCTCGCCACCACACAGCCCAGATCGGGGTTACAATGACGCCCAGAGCCGCTTTCCTCCGCGATCCTGGAGGATCGTCGGTGGGAAAAAACATCCACGAAGACACACTTGAGCGCGTTTTCACGGGGAGCAGGTGGAACTCCGGTGGATTATTCCCCGTTTTAAAGTTGTCTCGGCTATCAAAGAGAAACACGTCAGCAGTAACGTACATGCACCGACATTCCTATGTTCATTATTCATTCCTCTTCCATTTGGGCTGCATGTTTAAATCAAATGTTTACCTTAATGGAGGCAGTGCCGCCGAACAGACATAAGTGGGCGGTAACATGATGCGTGGATTCCACTTCTAACCAAGATTGTGAGTCATAAAAAACATTGCATCGCGCATTATTCTGTGCCGAAGTGAGTAACATATAAAAAACATGTGCCAGGATCAGTTTCATGCGTGCGTTGTACTCGCCTTCGCTGCAGTTTGCGGTAATACGTAATAGACGCATTTTTTACACGGAGTTCTGAACGGTGTCCGCTCACTCACCAGCTGGTCTCCGTGCTGTCGTCTCTGACTTTGTCGTAAGTCTCTCGGCAAGCTTTCTTATCGATGTCGGTCATTTTGTAGGTCTGGTCGACGGGACGGTAACTGAGTGTGAGTCGGTCCAAAGAGAGCTAGAGACGGTGTACAGAGCAGCAGACACCGGCACACATGGGAGAGGCAGAGCCGACAAATAACGGGACTCGGAACGATGGTGTCACTGCAGCGGGAACAGACGGCTCTGTCTTCCTCTATCGGCTCATTTCCTGGATGTTAGCGGTTTATGGGCGTTGGTGATTAGTCAATCACACACAAGTTCCTCAATAGCTGCATCCACCCAGAGACCGTAGGACATTCTCCTCCTCCCGCTGGTACCGCACTGATCCGTTCAGGCTGAGGTCAGGCTGGACGGGACGGGCAGGGGCCGCTTCCGGTATACGCTTTCAAAATAAGACATCACGGTGGCCCTGCAGCGCAAGTCACAGAACTTAAGTGAAAAAGAGAAAAGACAATATGGCGAATAACAGCTAAACTGGGCTCAGCTCGGTCACTACATACAGCAGTCTTTCTGAGCCACCGGAAAAGTCTCAATGCACATGTGACCTTTGTGTCTTTGCATGCCCACACCACTAGTCGGCGCCATGCTGTCACTGATGTACTGACGTGTCCGCGTGTTCTTCGTGGCATGGCAACCTGGAGCAGAAGCCCACAGACGCAGGAAAAAACTGGGTCACATTTAGGGATGGGCCATACCAGCATTTTTCCTTTCGATACTATAACATTCATTTATGGAACTTTTTCTTTGATACTGATACATTTTGCCCAAAATCACATGATTGCAGTTTCTTTAACAACTTTATTGCAAGGACAATATGAAATATGACTAAAACTCATGAACATAAACACTTGAAAGACACGCTTATAAAATGATAATAAAATAGAACAATGAGCAAAGTAAATAAAAATAGATTTTTTTTTCAATTATAATTACAAAAATTAAGACTTAACATGAATGCAAAATTAACAGTTTCTTAATCTGGTGAAGATTCTCAACTAGATTCAAGTAGTTTTGACTTCTGAAATGTTTCAACATTCATCCAAATTCTGTGGAAATACCAAGCAGCATATATGTGTAATTTTTTTCCACAATGAAACGTTGTTTTTTCTTTAATTTTTTGTTATTTATTTGTTTGATTAATTAATTCCATTTTTACACTGTTATTTTACAAACTTAAATCCACCTTACTCCTGAGAGCGCTGCTGTAGAAACGATTATGGGCACAACTTCCGGTTTTGGCTGAAGTGGTGTTAAACTAGTCAGTAAGAGTAGAGTAGTGGGGCGTTTAAAATAGCATTTTTTAAGTGTTTTAAATTTGCTTTAATGTTTAATCCACATACCTGTTTTGCAGTCAAGTGGCAGATAATTTCAGCACTTGTAGTTTTTGTATTTTTGAATGTTTCTGCGTAGTTCTGGTACTTGCTGCTGTTCGTGGTGTGAGGCTCCTCACAGATAAGCTCAGCTAAATCTGTGGTTTCAGCAGCAATGAGTAGATCATGCACTGAAAACTAAAGGATTGTTGGTGTGATCGGTGGTACAGACACAGCAGCAGGACAGAGAGAGAGGAGAGCCTTGGATGCTTTGGGCGAGATGGTTTGCAGCTTTTAAAAACTACTTGGTGGCACTAAACCTTGGTGTGTGGGGCACATATGTTGGTTTCATACGCTCCACAGATATTTCACTGTATGTTTATTGTGTGCTTCACGTCTCATGGAACAAAGGGACTGAGCCTCCGAGAGGTAACAGCAGAGTGTGAGATTGGGCCTTTTTGACCTTGAGAGATTTCCTGACCACAGGAGAGTAGGAGGTGGATGGTGTGAAGATCAAAGGAAGTCACATTGTGACTGGGATTAAGTACCATGTGACTGTATGTTTGATTAAACACCATGTGACTGTAGGTTTGATGTCCCGGGTATAAAAGGGACAGATGTGAGAAAATTCATCCTCTTTTTCTTGCTTTGAGATTGTTGGAGTATGTGATCTGTGAATAAAGCTGAACCTGAGGAATAAACTCAGTCTCATCCTTGTGCACATTCTCCACAGGTGAACTGACATGGGCACCGGCAATTTAAGTACACAATTTCATGATGGAAGGACAGTGTATCCTTACTACCTTGGAGGCTAGCGATAGCTTCGAAGACATGGTTGAGCTAATGGTGCGACATTTTCGCGTGCCTGTAAACGCTATCATCAGGGGGATCCAGTTTGGGCAGCGCCACCAGCGGATCGGCGAGTCGGTGCAGCACTATGTTGCGGACCTGCGGCAGCTGGCTGGGGACTGCCAGTTTGGTGATTTGGAGGAAGAAGTGGTCCGTGACCAGTTGGCGGAGCACACGCTGTGCTCATCAGCACAGTCGAGACTGTTAACACACTCCGGCGAATTGACTCTAGCCATGGCTGTGGAAATAACTCAGCAGTGTGAAGCAGCAGACAAGTTATCGCACGACCTCGGTGAAAGAGCTACGCTGCACCACTACAACTCACAATCAACGGCGCAGGCTGTGGATCTGGACAGCAAAGACAGCGAGCAAGGGGAATGCACTACAATTGTGAAGATGAGGTCCGCCCTGGGATCACCCAAATGTTTGGGTTGTGGGTCCACTAAGCACCGATATAAGGCTAGAAAGTGTCATGCAAGAGGTAACAGCTGTGGCAAGTGCGGATAGCTGCATCCTTTTGCCAGGGCCTGTAAGAGGTTCAAGCGAGGGGAATGGTGACACAAAGTGGATAGCCCTGCTCCAACTCCTATGGTGATTCACACCATCTGTCCAAGCACGGATGGTCGTGCATACTGTATGGTGAAGTTGGACGGCGAGGAGATGCCGTTACTGGTGAACACGGGCGCGGTGAGGTCCGTGCTCAACTGGCCTACTGTGAGGAGTTTTTTTCCCTTATCACCGAGTGAGAGGTCTTTCAACGCCATTTTGTGGATATGGTGGGAATAGAAAGCTTGGGATCAGTTCACCAAGGTCTCCGCCTTTGACCGCCACCTAATCCACATAGCACCGGACCCCCATGAAGAACGAGATTGCGGATACAAGCGGCTGAAATGAGCTTTCTCCGTAGGATTGCTAGACACAGCCTTTGAGATAGGGTGAGGAAATCAGTCATCCAGGAGAGGCTCAGAGTAGAACCGCTGCTCCTCCACATTGAAAGGAGTCAGTTGAGGTGGTATGGGCATCTGATTAGGATGCCTCCTGGACGCCTCCCACTTGAGTTGTTTCGGGCATGTCCCACTGGGAGAAGACCCCGGGGCAGACCCAGGACTCGGTGGAGAGACTATGTCTCCCAGCTGGTCTGGGAACGCCTTGGTATCCTCTCTGAAGAGCTGGAGCAGGTGGCTGGGGAGAGGGAAGTCTGGGCTTCTCTGCTTGAACTGCTGCCTCTGGGACCTGGACCTCCAGAAAAGTGGTAGAAGATGGATGGATGGATGGATGGATGGATGGTGGGAATAGACAGCCCATTGGGTTTGTTGGAGCTGACAGCTAGATACAAGGCAGCAGAGGGAGTCAATTTGCAGTTTGTGGTGACTGCCAGCGGAGTGAATGTGATGGGCTGCGACCTTTTCGACGGACTTGGTTTCACAATCACCAGTGGTAGTGGAGAGAAGTGGTTGGGCTGTAGCTTGTGGGACCGGCTGGTTCCGCAAGTGTTGGATGACGCATTATAGGATGAACCTTGGCATAGTATTCTGGAAGATGAGCAGGACCAACTCAATCCAGGACCATTGCGGGAGGGTGCCTGTGCCAAGGTCCAAGTTGCCCTAGCTGAGGGAACTGGGCGGCGCTGTGGGACGCCCGTGACGGCGGATGGAGCTGGATGGATGGCTTATCCTGTTTCCGGAGTGCGACTGGGAGGTACCGAGAAGCGGGGGGTCACAACGGCTTTGCCAGTGTCTGAAATGAAAGCGAGCGGAGCAGGACCGGCTGGCATGGTAAAACGACATGCTACACAGGAACACTGGAAGCCAAGCCGGGCTCCTCTAGGGGTTATTCATGTGGTCCGGCCCAGAGGGGTGGCCCAGTCGAGAAGAGTTCGTAAGAAGCGCAAACGTCAGGAGGACCGGGGCGGCTGCAGGTGGTGGCTGTTTGGGAGGACGGCTACCTTCAGCTGTCTGATGGCTCATGGAGACATCCTAACGCACTGCGGCGTGCCACTGACGAGAAGGAGGTGTCCCGGCATCGAAGTGGGTCACCTCCGGGCGCAAAGAGAAGAAGATGCTCTAGATGGGACCCGCCGGATGGGTCTCCGGGTGGTGGTTTCTTCATGGGGGACAATGTGCTTGTTATATGATGTTATTGTGTGAATTGCCCTGGGTATAGAATGGGTATACTGGTGTGTTCATTGCATGGTTATATCTAAATAATAATTAAGTGATTTATTGAGTTTATATCTGGTTGTATATATGTTGTATTGAGGGGTTGTTTACCTCCGCCAGGCCAAAAAGGCCAGGAGGAGGTTATGTTTTTGCTGGGGTTTGTCTGTCTGTTTGTCTGTCTGTCTGTCTGTCTGTTTGTCTGTCTGTTGGTTAGCAAGATAACTCAAAAACTTTTGGACTGATTTCGATGAAACTTTCAGGCGTTGTTGGAAATGATACAAGGAAGAACTGATTAAATTTTGGGGATGATCCGCATCACCGTCTGGATACAGGAATTTTTTAAAGCATTTTTTAACACTGTGACATACGGCCATTTTCAACATGTGCGCAGGCGTTTAACCAGTTCTGAACATTTATCCAAAACTGACTGACAGAACAAGAGTAAAACAGATGTTCTATTGTTTCTGGTTCCTGACTGCTAAATCCACACAGCTCAACCTCAAAACCAAATCTCTTATTCAGAGTCTCACCAACTGGATAATAATTATTGAGAATTTTAAATTGAATTTCTTTTGTTTTTGGAGGAATTGGCCATTTTAAATATTTGCAAATATTTTTTGAGATTATTTTGCTACTTCCACAAAGTATTCTTTTTGTTTCACTTTGATATTGATTGAAAAAGGATGCTTTTGAAAGTTGTATTAAAAAATTTGTTGTCACATTTTCTGAAGTGAATCTGTTCAATTTTTAATCTTGGTAAAATCACGTGGACATCAGAATTTATGAGTGTGTTTTGTATTAAATGAATGAAGGCAGGTGGAACGGCTCTGCATATTTTATATTGTCAGGGAGTACACCGAATGTTGAAATTTGCTTGAAATGTTTCCCTTTCAAGGATATTTCCATTCTTATCCATCATATC
Organism: Pholidichthys leucotaenia; assembly: GCA_020510985.1. Taxonomy (NCBI): domain Eukaryota; kingdom Metazoa; phylum Chordata; class Actinopteri; order Cichliformes; family Pholidichthyidae; genus Pholidichthys; species Pholidichthys leucotaenia. Next base: position 225,094,259 of record CM035840.1, read on the forward strand.
TGTTACAAAAATAATATTTTTTATCAAACCATTCTTGTATAAATAATGTTTTTCTGTTAATGATAATGGTTCTATTAAAGTTGAGCCATGTGGAGTAAAGTTATGAGTAAATATTATCTTCCAGTAAAACAAGAGATGAGTGTGGAATGTTGAGAGCCTCACCGGCAATTTTGACATTTCAAAATCACATTTTAAAAGAAAATCAATACCTCCAACTTTTTAAAATATGTTTATTGGAATGTTGAACCACATAGGATCCCGGTTTGAAAGAAAAGCTTTTAACCAGTTTATCTTGAGCATTGCTACCATTGCCTCAAAGTCAGTAGTCTTTATTCCTCCCATATTGTATGTCATGATTCCCCGTGCGCTTTTACGCAGCGCATGGAGGAAAGAATTAAAACCCACTCATAGGAGTATGTTATATGCATTTATTACAGGGAGTGCAAAAAACAGTTCCAAATAACAAATGAATGTCAGAATGAGATTCCACAGTTCCAACATTACAGGTAATGGATAATGACAGAATGTGGTTAAACAGTACAAAATAACAGATGAGCAGTTCGAGAAAACACAGGGAAGTCCTCCAGGATGCTCTACAGAACAGGAGAGTGAACAGGGAAAATGTTCCAGCACAAGCAGGCGGAGCTGCGGCAGGGGAATGGAGAAAAGTGCCCGAGAAGGAACCGCCAGACGGGACTGGTTGGCAGGGGCAAAACAGTTCGTACTCACAGCAGGAGCAGTCTGAGTAGTCCGAGTGATTATCCCAATGAACAACACCAACCAGTTACAAATGAACTCACCACCCAGTGTGATGCGGTACCGTGGAGAGCAGGCAGGGCATCTAGATGTGGGTGATGGTATACATACACAGAGTAGAACAGCACAGTGTAGGACAACAGTACACAATGATCCGGCAATCTCTTCCAGCCAAGACAGGGCTTAAAGTAATGCCAGTCCTAATGAGGAAAGAGACTGCCGGTCTGAGTAGTGACAGAATGAGTTTGGGAATGAGTGGGCAGGACTGAGTGGAAACACCTGTGTGAATGAACGTCTGTGAGCATGTGAATAAGAGTGAGTCGTCGTCGGCCTCCGTCGGTCTATGATGACTATGGAAGAGAATCCTAAACGTCTACTCTACTGGAACAGCACCGCCTGTGGCTGAACAGGCCGATGCGCACCGGTGTTCTACCTTCCAGCGTTGGGCATTGGTAGGATTCAAGCCTGGGCAGGAAGACATGGAGGACAAGATGTTACCCATGCAGCATGTCCCCCCTCTCCACGTCACTGATGAATCCAAAGGAACAGCAGGGCTGCTATAGTTTGGCACCAGCGCCATCGCAGGAGCTGCCAGAACGATGTTGAGCACAACAGAGAACTGCCTTAGGGGCTCCGACTCCGGATTTTTACTCTGGGTTGACTCCCGAAGCCTTTCCCGTGACCGGGTGTGCCGCAAGGCAGCGGAGGTTTGAAATCAGGGTTTACCTTCGCCTAGATGGGCTACCTTCCCAGGTTGAAGAGCCACCATCTACCCGAAGCATCTGTTTTTAAGGCGCCAGAGATCCGCCCTTGCCCCTTCTCCTATTAGTAAAAGCAATTCCGCCGGGCTTAGAGACTAAACCACATGGGCAGGCTAGGAGTTGGACTTAGTTGTCAGAGGCTTTTCGAGACGCACGCCATAAGGAGCATTTTATGAGCACTGGGAGCTTAACCCCAGTGCCGCTCCTGGCTATGACAACCTTGGAACCATAAGAGTGAGTGGGTGTACAGTATGCATGTGTGTAAGAGTGTGCATGGGAGAAAATGTACAGTATGTATGTGTGTGGGTGTGTGCATGAGCAGAGGAGTGACAGTGATAATGAAACACAGCTGACAAGACTGGCAGGAAAGGGAGGCATGGCTGAGCTGTCAGGGAGCCGAGCAGACCCCAGAGCAGGGGTGTCAAACTCATTCCATGGAGGGCCAAGACCCTGCATGTTTTCCTTCCACCCAGTGTCTTCAGCAGGTGTTTTCACTGATCAGCAATCAGTTGGAAGAAATATGGTGAATCACCTGTTGAAGACACTGGGTGGAGGTAAAACCTGCAGGGTCTTGGCCCTCCATGGAATGAGTTTGACACCCCTGCCCCAGAGGCTCCCTGAGAGCACCTGATGGAAAATAAGACAAAAAAACATAAAAGAGCAAACAGCCACCGCGTCACAGAACCAGTTCATGACAGAGCCTCCCCCTCAAGGGCTGGACCCCAGACACCCCTAGTAACACCAGAAAAGAAAAAGCCCCCCCCCCCCCCATGAGGAAACAAACAGACAAACCAGGGCAGGTGGTGGGGGAAACAGGTTTGAAGGGAACCAGCAAGCAAAAAATAACATAAGCACCAAAATGCAAGAAAAATAAGGTGAGCCTCCCCTCCAACCCCCCAACCTAGAACAACACCCCCCCAGACCCAGGAGTTCAAAAGTTCAGGGGGCCAACCAGAGTCCCAGGCCCAAGGGGTGACGAGAGGAGGCCAGTCAGGTGGTCCATCCGGGTCTAAAACCAGTCGAACCTCCCGGGGGAACGGATCAGGTGGCCGGCTAGGGAAATTGGGCCACCTAGCCCCATAACACAGTTTACCGGGTGGATGGCCTGGATCCTTAAGCCACCAGTCCAACAGAGGTGGCCCAGGAGGCAGTCTCCCCACGAGAAAACTCAAAACAGGGAGAGGAAGCTGGGAAAGGGGAACCCCAACGTTGTCGGACAGCGACAAGAGGGGGACTGCCCTGCCCCCCGTAGCCTCAAGCTGAGGGACAGTTGCACCCGCAGGGGTCCCAATCCGGGACAATGATGCACCCTCGGTGGACTTCGGCTGGAGCTCCACTGCACTTGCGATGGCCTCCGGCTGGTGCTCCGCTGCACCCACGGTGGAACCTGGCTGGGCCCTGGCAACATCCATGGCGACCTCCGCAGCAAACTCGGACAGCGAACCTGGATCCTTAGCAGCCTCAGGTGGCATTAGTTGCTCTCTGGCAACCCTGGCAGGGAACTCCAAGACTGGAGAGAGGGAGAGAGAGAAAGAGAGAGAGAGAGAGAGAGAGAGAGAGAGAGAGAGAGAGAGAGAGAGAGAGAGAGAGAGAAACTTTGACTTTTAAAAAATGCCTTTATTGCACAATTCAAGAAAATGTAAGAGCACCAATATCATTCCATCAAGTGTCTCACATTGGAAAAAGTGCAAACATAAGTCTCCCCCCCCCACACACAACACAGAGTATGCCTTGCAGTCCACCTATCACATTGCCAGTGGCAGTAGTGCGAGTCTTCCTCGTAGTCCGTGCAAAGACGAGCCAGAGGCCCCCAGTTCTTAAGCAAGGCCAATTCCCCTTCCTCCGGCAGCAGAGATAGCGCTGTGCGGCCGCAGCCAGTTCCGTTGCACGTCCCAGAGACATTTTCCTCATCTCAGATGGATTGTAGTCCTTAGACCATGCGGGATTTTCAAGCAAGTCACCTTCGCAGCAGGCTCGTCTAGATTGTCGAAAGAATGAAAACGTTGGGGCATCCATGCCCTGCAGGTAAAGATCCAGTTCCGTGACAGTCAATTACAGTCAATTAGAAACGTCATATAAAAGTCTGATCAAACAATATTCCAAAAATGTGTAAAACAGGCAGAGGAACGACCGCCATTTATTCCTCCTGTAGGGCGCGCTTGACCCCTGTTCTTCCTGCGGCTTTACACAGGGCTGTCAGGTGTTTCTTGAGGTGAAAACGTTTCCTTTCGTTCAGGAGGTCAAGACCAACCTGCCTTCTTAGCACATCAACAGACTTAATGAATTTATCAGTGTCACTGATAAATTCATTAAGTAGTTCATTAAATTAAGTAGTTCATTCATTAAGTAGTTCATTAAAGTAGTCAGTGACTTTAATGGCCTTGTTATAGGTTTCATCCAGAAAAGCATTTATTTCTTCCAGTGAATACAAACTCGTGTTTGTACTGCATTTTGCCTCAATAGACTCAGTATTAGACACAGTGTGGGGATCAGATTCCATTTCCTCGTCAGCACAACTCAGCTGACTGTTTGGTTCTCCTGGGCCAGTGGATTCATCATGGGCCACATTTTCCTGGACGCCACCCACAGCAGCTGACTATCGCTGTTCCATCCGCTAGAGAGAGAGAGAGCGAGAGAGAGAGAGAGAGAGAGAGAGAGAGAGAGAGAGAGAGAGAGAGAGAGAGAGAGAGAGAGAGAGAGAGAGATTTGATTTTTCAACACACCTTTATTGTCACAAATTCAACAGAAAAACACAACAACTAAAACAACTAAAAGAAGCAATGGAAAAGAAAAATGTCTCGCTGACAAGAAATCAGAGACACAAGTAACCAAACAAGGAAAACTAAAACAAAAAACTTGCTTCTTACATCAGGATTATACCATAGGTAATTTTCCCCTCCTTAACACAACACAGGATGTGCTTAAAGCACCACATAGCCTCAAAGGTTTCAACATTCTGCATCAGATGATAGTAATTGTAATCAATCATTATTCGAGCCTTAATCATGCCAACCAGCATGTCTTTTACATTACAATCCAGTATTTGTTCAATTTTTCTTTTCCTACTAACATAGATAGCCATTTTAGCCTGACCCAGGATGAAATTTAAAAGTTCACTCTTTTTCTTAGTTCTCTGCCTATATGGAAAACCCAAGATAAAAATCTGCAGGGAAAAGACTTCTCCAAACAGATAAAACAGTTTCCCCAAAAAAACAAACAACAAATGCAGTCTGTTACAGTCCAGAAAACAATGAAACACAGTCTCTTTCTGAGGACAAAAAGGACAAACCTCAACAACATTTGGGTTTAAAATGGAGATAAAAGCATTTACAGCCACAGCACCATGTAAAACTCGCCATTGTAGGTCTCCAACCTTCTTAGTTAATGGTGGTTTATAGAGTGCTCTCCAGGCAGGCCTCACCTCTGAACCCAAGCCCAAGTGTTTCCTCCATGGTGTATCAGCTCGACCTTTTAACTTATTTACATTTAAAACTTTCACCAAGAGTCCACACATTTTTTTACCCGGAGAGTCACAAATGTTAATGTGTTCAGAGTTTAAAAACACACCAGTGCCATCTTTAAAATCAGGAGATAAAACACTAAAAGGAAAAGGATCATCAGAAGTTCGCACAGAGTTTTTGCAGTGTAAAACAATAGCAGAGTGTTCTTCTGCAGACAGGCAGTCTCTCCAATCTTTCAGCAAATTCACTATAGTTCTGACTGAAGAAACGCCAAGAGCAGAGCACAGGGCAACAGCATTGTCCAAGTTAGGACCACATAAATTTACCAAGTGTCCCAGCGTTGTGACCTTTGCAGAAATGAACTTTTTTAAAACAGAAGGTCCTAAAGCATTGCCCACATCAAAACGGGTCCCGAACACAAGTGGTTCCTTTAAAAGCCAGAAAGGTGACAAGGAAGCCTGGGGAGAGTTCTTTTTAAAAAGTCCCCAGATTTTAAAAGCACTTTGGTAAAACTGGGGAAGTTCTGGGAGTTTTTGGCTCCTTAAGTCCATTAAAAACAGCGACTCCTCTAGTCCAAGCCCTCCACAGCGAGCCAGGACAGCCCTGGCAATAGGTCTCCACACAAGGTCCAGGGGGCCACTCAGCAGTCGCTGAATGAACTGCAGGCGGAAGACAGCCCCCCTGCTGGCCAGATGGATGAGCCCTTGACCACCTTCTTCCCTCGGTAAAAACAGGATGCTCTGTGGAACCCAGTGAAGACGGTCCCAGAAAAAGTCCACGACTATAGACTGCACTCTGGCCAGCAAATTGGGTGGAGGGTCCAGACAAGACAGTCCATGCCACAGCATCGAAGCAATCAAATTGTTGATGATTAAAACACGACCTCTGAAGGACAAGTTTGGCAGAATCCATTTCCATTTTTTCAGTCTTCCTTCAACTTTTTCTAAAAAACACTCCCAATTTTTCCCAGTAAAAGTCTGATTTCCTAAGAACACACCAAGATATTTAAAACCACCTTGTGTCCACGAGAGGCCACCAGGTAGGGCAATTTTTTGTGGTCTCCCCCCCACCACAACAGCTTCACTCTTACCCCAATTCACTCTCGCTGAGGAGCACTCACCAAAAAGATTGACAGTTCTTAAAAGGTAGTCTACATCATTTTGATTTCTTGTAAAAACAACAACGTCATCAGCATAGGCAGACACTTTAAAAACAGAGTCAGAGTTGGGGACTTTAAAACCAGTGAGGCCTTGCCTTAGTTTACAAAGGAGGGGCTCAATGGCAAGAGAGTACAGCATACCTGAGAGGGGGCAGCCCTGTCGGACACCCCTCTCAACTTTGAAAGGAGCACTCAAACCACCATTAATCTTAAGAATACTCTCAATGTCTCTATACAAAGCCTGGATCATGGCGATGAACCCTGAGCTGAAACCAAAGGCCTCTAATGTCTGCCAAAGGTATGGATGTTCAACTCGGTCAAACGCCTTTTCTTGGTCTATTGAAATAAGACCAAGTTCTTTGACCAATGAGCTGGAGAGGTCCAAAACATCACGAATTAAAAAAATGTTGTCTGTAACCAACCTACCAGGTACACAGTAGGTCTGGTCTACATGTATGACCTGCTCCATCGCCTTCCTCAGTCTGGTAGCCAACACTTTGGAGAGAATTTTGTAGTCAGTACAGAGGAGGGCCACCGGACGCCAGTTCTTAATGTCTTTCAAGTCACCTTTTTTTGGAAGGAGGGTGAGGACTGCTCTCCTACAACTTAGGGGCAGGTGACCCTTCCGCAGACTGTCAGACAGTACTTCCAGCAAGTTCTCACAGATCTCAGACCAGAACGCCTTGTAGAACTCCGCTGGTAGGCCATCTATCCCTGGGGCTTTTCCACACTGAAGAGACTGGACAGCCACTGCCAGTTCTTGCAGAGTGATCCCGCTTTCCAGCTCCGCATTCACGCTAGCCATCACCTTTGGCAAGTCCGTCAAAAAATGGCTCAGTGCATGTGGATTCTCAACAAATTCTTTCTTAAAGAGATCCTTGTAGAAAGCAACTGCAAAGCGACGGATCTCCGCAGACTCATGGATCGGCCGCCCGTTCTCGGAGCTAAGAGAGTGGATCATCCTCCTCTGACCATTCTTCCTCTCCAGACCAAAGAAAAAATGAGATGGAGCGTCCATTAGTGCGATGTTCTGGAACCTACTGCGTACCACAGCGCCCCTGGCAGCCACACCCAGTAGGTCAGTTAAAACAGACTTTTTGCCATTGAGGGCCTCAAAATGTCCTCTTTCTCCTGTGGAGCCTGCCAAAGACTGCAGCTCCACTACTTCTCTCTCCAGGTCCCTGACAGACCTGGCCAAGTCTCCAGAGACATTGCGAGTATACTGTAGGCACAGATTCTTTATTTGGCTCTTCCCTACATCCCACCACTGCTGCAAAGAACTAAAATTTGATTTTGTTAATTTAAAATTACTCCAAAAAAACATAAAAGCAGTTTTAAAACTGTTATCCGATAAAAGTGACGTGTTAAAATGCCAGTATGCACTACTGCACTTTATATTCTTGATAAAAACACAACACTGAACCAGGGAATGATCTGTGAAGCCAACAGGGACTATAAAAGCACTTTTAAAAATGCTAAAATGGTGCTTAAAACTTTAAACCCTATCCAGTCTAGCTAAGGACAAAATATTGTCCTTTCTATGGCTCCATGTGTATTGTCTAGCCTTGCCATGAAAATTTCTCCACACATCACACAGATCATGAGCTTCTATGAGACCTTTTAAAACTCTTTTGGATGCAGCTTGTGGCTCTGGGTGATTCCTATCCATAAGAGGATTTTCTGTACAATTAAAATCACCTCCCACAAATAAAAAGTCATCATTACTGCAATTTTTGATCGTGTCATCTAAAATATTTAAAAAGGCCAATCTTTCTGTGCCTACGGTTGGAGCATACACATTTATAAAAACAACTTTCACATTCTCAAAAACAGCTCGAACTTTTAAAATGTGGCCTGCAATTATCTCATCAATGTCATAAGAAAGTGGAATAAAATCTCGAGAAAATAAAATACCCACTCCACCACTGTTGCTGCTTTTATGACTAAGAATAATTTCACCCCGAAATTCCCTCCTCCAGTCAGCAGCATTGTCCTCAGAACTATGAGTCTCCTGAACAAACAGAACATTAATTTTCTTGCATTCTGCAAGAGTAAAAACACTCGCTCGCTTGGACATTTCTCTTGCCCCATTGATGTTGAGTGTGCCAAAATTAAAACTGCACATGCATATAAAAGGGTAAAACCAATACAAAAACAGAAAAGAAAGAATGAGCGATAAAAGACTAATCATCCTGGGCAATTTGGTTCTTAACTTTTAGCACAAGCTTTTTTAGTCTGTAGATCTCCTGATCAGTGAAACTTTCCTGGTCAAGCTCTCCCCTATTTTTCATGTAGGCCCGAGCAGAGTCAACAAAACGTTTTAGATCGGGGAAGAAGCTTTCAACTTTAACCATTCTGGACCCCTTAGTGTCCTGCAAAAACTTCTGTATTTTTGTGAAGGGGTAACCGCCTCCACTGGCCCCATGATCACTACTTTCACCATCACTCTCTATCTCAGACCCAGCATAAGAATCTGGCTGAGATAGAGAAACCTCAGAACTGTCTTTGACAACCCTTTTGACTTTGCTCCTCTGCTGTTTGGTTTCCAAATTCTTTCGCTTGATTGAGATTTTACATAATTCTTCATCTATTTCAATGTCATCCTCATCCTCCAACACTGACTCAGCCACCCTGGTAGCTGTCTCTTCCTGTCTTTCGCTGACCCTGTGCTGTGCTTTTATATTCATCTTTCTAGTCCCACCATCTACCTGGGCCTCATTTGGCTCATCTGTTTGACCCTCAGCGTGATCCCTCTCGGTAATCTCACCCTTGTCTGCAATGTTGGTCTGTGCAGCAGCCCCGCGATGTGCTTTAACTTTTGTTGCTGTTTCAGTTATGATCGACAGGCTGGCTGTGGAGGGCGGCAAAGCCGCCCCACCGCCAGACAGCCTCGCGGCCTCGGCCAAAGCGCCGCCGCCAGACGGCCCCGCGGCTCCGGCCGAAACGCCCAACGGCGTGGTAGCGCCGTCAGCCTCGGAGGACGGCAAAGCCGCTCCGTCACCAGACGGCCCCGAGGCCGCACTAGCGGCCTCCCCGAGTGATCACCCCCCACTCCCTGAGGGCATGATCGAATCAAATGTCCCTCCATTCCGCAGCCGAAACACTTCATATTATCGGAGGTGACGTGCATGGTGTAATCAAAGCCGTCAATCCGGTATTTAAATACGAGGTTGAGGCTTTCCTCGCTATTCTTTAAAATCATGAGCACCTGTCGCCTAAAAGACATGACATGCTTTAAACGCGGGGACTTACAACCGAGAGGGATGTGCTTAATCGGGGACAAAAGCTGCCCATGTCTCGACAGCTCCTTCTCCAACAGCTCATTCTTTAAAAATGGTGGGACATTTGAGATGGTAATTCTCTTCGCGGGATTCACCAGAGACAGAACAGGAACCAGTGTGTCTTTAATCACAACCCCGCTCTCCACTACCCGGTTAACTTTTTCCACACTATCGAGGAAAATCACCACGGCACTATTCATTCTCGAAGCTGATCTAACGCTTTCATAACCGACCAGCTCCCCCACAGCCAGACTACACTCCTCCACTGAGCAGCTGACAGCCGGTGTCAGTTTGACAGCATGCCGGCGTGTCAGCTGCTCAAACCCGGAGCCTCACTCCAAAACCATGCTGACCAGCAGAGCTGGCAGCAGAAACCCCCCTCCCAAAACGCCTACCCCACCCCAGCTACAGAAAACAACAAAAATTAAGATTATTTAGCAGAAAAAAAACCCTTTAACACAAAAAGACAGAGAAAAATTTGAGATAAATCACTCACGCTGTCACACGCTCTCAGCTCGCACTCACGACCACACCCACTCGAGAGAGAGAGAGAGAGAGAGAGAGAGAGAGAGAGAGAGAGAGAGAGACCGAGTCAGGGTCGCCGGCAGCGGCAGAGCCCAGTAAGGTGAGCCTGGGAGCAGCAGCGAGCTGCCCCTGGCCCTCCTCACCAAGAGTCGGGCAGTGTGACTTCAACATGGACAAAAGAGACATTATGGAGCACACTTGCCTGAACTCGGGCTCCAATGCCGTCCAGGACTCCAGTGATCCAGGATGTGATGGTTCTGTAGGCTCGGGAGGTGCTGCACCCACGTCGGCCTCCACCGGGGAGGCTGGACCCTCATTGTTGTTGTCCACAGGGACCCCTGGTAGCGGTGGATCCTCTCCAGTGACCCTAGGAAGGAGGTCAGGGATGACAGGAGAGGAAAAGTGGTTTATTTATTTAGCGAATGCAAAGTCCTTAAGCCAAGCAGTTGCCTCCTGGTTTGCTGTATGGAGGGTGTGTAATCCTCCTTCCAGTCTTTGGAGCGGGCAAGCCTCTATGATGTGTTCCATTGTTTGCTCCTCTCCACATGCGCACAGTGGGCTAGGGCTACTGCCCCATCTGTAAAGGCTGGCCAAGCAGGGGCCATGTCCAGTCCTGAAGCGATTGAGTGTAGACCACTGTCTCCTTGGGAGGTTGGTGCCCGGGACCTGTTGGTTGGGGTTTATCACCAGCTGTTTGTTTGGGACCTCCTTGGTCTCCCATTCCTCTTGCCAAGCTGTCTGGATGGTAAAGTCAGCTGGGGGAGGGTTTTTCCAAATCGGCCGTCTGGATGAAAGTCGGGCAGTGGGTGGAGTGTAGATATCTGCATGGATTGGTAAGTGAGGAGAATCTTTAACTTTTTGGAGCATCCTTTGAGTTAATGCTGCTCGCCGGATGTGTGGAGGGGCTATGTTTGACAGTACAGAGAGCCAGGGGAGTGGTGTTGAGCGGATTGTTCCAGTTATAGTTCTCATGGTTGTGTTGAGCTGGGTGTCTACATGGTGTGTGTAAGATGACCTGGACCAGACAGGGGCACAATATTCTGCTACAGAGTATGAAAGGGCCAGTGCTGAGGTGCGCAGGGTGGAGACTGCCGCCCCCCATTTTGCACCAGCGAGCTTGCAGAGCAGGTTGTTTCATACCTTCACCTTAGCAGCCGTCCCCTTTAGATGTTCCTTGAAGGATAAGGTCCTATCAAGGGTCACTCCAAGATAAGTTGGATTTGGGGCATGCTTAAGCTTGAGTCCGCTCAGGTGGATGTTTAGTTCTCTGGCAGCTTTTGCATTGTGGAGATGGAATACACTGGAGACGGTTTTTGCTGGGCTTGGTTTTAGGCGCCAGATTTTACAGAACTGGTCCAGTTTGGCAAGATCTTCCGTGAGCACCCGTTCCAGTGGTTCAAAGTCTGGTGCTTGGAATGCCAAACAGATGTCGTCTGCATAGGTGAATTTGCGGGATTTTGTAGTAGGCAGGTCGTTTATGTAGAGGTTGAACAGAGTTGGAGCTAGAACTGAGCCTTGTGGGAGTCCGTTTTTCTGCATTCTCCATGCACTTGTCTTCTGACTGAGGTGGACTCTGAACCTTCGGTTGGTCAGCAGGGTTTTTATAATTGCTGTTGCCCAAGCAGGGATCGCCTTTATAAGTTTCAGGAGGAGGCCTTTGTGCCAGACCGTATCATAGGCGGCTGTAAGGTCGAGAAACACAGCCCCTGTCTTTAGTCTGCTCTCAAAGCCATTTTCGATGAAGGTGGTTAGGGCCAGTACTTGTTCTCCTGTACTGCGGTCCTTGCGGAAACCTGCTTGATCCACACTTAGAATATCCTCTACCTCTGGGGAAATGCGTTGCAGAATTAGGCGCTCCATGATTTTGTAAGGAACGCTGAGTAGGGAGGAAAAGTGGTTAGGGCCGCTGACAGCGGCGGAGCCCGGCGAGGTGAGCTCAGATGCAACTAAAGGCTGCCCCTGACTCTCCTCCCCAAGAGCCAGGCAAGCGCTCTCTAAAACTGACAAGAGAAACACAAGAGAGATTATTTGCCTGCACTCGAGCTCCACCACCATCCAGGACTCCGTCAATCCTGAAGGTCCATCAATCTTGGACTCGGTCTGCTGGAGGTCCGGCTCGCTGGGTGACTCTGCCGTGGTGGGCCCTGCAGCAGACTTGATGGTGGTTGCAGTCTCTAGGTTCCCAGATGCTGTCTCCGTAGCTGGTGGCTCTTCTGGCATGACGGCTGGGGACTGCCTCACCGCTGACCCTGGAATAGGATTCACCAGGGCCTCTGGTTCCTTCCCCCTCAAGCGACCAGGTTCTGGAGTTACCGAATTCTTGGGAGCACCCAGAGAGAATATGGGGAGAATAGGTGAGGGACTAACACATGTCGCTGGACCAGAGAACTCAGGGGACTGCAACCCCTGAGTCTCTTGGCCAGGGAACAGGCAAAATTGTTCATTAATAGAAAAACCCGAATGTGAAAGAACTTGCCTGTTCTCCTGGTTCTTGACGTCTCCAGCGGCGTCCGGTGCAGTCTCCTCCTGGTCTGTGTCTGACTTGTGCCTGGGTTTCTCTGTAGGCACTAGAGAAGCCACCCAAACGGGCGCAGAGGGAGAAGAGTCTGCAAGGAAAACTGCCTCCTCACCCTTGGCGGATGTAAAAGCTGACAGTGAGGCGGCTGCAGGAGGAAAAAACGGCCTAGCTGAGTTCCTCTCCTCCTCCATGAGGCAGTCAATCTGAGCCAGTAATGCCCATCTCTGCTCCTCCTTGACAAGGCGCTCCTCCTCTATCAGGTGGTCGATCTCCACTAATAACGCTAGTCTGTCCTCCTCCTCCATCACACGCGTGGGTTGAGCGGACCCAGGCTTGGGAGATGAAGCCGGAAGGGAAGAGCAGTGGGAGAAGGGTGACTTCCTCCGCCGCGAGCACTTCTTCCAAGGTTGTGATGGCCCCAGCATTGGGGAGTCCCTCTCCGGCTCTGCATATGGCTGGGAGAAGATGGCGGAGAGTTTGTTGTCCACCCTCGGGATTAACCTGAGGCCGGGATGTTCCCACATTACCTCTTCAGCGGTGATCCAAACCAGCCAAACATCATCTGGAGACTGCGGCCACTGAGCCCAAAAGAGGGCATCTTCCAAGAGTTCCTGAGCTCTCAGCTCCTCCTCTGTCCAGGCCTCCATGGCGTAACTCAGATGGAAGGAGAGAACACACCAAAAGGTGAAAAAGAAAAAATTGTGCACAACTACTCTGCTGGGCTTTGGGCTGGCCAGATCATTTCTGTCATGATTCCCCGTGCGATTTTATGCGGTGCACGGAGGAAAGAATTAAAACCCACTCGTGGGAGTATGTTGTGCGCATTTATTACAGGGAGTGCAAAAACAGACGTGGGTGATGGTATACATACACAGAGTAGAACAGCACAGTGTAGGACAACAGTACACAATGATCCGGTAATCTCTTCCAGCCAAGACAGGGCTTAAAGTAATGCCAGTCCTAATGAGGAAAGAGATTGCCGGTCTGAGTAGTGAAAGAATGGGTGTGGGAATGAGTGGGCAGGACTGAGTGGAAACACCTGTGTGAATGGATGTCTGTGAGCATGTGAGTAACACTGAGTCTGTCAGGGAGCCGAGCTGACCCCAGAGGCTCCCTGAGAGCGCCTGATGGAAAATAAGACAAAAATACATAAAAGAGCAAAAAGCCATCGCGTCACAGAACTGGGCTTGAATATCAAGCCCAGTTCATGACATTGTATTCCTTGACCAATTGTGATTTCTTAACATAGTGAGTTTTGTTTTTCCAAATGAAATCCACTAGAATTGAATTGATCTTTTTTTATTTTTTGAGGAGCAATGTACAAGGATTGGCAAGGACACCCGAAGGGGCAAACATGACAGAATGTAGTGGCCAGTAATAAAACCCAGCTGTGATATTTGCACATCTTATTTTTTCTTTTTTGCCTTTTTTTCCCCCCACCTGTTTTCTGGAGCTCGTCATGGACACAGCAGGACGGAGCTATCCGATGCGTCTGGGGTGGGAGTGCTGCTGAGCCCTAATGGAAATAGATGGGTTAATTTCTACGGCATGCACATACTCCACTCCAGAGGATGCATTATGGTACTTGGATCTGGCAGAGGCAGCAGCTCGTCGTTGCCCTCAACTCTCCGAGCACGCTGAGGGAGTTGAGAGGATTTCCCTGGTGGCAGCGCTGCAACGCAAAAATGGTGGAAGGGTAAGAAATTCCCCGAAGAAGCCCGGGCTCGCACCGAATAGAGAGTGCTTCTGGGGCTCAGCTATTTCCGCTCCTCGCCGGTCCTCGACAGCGGTTCCCGCTCCTACTAAGACAGCTCCAGCTCCATAGAAACAGTGTTGTTCCACTCCGGATCACTGGGGAAAAGCTCTCACTTCCTCGCCAGCATCCTCTCCTTCACCGAGGCAGGAGACTGCCGCAGCAGCCTCTCTTTTTGACTCTCCCTCTCCGGTTGTTGTGCCAGTTAATCCTCTTGTTGCACTTTTTTCTCCCTCCTCCTTGGCCACTCCTCCCGCTGCGCTGGAACTGGTTGCCTCCCTCTTTGTTCCATCCATCTCCGTGACTCCAGGGGCGACTTCTCCACACTCCATAGAGGGGCCCAAGCTCACCAGAGCCATGGAGAGGGACGACTCCCCACACACGGCAGCAGAACACACCAAGGTCCGGGAAAACAGGCAAGTTTTATTTCATTTTACTTCAATTCACGATGAAATGTCTTGCCTGATTCCCTGTGGGGAGGCTCAGGGAAAGCAGTCCCTTGAGTTCTCCCCACCTGCTGCTGTCATACATTGCCTACCTGTCTTCTCCATGTCTCCTCTGTTTTTTCCTGAGTGTCCGCCGGCCTCTGAAATAAGTCACCGGATGATGGAGGAACCTGTGGCCCTGGAGGATCTCATTCCAGTGCCAGCACAGAGCCGACCCCCAGCTGCCACGCCAGACGAGCCACCAGCGTGGTCCCCTGCACCTAGGAGTATCAAGACTGCAACCACCATCATGCCTGCTGCGGAGGCCGCCACAGCAGAGTGGGTGCTGGAGCTGGACCTCCACGTGACCGGGCCTGACACGTTATCGTCTGGATCGACGGAGTCCTGGACGATGGTGAAGCTCGAGCTCAGGCAAGTACTCTCTCTTGTTTTCCTCTTATCTGTTTTGGAGAGATCTTGCCTGGCTCTTGGGGAGGAGAGTCGGGTGCAGCCATCAGCTGCACCTGAGCTCACCTTGCCAGGCTCTGCCGCTGCCAGTGACCCTGAACTTCTCTCTGTTTGTTCTGAGCTTTCTTTCAGGGTCGCCGGGGAAAATCCAACTTCACCAGATGTCTCCGTAGGTCCAGGCTCACCATCCGAGGACATCGTGGGTCCAGCTCCCCCCACTGAGGTCTTCATGGATCTCCCTCCTTCGCCCTCATCTGGTGCTTCATTGGTGGACCGTCTCCTTGGTTTGGTGCTCTCACAGGTCTGCTGATCCACCGTGAGTGCAGCTCTGGCCCGGTCCGGGCCCACCGTGGGTGCAGCATTGTCCCAGCTGGGGCCCACCGCGGGTGCTGCAGTGCTCAAGCCTGGAGCCACCGAGGGTACTGCCCTGCTCCAGCCCGGAGCCACCGAGGGTACTGCCGTGCTCCAGTCCGGAGCCACCGAGGTTACTGCCATGCTCCAGCCTGGCATGCTCCAGCCTCCATCTTTTTCTTTTCTGTTGATGTTACCCTGGGGTGTCTGGAATCTACCCCCAAGGGGTGGATTCCATTCAGCTGATTATCATTCAGCTGAGTCCGATGTTCTGTCGGACTCAGTCTCTGGGCTCTTTTGCTGTATTTTGATATATTTATCTACTGGGTTTTTTTGTGCCCTTTTTGAGTTGTCTCTGCTTTCTGTTTGTCTGTTTATGTTTCAGTTTGTTTTGACTATGTTTTGCTTCATTTGTAGTTATTTTCTAGTCTGTATTTGGTTTTGTTTATGTATTATTCTGTGGGCTGACAGCTGTCAGGTGACGTTTCTGGGTTTGTGTTGGTGCCGCCTGCCAAGCCGTCAGCTGCTCCTCCCTCACCTCTCATTACTACCAGCCGATTCTAATAATTAATTGTTGTTCACTTCTCCTGCTCAAGTGAACCCACACCTGTTACCACTCATGTTGTTATTTCATTCACTACTTAAGCTCTGTCCATTCACATTGTCATTGCTGCTACATTGTACGTTCCTCTGTTGAGTACTCTTCAGGACATTTCCCCTGTTGTCATGTATCCTCATTTCCGCCTGAGCTAGACAGCTCAGGAGTGCTTCCTTCTGTAGGTTATTCTTGTTTTTGCATTTTGTGTTCTCTGCACTTTTTGGACTTGCGTTATTTTTTGTCATTAAATGCCAAATATCATTCAGTGCTTGGGTTTGTCTTTCTGCCCCGAAGGGGCAAACATGACAATAGGCCAACGGTTTAAGGACCTTTTCATTGTTCCAACTTTTTCTCGAGTATTCTTTTCTCCCCTCTTGTCCTCATTTTTTATTATCTTAATACCTAAATATTTTATTTCTGTTTTGACAGGGATTGATTCTATTTGAACATCAGTACAGGAAAACAGTGGCAATAATTGACATTCAAGTTTAAGTTCAAACCAGATGCCATTCAGAAGGTTGACAAAACAGCTAAAGCTTTTTTCATGATTGTTTTATCTTTTAGAAGGATAACCGTGCATCAGCAAATTGACTAATTTTATATTCGTAATCAAAAAACGTGATACCCTTTATGTTGTGGTGGTTCATTATGGGGTAAGCCATCATCTGTGTGCATAGAATGAATAATTTAGAAGATATTGGGCAATCTTGCCTAATACCCCTAGACACTTTTATTCTGGGAGTCAGTCCTAGATTTAGGGAAATGTAACTATAAATATCTTTATAAAACATTTCTATGACGTTACAGAATTTTTCTCCAAAACCAGACTTTGTGTCCAAAGTAAAAAGGTATGCTGTATTGGGTTGAATGCTTTGAAATAATCAATGAATAAAATAAAACTTTCAGAATCAATAAATGACTGGAAATCAACCATATCTAAAATCAGTCATATGTGATTACAAATATGTGTTCCTTTGATAAAAGCTGACTGGCATTCATCAATTAATTTTATTAAAACAGGCTTGACACGATTTGTGTACACCAATGCTAGTAATCTGTAGTCGTTACATAATAGAGTAATGGGTCTTTGTTAAGATTTTGTCAGATTTTGGAATGAGGGTTATTAATCCAGTTTTCATCAAAAACACCCATTTTTTATACAATCTAAGAAGGCTTTATAAAGTAATTTTTTAATATCCTCCCAAAAGTGTTTATAAAAATCTATCATCAAACCATCAATTCTGGGAGATTTCCCGTTACTCTTTTTTTTTTTTTTTTTAAAGCTTGTTCAATCTCAAACAATGTCAGATCCTGTTCCAGTAGATTTTTGTCAGCTACATTTGTTTTAGTTATTTTTATCAATGATAGTATAAAAAAAATTGTCACATTCATTTTTCTGAAATTTAGATTTAAAAAGATTATTGTAAAATTGCCAAATTTCTTTATTTATCTGATCAATGTTATCAATAGTAACATTATTTATTTACAATTTACAATTTTTTTTCTATTTTGTCTATTTTTTTCCAGTCCAAAAAAATAAGTTGAGTTCTTTTCCCCTTGTTCAATCCATTTGGCTCTGGATCATATAAAGGTGCCATTTGCTTTTTCCAAATATAGTTCATCTAACTGTCTTTGAAGATTTTGTAGTTTTGTATCATTCTGGTCTGAAATATTCAATTCAATTCAATTCAATTCAATTCAATTCAATTCAATTCAATTCAACTTTATTTATATAGCGCCATTTCACAACAACAGTCATCTCATAGCACTATCAACTGTAGGGGGGACCCCCACAGTTGCAGAAAGACCCCAGCAATCAGGCGATCCCCTGTGAGCAAGCACTTGGCGACGGTGGAGAGGAAAAACTCCCTTTTAACAGGAAGAAACCTCCAGCAGAACCAGGCTCAGGGAGGGGCAGTCATCTGCTGCGACTGGCTGGGGGATGAGGGGATAGAGAAGAAGAAAAGAACAGACATGTAGAGAGCAAACAGCACGATGGGGACTCAATCTATGGGAGAGAACAAACAAATGTTAATGACCAGCAAAAAAAAAAAAAAAAAATTCATAGAGAGTGAGGAAAGGAGTGAGGCCCAGTGCATTACTGGAGGTCCCCCGGCTGACTAAACCTATTAGCAGCATAACTAAGGGAGGGTTCAGAAACACATGATCCCTCCCTAATTGTAGGCTATATCAAAAAGGTAGGTTTTAGCCCTATTCTTAAAAACAGAGATCGAGTCTGACTCCCGAATCCAGATTGGCAGCTGATTCCACAGGAGAGGAGCTTGATAACTGAAGGCTTTGCCTCCCATTGTACTTTTGGAGATTCTAGGTATTACAAGTAATCCTGCATTTTGGGAGCGTAGTGCTCTGTTAGGATGATACGGTAGTATCAGATCTTTTAAATAAAAAGGAGCCTGATTGTTTAGAGCTTTGTAAGTAAGACGAAGGATTTTAAACTTAATTCTAAACTCTATGGGAAGCCAATGAAGGGAGGCCAGAACCGGAGAGATATGATCTCTCTTTCTAGTACCTGTTAAAACTCTTGCTGCAGCATTTTGGATCAGCTGAAGACTTTTTAAAGATGTTTTAGGACAGCCTGATAATAAAGAATTACAATAATCTAATCTCGAGCTAACAAAAGCATGGATCAGCTTCTCAGCATCACTCTGAGACAAGATGCTCCTAATCTTGGCAATATTACGCAAATGATAGAAGGCAGTCTTAGAAACAAATTTAATATGTGAATTGAAGGACAAATCCTGATCAAAAATAACTCCAAGGTTCCTCACAGAGCTATTAATAGAAAGAGTAACTGCATCCAAACTGAAAGTTTGATTTGGAAAGGAATTTCTAAGGTTTTTTGGACCAACAAGAATGACTTCAGTCTTATCTGAATTTAATAGCAGGAAATTACAAGTCATCCAAGCTTTGATTTCCTTAAGACAGGCTTCTAACTTGGCTAATTGATTAGTATCATCTGACTTCATTGACAGGTATAACTGTGTGTCATCTGCATAACAATGAAAATGTATACAGTGCTTTCTAATAATGTTGCCTAACGGAAGCATATATAAACTAAAAAGAGTAGGGCCTAGCACAGATCCCTGTGGAACTCCATGACTAAGCTTTGAGCTGAAAGAAAACTCATCATTTACATGAACAAACTGGAACCTATCAGATAAATAAGATCTAAACCACTGCAACGAAGTTCCATTAAGTCCAACATAGTGTTCTAATCTATCAAGTAGAATATTATGATCAATAGTATCAAAAGCTGCACTAAGATCTAAAAGGACAAGTACAGAAACTAGTCCATTATCAGATGCAATGAGGAGGTTGTTAGTGACCTTCGCTAAGGCTGTTTCAGTACTATGATGGATTCTAAACCCAGATTGAAACTCTTCAAGTAAACCATTTCCCTGCAGGTGGTCAAATAATTGCGTAGCAACAACTCTTTCTAAGATTTTTGAAATGAAAGGGAGATTAGAGATTGGTCTATAGTTAGCTAAAGCTCCTGGATCTAGCGTTGGCTTTTTGAGTAAGGGTTTAATTACAGCCGTTTTAAAAGCCTGCGGTACATGGCCTAAAGCCAATGAAGAATTGATTATATGAAGAATAAAGCTCCCAATAAGTGGGAAGACTTCTTTAAATAACCTGGTAGGAATAGGGTCTAAAAGACAAGTTGAAGGTTTGGATGAGGAAACTATTTTGTCTAACTCACAAAGGTCGATTGGAGTAAACTCATCAAGACAGACATCAATAGGAGTTGTAGTAGTTACAGTATTTAAGTTAACTGTGGGAAGAATCTGATTGATTTTATCTCTGATGGATGAAATTTTATTATTGAAAAAGTTCATAAAGTCCTGACTAGTAAGCTCTAAGGGGATGCTAGGATTGACAGAGTCCTGACTCTGTCAACCTGGCTACAGTACTGAAAAGAAACCTGGGATTATTCTTGTTCTCTTCTATTAATGCAGAGTAATAACTCATTCTAGCTTTTCTAAGAGATTTTTTATAAATTAAAAGATGATTTCTCCAAGCTAAATAGATTTCATCTAAATTAGTAGAGCGCCATTTTCTTTCTAATTGACGAGTCTTCTGTTTTAAGCTACGAGTTTCTGTGTTGAACCAAGGAGTTAAAAATCTCTGATTAGACTTTTTCTTTTTTAAGGGGGCCACCAAGTCTAGAGCCTGATGCAGAGAAGCTGAAACACTATCCACCATGTTATCAATTACAGAAGGAGCAAGCTGTCTATAGCTTATTTCCGTTGTGTTGACACATGGCATAGAGGAAACAATCTGCATAAATTTGGAAACAGCATCATCTGAGAGGCATCTACTGTGATAATATTTTTCTTTAGGAGCCAAATAGTCAGAAATAGTAAAATCAAAGGTTAACAGACAATGGTCTGACAGTACAGGGTTATGAGGAGACACTACAAGATTTTCTATTTCTATGCCATATGTCAGAACAAGGTCCAATGTATGGTGGAGGTAATGAGTAGAATTTCCTACTTTCTGAGAAAACCCAATCGAGTCTAATATTGAATTAAAAGCCACATTAAGGCAGTCACTATCTACATCCACATGTATATTAAAGTCCCCTACTATAATTATTCTATCAGATTTCAGCACTAAATCAGCTAAGAAATCAGCAAATTTGGATAAAAATTCTGAATAGGTTGATGGGGGACGATAAACTATGGCAAATAAAATTGGGTTTAACCTGAAATTGCTAAAGTGCCCAACACTGAGGACCAGGCCCTCAAAGGAATTATAACATGTTTTTTGCTTTACATTAACTAGTAATTTGGAATGGTAAATTGTTGCTACTCCTCCTCCACGACCAGAACTTCTGGGATTTTGACAGTTTAAATAACCAGAGGGAGTTGATTCATTTAAACCAACATAATCCTCTTGTCCTAACCAAGTCTCTGTAAGGGAAATTAAATCAATCTGATGATCAATTAACAGATCATGGACTAACAGAGACTTGGGAGTTAGAGACCTAATATTTAATAAACCACATTTAATTTTTAAATTATGAGGAGGAACAGAGGCCAAATCAATCAATTTAGAGGCTTTATGTTTAATTTGAGTTTTACCAATATTTTGCTTTATCACTTTGGGATGCTTATGCATTATATTTTTATTTACTTTGGAGGGAGCAGACAACGATTCTCTGATGGGGAAGACAGGGGCTAAGCTGAGGGGTGGCGGATGAAGAGGAGCTGCAGAGAGGCGTGTAAGACTGCGACTCTGCTTCCTGGTCCCAACTCTGAGTAGTCATGGTTTTGGAAATTTGGATAAAAAAGATGCCAGATAAATGAGAAGCACCATCCAAAGTGGGATGAATGCTGTCTCGTCTCATAAGACCAGGTTTTCCCCAAAAAGAGCTCCAATTGTCAATGTAGCTGTGATATCCTACCGTGTAGCAATGATCACACTTGAGTTATTTCTTTGGCTAACTCTGCCGTTTATTCTGCAACACACATAATATGACTGAACATGGATTCTGCGCGGGGTTTTCACACTCTTGTTCTAATGTGTCCCCTTAATAGTAGTGCTGAACAATACAGGTAGTTCCCCCTAGAGGCATGTGCCAGTAATGTTTTAAATTAGACTTGCAGTCTACCACATCCCTCCCCTCTAGATTAAACTACTTTTAATTACACTAGCCAATTATGCTAGACATCCTGGAACTCCCATTTAACCCTAAACAATCACAGCTACTTTTAACTTCTTAAACACATGTGCCATACACATAATTTCTTTCTCTTTTTTTTTTTTTTTACATGTATAACACACAGAACAGTCTAACTGGGGAATTGGTTTGACTACCGCATCCCAGTGAGGTTCCAGGACGCATTCTTGTCCTGTGGCTGGGGAACTCACTACTGACTAAGTATAGTCCTTCAAGTAGTCTGGAGCTTTCCTAGCTCGCTGAG
Source organism: Pholidichthys leucotaenia (assembly GCA_020510985.1). NCBI lineage: Eukaryota > Metazoa > Chordata > Actinopteri > Cichliformes > Pholidichthyidae > Pholidichthys > Pholidichthys leucotaenia. The sequence continues at coordinate 225,116,263 of CM035840.1, forward strand.
ATCTTCTCACGGCGGGTGAGCCAACTGCAGGTGAAGACTCAGACTGCTCCACTGTTTCGGCTGCTGCAGTGCTGCCCGTAGAATCTGCAGAGACGGTTACCTCAGGTTTCACCTGAAGTGGTGGTTCGTTGATGCTCTCCTCAGGATGGGTGTCAGACAACACCTCTGGTGCCATCGGCAGGGGAATGGAGCTCCTACCATGAACTTGGTCGATGTGTCGCCTCACCATTTGTCCATGGCCTAATGTCACCTTGAATGACACAGGGCCTGTCTTTTCTGTTATTTCTCCTGGTACCCAGGCTGGTCCTGAGCCAAAGTTGCGGGTGTAGACCACGTCTCCTTCTCTCAGTATTCTCTCTCTAGCATGCATGTCATGATAACCTTTTTGTTTCTCTTGTTTGTCATGCACTTTGTTTCTGAAGTCTGGATGTATTAAGTCAAATGTTGACCTCAACTTTCTTCCCATCCATGGACCTGCGTAGTCAATGTGAATTCTTCTCCATGGTTTATCTGGAACTTCCCAGGGATGTAGTGGGGCTGCTGGAGGACTGTTCCTGTTCTCCTGGCATGCCGCACATGACTTCACAAGCGCCTCCACCTCTGCATCCATGTTGGGCCACCACATGTAACTCCTCGCCAACGCTTTCATGCGAGTGATGCCAGGGTGTGCTTGGTGTAGTTGTTGCAGTAAGGCATTCCTACCAGGTGGTGGAACAACCACGCGTCCTCCCCACAGAATACAACCTTCCTGGGTGCTGAGCTCATCCTGTCGTCGGGCATAGGGAATGAACTCAGGACTGTTCATCTTCGGCCATCCTCGCAAGATGTATTCTCGCACTCTTGCTAGAACAGGGTCTTTGTCTGTCCACTTCTTTATTTGTTGTGCGTTCACCAGGGGCACGCCGATATCTTCAAACAATAGCACTCTCTCCTCCTCCTCAGGCGTGCTGTCTCTTCCTCCATCCAAGGGTAGCCTACTCATCGCGTCAGCATTCGTATGGTCCCGTCCGGCTTTGTAAACGATGGTGTACTCATACGCTGCTAATGTAACGGCCCATCTCTGAATTCTCTGAGATGTCATCTGGGGTATGGCTCTCATTTCACTGAACAGTGAAATTAGTGGCTTGTGGTCAGTCACTATAGCGAACTGTCTCCCATACAGGTATTTGTGGAACTTTTTTACACCAAATACTACTGCAAGGCCCTCCTTGTCTAGCTGGGAGTAGTTTTTCTCAGTTGCACTAAGAGTTCTTGAGACGAACCCTATGGGTCTCTCTGAGCCATCCTCCATACGATGAGAGAGTACAGCACCCACACCGTAGGGTGATGCGTCACACGCCAGGATGAGTGGTTTGTTTGAATCATAGTGCACTAACACACTACAGGACTGAAGTAGCGCTTTGGACTCTTCAAACGCCTTCTGCTGCTTGACCCCCCATGACCATTTTTCTTCCTTCTTAAGTAAGGTATGTAGTGGTGCCAGCAGCGTGGAGAGCTTTGGGAGGAACCTATGGTAATAGTTCAACAAGCCCAGGTAGGCTTTTAACTCAGTAACATTTTGTGGCTCAGGCGCCTCCGCAATGGCTTCCACTTTGTCTGTTAGAGGGTGTAGACCACTGGCGTTGATCTTGTGGCCTAGGAACACCACCTCTTTTCCCATGAACTCACACTTGCTTCTTTTCAACCTCAGACCGCTTTTCTCCAACCGTTGAAGCACTTCCTTCAGCGTTTTCAGATGTTCTTGTTCATTTGGTCCTGTACAAAGGATGTCATCCAAATAAACGGCAACATTCGGAATTCCACCTAGGATGCCCTCCATAGTTCTCTGGAATATAGCAGGACTGGAAGCTACTCCAAATGGTAAGCGTGTGTAGGTATATAAGCCTTTGTGTGTATTGATGGTTACATACTTTCTTGATTCTTCTTCCAGGACTACTTGTTGGTAGGCGTGACTCATGTCTAATTTCGTGAAGTGTCGGCCGCCGTTCAGCTGTGCGAAGAGGTCCTCCACTTTAGGAATTGGATACTGATCCACCCGTGATGCTCGATTGACAGTGAGTTTGTAATCTCCACATATTCTAATGGAGCCATCCGGCTTTCTCACTGGGACTATGGGCGCCGCCCATTCTGCAACCTGCACTGGCTCAATGATCTTGTCATCCAGCAGCCTCTGTAGCTCGCTTTCAACCAGTGGCTTGACTGCATAGGGCACCGGTCGGGGTTTGCAGAATCGTGGTTGGGCCTCCTTGTCCACATTAATCTTTGCAGTGACACCTTTTAGCTGTCCTAAGCCTTCTTTGAACACCTCAGCGTGTCTTTCGAGGATCTCCTCCAGCTGCAATTTGGGCTGAGATTCCACTTTATTCACCAACTGATCAATCATGGCCAGTTCTTGTAGCCAACTTCGCCCTAGTAGATTTGGTCCTTCGCTCCCAACTACTACTACAGGTAAGTCCTTTTCTTTGTTTTCGTGCTGCACCTTCACTTGTGCCATGCCTAGCACGTCTAGCTTCTCTCCTGTGTATGTTTTTAATTTTAATGAACAGGGATTTAATTCTGCTGTGTCTGTTTTCTTCCACAGTTGTGTATATTGCTGTTTACTTAATATGGTTACTCCACAGCCTGTATCAACTTCAAATGTTACTTTCATTCCATTAACATTCATGGTACGCGTGATGGGCGCTATCTTGGTCAGCTCCTCTGACGTGTTGTAAATTGTGTGAAAACCCATGTCTTCTGTATCACTTTCTCCCTCCCCTCTCAGTTGATTCGCTCGCTGTTCCTTTCCTGGGCCCTTTTTTTTATTCTTTTGCCCATTAACTGTTGCTTTCAGCACCTGTGCGCTGTCCACCTTTATTCTACATGCTTTCTTAATGTGCCCTCGCTTGCCACAATTATGACACAGCTCAGTGGCAAATTTGCACTCGGCGGCATTGTGCTGGCCTTTGCAGCGATAACAACTGGGGAATTTGCGATGATTTTTATCAGTTGACACTTTGTGGACACCTACTTGGGTCTTAGGCACACGAACATGCGTTGCTGTGTCCTCTGTTAGCTTCCCTTGCATCTCTCTCACATCTTTAGCTGCTGTTTCCATTGCTTGGCATAATTCCAAAGCCTTCGCAAAAGTGAGTTTTGTTTCAGATAAAAGTCGCCGTTGCATTCGGTCATCATTCACTCCACACACAAGTCTGTCTCTTAACATTTCTTCCAATGAGTCTTTGTAATCACAGTGCAGTGTTAATTTCCTCAATTCTGCCACATACTCTGCTATGGACTCAGTGTTCCTCCTTATGCGTGAATTAAATTTGAATCGTTGCACGATTTCACTCGGTTTGGGGCTGAAGTGCTTCTGAAGCTCAGCAGTAAGCTGGTCGTACGTTTTATCTTTCGGTAATGCAGGGCTTATTAAATTTCTCAACAAGCTGTAAGTAGTTGCACCAACTCCACTCAACAGTACAGCCTTCCTTTTGTCTGGCTCCCCAATATCATTAGCTTGGAAGAAAAAGTCCAACATTTCACCATATTCTTCCCATGACTGAGTCGAGTTATCAAAAGGGGTTACCGTTCCGATTACAGCCGCCATTGCTCGTCGTGGTGGGGAAACCTCGTTTTTCCTCCTCTGAACTTGCACTCGAACTACTGGAGTCACTTGAGTTCGCCACACTTGCAATGTTCTCTGTTTCTCGCCGCTGATTTTTTTCTTTTAATCCTCGTCGCCAATTGTGTGATATCCTACCGTGTAGCAATGATCACACTTGAGTTATTTCTTTGGCTAACTCTGCCGTTTATTCTGCAACACACATAATATGACTGAACATGGATTCTGCGCGGGGTTTTCACACTCTTGTTCTAATGTGTCCCCTTAATAGTAGTGCTGAACAATACAGGTAGTTCCCCCTAGAGGCATGTGCCAGTAATGTTTTAAATTAGACTTGCAGTCTACCACAGTAGCCCACGTCATTTTTAGGACACCACACAGACAGCCAGCGGTTCAAGGATGACGAGCGACTAAACATGTCATCACTGGTCAGATTGGGGAGGGGCCCAGAGAATACTACAGTGGCAGACATCGTTTTGGCAAAGTCACACACCGATTCTATATTAAGTTTCGTGACTTCCGACTGCCGGAGACGGATGTCATTAATGCCGGCGTGAATAACAATTGTGGAATATTTAGAGTTACTTTTAGCCAGCATTTTCAAATTTGACTCGATGTCGCCTGCTCTGGCCCCAGGAATGCATGTGACTATGGCCGCTGGAGTCTCTAGGTTCACGTTTCTGACTACAGAGTCGCCAATGATCAGAGTTTTTTCCTCAGCGGGTGTGTCGCTGAGCGGGGAAAAACGATTAGAAACGTGAACAGGTTGGTGGTGAACCGGGGCTTTGCGACTAGGCTTCCTTCTCACCGTCACCCACCCAGTCTCCTCGCTGCTGAGGAGAGCCGGGGAACCGCTGACAGTGGGGCCTAAGCTAGCTAGCTCCGCTGCAGCTAAGGGGCGTCCGTCGAGATTAACTGGCGCAGACGGTGTTTCAATGCAGCGGAGCCGGGATTCCAAATCAGACAACCTCGCCTCGAGCGCCTCAAAAAGACAACATTTATTACATTTACCGTTATCACTAAAAGAGGCAGAGGTGTAGCTAAACATCTGACAGAGAGAGCACACCAGAGGAGAGGAAAGAGAGCTAGTAGCCATAGCTAGTGGCTGGAGAGCTGGAGAGCAAACCACACAGGCAGACAGCAAAACAGGAAGTGACGATCCTTCCTGGCTTATCTGGCTTACCACATAATGAATTTATTTATTTTTTTCAATTAAAACCTTTTGTTTTTGTTTATGAATTTGTGACAGCTTTTTGGCTGTTATGACTGCCTTCTCTTTCACTTTAAATTTAAACCATTCCCATTTATTAATCTTTGATGTATTCATGTCGTTCACACTCTGGAGGAGGATTTTAACTTCTTTACAAAAGTCCTCATTATTCAATAGCCCCTTGTTAAATTTCCAGATGTTTTGTGATTTTGGAGGTTGTTGTACAAAAGTCAGTGACTGACTGATGAGGCAATGGTCTGTTAAAGGAGATGGTAGAATACCACATTTAGTTACATACTTGCTTAAGGACTGAGATATAAGCCAATAGTCTAGTCTAGAACACTGATTACTGTTTGAGGGGTTCACCCATGTATATTTTTGTCAGGTGGGATTTAAAATCCTCCAATAGTTCACTGTATCTGTTTCTATACAAAACTTGTTTATGATGTCATCGTACACAGGTTGCTGACCTCTTGACGGTACTCTATCAAGCCACGAATTAGGAGTGATGTTGAACTCACCTCCCAATATCACATATTCAGTCACATATTTAATTTTAATTTAATTTAATTTAATTTTCCAGTTCCAAGGTTGTCATAGCCAGGAGCGGCACTGGGGTTAAGCTCCCAGTGCTCATAAAAATGCTCCTTATGGCGTGCGTCTCGAAAAGCCTCTGACAACTAAGTCCAACTCCTAGCCTGCCCGTGTGGTTTAGTCTCTAAGCCCAGCGGAACTGCTTTTACTAATAGGAGAAGGGGCGAGGGCGGATCTCTGGCGCCTTAAAACCAGATGCTTCGGGTAGATGGTGGCTCGTCAACCTGGGAAGGTAGCCCATCTAGGCGAAGGTAAACCCTGATTTCAAACCTCCACTGCCTTGCGGCACACCCGGTCATAGGAAATGCTTCGGGAGTCAACCCTGAGGAAAAATCCGGAGTCGGAGCCCCTAAGGCAGTTCGCTGTTGTTCTCAACATCGTTCTGGCAGCTCCTGCGACGGCGCTGGTGCCAAACTGTAGCAGCCCTGCTGTTCCTTTGGATTCATCAGTGACGTGGAGAGGGGGGACATGCTGCATGGGTAACATCTTGTCCTCCATATCTTCCTGCCCAGGCTTGAATCCTACCAACGCCCAACGGTGGAAGGTAGAACACCCGATCACTGGAGAGGACACTCCAGCTTCGCCTTTGGCGTAGACAAAACACGGGGAATGACAGTTACCGGTTATAAGCCACCGCTCAATTGGCGTAGAGCACCAGGGGTTGTTCCCGACGGTGGGAGGGATCATCGGATCTCACTGGACAGCTACCGCCCGCCTCAAGCTGGGCAGCCCCCAGCCAATAAGGTGTTGTCCCCCCACAGCTTGCTTTCTTCATTGGGTGCATGGGGATGAGGAGAAGTCCGAACAGCAGGCTGAGAACCTTCGCACCAGGCAAGACAAAAAAACAAAAGAGACCAACTCTAAAACTGGGAACTTGGAACGTCCGCACTATGATGACAGGACTCGCTGCTAACTTCAAGGACATCAACAACACCAGGAAGACTGCCATCATCAATAATGAGCTGAAGAGACTGGGAGTGGATATTGCCACTCTCCGGGAAACACGGTTGGCTGACGCAGGCACACTGAGAGAGAAGGACTACACATTCTACTGGTAGGGAAAGGGCAGTGACAAACACAGGGAACACGGAGTGGGCTTCGCAGTGAAGAACACCTTGCTGAAGATGGTGGAACCGGGCAGCAATGGCTCTGCATGACTCCTCACCCTCCGCCTCAACACCACTCAAGGCCCAGTCACCCTCGTCAGTGTGTATGCCCCAACACTGACAGCCACACCAGAGGCAAAAGACGAGTTCTACGAGAATCTCACAACAACTGTCAGGATCATCCTCAACTCTGAACAACTCATTCTCCTTGGAGACTTCAATGCCAGAGTGGGTGCTGACCACGACTCCTGGCCCTCCTGTCTTGGACCATTTGGCGTGGGCAGAATGAACGACAATGGACAGCGGCTGCTCGAGTTCTGCACATATCACGATCTGTGCAGGTTCCAAGGTTGTCATAGCCAGGAGCGGCACTGGGGTTAAGCTCCCAGTGCTCATAAAATGCTCCTTACGGCGTGCGTCTCAAAAAGCCTCTGACAACTAAGTCCAACTCCTAGCCTGCCCGTGTGGTTTAGTTTCTAAGCCCGGCGGAACTGCTTTTACTAATAGGAGAAGGGGCGAGGGCGGATCTATGGTGCCTTAAAACCAGATGCTTCGGGTAGATGGTGGCTCATCAACCTGGGAAGGTAGCCCATCTAGGGGAAGGTAAACCCTGATTTCAAACCTCTGCTGCCTTGCGGCACACCCGGTCATGGGAAAGGCTTCAGGAGTCAACCCTGAGGAAAAATCCGGAGTCGGAGCCCCTAAGGCAGTTCTCTGTTGTGCTCAACATCGTTCTGGCAGCTCCTGCGACGGCGCTGGTGCCAAACTATAGCAGCCCTGCTGTTCCTTTGGATTCATCAGTGATGTGGAGAGGGGGGACATGCTGCATGGGTAACATCTTGTCCTCCATATCTTCCTGCCCAGGCTTGAATCCTACCAGCGCCCAACGCTGGAAGGTATAACACTGGTGCGCATCGGCCTGTTCAGCCACAGGTGGTGCTTTTCCAGCAGAGTAGACATTTAGGATTCTCTTCCATGGTCATCATAGACTGACGGAGGCCAACGACGATCTGTGCATCACAAACTCGTTCTTCAAGACCAAGCCCCAACACAAGGTTTCCTGGCAACATCCGCGCTCAAAGCACTGGCAGCTGGACTTTATCTTGACCAGGCGCACCTCACTGAAGAATGTGCTAATCACCCGTTCGTTCCAGAGTGCAGATTGTGACACAGACCATTCATTGGTGTGTTGCAAAGTCAAGCTGCAGCTGAAGAAATTCCATCGTGCTAGACAGCCTGGAAAGGCACGGATTGACACCAGCAAGATGGCCCAACCAGAACATGTTGAGCAGTTTGCCTCCACCTTTGAGAAGGAACTTGGTGTACCACAAGAAGGAGAATCTGCAAAGCAGAAGTGGGAAGAGCTGTGAAACACCATCCACCGCACAGCCTTGGCTACCTTTGGGAGGAAGACCTCGAAGTCACAGGACTGGTTTGATGCCAAGTTGACCGAGATGACCCCTGTTATTGAAGCCAAGCGCTCAGCACTTGCTGAGTACAAGAAGTACCCAAACGAGAAGAATCTCCAGATTCTCAGGGCTGCGAGAAGCAAAGTTCAGCAGACTGCTCGGCGCTGTACCAACGAGTACTGGACTCAGCTCAGCCAAGACATTCAAACCGCTGCCATAACAGGGAACATCCGTGGTATGTACGATGGCATCAAGAAAGCACTTGGTCCGGCTCAGAGCAAGACGGCCCCCCTCAAATCCTCCACTGGGGAGATGATCACAGAAAAGAACAAGCCGATGGAGAGATGGGTGGAACACTACTCCGACCTCTACTCCAGACAGAACACCGTGACACCGTCAGCCCTTGATGCCATCGACTGCCTGCCATCCATGGACGAACTTGACGCTGAGCCAACCATCGACGAAGTCAGTAAGGCCATTGATAGCTTGGCCGCTGGCAAGGCACCTGGCAACGACGGCATACCCCCCAACCTGATCAAGCACTGCAAGACCGCCCTACTGCTGCCATTGCATGGCGTCCTCTGCCAGTGCTGGAAGGAAGGTGCCGTACCACAGGACATGAGGGACGCCAAGATCATCACCCTCTACAAAAACAAAGGGGAGAGAAGTGACTGCAACAACTATAGGGGCGTCTCCCTCCTCAGCGTTGTTGGCAAAGTCTACGCCCTAGTTGTTCTCGTTCGTCTACAGAAGCTTGCAGAACGTGTCTACCCCGAGTTTCAGTGTGGCTTCCGTGCTGAGCGATCGACGGTAGACATGATATTCTCCATCCGCCAACTCCAGGAGAAATGCAGAGAACAGAACATGCCCCCGTACGTTGCCTTCATCGACCTAACCAAAGCGTTCGATCTGGTCAGCAGAGAGGGCCTTTTCAAGATCCTGCCAAAGATAGGATGCCCACCAAAGTTGCAAAGCCTCATCGAATCGTTTCACACCAACATGCAGGGGATAGTGCAGCATGACGGCAACATCTCAGAGCCATTCAACATACGCAGCGGAGTGAAACAGGGCTGTGTACTTGTGCCAACCCTCTTTGGGATCTTCTTTGCTATGCTCCTGAGGCATGCCTTCAGCACAGCAACAGAGGGAATCTACCTGCACACAAGATCTGACGGCAGGCTTTTCAACCTCGCCCGCCTGAAAGCCAGAACCAAAGTACGTGAGGCTCTAATCAGAGACATGCTGTTTCGCAGATGACGCTGCAGTCGCAACCCACACACAGCAGGAGCTTTAGACCCTGATGGACCGCTTCTCCCAGGCATGCAAGGACTTCGGGCTTACCATCAGCCTGAAGAAGACTAACGTCTTGGCGCAAGGCACAGAAGCACCACCAACCATCACCATCGACGACTACGAGCTGGAGGTCGTGAATCAGTTCACGTACCTGGGGTCCACGATCAGCAACAACCTCTCCCTTGATACAGAGATCGACAAGAGGATTGGAAAATCAGCCTTCACACTCACTCGCCTCACCACACGAGTGTGGAAGAATCCCAAACTCTCTGTCAAGACAAAGATGGCAGTGTACAACGCCTGCGTCATCAGCACACTGCTCTATGGGAGTGAGACGTGGACAACATACACCCGGCAGGAAGAGAGATTGAACTCCTTCCACTTGCGCTGCATTCGCCACATCCTGGACATATCCTGGCAGGACAAAGTGCCCAACACAGAAGTTCTGTCCCACGCTGGCCTTCCCTCCATGTTCACTCTACTCAGGCAGTGCAGGCTCCGCTGGCTAGGCCACGTTCACCGTATGGAGGATGGCAGAATCCCCAAAGACGTCCTCTACGGAGAACTGGCGACTGGCAGGAGAGACGTTGGCCGCCCACAGCTGCGCTTTAGAGACGTCTGCAAGAGAGACATGAAGACCCTGGAGATCAACACAGAGCGCTGGGAGGACCTTGCAACGGACCACTCCAAATGGAGAGGCACCCTGACCAGATAGCTCAAGGTGGATGAAGAGAGACTGACTGCTGCAGCAGATGAAAAAAGGACCCGCAGGAAGAACCGCCACAGACCCAGCAGCACAGAGACCACCCACAAGTGCGACCTGTGTGACAGGGACTGCCATTCGCGCATCGGCCTGTTCAGCCACAGGCGGTGCTGTTCCAGCAGAGTAGACGTTTAGGATTCTCTTCCATGGTCATCATAGACCGACGGAGGCCGACGATTTAATTTTCCATTCATTTATCAGCAGACCTAAACTCAGTGTCATTTCTTTGTTCTTACTTTTGTTATTATACCCATACACACTGAGTAAAATAAATTTTTATTCATACATCTCTACTGCAGACATGAACCAGTGTCCTTCTTCATCCCCTGTGTGATCTATTATTTGCCCCGGAAACTTATTGAATAAGATCATAACAACTGCAGAATATGTGGTACCATGGTGCGGTCCTCGCAGACCGCTAATGAGACACTGTAGACCGTTGATGAGTTTGCATAATTTGTTAATGACAGACAAATAACAAAGCAATGAGCCACGAGGGGCAAAAACACAACTAAGGCTATGACAAGACACAGGATACGGAGTCTCGGGAAAAACACTTACTATAATGAATGAATGAATGAATGATGAATAACAGACGGATGATCGATGAATGAAAGTTTGACGAGATCGTAGCGAGGAGTAAGCCTCAGCTGCTTCCTTAAATACCCAAGACAAACCAATCAGTGGAGAGTGTACTCAGGAGAAATGCTGAACAGCTGTCACAACGTGACCCGGCTTTGACAGCTGGAAGCCCCGCCGTGACGCAGTCAGAATAAAAGCCCTGATGGCCATATGGTACGCCAAGAACGGGAAACCACCGGACAACCCGAGCGCGGACAACCCGAGCCCAGACAAAGTCAGCGCACGGACCATGACATGTGGTACCATGTGAATAGAGTATTCTGTCTCCCCATTGGTGTTTCCAAAAAGTCTCATCAGAACATTCAGAGTGGATCTCTTGTAAAAAAAAAAAATACAATTGGCCTTAACTTCTTTTCAAAATAAAAAGATGGCCTAGCGTTTAAATTTTTCAAACCTCAAACATTTAAAGATTAAAACAAAACAGACATAACAAAAAACCTTATCGACCTTGTTCCTAGGCCCCATGATGCCTTGCGTGAATTATGGTAGCAGCTTCCGGTGCTAGTTTAGAACATATGGTTGTCACTGAAATGGGACACATTTCCTTGTTAAAAAAAAAACCCAATTACTTTGGCATCAGAGATGCGAGAACATGGCCTCTTGCACCTCAAAACAGTAATATAATCATACTACTTCCCATGACTACCAAGGATAGGAAGATGACCTTAAAAAGTGGCTTGGCAGACAGTAGCTCCATTTGTTAGTACCACTGCTAAGATGCTAACACTGTAAACAAATGACCCATGCTGGCAAGAGGACATTTTCAAAACTGATATAACGCTATTTCCATATTCTGTATTGCAAGACCTTCAAAATGATATTTAATTTGTAGGAAGTGCGCAAAAATGGACAGAAAAAAACGATTTGTTTATATTTTGGCTAGTGTGGCGCATATATTGAGTTCATATTTCCCACATATGTATGACTGTATGTGTATTGGGGGCTTCACGTCTCGTGGGACAAAAGAGGTCTGGACCTGCAGAGATCTACAGGAGATGACGAGGAGGTGTGAGTTTGGGCCTTTGTCTCGGAGAGGATGCCCCAGGAGGATTCCCGGAACATCGAGGGATAAGAGACAATAGAGGAACATCAAAGAGTGCATTGTGACTGGGATTATGTACCATGTGATTGTATGTTTGCTAAAGCACCATGTGACTTAGGTTGTGTGGCTTCTGCAGGGTATAAGAGTGTGGTATGTGATTGCTCAGTATCTTCTTTTGCTTAGAGAATGATAGAGCAATGTGTTCACTTAATAAAGCTGAACCTGAGAAATAAACTCAGCCTCATCCTTGAACGCATTCTCTACACTGGTGACCCTACGACAAATTATGGCCGGTGACGACCTTCACGCACCGGACTCGACAGGAGCCAACCAGGCTAACGCAGCTACCGCAGTCCAGCTGCCCGATTTCTGGCAGCACAGCCTGCGCTCCTGGTTTACCACTGTCGAGGCGCAGTTCCATCTTCGGGGAATTTCAGCGGACGCAACGAAATTCTACCATGTCGTCGCAAAGCTGGACAGCTTCACAGCACAGCGGGTGGAGAGCCTGACTAACCACCCACCAGACGACGACAAGTACGGCGCATTGAAAGCCGCCCTCATCCGTGCTTTCACCCCCTCGCTGGGAGAGCGAGCAGAGAAGCTCCTGGTGTTGACTGAAGGCGAGGTAGACAGGCCTGCGGACCTGATGGCGAGGATGCTGAATCTGAGAGGCGATAATGATGATAGCTTTATCTTCGCCCATCTTTTCCTCAGGACACTACCATCAGCGGTGAGAGTCACCCTGGCCAGCTCACAGCTGCTGACCAACCTAGAGTACCACGAGCTGGGCCAGGAGGCACAGCGACTCGTCGACGCTCATAGACGGCACACGGCCACGACGGCGGCAGCGGAGCTGAGCGCAACGCCGGGAGACGGCAGGAGGCCAGAGGCTGCAGCACCAGATTTGCTGACGTCAGCAGCGGCGGAGACCAGGAGACGCGGAGCGGGCGGCGTCCTCTGCTTTTATCATCGACGTTTCGCCGAGAGGGCACACAAGTGCATTCCACCGTGCCAGTTCAAGCGCTCGGGAAACGCCAGGACCGAGAGTCGGTAGCAGCTGCTGCTCTCGGCGCGAAGAATAAGCTGCTCTACATCACAGACGCGAAATCAGGGAGGCAGTTCCTGGTGGACACGGGCTCCCAGCTGAGCTTCATCACACCTTCCTACGCTGACCGGCTGGCGCCTTCCAGCGGACCCCTGGTGTTAGCGGCAAACGGCTCGACGATCAAGACCTTCGGGGAGAAGACCCTCCCCCTGTCTTTTCACGGTCGGACATTCGAGTGGACTTTCGTCGTGGCTGCGGTCAGTAATAACATGTTAGGTGCTGATTTTTTGTGCTCAAATGGTTTATTGGTTGATCTTGCTAATAGACGTATGGTTAATGCACTGTCTTTCCACTCCATTTCCTGTACAGCTCGGGTGGCCCCACCTAATGCGCAGCCCAACGTCACAGCTGCGGGTGGTAAGTTTCAAGCACTGCTCACTCAGTTTCCAGCACTCACAGTCCCAACATTTTCGGCGTCAGTGGCTAAACATGGGGTGGAACATTTTATAACTACCACTGGCCCCCCCGTTTTTGCAAAAGCTCGGTGCTTGGACCCAGCTAAACTGGCCATAGTGCGCGAGGAATTCGCCAACCTGGAAAAACTGGGCATCATTAGATGCTCTAACAGCCCCTGGGCTTCACCACTGCATATGGTCCCCAAGGCTGATGGCTCGTGGCGGCCTTGCGGTGATTTCCGCAGGTTGAATAACGCTTCAGCACACGACCGCTACCCGATTCCGCACATCCAGGATTTTTCCGTGCATTTAGCGGGGGCGCACATTTTTTCTAAAATAGATTTGGTGCGCGGGTACCACCAAGTCCCAATTCGCGCTCAGGACATACCCAAAACAGCGGTAATAACTCCTTTTGGGCTTTTCGAGTTTTTGCGCATGCCTTTTGGACTCAAGGGTGCCGCGCAGACTTTCCAGCGCATGATGGATGCAGTTTTACGCGGCCTCCCTTTCGTGTTCGTCTACTTGGATGATATTTTGGTAGCAAGCATGTCCGAGGAAGAACACGAAGGCCACCTCACAGCGGTTTTTCGGAGGCTGGCGGAGCACGGGTTAATAATTAACCCAGCGAAGTGCCAGTTTGGGGTGACGCAAATAGATTTTTTGGGGCACCGCGTTTCGCCAGAAGGAGCGGTCCCTCTGCCCGATAAAGTACGCGCAATAACAGATTTTCCCCAACCTCAGACGGTCAAAGCATTGCAGGAATTTTGGGGAATGGTTAATTTTTATAACCGTTTCCTCCCAGGCGCAGCGCAGCTCATGCAACCATTGTACGCAACACTTAAAAAACAAAAACCTGCAAATAAGATCGAGTGGTCCCCGGAGCGGGAGCGCGCATTCTCCCAGGTCAAATCAGCCCTGGCGAACGCTGTTTTGTTGGCACACCCAGTGCCAACGGCCCATATGGCACTCACCACGGACGCTTCCGATTTAGCGGTGGGAGCGGTCGTTGAACAGTTTGTGGCAGGGAGCTGGCAACCTCTCGCATTTTTCAGCAAAACCTTGCGCAATAACGAGCGGAAATACAACGCATTCGATAGGGAGCTGTTGGCCCTGCATTTGGCCATCCGCCATTTCCAGTTCTGGCTGGAGGGGCGCCGTTTCACCGCGTTTGTGGACCATAAGCCACTAATGTTTGCGATGGCCAAGATTTCAGAGCCTTGGTCAGGCCGGCAGCAAAGACAGCTGGCCGCGATATCGGAGTTCACCACCGATATTTAGCATGTCGCGGGCAAACATAATGTAGTGGCAGATTGTCTTTCGCGTGCGGTAGCAGCACCAGGCCCCGTGGGGGCAGACTTGGCGGCCGTGGCCGCGGGCCAGGTTTGTGGCGCGGAAGCGCTCGCAGCCCCAGTCCGCGTAGGTTTAGATTACGCAGCCATGGCCGCGGAGCAGGTTAGCGACGCGGATGTGCGCGCGCTCCAGTCTGGACCAACAGGGTTAAGGCTGGAGCACAGGGTGCAGCAGATAGGTATGCCCCCTCTAATCTGCGATGTCTCCACGGGGCGCCCTTGCCCCGTGGTTCCAGCTGCATGGCGCCGCCGCGTTTTTGACTCAATCCATTCTCTGGTGCACCCGGGGGTGCGCGCATCGATTAAAATGGTGGGGGAGAAATTTGTTTGGCCGAGGTTGCGTAAACAGGTCAAAGAATGGGCAGCAGCCTGCATAGCATGTCAGCGAGTCAAAATACACAAGCACACTAGAGCCCCTTTGGAGCCTTTTCACATCCTGGCTGAACGTTTTGATCATGTGCATGTCGACTTGGTGGGCCCCCTTCCGTTGTCGCAGGGGTGCACACACCTTTTGACGATGGTAGATCGCACCACGCGCTGGCCAGAAGTGGTTCCTTTAGCGTCAACTACGGCAGCAGACGTTGCACGCGCGTTTTTAACGGCTTGGGTCGCACGTTTTGGAGTTCCGTCGGACATAATGTCCGACAGAGGTCCCCAATTCGTTTCCGAACTCTGGTCATCCATGGCCCACAGCCTGGGGGTGAAGATTCACCGTACTACCGCGTATAACCCCCAAGCTAACGGTTTGTGTGAACGCTTTCATAGGTCATTGAAAGCAGCCCTCAGAGCGTCTCTTACGGATACAAATTGGGTGGATAAACTTCCATGGGTTTTATTAGGGTTGCGTTCTGCACCTAAGGAGGATTTGCAAGCCTCTCCGGCTGAATTAGTTTTTGCTCAACCCCTCCATTTGCCGGGGGAATTCCTTCCGGACAACCCTGCACCAAATTGCCCCCCCCCGCTCAGCTGTTGCAGAGCAGCCCAGGATCAAACACCCTTCCTGGCCCAGTTCATCACAGTTTTCCGCGCGTTTTTGTGCCGAGGGCTTTAAAAAATGCAGAGTTTGTTTTTGTTAGACATGATGCTCAATGACCAGGTTTGCGGCCGCCTTACAACGGGCCTTTCAGAGTGTTGGAGACAGGGGAGAAACATTTTTTGCTTGATTTGGGAGACAGAAAAGAGTTGATTTGCATTAACAGACTCAAACCCGCCTTTGTTCTGGCTGATGAACACGTGCAGTTGGCCAGGGCCCCCCGCCGTGGCAGGCCGCCGGGAAGACATTGTTCTAAGCCACCACAGAGATGTGCTAATAATTCGATTAAAGATGCAGGGAGCCGCTGCAGAAGGAACAAAGCCGGCTTACAGCAGATATGGCAGGAGGTTAAAACCCAAGCAATTGAGGGATTGATTTGTGATATGTTGTGATGTTTTCTGCCATACATCTCTGATTATGTTTTGTCCCTGAATAGACGTTTTTGTGTGGGGGGGGGGTTATGTGGCGCATATATTGAGTTCATATTTCCCACATATGTATGACTGTATGTGTATTGGGGGCTTCACGTCTCGTGGGACAAAAGAGGTCTGGACCTGCAGAGATCTACAGGAGATGACGAGGAGGTGTGAGTTTGGGCCTTTGTCTCGGAGAGGATGCCCCAGGAGGATTCCCGGAACATCGAGGGATAAGAGACAATAGAGGAACATCAAAGAGTGCATTGTGACTGGGATTATGTACCATGTGATTGTATGTTTGCTAAAGCACCATGTGACTTAGGTTGTGTGGCTTCTGCAGGGTATAAGAGTGTGGTATGTGATTGCTCAGTATCTTCTTTTGCTTAGAGAATGATAGAGCAATGTGTTCACTTAATAAAGCTGAACCTGAGAAATAAACTCAGCCTCATCCTTGAACGCATTCTCTACACTGGTGACCCTACGACAAATTATGGCCGGTGACGACCTTCACGCACCGGACTCGACAGGAGCCAACCAGGCTAACGCAGCTACCGCAGTCCAGCTGCCCGATTTCTGGCAGCACAGCCTGCGCTCCTGGTTTACCACTGTCGAGGCGCAGTTCCATCTTCGGGGAATTTCAGCGGACGCAACGAAATTCTACCATGTCGTCGCAAAGCTGGACAGCTTCACAGCACAGCGGGTGGAGAGCCTGACTAACCACCCACCAGACGACGACAAGTACGGCGCATTGAAAGCCGCCCTCATCCGTGCTTTCACCCCCTCGCTGGGAGAGCGAGCAGAGAAGCTCCTGGTGTTGACTGAAGGCGAGGTAGACAGGCCTGCGGACCTGATGGCGAGGATGCTGAATCTGAGAGGCGATAATGATGATAGCTTTATCTTCGCCCATCTTTTCCTCAGGACACTACCATCAGCGGTGAGAGTCACCCTGGCCAGCTCACAGCTGCTGACCAACCTAGAGTACCACGAGCTGGGCCAGGAGGCACAGCGACTCGTCGACGCTCATAGACGGCACACGGCCACGACGGCGGCAGCGGAGCTGAGCGCAACGCCGGGAGACGGCAGGAGGCCAGAGGCTGCAGCACCAGATTTGCTGACGTCAGCAGCGGCGGAGACCAGGAGACGCGGAGCGGGCGGCGTCCTCTGCTTTTATCATCGACGTTTCGCCGAGAGGGCACACAAGTGCATTCCACCGTGCCAGTTCAAGCGCTCGGGAAACGCCAGGACCGAGAGTCGGTAGCAGCTGCTGCTCTCGGCGCGAAGAATAAGCTGCTCTACATCACAGACGCGAAATCAGGGAGGCAGTTCCTGGTGGACACGGGCTCCCAGCTGAGCTTCATCACACCTTCCTACGCTGACCGGCTGGCGCCTTCCAGCGGACCCCTGGTGTTAGCGGCAAACGGCTCGACGATCAAGACCTTCGGGGAGAAGACCCTCCCCCTGTCTTTTCACGGTCGGACATTCGAGTGGACTTTCGTCGTGGCTGCAGTCAGTAATAACATGTTAGGTGCTGATTTTTTGTGCTCAAATGGTTTATTGGTTGATCTTGCTAATAGACGTATGGTTAATGCACTGTCTTTCCACTCCATTTCCTGTACAGCTCGGGTGGCCCCACCTAATGCGCAGCCCAACGTCACAGCTGCGGGTGGTAAGTTTCAAGCACTGCTCACTCAGTTTCCAGCACTCACAGTCCCAACATTTTCGGCGTCAGTGGCTAAACATGGGGTGGAACATTTTATAACTACCACTGGCCCCCCCGTTTTTGCAAAAGCTCGGTGCTTGGACCCAGCTAAACTGGCCATAGTGCGCGAGGAATTCGCCAACCTGGAAAAACTGGGCATCATTAGATGCTCTAACAGCCCCTGGGCTTCACCACTGCATATGGTCCCCAAGGCTGATGGCTCGTGGCGGCCTTGCGGTGATTTCCGCAGGTTGAATAACGCTTCAGCACACGACCGCTACCCGATTCCGCACATCCAGGATTTTTCCGTGCATTTAGCGGGGGCGCACATTTTTTCTAAAATAGATTTGGTGCGCGGGTACCACCAAGTCCCAATTCGCGCTCAGGACATACCCAAAACAGCGGTAATAACTCCTTTTGGGCTTTTCGAGTTTTTGCGCATGCCTTTTGGACTCAAGGGTGCCGCGCAGACTTTCCAGCGCATGATGGATGCAGTTTTACGCGGCCTCCCTTTCGTGTTCGTCTACTTGGATGATATTTTGGTAGCAAGCATGTCCGAGGAAGAACACGAAGGCCACCTCACAGCGGTTTTTCGGAGGCTGGCGGAGCACGGGTTAATAATTAACCCAGCGAAGTGCCAGTTTGGGGTGACGCAAATAGATTTTTTGGGGCACCGCGTTTCGCCAGAAGGAGCGGTCCCTCTGCCCGATAAAGTACGCGCAATAACAGATTTTCCCCAACCTCAGACGGTCAAAGCATTGCAGGAATTTTGGGGAATGGTTAATTTTTATAACCGTTTCCTCCCAGGCGCAGCGCAGCTCATGCAACCATTGTACGCAACACTTAAAAAACAAAAACCTGCAAATAAGATCGAGTGGTCCCCGGAGCGGGAGCGCGCATTCTCCCAGGTCAAATCAGCCCTGGCGAACGCTGTTTTGTTGGCACACCCAGTGCCAACGGCCCATATGGCACTCACCACGGACGCTTCCGATTTAGCGGTGGGAGCGGTCGTTGAACAGTTTGTGGCAGGGAGCTGGCAACCTCTCGCATTTTTCAGCAAAACCTTGCGCAATAACGAGCGGAAATACAACGCATTCGATAGGGAGCTGTTGGCCCTGCATTTGGCCATCCGCCATTTCCAGTTCTGGCTGGAGGGGCGCCGTTTCACCGCGTTTGTGGACCATAAGCCACTAATGTTTGCGATGGCCAAGATTTCAGAGCCTTGGTCAGGCCGGCAGCAAAGACAGCTGGCCGCGATATCGGAGTTCACCACCGATATTTAGCATGTCGCGGGCAAACATAATGTAGTGGCAGATTGTCTTTCGCGTGCGGTAGCAGCACCAGGCCCCGTGGGGGCAGACTTGGCGGCCGTGGCCGCGGGCCAGGTTTGTGGCGCGGAAGCGCTCGCAGCCCCAGTCCGCGTAGGTTTAGATTACGCAGCCATGGCCGCGGAGCAGGTTAGCGACGCGGATGTGCGCGCGCTCCAGTCTGGACCAACAGGGTTAAGGCTGGAGCACAGGGTGCAGCAGATAGGTATGCCCCCTCTAATCTGCGATGTCTCCACGGGGCGCCCTTGCCCCGTGGTTCCAGCTGCATGGCGCCGCCGCGTTTTTGACTCAATCCATTCTCTGGTGCACCCGGGGGTGCGCGCATCGATTAAAATGGTGGGGGAGAAATTTGTTTGGCCGAGGTTGCGTAAACAGGTCAAAGAATGGGCAGCAGCCTGCATAGCATGTCAGCGAGTCAAAATACACAAGCACACTAGAGCCCCTTTGGAGCCTTTTCACATCCTGGCTGAACGTTTTGATCATGTGCATGTCGACTTGGTGGGCCCCCTTCCGTTGTCGCAGGGGTGCACACACCTTTTGACGATGGTAGATCGCACCACGCGCTGGCCAGAAGTGGTTCCTTTAGCGTCAACTACGGCAGCAGACGTTGCACGCGCGTTTTTAACGGCTTGGGTCGCACGTTTTGGAGTTCCGTCGGACATAATGTCCGACAGAGGTCCCCAATTCGTTTCCGAACTCTGGTCATCCATGGCCCACAGCCTGGGGGTGAAGATTCACCGTACTACCGCGTATAACCCCCAAGCTAACGGTTTGTGTGAACGCTTTCATAGGTCATTGAAAGCAGCCCTCAGAGCGTCTCTTACGGATACAAATTGGGTGGATAAACTTCCATGGGTTTTATTAGGGTTGCGTTCTGCACCTAAGGAGGATTTGCAAGCCTCTCCGGCTGAATTAGTTTTTGCTCAACCCCTCCATTTGCCGGGGGAATTCCTTCCGGACAACCCTGCACCAAATTGCCCCCCCCCCCCGCTCAGCTGTTGCAGAGCAGCCCAGGATCAAACACCCTTCCTGGCCCAGTTCATCACAGTTTTCCGCGCGTTTTTGTGCCGAGGGCTTTAAAAAATGCAGAGTTTGTTTTTGTTAGACATGATGCTCAATGACCAGGTTTGCGGCCGCCTTACAACGGGCCTTTCAGAGTGTTGGAGACAGGGGAGAAACATTTTTTGCTTGATTTGGGAGACAGAAAAGAGTTGATTTGCATTAACAGACTCAAACCCGCCTTTGTTCTGGCTGATGAACACGTGCAGTTGGCCAGGGCCCCCCGCCGTGGCGGGCCGCCGGGAAGACATTGTTCTAAGCCACCACAGAGATGTGCTAATAATTCGATTAAAGATGCAGGGAGCCGCTGCAGAAGGAACAAAGCCGGCTTACAGCAGATATGGCAGGAGGTTAAAACCCAAGCAATTCAGGGATTGATTTGTGATATGTTGTGATGTTTTCTGCCATACATCTCTGATTATGTTTTGTCCCTGAATAGACGTTTTTGTGTGGGGGGGGGGGGTTATGTGGCGCATATATTGAGTTCATATTTCCCACATATGTATGACTGTATGTGTATTGGGGGCTTCACGTCTCGTGGGACAAAAGAGGTCTGGACCTGCAGAGATCTACAGGAGATGACGAGGAGGTGTGAGTTTGGGCCTTTGTCTCGGAGAGGATGCCCCAGGAGGATTCCCGGAACATCGAGGGATAAGAGACAATAGAGGAACATCAAAGAGTGCATTGTGACTGGGATTATGTACCATGTGATTGTATGTTTGCTAAAGCACCATGTGACTTAGGTTGTGTGGCTTCTGCAGGGTATAAGAGTGTGGTATGTGATTGCTCAGTATCTTCTTTTGCTTAGAGAATGATAGAGCAATGTGTTCACTTAATAAAGCTGAACCTGAGAAACAAATTCAGCCTCATCCTTGAATGCATCCTCTACACTAGGTTCAAAACTCTCGTTCGATCGGTCAGGAGTTACATCTTCCGCAAAAACATATGTATTTTTAGAAAGAACTATTTCTAAGCTTTCCAGTGATACCAGGCACTCATGGGGGTTTTCCCAGGACTTGCCGCTAGCAAACAAAGAAAGAGTCATGATTTATGACTTTGCTGCCTGTAGCTCATAATGACGTGATGCGCATTCCGACTAATTTTGCCAGCATGGGTCACATACATCAGTGTCTCCACCACAATAAGGTCGGCAGCATTTTGTTAAAATATGTTGGACATAATCAGATTTACCTCAGAGCAGACGTAGAATCTAGTCAGAGCCACAAAGAAGCCTCCATTTATACAGTCTGTGGCACAACCACGAACACCAGCAACAAGTACCAGAACTATGCCAAAACATTAAAAAAATACAAAAACTACAAGTGCTGAAATTAGCTGCCACTTGAGTGCAAAACACGTATGTGTACTATACATTAAAGTGAATTTGAAAAACTTTTAAAAACACTATTTTAAATGCCTCTGCTACTCTACTCTTACTAACTGATTTAACACTACTGTCATGAATTGCCCCTCGGGGCAGACAGGAAACCCATGCGCTGAACTGTGAGTTTGTGAGCTTTATTGAAAACAACAAAACATAAAGTCCAAACAATGCTCCAACACAAAATTCAAACAAACGAGTAAACTTACGGATTAGCGCACCAGAACGAGGGCTGCGTTCTGGTGGAGATGAGGAAAGGAGAACTCAAGACTGCGGCAAGGGAAAATGAAAATAACCACCCTTAAATAAGGTCAGAAACAAATCATACAAGTAATGACAGGTGTGGGTCACATGAGCAGGCAGAAGGAAACAATGATTCATAATTGGACCAGCTGGGGGCAATGAGAGGGGAGCGACCAAAGCTGACAGCTGACAGGGCAATGCCCACACAGAGCACAACCCAGAAGCGCCACTGACAGCTATCAACCCAGATGGAGAACACAACAGTAGGAATATAAAGAATAAAATATCCACAAATGCAGACCAAGATGCAATGCAAATTAATACAAAACAAAAGTTTAACAAAACTAAGACATAAACAGGAAAATAGAAAACAGTACGAGAACAACAGAAACCAAAAAGCACAAAATACAACAAATATATAAATATAGAGAAAAAGCCATGAGACTGATCAGGGGGGAAACCTCCAGTGCTCAGCTCATGACAGAGCCAGCCTCTCAAGGTGTAGATACCAGACACCCCAGGGTAACATCAAAAGAAAAAGACCCCCCCATTAATAGGAGCACAACAATAACCCACCCCGGGTGGGTGGGGGGGGGGGACAGGCTAGGAGGGAACAAAACAAAACCTCGCTTAGGACCCATACCAGGCAAAACCCCAACTATCTAAGCCCCCTGGACCGAAGAGCTGGACAGTTCAGGTGGGCGGCCAAAGTCCCAGGCCCGGCAGATGGCATGATGGAAAGAGTCGGGTGGCCTACCAGAGAATGTGGGCCACAAAACCCAGTGGCACAGTCTCTCAGGTGGTCTGCCAGAGTTTTTTAGCCACCTGAAGAGAAAGGGTGGTAACAAATCATACAAGTAATGACAGGTGTGGGTCACATGAGCAGGCAGAAGGAAACAATGATTCATAATTAGACCAGCTGGGGGCAATGAGAGGGGAGCAACCGGAGATGACAGCTGACAGGACAACGCCCACAGGGAACACAACCCCGGAAATGCCACTGACAGCTGTTAACCCAGAGGGAGAACACAACAGTAGGATTGTAAAGAATAAAATAGCCACAAATGCAAATAATAAAAAATAAAAGTGTAACAAAACTAAGACATAAACAGGAAAATAGAAAACAGTACGAGAATAACAGAAACCAAAAAGCACAAAATACAACAAATATATAAATATAGAGAAAAAACCATGAGACTGAGCAGGGGGGAAACTTCCAGTGCTCAGCTCATGACAACTAAGTCAGCCGAAACCGGAAGCTCCACCCATAATTGTTCCTACAGAGGTACCCCCAGGAACAAGGTGGATTCAGATCAGAAAAAATAAAAATGCTTTGAGTTTTTTCTTTTTTCCCTTACTTTTAGCAGGAATGAGATAATTAGGTCCTTCACCAGATCTAAAGCAACCTTCTTTTAGTTATCTATAAAATAAGAAATGCACTGTTTATTTAAGGTTTAAATGACTAGCAACAAAAAAGACTGGGTATGACAAACTACAAAATAAGTAAAAATTTCCAATAAGTTTCCCATTTAAGAAAAACAAAGTATTCTAAAAGAATACTTGACAAAAAGGAGCTACAAAAATTGCCAAAAGGGTAGCGAAAAAGGCTTATGCACCTTTGATAAAACAAATACTTCTAAATTAAAGCTGAGGAGATTATAAATCGAAAAGAGTGCATCCTTACAGAAAAAGACCTCAAAAGGACGTAGAAAATAGAAAGGAAAATATTATTAAGTCAGTATCATGACTCAGCATCACAGATCAGTCTTACTCCCATCAATGATGGCATAGCCCTCTTTAAAGAAGGCCGTCTTCCCATTCCGTTGTGCTTCTAGAACTTTGGGCCACAGCTTTGCTCGTGCTTCTCTTATCTTCTTTGCAGAAATCTTCTTTGAAGCAAATGTTCATGTCTTTTCAAACCTTGGCTTCTCTGGATTTTCTCCAAAGTTCATCCCGCACTGTGCGCATGGAAAACTGGATGATGATGAGCCTCACCATGTTGTTGGTCATCAGTTCTCAGTTCTCATTACATCATTGTATGCGACCCGAAACTGCTGCATATTAGATTTTTTATAAGTTAGCCATAGGTGTGCAGTGTATAGAGGTGGACAATATGCTTTAAACAAAGCCACTTTCACCTTCATCATCATCATCATCATCATCATCATCATCATAGCAGTCTGTTGGGGGCGACAATAACTGTTTCATTTGGGTCTGATCAGATTCCTCCATGCAGCTCTGTAATTTGCCTTCTGCTGCCAGGAACTCCTGACCTTGTTACACCCTGGCGACATCCGAGCCGGTATGAGTTGCTTTCTGACTGACCATTTCATGAAACTGTTTGCAAAGTATTTGAGTACTGCTAGCTTTTGCTGGACTAGTGGCACATTCTTGGCAGATAGAGGTATTATCAGTGGCAAGGACAGGCCAAGACAAACCGACTCCAGTATCTGTTGCAGTGACTGACCAGATGATAGGTTTGTTTGTCTCTGCTCTTTGTGTAGTGCAGGGGTGTCCAACCATGTGCCATGGAGAGCCAAGACCCTGCAGGTTTTCTCTTCTACCCAGTCTCTTCAGCAGGTGTTTTCACTTATCAGCAATCAGTGGGAAGAAGTTCACAGAAATCTGCTGTTGAAGACACTGGTTGGAGGTAAAACCTGCAGGGTCTTGGCTCTCCATGGCACATGGTTGGACACCCCTGGTGTAGTGCATGTCACAATGCACTGACTGGCAAAAGCCCACTACAGACCTTGCGACAGATGTGCTTGTCTGCCAGGATGTCCAGTCTCACCCCATGTAACTGGGAGTGGGCCATTACAGACCTGTGACAGATATTGTTTTTAGTTCTGCCAGGATGCCCAGTTTCACCCTCTAGGCCCTCAGAAGGGCGGGGTTGCTGGTTGAGTCGCCTTAGTGAAACAAAAATTAAACATGCATGCAATGGTATTCGCCTGTGCATAAAGCTTACAACACTGTCTGTATAAATCATCATCATCATTCATTTTCTCAGTTATAAAATGTCCAAGGTATTTAATTCATTCAGAGACCTGAAGAACATAATTGGACAATTTAAAAACTGGGAATCTGAGCCATTTGTCTTCTTTGGTTGTATATATTAAAACAGCACTTTTGCTGGAATAATATTTTATGTCATACTGGACGCCATACTCTGTATATATGTTAAGGAGCTGCTGCAAACCCGCATTACTTGGACTGAAGATTACAAGGTCATCTGCATACATAAGATGGTTAACCAGCACTACACCAATCACACACCCAGTGTTACAGGCTGTCAGCCACATGGACATTTAATCAACATATAAATTAAATAAAACCAGAGACAAAATTCTCCCCTGTCTCACACCCCCGTCTCACACTAACTCTAAAGGGAGCTAATATACTGCCTCCCCATTTAACCTGCATCTTCTGGTGAGAATACCAGGAGGCCAAAACCCTCACCATGTACCCAGGCACTCCTCTTTGCTTTAATTTAACCCTTTAATTGCCCAGATTAAATGGACGGGTCGCACGCCCCCAGTGGCACAGCGCAGCAACTGCAAGTGTAAACTTATTGAATGAGTTATGTAATTTATATAGCTACCATGACATTATGCAAATTAGATGTGTAAATTTATTCCTATCTGAAACTTTGGATCATATTCTACATCTTTCTAATTGACAGTAAGCCATTATCTCTTGTAACTTTCAAGTTATAGCCTTGGAAATCTGAACTATTTTAATGACAAATTTTTTACCACTCTTGACCACTGGGGGGGGCCTTGAGTTGCCTTGCATTGCCCCAGGCGCCACACGGCACCTAGGGCAGTTAAAGGGTTTTAATAAAAAGTTTTTTGTGATGTTGTGTGTGTATTGTTGGCACTTTATTGTGAAGTGCAGTGTGGTGATGTGGACTTCCTGTCACGTCACCACACTGCCCTATATAGCGGGGCGGGTAGCCATGTTACAGCCTCTTAAGTTGGATGCCCACGCCAGGTGCCTGCCATGTTACCACTGTGTTACAGCCATCAATAAAGCTGTGTTTGACGCTACCTTATCTTGCCTCATTCATCACCAGGTTTTCCATACATAACATTTGGCAACTGAGGATTAACTCATGAAGGTGGGCAGAACACCACTCCGTCCCTTCCTCGAGCTCCCGGGTGAACCACCAGTGCCTTGGCCTAGATGGTCTGATACTTTTCAGACCAACATCACCGCGCTAGACCTCGGGCAGCTTGACAAGCTAAGGACACATGCGCTTCTCGTCCATAACCTGGGTATTAAGGGCCAACGAGTCCTGTGGATGCTCGGCGCGTCAGACTTCGTGGAGCTGCTAGCCAACCATTTCCACACCCCGGACAGCATGACTGTCTGGAGGATTAATTTTCAGCAGTGACATCAATGAGTAGGTGAGCCTATCCACCAGTTTGTCACCGACTTTAGGCATTTAGCTAGCGAGTGCCACTTTGGCCATTGGAAGATGAAATGGTGCGCGACCAGCTAGCGGAGCACACATGCAGCACTGTATTGTGGGCTAGGGTACTTACGGCGCAGAATGACCTAGCATTAGCCAGAGCTGTTGAATTAGCTCTCCAGTTGGAGGCTGCAGACAAGCTAACTTTAGAGCTAAACTGGTGTCAGTCACAGCGGCCACCGAAGCCACCCGCCACAGAAATGCCACAGACTCGGATAGCGAGGATAGCTTGGAAGATGACGTTACAGAAACCAATGCTGCCAGCTGAAGGTCTACCCTGGGAAGACCCTCATGCAAGGGTTGTGGGTCTGCAACACACTGCCATAAGGTGAAGGAATGCCCGGCAAGAGAAAAATGTTGTAGCAGATGTAGACGCTTGGCCCATTTTGCTAGAGTGTGCCATGTATCTGAACCGGAGAGTCCACGGAAGGAATCACTCCACCCGCCCCCGACAACTATCCATACGGTGTCCCCCATCACAAACGGGCACACGTATTGTGCAGTGGAGTTGGACAGCGCGGAGGTGCCTCTGTTGCTCGACATGGTGCGGAGGGTTTGTTGCTGAACTGGGCCACAGTAAGGAAGTTCTTCTCCCACTACAGGATTAGAGGTAACCCGGCACTGTTGTATGGTTATGGAGGTGGCAGGCTGTGCATGGTTGGGACTTTGGAGTTAATGGTTCGCTACAAGTCTGCGGAGATGGTTGACTTCATGTTCCATGTGACAGCGTGAGGCGATAACATCATGGGTTGTTTTACAGACTAAGTTTCGCCATTGAAGATGGTGCCGGGAACAAGTGGTTGGGTTGTGGCTGCTGGAACCCCCGGTTCACGCGGTCGAAGAGGACGTTGTGTGGGATGAGGGCCTAACGGACACTACGGCGGTCAAGTAGGACCAGTTTCACTCAGGTTCGGTGCAGGAAAGTCTCAGTACCGGGGCTCGGGACATAGTAGAGGAGGGTACCGAGCGTGGCGGTGGGGCATCTGCGTCGATGAGTGACACCATGCTAGCCCCAGATGCCTCCAGAGCTTGGCCGCAAGGGGATGGGGGGTCTGCAGCTATGACGGTGACCACTACAATGTTTTTAGAAGAGGACGGGGCCAGACCGATGAGCATGGTGTTACCGCATGCTCAGCAGCAGCATATCAGGGTGAGCCGAGCCCCACTGAGGGTTTTGGACTTGGTTTGGATTTGGGGTGATGAATCTCAACGGCGAAGATGGGCCAAATGACAGCCAGCCAAACATTGAGGATGTCTGCCAATAGTGGCGAAGTTGGGCGCATCATACTTCCGGTTGTCTGACGGCTCATCTAGGCATGCAAATCAGCTTTGGCGTGTCCAGAAGGATGCTGCCAGTGACAAGGCTGTACGAGAGTCAGTTTTGGTGGTGAAGGAGTCGGGCTTCACCGTCCAGAAGATCAGCCATTGTCCCGGGGGCTTGCTGCTTCCAGGGGCGTGCTTGCTGAGGGGCTGCCCCCCCCCCATGCTAGTTCTACCTTTCCCACCCAAGTGACTGTGCTGTAAAGTTATGTTTATAGTTCTGTGTGTGCATGTTATGTTGTGGGGTTATATATATATATATATATATTTTTTTTTTTGTGTTAGTATAGGAGCATGGCAAATATTTTAGGTTAATGAAGGACTCTTTTTAGTTTATTTGGTGGCAGAATAATCCACCATGCTGTATGGGCTGTGTGGCAATCCACCCACCAGTCCTGTTTTAGGTTGTTTTGTGTGAGTGTGTTAGGCCAGTTGAGTACATTAGTTTTCGGTTTTTTTAGAGCGTGATTCGGGTTCCAAATTGGAGTGGGTTTCAATTGTATGTGTGGTTTTTGACTTTTCTAAAGGGGGGAGGGAATGTTGTGTGTGTATTGTTGGCACTTTATTATGAAGTGCAGTGTGGTGACGTGGACTTCCTGTCACGTCACCACACTGCACTGGATTTTCATATCTGCAAGGTTACTGAGGTCAAGAAGCCAAGATTCCCACTGGGGTCGAAGACTGTCAGGTAAGGTGTCGTCCCAGCTGAGTTTATCTCGACATATTTGTTGCAAGATCTGCTTTCCCAGCAAAATAAAGGGCGTGACGAATCCAAGTGGATAGAACACTGAAGCCACTGTGGACAATACTCCTCTTCGTGTTAGTGGATTTTCCTTTATTGTTACTCTGAAGTGGAACTGGTCTGATTCCACACACCATTGCATGCCGAGTGCTCTCTCCATATGCACTTCATCCAGCGCCATGTCCAGATCTTTGGTGGCTACAACGCATTCTTCCTTTGGAAGTGAGGCTAGGACCTTGGTGCTGTTGGAGATGAACTTATGCAACCGAAGCTTGCCTGTACTGCAGAGCTCATGGGCTTCTTTGACGAGTTGTATTGCTTGACCTTCGGTGCCAACACTTGCTAACCCATCGTCAACATAGAAATTGGTTTTAATGAACTTGACAGTGTCTTCGCTGAAACATCCTTCTCCTTCAGTTGCAAGGTGCTTGAGGCCATAGTTGGCGCAACCAGAGGAGGAAGCTATGCCAAATAGGTGTACTTTCATCCGAAGGATGGTATATGGATTTTCAAGGTTGCCATTCTCCCACCATAAGAACCTTAAATAATCTTGGTCGCCGGCACACACATGGAACTGATGGAACATGCGTTCAATATCACACATAATAGCTACCACGCCTCTTCGGGAATGACACAAGACTCCAAGCAAGGTGTCAGCCCTGGGCCGGTAAGGAGATGGTCGTTTAAGGACGTACCTTGAAACTTGGCAGAGGCGTCGAACACAGCACTACTCTTTCCAGGTTTTTGTGGATGATACACCCTATGGTGTGGGATGTACCAAGCCGGGGTCTTGTCAACGTCTTGCTCTGGGACTCTTTCAGTGTCTCCATGAGCAATGATTTCTTCCATAAACTTCTTGTAGTCCATGTAGTACTGCTTGTTCCTTCTCAGCTTTCTTTCAAAGCATTTGAGACGATGAATGGCACATGTCTTGTTATCAGGCATGTTGGGCCTTTCACTCTTGAAAGGGAGCGGCATCTCATAATGCCCATCCTCTTTGAGTTTAATGCCTTCTTTGATCTTTGTCAGGAATCTGAGATCTTCTTGGGAGATCTTTACATCTTCAAAAGCCTTTTCCACAAAATCTGACTCCAACATTTTGATCACGTCGTCAGGTGAGACCATTTCCTTTATCTGAGTTCTTTACACATAATGAACTTTGCTGGTTAGGCTCGAAGAGGGCTGAATACCTGGCACCACTTGCTTTACAATGACTTGGCAACTCACTCCGATAACATCTCCGTAATCAAGACATGGATTGCCGAAACCCACAATACTCCATCCCAGATCAGTCCTTTGTGCAAATGGCTGACCTTCCTTGCCGGATACAACTTGTTGGGGAACAACAGCTTGAGGACAGTTGTAGCCAATTAGAAGGCCCACGTCACAACTTTGGAGTGGAGCAATCTCATCTGTGATGTGTTCAAGATGTGGCCATGCCTTTGCCATGCTTGGCGTTGGAATATGATCTCGATTTGCTGGAATAAAGTCTCTTGTATACGTCACTGGCAGGGATATGGTCTTGTTGGAGCAAAACCCTCTTCCTTGTAAACCAGATAGCTTGTGATAGGACACAACTGTGTTTCTTGAGGACATAGTAGTAAGCTTTAGCTGAACTGGTTCACTTTTAGTGTTCAGAGCTCTTGACGTTTCTTCGAGGATGAAGGTTGTGTCACTCTGTGTATCAAGGAGTGCATACACAAGAACTTCATGCTCTGGCTCACTTTCGGCTGACACCCATACAGGAATGATGGAGGATGTGTGTGTGTCTTTGACGTTCTGCATTACTCTGTTAGATGCCGCTTCACTTGTTGTTGGTGTAACACTGTCTTGCAGGACCTCTGTTCTTGACCTTATCTTGTCAGTGCTTTTCACTTTTTTAATCTTTGTCTGAGTTCTTTCTTCTTTAGTTCAATCATCACGAAGACATGTTGGATGTTTTTTCTTGCATGCATCACAAGTTTCTCTGTTTTCACAATCCTCTGAGAGATGGCCAGACTTCAAGCAACCAAAGCAAAACTTCTTCTCTTGTGCAAACTTGAGTCTCTCATTGATGCTCTCATTCATGAACTTCTGACACTTCTGTAAAACGTGACCTGCCTTCTCGCAGTAGACACAACTTGCATTGACAACTCTTTCATTTGAGTTAGTCACTAGGACCTTAGCTCCATGGCTTCTGTTCTTGACGATCTTCCTTTCTGTCTTTTCACCTTCACTTGGTTTCAGAGCATGGAGAGATGCTATGGGGTTACATGCAATTTGGCTTCACGTGAGATGAATTCTACAAACTGGCTGAAACTTGGAAAGGTGTGGCTTGTTTCTTGCACTTTTGTAACCTTTCTGTTCCACCTTGATGTGAGCCAGTCTGGAAGTTTTGCAAGGATTTTTTGGTTTTCGTTGCAGTCATTGAGCACTTCAAGTCCTTTAATCTGTGACTTAGCCGCTTGACAGCTACAAAGGAAGTCAGCGAACTCTTGAAGTTCCATACTGTCTTTGGAGCTTATCTTGGGCCATACATTGAGTTTGTCTCTGAAGGCTTTGGTGATGAGGAATGGATTGCCATAACTGTCTTCAAGGACTGTCCACGCTGCATTGTAGACTGAGTCTGTGCCTAGCAGAAAGTAGCTTTCTATCGCTTTCCTTGCAGATCCACTCACATACTTTCGCAGATAGTATTTCTTCTCTTCAGCTGGTATATTCTTTCTGACAATGAGTGTCTGAAATGAGATCTTCCAGTCATTGTATCTGAGTGGGTCACCACTGAATACCGTTGATTCTGGTACAGGAAGACGACTTGCACTGAGGGACTCTGCAAAGGCTCAGACAAGATCTGTAGTGTTTACTTCTTGTAAATGTGTCACGTTTTGTGGCGGGTAACACAGTTTTAAGTGCTGGTCATTGTTTTCAGACTTGACTTCATTTTCTTCATCCAAATTGTGTTGATAGAGTAGGTTGTATATTTCTTTATCTAAACATTCACTTTGCTTATACACTCGCTGTCTTGCTTTAGCAGCTTTCAGTTTTTTGACTGTGTCCAGTCGCTCCAGTTCTCTGCGCTTTGCTTCCAGCTCTCTTTGCTGCCTTGCAATGTCTGCTTCTTGTTTTCAATTTCCTTTATGTGGTTTTCTTGTTCAAGCAGAACTTCCAAGGCAGCTTCGTTAGCTGCAACTTCAGCAGCTGCATCTTGTCTTTTTGAAGAGTGTCTGGATGAATGCTTGGATGGGACCTTTGAATGGGAAGAGTGACTTGCATGGTGAGATTTAACACTCGTCTTTACTGAGTCTGCAGACTTGAATACAGACTCTGTCTCCTTCCAGATTTCTTCGTCCCCTTGGCTTTCAACCTTTTCAGCCTTTAGGCACCTTTCAGCAGCTTTGATTATTGTCTTTGTCACTGCTTCACATGTGTCTATCCAACGTCTTGTGTCATGGTCAGGAGAGTCAATCCATCTCAACTCATCATAAGCTGTGTTCAGATTTATTGCAGCACTTGAAACTTTAGCAGCATGTTCATTCAGCAGATCTTGTGAGCATTGCTGTTTCATAGCTCTTTTGGCATCTTTAGTGACAGCCTTCCACTTCTCATAGCACGTAATGAAATGATGTGCAGTTTTCCTTACCTGCTCATCGTGCAGCTCTCGGCCCTTTTCTGTCAACTTACGACTTCTTTGTCTCCTTTGTGGCTCTTGTGAGGTAGTGGGGATATCATCTCCTGTGCCTCCAGCTCCTTGTGGTTGCTCATCTGCACAGAGTTGCTCTTTATCACAACAATCTTCACTGACTTCTGAATTGACTCCAAACTCTGCCATTATTTGCTTTAGTTTGTCTTTGTTTACTTTAAATGAAAGACTTAACGCAGTAACTTAACGTTGAGTTTGGTAATAAAATGGTTAAATGTTACTGTCACTTTAACTTAAACAGTAAATTGTCTTATTGTTCTTCAAATGCAACTTAAAGTCAAAACTCATCTCACTGTAAGCTGTAAGCAACCATTACATGTCTTGAATGAACCAGTAATATCCTTACTGTTACTGAGAATCACTGAATATACACAGTATGCAGGTTACTTAGCACAACACAGATGTGCACACTGTATGATGATCAATTCAGCTTCAACAGGAAAAATGTAAATAAAGAAAATTTTTTCAATGCAAATATTTCAGTCTTTGATTCACAACAGAAACGAAAATTATCTTATTTCTTGTTACAACATCCTCTTGACTTCGCGTATATTTAAATCAAATAATATTGATGAGTCTCTTGTTTGGGGCAACATTCATTTTGGGAACTTGGAATTTCCCGCGGTTGCTGCGTCTTGCGTCGTGCATTGGGCCATGGCAAGATGGAGGTGCTGCGCTGTCGTCCTTCTCATCCCTGGCTCTGGCTTGTCACTCGTCCACCCATGTGTCGGAGCAGAGAAGTTCTCACTGTAGCGCCCTCAAGGATTGGCTTACGCACAAGGTTTAGAGTAAAAAGGGCTTATTCTTGTTCTTGACAACCTTTGACAACCCGTGAGAACTGGTCACAAAAAGAAAATACATTAAAATAAATATAAAACTACATTTTACAACTTACATCGATAAAATAAATTAAAGACATAAAACATGCAGAAAAACATATAGTGTGGAAATGTGAAAATGACGAGGCAGAGTTTATCTCACGAGTCAGGTTTATTCACATCTTCCAACATCAGCAAAAACAGAAAGAGGAAAAAAACCCAGATATTCGTCCTTTATATATCAGGACCTTCAAAGCTCACAGTCACGATG
Organism: Pholidichthys leucotaenia; assembly: GCA_020510985.1. Lineage (NCBI taxonomy): Eukaryota > Metazoa > Chordata > Actinopteri > Cichliformes > Pholidichthyidae > Pholidichthys > Pholidichthys leucotaenia. The sequence continues at coordinate 225,149,235 of CM035840.1, forward strand.
CATTTAATTCCAAGTAACAATGCCTCTTCTCACAGATCTTAACACCTCAACCCCCAGTCTCTGGCAGCCAGGAAAATCCCCCAAGGCCGTCTCTTTGCATACCAAAGCCTAAACTTTCACATCCTCCTGTTATCTCCAAGGAGACTCAGTCCTTTGTTCATTCTAAGATGTGAAGCCTAAAGTGGTATACATATGAAGCATAAAGTGATATACATATGTGCATATGAGTCCCACATGACCGCCCCCCCCCAAACGTCTAAGATGGAACAACGGAATAACAGTCTGCATGTCATGATAAAATCATTACACATCAGCCCACATGCTGCTTGGGCCTCAGTCTCCTCCCGTATCTGCTGTAAGCGGGCTTCACCACTTCCGCGGCGCCATCCTGCTGGGGAGCTGCTGTCTGAGGGGGAGAACTGTTTGTCAATCCATGTGGGTGTTCTGGAGAATGTCCCCTAGGGGGTCTGCCGCGCCGCGGAGGCCTGGCCAACAGCACATCCTCGTCCGCCACTACAAAGGCGGGTTTGAGCCTGTTTATGCCAATATTTTCTTTCCTGCCCCCCAAATCTAGCAAAAAATGCTTATCTCCTGTTTCCAGCACTCTAAATGGTCCATCATAAGGTGGTCGCAACGGTGGTCGATGGGCATCGTGTCTGACAAAAACAAACTCCGCGTTTTTTAAAGCCTTAGGCACAAAAACGGGCGGAAAACTGTGGTGAACGGGGCCAGGCAGCATGCCTGATTCCGTGCCACGCTGCAACCGCTGAGCCGGGGAGCTATCTGGCGCAGGATTATCTGGGAGAAATTCCCCGGGCAGCCGAAGTGGCTGCGCAAAAACTAGCTCAGCCGGGGAGTTTTCTAAATCCTCTTTAGGCGCAGAATGCAACCCCAATAAAACCCACGGTAGCCTGTCTACCCAATTTGCATCCACAAGCGACACTCTGAGAGCCGCTTTCAATGACCTATGAAAACGTTTGCATAACCCATTAGCCTGCGGATTGTACGCGGTTGTGCGGTGGATCGTTACCCCCAGGCTGCGGGCCATTGCTGACCAAAGTTCGGAAACAAATTGAGGGCCTCTGTCGGACATAATGTCCGACGGGACTCCAAAGCGCGCTACCCATGCTGTTAAAAACGCGCGCGCCACCTCCTCGGCTGTGGTTGACGCCAGTGGGACCACTTCCGGCCAGCGTGTGGTGCGGTCTACCATTGTCAGAAGGTGTGTGCACCCCTGTGACGGCGGGAGGGGGCCTACGAGGTCTACGTGAACATGATCAAACCTCTTAGCCGGGATGTGAAACGGCTCCAAGGGAGCTCTCGTGTGTCTGTGTACTTTGGCTCGTTGACAAGCCATGCAGGCTGCTGCCCACTCCCTAACTTGTTTGCGCAGGCTCGGCCATACAAATTTCTCTCCCACCATTTTGACCGACGCGCGCACTCCCAGGTGCGCCAGAGAATGAATCGAGTCAAAAACACGGCGGTGCCACGTGGCCGGTACCACAGGACGCGGTCGGCCAGTGGAGACATCACAGATTAGGGGGGGGCATACCGTCTTGCAGCACCCTGTTCTCCAGCCTTAACCCTGTTGGTCCAGATTGGAGCGCGCGCACGTCCGCATCGCTACCCTGATCCCCGGCCATGGCTGCATAATCTATCTCTACGTGGACTGGGGCCGCCACGGCGCGTGAGAGACAGTCTGCCACTACATTCAGTTTACCCGCCACATGCTGAATATCGGTAGTAAACTCTGAGATGGCGGCCAGCTGCCTCTGTTGCCGGCCTGACCACGGTTCTGAAACCTTGGCCATCGCGAATGTCAGCGGCTTGTGGTCAACGAACGCGGTGAAACGGCATCCCTCCAGCCAGAACTGGAAGTGGCGAATGGCCAAGTGGAGAGCTAACAACTCCCTGTCGAATGCGCTGTATTTTCGTTCACTATCACGCAAAGTCCTTCTAACTACTAACTAACTAACCTGCACTTATATAGCGCTTTTCTAGTCACAAAGACCACTCAAAGCGCTTTCATTAATACTAACCCTCTATTCTAAGGGCCTATAGGAAACAGATATCTAGGGACAATTTAGAACAGCCAATTAACCTAACAAAGCCACTCCAGCTTTGTTACTCCACTCAACTTTTGTCACTCCACTCCAGCCACTCGCCTTCTGAAAAAGGCGAGTGGCTGGCAAGCCCTGGCTACATGCTACTCCACGACCGCCCCTATGGCCACATCTGACGCGTCAGTAGTGAGCGCTATGCGGGCAGTTGGGTCTGGATGTGCTAACAACGCAGCATTTGCCAGGGCTGTTTTGACCTCCGAGAATGCTCGCTCCCGCTCCGGAGACCATTCGATCCTATTTGTGGGTTTTTGTTTTTTTAGTGCGGCATACAATGGTTGCATGAGCTGCGCTGCACGGGGGAGGAAACGGTTATAAAAATTCACCATTCCCAAAAACTCCTGCAACGCCTTGACCGTTTGTGGCTGGGGAAAATTTGTCACCGCGCGCACTTTGTCAGGCAGCGGAACCGCTCCTTCTGGGGAGACGCGATGCCCCAAAAAATCAATCTGCATCACCCCGAACTGACACTTCGCTGGGTTGATTATTAACCCGTGCTCTCCCAACCTCCGGAAAACTGCCGTGAGGTGGTTTTTGTGTTCATCTTTGGACGCGCTGGCTACTAAAATGTCATCCAGGTAGACGAATACGAAGGGGAGATCGCGCAACACCGCGTCCATCATGCCAAACGGCATGCGTAAAAACTCGAATAGACCAAACAGAGTTATTACCGCTGTTTTGGGTATGTCCTCAGTGTGCACTGGGACTTGGTGGTAACCGCGGACCAAGTCTATCTTAGAAAAAACGCGCGCCCCTGCCAAATGAACGGTAAAATCTTGGATATGCAGGATTGGGTAGCGGTCGTGCGCTGTGGCTTTGTTCAACCTGCGGAAATCTCCGCAAGGTCGCCACGAGCCATCAGCTTTCGGGACCATGTGAAGCGGGGAAGCCCATGGGGTGTTCGAACGCCAGATGATGCCCAACCTTTCCAGGCTGGCGAACTCCTCGCGCGCTATGGTCAGTTTAGCTGAATCCAAGCGCCGAGCTTTTGCAAAAACGGGCGGTCCGGTGGTAGTAATAAAATGTTCCACCCCGTGTTTAGCGACGGCCACCGAAAATGTGGGAACCGTGAGTGCTGGAAACTGAGTGAGCAGTGTGTGGAACTTACCACTTGCAGCTGTGACGTTGGTTTGTGCTGTTGGCGGGGCCACTAGGGCTGTACAGGGAATAGAATAAAAAGAAAGTGCATTAACCAGGCGCCTATTAGCAAGATCAACCAACAAACCATGTGAGCACAGAAAATCAGCCCCCAACATATTGAAATTCACTGCACCTATGACAAAAGTCCACTCAAATGTACAGCCGTGTAGGGACAGAAGCAGAGTCCTCTCACCAAAGGTCTTAATCACCGAGCTGTTCGCTGCTGACACCTCGGGACCACCGGAATCTGCCAGCCGGTCAGCGGAGGAAGGTGTGATGAAACTCAACTGGGAGCCTGTGTCCACGAGGAATTGCCTCCCCAAGCGCGCATCCTTCAAGTAGAGCAGCTTGTTCTCCTCCCCGAGGGCCGCAGCTGCTACCGACCCCCGGTCTTGGCGTTTCCCAAGCGCTTGAAATGGCATGGTGGTAAACATTTGCGTGCCTTCTCTGCAAAGTGGCGATGGTAGAAACAGAGGGCGTCTCCTCCGCGATCCTTGGCCCCCGCCGCCGCCGTCCTCGTCGGTGGTTCTACTACTGCCGTCTCTGGCCGTCGCGCCGAACTCCGTCGCTGCTGCGGTGGCCGTGTGCTGTTTGCTGCCGTTGAGAATCCGGTGCGCCTCCTGGGCCAGCGCGCGGAAGTCCTGCTGGGCCAACAATGGCGAACCGGCCAGGGTCGCTCTCGTGGCCGACGGTAGGGTTCTGAGGAAAATGTGGGTGAAGATGAAGTCGTCGTCGTCTGAGCCCCTCAACCTCAGCATGTCCTCCATCAGGTCAATGGGCGTGCCATCTCCCAAATCGTTCAGAGCCAGGAGCCTCTCCGCTCTCTCCTGGACTGAGAGAGTGAAGCGCTGGATGAGCGCAGCCTTCAACCCGCTGTATTTGTCGTCGGCCGGTGGCTGCTCCAATAGGCTCTCCACCTGCTGAGCCGTGCAGTTGTCGAGCTTGGCAATCACATGGTAGAACTTCGTGTCATCTACCGTTATCCCCTGGAGGGCGAACTCTGCTTTGACCAAGTGGAACCAGGAGCGCAGGTTGTCTTCCCAAAAGTCCGGTAGCTGGACGGTAGCGGCATACGCTTGGCTGGGAGCTCCTGACCTGGCTGGCTCGGGGGAATTTCTTTCATCCATGATACGTCTTAGGGTCACCAGTGTGGAAATGTGAAAATGACGAGGCAGAGTTTATCTCACGAGTCAGGTTTATTCACATCTTCCAACATCAGCAAAAACAGAAAGAGGAAAAAAACCCAGATATTTGTCCTTTATATATCAGGACCTTCAAAGCTCACAGTCACGTTGCATTTAATCCCAAGTAACAATGCCTCTTCTCACAGATCTTAACACCTCAACCCCCAGTCTCTGGCAGCCAGGAAAATCCCCCAAGGCCGTCTCTTTGCATACCAAAGCCTAAACTTTCACATCCTCCTGTTATCTCCAAGGAGACTCAGTCCTTTGTTCAATCTAAGATGTGAAGCCTAAAGTGGTATACATATGAAGCATAAAGTGATATACATATGTGCATATGAGTTCCACAATAGAAACGTTAGACAAACCTCGTGAGCTGGCATCCACGAGGGGCTAAATTATCCTTTTTAACCTCCATTTGTCCTCCTTCTTCTTTTGTGTTATTTTCTTTGTTTAATCGTCCCTTTCACATTTTCGCCATCAATCTACGGAGCTTGGCGGCAAGTGGCTAGTGTGCTGCACTGCTTGGGCGGAAGTGCGCAGGTAATTAAGGTCGGGCGGAACCTAAGGCCAAATAAATAGTTTCGTGTACACTAAAGTTGACCACTAGATGGCATAGTCGCGAAGAGAGAGACAAGTAACTAAATAAAGGCATAAATAGGGAGTAAATTAAGAGAGACTGTTACACAGACTCTGATAGAGATAGACGACCTCCTGGCCAATGCACGCCCATATTCAACTCCCAAGCACGCACTGTGGTACCTTGACCTCACGGAGGCTATTGTTAAGTGTCATCTTCGCCTTGCCGAGCACGCTGAGGGCAGGGAGAGGATGGCTGAACTTGCGGCGCTTCAGCAGAAACATCGTGAGCTGGTGAAGAGTTCCAGCAGGAGGGCGAAGACGGAGCAAGGCAGTTTCAGTGCAGCAGCAGCATTTCCCCAGTTTGAATTTAGCTTTGCCTCCAGCCAGAAAACGTTGTTGCCCTGCACAGAACTCATCTCCTCCCCGGGACACAGCCATTCTGAAGCGGAGGGAGTATAACGACCGGGTCAATTCTCTGCGAGGTTCCCGTTTGGGTCCAGCTATGGGCCACCGGAAAGACTCTGTCTCCCAGCCAGCTGTTCTTCCCTCGCCATGGCAGAGAGGTGTGATAGCAGCTTCAGCCTCCGGGTCTTCATTTCCAGCTGTTTTGCCAGCTCCCCTACCCCGGACTGCCTCAGCTGCTCCTCCCTCCTCTATAGTGCTTCCTCCAGCTGCTGTGGACCTAGTGACTTCTTTTCCAGCTGCCTTCGTCACTAATCCACCAGGAGTGGCTTCTCCTCGTCTTCACGGGGGAAGGGGGGGCACCTGCATCCCTGGAACGGAAGAGGGAAGAACAGAGCCTGCTGCAGCAGTGACCACTGTTCCCCAGGATGACAGGCAAGTGGTTTTTCATTCTCAATCGCAAACTGATGAATTACCTTGTCTGATTCCTGGGGGTGAGACTCAGTTTTTGCAGTCCCCTGAGCTCTCACCACCTGCTGCAGCCATAATTTTGCAACTTGCTTCCTTTGTGTCTCCTCCTATATTCCCCGAGTGTCAGCCGGTGCCAGGACTAAACCGCTGGAGGGGGGAGGGGCCTGCGGCCCTGGTGACCCTGGTTCCAGCCTCGCAGCCACAATGTGGACAGAGGAAGAGGTTTGCCTGCCAGTTGGCTTCTGTGCCGATGACGAAGTGTCCCTGGATCTCCACTGAGCAGAATCCTGTGCCAGTTGTGAGTCTCCGGTTGCTGCGCAGAGCGAGCCATCTGCATGGGCTGCAGTGCCAGGGAGTCCAGAGACTGCTGAGACCATCATGCCTGCTGCTGGGGCCGCCACAGTAGAGTTAGAGTTGGGCCTCTAGGAGGTCAGGCCAAGAGGATCGCCATGCGGATTGATGGAGTCCTGGACGGCAGTGGAACTTGAGCTCAGGCAAGTGCGCTCCTTTGTTTTCATTATTTCTGTTTTGGAGAGATCTTGTCTGGCTCTTGGGGAGGAGAGCTGGGTGCTGCCGTCAGCAGCATCTGAGCTTGCCTCACCGGGTTCCACTGCTGCCTGTGACCTTGACTGTGTTCCTGTGCTCCCTGTTTCCAAGCCTTTTCTAAGGGTCACCGAGGTGCTTCCTGCCACGATAGAGGTCTCCGTGGGTTCTGGTCCGCTGTCCAAGGTCGTCGTGGGTCCAGCTCCTCAAGCCGAAGTCACCATGGGTTCAGCGCCTCAGGTGGAGGCCACCATGAGTGCTGCTACACCTCAGGCGGAGGCCATCGCAGGTACTGCTACGCCTCAGGTGGAGGCCATCGTGAGTGCTGCTATGCCTCAGGCCGAGGCCATCGCGGGTGCGGTGCTGGGACTGAAGGCTGCTGTGGTTCGGCTTCAAGTTTTTGGTTCCTTCATGGGTCGTTCCCTGCCAAGGGTTGGCGAGGGCTACCTGCCTCCTCTTCTGCCTTCTGGGGGGAGGTGAGTGGGGCTCCGTGGTCCGCTGGCCCAGTGATGTGGGGAGGCCGTCGGAGGGACTTTTTCACCTGACTTTGTGGTGCTGGAGGTCTGGTAGGCCGCCCGACCTTTTTCTTGTGATGGTTGGGCGGAGGTGGGACTCTGGAAGGCCTCCAGAACAATGCGTTCATGTGACTGGTAACACGTGATTCTCAGTGTGTCTCCTTTTTGTAAACATGTATTATCCAGCTATCTTGTCCAGAGTTCTTTTGGGGTTTTAATTTTCTGAGGGAGAAGTTATTCTCATTTGAACTTGAAGTCTGGGAATTTGCCATATTGATATAAATTTCCATGTCGTCATTTCCAAAAAGAGAAGAGGGGGAGAGAGCTCTCCCTTTTGAACCTGTAGTTTTGCAATTGGTTATACTTCCGCGTTCTAGTTCATTAATAAATTTTTGTATGGACATTTCTGTAAGGGGAAGAGAGAAGTTCTTATTTCGAACCTGTGTGTTGCAATTTGTTATATTTTGTGTTTTAGGTCATTGCTAATTTTTTGCATGGACTTTTCTAAGGAAAAGGTAGAGTAAATTAATCTATTTTTGCCTACCATATAAAATTTGTCTTTTGACAGAAAGTTATGGGAATTAAAATTGTGGGGAAATAGGAATCCCCATTTGCAGTTTATGGGGATATTTTGGTGTTTAGCTTATGTCTTAGCATCTCGCTGTTTAGTATTTTTGAGTTCATGTTCTCTTTTCCAGTGTCGTTCCCTCCAGGCCGGGATCCCGCTCCGCCCTTCTGAGGCTGCTTTTGATAGTTCTCCTGGTTGGGGGGGGGGGGGGGGCTCTTTCTTGGATGTTACCATTGGGATGCCTGGAATCCATCCCTTAAAGCGGGGGCACTGCGGTGATCCCGCGCTCGAGTCATTTATTTTTTTCCCTTTTTTCTGTCTGTTTAGTCTTATTTGTTAGGAGATTGACTGTGGGCTTTTATTTTGACAGTGCCGCGGCAGCACTTCCTCCTGTCAGGCTGTTCTCAGATTGTCACAGCTGCAGCACTTACTCCCTTATTATTTGTCTCACCTGTTCGTGGTTTGGTGGACGCACTATTTATGGACTCTAAATGGTCCATCATAAGGCGGTTGCAGAGCTGTGTGGTGGGCATCATGTCTGACAAAAACAAACTCCGCATTTTTTAAAGCTTTAGGCACAAAAACACGCGGAAAACTGTGGTGAACGGGGCCAGGTAGCGTGCTCGGGCCCATGCTATTTTGTAACCGCTGAGCCGAGGAGAACCCTGGCGCTGGATTGTCAGGGAGAAATTCTCCGGGCAGCCGAAGTGGCTGTGCAAAAACTAGCTCCGCTGGGGACGCGTCTAAATCCTCTTTAGGTGCAGAACGCAACCCCAATAAAACCCATGGTAGTTTGTCCACCCAATTTGTATCCGTATGCGATGCTCTGAGAGCCGCCTTCAGCGACCTGTGAAAACGTTCGCATAACCCGTTAGCCTGCGGGTGATACGTGGTCGTGCGGTGGATCGTTGCCCCCAGGCTGCGGGCCATCGCTGACCAAAGTTCGGAAACAAACTGCGGGCCTCTATCAGACGTAATATCCGACGGGACTCCAAAACGTGCTACCCATGCAGTTAAAAAAACGCGCGCCACCTCCTCGGCTGTGGTTAACGACAGGGGAACCACTTCCGGCCAGCGCGTGGTGCGGTCAACCATTGTCAGAAGATGTGTGCAGCCTTGCGAGGGCGGTAGGGGGGCTACGAGGTCCACGTGGACATGATCAAACCTCTTAGCTGGGATATGAAACGGCTCTAAGGGAGCCCTCATGTGTCTATGGGTTAGGTTAGGGTGAGGGTTAGGTTAATTGGCTGTTCTAAATTGTCCCTAGATATTTGTTTCCTATAGCCCCTTAGAATAGAGGGTTAGTATTAATGAAAGCGCTTTGAGTGGTCTTTGTGACTAGAAAAGCGCTATATAAGTGCAGGTTAGTTAGTTAGTTAGCTATGAACCTTAGCCTGCTGACAAGCCATGCAGGCTGCCGCCCACTCTCTAGCCTGCTTGCGCAGGCTTGGCTATACAAATTTCTCTCCCACCATTTTGACCAAAGCGCGCACTCCCGGGTGCGCCAGAGAATGGATCGAGTCAAAAACATGGTGGCGCCACGAGGCCGGAACCACCGGACGGGGTTGCCCGGTGGAAACATCGCAGATTAGGGGGGGCATACCGTGTTGCAGCACCCTGCTCTCCAGCCTTAACCCTGTTGGTCCAGACTGGAGCGCGCACACGTCCACGTCGCCGCCCTGCTCCGCAGCCATGGCTGCGTAATCTATCCCTACGCGGACTGGGGCCACGCGCACTTCTGCGTCGCTACCTTGGTCCGTGGCAACAGCTGCAAAATCTACCCCTACGCGGGCTGGAGCCGCCACGGCATGCGAGAGGCAGTCAGCCACTACATTAAGTTTACCCGCTACATGCTGGATATCGGTAGTGAACTCCGAAATCGTGGCCAGCTGTCTCTGCTGCCGACCCGACCAAGGTTCTGAAATCTTGGCCATCGCGAAAGTCAGTGGCTTGTGGTCAACGAACGTGGTGAAATGGCGTCCCTCCAGCCAGAACTGGAAATGACGAATAGCCAAATGGAGAGCTAACAACTTCCTGTCGAATGCGTTGTATTTTCGCTCACTATCGCACAAAGTCCTGCTGAAAAACGCGAGCGGTTGCCAGGTTCCGGCCACATACTGCTCCACAACCGCCCCTATGGCCACATCTGACGCGTCAGTAGTGAGCGCCATGTGGGCCGTTGGGACTGGGTGTGCTAACAACGCAGCGTTTGCCAGGGCTGTTTTGACTTCAGAGAATCCGCGTTCCCACTCCGGAGACCATTCGATTTTATTTGTGGTTTTTTGTTTTTTAAGCGCAGCGTACAATGGTTGAATGAGCTGCGCCGCGTGGGGGAGGAAACGGTTATAAAAATTCACCATTCCCAAAAATTCCTGTAACGCTCTGACCGTTTGTGGCTGGGGAAAATTTGTCACCGCGCGCACTTTGTCAGGCAGAGGAACCGCTCCTTCAGGAGAGACGCGATGCCCCAAAAAATCAATCTGCGCCACCCCGAACTGACATTTCGCTGGGTTGATTATTAGCCCGTGCTCTGCCAACCTCCGGAAAACTGCCGTAAGGTGGTTTTCGTGTTTGTCTTTGGACGCACTGGCTACTAAAATGTCATCCAGGTAGACGAACACGAAGGGGAGATCGCGCAACACCGCATCCATCATGCGCTGGAAAGTCTGCGCTGCGCCTTTAAGCCCAAACGGCATGCGCAAAAACTCAAAAAGCCCGAAAGGAGTTATTACCGCTGTTTTGGGTATGTCCTCAGCGCGCACTGGGACCTGGTGATAACCACGTACCAAGTCTATCTTAGAAAAAATGCGTGCCCCTGCCAAATGAACTGAAAAATCCTGGATATGTGGGATTGGGTAGCAGTCGTGTGCTGTAGCATTGTTTAGCCTGCGAAAATCACCGCAAGGCCGCCACGAGCCATCAGCTTTAGGGACCATGTGTAGCGGTGAAGCCCAGGTTCAGGTTCAGGTTCAGGTTACTTTATTTGTACCCGTAGGTAGATTTGTTTTGCAGTTGGTGACATCCATATTTACAAGCCACTAATTACATTCAACATAGACACAAACACAGGCACACATCTTACAAAATAGGTAAATATAAAATATGTACAATATAATTTTTATAGCTTGTTCAACTCTTTGACAGCAGCAGGGACAAAGCTGTTTTTGTAGCGCTGGGTTCTACTTTTTGGGACAGCAAACCTCCGTCTGGAGGGAAGAAGCTGAAAGTTGCAGTGCAAAGGGTGGGAGTCATCATTTAAAATCGAGTCGGCCATTCTCTGTACTTGTCTGGTGTACAGGGATGTCAGGCTCAGCTGTGACTCACCAAGCAAACGACTGGACCATCTGACTACCTGATCCAAGGATTTCCTCTGTTTCAGTTTTATCTGACCAAACCATGACATTAAAGAAAAGGATAAAACAGATTCAATAAAAGCCCGATAGAACATAGTCATTATGGTTCGGTCAATTTGGAAGCGTGCAAGTTTCCTCAAACAATGCAAATTTTGCTGACCCTTTTTGCACACCCTTTCACAGTTCACCTCAAAGTTCAATCCACTATCAATAATCGTCCCAAGATATTTGTACGATTGTACACATTCGGTGGTCTGGCCTTTTAGTATGGTGACTTTGTGCCTGGGAGTTTTCCTCCTAAAGTCAATAATCATATCTTTCGTTTTTGTTGTATTCAGCTGCAGGTAGGAATCCTCACACCAGTGAACAAAGTCATCAACTACTGGGCCGTGGCCACTCTCACCATCCTGGAGGAGACTGACAATGACTGAGTCATCAGCATACTTTATAATGTGTCTGTTGTCATGTCTGCTCCGACACATGTTTGTGTACAGGATGAAGAGTAGTGGTGACAACACACACCCCTGAGGAGAGCCAGTAGAAGAGCACTTTAGGTCAGACAATGTGCCATTGACCCTTACTCTCTGCGTCCTGTTGGTTAAGAAATCCAGAATCCAACCCACCAGATTATTGCTTAAATCAAATTGTTGCAGGAGCCTTTCAACTAAAATATGAGGTTGGATTGTATTAAAGGCAGAAGAAAAGTCCACAAATAAAAGCCTGGCGTGTGTCCCATTAAAATCCAGATGTTTAAAAAGCATGTCAAACAGAGTGACAGTGGCATCCTCCACTCCTCTGTGAGGCCTATAGGCAAACTGCAGAGGATCCAATGCATGTTCAGTCTGCCTTAGGACCTCACATCTGACCAGTTTTTCAAAAATTTTCATTAAAATTGAAGTCAAAGCAACTGGTCTAAAGTCATTTACCGTTTTAGGACAGCTGGATTTTGGAACGGGAACAACCACGGCATCTTTCCAGATCTTAGGCACATGTTGTGTCTGTAAGGACTTATTGAAAATATAATGAAATATAGGACTCAGTTCATGTGCACAGGACTTTACCAGGCGTCCACATATATTATCAGGGCCCTGACTTTTGTTCACTTTTACAGCGCGGAACTCCCTTTTAACATCCTGCATCTCAATATTAAAGTGCTGATTGTCTTTGAGTTTCTGTTTCAAATCTTGGATTTCTGTGCTAAAATCAAAGGAGTCAAAACGACCATAAAAACAGTTAAGAGCATTAGCCAGCTCTGTGTCTGAACTAAAACAATCTAAAAACACACGATTACTGCGCTCTGTGCTCTGAAGGCCTGCAATAGTTTTCATACTGGCCCAGGCTGAACCAAGTTTATTTGCTGCCATCTTGCTTTCCAACTCTGATTTATAATTCTGTTTTGCTCTTAAAATTTCGGCCTTCAGCTCCTTGGTGGCAACTTGTAGCTCAGAAACAGACCCCTGTTTAAAGGCAAGAGCTTTCCTCTGTAAGCAGGATTTAACTGATTTAGTTACCCATGGTTTGTTGTTGGGGTATATTTTGACACGTTTACGTGGAACAAACTTATTTTGACAGTAAGCCATGTATGAGCATGTGAGCTCAGCCAGAGAGTCCAAATCATCCCCGCAGGCCATTATGAACATCTTCCAGTCTGTACAGTCAAAGCATTCCTGGAGGCTGTGCTCTGAATCTTCTGTCCACACATCAATGTCTCTGGTCTCCACCTTGCTTCTTCTGAGAGCAGTTTTATATGTGGGCAGCAAATGAACACAGTTGTGATCTGATGATCCTAAAGGAGGAAGGGGGAGTGATTTATAGGCCCTCTCTATGGATCCATAGCACAGGTCCAATGTCTTTTTTCGCCTGGTTGGGCAGGAGACATACTGATGAAAGTTTTTAAGTGTCTTCTTTAAAGAAACATGGTTAAAATCCCCAAGAATGAAGTTTGGCGCCTCTGGAGAAATTGACTGCAGCCGCTGCACCACATCAGAGATGGTGCTGGAGGCGGAGTCAGCGTCTGCCCTCAGATAAATATACACAACTGTGATGAAAAGTTGGGGAAACTCTCGAGGCAAATAAAAGGGGGGGAGCGACACAGACAGCAGCTCTACATTGGGTGTACAGATGCGCTCTCTGACTGTGACAGATGTGCAGTACTGCTTATTAATGTATAAACATACGCCGCCCCCCTGACACTTCCCAGTTACCTCTTCCTGCCGATCCGAGCGCAGCGGAGCTCCAAAGCCATCAATCCACAGGTCTGCATCTCGATCATGCGCAGTAAGCCAAGATTCAGTGAAAGCCATGACGCAGCAGTTCTTAAAATCCTTCTGGTAACGTACGTTGCCTTGAATTTCCTCCACCTTGTTTCTCACAGACTGTGCATTCCCAAAAATGATCGAAGGAAGAGGAATGTTACCAAACTGACGTCTTCTAAGGCGCAATTTCACACCTCCACGTCTTCCACGCTTCCTCCTGCCGCTTCTTTTTTCACCGCTGTGTCCGTCTCTCAAAATAAAGTCCGGCAGTTCAAGTTTGGGCTCAATCACAGACGCTGCATCAGCTGTGTTAAAGCGTAGCAACACGTCCCTGGAATATTGTATTCTGCCCGCTATTCTGCTCGCCATGGAGCCGAACGCGTTTACCTCAGAGACAAAGAGCCACAGCACAGATAGCAGCAGTGCGAGAGAGGAGAGGAAATCCATGTTGCTGATACCAGGGAGCTCTTCGCTATATATTCCACAAACGCTCCAGGGCAGAAACGACACAGAGCCCATGGGCTCTTGGAACGTCTGATGATGCCCAATTTTTCCAGGTTGGTGAACTCCTCGCGCGCTATGGTCAGTTTAGCTGAATCCAAGCGCCGAGCTTTTGCAAAAACGGGCGGTCCGGTGGTAGTAATAAAATGCTCCACCCCGTGTTTAGCCACGGTCGCCGAAAACGTTGGAACCGTGAGTGCTGGAAACTGAGTGAGGAGTGTGTGGAACTTACCACCTGCAGCTGTGACGTTGGCTTGTGCTGTTGGTGGGGCCACTCGCGCTGTACAGGGAATAGAATTAAAAGAGAGTGCATTAACTATGCGTCTGTTAGCAAGATCGACCAACAAGCCATGTGAGCACAAAAAATTAGCACCTAACATGTTGAAATTGACTGCCGCTATGATGAAAGTCCACTTGAACGTTCGGCCGTGTAGAGACAGAAGCAGAGTCTTCTCCTCGAAGGTCTTAATCGCTGAGCCGTTCGCTGCCGACACCACAGGGCCACTGGAAGGCGCCAGCCGATCAGCGTAGGAAGGTGTGATGAAACTCAGCTGGGAGCCTGTGTCCACGAGGAAGTGCCTCCCCGAGCGCGCGTCCTTCAAGTAGAGCAGCTTGTTCTCCTCTCCGAGAGCCGCAGCTGCTACCGACTCCCGGTCTTGGCGTTTCCTGAGCGCTTGAAATGTCATGGTGGAATGCACTTGCATGCCCTCTCGGCGAAGCGGCGATGGTAAAAGCAAAGGACGTCGTCTGCTCCGCGTCTCCTGGCCCCCGCCGCCGCAGTTGTCGGTGAGCCTGGTGTTGCAGCCTCTGGCCCCCTGTCATCTCTGGATGTTGTGCTTGGCTCCGCTGCTGCAGCCGTGACTGCGCGCTGTGTATCGGCGTCGACGAGTCGCTGCGCCTCCTGGCCCAGCTCGTGGTAGTCTCGTCGGGCCAGCAGCGGTGAACTGGCCAGGGTCACTCTCACCGCTGATGGTAGGGTCCTGAGGAAGAGGTGGGTGAAAATAAAGCCATCATCTTCGGAGTCTCTCAAACTCAGCATCTCCGCCATCAGGTCTGCAGGTCTGCCACCCTCACATTCAGTCAGCGCCAGAAGCTTCTCTGCTCGCTCTTCCAGCGAGGGGGTGAAATAACGGATGAGTGCAGCCTTCAACGTGCTGTACTTATCGTCGTCTGGCGGGTGGTTGATCAGGCTCTGCACACGCTGGGCTGTGTGGTTGTCCAGCTTTGCAACCACATGGTAGAACTTTGTGGCGTCTGCCGAAATCCTCCGAAGATGGAACTGTGCCTCGACTGCGTTAAACCAGGAGCGCGGACTGTTCTGCCAGAAATCTGGTAGCTGGACTGTGGCTGCATTAGTTTGGCCGGCTCCTGATGAGTCTGGCCTGGGATAATCGTCTCCGGCCATAATACTTCTTAAGGTCACCAGTGTGGAGATGTGTGGAAGGATGAGGCAGAGTTATTTCTCAGATTCAGTTTTATTCACAAACACATTCTCCAACATTCAAAAGCAGAAAGAGGACATAACCCCCAACATCTGTCCGTTTTATACCCCCGGACATCAAAGCACAAAATCACATTGTCTTTAAATCCCAAACACAATGCATCCCCCTGCAGGCCTCCTCGCCTCCACCAAAATCCCGGTGGTCAGGAAATCCTTCACAACCATCTCTTTGCATACCAAAAGGCCAGATCTCACATCCTCCTATAATCCCCAGGAGGTCCAGACCTTTTGTTCCCCTGAGATGTGAAGCTACAATAAGCATACAGTCATAAACATGTGAGCATATGAAAAGTAATATACATGTGAGCATATGAAACCACATATGTGCACCACAGGGTACTCAATCAAAACAATCCAAACAAATCAGGCAGGCTCAAATTAATTAAACCAAACACACAGGGCCGCCACTAATTTAACCATAAAATTTAGCACACCGACTCAAATACTCAGCAACTGTCATCTCTGCTGGAGTCCGAGTTCCACCCTATGCAGGACATACTGAACGCACTGAGGAGCTCATTTAGCAGCAGACTGCATCATCCTAGGTGCACAACCAAGAGGTTTCGCAGGTCCTTCCTACCAAAGGCTGTCAGACTGTCCAACCTAAGCAGGGCTGCTCGCAGAGATAGCAAAAAAGATGTGACAACCTAATAGTATTGAATGCAAAAGACGCAATAGACTTACACAATGGTCCCCTCCAGTATATAACTAGGAAAATACCGGTCGCTATGGAGGGTGAAAATATGTATGGGTACATAATCATACCATGTAGGATAACTAAGTAGACGGTTATGCTGTTTCATTCCATCTAGCTACAATGCTCTGCACTGTGTGTGTTTATATATTTATTCCATCTAGCAACAATGCTCTGCACTGTGTGTCTATATATATATATATATATATATATATACATATATTTATGTTTATATGTACATATGCATACTCGCTGCTCTTGTTTTTCTCTTGCCTTCTGATTGTTGCTCTGAGTGTTGCTATCCCTGTGCTGTTGCAATCCTGGAATTTCCCCATTGTGGGACTAATAAAGGCTTATCTTATCTTATCTTATCTTATCTTATCTTATCTCTTATCTTATCTTATCTTAACTAATCATAAACACAGGGGAAAACAGCCGTCACACCACACAGGTTATCAAAATTGTCATGCAAGCACTCAAAAACACAGGTTCGCAACCACAGAACATATCATGCCTACCAATTCACTCCCTTTTCCTTTTTTTTTTAAAACACAATTTACCGGGGCACCAAATAGAAACTGATAACAAAACAGGACTGAAGAGGACATAACATACTGTACATGCAAAATAAAACCCTCAGTCCCCAGATGGATCCCTCTCAAGGCGTCTCTGTTTCTTTACCTCAGGGCTCCTGCTGTGCCGTCTCCTCTTCACCTCTGGCAGCTGCAGATCCCTCGGGTGTCACCAGACATGAATAGACATGCGCCCAACTGCCTCCATCCAACTGGGCTCCACCTGGAACCGCCTCTGGTCGTCCCGCTGCTCGCGTGGACTGTGATATCTACGTATTCGAGCCTCAACCTTGGTCTTCGAGGGAGCCCACTTCCTCTTATTCTGACTCCAGTCGCCTGTCTCGTGGGCCCTACTGGTTCTCCTTTTGGCAGGTCGTTGCTGGGAGCGCTTTACGATAACCACGCTCCGTGGTCTAGCCCCGTTTTCTCCCGGCGTTGGCACCTTGTCCTGATGAGCCTCATCGGGGGTTCCACTGTGCCGTCCGGCACCCTTGTCCAGGGCAGCCTGTGTGACAGCATCGGGTCCATCCCGAGACGGCTCCATGCAGCACGGTCTGTGCACTCCCAAAGTCACTTTGTCCACCCAGTATGAATCCCACACCTCAGCACCCTCCACGGAAGGAACAGGCCGGCCCCACAGTCCACATCCAGGCCATTCTTTACCCGAAACGTTCGTAATGGAGAACCCAAGACTGTAAAATAGGTTGGAACCCATAATGTTAACACTGGGTGCAGAAATGTTAATGCGAACACTGGGCGCTACACTGTTCTTATACCGGGCCTCTATCTCAACCAAAGCCCAAAATAGCCAACCTGTTCTGCCCATAACCATAAAACTCTTCCTGTTGCCTTCTTATCTGTCGGTGGGGAAACAGCCCTTCCATGGTTTCCAGATTCAGGACGGAAATCACCGCTCCCATGTCCACTAGGAGCGGAATCTCAACGCCATCTAACGTGACGGTACAGCCGATCCTCCCTGTCATCTCTGCGGAGACGGCATGCACAACCGTTGGAGTCTTCTGCACAGCACCTGGTTCTCTCCCACGGCTCCTGCGTACGAAGTTTTCGCACACCCTGGCAAAATGATTCAAAATCCCGCATTTGCCTCAACGCTTTCCTTTCGGCACACTCTGGACTTATAGATTAGATTAGATTAGATTAGATTCAACTTTATTGTCATTACACATGTATGAATACAAGGTAACTTATAACAGTGCTCAGTGGACCCACATCCATAACATTTTGGCGTACCAGAGGCAGACCTTATCCTGACCACGGAGGCAAAATCATCCTCTCCGCATTCGCCATCACAAGGGTGCAGGCGCACAAGACTTAGCACAAGACTCATTCTTCTCCAGAGAGGCCCCTTCAGTAAGGCCCCTCGCGATGGTCTCTGCTGCCTCGAACAGTTGGGCAATTTCGACAGCCTCAGCTAACGTCATCTCCCCTGGGTGTGTCAACAACCTGGACTGGGCCGCCATGCAGCTGATGTGCTCTGCAAGCAGGTCCCCAATCATCTCGTCCTCTAGGGCCCCAAACCTGCATTCTCTCGCCAGCTCGCGGAGGTCCGCCACGAATCTTCGCACAGGCTCTCCTAACCGCTGGCAGCGCTGTCGAAACTGAATGTGCCTCACGGTGACATTCTCCAGCGCCTTAAAGTACCGCGCCATTAGCTGCACCACCTCGTCGAAACTGTCAGCACCTCCAAGGTTACCTAAAATCCTCTGCCCTTCCATTCCCAAATTATGCACCAACACAGGTCGCGCACGGAGCTTCTCCATCTCGCCCAGGTTTAGGACAACGAGATAGTTGGTGAAGGCAGGGAACCAACGAGGCCATGGCACGAGGGGCTCGCCTGGGGCCTCGAGGAACGGGCGATAGCTAGCAACAGAGCGTTCCATTACCGCTTTTACCTCATCGCCAAATGTTGTGTCCATAATGTTGGGAATGATGAGTGAGACTTGCCTCGGTTAACAGGGTTTATTCAGGATATAACACAAACTATATACAGTACAAGGCTTATGGCAGTCTCCTGCTGGCCAGGTGGCTTCACAACGAAAGGGGCAGAGCCTCTTCCGCCCACTCTTTTATACCCTGGGCGGGGTCACCACCGGAAACCGGAAGTAGCCACGCCAGTCTATCTCATGACCAACCCGGCCGCCATCTTACTAATACCAGCCAAATACAGACATAACAGTCATGTTCCTCCTTAGCTTAATAAATTGCTTGGTGTAGTGAGTGAATCATCTTAAAGTGAGTGAATGAAGCATGTCACTCCGTGGTGTTTTCATTTGACTGACATTAGTATTAAGACTTTAAAAAATCAGCTGAACTTTAGAGAAAACTATTTAGAAAACTATTTAACAGGTTAAATTACAGTAATGGAACCAAGCAGTCCCCATACGGAAAAAAAATCAGACATTGGGAAAAAAAAAGTGACGTAACTTAATTCAAATTTCAAATTCAAATTCAAACGTTTATTTCAAACTCAGGGTTCATATTAAGAGCAAAACTAAAACGAGTAGAAAATAGATAAATAAATAAATAAAAGTATATACAGATCAACAGACACTCGGCGCTCTTGTAACAACAATAACATACAATAATGGGCTCAGTATAAAATGGAACGCCACCACTTCCAAATGCTGGAATGAAGTGTGAGTGACGAGTTGACAATTGCTGATATAAGATGATCGTTACATGCCAGCAACCTTCTCATAAAACTGTAAACATTCTTACGTATCAATTCGCCAAAAGACGGAATGTTCACAGACACAAACATCTTGCTTGCACTCGACCTTCGTGGTACATCTAACAACCTTCTTAGGGAGTTATTATATGCAATGTGGATTTTGTTCCTAACAGCAACATTGCTATTAAACCATAAAGGCGAGCAGTACATTGAGGTACAGAAGGTCTTGAACAACATACATTTGACATCAGGAGAACATCTATGGAAATTTCGCAACAGTAAATTTGTTTGAGCATACAGTTTCCTGAGATGCCTGTTACAATCAACATTGGTCTTATCAGATTCAATCCACACACCTAGGTATTTGACTTTTTCAACAAAGTTCAAGCTATTACCACAAAGTGGCATAACAGGATTCGACGTATTGACACCCTTTGGTTTGGTTTGTCCTTGGTTTGTCCTCCTCACTTCCGCCCTCCCAAGAGAGTAGACGCTTTTTTCTTCTCTCCTGCTGACTTTTTCCTCCCCTCCTACTACTGGATCCCAGCTTGCTGTTGTCTGTCTGCGTCTAACTGCGACCGCCGAAAAGAAATTATGGAGTTAATAAGCTGGGCTTTGAACACAATTGACACTATTTTTTCAACAAGGAAAAGTGCTCCGGGGGAAGCTGTCTGCCCCGCTGGAACGGCTCCAGTGGGCTATTTATGTGACACAGGTAATTGGAAATGCTGTGTCTCTCTAATCTCTCTATCGAAGATATTGAAGATTTGTTTATCTTCGTAATCTTGGTGATTGGGATAATTCTGATTGGGACGGGAATTGTCTTGGTTTACCGCAAATTGCTGAAGATGGATTCAACCTATCAAAATGCTGGCCAGGCGAGGTGCATCCAACAAATTGAAAAACTGGAGAAGACCCTGATAGCGACTACTGGAGAACTGTCTCGTAAGGTGGATTACATCATGGGTTCGCTCAGGTCTTACCACGACGAATTCAAAGCTGCGCAATGAAGGATTAATGTACTGAATCTACAGAAGAAATACAAGTCTTCTCTGTGATCAGTCCTATTTGGCATTATTATTCCCCATGAAAATTCCTCCTGGCTGTCTGCAGACTGTGTTTTTTCAAAATCATGAGCACAAGGCCTTGGACAGCCAGCTGCAGCGCCAGATAAGACTGGGCGCCAGACAGACAAAACATCTTCTGCCAAGGGTCCTTGGGTCTCTCTTATTATCATCAACACTGCTCAACACCGCACACACATTGATTCATGAACTGAATAAAGATATACTGTACACTGCTCTCTTGTGTCTTGTGAAATTCTGAGTGTAGCGAATGTATGTGCATGAGAGCTTTTTTTTCCCTTGAACTCTTAATATTGATTAAGTATGTAACCAGTATTTTGAATCAATGATTTTTTTGCTCCTTCCCATTGTATTATCTTTATGCTTCCTGTATCCTCCTGCTGATAGGCGCGTTTCAGATGCGCCGCGGCACGGAAATGCAGGTCATTACTGTGTCAAGTCAAATTCTCTCGTATGTTATCAGTGTTCTGTTAATGTACTTGGCAATAAATCCTTTTCTGATTCTGATTCTGATTCTGATTCTGAAAGCCATACACAGTTGAACAAGATGTCATTTTTTTCACCAAATTTTTCACATATCGAAAGGAGATGTTGCATCGCTGCAGTAGACAAACTTAACAAACAGAGGTCATCAGCGTAGAAAATGTGATTTAACAGTGCACCGTTAAAGGAGCCGCCCACATTAGTATTGTTCAACAGTACACTGAGATCATCAACATAGACATTAAACAACAAGGGTGACAGTATACCACCTTGTTTAACACCATTGGTCACATGAAATTTGGATGAGGTGACATTGCCCCATCTAACAACCATAGACTGCCTTCTGTACCAGTATAGCAGGATGCTAACAATGTAAATAGGAATACCTCGATCGATCAATTTTCTGAACAAACACCAGTGGTTAATCCTGTCAAAAGCTTTGCTAGCATCTAGGAACGTAGCATAGACACTAGTGGAATGGCTTCTGAAGTAGTCAACAAATTCATGGAGTAGGTAAACAGCCTTGTCAGTTGAAAGAGCTAACTTAAAACCAAACTGACTGTCGTTGGTCCACAGATAATCCTCAATTCTGTTCAGGAATAAACCCTCTAACAGTTTAGATATAACATTTGCAATAGCTATAGGTCTGTAGTTGTTCATATCAGAAAGACTGGCACACTTGTTTTTCACCAAAGGAATACAGTAATAACAGAGTCCATCAACATATCTGGCATGTAACCATGAACAAACATACAGTTAAAACACAATGACAACAGAATACACAAATTGAAATCAGCGTTGATGAGGCATTCACTGGTGAGACAGTCAGGGCCAGCTGATTTGCCTTTCTTGAGAACTTTGATCAGTGAATCAACTTCAACAGGAGTAACAGCAGAAATATCAGAGGCATCAACCATGTCGTTATACAGACGAATATCGTGCATAACAGAATCCTTCACTTAAGCTTTAAGAATCAAATACTGCAGCTGTAGGAGTTATTGATGTTTTAATATTGAAATCGCTGCATAATTTAAGCACAAAAGTTACTCCACACAGGCGTCTGCTGCAGTGCTCTGCTGTGGAGAGACAGCAAGATTGAAAAGTGTCCGGTCTGGACAGAGCAGCAAAATATCGATTCTCCACCAGCAAATACCACTTTTCTACCAGTTGGCCACTTTAGTCCAGCAGTTGAATAGTTGTCATACAGTTCTTGAATACAGTCATACAGTTGTTGCTCCCCAAGTAACTGTATGAGAAACAAATATAAATAATTACAACACAAATGTCTGTCAGACTTTATTTACATTTGCTTAATTTTGGACAGGCATCAGCACGGTCACCTAACCAACACCGCAAATGTTTTTGAGGCAAGGAATGTTGGGACTTGTAGTTTTTAACGAAATGAAAACTCCAGGGAGAAAATACCTCGTCCTTCCTCTGCAAAACTAAACAGTAAAACCAGTGTGAAAACAATCAATGTGATGAATAAATGGTGTAGTTGCTGAATACGTGTTTTTTTTCAGTAACCCCTACTTTATAACCGCTATTTATCTCTCAGCTAGAGAGCAACTGTGACAGGAAGTCATCCATGTGCTGTAAAAAAGTCACACTGCCGCCTCTAGCGGCCCGGCATAGTTATAACAACACCAGTTTCCTGGTTTCACTGATGGTAAAGGTGAGTTAATTTGTGTTTATTTTGAAAACAAAACCTCATCTCGAAATTCTGGCAAATTAAAAGTCGAGAAAATATGGTCATACAATGATACAAGCTTTTATCCATCCATCCATCTTCTACCGCTTTTCTGGAGGGCCAGGTCACGGATGCAGCAGTTCAAGCTGAGAAGCCCAGACTTCCCTCTCCCCAGACACCTGTTCCAACTCTTCAGAGGGAATACCGAAGTGTTCCCAGACCAACTGGGAGACGTAGTATCTCCAGCGAGTCCTGGGTCTGCCCTGGGGTCTCCTCCCAGTGTGACATGCCCAAAACACCTCAAGTGGGAGGCGTCCAGGAGGCATCCTGATGAGATGCCCAAACCACCTCAACTGGCTTCTTTCAATGTGGAGGAGCAGCAATTCTACTCTGAGCCTTCCTGGATGACTGAGCCCCTCACCCTATCCCTAAGTGTGAGTCCAACAATCCTATGAAGAAAGCTCATTTCAGCCGTCACATTTGCAATCTCATTCTTTCAGTCATTACCCAAAGCTCGTGACCATAGGTGAAGATAGGAACGTAGATTGACCCGTAAATCGACAGCTTTGCCTCAGAGCTTAGCTCCCTCTTCACCACAACGGACCGGTACAACGTCCGCATCACTGCAGATGCTGCTCCAATCTGTCTGTCAATCTCTCGCTCCATTCTCCCCTCACTCGTGAATAAGACCCCAAGATACTTAAACGCCTCCACTAGGGACAGGAGCTTGTCCCCAACCCGGAGAGGACAATCCACCTTTTTCTGGCTAAGGACCATGAACTCGGACCTGGTGGTGCTGATTCTCATTCCAGCCGCTTCACACTCAGCGGCAAACCATCCCAGTAAGACCTGTAGGTCATTGCTGGATGAAGCCAACAGGACAACATCATCTGCAAGCAGCAGAGATGAGATCCTGTGGTCACCAAGGATGACACTCTCCATTCCCTGGCTGCTCCTAGAAATCCTGTCCATAAAAATTATGAACCTGATTGGTGACAAAGGGCAGCCCTGGCAGAGTCCAACTCTCACTGGGAATGAGTCCGACCGAGTGTTGGCAATACGAACCAAACTCTCACAGCGGTCGTATAGAGACCGGATAGCTCATAACAACAAGCCCAGTACCCCATACTCTGGAAGCACCCCCCACAAAAAACCACGAGGGACATGGTCGAATGCCTTCTGCGAGTCTACAAAACACATGTAAACTAGCTGTGCAAACTCCCATGAACCCTCAAAGATTCTTGAGAGGGTAAAGAGCTGGTCTGATGTGCCACGGACAGGATGAAAACCACATTGCTCCTCTTGAATCCGAGGTTCAACCAACGGCTGGACTCTCCTCTCCAGTACTTTGGCATAGACCTTCCCAGGGAGGCCGAGGAATGTGATCCCTCTGAAGTTGGAGGACACCCTCTGGTCCCCGTTTTTGAAGAGAGAAACCACCACAGTCATGTGAAAAGCACTGTCCCTGACCTCCATGCAATGTTACAGAGGCGTGTCAACCATTACAGCCCTGCAACATCCAGGGCCTTGAGGTACTCAGGGTGACTCTCGTCCACCCCCGGGGCACGGCCACCAAGGTGCTTTTTAACCACCTTGGCAACCTCAGCCCCTGTGATGGGTGAGTCGTCCCCCTCGTCCACAAGGCCTGCTTCCTCTGTGGAAGGCATGTCAGTGGGATTGAGGAGATCCTCAAAGTATTCCTTCCACCACCCAATGATATTCCCAGTCGTAGTCAGCAGCGCCCCATCCGCACCATGCACAGTGTGGACAGGGATCTGCTTCCCCCTCCTGAGCCTCCGGACAGGTTGCCAGAATCTCTTCGAGGCCGACCGAAAGTCTTGTTCCATAGCCTCACCAAACTCCTCCCACACCCGAGTTTTTGCTTCAGCAACCACCCGAACTGCACTCCGCTTGGCCTGCCGGTACACCTCAGCTACTTCAGGAGTCCCACAAGCCAACCAAGCTTGATAGGACTCCTTCAGCTTAATGGCCCCCCTCACCACTGGTGTTCACCACTTGGTTCGGGGATTGCCACCATGAGATGCACTGACAACCTTGCGGCCACAGCTCTGGGCAACCGCTTCAACAATGGAGGTAGAGAACACGGCCAATTCAGACTCTATGTCTCCAGACTCCCTCGGAATGTGGTTGAAGTTCTTCCGGAGGTAGGAGTTGAAGACCTCCTGGACAGAAGCCTCAGCCAGATGTTCCCAGTACACCTTCACTATATACTTGGGTCTACCAGGTCTGAATGGCATCCTCCCTTGCCATCGGATCCAACTCACCACCAGATGGTGATCAGTTGACAGCTCTGCACCTTTCTTTACCCGAGTGTCCAAGACATACGGTTGAAGGTCTGATGACACAATAACAAAATCGATCATCGATCTGCGACCTAGGGTGTCCTGGTGCCAGGTGCACATATGGACACCCTTGTGCTTGAACATGGTGCTTGTTATGGACAAACTGTGGTTAGCACAGAAGTCCAATAACTGAACATCTCTCGGGTTGAGATTGGGCAAGCCATTATTCCCATTCAACCCCTCCAGGTTTTGCTGCTGTTGTCCACATGCATATTGAAGTCCCCCAGTAGGACAACGGAGTCCCCAAGAGGAGCACCCTCCAGCACCCCAGTTAGAGACTCCAAAAAGGGTGGGTACTCAGAACCATCATTTGGTGTATAGGCACAAATGATGGTCAGGACCTGTTTCCCAACCCAAAAGCGCAGGGAAACAACCCTTTCATCCACTGGGAAAAACTCCAATATAGAGGCAGCAAGGTGGGGGGATACAAGAATATCCACCCCTGCTCGTCGCCTCTTGCACGGGGCAACTCTAGAGTAGGCCAAGCTCCAGCCCCTCTCCAGAAGATTGGTTCCAGAACCACAGCTGTGTATTGAGGTGAGGCCGACTATATCTAGCCAGTTTCTCTCAACCTCATGCACCAGCTCAGGCTCCTTCCCCACCAGAGAGGTGACATTCCATGTCCCAACCAGTTTAGGAAGCTTGGGATCAGACCACCAAGGTCTCTGCCTTCCACCGCCACCTGATCCACGTAGCACTGGACCCCCATGGTCCCTCCATGTAAATGTAAAACCCAGTGCTACAAAAACAGCTTTGTTCCTGCTGCTGTTAAAGAGTTGTTGTTTTTTTTGGACTTATTTTGTACCCGTAGGTAGATTTGTTTTGCAGTCTGGTGACAAACCACCAGCTGCCGGTCGCTGCGTGCGCAAGCGCCCCTTAACTCCCTAACCTGCATGTTTTTGGCATGTGGGAGGAAACCAGAGAAATCCCGGAGTAAACCCACGCAAACACGGGGAGAACATGCAAACTCCACACAGATCACTGTTGGCCGGGGGCAGGGATCGAACCCACGATCTCATGATCCCCGCGATCCCCCGGCCGAGGGTAAACTTTGCTACCGGGGTGCTAACCACTGCGCCACCGTGCAGCAGTTGAACAAGATGTAACAATATATTGCACATAATTTAGTTACCTATTTATTAATTTTATTTTATATTTACTTATTTTTGTAGGTTTTTTTATTTGCGTTCTAAATCTTTTATTGGGTTTTAGACTTTTGGGTTTTTAATCTCTTTGACTAGTATTTAACTCTTTAATATGACCCTTCTCTCTTATCTCTGTTTTTTCTCTTATCTCTTTGTCCTATGTCCTGATTGGTGGAGCCTTGAGTACTTTTATCATGTTTATAGTCAGCTTCATGTGTGCCTATGTTTGTGTTCATGTTGAATGTAATTGTGGTTTGTAAATATGGATGTCACCTGACTGCAAAACAAATCTACCTACGGATACAAATAAAGTAACCTGAACCTGAACCTGAACCTGAACTTCCTGCAGGTGGTGAGCCCACTGGAGGACAGGCCCATGTAACTCTTTCGGGCTGACCCCGGCCGGGTCCCATGGGCAGAAACCCAGCCACCAGGCGCTAGCCATCGAGCCCCTTCCCTAGGCCTGGCTCCAGGGTGGGGCCCCAGTAACCCCATACCGGGCGGGGTACACAGAATCCCTGTTCTAACATTCATCATGAGTCTGTTGGATCATTCTTAGTCTGGCCCTTCACCCAGGACCAGTTTTTCTTGGGTGACCCTACTAGAGGCAAATTGCCCCGGACAACATATCTCCTGGGATCACTATGGCATGCAACCCCCCCACTACGATATGGTGACAAGCCAAGCCTTTAGTTGCACCTAATTTTGACTGGGCGAGCTGGAAAGCTTGTAACAGGCAGACAGACGGACAGACAGATGGATAGACAGACAGACAGATACAACCACACACACATAGATCACATTAACTGATAACGGATTACTGTATGCCTCCATTTTCACTGAGGCATAAATATCAGCATTCATGTCCTCAACTACAGGAACTATTGTCTTGAATAAAAGCATTTATAAAAGCCAGCCTGTTGATATAATCCTCCTCATTCTCACTACACTCATAGGGTGTATAGGCATTTACTAGGGTAACAAAACTATTTTGTTTTTGTGTGAATTGTACAGCAATACACCAATCAACATTGAGCCTGTTCGGCTTTATCACAACATCAAGCTTTATGTCCCAGAGCACGGTCACACCCCCTGGTATCCTGCCTCTTACTGTTGCTGAAGAGAGATCAGTTGTTGACTCCCCCACTTCAAGGAAATTGGGATTAAAGGAGTTCCATCCATCCATCCATCTTCTACCGCTTTTCCAGAGGTCCGGGTCGTGGAGGCAGCAGTTCAAGCAGAGAAGCTCAGACTTCCCTCTCCCCAGCCACCTGCTCCAGCTCTTCAGAGGGGATACCAAGGCGTTCCCAGACCAGCTGGGAGACATAGTCTCTCCACCGAGTCCTGGGTCTGCCCCGGGGTCTCCTCCCAGTGGGACGTGCCTGAAACACCTCAAGTGGGAGGCGTCCAGGAGGCATCCTAATCAGATGCCCGTACCACCTCAACTGACTCCTTTCAATGTGGAGGAGCAGCGGTTCTACTCTGAGCCTCTCCCGGATGACTGAGCTCCTCACCCTATCTCTGAGGGTGAGTCCAGCAATCCTACGGAGAAAGCTCATTTCAGCCGCTTGTATCCGCGATCTCGTTCTTTCGGTCATTACCCAAAGCTCGTGACCATAGGTGAGAGTAGGAACGTAGATTGACTGGTAAATCGACAGCTTTGCCTTAGAACTAAGCTCCCTCTTCACCGCAACAGACCGGTACAACGTCCGCATCACTGCAGATGCTGCTCCAATCCATCTGTCGATCTCTCGCTCCATTCTCCCCTCACTCGTGAACAAGACCCCAAGATACTTAAACTCCTCCACTTGGGGCGGGAGCCTGTCCCCAACCCGGAGAGGACAATCCACCTTTTTCTGGCTGAGGACCATGGACTCGGACTTGGAGGTGCTGATTCTCATCCCAGCCGCTTCACACTCAGCGGCAAACCGTCCCAGCAAGAGCTGTAGGTCATTGCTGGATGAAGCCAACAGGACAACATCATCTGCAAACAACAGAGATGAGATCCTGTGGTCACCAAGTATGACACCCTCCATTCCCTGGCTGCGCCTAGAAATCCTGTCCATAAAAATTATGAACAGGATTGGTGACAAAGGGCAGCCCTGGCGGAGTCCAACTCTCACTGGGAATGACTCCGACCGAGTGTTGGCAATACGAACCAAACTCTCACAACGGTCGTACAGAGACCAAATAGCTCGTAACAACAAGCCTGATACGAGGGACGCGGTCAAATGCCTTCTCCAAGTCCACAAAACACATGTAAACTGGTTGGGCAAACTCCCACGAACCCTCGAGAATTCTCGAGAGGGTAAGGAGCTGGACCGATGTGCCACGGCCAGGACGAAAACCACATTGCGACTCCTGAATCCGAGGTTCGACCAACGGCCGGACTCTCCTCTCCAGTACCTTGGCATAGACCTTCCCAGGGAGGCTGAGGAGTGTGATCCCTCTAACGTTGGAGCACACCCTCCGGTCCCCTTTTTTAAAGAGAGGAACCACCACCCCGGTTTGCCATGCCAAAGGCACTGCCCCCGACCTCCACGCAATGTTGCAGAGGCGTGTCAACCATGACAACCCAACAACATCTAGGGCCTTGAGGTACTCAGGGCGAATCTCGTCCACCCCCGGGGCCTGGCCACCAAGGAGATTTTTAACCACCTTGGCGACCTCAGCCCCTGTAATAGGCGAGTCATCCCCCTCGTCCCCAAACCCTGTTTCCACTGTGGAAGGCGTATCAGTGGGATTGAGGAGATCCTCGAAGTATTCCTTCCACTGCACGACGATGTCCCCAGTCGAAGTCAACAGTGTCCCATCCGCACCATACACAGTGTGGACGGGGAGCTGCTTTCCTCTCCTGAGCCGCCGGACAGTTTGCCAAAATCTCTTTGAGGCTGACTGAAAGTCTTGTTCCATGGCCTCACCGAACTCCTTCCATACTCGGGTTTTTGCTTCAGCAACCACCCGAACTGCACTCCGCTTGACCTGCCGGTACACCTCAGCTGCTTCGGGAGTCCCACAAGCCAACCAAGCTTGATAGGACTCCTTCTTCAGTTTAATGGCCCCCCTCACCACTGGTGTCCACCACTTGGTTCGGGGGTTGCCACCACGAGATGCACCGACCACCTTGTGGCCGCAGCTCTGGGCCGCCGCTTCAACAACAGAGGTGGAGAACATGGCCCATTCAGACTCCATGTCTCCAGACTCCCTCGGAATGTGGTTGAAGTTCTTCCGGAGGTGGGAGTTGAAGACCTCCCGGACAGGGGCCTCAGCCAGATGCTCCCAGCACACCCTCACTATACGTTTGGGTCTACCAGGTCTGAATGGCTTCCTCCCCTGCCATCGGATCCAACTCACCACCAGGTGGTGATCAGTTGACAGCTCTGCACCTCTCTTTACTCGGGTGTCCAAGACATACGGTCGCAGGTCTGATGATACGATAACAAAATCGATCATCGACCTGCGACCTAGGGTGTCCTGGTGCCAGGTGCACATATGGACACCCTTATGCTTGAACATGGTGTTCGTTATGGACAGACTGTGGTTAGCACAGAAGTCCAATAACTGAACACCACTCGGGTTCAGATCGGGCAGGCCGTTCCTCCCAATCACCCCCCTCTAGGCTTCACTGTCGTTGCCCACGTGCGCACTGAAGTCCCCCAGTAGGA
The DNA here is from genome assembly GCA_020510985.1 of Pholidichthys leucotaenia. Taxonomy (NCBI): domain Eukaryota; kingdom Metazoa; phylum Chordata; class Actinopteri; order Cichliformes; family Pholidichthyidae; genus Pholidichthys; species Pholidichthys leucotaenia. The sequence continues at coordinate 225,178,756 of CM035840.1, forward strand.
CAATGGAGTCTCCAAGAGGAGCACCCTCCAGCACCCCAGTCACAGACTCCAAAAAGGGTGGGTACTCTGAAACATCATTTGGTGCATAGGCACAAATGATGGTCAGGACCCGTTTCCCAACCCGAAGGCGCAGGGAAGCAACCCTTTCGTCCACCGGGGAAAACTCCAATATAGAGGCAGCAAGGTGGGGTGATACAAGAATACCCACCCCTGCTCATCGCCTCTCGCCCGGGGCAACTCCAGAAAAGGCCAAGCTCCAGCCCCTCTCCAGGAGACTGGTTCCGGAACCGGAGCTGTGTGTTGAAGTGAGGCCGACTATATCTAGCCGGTATCTCTCAACCTCGTACACCAGCTCAGGCTCCTTCCCCACCAGAGAGGTGACATTCCACGTACCAAAAGCCAGTTTAGAAAGCTTGGGATCAGTCCGCCAAGGTCTCCGCCTTTGACCGCCACCTGATCCACATAGCACCGGACCCCCATGATCCCTCCTGCAGGTGGTGAGCCCACTGGAGGGCGGAAAGGAGTTCAGTTTTTCCAAATCTTGTTTGGCTAAAAATGTCTCCTGCAGACATAAAACGTCACATTCTTCCAGCAGACTGTCTACAACTGTATGTCGAGCTTTATCCCTTGTACTCTGTCCCATACGCAGGCCACGACAGTTGTAATACAGGATCCGGATGGACATTATAGAGCTCGCCAGCCCACGCAACAAACACGCAATGCATCCTGGGTTGGGTAGACTGGACGGTTGTAAACAAACCGCAAAAGTACACAACACTGTTATGTCTGGAAACCCAGAATGACCACCGGAGAGTTGAGTTGTAAACACAAACTTTATTAGAACAAACAACTACTACTACAGTGCAGGGTTGTTATGGTTAAGTGCTATGTCCCTGAGAGTCGAGAGAGGCCTAAGATGGCCGACCGTCCCTATTTTACTGTCTGGCATGGTGACGTCACCCTAATGGCTGCGTCACCATGTCGGCACTCATTAACCCCTGTAGTGCCACATTACATTCACCTCCCCCTTGGAAAAACACAGAATACATGGACAAATTAACCCTCCCCAATTTAGTATTTCACAAAACACAACTAGCTATGGCTAGTGGGTGGACCACCGCATAGCCCAGTGCGGCTAAATGGGTTATTCTGCCACTCTCAGCTTGCAGTCATGGCCCTAGCTGAACAGTCCTTTTTTTCATTTTCTTTCATGGGGAAGGCAGTCCTGTTGGAGGGGCCTTGTAGCGAGCCCGTGGTGGAAGCACCCCTGGAGGTGCTGGGTCCCCCAGACCCGGACCATCTCCTACAAAGCTCCAGTCCAGGTCCCACACCATGGGACCTGACTCCCACAAAGCCTCGTCCTCTGGAGCTGTCATATGAATTCAACAGAGACGGTTGGTGTGCCACACTGAACCATCCGTCAGCTGGAAGGTCGCTGGTCCCAGCTGTGTGGCAATCCTCATGGGGGTCAGTGGCTCAGCTGTGGCTCCTTTTGACTGGTGCTGTGCAAGGATTCGGAAGCAGTCTGGTCCCTTCTCTCCCTCACCTGGGAAGTCTGGTTGTTGTGATGTGTCACTGTTATCGTTGTTAGGATCTATGCCGGGTTGCTGTGTGCCGGAATCCTCAGTAGGCATGGGCTCCCTCTCCTGCAACTCTGCAGCGGCTTCCGTGGGCTCATGTTGGGCGAGGATCTGAGGCGAGTCCGGTCGCTGTCCCCCCTCCGGGCAGCGTTCCTCCTGTGCACATGGGACGGTTGTACTCTCGTTGTCCTCATCCTGTTGTGTCTTGTCCCACTCATCGTCATCGTCATCGGGGTATGTTGCGTCCCAACCATCGTAGTCGGTCAAGCGGAGTCCGTTACTGTCGCGGATGGAGAAACCCAGTTGTTAGAAAAGGTCACATCCTAATATGTAATATGTATCCTAATAATAATATATGAGCGGTGCAGTGGAGCAGTGGTTAGCATTGTGGCAGCACAGCAACTCACCCTTGGCCATGGGATCCCTGGTTTCGATCGGAGCCCCTGACCAACAGTGATCTGTGTGGAGTTTGCAAGTTCTCCCTGTGTCTGCGTGGGTTTACTCCGGGATTTCTCCGGTTTCCTCCCACAGGCCAAAAACATGCAGGTTAGGTTAATTGGAGACTCTAAAGTGGCCCTTGACGTGAATGTGTGTGAATGGTGAAGGGATAGTGCCGTACCGTGGCTGCTTCATCCATCCATGTGGATGCCCTGAATTTCCCCTCTGGGGATCAATAAAGTACACAAAATAAATGAAAAATAAATAAAAATGTTGTCTCCATAGGCAGTCACTTGAAACACAAAATCAGTAACTACTCTTGATGTGTAGCGGACCGTTAGCGTGATGGCCCCTACATTTTTAACTCTGGAGCCACCATACCCATACAGTGGCGTTGGATTCTTGCCAATCGTGTAGTTGGGGAAAAACTTCTTCACCATGCCCCAGTTCAACATCAGCCTCACTGCAGTAGTGTCGAGCAGGAGCAGCAAAGTAACGTCGTCCATCTCCACTATGCAGAATTCATACGCCATGCTTCCAGACTCTACCGTGTGGATGGTCGTCACGGGTGGGTGGGCTCGACAGTGTCATTGACCGGCAAACCTTGGTGAAGTGGTTTAATTTTCCACACTTCTTGAAATCGTTGCACCCTTGCTGGGCAAAAATGTGCTCTCTCTTGGTGCACCGGGGAACCACAGCTGCCGCACGTGGAGCGTTTCATAGTGGTCCTTCGGTCCATGGTATTTGCTTCAATCTCCTCTGCCGTGTCACCGGGTTCCTCCATGCTCACTGCGTATGTCAGTGGCGGGTGGCTTGGCTGCTGCTGCTGTTGCTGCACACCTAGCTTTGATGCTATCCTGTCGGTGGACTCTAGCTGGAACACTAGCTCGATGGTACAAGCTAGCGTCATGTCTTTTGGCACCATTGGCATCTTCATCCGCAGCCGTGGGTTGATAGTGTGCTCAGCCAACTGGTCCTGTACCATTTTGTCTTCCAACAAACCAGTCCAATTAGTCTCCTGTAGGCCCTTAGAATAGAGGGTTAGTACTAATGAAGCGCTTTGAGTGGTCTTTTAGACTAGAAAAAGGCACTTTATAAGTACAATCCTTATCCTTATCCCTTACAAAACCTGCACATGCTTGCTAGGTGGCGAAGGTCCATGGCAAAGTGTTATGTCGTCTCTCCAATTATCTGTTGCCTTTGGTGGAACCTAATACACCGTGCCAATATGTTGTTTGATGTGGCCAAGTAGCTACGTAGCTAGCAGTTCTATAGCATCAGCGAATGAGTCCATTGGTCCTAGCATCTGGAAAATGCATTGTCCTTCTATGCCCAGGTTGTGAATTAACAGAGCCCGCTTCCGTACCTTGTCCAGCTTGCCCAGGTCCAATGCCAACATATAAGTGGTGAAAGCATTGAATCAGCGTGGCTATGGTACGGGGGGCTTACCAGGGTACTCCAGAAACGATCTTAGTGGCCTCAGGCACGTTTCCATGGTTTTACTCTCGTCACCAAATGTTATGTCTGGAAACCCAAAATGACCAACGGGGAGTTGAGGTGTGCTGGAACACAAACTTTATTACAACAAACAACTAATAGTACAGTGCAGAGTTATTATGGTTAAGCTTTATGTCGCTGAGAGTTGACAGAGGCCTAAGATGGCTGATTCTCCTTATTTAACCATCTGGCAGCTATTAGGGTAACGTCACCCTAATAGCTGCATCACCACGCCAGCACTTATTAACCTCTGTAGTGCCACACTACAGGCACCTCTGGATTTGTTATGAACGAATGACAAAAAAATCACAAAATGGACCATTCGAAGGAAAATTTAGAGGGACTGTACTACGACAAACTAAACAGGACGGCAAAGGCACACTTTAGCAAAGCTTAAAGGGGTTAATGGGCTGGATCCCTACCAACATACAACATGGAGTTTGGACGTAAACATTCTGCCTAACTTCGACCATGCCTTCATTTATAATTATATAATTTTAACTATAAGTCCATATACACACAAAGTTTTCAGTAACTTTAGGTCTTTGCAGCAAGCCCAATGTCATGATCCTGAGCATGGGCGGGAACCATGCTCAGCCTTCAAGTTCATTATTGTGTTTATATTTGTCTTTGTCCTAGATCTCCTTGTGTAGTCAGTACTTATTAGTGGTATTATGGGTCTGCCTCAGTTTTTCTCCATAAATGTATTTGTTATTCCTACCCAGTCTGTGTTTATGGTATTGTGGTTTATGTATTTGGTTTCTGATTTTCCTTCATCATGGCTTGTACTTTTATTTTGACAGTGTTTGTTTACTTCCTGCTGTCAAACTGTGTTTGCGGGCTTTGACAGCTGTCACTGGTTAGTTAATGATTTCCTTACTCTTGTGCCCACACCTGTTCCCATTTTCCTATCCTATTTAAGAGTGGCTGCGAGGCTTACTCCCTCGCAGTGGTCTACTGGTTCAGACATTCTTCCTACGTCTCTCCTCATTCCCAGACGGAGTCCCCGTGTGTTATTATTGCTCTGGGTGTTCCCCATTTCTCTGCCGTATCCGTAAGTGTTCGTGTTCATTGTTTTTGTATGGTCTTTAATAAATGTGCAAAACTCACAGTCTGCGTTTGCCATCTTCAATCTGCCCTTGAAAGGGTGAGTCACAACAGAAGGCCGCTGTCTGTATAGACGCCAGCGGACTGTGGGCTGCCTTTTTTCCCTCTCTTGTTTTTTGCCATCTACTTTGCATGCCATTTTTTTCGGCTAAGTCTGCGCTGGCAGAATGACACCGTCGGTCACAGACTGGAGCCACTATGGCCTGGGTGAGGCTCTGTCTTGGGCTGCGGGAAGAGTGGAGAATTTAATCTCGGATGCACGCTTTGCCCGCACCCCTGAGGAAGCTCTGAAGTTTCTGGTGAGCGAGGCAGAGAATAACGAGCTATACCCCAGCCTGCAGAGCTATCTTGAACTCACGGGTCTCCTCATTTCTACGCCTAATTTACAACATATGCACTGCGGATTGGTAAAAAGTAATCCATCACCTGTGCTGAGGTCTGAACCAACAAGTAAGTATCCCCGGACCCCTGCGCCTCGCCGGGCTCGCCAAGGGCCGGCCCCTCCTCCTCCTCGTCCACTGTCCATTTCTGAGCTGACAAGGGAGCGTCCCTGGGAAAAGATGCGTGAAGCCTTCCTCTGTCTCCCGGCTGCATCTCATCAGAGGGACTACTCCACTGCAGCTGGGAATCCTCCAGTCATCATGCCTGCAGTGCCAGCTCCTTCTGTTTCCCCGTTGGTGCCTCTGCCCACTGCAGCCACTGAGAGGGAATTGCCTGGGTCTTCTGCAGCAACCACCACTGCACCACGGGAATTCAGGCAAGCACATTCTCATTTTTTAACACCTTTTAATGAAATGTCTTGTCGGTGGGAGGGCTCAGCAGTAGCCACACATTTTGGCTTAGCTCTCACCACCAGCTGCTGCAGATGTTCATGTGTCCTCACCTGCCTCCTCCATGTCCTCTCCTGTTTTCCATCAATGTCCTCAGGTCCCAACAGGGAGCCGCCGGATGACAGGGGGGGCTGTGGCCCTGGAAGTTCCCGTTCCTGCCCAGCAGCCACGTCCTGGATGGGAGAAGAACACCCCCTGTGCCCTAATGTCTGAGCCAACAAGAGAGTGTCCCCTGACTTCAGTTGTAAGGGTGTCCGCGCCAGCGGTGAGGCAACCTCCAGCATCAGCCACCACACCAGGAAGTCCACCAGCATTGGTCCCCATGTCTGGAGGTCATTCAGCAGCAGATACAACTAGAAAAGCACTCGGAGAGCGCAGACCTCCGCCAAGCGCCACAGTTCCCCCCCATACAGTGTTTGTGTATAGGTTTTGAGATTCCTTGACCATGAAAACATATGACTAGCAATTGGATTCACAATGATAGGATTAGTGGTTCAGTAGTAAAAGCATTACCTCCTTGGCGGAGGTAATAAACTGAAGTGTTGCTGTTGTGTCCATGTCCTCCATCTGCAAAGTGCCAGGCTGCGACCTGTCAAGGCATACCTCATGCCTCCCTTATTGGGGGGGGCTTTCACACCTGTACTGATCTCATGCCTCCCTTATTGGTGGGGGGGCTTTCACACCTGTACTGAGTACTTAAAAACTGTATTTATCGGCAGATGAAAGGAAAGTGAAGCAAAAACAAACAAACAAACAAACAAACAGAAACTAAGCAAACAGCAACTGCAACATGAACTGTTTCAAACATATTTATTCAAATGTACACTTATATGGACACAATGTTGAGCCATAACTTTTTGGTAATGTGAAAATAATAAGCCAAGTAGCACAAAAAAATTGAGTGCTCTTGCTGTCAGGAAACAATGTTGGCACCAAATCACTGAAGTGATCTGCCACCAATGGGGGTAGATTGTGCTCTGCCACAAAATGACAAACCATCACTTCTGCTAGTGATGCATTGGATTTGGAAGGCGTCGGTTCTGTCACTGGCTGAAAATGTTCATCCATCGATGGAATTTGGCTACACAGTTTTTGTGGCGCTGTGTAGCAAAGTGCGACTTCAGGTCGAAAATCCCTGATGCAGTCACTTTTAGCATTAGAGTCACACATATCAGGCGCAGCATTACTGGCGCCGGGATTCCTCTCTGTTCCGGAGCCGCAGGACAAAAGAAGGTGCGATAATGGCTGCCGTGGGTTTTATTGGGTTTGTGCTCCGCGGAAAAAAGAGGATTTGGAAGCCTCCCCCGGCAGAGAGCTGGTTTTTGCGCAGCCCCTATGGCTTGCCGGGGAATTTCTGTCAAATAATCCGGCGCCGGACAGCTGCCCGTGTCAGCTTTTGCAGCATAGCGCAAACACAGGCACTCTGGCGGGCCCTGCCCACCACAGTTTTCTGCGTGCTTTTGTGCCTAAAACTTTGAAGAAGGCGGAGTTTGTGTTCATCAGACACAACGACCAGCGCCCTGTATTGCCCCTGCACACATGTTGAAAATGGCCGTATCTCACAATGTTAAAGAATCATTTAAAAAATTCATGTATCCAGACGGTGATCCGGATCATCCCCAAAATTTAATCAGTTCTTCCTTGTACCATTTCCAACAACACCTGAAAGTTTCATCTAAATCCGTCCAAAACTTTTTGAGTTATCTTGCTAACCAACAGACAGACAAACAGACAAACAAACAGACAGACAAACAGACAGACAGACAGACAAACCCCGGCAAAAACATAACCTCCTCCTGGCCTTCGGCCTGGCGGAGGTAATCATGCCTCAGGAGAGACGGCTAGTACACTTTCATTCTCAAACAATTTTAGATGAAATGCCTTGTCTTATTCCCGGTGATGAGGCTCAGCAGCAGCCAAATTTAGCTGAGTCCTCACAGTTTGCTGCTACGACTTTATCCTCACCTGCTACTCCTGTGTCCCGTCCTGTTTGTCCTGGATGTCTGCTGGTCCTGAGGGAGAGCCACCGGATGATGGAGGGATCTGCGGCCCTGGAAGACTCATTCCTGCTCCACAGCCATGTCCTGGACGGGAGAAGAGCGCCCCTGATGCCCTGAAGACTGAGCTGACAAGAGAGTGTCCCCTGACTTCAGCTGCACAGGTCTCTGCACCAGTGGTGAGGCAGCTTCCAGCATCAGTCATCATGCCGGGAGTTCCACCAGTGACGGTTGCCACGTCTGGAGGCCATTCAGCAGCAGATACCATTGCACCCCGGGAGATAAGGCGTGTGTTTTCATTTTCCTGCAAATAAAAATGAAATGTCTTGCCTTATTCGAGGACAGAGGAGCCTGTGTCCCTGGAAGATTCTGTTCCAGCCCCACAGCCACATCCCCTGATGGAAGGAGAGTGCTACCTGTGCCCTGAAGCTTGAACCGACAGGAGAGTGTCCCCTGGTTTCAGCGGTACGGGAGACAGCGTCATCAGTGAGGCAATCTCCAGCATCTGCTGGCCTGCCGGGAATTCCACCAGCATCAGCCACCCCGCCTGGGAGTTCTTCAGCTGCATCCACCATTGTTCCTGCTGCAAGTGTCGCCGCAGCTGAGTCACTGGATTCCTGGATGGTGGTGGAGCCCAGGTCTAGGCAAGTGCTCTGTTTTGTTTTAACATCTGCAGATTTAGAGAAATCTTGTCTAGTTTGTGGTGGAGAGAGTCAGTTGCAGACGTCCTCTGCTCCTGAGGTCTCTTCGCCGGGCTCCACTGCTGCTGGTAATTTTCTGGTGTTTTTCTCTGGAGCGTCAGATGACAGGATTCGAGATGGCCCAGCCCAAGACACCTGGAGGTCCTTGGGCTGCATCCACCACCATGTCTGCTGCTGGGATTGTTGCAGCGGAGTCGCCGGAGTCCTGGACGGTGGTGGAGCTCGAGTCGAGGCACGTCCTCTGTTCAGTCACTCCATTAATAGCCTTAGAGAAATCTTGTCTTGCTCGTGGCAGGAAGAATCAGCTGCAGATATCTTCTGCTCCTGAGTTCTCCTCACCGGGCTCCACTGCTGCCAGCAATAGTGTTCCAGTGTCCATCTCTTCCTTCCCGTCCAAGGTAGCTGTGTCGGGAGTGGATGCTCAGAGGAATGGAATCGAGATGCCTCACCCTGGTTCGCCAGAGTCCTGGACGGCGGTGGAGCCCGAGCCCAGGTAAGTACTCTGTTCTGTTTTAACACCTGCAGATCTAGAGAAATCTTGTCTGGCTCATGGTGAGGAGAACCGGCTGCAGATGTCCTCTGCTCCTGAATTCTCCTCGCCAAGCTCCACCACTGCTGGTAACTATGTTCCAGTGCTTTTCTCTTCCTCCCCGTCTGAGGTGACCACGTTGGGAAGAGATGCCTGGGTGATTAGATCGGAGACATCCCAGCCTGAATCGTTGGAGTCCTGGACGGCAGGGGAGCTTGTACCAAGGCAAGTACTCTGTTCTGTTTTCACGCTATCAGTTCTAGAGAAACCTTTTCTTACTTGTGGTGAGGAGAATCAGCTGCAAATGCCCTCTGCTTCTGAGGTCTCCTCGCTGGGCTCCACTGCTGCCGGTGATGCTGATCTGATGTGTGTCTCTGTCCTTTTGTCCGAGCCATCGCCTGAGGTCCCTGATGATCGTCCACTTTTGCCTGAGGTCACCGTGGGTCCTCTTCCTCCGCCTGAGGTCACCGTGGGTTCTTTTTCTCCACCCGAGATTGCCGTGGGTCCTCCGCCTTCGTCTGATGTTGCCATAGTCCCCTCTTCTTTGCTTGAGGTCGACATAGTTCCCCCATCCTTACTTGACCCCATCAGTTATCATCAGCTTCCTTCACCTGATTCCCTCGCTGGCCAGTTACCCTGATCAGCCATCCTGTCATTTGGGGTCATCATTGGTCAGCCATCCTTCCCATCGGGTGTCAGCTCCCTACTACCTCTGATTCACTCCATCCACTCTGTGGCCTCTGCGGTCCACGGAAGGCATGTGTTCCAACTGCTGTCTCCACGAGGGGGGGTGTTGTGCCCTGAGGTCCGTTGGCCCAGGGATGCTGGCAGACCACCCGATGGACTATTCTGTCTGTTTAGGTGGCTCAAGGACTCTGGGAGACCGCCTGAACTGTATTAATTTTCCACTTTGTATCATTGGTATTCGATTGCCACCTGCTGTTCAGTGTTGTAGGTCATGAGTTTTTTCTTGTTTTCTGGTTTGTTTTGGTCCCTCCACGCCTCTTTTCCCCCTCCTTCCGCCCGGGGTGGGTTGTTTTTCTTGTTGGAGGGGTCTTCCTTGTGGGTGGGTCCTTTTTCTTTTTTGATGTTCCTTCAGGGTGTCTGTTTTCCACCCTTGGGGGGAGGGGATTTCATGATCCTGAGCATGGGTGAGAACCATGCTCAGCCTCCAAGTTGATTATTGTGCTTATAGTATATTTGTCTTTGTCCTAGATCTCCTCGTGTAGTCAGTACTTATTAGTTGAATTATTGGCTTACCTCAGTTTTTCTCCATAAATGAGTTTGTTATTCCTACCCAGTTTGTGTTTAGGGTATTGTGGTTTATGTATTTGGTTTCTGATTTTCTTTTGTCATGGCTTGTGCTTTTATTTTGACAGTATTTGTTTACTTCCTGCTGTCAAACTGTGTTTGCGACTTTGACAGCTGTCACTGGTTAGTTAATGATTTCCTTACTCTTGTGCCCACACCTGTTCCCATTTTCCTATCCTATTTAAGAGTGGCTGCGAGGCTTACTCCTTCGCAGCGGTCTACTGGTTCAGACGTTCTTCCTACGTCTCTCCTCATTCCCAGACGGAGTCCCCATCTGTTATTATTGCTCCGGGTGTTCCCTGTTTCTCTGCAGTATCCGTAAGTGTTCGTTATTTTTGTGTGTTCTTTCATAAATGTGCAAAACTCACAGTCTGTGTTTGGCATGGGCGATTTATGACACTCAAGTGCAGTTCACAGATGGGTGAGTGCATGACTTGGAGATGTACAAGGCAGATCTGAAGACAGCTGGGTGCACAAAGGTATGTTTTGTTTTTTTTTTACTTCCCCTCTTGTTTTGCTAAACGTCATTGTTTCCCTCTACAACCAGATGAAATTAAAATGTGCAGCATTCTGAAAATATTTTTAAAATGTACAGAAATCATATCATTTTCAAGTACTGTGAAAAATGTGTGAACTTGTCATTTATTGTTTTAAATCTATATGAAACATTTATCAAATTGTTTGCTTTGCAGTGGTTCCGGGATGTGTGGGACTCAGTCAAGCAGCAGCCCCACAGCAGCTGTGGTTGTGCACACTAGAATAATACTATAACATGAGTCTTTTTTTTGTTATATAGTATAACATTGTTGTGTGAAATACATTGATGCTTTTATGTTCCTGTATTTTTTTTTACTATAGGTTTTCCATAATCCTGGGCTATTTTTTTTTTTCCCAGTCGTGTGTTCTATAACTGTGTTTTATCCAGCCCTTCTCTCATACTTAATTGCACAGCAGCCTGGTGGAGCACCCCCAGTTTCATTGTACTCTACACCTGTACAATGACACTAAAGCCTATTTTGTGACTTGAAAGTGTTCCACATTTTACAAAGCTTTTGAAAAGTATTACAGCGAAAAAGATCCATTTTTGGACTGTGCTTTGCACACATTCTGTACAGTGTTTTCCACAACTTAAGTTATGCTCAAAATTTTGCACCTTATAAAGAGTTGGAGTTTGTAAGACATTGTGTACTTTATTTTCAAATTGTTACAAAGCAGTTAAAGACATTATGTCTGAAGGGGTAAACCATATCAAAAAAATGTCAGTGACTACATTCTAAAACTATGGCTTTATAATGACACTTGGACACATATTGGTCAAAGAACAGGTTACAGCAACAATCTTTTCCAGCAAAGTCATGTCCTTACCTTCACATGGTACCACAAAGACCAGACATACAGTATAGTGTCATTCAGTATTGTATATTTGGAGTGCATGCACCCTATTACTCTCTCCACGTCTCTGGCATCAAGCTGGCTGTGGCCCCTGGTGAATGCAGGTATTTTCAGTGTGGCACCTACAAGGGCAATGCTTTCCTTAATATCAAATCCACGGTGTCATGAACTGAGCCGTTTTTCCTCCTGGGCTTAGTTCCATGACTTTCCTCTGTGTTTTGTATTTATTTGTGTATTGTGTGTTTTGTACTGAGCCGGGGTTCTCCCAGGCTCAGTCTCATGGGTTTCCGTTTTCACATTTATTTGTGTATTGTTATACCTTTTGAGTTCCATATTGTCTTCCATGGTTCCTTGGTACTGTTTAGTTTGCCTTTGTCATGTCATGTCTCATTTGGTAATCCATTCCTAGTTTGTTTCTGAGTTGATGGTTTTGTACTGGTTTTCTGACTGACGGCTGTCAGGCAGCACATTTGGGTCTGCACTTGGTGTGGGCATTGCCTGTCAGCCTGTCAGACAGACCACTCCCCTCTCGTGACACTCAGCTGATTCCTTTTCCCCTTGATTACTCTCATTTCCTCGCTCAGGTGCAGCTAGTTACTTTATCATTAGTTCAAGTATTTAGTCAGCTCATTCTCTGCGTTTCATTGCTGGATTATTGTTTGTCACTCAACACGTCTCGTCGTGTGTATCTGTGCCACGTTTCGCCGTGGTTCCCTATCACGTCTCATTCGTGTATCACTGCTCTTCCTGCGTCCACTGGGCTGTGTTGGCCCAGGGATGCCAATGTAAATTTTTCTGTGTCTATGTTTTATATGTCTGCACTATTTTGGGACTTTAGTTCTTTGCTTTAATAAATTTAGTCTTGGGTGTAATCCTGTGCATGAATCTATCTCTCCCTCCACCTCGTTAGAGGCGCGTTCATGACAGAATAATCCAGCCAGTAACGTAAAATTCAACGGCTTATACCCAGGCATTATTTTTTTGTTTGATCTGGGGTTTTTGGGTTGTTTTTTTTTTTCACTCACCTGCCTGTGTGGAGCTTTTCATGGATTCTGCAGACAGTCCAGTCAGGAGGAAGAAGTGGAGTCAGGACGAGCTGGAGCGCATCTCCATCATCAAGGATCTGGCAAGAGGGGCTCGGAATTGCAGATCCTGCAAGGACAAGATGCTGTGTTGGGGTGGAGTGGCAAATCAGCTGGGGATCAGTCCCAGTCTGCGCTTCCATCCCTGGGTGCTCGTTCTCCACCTGCCTCCGTTACCACCAATGCCCCCGCCTCTTCCATCTGTCTCGCGGCGGCAACCCCATCCCAGGGCCAACCGTCGGAGGAAGCCCTCCTCCTCTTCGAAAGTCACTTCCCCCTTGTTGAGCTTGACTACTCCCACAGCAGGGCCGCTCTCGTACTCTGTTTTTCCGCTGTTACGCCAGCCTCCTTTCCCGCCGCCGCTGTTGCACTTTCAGTCACTTTGACGATTCCTCCCACTGTTAAGAGGCCTTCCAGGTCTTCCCTGGTTATGCCCACCTCCGTCTCCATGGAGATGGCTCCTCCACACTCCACTAGGGGGCCCGGATCCAACATAGGCACGGAGAGGGATGACTGCCTGTTATCTGCAGCTGTCAACATCAAAGACCGGGATGACAGGCAAGTGTTTGTTCCTTTAATTCAATTTTATAATGATAAACCTTGTCTGTCTCCTGGGAGAGAAGCTCAGTGAAAGCAGTCCACTGGGCTCTCTCTTCCAGCTGCACATGTTAACCTTGTCCCAATCCTCTCTGTGTCCCCTGTAGCAATATTTAATAAAATATAGTGTAATAAGGTACAGGAATTATTTATTTTATTTAACAGTGGGTGTGCGAGGGGACAGAGTTAAACAGTCACCCCAATACTTAATAAATAAATAGAAAAGCACTCGTATAAAGGGGGCACCAGTTCTAAAAGAACAAACTGTTAATTAATTAATTTCAATTAATTAATTTCCGTACCTTCAATTACTTAATGAATTCAGTCTCAGAATTTAGTGAGTTCTTTTACTGCCGTGACCCAGGAAAGCATATATGCAAAGGAAAACGCTTCAACTTCTCTCGTTTACAAGTTTATTAAATGAAACTCATTCAGGTTACATGACATGGCATTCAAATGATGGGTAAACAGATTCAAATGATAAACAGGTGTTAGATATCACATCAACTGTTTATGGATTCCTGAGCATAAAACCTATAGTTAAACCTTTGTGGAACCAAGAGGAAACCAGATTTTATGTTTCAACTGTAATGCAATGGAAGGCTGAGGTATCTAACAAAATCAGAACGCAACTTTATGGTGAAAAATTACATAAGCTGATTATCTGAAAAAGGAACCTATTCAATTCCAATTCAACTTTATTTATATAGCGCCATTTCACAACAACAGTCATCTCATAGCACTATCAACTGTAGGGGGAACCCCCACAGTTGCAGAAAGACCCCAGCAATCAGGCGATCCCCTGTGAGCAAGCACTTGGCGACAGTGGAGAGGAAAAACTCCCTTTTAACAGGAAGAAACCTCCAGCAGAACCAGGCTCAGGGAGGGGCAGTCATCTGCTGCGACTGGCTGGGGGGTGAGGGGACAGAGAAGATGAAAAGAACAGACATGTAGAGAGCAAACAGCATGATGGGGACTCAATCTATGGGAGAGAACAAACAGAACAAACAGATGTTAATGACCAGCAAAAAAAAAAAAAATATTTCATTGAGAGTGAAGAAAGGAGTGAGGCCCAGTGCATTACTGGAGGTCCCCCGGCTGACTAAACCTATTAGCAGCATAACTAAGGGAGGGTTCAGAAACACATGATCCCTCCCTAATTGTAGGCTATATCAAAAAGGTAGGTTTTAACCCTATTCTTAAAAACAGAGATCGAGTCTGACTCCCGAATCCAGATTGGCAGTTGGTTCCACAGGAATGGAGCTTGATAACTGAAGGCTCTGCCTCCCATTGAACTTTTGGAGATGCTAGGTATTACAAGTAATCCTGCATTTTGGGAGCATAGTGCTCTGTTAGGATAATACGGTAGTATCAGACCTTTTAAATAAAAAGGAGCCTGATTGTTTAGAGCTTTGTAAGTAAGAAGAAGGATTTTAAACTTAATTCTAAACTCTATGGGAAGCCAATGAAGGGAGGCCAGAACCGGAGAGATATGATCTCTCTTTCTAGTACCTGTTAAAACTCTTGCTGCAGCATTTTGGATCAGCTGAAGATTTTTTTAAAGATGTTTTAGGACAGCCTGATAATAAAGAATTACAATAATCTAATCTCGAGCTAACAAAAGCGTGGATCAGTTTCTCAGCATCACTCTGAGACAAGATGCTCCTAATCTTGGCAATATTATGCAAATGATAGAAGGCAGTCTTAGAAACAAATTTAATATGTGAATTGAGGGACAGATCTTGATCAAAAATAATTCCAAGGTTCCTCACAGAGCTATTAAGAGAGAGTAACCGCATCCAAACTAAAAGTTTGATTTGGAAAGGTATTTCTAAGGTTTTTTGGACCAACAAGAACGACTTCAGTCTTATCTGAATTTAATAGCAGGAAATTACAAGTCATCCAAGCTTTGATTTCCTTAAGACAGACTTCTAACTTGGCTAATTGATTACTATCATCTGGCTTCATTGACAGGTATAATTGTGTCATCTGCATAACAATGAAAATGTATACAGTGCTTTCTAATAATGTTGCCTAACGGAAGCATATATAAACTAAAAAGAGTAGGGCCTAGCACAGATCCCTGTGGAACTCCATGACTAAGCTTTGAGTTGAAAGAAAACTCATTATTTATATGAACAAACTGGAACCTATCAGATAAATAAGATCTAAACCACTGCAACGAAGTTCCATTAAGTCCAACATAGTGTTCTAATCTATCAAGTAGAATATTATGATTGATAGTATCAAAAGCTGCACTAAGGTCTAAAAGGACAAGTACAGAAACCAGTCCATTATCAGATGCGATGAGGAGGTTGTTAGTGACCTTCGCTAAGGCTGTTTCAGTACTATGATGGATTCTAAACCCAGATTGAAACTCTTCAAGTAAACCACTTCCCTGCAGGTGGTCAAATAATTGCGTAGCAACAACTCTTTCTAAGATTTTTGAAATGAAAGGGAGATTAGAGATTGGTCTATAGTTAGCTAAAGCTCCTGGATCTAGCGTTGGCTTTTTGAGTAAGGGTTTAATTACAGCCGTTTTAAAAGCCTGCGGTACATGGCCTAAAGTTAATGAAGAATTGATTATATGAAGAATAAAGCTAAAGGTTATGAATTTACAAAAATTACCGGATGTTATTAAAAAAATTCACAAGAATTTTCCTTCAGTTTTTAGCTTTATCCTACAGCTGAGGGACTAATTGTACCATGAAATATTGGTTATGTTCAATTATACAGTAATTGACATTTAGGACATCTCGTTTAAACCCAGCAGATAGGAAAATGAGAGTCTCACAAACAGCTGTAGGTCCAGGTATTCAGCGGTGGTTGGCACCAACCGGTGGTATTGTTCGGGAAGGCTCAGTGGCTCTTCCAGACAGCGTTCAGAACACAGGACTCAGCGGGGGGGCTTGCGAGAGTGTAGCTGGTGGAGTTAGCAGGTAAGCCCTGGGCCAGGCGTGACGTCCTTTGGCAACCAGTCTGAAATTTAGTATGTCCCGGGCTGCAGGACAACCCCAAAGGCTGAAGGAAAAATGTTTTTGGTCAGTTTCACCCACAAGGTCTGAATTCTTCTCTGGGGGAAAACAGAAAAGTCCAAAATCTCTATTAGTCCACTTTAAAGGCAGGAAAAGTCAAAAATTCCAAGAAAAAACATTTAAATAGGATAAGAACGGCTTCTGAGGTGAAGAAAAAAAGGATTTGAGAGTTTAACTCTCTTTAAAGGCGAGCTTGTAGGGAAAAAAAAGAATGATTTCCCCTCAGTTGCAAGAAAACAGGCAAAAGCTTTTCAAAAGACGATTTAAGAAAGCTAGCACAGGACTTGACAAGGTTCAGACACACACAAAAGATTTCTTAAAACTTGAGCATACAGGACTCATAGAACAACTTAAAAACAACTTAAAGACAATTGAAAAACAACTGAAAACAACTGAACTGCCGGGGTGGCTCTGTTGGCATTTAACTGAAGCGTGCTACTGGGTCATAAACCTGTGACAAGCAGCAAGACGGACCAATTACACAACATAACAAAAATATTTTTTTTGTAAGTTGTCTGTGTTTTTTCAGCTGATTTAAAACAATTTTGCACCACTGAAACCGAAAATGACATCCATTTTTCTCGATCAGGTCAGGTTTTTATGGTAAGTTATAAACAGTTGTACAGCAATTGTACAGTTGTACTGTAAATTGAATAGTAGACATTGATAAAGGTAAGTGCATGTAAATTGAATGCTACGTCATCACTGTTCAAAATTCAGAGAATTTCAAAAAATAAAAAAGAATTTTGCATCATATAAAGCGAAAATACCCGTACATGTCAACAAAAACATAAGAAAACATGTGGCCATAGTTCAAAAAGTTGACCTGATTGAGCAAAACCAATGTGATTTTTGGATTCAGCACATCAAGATTGTCCTTAATCAGCTAAAAAAAATTTTGGTGTTGACCAGCGTTATCTTCAATAAAGAGGAGTTTGAATGGGCTTTTGTCCAATGAGGGAACATATCATGGTTCGAGCGCCGATCTCGTCCGCGCTCGGGCCATGCACTATTTTCTCCCTTCTGACGTGTGTGTGCCCCTTTTGGCTCTTCGAGCCTTTATTGTGACAGCGCTCGGAGGGGGCTTCCAGCTGTCAGAGTGGACAGCTGAGCCGCATTTCACCTCATCAGCTGCTCTCTACTTAAGAGGGCAGCTGAGAACGAAAGGGGCGGCAGTCTCATCAGATTTTCCCTGTCTGACAGCGTCGAGCGTTCCTCGCCGTGTTTCCCTGGTCAGACGTTTACTACTTTCATCCATGATTGTAAGTGTTTTCATTGTGAATCTGTTCCTCCTTGTCTTAGCCTGAGTTATCGTCATAGTGTGTTTTAGCCCCCCGTGGCTTGTTGTTTTGTTCCTTTTCTGTCCTGTAATAAACTGTGCAAACTCACTGGTGACTTGTGGTGTCTTATGATGGCTCGTGAGGGCCATCCATGACAGTAGACTGCCGCCAGACTGAGATGCCTGTTGCTGTGAGTTTTGCCAAAGTTGGACTTGTTTTTCCCTGTCTGGGTGCCTGTGCCCCGGGAGGTTATGTCATCACTCAGGGGCCGCATTCGGAGCCTGGGCTACGAGGTGGCGGAGGCCCTGGACTACGTAGATGGAAATCTCATCACCGCTACCCTCTACGACTCTCCCAGCGATGTACGCTGGCACCTGGACCTCGCTGAGGACATCCTTAATTGCCTTCCTCGCTACTCCGACCATCTCGAAGTCGTTGCAAGGAAGGCAGACATCGCCGCACAACAGGAGATACTCCGTGGGCTGGAGGGAAACTCCGGCAGGAAGCCAAAGAGGAGGCATCCTCGCTTCGGAATCCCGTTCCTGTCCCCGCTCCAGGCCAGGAGGTCGCACCACCCAGGGGTGATCCCCGAAGAAGCCTGAACTTCTCCTTCGTCTCGCCCTCTGCCGGTGACCGTCGTCACACCAACAGGAAACCTCAGCGAGAACCCCGTCCGGATCCTGTTCTGGGTCGTCGGAAAGACTCCCCCTTTCTGACAGCTGTCACTCCTACATCTCGCCAGGAGGGAATCCCCGCAGCCTCTCTCCCGGGGTCACCTCTTCCTGCTGTTCCGTCAGCTCCTTGGGCCCGGATCACCTCGGCTGTCCTCCCCTCCTCCTCGACGTCTTCCTCGGCAGCTGTGAGTGTTTTGAGTCCTGCTCCGGTGTCCACCCGCCGTAGCTGAGTGGGAGCCAGACGACGACCTTCTTTGTCCTGAGCCCGGATCGCCGAAGTTCTGGACGGCGACAGATCTCGAGTGCAGGCAAGTGCTCTACTTTGTTTTCCTTCTTTCTATTTTGGAGCATTTTTGCCTGTCTCTTGGGGAGACGAGCCAGGGGCAGCTGTCCGCTGCACCCGAGCTCGCCTCGCTGGGCTCTGTCGCTACAGGTGATCCTGATCCCGGTTCTTTTTCTTCTCCTGAGCCTTCTCCCAGGGTCACCGGTGCGGAGCCAATCCCGATCGCTGTGCTGGAGGTTCCGGGTTTGGGGTTGGAGGTCGTTACTGGTGCTGCGCCGACCCAGTCGGGGTCCATCGCGGGTGCAGCCGAGACCCAATCGCGGTCCATCACGGGTGCTGCTCCGGCCCAATCGGGGTCCATTGTGGGTGAGCACTGACCCGATCGGGGTCCAGCAGGGGCGCAGCACTGGTGTGGTTCAAGGTTGGTGAGGGAGCTGCAGATCCTCTGCCACCTGACTCTGGACTGGCTCATCGTCATCATCGTCATCATCATCACCATCATCACCATCGTCATCCCAGCTCATCTCCACCGGGGGCCGTTGGGGTTCTCAAGATTCGGTCCGGCTCTCCCTCATCTTCCCCCTCTCGAGGGAGGCCGTCTTCAATTTTTTCCCCTACGGTCCTGGTGGCTGAGTGATGCGGGTCGGCCGCCTGGTGAGCTGTTTCGCCGGTTTGACGTTCTCGGTCGGCCACCCGACGTACGGTGCTTCCTACTGGGTGACCTGGTTTGGCCGCCGGAGGTTCCATCTTTCCGGGCCTGGGACTTGGGTAGGCTGCCCGAACATTTCCTTTTTTCCTTATTCACTATCTGGACATTGGATGCAGGGAGACCACCAGAACAGTTCCGGCCTCATTGGACTCTGCCTGCCGTCATCCCCGTGTGTCCCTTATTTTCATTAAATATTAAAGTCACTCGGGTGTATTGTCATTTGCTCTGTGTCAATCTATGTATTTACTGCTGTTTAGTGTGTTTGTTTTTTTCTTCTCCCCTCCCCTGTCTGAGGGATGATTTGCATCTGTCACATTAAGTCTTATAGGCCTGTGTGTTCAGTTTTAGGTCTCCGACTATCATTTGCATTTTTTGCCCTGTTCTATGTATCATCTGTGCGTTATGGGGTATTGTGTTTTTCTTTTTACCATACTCTGTAATTGCTTCATTTGTTCCCTGTCATCGTCATGGTGTTTTTTTTTTTTATTTTGCTCCTTCTGGTTCTCGCCCTCCAGGCCTTTTTCCCCCATCTGCCCACCCTGGGGGGGGTGGGGGTGGGGGGCTTGGGTGTCATACAGCGCTCATAGTTCGCCGCCTCGGGGGGGGGGGGGGGGTACTGTCATGGTGCGAGCGCCGATCTTGTCCGCACTCGGGCCGTGCACTATTTTCTCCCTTTTGACGTGTGTGTGCCCCTTTTGGCTCTCCGAGCCTTTATTGTGACAGCGCTCGGAGGGGCTTCCGGCTGTCAGAATGGACAGCTGAGCCACATTTCACCTCATCAGCTGCTCTCTACTTAAGAGGGCAGCTGAGAACGAAAGGGGCGGCAGTCTCGTCAGATTTTCTCTGTCTGACAGCGTCGAGCGTTCCTCGCCGTGTTTCCCTGGTCAGACATTTACTACTTTCCATCCATGATTGTAAGTGTTTTCACTGTGAATCTGTTCCTCCTTGTCTTAGCCCAAGTTATCGTCATAGTGTGTTTTAGCCCCCCGTGGCTTGTTATTTTGTTCCTTTTCTGTCCTGTAATAAACTGTGCAAACTCACCGGTGATTTGTGGCGTCTTATGATGGCTCATGAGGGCCATCCATGACAGAACAGTTCTTTGTCTGTGAACAGCCAATCAAATGCAAGGGCATTATCCAACAGAGAGGCAGCCTCGTGATTGGTTGTCGCGAGTTGGGAAGACGGACAACAGTTTCAGAAAACATTCATTCAGTTCCTATGAAATTTATTTTATATACTTAATATAAAATCTAACTAATTAAGTGACTCAAGGCTAATATTCAGTGACCATGCATTTATACTATTACTAATAAGTTTAACATTCATTTGAATAACATTCACGAAAAAGACAATCCCAAGACATACACTCACATTTAAATCAAGGATTAATGAATTATTGCAAACCATTATTGTCCATCAAAAAAGGTGATTATCTTCACAGTGTCCAGAGTTATCCTGTGGGACGAAACTGAAAAATGTTAATGTTCAATCAAAATTAACAGTTCCAGATTGCACAAGTAACAAAACATATTCTGTACATGTCCACTAGGAGGTACTGTTGAGCTGTAGGTAATTTTTAGGTCTTGGAATGTGAACAGAGGACATCCTACAGAGTTTTATGGGGCTTCCGGAAAGGCTTCAAGAGTTTATCAGCATAACCTGACAGGTTAAGGAGTGAAAGTTTGGAAGTTTATGACTTTTTAAGAGTATCAGTTCCTGGTACAAACAGATGCTATCAGCACAAACTGTCTAGTTGGGATTTGACTCCAGAGGTTTTATAGTCCACTTAAGCCTTTAAAGGCAAGTCCTTACCAGGTTTCTCTACAAAAGGGAAATGGTTTACACTGGGGTCCTGATGATGAAGACACACAGCAATTCTTGACCAGAGGCTGAGTGAGAGTTTCTTTAAGATGAAGAACAGTGATTTCCTGAATTACCCTGAGGAGAAGTTGATGCTACATATTACCCCCTTTGTAGCAATGGTGAGCGTCGGTCAGCGTTGGTACACATCCTTGGCAGCTGCGTCTCCTTGGCAACTCTTGACCTAAATAATGGGCTAAAGGTTTTGATGTCCATACACACTAGCATATAAACGGTATCTATTACTAAGTAAAGATCTTTGAATTTGGTTTACTGGAAAAACCTCTAGGAAGTTCTAAAATTGTCTAAAAGTACTAAGCTAAGGTATATGTCTTGAAATGACTCAAAGAGATTCTGGTTACAAAAGTACAAAGATAAAAAGTATGTAGTTTTACATACAGTACCTGAGGTAAATGTTTTGGTTTACAATAAAGCAGCTATTAGAATTGTTCAAAAATATTTTGAATGTGCACAAAAATCAAAACAGAGTGCAAGGAATATATATATGTTTGTATATAAGAATGCATGTAAGTTCAGAAATTCTAGGCGTAAAGATCAAAAATGAAGAATACAAAAAAAAAAAAATCATTGCTTATATTTGTGGTAGGTGTTTTGGTTAAGCAATACTGAGGTAATTCAGGGAGGTTCAAATTGGATTGGTGCAGCTGGACTAAACCATGGTTCCACAGAGGTCTGACTCATAGGGTGTTTAAGGCCTTTATTCTGGAAAACTGAGCGAACATGGAATGTTATTGTTCTTTGATGAATGGCAACGAGGAATAGGCTCATTGTTAAAGTGTTAACTGAAGAGCTAATGTTTCTAGCTACCTCTGGAAGGAACATAGACATTAGCTGTGTGTGAGCATGGTCAACCTTTAACATGAAGAGCGACAAGTTCAAGACCTTGTTGAGTTTGAATGAGGCTTCGGAGCAAACATTCAAAACTATCACAGTATCTTGCAGAGTTTTGTTAACGGTTTGTGATTCAACTACTTTGCGTTTTGGTGCAACTTGTTGACCAAGTTAACAGTGGACGTGCTACAGCTACCAAGAGGCCCTAACGATGAGGTGGTTATTGAGAATCCACCTAAGGATTGTTGACTTTTTGTCTTGGCTCTGTCCAGTTCTGACTGGGTAACAGTAGGTGGGATGGCTAGGTAGAGGGCTAAACTGAAAAGCAGGAGGGCCATCATTCTGGCAAACAAATAGAAGTGAGTGATTTTAATCTCAACCTTCTTGTTGGTTTTTCTTGAGACACCTGATGGAAGGTGAAAATTATTCTCAGAGGTGGAACAACTTTTGTTAGAGACTGAGCTCTAGACTTTTAGTGTTTCACCACCTTTAGTGTGAATTTGTTGTTATTGACTCCAGCTAATGATATTGGAGGTTTTGTGTGTACTATTTTGAAATAGTAGGTTGATGACACTGAATGAAACTTTGCAGGGTCTTTTGAGGTTAACTTTTAAGGAAGTCAGTTAGTTTGGATTAACTCTTTCCTTTTGGAGGTTTAATACAGTTAACTGATTGAGAGAGAGAAATGTGACTGAGTATACCTGAGGTTGATAGTTAGCTAACAGTTATCTATCGGCCGCAAACAAGATTTTAAGTCTATTTATTGACTTAATGGAACAGTGTTGTCTCCGACAAGTCCCATGGGGTTTTTGTGAGCTTTGATCTGATTACGATGGACCCATTTGGAAATGGGGTCCTAGCAACCTTTGTGTATCTTGATTTGGTAAACGACCGGTGAGAGTTTATCTGTGATTGTGTATGGACCCATCCACCTGGGGAGGAACTTCCGTGTGAGTTTTCCTACACGTGCAGTGGTCTGTCCTGTTTGAGGGATGAAGGAGTAGTAGAAAACCTTGTCTCTCACTTGGAGTTCGTCATGTGAGGCTTTCTGGTCATAGTAGGCTTTGCGTCCTTCAGCTGATCGGTCCAAATGTTTTTGGGCAAAGGCAAAAGTCTGTTGGAGATGTTTGGTCAGGTCAGTCATGTATTGGTGAGTAGTGTAAGCTGTGGCAACACTGGCCTCTCCAGGTTGGTAGAGCAAATGCAGGGGCAAGGTCATTTGCCGGCCTGTCATCATTTCAAAAGGTGAGACCCCAGTAGCTTCATCGGGTGTAGCTCAGATGGCCATCAAGACCAGGGGGAGTTTTACATCCCAGTCTTTTTGGTGTGGTGAAACACACTTCTTCAGTATGCTGATCACAGTTCGGTGGGCTCTTTCAACCTGTCCGGAGGATTGTGGGTGATGGCTAATATGGAAGTTAGCTTTAACTCCCAAGGTTTCCCACTGCTGTTGCATAACTTTGGCGGTGAAATGAGTACCGTGGTCAGAGTTGATTCGGCTTGGCAGAGCAAATCTGGAGAACACATGGTTCATCAACAAGTAGGCTGTGGTTTCTACCATGTCATTAGGAGCAGGCAAACACTCCACCAATTTGGTGAAAGCATATGTGACTGTGAGGAAGTATTTGTTACCTCTGGCTGACCGTGGAAGGGGACCTACCCAGTCGATTTGAAGGTCAGACCATGGGAATGATATGCCTCTTTTCTGTAGGGGTGCTCGGTGAATTGAGTTGGTTGGCTGAAACTGGCAACATATGAAACATCCCTTGATGTAGTCCGCTACATCCTTTTGCATGTATGGCCAATATGCCACTTGTTTGAGTGCGTTGTACGTCACTTTGATGCCTTTGTTTCCTGCAGTTTGGAGATCGTGGGCATAAACAATTATCACCCCCCTCTGGTTACGAGGAACCACAAGCTCAGGCACAGGGAGTTCATCGGAAATACAGTATGAACTAGAATACCATTGGGCAGCTGCAGGGAAGATCGTGCAGCATAAAGTGGCTTCAATTCCGAAATGTCAGCAAGATCTGAATCAGATGGTGCATTGAATACAGGATCCAAGAGATATTGTATCATTTTATGGATCGCAGGGTCAAGGGCTTGACGAGAGATAAGGTCAGCATCAGAGAAAGTGCTAGGGGACCTGAGGTTTGTGTCGGGTCCTGGGCCCTGTTTGTCTGGGCCCTGGTGACTGCACAGACTGTAGGGGTGGACGGGTGGGACTCTGCAGTTGGCACCAGAGCAGAATTAAAAGACCAGGGGGTGCCTTGTATGGCTCCTTGTTTTGCAAGTGAGTCCACAAGGTCGTTCCATTTTTTGTCCTGACCTGGTGTGTGCGAGTGACCTCTGACCTTTTTCCAGTACACCTGGAGGTTGTTGGAGGTCACCAGGTGATCACATGCCCTGAAAAGGTCTTGATGTTTAACCAGTTTGCGGTTGGAGGTTAGAAAGCCTTTGGCTTTCCAGAGTGCCAAATGACATGTGAAACTAAGGCGTGCGTAGTTGGAGTCATGCATATGACCAATGTGCGAATGCCATGGTCGACAGCAAGTTGCAGTGTAATGAGCACACTTGCGATTTCCGCATACCGTGATGATTGGGAACCCAGTTGAAAGTTGTGGGGTTCACAAGGCTTAACCATGCCACTCCCACACCAACACAGATGTGAGTTTCATGGTGGAAAGAACACCCATCGACATAAGCGGTGACCATATCTTGACAGATGTTCTGGTTGAAGTAGTGATGGTTCGGGTCTTCAGTGACTGTAGGTGGCTCTGCACAAATGAATGGTCCTGGAGTGTCATCAGAGCACCGTTGGCAGGCAGCCAAGTCTGTGCTGAGAGGGCTTCTCAACTTCTGTGTGTAGCGGACCTCCACGTCAAAGCTTTGTAGAGCCATCAACCAGGAGGCTATTCTGGAATTCGTAACAACACCTTCTCTGATGCGTTGACTGTTAAGAAAAACCACTGGTTGGTGGTGAGTCTCAACTGTGATTCTCTGGCCACCGACGTAGTTGGAGAAATGTTTGATTGCCCATAAAGTAGCCAGAAGGGCTTTTTCGCAGTCCGAGTATTTCAATTCTGGACCAGAGAGGGTTTTGCTCGCATAGGTCACAACTCGTTTGTCATACTCGTAGATTTGGTATAATCCAGCACTTAAGCAGTTGGCAGAGAACCCCACTTGTAGGAAGAATGGCTGGTCACAGTTGGGATAGGCCAGACAGGGTGCTGTGCACAACTTTTGCTTCAAAGCTAGCATAGCCTGTTCTTAAGTCTCAGAGCAGATGAAAGGGGCGTCCTTTCGTAGGAGGTCTGTAAGGGGTTTTGCCAAGTCTGCATGATCCTCAATGAACTGGCAGGAGTAGTTGCATACCCCTAGAAGGCTCCGGAGTTCGGAGATGTTGGTAGGGGTCTTGATGTTTAGGACACCTTGAATTTGTGCTGTTTGTGGTAGGACCCCGTTGGATCCAACCAAGAGACCAACATAGTTGATTTTGGTTTTGCACTATTGGCACTTGGAAAGAGAAATTTTGGCTCCTGCTTGTGTGAGCTGGCCAAGGACATGGTCGATCTCAGTCAGGTGGATGTCCAGGGTTGGACTCCGAATGAGAATGTCGTCGACATAGATGAGATTACCTCTGTCTCGGGCGTCTGGACATGTCTTGTTCAAGAAGATGTTGAACTCTGCAGGAGAGTTAGCATACCCGAAAGGGCATCGGGTGAATGTATATTGGTGAGTCGCAAATGTGAAGGCCAATTTGTGTTGGTCTTCAGCTTGGACAGGAATAGTCCAGAAACTAGAAGAGAAGCAATGTCCAGTGTCGAGAGGTATTTGGTGTCTTTGACTCTAGGAAGTTCTTGCTCCAGTTGAATCATAGGCCACCTGGAGAGAGGAACTTGAATGTTCAATTTCCTGTAGTCAATGGTGAGCTGCCACTTACCATTGGGCTTTAGAACAGGCCATAAGGGGGGCGAGTAGATACCGCTGCATGGCCTGATTATGCTACAGTCCAGTAGGTCATTGATTATTTCCTCTACTGGGCTGTAAGAGGTCAAGGGAATCTTGTACTGCCTGACGTAGGTGGGAGGAGCGTCAGGTGGTGTAGGAATGCATACAGAGTTGATTGTGGTTAGCCCACAGTCAAAGGAGTCTTTGGAGAACGATTGTTCGTACTTAAGAAGAACCTGGCCAAGTTTTTCACGTTCTTCATCAGAGATTAGCGCATCAGCATCAGCATCAGCTACCACCTGTGCAATCTCTTTGGTGATGGGGAGGACTGGTTTCGGTGGAGCATCGCTGGGATTGTCAGGGGTCTACTGATTGGACACCGATGGAAGAAGTTCAATGGCTTGGACAAGTATTTGGTCATTGCTGGTCAAGTCAATCCGTTCCACTGACTCTTTGTCAGGGGTTGATATTGACACAAGGGCGATGGCTTTAGAAGGCTTAGTGTATATGACTGTAGGTTCCAGGGAGTCGGCCCAAAGGGAATCAGGGAGGCTACCTAACACTGGAACGGTCAGTTCAAAATCGTGAAAATCAGTGGTGATGAGCCAGCTGAGAGGCGTGGCCTTGGGCAGGACGATGGTCTCTGCCATTGGGTTGTTTGCTGGCAACATGGTGGTTCTAGATTCTAGACTTAAAAGGGGCGTGGCCTCCAGAGTTAAGCGTAGATTGTCAAACAAAGGAGCCAGTTGGAAAAATGCATGCAGATGTATGAGTTTTTGTCTGGTCTGAATGTGTAGTTGGACCGGGTAGCACGTGACATTAGCAGGTACAGTGGGGCAAAAAAGTATTTAGTCAGCCACCAATTGTGCAAGTTCTCCCACTTAAAAGATGAGAGAGGTCTCCAATTTTCATCATAGGTATACCTCAACTATGAGAGACAAAATGAGAAAAAAAAATCCAGAAAATCACATTGAAGGATTTTTAAAGAATTTATTTGCACTGTATGAGACAGTGTTGAGTGTTCAGTACCTGGCAGGTCTCAGGGATGGTCTGGCCTGTCTTTAGAGAGTCTAGATCTGGTGTAGAGTGAGCGTCTCGGACTGGGGTGAGAGACCATAAAGCATTGTTTATGGTAACAACCTGAGCTCCGAGTCTCACAAGAAGATCACTGCCGATGTAGACTGCATGTGGCAGGTCGGGAACGACCAAGAAAGGATGAGTTAGCAGTCTGTGGTTCCACTGAAGGTGGATGGCGCAGATACCTGTGGCGACCAATGTTTTGTGCGATTTGGCCCCAACAGGGAAATGAAAAGACTTGTTAGTGACCATAAGGTCAGGGTATTTCTCGTGCAGAGAATCGAAAAGTTTCTGGCTGATCACAGATTTATCAGCCCAGAGAGCAAGTACCACTTCTACATGGGAGCTTTGGAAAACCAATCCTTTGACCACTTGGGGACAGTACTCGTCGTCGGCTGCCCCTGGATCTAGGGTGCAAAGGAATGAACTATGTTCATTTAGGGTTGGGTTGTCAAGTGTGGTGGTGGGGGGGGTGCCTGTTTCTGCCCGGTCCTCAAGGTCACCTTCGGTCAAACTTGGTTGGGTCAGCAGTGTGAGTGGAGTGACTCCTGGAACGTCCAAGGTGTCAAGAGTGTAGCATTATGATCCGGTTGCCTCAGGTAGAGCGGTTGGGTGAGGTTGTTGAGCTTGAGCCCATAGTTTGAGATTCTTGAAATCTATTAGAGGCTCAAAGCGATTAAGCAGATCCTTGCCTATCAACAATGGAATTGAGTTGAGATTGGACACATAGACCGGATGAATCAAGGTCATGGGTCCAATGGAGATCTTTACCAATGACATGTGTGACAGAGTCGTGTTGAAGGGTGCATAAGGTTGAATAGCTAAGGAGCAAGGTCGTAGTTTCAAGTCTTTGTGTGCGCAGTTAGCAGCGACATGTACAGTAGGTGGTCGAAAAGGTCCTGCGACATTAGAGTGATGTCCACCACAGTATCCAGTAGGGCTTCATGCGTCATCATATCTTCCAGGGTCAAAAAAAGGAAAAAATTTTGTGCAACCCCCCTTCAGTCAAATCACACAGAAATTGTTGGACCGGCGGTTCAATGCGGATTAAGAAGTCACCTGTTTCGAGCGAGTGAAGTTTTTCAGGCAGCTGGACTACCAAAATGGCACTGGATGGCGCTGGGTTTTCAGGCCCCTCTGGAGCATCAGGTGGAGGATGTTTGGTTGTGTCTTTGGTACCCCCCGCCCCCCCCATAGTAGAAGATTCGTCAGGGTTGGGTTGTGGCAACCCTAAAGGATCATTTGGGATTATAACAATATTTATGGCTAGGATATCTGGCTTCTTGTCCTCTTTCTTGTCCTTTTTTCCTCTTCAGTTCATCAAGTATACGTTTGAGAGCTTCCATGTCTTCTCAACTGAAAATGGGTGTTTCTTTCTTCTCACAGGGTTTTGAGCTAAACTTACCAGGGGGAGGTCTTGCTTCCCTGTCAAAGTTTTTACGGCGGTACGAGGGAGATGACCATTTCCCGCGGTTAGTCTCGAAATCAATATCTGTCATCCTGAGTTTCCGTACCATATTCTTGTGACTTACCTGGTGGGCTTGGCTTCTGACGGTAGTCAGGCTTTGGTGATGTTGGTTTTGAGCTGGGTGTAGAAGATTTGGTTGGGTTCTGACTCAACTTAGCTTGGTTAGAGGACTGTCGTGGTTTTACTTGTGACTGAGGTGCTGGAACAGGGGCTGGCCTTGGGGCACCCTCTAGGTCCAGGGTGTCCAATGCGGTGTTAACAGCTAACACCGTGGTAGACTCGGTATGCTTCTGATTACTTTGTTGTTGTTTCTGGAATGCATAATGTGCGAACTCTCTTAGCTGGTTTATTGAGTTTGACCTTGGGTTAGCCATGACTCCAGGGTGGTGTCCGACTGTGGGATGGAGATTCTGAATGAAGAGAGCCTTGGAATTGTGGTCTTTTTCCATCCCTGGCGTGTTTTGAGATACAAAATATGCATGCAGGAGTCGCTGGTAGTAGGCTTGTGGGGGCTCTGAGCGACCCTGTTTCACAGCTAAAGCTGTTGCTAGCCCTAACTGTAGGCAGTTGTCGGAGAACTCCTTTTCAATGGCTTCATAGAGTTTCCAGTGGTTCCTCTTGATTTCCAATGGCTTATAAATTTTGATACCGACCTGTTGGATGTTAACTTGATCAAATAAATGCAATCGTCGACCGTAGCATCAGGGTATTTACGCAAGTAGTAATCAATGTCTTGCAAATAAGCCATGGTATCAGGTGACCCACTGGTTGAGGGGTCAAATTTGATGATGTGACGAGCAATCTTATCGAGGTCGCTATCGGACGGGATTTGCAAATGTCATTTGCGTTGCCGTTTGGGTTTGTCAAATGGGTCAGGCGAATGCGCACCGGGGGAGTCCCTGTCCCTTGAGGGGATGCCCCCCTTTGTTGAAGGAACCGGCCTGTTCATGGCTTCTGGTCTCGGTTCCCTTTGTTTGCGATGATCTTCCAGCTCTTCCTTGACGTCCTGAAGGCCTTTTTGTGCTTCTCATAGGAGCAGTTTACATTTCCTGTAGTCGGAGTTTGTGTCGTCCAGTTGACCTTCAATTCTCTTGAGTTGGCTCTCTGTCCCGAAGGACGGTTCCTAATTCCTCATTTTCTTGCTGAAACAAGGTATTGTCTTCCTCCAGTCATTGCTTTTCTTACTTTGCTTGTTCCAAATTTAGCAATGCCTGATCAAGTGTAGCTTGGGTATCTTCTTGCTCTATGTGAGCTTGTTCCTGCTTTCTCATAAGAGATTTGTTATCTTCCTGGAGAGAGAGGATGGTTGATTGTTGTTTCACCAGTTCCTTTTCGGTGTAGAATACTTGGGATTCTGCTACTTTCAACCTTGCAACTAATGCTAGTGCAAACTTTCCTAACACACCGAGGATGTCCTTTGCTTTCGGTGGGTTAGTTTCGCATTCATCAAAAGTTTTTTCAGGATTTGCTTCAAATCTTTGGGTGGAGTTTCCTGAACTTGTTTGGAGAAACTGGATATAAGGTCGGAAGCCAAATCTTCTAATGTTGCTTGAAGATCATCCAATTTGGCACATGGATCTGACATGTTTGACCATTTGTGTAACGCTTAGCTTGAAATCATTTTGTTGATTATAGCTAAAGATCTTAGTCAGGAGTTAACCTTGAGTGTTGTTTTGCAGTGACAGTAGTTATAAACTTCTGTTTAGAACTTTTTCCAACTCTCAGCCTTGTAAGGAGGGAAGTCGAATTTTGGAATTATTTAGAAATGTGGAATATGTGCACGGTGGCGCAGTGGTTAGCACTGCGGCAGCACAGTTTTACCCTCGGCCGGGGGATCACGGGGATCATGAGATCGTGGGTTCGATCCCTGCCCCCGGCCAACAGTGATCTGTGTGGAGTTTGCATGTTCTCCCCGTGTTGCATGGGTTTACTCTGGGATTTCTCCGGTTTCCTCCCACATGCTAAAAACATGCAGGTTAGGGAGTTAAGGGGCGCTTGTGCACGCAGCGACCGGCAGCTGGTGGCTTGTCACCAGACTGCAAAACAAATCTACCTACGGGTACAAAATAAGCACAAAAAGAAAATGTGTTAATTTATTTATTGACTACTGTATTTTGATTTGTATTTCACAAGACAAAAAAATTGTGTGGGTTGATTTCTTTCAGTTATCAAAGTGTAGTTTTGGAACTGTCATCAATAACTAGGTTGTGAATTTTTATTGAATCTCACGTGAAAGTATTGATTTTATTTACAAAAAGGAAAACAACAAAAATAGAAAAGGTTAGATGCTTTAGGAATTTAGAGTTATAAGTTTTCACTTTCTCTTAAAGTTAGCTTCTGTTTTTATTTGTTAAAGCCTATTTTCATTTAAAGCTTTTAAATGTTCTAATATTTACAGATTAGGAAACACAAGTGGATTGTCTTTGTGGATTGTCACTAAGGCTTCCTTAGATTAATGTTAATGGTGATTTATGAAAAAAAATATTTACAGACTAATCAATGTTTTCACCTTTTGACTTCTTATTTTAAATCTTGGTGAGAAATAATGAGTTGGTTAAATGTTTTCCTTTTCCTGTGGAGGAAACATGAATCAAAACCAACATGCTGTAGCATCATCTCACTTTGGCTCAGCAATAATTATTCTTCTGCTTAAAGACATTTTGTTTCACCCAGGAGTAAAGACAAAGAAATGGATTTTCTCCCCCAGGCCACAGCTGAAATCCCATTCCTTTGTTAAAAACCAGCCTAAGGAATTTCCCCAATATCCGGCTCTGGTTTATTGCCCCCATAAACATGCAACAGACCTGGCCAAACATGGATCCACAGCTCAATAAAATTTCCTTAAACTCTGGAACAGGCTGGATTTAACCAGTGAATTTTAAAGTACATTATTACAAACTCAATTCTAAACCTTCTTCTTTTCAGAACTATGAAAAGCAAATGGACTCTGATGTTTTAATGTGGAAAATCAATAATATGTGTGAAATGCATTAATCTGATTTTATATACAGTATATACGCATGTTAAAAATGTTTAAATGAATGTTTATTCCTGCATGTTGATTTAGAAGCACTGCTTATAAGGTACACTAAGGTTAGTTTAGTTATACATAAGTGTGTAACAGTATATTCCAATGTATTTAAAATTGTGTGTATTCCTGTGGACTGATATCACGTTTCACCAGTCTTCATAGAACCCCAGCTTCTTCATCCTATTGGTCTCTCACAGACGAGGCCTGTTATTGGACTAAAAGTTCATCGAGCCCGCCCACGAAGGACGCTCATTGGCTGAGATCCCGGAAGCCCGCCAAGCTCAACAGAACTTATAAATAACAGAGGGACCCCTCTTTCTCTCTCTTCCCTTTTGGCTCTCTTCACGGATCGCCTTTTTTTTTTTCTCTTCGCCCCTTCTCGCCTCTTTTCGGCTCCTCTTTTGTCTACACACAGCAAGGAAGAGCAAGGAAGAAGGACTGTTTGAACAGACTTCTACCACGTGCCACTTTTCTGAACACAGAGCAGATAACTCGTAATTTGTTTATGTAACTTTGTATTTTAATGTTCCCTTTTTCTCTTAAATGCCTAGGAATTCCTATTTCTTTGAGCTCAATTCTTAATCGGAGTTAAACTCCAATTTTTACTTATCTCTTTTTCTTTGTTAGACTTTCTGTAAAACCACCGTTTGTTTAATTTTAATGTAAACTTTAATCTTGACTTTATTTTTTTTATAATATTTTTCTTGACCAGTCACACACCAGAAGCTATAATTTTTATCTAAAGTCCGAAAGTTTTTTTCTTCTAATTTGAAATCGGATTAGATATCTTTAATTAATTATTCCCGAAGACCTCTGCAGCCGCTTGTCTACCAGGAAGAAAAGACGCAGCTCCCACATCGCACTGAAGAAACATCATCATCTGGCTCCAAACCCAGTTTCAACTGTGGGTCATACAGCCCAGAATCCAGCCTCTTTGACCGCTTGAATTTAAAGGTCGAAATGTGGACCCTGAAAATTTCTGCGGGCAGATATTAACGTCCACGAAATCTTGGGCTGAGGACGACGACAGAACCATCATCATCGACGGGAATCACGTGAGCTGCAAACTTTAATTCATCTGCTGAATTAAACGTCTGAAGTTCGGTAATAATTTGTATATCTAATCAGATGCAAATTAAGAAGCCCTTAATATAACTCTTCTTTTCATTAAAATTCCATTTTTATTTTCTTAAAAAAGATTAATCCAGGACTTTTTCATATAATTAGTAAACTTTCTCCATAAATTTGCGTTGTTTCCATAATCTGTTAACTCAAACTGATAGAGATTCATCTCTCAGTTTAACCCTGGTTCTGAGAATATTGACATTGTTTATCTATCATTTACAAGATTGATTTTATGATTAATGAAATTACTGCAATGTCTGTTAATCATTTCGTTTAATAAATCTGTAAAAATGAGAGAAGTTGAGAATTTATTTAATTCTGAGTCTGTACAAGCACAGGTATTGAATTCACTGAAAATTTTTGAGACTGATTATTGATTAATTTATTGAGTGATTAAACAGGTATAAAGTGAAATTAAAGATTAAAATTGCTTCTTAAAGATAGGAGCTGGTGCCCCACGAGTGTTATTAACTTTTCTGATGTATATGAAACGAGATTTGATCTCAGATTCCAATACATCAAAATAAATTAAATAATTCATACCTGATCATATTTATTATTTATTAATATTCCCTATTTAACGCTACAGATTTTATTGGTACCCCGCGTGAAGGCCTGGTTGAACTTGACTGACTCAGAAAGAAATTAATATATAAGCTGTGTGTGATCTTGGTTGATTTTTAACTCACAAAGGTGGCTCATTGTCTGCAGCTCTGTCTCTGTGTCACGAGGGGGAGGAGGTGAATTCGCCCCCCTGATTACTGCTGTGTGTGTGTGTCTGCTGACCAAGAGAAGGAGGGGGTGAAGAGACCCCACTTTAGTCAGTTTTTTTTGTTGTTGTTCAATGCATGCTTAAGAAGCGTGATTACACGCTGAATAATTAAAATAGGCCTGGGAACAAAATAGCGAAGAAATCCTATTTGTTTTCCCTGTTATTTCAACACCCCGCAGGCGAAGCAAACCCTTGGGGGATTTAATTGAATTAACCATTGTATAAACTTGTTGCATAAAGTTTAGGGAGACCGAAGTTTTCCCGCCTTTGGAAAGCAAGGCGTGGTTTTATGGACTGAAGCTCTGCTGCATCCACGTGTCAAGCTGTGCACAAAACTGCGCATGTGTAGATCAGCTAAGCGACGCCATCTTAAGTCTAAGAACTAAAGTTCCCTGTAGCCGCCCTTTTGAGTAGAGATCCTCGACTCCTTGAGTGACGTCATTGGGTTTCCTCTTATGGAAGTGCAGACGAAAACTGCCTCCATCTTGTGGTGAAACATAGGGACTGCAATCTTTATTTAAACTTCTAATCTTTAAAGATGATTTATAACCAAATTAAGTCTTCAAAGTAACTTCAAAGCAATTCATATTATTCGGAATAAACTAAATTTAACACTAATCCAAACTTTTATATCAAGAACAAAAGGAAAAGGACCTGTTGGCTTCTGAAAGTTTTTCTCAGTGGTGAAACCCCACTCACTGCATAGATACCTATAGCAGGAACATTTACAAATACCCCATATTGTATTTAATCACTTATGTAACCACATATTATAATCTTTTAAGCTAAAAGCAAACATATTTACACACTTTTAAGCAAAAAGTTGCAAACTTTGAAGCTATATGTGTGCTTATTTTGCTGTTTTTAAATGTAATATGGTGTGATTCCCTTCCCACAGAAACCCAGTTTTAGCTTAAGGATTCTAATGCTGATGTTTACTCGAGAGTAACATTAAAGTAGGATTAATCCTGTGCATTTTAACAAATTTACAGACTTAATGAATATTTATATTATTTTTCCTCTTTCTCAAATTTAGGAAACCACATTAAGCAATTAACACTTAAGCGAAGCTCTAGGTGTTATTTCAACTCATTGTGTCATTTCTGGATTCATGTTTTCTATACAGGAAAAGAAAAACATTTAACCAACCAGCATAATTTTCAAATTTTTCCCAGGATTTAAAAGAAAAGTCAAAAAGGTGCAAACATTGATTATTCTGTAAATAAGAAATTTATAGATAACAATCAAGACGGATCACTATTGGCTTCAATCCTAAGAAATCCTTGGACACCAAATATTCAAACAATTCACTTGTTTCTAATTTGCAAATATTTTTAAACATTTAATGCTTCAAAGGAAAATAGGCTTTAACAAATAAAACCAAAGGAAAGCCTTAACTTTAAAAGAAAGTGGAAACTTGTAATCTTAAATCTTTAAAGCATTTAGCCTCTTTTGTTTTTGTACTCCTTTTGTAAATAAAATCCTCACGTTCAAAGTGACATTCTGCAAAATCCCAAAGCTAGTTATTGATGACAAATTCCAATACTAGACTTTGAAAATCAAAGTAAAGAAGTCAACCACACAACTGAAATTCCTGCTTTGTTTTATGAAACAAATTCAATCCAATTTCAATTCAACTTTATTTATCAACATACAGTTTCAACGAACGAATTAATTGAAGCATCTCTACATTTCTACATAATTTCAAAATTCTGTTTCCCATCCTGCAAGCCTACAAGTTGAAACAAATTCTAAAGGAACTTTCAACTATCACGGTTGTAAAATAAAACACTCAAGGTTAAACCTTGTTGAACAAATTTAAGAATAATCAACAAGTTGAATTTATTTTTAAAAGCTAAATAACAACAACGGTCAAACATGACGAGTCATCAGACAACCGACCGATTTACCAAACTAGATGACCTTCAAACAACATTGGAAGCATGGACTTCTAATTTAATTTCTAGCTTCACAACACGGGTCAAGGAAACACAGCCTGAAGAATTGAAGCCACTCACTGAAGAACTCTTGAATGAACACACTGAAAAACCACCAGATGGCAAGGACCTCACCTGTGTGTTAGGTAAGTTTGCGCTAACATTAGTTGCAAGATTAAAGGTAGCCGAGAACGAACTAGCAAATCAACAAACAACGATCCTATCTCTCCAAGAAGAGAATGAAACACTGAAAGAAAATTTGGAACAATCTCAAGAGGAGAATGACAAAACTCAAAATCAACTGGATGAAGCGTTACAAGATTTGGACCGTGCAGAATCAGAAAAGGAACGGTTGATGCATAACAATGACGTGCTTCACCAAGACAACAGTGAACTTGAAGATCAGAATCAGAATCAGAATCAGGTTTATTGCCATTGTTCATGTAGTACACAAACTAGGAATTTGTCTCGGTACAATGCTGCAACATTAAACATGATAAGATAAAAGAAAAAAACTATTCATGTAATAAAGTGTAGGATAAGATTAAGTGATACTGGTCAACAGTTAAAATATATTAGCCAGCAGCAGATACTGTGGAGAACTATATAGTGCAGTCGGTAATGCAGGAAGAAAACAGTGATGATTGACATGAGTCTGGTTGAGCTGCTGTACATGGTGCACGAGAGTCAATAAGTCACTTAGTGTTCAGCAGTCTGATGGCACAGGGGAAGAAGCTGTTCATGTGACGGGAGGTTTTAGTCTGGATGGACCGAAGTCTTCTACCAGAGGGGAGGGGGGCAAACAGTACGTGACCAGGGTGTGAGGGATCGGCTATGATCCGGCCAGCACGCCTCCGGGTCCTGGAGATGTACAGATCCAGGAGAGATGGGAGCTTGCAGCCGATCACCTTCTCAGCAGTGCGCACGACGCGCTGCAGCCTTAGTCTGTCCCTGGCAGTGGCTCCTGCGTACCACACGGTTATGGAGGTGGTGAGGATGGACTCGATGATGGCTGTGTAGAACTGCACTAACATCTTGGTGGGTAGCTTGAGCTTCCTCAGCTGCCGCAGGAAGAACATCCTCTGCTGGGCTTTTTTGATGAGTGAGCTGATGGTCGGCTCCCATTTGAGGTCCCTGGTGATGGTAGTGCCTAGGAAGCGGAAGGAATCAGCAGTGGTGATGGGAGAGCCTGAGAGGGTGAGGGGGGGGGCAGAGGAGTAGTGACTTTCCTGAAGTCTACAATCATCTCCACTGTCTTCAAAGTGTTCAGCTGCAGGTTGTTATTGCTGCACCAGGACGCCAGCTGGGCCACCTCTCTCCTGTAGGCGGACTCGTCGCCGTTGGAGATGAGCCCGATGAGGGTGGTGTCGTCCGCAAACTTGATCAGCTTGACAGACTGGTGGCTGGAGGTGCAGGAGTTGGTGTAAAGGGAGAAGAGTAGGGGGGAAAGTACACAGCCCTGGGGTGATCCGGTGCTGATGCTAGTATAGTCTGAGACAGTCTTTCCCAGCCGCACATGCTGCCTCCGGTCCGTCAGGAAGTCGATGATCCACCTGCAGAGGGAGTCAGGCACGTTGAGCAGGGACAGCTTGTCCCGGAGCAGAGCGGGGCGGATGGTGTTGAATGCGGAGCTGAAGTCCACAAACAGGATCCTGGCGTAGGTTCCCGGGGAGTCCAGGTGCTGCAGGATGGAGTGGAGGGCCAGGTTGACTGCGTCGTCTACAGACCTGTTGGCTCAGTAGGCAAACTGCAGCGGGTCCAGGAGAGGGGTGGTGATGGACTTGAGGTGGGACAGGACCAGGCGCTCAAAGGACTTCATGACTACAGAGGTGAGCGCTACAGGTCTGTAGTCATTAAGTCCAGTGATCCGTGGCTTCTTGGGGACAGGGATGATGGTGGAGGATTTGAGGCAGGACGGCACGTGGCATAACTTAAGGGAGGTGTTAAAAATGTCTGTGAAGACAGGAGCCAGCTGTTTCGCACAGAGTCTCAGGGTGGAGGGAGACATGCCGTCTGGGCCGGGGGCCTTGCGCGGGTTCAGTCTGGAGAACTGATGCACTTCAAGACACAAAGAAGGAACTCAGAAGAGTTGAAGGTCAACTTGAAAATGTGAAGAAGGACTACAAGGAATGTCAACTGCTCCTAAAGGAAAGACATGAACACCGGGACATCCACCACGCTCCCTCGCCCGATTCCCGTTTCGAATACGGACGACCGCGTGGACAGCGTGCGTGTGCCCCTTCAGACCGCGACCTTGACAAGATCGTGTGAAATATCACCAAATTTGATCCAGGACCTACGGGTTCACCTGATGCCAAAGTCTATCTACAGGACATTGATTACTACCTGCGTAAGTACCCTGATGCTACAATTGACGATCGCATCTATCTGATCAAACTAACATCTAACAGGTCAGTATCAAAATTCATAGACAGACAGCCGACAAACATCAAAGCAGACTACATGCGGCTCCACGAAGCCATCGAAAAGGAGTTCTCTGACGACTGCCTACACGCAGGGCTAACCGCAGCCCTAGCTGTGAAGCAAGGACGCTCAGAGTCAACACAAGCCTACTACCAGAGACTCCTACTTGCATACTTTGAATCTCAGAACACACCAGGGATGGAAGAAGACCACAATTTCAAGACCCTCTTCATCCAAAACCTCCACCCTACTGTGAGTCATTACCTGGGAGTTACAGCTAACCCGAAATCAAACTCAGTAAGTCAGCTGAGAGAGTTTGCACACTATGCGTTCCAAAAACAGCAACAAAGTCACAACAAGCACGCTGAGCCTGCCACAGTGCTAGCTATTAGCGATGCATCTAACACCTTGGAGTTGGAAGGCGCTCCTCGCTCTACTCCACCTCCTATACTGCGAGTACATAAACAGCCGAAGCATTTTTCTAAGAAACCTCATCAAGGTCAAAACCACACTAAGTCCTCTGGATATCACTTTGGACCAACTTTGCGAAAACCCGACTACCGTCATAGACCATATCCATGGG
The DNA here is from genome assembly GCA_020510985.1 of Pholidichthys leucotaenia. Classification (NCBI taxonomy): domain Eukaryota; kingdom Metazoa; phylum Chordata; class Actinopteri; order Cichliformes; family Pholidichthyidae; genus Pholidichthys; species Pholidichthys leucotaenia. The sequence goes on from CM035840.1 coordinate 225,216,878, forward strand.
ATAGGTCACGAGAACACGATACGGACTACCATGATGACATATACCGATACGAAGACACGCGTAATTGCGACAAATGGTCTCCATCCCATCACAGAAGCTCAGAAGCAGAGACCTATCACAAACCATGGAAGGAAGAAGAAACTCCTACATTCAGTAGAGAAGATATTGAAATTGTCCAACACCTCCTAGCAGAGATTCAAAGCTACAAAGAGAATAAAACTGCTAACATTCTAACTATATCAGCTGTGCCAACTCAAAACAAGCGTTCCAAATGAAGGAAACGCAAGAAGAAAATCCCTCATGCAAATGAGGAAGGACCAAAGGACTCAACGCAGTCCAGCGCTGTTATGGCAGCCCAACCACAGGTCACAGACCACTCCTCTAATGACATTTCGCAACTCTGTGTCGAACCACCGGTTCCACAATTCCTATGCGATTTAAACGAGAGGGGGGTGGCACGGAAATTCTACCTTCCACTGACCCTTGAAGACATGGTGTGTCAGGACACTGTTTTAGACACCGCTGCTGACATCACTCTCATGTCACACACCCTTTTTGACAAACTACGTGTAGCCGCTAACCGCGCTAACAAACATTTGAAACTGGAACCCTGTTCATTAGCCGTGCGACCATATGCGCTCACTAAAACAACCCTGTTGGGCGTATCACTACTAAACATGTCCATTGGACCCATGACCTTGACACATCCGGTCTACGTGTCCAAACTTGACGCCATTCCATTACTTGTTGGCAAAGACCTACTAAACCGTTTTGAGCCACTGATTGATTTCAAGAACCTCAAACTATGGGCTCAAGTGCAACACCCTCACCCATTTGACCCAACAAGAACAACTGAATCACAGTGCTTTGTTCTGAACACTTTGGAAACCCCAAGTCTCACACAACTAGCACTGTTGGAACAACTGCAACCGAGTGAAAGCGACCGCCAAGACCAAGGTGAGTACTGTCCTAAAGAAGTCAAAAGTCACCTTCAAATACAAGGTCAAGCCAAACACTCAAATGACCTTGAAAACTCAACGGCCGAGCAGAAAACCCCAAACGGCCCTCTTGAAACCTTTGATACCCATGATTCAATGGTGGTGTCACATTTTGAAACCCACCCACCCGCCCATGAGGCCTGCATGGTCACAAGAGCCCCACCAACCGGCTTTCTAGACCCTCTGAAACATCAACTTTTTGCGACTATGAACCCAACTTTTGTAAACGCAAGGCGCACAGTCACTCAACCTTGCAACCAAATGATCCATAAAACCGTCAAACACTGGTCGGATAAAACGGCACATGCTCTGCCCGCATCTAAACCCTCTGACATACCAAACTTGACACCACTTCATGCGACACAACCTTCTCTGCAGCTATACATTGGCACTCCTGTTCATGCTTCCGACGAACCATCATCGCCACCGCTCAGAGTTCCTCGAAACCAGAGGAGGGTGATGACTGCCAATACCTATAACATTCCAGCTGCAGAACACAAAAGCGTCAAAACGACATACAAAGCTCCCAAGGCTGTATTTCAAAAACATTCAGACCGATTCGCCAAACGACACAAAGCGTACAACAATCAAAAACTCTCGCATGACAAACTGCAAAGGGGGGACAAGATCTTCCACCCCACATTTGTACCGCAGACACCTGAAATAAATTCACAGGAAAGGAAAATCACTCCTAAATTCCTGCCCAAGTGGATGAATCCACACATTGTCAACAACAATCTTTGGCCACCCAAGAGCCAAATCCAGGACCCCATTTTCAAATGGGCTCACCAAAATTAGAGTAACCTTTACCAAAACCCCATGGGACTTGTCGGGTACAACACTGTCAAAGTAAGTCCATAAATAAGATTAAAATCAAACCTACATCTGAGAAATAACTGTAGCTAACTACTAGCCTCAGGTACACTCAGTCAAATTTCTCCAAACAATTAGTTAACTGCATCCAAACCTCCAGGAAGGAAAGGGTATATTAAAACCAAATAAACCCTTAAACTAATTTCAAAGACCTCTGTAAAATCTAATAAACTCCAATCAACTTACTATTACCAAATAGTATACACAAGACATTCAACACCATTAGCTTGAGCTAATAATCTTAAAACTCCCATCAAAGGTGAAAAACAAGCACAAGGTTTAGAGTTCAATCTCTCAAGCTCTATTCTGTAATTTCCCAGTTTTGGGATCAATAAAGTACATCCATCTAAAAGAAATCATTCCACCTCTAAGAGGAATTTTCATTTGCCAACCAGGTATCTAAAGAAAGATCAACAAGAAGATTAAGATCCAAAACCACTCACTTTTATGTTTGCCAAGATGATGGCCCTCCTGTTTATCAGTTTAGCCATCTGCCTAGCAATCACACTCACTGTTACCCAGTCAGAATTGGGCCAAGCCAAAACGAAAGGTCAAAGATCCTTGGGTGGATTCTTAATAACAGCCTCATCGTGAGAGCCTCTTGCTAACCTTAGCATGCCCACTGTTAACTCGGTCAACACCGCTAAACCGAAACGCCAGGTTGTCGAACCACAAATGGTTACCAAAATCTTACAAGACACTGTGTTGGTTTTGAATGCTTGCTCCGAAGCTTCAATCAAACTCAACAAGGTCTTGAACTCTTTGTTCTTTGTGTTAAAGGTTGACTATGCTCACACACAGCCAATGTCTATGTTACTCTCAGAAGTAGCTAGAAACATTAGCTTTTCAGTTAACACTTTAGCAATGAATATGCTCTCTCATCATATCCTTTTTGCAGTAAATCCAAATTTACTTCTCATTGCCATCCAAAGAATGATAACGACATCCTATGCCCACTCAGTTTTTCTGTACAAAAGCCTCAAACACCCTATGATTTGGACATCTGTGGAACCATGGTTTAGTCTAACTAAACAAATTCAATTTGAATCTCCTTGAGTCACCTCAATATTGATTAGTCTGAATCTACCTCAAATATGAAAGAATTTTATTTTTGCTTTTGACTAAGATTTTTGGATACATGCATGTGTATATACAAATAATCCTTTATACTTTATTTAGATTTTATGCACATTTAAACTGTTTTTGAAATTTTGAATAGATATTTTTCAGCAAACCCAAAACATTTATATCAAGTATGTCAAAACCCACATACTTCTAGTTCACTTTTTTTGTACCCAGAATTTTTAAGTCTTTACAGGCTTATACTGAACTCTAGTATATCCTAGACAATTATACAATGTTTATATTTGGTCATGCCCAAATTATTTTTGAAATTTCCAGAAGTTTTTCAGGAAACCAAATTTAAGGACCTACACTTTGGAATAGATACTGTTTACAAGCTTAAGACTTATCGACATCAGAACTTTAGTTCAGCATTTGGATCAAGCCTCGCCAAATTGGGATTTGATGCCTAGGATTGCTATCAACGCTGAATCAACGTCACCATTGATACCAGAGGGGGGACTGTAGCATCATCTCACTTTGGCTCAGCAATAATTATTCTTCTGCTTAAAGACATTTTAGCCTGTTTTCCACTAGCCCAGCACACCTCGGTACGGCTCGATTCACTTTAGCATGGCTCGGAATGCTTCTGTCTCCATTAGCACAGTGTTGCGGGGCAGCAGCAGATTCTCAGCGAGGCGGGGCCACACTCCCGTGATGTTATGCACCGGACTGAGTCCTTATTTACACGAGACAAAAAATGGAGGATCCAAGGATTATTGCCTTGCTCGCTCTGTGGTTTTATCTCACAATTAATTTTATCTCATAATTAAGCTGCAACAACACAAGTCACTTTTGTTTTGAATTAACTGCCAAATGACCTAGAAATAATGAGCTGAAACTTGTTTTTATTCGTATTAAATAATGAGACGGTGGCACACTGGACTACACCACATCCCAGGGCATTTTGGATGTACTGAATTAAAAAAATTCACGTTTTTCACCTTCAGGTCAACGTTTGGAACAACAGTATTATTATTTTCCGTTTAGATGATGCTACACTCCTTCTAAAGTATTGTAAATCTCTGAATTTGGAATGCCGATAGAACATTCAATTTACATATACTTGTACCTTTGACTTGGTGCTAATTTTTTATGATATTTCAATAAAAAGAACAGAAAGCTTACAAAAAGATTTCTTTTTTGGTCTAGTTAAAAATTACATTACCTTTACAATGGTTGACCCTCAGCATCATTTTGATCAGACTAGGCAATGGAATTTCTATGTAATTATACTGTTTTATAATTCAGTGTTATAACAGACAAACCACACTTTCCAAAACAATTCCATTTTATTATATACAAAATATTAAAATAAAAAAAAAAACTTTGCAACACAACATGAAGGTTAATCGACATTTTATACACGCCGACCACTGAGTGCTGAGGCTCGGTAGAATGAAGGCGTCTCTGCCAGCTGTGGGTCAGGAAGGCTCGGTTGAATTAATCCGGACGGGCTGTCGCGGCGGACGCGTGGGATGATTCTACAAGGAAAATGCACACAATAAAATACAGCACTTAAGTGCAATATATACAGAAAAGACAATAGTTTTTAACAAGAATACATAAGCTTATTTCAGCGTATTGTTCACATGAATAATTACAATAAAAGCTTTAGTCCGCAGTGTGCTGCAATAAAGCAGCGATCCATCCACAAATGAACAGCTTTTTTATTGCATAAATAAACTGAGCGTCTTACCGAATATATTTGCGAAAAAACGCACAATAAAAAAAAAATAAAACTCACCGTTAAAGGACTCCGATGTCGAGACCTCCCGGTATATTTTTTCATTCCGGGCATCTCCGTCTAACTCGCGCTGAATACGTTCGTCTGACAATGCAGTCAGCAGACACTGCAGCTCCTTACTGGTCCATGGAATACCCTTATCACGCGAAGCCATTTTTGATAGAGAATAAATGAAAATAGCACAGCAATACACTGAAAAGGAACCGCCAACAGTGGTTGCGTGCTGAGTAAAGGCGGTCGTGAAGATTCTTTTTTTTTTTTTTTCAAAAACTTTATTGAGAAGGTCGTGAAGATTTGGTAGATGAGGAGGAGGAGAGGGGCGGTTACAACCTGACCAATCAGCGCCGGTTACGACCTGACCAATCAGCGGCGACCAGTCTGTTAACGTCACAACACGGCACAGCTCAGCACTGCTGTACCCTGCCCTTCAGCGGGGCTGAGAATCACGGCTGTTAAACCGTGTTGGGGCTTGTGGAAAAGCTTACAAAGCGTGCTGAGCCGTCCCGTGTCGCGCTAAAGCGTGCTAGTGGAAAAGGCCCTTATGTTTCACCCAGGAGTAAAGACAAAGAAATGGATTTTCTCCCCCAGGCCACAGCTGAAATCCCATTCCTTTGTTAAAAACCAGCCTAAGGAATTTCCCCAATATCCGGCTCTGGTTTATTGCCCCCATAAACATGCAACAGACCTGGCCAAACATGGATCCACAGCTCAATAAAATTTCCTTAAACTCTGGGACAGGCTGGATTTAACCAGTGAATTTTAAAGTACATTATTACAAACTCAATTCTAAACCTTCTTCTTTTCAGAACTATGAAAAGCAAATGGACTCTGATGTTTTAATGTGGAAAATCAATAATATGTGTGAAATGCATGAATCTGATTTTATATATATACGCATGTTAAAAATGTTTAAATGAATGTTTATTCCTGCATGTTGATTTAGAAGCACTGCTTATAAGGTACACTAAGGTTAGTTTAGTTATACATAAGTGTGTAACAGTATATTCCAATGTATTTAAAATTGTGTGTATTCCTGTGGACTGATATCACGTTTCACCAGTCTTCATAGAACCCCAGCTTCTTCATCCTATTGGTCTCTCACAGACGAGGCCTGTTATTGGACTAAAAGTTCATCGAGCCCGCCCACGAAGGACGCTCATCGGCTGAGATCCCGGAAGCCCGCCAAGCTCAACAGAACTTATAAATAACAGAGGGACCCCTCTTTCTCTCTCTTCCCTTTTGGCTCTCTTCACGGATCGCCTCTTTTTTTCTCTTCGCCCCTTCTCGCCTCTTTTCGGCTCCTCTTTTGTCTACACACAGCAAGGAAGAGCAAGGAAGAACAAAGGACTGTTTGAACAGACTTCTACCACGTGCCGCTTTTCTGAACACAGAGCAGATAACTCGTAATTTGTTTATGTAACTTTGTATTTTAATGTTCCCTTTTTCTCTTAAATGCCTAGGAATTCCTATTTCTTTGAGCTCAATTCTTAATCGGAGTTAAACTCCAATTTTTACTTATCTTTTTCTTTGTTAAACTTTCTGTAAAACCACCGTTTGTTTAATTTTAATGTAAACTTTAATCTTGACTTTATTTTTTTTATAATATTTTTCTTGACCAACCACACACCAGAAGCTATAATTTTTATCTAAAGTCCAAAAGTTTTTTCTTCTAATTTGAAATCGGATTAGATATCTTTAATTAATTATTCCCGAAGACCTCTGCAGCCGCTTGTCTACAAGGAAGAAAAGACGCAGCTCCCACATCGCGCTGAAGAAATGTCATCATCTGGCTCCAAACCCAGTTTCAACTGTGGGTCATACAGCCCAGAATCCAGCCTCTTCGACCGCTTGAATTTAAAGGTCAAAATGTGGACCCTGAAAATATCTGCGGGCAGATATTAACGTCCACGAAATCTTGGGCTGAGGACAACGACAGAACCATCATCATCGACGGGAATCACGTGAGCTGCAAACTTTAATTCATCTGCTGAATTAAACGTCTGAGGTTCGGTAATCATTTGTATATCTAATCAGATGCAAATTAAGAAGCCCTTAATATAACTCTTCTTTTCATTAAAATTCCATTTTTATTTTCTTAAAAAAGATTAATCCAGGACTTTTTCATATAATTAGTAAACTTTCTCCATAAATTTGCGTTGTTTCCATAATCTGTTAACTCAAACTGATAGAGATTCATCTCTCAGTTTAACCCTGGTTCTGAGAATATTGACATTGTTTATCTATCATTTACAAGATTGATTTTATGATTAATGAAATTACTGCAATGTCTGTTAATCATTTCGTTTAATAAATCTAAAAATGAGAGAAGTTGTTGAGAATTTATTTCATTCTGAGTCTGTACAAGCACAGGTATCGAATTCACTGAAAATTTTTGAGACTGATTATTGATTAATTTATTGAGTGATTAAACAGGTATAAAGTGAAATTAAAGATTAAAATTGCTTCTTAAAGATAGGAGCTGGTGCCCCACGAGTGTTATTAACTTTTCTGATGTATATGAAACGAGATTTGATCTCAGATTCCAATACATCAAAATAAATTAAATAATTCATACCTGATCATATTTATTATTTATTAATATTCCCTATTTTACGCTACAACGCTGACTGTCATAAACCTCCCCGTGTGCTATTCCACAGCGCACGGAGGAAGAGAAGGATAGATGAGGATTTACGCGCAGGGTTCACCAAACACACATTTATTGACAAACAGTTCAAAAAGTAAAAACTTACAGAAATGAACAGTTGTGCACATAAAGGCCAACACTAATATCATGCAGCAGGCAGACCACTGTGCACCACAGCCACCAAAACAAACATGACAAAAATGCTTGGGTTTACTTAGAGTTCTCAAGGACGCGCGACTGGCACGGGAGAAGATCTGGGCAGCAGTGCCTGAACGTCGCAGTTGTGCTGCAAGGGGGGAAACGTTACAGACAAGCGTAGCAGCACAACTGCAAACAGAATCGCGGAAAAACTCTTACTCACCGTGCAGGAACAGTCCGAGTTGTCCAAAGCTGACAGCGAGCACCAACACGAAGATCCTTCGGGACGCTGACAGTCAGACGACAGAGAAAAAACGTCTAACCTGTATAATGGTCCAGCAATGTTTTTCTAGTGAAGAGCCGCTTAAATACAAACACCGTTGACCTCACAAATTGGGCACACCTGGGCGAGATGCAGGAAAGATAATTACCGGGGCTGGGAACAGCTGATGGAACCAGAGGGAGAGTGAGGGGGCATGACTGGACCGACAGACTGTCAGCAGTATGGGAGAAAGTAGGTCACCGAGGCTGACTACCAGCTGCCGGTCAGGGAGTGGCTATGGATATGGAATTAGTACAAACTACACAAAATGCACATAAACAGTAAAACCAAAACCCGCAGAAAGATCGAGGCTGAGCCGGGGAAAGCCAAGCCGGCTCGACTCGTGACAGAGCCCCCCTTTAAGGGGTGGAAGCCCAGACACCCAAGGTAGCATCAAGAAGACCCTCCCTCCCCCAACAGGAGCACCAACAACAAACAACACGAACCCAGGTGAGAGGAAGGGGGAACAGGAATGAAGGAACACAATGCCCCGCCCAGGGCCCACAATTAACCCCCCCCCCCCCAAGTCCACAGGCGATGGGGCTCAGGAGGCCGCCCAGAGTCCCAGGCCCAGCAGAAGGTCCGGTGGACCGAGTCCAATGGCCTGCCATAAAACATGAGCCACCTGACCTGGGGAGTCAATTCTTCTGGCGGCCGGCCAGCGTAGTTTAGCTACCAGGACCGAAGGGGTGAAGTAGGAGGTGGCCTGCCCATCGGAAGGCTCACTGGTGGGTAACTGGACCAGGGAAAGAGGACCTCCACGGCGTCGGGCAGGGATAAGGGGACCACGGCGTCCTCAGGGTGGTCCGCAACTGCACCCGCGGTGGACCCCTACCAGGCCGGCTCCACTGCACCCACGGTGGAACCCGATTGGGCCAGAGCTGCACCCGCGATGATCCCGGTCTGGGACGTGGCTGCACCCACGGTGAGTGGGCCAACCTGCAGGAGCACCAGGATGCGGAGGTGATTGATGGGGGGAACCCTGACGACCTTGGCAGAAGGGGCTGGAGCAGCGACGTCCTCCTTCGGCAGGGCCAGACCCTTGGTGACCTCCGGTGGTGACTCTGCAGCACCCGCGGTGGACCCCGATTGGGCCAGAGCTGCACCCACAATGGTCCTGGTCTGGGACGTGGCTGCACCCATGATGGGCTCTGGTTGGAGCACCGTTGCACCAGCGGTGACCCCCATTGGGGGCCTCATTGCTCCCGCAGTGGCCTCCCCAGAGAGGGAGGTGGTGCTCCTAACGCCACCTGGCACTGGATCCCAATCCTCTGTGGCCTCCGGCAAAGTCAACTGCTCTCCGGCAACCCTGGCAGAGGGCCCCGACCCCGGAGGGAGAGAAAAAGAGTAAGGGTCAGAGTCGCTGGCAGCGGCAGATCCTGGTGAGATGGCCCCAAGGGCTACTATGAGCTGCCCCGGGCCCTCCTCGCCATGAGTTGGGCAGTGTGACTTTGACATATGCAGAATTGACACACTGGAACACACTTGCCTGAACTCGGGCTCCACCACCGTCCAGGACTCCAGCGATTTGGGGTGCACAGCCTCCGTCATCACGCCTGGTGCTGTGCCCCTATCAACCTCCTCTGGGACCGCCAACCTCTCGTCATTGTCTGTAGACAACCCCGGTGATGGCAGCTCCTCTCTGGCGATCCTAGTGAGGGGCTCGACAGGCATGGGAGAGAAGGAAAGGTTAGGGTCGCCGGCAGCGGCAGAGCCCAGCGAGGGGAGCCTAGGTGCGGCAGAGACCCGCACCCGACTCTCCTCCCCAAAAGCCAGACAAGATCTCTCAATCATTGGCAATTGAACTACAGGAGCGATAACTTGCCTGTGCTCGAGCTCTACCGCCGTGCAGGACTCCGACGCTGTCAATGATGACGGTCCGGGTCCATTCGGCTGGGGGTCTGGTCCGGGGATGACTCTGCTGCAGTGGTCCCTGCAGCAGGTGTGATGGTGGTTGCAGTCCTGGTCCTCTGATGCTCCTCCTCAACCCGGCTGTTGACTGCGACGAGCAGATTTGCCCAATCCTCATCTGAAGGAGATTCCGGGGGTAGAGCAGGAGTAGGGGGAGGAACCCTCACAGCCGAGGAAGTACGTCCTCGGACCTCCTTCTCACGGCGCTCCTCCTCGACCCGGCTGTTGACTACGGCAAGCAGATTAGCCCACTCCTCATCTGAAGGCGAATCCAGGGGTTGAGCAGGCGTAGGGGGTGGAACCCTCACATCCGGGGAAGCATGTCCTTGGATCTCCTTCTCACGGTGCTCCTCCTCAACCCGGCTGTTGACTACGGCAAGCAGATTAGCCCACTCCTCGTCTGAAGGCGAATCCGGGGGTTGAGCAGGCATAGGGGTTGGAACCCTCACAGCTGGGGAAGCGCATCCTCGGGCCCCCCTCTTGCGGTGCTCCTCCTCAACCCGGCGGTTGACTATGGCGAGCAGGTTCGCACACTCCTTGTCCGCCAGTGTGACTGCAGGGAAACGCCTCCATGCAGGCCCCTGGGCAGGATCATCCAGGGCCCCAACCTCCTCCATCGTCTGGTGGCCCGGTTCTCGGACCGGTTCTCGGACCGGCAGACCCTCGGGAATTAAAGAAGGAGACACGGAGAGGGGAAGGAAACAATCATTAATTGCAGCTGGAGGAAAGGACCCAGTGGACTGCTGATACTGGGCCTCTCCCTCGGGAGACAGGCGAAATTCAATGTTAATGAATGGATTAGAATGCAAAAATACTTGCCTGTCATCCCGGTTGATGAAATCCATGGCTGCAAGTGGCAGACACTCGTCCCTCTCCATACCAGCGATGACATGGACCCCTCCGTAGACTATTGGAGGAGCCGTCTCCCTGATGACGGAGGTAGGCGGGACCAGGATGAATTCGGCGGACCTCACCACAGCTGAAACAATGATGGCCGCTGCTGAAGAGGGAGGCTTCTCCTGGCGTCTCCTTGCGGGACGACGCTGTCTTTTCTTTTCTGGCCGTGTTGGAGCGAGAGGAGGGTTGGGCGAGGTGTCATGGAGGCTGCCGATTTGCAGATCATTGTACCTCCGTTCCGACGTTGCGGAGAATGCCAGACCGGGGAAAGAACGCTGGAGCGAGCAAACTGTGGAGGGCAGGTCAGCGTACTGTGGATAGCTCCATAACCCGGGATGCGCCTCCAAGATGCCTACTGCTCCGTCCAGGTTTTCTAGCTTCTTCTTAGGACCCCAGGTGGAGATGGCGTCATGAACAAAGTTTCGGATGAACTCAGCAGCCCATTCCTCCTCCACCGTGGGGAGCCCCACTGCCGTTCCTCTTCCTCGGCGAGACCGGGACATGACGCTCTCCAACACAGGTTAGCCCAGAAAAGAAAAACAGTTCACAATGAAAAAAAGGAAAATGATGTGTGGGTGAACTCGCTAAATCCTTCTTACAGGCTGGACCATTCTGTCATAAACCTCTCCGTGCGCTTTCCCACAGCGCACGGAGGAAGAGAAGGATAGATAAGGATTTATGCGCAGGGTTCATCAAACACACATTTATTGACATAAACAGTTCAAAAAGTAAAGACTTACAGAAATAAACAGTTGTGCACATAAGGGCCAACACTAATAGCGTGCAGCAGGCAGACCACTGCGCACCGTGTCCACAAAAACAAACATGACAAAAATGCTCGGGCTCCCTTAGAGATCTCAAGGACGTGCGACTGGCACGGGAGAAGACCTGGGCAGCAGTGCCTGAGCGTCGCAGTTGTGCTGCAAGGGGGGAAACGCTACAGACAAGCATAGCAGCACAACTGCAAACAGAAACGTGAAAAAGCTCTTACTCACCGTGCAGGAACAGTCCAAGTCATCCAAAGCTGACAGCGAGCACCAGCACGAAGATCCTTCGGGACGTGACGGTCAGACGATGGAGAAAAACCGTCTAACCCGTATAATGGTCCAGCGGTGTCTGTCTAGCGAAGAGCCACTTAAATACAAACACCACTGGCCTCACAAATTGGGCACACCTGGGCGAGGCGCGGGAAAGATAATTACTGGGGCTGGGAACAGCTGTTGGAACCAGAGGGAGAGCGAGGGGGCGTGGCTGGACCAACAGACTGTCAGCAGCGTGGGAGAAAGTAGTAAAGCTTTATTGCTGAATTTGGTTTCCTAATTTTGGAAAATTTTGGGTAAATATTTAGTGAATCACTAAATCTTTTACCAACACTAGTGCATACCTGTGCATGCCCATAACATGCCCGTAGAAAGGTACTGTTACCATGGCAACAGTAACCATGGTAAAACCTGCCTTTGATCTTTGATGTCCTAAATGAGCGTGAGTGATACCTGTCTTTGACCTTTGATGATGTCATAGCGAGTCCTATGATCGTGATGCCTGCCTTTGATCTTTAATGATGTCATAGTGAGTCCTATGATCTTTTAGCACATCCTATGATCATGACACAGACACAGAGATTCATAGCGAGTCCTATGATCTTTGATGATGCCATAGCAAGTCCTATGATCATGAGTGATGCCTGCCTTTAATCTTTGATGATGTCATATCTGTGTAGAGTGATGATATAGAGTGAAGTGATGATATAAAGTAAAGTATGAGGAGACAAAGAAGAGTGATGTCTTAACATAGAGTTGGGGTTTGATTGGACACGACGGTGATGGTGGAGGGACTGCAGCTCCTGACCGGATGGAGTGATGATGTAGAGTGAAGTACGAGGTGGTAATGCACCTGTAAGCTGGTTGCCAACCGCCAATCAATCTAAAATTAGAAGAAGAAGATAGAAGGACTGCAGCTCCTGACCAGATAGAGTGACAATATAGAGTGAAGCACGTGGCAGTAATGCACCTGTAAGCTGGTTGCCAACCGCCAATCAAATCTAAAAGAAGAAGAAGACACATACACAGAGAAACAGACAGACAAGCATTAAGAGATTTCTTGATTTATACATAGTGATTATATTTATCTATGAAAAGGTGGAGATTAAAGTGGAGAATTTTCTAAAAAAAAAAAACGGGAGCGCCCAGAGAAAATCTAGATTTTAGTTCTAATTCTTAAAAAAGACTAATTTTCCTTTAAAAATGCACATACTAATTTTATTAAAGATTTTTTTTTTTTAAATGGGAAGCTAAGAGTACCTGGAGGAAAACCCATTTTCCATTTTCTACCACTTATCCGTTGGTCCAGTTCATAGATGTAGTAATCCAAACAGGGTAGTTCAGACTGCCAAATCTTTTAAAAAGTAGCACTCTTCTAGTGCATGCCCATAGAAAGCAAGTGTATGCAAGCATTTAAGCATGCCCATAGAAAGGTACTGTTACCATGGCAACAGTAACCATGGTGAAACCTGCCTTTGATCCTTGATGTCACCACTCGTTCAGTGATTACTGCCTTTGATCTTTGATGATGTCATAGCAAGTCCTATGATCTTTTAGCGAGTCCTATGATAGTGAGTGATACCTGCCTTTGATCTCATAGCAAGTCCTATGATCTCTTAGTGAGTCCTATGATCTATGCCATCATATAGACATCATGTAGAGATCATAGGAACATCATAGGCGATCCTATGATCTTTTAACGAGTCCTATGGTTGTGAAAGACACACACACAGAGATTTCTTGAATTATTTGTACTAGTACATACCCGCGCATACCCGTCCATGCCCGTAGAAACCAAGTATTTCTGTATGCCCGTTGCTGAAAGGTCTCCTCCTGTCTCAAGACGGCTGTGTTGTTCACAGTCATGCCTGCGGTGTACTGCTGGAACCTGAGGTGTTTCATCTTCACGGCATCTTTTCTGACGTGCAGCAGTTCTCATTCTATTGCTCTCCATCTGGTGGTTCTTCTTCTTCTTCTTCTTTGTTCAGACCACTGGTTGAGGGATAGGTGCGTCATAATTCCAGTTCATGGACAGGATCATGAAAATAGATCTGACCAAAAAATGGCTTTCAACCCTGTTCAGCAAGGCCCATGCATGCCCGTAGAAACCAAGAAACTGGAGCACCTGGAGAAAATCAGCACTTTGCTTGGCATTTTACACATTTGTAGTGTAGACTGGCATTCTTCAAGGTTACACATTTTTACCGTGCCAGCACCTCTTTAAAAACCACATTGCTCAGGAAGCGACGCTTTTGCTTAGTTTCTTCATCTTTAGCAACAATACGAAAACTGCTTGATCTGGCAACTGTGCTCGCGGCAACGTAGAATTGGCCATGGCTGAAGAAATCTGTTGTACAGAAAACACCAACGCGTTGTAAAGACTGGCCCTGTGACTTATTCACCTTGGCAGTTTTGAGCCATATTGTCACGCGGTGGCCCTCGCGAGCCACCATAAGACGCCAACAGTCGCCAGTGAAGTTTGCATGATGTTTATTAATGAAGATGAACACAAGATAATACACAAAGGAACAGAAAGTAATGAGCCTCGGTGGGCTAAAACACACAACACTAGATACGGATACATGTATAGTTTATTTCTCTTATCTTATCATGTTTAATGTTGCAGCATTGCACCGAGACAAATTCCTAGTTTGTGTACTACATGAACAATGGCAATAAACCTGATTCTGATTCTGATTCTGATACGGAAACCGCAAGGCTGAACAAGCTCACTTATGGTTCAGGATTGGGACGAAGGATGATCATAGATGTGGAATCAATAAGGAATATTGACGTCTGAGATGAGGAACGCTCGCTCGACGTCTGATGAGGAATCATCGACGAGACTGCTTCATTGTACCGCTCTTCAGCGCCTGCTTAAATGCCGGGCTGCTGATGAGCCGTAAATGCAGCACAGCTGTTCGGTTTTGACAGCAGGAAGCTCCTCCGAGCGCTGTCACAATAAGAGCTCGGGGAGCCAGAAGGTAAACCCTGCTGTCAAACCTGGTGGAGAAGATGTATGGCCCGAGCGCGGACGAGATCAGCGCTCGGGCGCGATCGCGCAAATGATAGAAGGCAGTCTTAGAAACAAATTTAATATGTGAATTGAGGGACAGATCTTGATCAAAAATAATTCCAAGGTTCCTCACAGAGCTATTAAGAGAAAGAGTAACCGCATCCAAACTGAAAGTGAGTACTTTCAATTGAAGTACTGAAAGTGAGTACTTTCACATATTTTCAACTGAAAATATGTGAGTCAAAGGATTGTTGTCAGTCCAAACAGTGAATTTGTGACCCTTAAGCCAATGACTAAACTTGTCAGTGATGGACCATTTCAAAGCCAGAAATTCCAGTCAGTGTGCTGGATAGTTTTTCTGAGACTGTGTCAGTGACTTACTGGCAAAAGCAATAGGTCTGGCACTACATCATCGCATGAGCTTCTCACCGATGCAAAAATCGACTCAGCATCAGATGTGTCACTGCAATGGGAGCTTGAGGTGAGACCTGCACTGCCTCCCTCCAAGTACAGGTCAGTTAGTTTCCCTGAGACTGAGAAGGAGGCTGACAGTTGTTGTTGGGACAGGCCAGTCATACCAGACCAGGGGAAAGACGGGTAAAACACAGTTTCTCAGACATGCAATGTGAAATGGTAGAGTGACGTGTGTCATTACAGACCTTACAAGTTGCTTCTCTGGGGCATCTCTGACGAGGGGCACGTTTAAATCTGTTGCTCTCAGTCGGGTGAGGAATTGTACACTGCTGCAACTTCTCCATCATTTCCTGATACATGTTAACCATGCGACCAAGGAGCCTCTCCTCTGACTGTTGGAGATTTTGAGCAACAACCGGCACACTAGCACAATCTGAGTTGAGGGGATTTGGGGTAGGGGCAGAGATGGGGAATGGAGAGGGACCCTGACATGTAAACTGTCGGGTTTGAGGAAGTGAAGAGGGAATGACTGGGGTGTGGCACTGTTCTGGCATGGTCATGGCTGAAGATGGCAACCCGGGTTTGTCAGACGTTACAGTGGCTGTGTGACTCATTAGCTGTGGACCATCAGGTGCTCTGGCACTAGCTCTAACCTCTCTCTGATAATCGTCAATTCTCAACTGAACATCACGTGAGGTCCATTCATGAGGTGGTTTCCACTTCAAGGTGCAAGGCAGATCAGGATCAGGACAATTTTTGACAAACATGATAGCAATCTCTTTGCTCATGTCCTCAGTCTGCTTGCCTTGTCTACGCAGGCCCTCGAGAGCCAGGTCTGCTGCTTTGTTCAGCCTTATCCAGTAGTCCACTGGGTTTTCTCTGTGCCTGGGCAGGGTTGCATAAAAATCTGCGAGCGGAAAACATGAGGAGGCATCACAGAAGTAATGGAGAACATCATAGATTATCTCAGGTTTCTTTTTAGCATCTAGCTCCAGGTCACTACGCAGGGCAACTTTCACAACATCTCTGGCTTTGCCCAGTAAATGACTCATTATTTCTCCTGCTTGCTCACACACAGGAATCTCTCTCTTCTTGAGGTCAGTCTTAGACAAGTCAATCCAGTCCTGAACTGAATATTTGTCAGTACTGTCACCTCTAAATGTGGGTAGTTCTCTGTCTAACTTAACATGGACAGTCACGTGTGGAGGGTCATATTTGGTAACATCACAATGTGCAGTTCGATCAGTAGGAGAAATCTGGTTGTCATTGGTCATATTCACAACACCAGCAGACATTAACTTAGCAACTATAGACTCACCAATTTGAGCACCAAGCTGCCCTACCATATCTGTAAGTTGTTCAATGGCATCAACATTACTGCAGGGTGTGGAAACATGAGGACCTTCACCCATGAACTCACCAACAGGAATACAACCTGGGCTCCGACCTAATCCTGTATCCCCACCACTGTTCATGAATTTGGAATGTCCCACATCTCTACTATTAAGCAATATCACCGCGCCAAACACCTCTTCCTTTTGGCAAAACAGGTGTTGTGTAATTATCCATGTCTTTTTGGTTGATAGTACTACTTTACACAGTGAAATGTACTTGCGTTGTGAATAACTCCAAAGTAAAGTGACATAAATTACAGTACAGGATCACAATTATTACTACGACTTCAAACACCATAAATGTACTGTGGGTAATCAGTTAAAATGCGTCTCAACAGTCCTTTATATATCTGACCACATATATGTCCCAGCGTAGACCTAAGTTGGTAATGCAGCATCCACGGTGACCGGCATCGAGCTGATCTGAAGATCCAAGGGTCACGGCACCAGTGTAACGGGTCCCCTTTTTGGGCACCCTTAAACGGCTGTGATCGGGGACACTAGTGTATGCGTGTAGGCGGCATATGGATCACGATGACACCAGACTGATGTTTCCCACAATTTATTTGCTCCTGTTGGAGAAATAAAACAAAACACATCACTCTTCGTCTGTACCTCGATCCCACACAGGCTCCTCCAGCAAAGCAAAGCGGTACTGTGTGGGAAAGGGAGCTCTAAAATAATTTCACAATACATAAAATAAATCACATTACAAATGACAAAATTTACCAAAAAACAGACATACCTGTTGGAGAAATAAAACAATACACATCACTCTTCGTCTGTACCTCGATCCCACACAGGCTCCTACATTTACAAAGATATAAGTTACACAATGGCACAAGCTGCCAGAGTCACCATAGAGCTTATATTGGCGCGCAATTCTAAAATGGCGACTAGTGGACTTCTAAGGTGTGCTGAAAACATCCATAAAACTCTTATTTAAAATATAAACAACTTAAAATATACTACAGTAGCATGTCAAATTAACAAGGAACAATTACAAACCAAGGTTGCAGTTTAAATGATAAAACTGATGAACAAAACAGTAATTTAATGCCAGCAACGTTTTAAGCACAACTTACCCCCAGCAAAGCAACGCGGTACTGTGGGGGAAAGGAGGAACTACCGGAGCCTCAGAGGTACAGGAAGAGCGGATGTGGGCAGTGTACCTCCAAAATAAAAGCACTCAAGTAAATAAAATTCACAATATTATAAAGGAAAACATGACTGAGAAAAGGAATGTTTAAGGTGCATTTTCGACTCCGTTACACAAGTGAGGCCTGCAGTTCTTTGGATGTTGTTGTGGGGTCTTTTGTGACCTCTTGGATGAGTTGTTGCTGCACTCTTGGGGTAATTTTGGTTGGCCGGCCACTCAGAAAGTGATGGTCTGGGGCTGTTTTGCTGCTTCAGGACCTGGAAGACTTGCTGTGGGAAATGGAACCATGAATTCTGCTGTCTGCCAAAAAATCCTGAAGGAGAATGTCCGACCATCTGTTTGTGACCTCAAGCTGAAGCACACTTGGGTTCTGCAGCAGGGCAATGATCCAAAACACACCAGCAAGTCCACCTCTGAATGGCTTAAGAAAAACAAAATGAAGACTTTGGAATGGCCTAGTCAAAGCCCTGACCTGAATCCGATTGAGATGCTGTGGCATGATCTTAAAAAGGTAGTTCATGCTGGAAAACCCTCCAATGTGGCTGAATTACAACAATTCTGCAAAGATGAGTGGGCCAAAATTCCTCAACAGTGCTGTAAAAGACTCATTGCCAGTTATCATAATTGCTTGATTACAGTTGTTGCTGCTAAGGGTGCCCCAACCAGTTATTTGGTTTAGGGGGCAATCACTTTTTCACGCCGGGCCCTGTAGGTTTAGATTTTTTCCCCTTAATAATGAACACCTTCATTTAAAAACTGCATTTTGTGTTTGCTTGTGTTATCTTTGTCTAATATTTAAATTTGTTTGATGACCTGAAACATTCAAGGGTGACAAACAAACAAAAAAAGAGAAATCAGGAAGGGGGCAAACACTTTTTCACACCACTGTATATACAGCAAATCATAACGTACCTTTATGAAAATGCTTTGAACACACCACAATCGAAAAAGGAAGGAATGTGGTTGAAAGTTATGTTGGGTCTTCTCACGGCTACAATCCAGGCCATGCGTTGCCTCTTTGTTATATCTGAAACGTGGGCCAGCACTGCTTTTTTTCTTTCATGTTGGAAAATGATAAAAGCCTATTCTGTCATTTATCTTTTTTCCACGGTGGCTTTGAGAATGACTATTGCAGTTTACAACACAGCAATACTTCCCCATGTCTGCTTTTTTGTGATGCTAGGTGTAGAAGTAATCTGAGCGAACTACCGTTGGCCTACCCTTCAGACAATGCACTTGGTCACATTTGTAAAAATGATGTCACACTGGCGAGCCTTATACTGATGGGTTAATGCTGCAGGGCCCATTTATCTCTCCTGCTGGAGGCACAACATTTGGCCTGAAAGCAGCAGCCTTGCGTGGTTCATAATAACACCTGATCAGAGCCCCTTCAGGCCAGAGTTCCTCAGTGTACATCTCACAAACATCATTACATTCAGCAGTCACTTTAAAAGATCCAAACTTACTGTGTGCATTATCAATTTTCTGACAGGTGACATTCCTGTTATGTTTCTCTTTAACATACACAGAACGCATTTTCAGCATCCAGATCTGAGGAAAATTTAGTTGCAAATACACTCAGTGATTTAGTCTTAACAGTTTTTATAGTACTCACAGCTCCAGTGCCTATGATAGATACAGGACCTTTTCTCTTATATCCAGAGGCAGCAGCATGCACACCTAAACCTGCAGCAACATTCTGCAGGTTTTGCCAAGGCCGACCTTTCTTCACAACTTGACTCCATCTTGTAGAGCCAGTGGAAGACACTGACCCAGCTGAATCCTTCCTCGTCATAGCACTCCCATTATGTCCAGAGGCTGTGATCACAGCCCCATCACATCTGCATGGCAAAGATTCATGAAGACATGCTGTCACGTCACTCTGGCACTCAGGTCCGGTGTAGATTCACGCTGCCCCTTTGGCTCTACAGGAGGGCTCTCCTGGTGAGAAGTGGCCCCCAGCCTCAGCATGTTTATAGCTGCAGGCCCGGCTGACACATCATCCCGGGACTCTAGTGCAGTCAAATGGCAGTTGAATTCCAACACATCATCCCGAACTTCCTCACAGACGTTTGCCTGAAGTGCAGTTATGTGTTTCAGGACAGCCATCTCAGCACACAGCTACTCCATTCTTCTTGTTTTTGCACTGTGGCTCCTTTCTTACCGGCTCTTTGTCTGGGACGTCAGCGCGGTCACGTTGGTAAGAATGCAGTACTCCAGGGACATGTTACTGCAGCTAAACATGGATAATCCAGCATCTGTGTTTGAGTTTGTGCCGCAGCTGCCGGACTTTATTTTAAGAGACTGTCATGGACACAGCAATGAAAAGAGAGACAAAAGGAGGAAACGCGGAAAGCATGGAGGCGTAAAATTAAACCTGAGGAGACGCCAGCTTAACTGCATTCCTCTTCCTTCCATTATTATGGGGAACATACAATCCCTGAGAAATAAAGTGGATGAAATTCAAGGAAATGTCCGATATCAGAAGGATTTCAAGAACTGCTGTGTCATGGCTTACACGGAGACGTGGCTTACAGATCATGACCGGGACCCGGACCTGTGTATTGACGGTTTTGGAGCCCCACTTCGCTTGGATCGGCAGGAAGAGGTAACGGGGAAACATCAGGGAGGTGGCGTATGTTTGTATATTAATAAACAGTACTGTACATCTGTCACGGTCAGAGAGTGCATCTGTACAACAGATGTGGAGCTTCTGTTCGTGTGTCTACGCCCCTTTTAACTGCCCTGCAAGTTCCCCCCAACTTTTCATAATGACTGTGTACATTCACCCGAGGGCGGATGCTGACTCCGCCTCCAGCACCGTCTTTGATGTGGTACAGTGGTTGCAGTCGATTTCCCCAGAGGCTCCAAATGTTATCCCTGGGGACTTTAACCATGTGTCTTTAAAGAAGACACTTAAAAACTTTTATCAGTATGCCTCCTGCCCAACCAGGTGAGAAAAGACATTGGACCTGTGCTACGGATCTATAGAGGGGGCCTACAAATCTCTTCCCCTTCCTCCTTTAGGATCCTCAGATCACAGCTGTGTACATTTGCTTCCCACATATAAAACTGCTCTCAAAAGACAGAAAACAAAGACCAGGGACATAAACGTTTGGACAGATGATTCAGTGCTCTGCCTCCAGGAATGTTTTAACTGTACGGACTGGGAGGCGTTCACACTGTCCTGCGGGGATGATTTGGACTCTTTGGTAGACGTTACATGCTCTTACAAGGCTTTTTGCAGGGATATGATCATTCCACATAAACGTGTCAAAATATTTCCCAACAATAAGCCATGGGTTACTAAATCAGTTTAAATCCTGCTTACAGAGGAAAGCGCTTGCCTTTAAACAGGGGTTGTTTCTGAGCTGCAGGTTGCCACAAAAGAGCTGAAGTCCAAAATTTTAAGAGCAAGACAGAATTATAAATCAGAGTTGGAAAGCAAGATGGCAGCAAAGAAGCTTGGTTCAGCCTGGGCTAGTATGAAAACTATTGCAGGCTTTCAGAGCACAGAGTGCAGTAATCATGTGTTTTTAGATGGTTTTAATTCAGACACAAAGCTGGCTAATGCTCTTAATTGTTTTTATGGTTTTGATTCTTTTGATTTTAGCACAGAAACCCAAGATTTGAAACAGAAACTCAAAGACAATCAGCACTTTAATATTGAGTTGCAGGATGTTAAAAGGGCGTTCTTGTTATGGATGGCTCTCACGAGCCATCAGTGAGACGCTATAGGCAGCCGTGGGTTTGTTCATTTATTAAATACAGACACAAAATGACAAAATAACAAGCCTCGTGGGGCAAACACAAATAAATACAACACTTACACATGCACAGCGAGGGCGGAACCTGACACTGTAGGAACTGACCTCAGGGTTGGGGAAGCCAGACTGGAAGGAAGACATAGGAATTTCCATGTACGTGTAGGTCGCAGCCCTGAGCACACAGAGCTACTCCCTTAAATAGGGAGGAATAGATTGACCAGCTGATGAAGGGTCATCAGCTGATCAGAAACAGGTGCTCAGCGGAGCTCCACTGACAGCTGGAAGCCCTGCTGAGACGCTGTCAAAATAAATGTCTAGAACCGCGCCAGAGGAGAGAAGGGAGACTACCGCACAGCCCGAGTGCCGACGGAGTCAGCACACGACCCATGACAGTTCTGTGCTGTAAAAGTGAACAAAAGTCAGGGACCTGATAATATATGTGGGCACTTGGTAAAGTCCTGTGTACATGAACTGAGTCCTATGTTTCACTACATTTTTAATAAGTCCTTACAGACACAACATGTGCCTAAGGTCTAGACTCTGACCTGACCAAAAGTGTTCTTCTACAGGCTCTCCTCAGGGGTGTGTGTTGTCACCACTACTGTTCATCCTGTACACAAACATGTGTCGGAGCAGACATGACAACAGACACATTATAAAGTATGCTGATGATTCAGTTATTGTCAGTGTCCTTCAGGATGGTGAGAGTGGCCACAGCCCAGTAGTTGATGATTTTGTTCACTGGTGTGAGGATTCCTACTAGCAGCTGAATACGACAAAAACTAAAGATATGATTATTGACTTTAGGAGGAAAACTCCCAGGCACGGAATCACTGTACTAAAAGGCCAGACCATTGAATGTGAGCAGTCTTACA
This sequence comes from Pholidichthys leucotaenia, assembly GCA_020510985.1. Lineage (NCBI taxonomy): Eukaryota > Metazoa > Chordata > Actinopteri > Cichliformes > Pholidichthyidae > Pholidichthys > Pholidichthys leucotaenia. Next base: position 225,239,198 of record CM035840.1, read on the forward strand.
AATATCTTGGGACGATTATTGATAGTAATTTAAACTTTGAAGAGAACTGTGAAAGGGTGTGCAAAAAGGGTCAGCAACATTTGCATTGTTGAAGGAAACTTGCACGCTTCCAAATTGACCGAACCATAATGACAATGTTTTATCTGTGTCATGGTTTGAGCACCAGTTTCGTCTGCGCTCGGGCCATGCAGTATTTTCCTCCTATCTGGTGTGTGTGTGTGTTCCCTGTGGCTCTCCGAACTTTTATTGTGACAGCGCTCAGAGGGGCTTCCGGCTGTCAGAGCTGAGGCTCTGACAGCTGAGCTGCATTAACAATCGCCTCATCAGCTGTTTCATCCTGAGCCCTATTTAAGGGAGCAGCTGAGGGCGAGACGTTGCCGCAGTCTCGTCAGACATTCCTCGTCTGACATCGTCAGACATCCCGTCGTCCAGCCTCCGTGCTGATTTCTCCTTTCCCTGTAAGTGTGTTCATTGTGAATCTGTTCCTCCTTGTCATAGCCTGTGTTATAGTTATAGTGTGTTTTAGCCCCCCGTGGCTCATTACTTTATCGTTATCCTTCCTTTAATAAACTGTGCAAACTCACCGGCTGACCTATAGCATCTTATTGATTGCTCGTGAGGGCCATCCATGACAGTAGACTGCGGCCAGACTGAGACACCGGTCACCGTGAGTTTTGCCTGAATTGGACTTGTTTTTCCCTGTCTGGGTACCTGTGTGCTGGGAGGTCATGTCGTCATTGAGGGGCCGCGCTCGGAGCCTTGGCTACGAGCTGGCGGTGGCCCTGGACTACGTTGATGGAACTCTCTTCACTGCTGGCCTCTATGACACTCCCAGCGATCTACGCCGACACCTGGACCTCGCTGAGGACATCATTAATAGCCTGCCTCGCTACTCCAACCACCCTGAAGTCATTGCGAGGAAGGCAGACATCTCTGCGCACCGGGAGAGACTCCGTGAACTGGAGGGAAACTCCGGCAGGAAGCCAAAGAGTAGGCACCCTCGCTCCTCGCTTCAGGATCTCGTTCCTGTCCCCATTCCAGTCCAGGAGTTCGCACCGCCCAGGGGTGATTCCCCAAGGAATGAGACGTCAGTAGGGATTTCCCCGGAGAAGTTACAGCTGTCAGCTGCTTCCATCCGGGACCGAGTGGCTGCAGCTCGCTCCGCCGTTCACTCTACACAGATCATCAAGCATGTGACGGCGGCAGTCAGGCTGGTGGAGAGGAATCAGGCACTAAGTGATTTTCCAGAGTACGCCGACCTGCTCGCCTCTGTTTCCGCACAGGAGCGGCGTTTCCCGAACCTCTCCTTCGCCTCGCCCTCTGCCGGTAACCGTTGTCACATGGCCAACAGTAAGCATCAGCGAGAACCCCGTCCGGATCCTGTTCCGGGTCGTCGGAGAAACTCTACCTCTCAGTCAGCTGCCTCTTCTGCGTCTCGTCAGGAGGGAATTCCCGCAGCCTCTCCCCCCCCGGGTCATCTTTTCCTGCTGTTCCATCAGCTCCTCATGCCTGGATTGCCTCAGCTGTTGTCCCCTCCTCCTCGACGTTTTCCCCGGCTGCTGTGAGTGCTATGAGTCCTGCTTCGGCGAAGCCCGTCGTCGGTCCATCGCGAGTGGCTCCTCCTCGTCCTTCCAGGGGGCCCTCCGTCACCATCCACAGGGGAAAGGGAGGAACAAAGTCCACTGCAGCGGGTTCTATCGGGCCTCTACGAATCAGGCAAGTGACGAAGCATCCCCGGGTCTCCACGGAAGAGCGGTCCGACTCAGCGGGTCGAGGATCTCCTGCCGCCACGCCGTGCGGGTCGTCAGCATGGTCATCAGCGTTGGAGGGTCCTCAGACTGTGGGATCCATCATGCCAGCTGCGGGGCCCGCCGTAGCCGAGCAGGAGCCAGAGGACGTCCTTCTGCCTTCTGAACCCGGATCGTCGAAGTCCTGGACGGCGACAGAACTCGAGAGCAGGCAAGTGCTCTATTTTGTCTTCCTACTATCTGTTCTAGAGCATTTTTGCCTGTCTCTCGGGGAGACGAGCCAGGTGCAGCCATCTGCTGCATCCAAGCTCATCTCGCTGGGCTCTGTCACTACCGGTGATCCTGATCCCGGTTCTTCTTCTTCTCCTGAGCCTTCTCCCAGGGTCACCAGTGTGGAGTCAATCCCGGTCGCTGTGCTGGAGGTTCCGGGTTCGGGTTTGGAGGTCGTCCCTGGTGCTGTGCCGACCCAGTCGGGGTCCATCGCGGGTGCGGCATTGACCCAATCGGGGTCCAATGCAGATGCTGCTCCGGCCCAATCGGGGTCCGACGTGGGTGCTGCTCCAGCCCAATCGGGGTCCGTTGTGGGTGCAGCGCTGACCCGATCAGGGTCCAGCAGGGCCGCAGCACCGGTTCGGTTCAAGGTCGGTGAGGGAGCTGCAGATCCTCTGCCGTCTGATGCTGGACTGTTCCGTTATCCTTCCCTCAAGCCTTCTCCACCGGGTGCCGTTGGGGTTCCTCATATTCGGCTCGGCTCTCCCTCGCTATCCCCCTCTACAGGGAAGCCGTTGTCATTTTCCCCCCTGCGGTCCTGGTGGCTGAGTGATGCAGGTCGGCCGCCTGAAGGACTGCCTCACCCGTTTGGCGTTCTGGGTCGGTCACCCGACCAACTAGACTGTCTGCTTGGCGACCTGGTCCGGCCGCCAGAGGTCCTGTTTCTCCGGGCCTGGGGCAGGGGTAGGCCGCCCGAACTCTTCCTTTTCCCCTGGCCAGCTATCTGGACGTTGGACACAGGTAGACCACCAGAACTGTTTGTGTCTCATTGGACTCTGCCTGCCGTCATCCCCGTGTGTTTCTTATTTCCACTAAAATATAAAGGTTGCTCTGGTGTGTTGTCATTTGCTCTATTTTGGTCTATGTATTCACCGCTGTTTAGCATGTCATTTTTTCCCCTCCCCCCTCCACTGCCTGAGGGATGATTTCTGACTGCCACATCATGTCTTATGGGCCTATGTATTTTGGTTATAGACCTTCTCCTGTTATTTGCATTCTTTGTCCTGTCTGTTGTGCCATCTGTGCATTATGGAGTATTGTGTTGTTGTTTTTTTCCCCATGCTGTGTAATTGCTTCGTGTTTATTTTCTGTGCTCTCCCTTGTCACTCTCCGTTCCAGTTCCTCATCTTGGTGTTTTTTTTCTTTTGTGGGTCTCACCCTCCAGGCATTTCCCCCATCCTCCCACCCCGGGGGGGGGGGGGGGGGCTGGGGTGTCATACAGCACCCGGAGTTCGCTGCTTGTGGGGGAGTACTGTCGTGGTTCAAGCGCCGGTTTCATCCGCGCTCGGGCCATGCAGTATTTTCCTCCCATCTGGTGTGTGTGTGTGTTCCCTGTGGCTCTTCGAACTTTTATTGTGACAGCGCTCGGAGAGGCTTCCGGCTGTCAGAGATGAGGCTCTGACAGCTGAGCTGCGTTAACGATCGCCTCATCAGCTGTTCCATCCTGAGCCCTATTTAAGGGAGCAGCTGAGGGCGAGACGTTGCTGCAGTCTCGTCGGACATTCCTCGTCTGACATCGTCAGACATCCCATCGTCCAGCCTCCGTGCTGATTTCTCCTTTCCCTGTAAGTGTGTTCATTGTGAATCTGTTCCTCTTTGTCATAGCCTGTGTTATAGTTATAGCGTGTTTTAGCCCCCCCCCCATGGCTCATTACTTTATCGTTATCCTTCCTTTAATAAACTGTGCAAACTCACTGGCTGACCTATAGCATCTTATTGATGGCTCGTGAGGGCCATCCATGACAATCTGGCTTTTATTGAATCTGTTTTATCCTTTTCTTTAGTGTCATGGTTTGGTCAGATAAAACTGAAACAGAGGAAATCCTTAGACCAGGTAGTTAGATGGTCCAGTCGTTTGTTTAGTGAGTCACAGCTGAGCCCTGTACACCAGACAAGTACAGAGGATTGCTACCTCCATTTTAAATGATGACTCCCACCCTTTGCACTGCCACTTTCAGCTTCTTCCCTCCAGACAGAGGTTTGTTGTCTCAAAATGTAAAACCCAGCGCTACAAAAACAGCTTTGTTCCTGCTGCTGTCAAAGAGCTGAACAAGATGTAGCAATATATTGCACATAATTTAGTTATCTATTTATCAATTTTTATTTTATATTTATTGTGACATGCACTACACAAAGAGCAGAGATAAACAAACCTATCATGTGGTCAGTCACTGCAACAGATACTGGAGTCAGTTTGTCTTGGCCTGTCCTTGCCACTGATAATACCTCTATCTGCCAAGAATGTGTCGCTAGTCCAGCAAAAGCTAGCGGTACTCAAATACTTTGCAAGCAGTTTCATGAAATGGTCAGTCAGAGAGCAACTCATACCGGCTCGGACATTGCCCGGGTTAACAAGGTCAGGAGTTCCTGGCAGCGGAAGGCGAATTACAGAGCTGCGTGGAGGAATCTGATCAGCTCTAAATGAAACAGTCATTGTCATCCCAACAGACTGCTATTGTGACTGAGATCATCCTGCGCAGTTCGCCCTACTCGGGACACGAACCCGCGACCTACCAGTCAACTACACAGTTCGAGCATGGGAGACACAGCACGATCGCGCTGAGCTAAAGGTCCGACCGATAGCTCAGCGCTACCGATACTGTATGAGGCTTTTCGGGAGGGAGGTTTACTAACGTTCTACGCCGAACAGTGCTAGTTGGCATCCGTTACACTCTCCCCCTTAAACCTCACTCCCATCCAGGTCACGGCACCATTGTAACTGAGATCATCCTGCGCAGTTCGCCCTACTCGGGACACGAACCCGCGACCTACCAGTCAACTACACAGTTCGAGCATGGGAGACACAGCACGATCACGCTGAGCTAAAGGTCCGACCGATAGCTCAGCGCTACCGATACTGTATGAGGCTTTTCGGGAGGGAGGTTTTACTAACGTTCTACGCCGAACAGTGCTAGTTGGCATCCGTTACACTCTCCCCCTTAAACCTCACTCCCATCCCGGGTTCACGGCACCATTGTGACTGAGATCATCCTGCGCAGTTCGCCCTACTCGGGACACGAACCCGCGACCTACCAGTCAACTACACAGTTCGAGCATGGGAGACACAGCACGATCGCGCTGAGCTAAAGGTCCGACCGATAGCTCAGCGCTACCGATACTGTATGAGGCTTTTCGGGAGGGAGGTTTACTAACGTTCTACGCCAAACAGTGCTAGTTGGCATCCGTTACACTATGATGATGATGATGATGATTTTTGTAGGTTTTTTATTTGGGTTTCAAATCTTTTATTGGGTTTTAGACTGTTATTGCTTTTTTAATCCTTTGACTTAGTTTTTAACTTTTTTAATATGACCCTTCTCTCTTCTCTCTTTGTTTTTTTCTCTTATCTCTTCGTCTTATGTCCTGATTGGTGGAGCCTTGAGTACTTTTACCATGTTTATAGTCAGCTTCATGTGTGCCTGTGTTTGTGTTCATGTTGAATGTAATTGTGGTTTGTAAATATGTGTCTAAAAGGATGTCATCTGACCGCAAAACAAATCTACCTACGGGTACAAATAAAGTAACCTGAACCTGAACCTGTAGCAAACAGGAAACATCCAAACTGTTAAAAGTCACCCAGTGGTAGATCATCCAGGTAATGGGCTGCACGGTGGCGCAGTGGTTAGCACTGCGGCAGCACAGTTTACCCTTGGCCGGGGGATTGTGGGGATCGTGGGATCGTGGGTTCGATCCCAGCCCCCGACCAACAGTGATCTGTGTGGAGTTTGCATGTTCTCCCCGTGTTGCGTGGGTTTACTCCGGGATTTCTCCGGTTTCCTCCCACATGCCAAAAACATGCATGTTAGGTTAATTGGCTGTTCTAAATTGTCCCTAGATATTTGTTTCCTATAGGCCCTTAGAATAGAGGGTTAGTATTAATGAAAGCGCTTTGAGTGGTCTTTGTGACTAGAAAAGCGCTATATAAGTGCAGGTTAGTTAGTTAGTTAGTTAGTAATGAGAGACAAATCTAGGGATATTCTCCCCACATTATTCAGCACTTTGAGACAGAGTTTTATACTGTTTGCATCTTTATTTTGTCCTTTGTATCCAACACACCGCTGCGTAGTAGTGCGGCACAGCTCAAACAAAACTTTCTTTGATGCTTCAATCGCCTCAGAGTCAAACGTGTTTGTTGGCAACAGAACAATCTCGTCCTGGCTGAGGGTCTTAATCTTTACTGCAAGAAAAGTAAGTAGCTCATCCTCCACAGTTACCTTGCCCTCAATCATTCTATATATCTCTGGATTTAATCTTGAACACTTAAAAGCAGGTGCTGCTGAACGACCACCTGCAGCATCCACCATATTTGCCATGCATGTGTCTAGTTCCAAGTCCAGTGTTTTTGGTACTTAATAGGCACTTAATAACAAGATTTCCGATTATCCAGCCTTCCCACGGCTGCTAAACATAATGTCAACTTGATTTCTATCATTCACTGGTTGCGCAAGATTATAAACTGTCTCCATACCAAGAAGTTCAAAATCTGTCAATTGTTTGGGAAGTTATTGAGGTAAAAGTGGTACCGTTTACAAGGAAACCCATTCATTCTCCATTGACTCGATGAATGTTTTGGGTGTACTAATATGGCGGCCTGGACAGAGTTTCTAGTGGCTTCACTTCTGCCGGCTAGTGCACTATCCAGTGTTTTTTATCCACCTCCCATGATACCTTGCATCAATTATGTGCACAACTTCCGGAACTAGTTTAAAACCTGGAGTTGTCACTGAAATTGGACACTTTTCCCTGTTAAAAAAAACAATGATTTCGGCATCAAAAATGGGGGATGTTATAATAAATAAATAGTGAAGATTAGTTTGAAGGATATTACACAAAGTGCTCTTACACACAATCTACAAACATACATTCATACGCCCCCACCCCCCAAAAAAGTGCTTCAGCTCTACACATACACACATGCACACGCATACATGCACACCCACAAAATCTCTAGTCTCTGTTTCCTGCTTCCGTATATGGGCATGGGGGTTGCATGAAGAGTATGTGGATGCCATAAAGGACTAAAAGAGGAGATGTCTGGACGCTGAAAGGAAGGATGTGGAAGCCATAAAAGCCATAAAAGCAAGAAGACATCTGGAGCCACTGAGAGGAAGGATGTGAGAGCTATTTGGACCTGAGAAGATCAGTTTGGACAATGGACATGTATTGTTGGAGAGTTGCTGGGAACTGCCCACCAACTCAGAAGCTATATGTAGGAGAGAATTTCTTTGTTCTGGGTCTTGGAACAGGTTGAGCTGCTGAAACCCGGCTGTGTTGACTACCTGCATGGTTCAATAAAAGTTAAGGTGAGAAATAGTATTTCTTCTGTAATTATTGGTTGGTTAACTGAAAAGATGCTGCTATCCAAAATTAATTTTTACAGGGAACACGGCCTTTTGCACCTCAAAAACAGCAATATAATCATACCAATTTCCACGACTATTGAGGGATAGGAAGATGACCTTAAAAAGTGGCCTTGCAAACAGTAGCTTCGTTAGTTAGCTCCGCTGCTAAGATGCTCACACTGTAAACAAATAAAAACTCTGAGATATATCAATGTCTCCACCGCAATAAAGTCGGTTTCATTTTGTTAAAAGATTTTGGACATAATCAAATTTACCTCAGAACAGACGTAGAATCTAGTCAGAGCCACAAAGGACCACAACACTGTGCTTGGGTGTTTTAATGTAGGGGTAAATACAGACAGCTGCAGCTGTTTGTTTTACCCTGAAATTAAAATGCTCATGCTGCTGTCATGCCATGAATGCTTGTTACTGTATTTAACTTAACATGTACAGACCTTTTGTGACAATTGCTCAAAATTTTATTGATCTATATTTCGTGATAATTTAAACATTAATGCATGTTGAAGCTGCTAATATCAAGTCCATATCATTCCAAGGCAGTGGAACGAATACAACCCCCCCCCCCAAAAAAAAAAAAACCTATTCGATATCTTTCTTATATCGTTAGGCCGTAGGAAGCAAACTGTTACTATTTTTTATTTATTATTTTACTTCATGCAGCCAAACATGCAGTTTGCAGATGATGTCCTGTTGGCTTCATCCAGCAGTGACCTACAGCTCTTGCTGGGACGGTTTGCTGCTGAGTGTGAAGCGGCTGGGATGAAAATCAGCACCTCCAAGTCCGAGTCCATGGTCCTCAGCCGGAAAAAAGGTGGATTGTCCTCTCTGGGTTGGGGACAGGCTCCTGCCCCTAGTGGAGGAGTTTAAGTATCTTGGGGTCTTGTTCACGAGTGAGGGGAAAATGGAACGAGAGATTGACAGACGGATTGGAGCAGCATCTGCAGTGATGCGGACGTTGTACCGGTCTGTTGTGGTGAAGAGGGAGCTTAGTTCTAAGGCAAAGCTGTCGATTTACCAGTCAGTCTACATTCCTACTCTCACCTATGGTCACGAGCTTTGGGTAATGACCGAAAGAACAAGATCGCGGATACAAGCGGCTGAAATGAGCTTTCTCCGTAGGATTGCTGGACTCACCCTCAGAGATAGGGTGAGGAGCTCAGTCATCCGGGAGAGGCTCAGAGTAGAACCGCTGCTCCTCCACATTGAAAGGAGTCAGTTAAGGTGGTATGGGCATCTGATTAGGATGCCTCCTGGACGCCTCCCACTTGAGGTGTTTCAGGCACGTCCCACTGGGAGGAGACCCCGGGGCAGACCCAGGACTTGGTGGAGAGACTATGTCTCCCAGCTGGTCTGGGAACGCCTTGGTATCCTCTCTGAAGAGCTGGAGAAGGTGGCTGGGGAGAGGGAAGTCTGGGCTTCTCTGCTTGAACTGCTGCCTCTGCGACCCGGACCTCCGGAAAAGCGGTAGAAGATGGATGGATGGATGGATGGATGGATGGACTTCATGCAGCCTTGCATCTGGTGACATATAATATGCATAAATGTCAGATCTGTGACATTCATACAAGTGAAAACATACAGTACCTGGTGCTCTAGTGTCTGTCTTGTGTCTGTACCACCGATCACACAAACAGTCCTTTTTAGTTTTAAGTGCATGATCTACTCATTGCCGTTGAAGCCACAGATATAGCTGTGCTTATTTGTGAGGAGCCTCCATTTATATAGTCTATGACACAACCACGAACACCATTAAATTAAAAATTAAATTAAATCACCCTTTATTGTCATTCAACTGTACAACCAATCATGTACAGTAGAACGAGATTGTGCTTTACCTATCTACTGTGTTAATCACCCCCCCCCCCCCCCAAGGGTAGAATCAGAGGGCCGCTGCCATGCAAGGCACCGCCACAAATTTCCCTCCTCCATTCCATTTATTGCTGAGCACCAAGCTGGACGGCAGGAAGTTCCACTTTTATATGGTCTTTGGCATGACCTGGCCGGGATTTGAACCCCTGCCTCCCGGGTGTGGGGCGGATGCTCTACCAACTGAGCCACCACTCCGGTACTGAGCCACCACTCCGGTGGTGACCAGCAACAAGTTCCAGATTTATGCCATAACATTCAAAAAATACAAAAACTACAAGTGCTGAAAATAGCTGCCACTTTGACTGCAAAACACGATTTTTTTTTTAAAAAAAACCCCTATTTTAAATGCCCCACTACTTCTCTCTTGCTGACCGATTTAACACTACTTAAGCCCGAAACCGAAAGTTGCCCCATAATAGGGCTGTCTATGCTTACGTTGTGGAGAAAGGAATAGGCGAGGCAACGAGCTGAACGACACAAGACTTTATTCTCTTTCCAACAACATAACAGCAAAGCAGCACTCCCGGGTCTCTGTCCCTTTTATATCTTTAATTCATGCATCGAGACCTGGAGCTTCCGGCCATCATACATTGTTGTTTAACAAAGGAATGTGTGGCCCATTAACATAACATACACCAGCACCGCTTTCACACCTTTCTTCTCTCCGTGGCTCCGGTCATTCTTACTCTCCCCAGGGGGGTGCATAAACCTAACTGTCCCATCTGATACCCCCCGGTGACACCTCCTCCATCGGTCCATTGTTTCCTCCTTCCCCCTGCCCTCTCTGGGTTGAGAAAACCCCCACACCATGCCCCCACACAGCGCCCCCCCCAAACACCCAGAAAAGGCACTAACCCCCTGTCCTTTGGGCTCGAGCCAGCGCCCATAGCTGCTGTAGCGGGGGGTTGCTGATCCAGTAGAACTGTCCTGCTGGTGAGGCGTACCAGAGGGCACAACAGTCTGTGGAGAGAAAGGGGAAGGGGGGAGGGGACACATCAGCTTCGTGAGCCCAGGTCCCTGCTGAGGGATCACCAACTTGCAGAGCCATGAACGGTGGACATCCGTGCCGGGGTCCGGTGCGCATCATGTCTGCTGAAAACAAAACCAGCCTTCTCCAAGCTTCTTGGGAAGAATGTGCGGGGAAAACAATGGTGGGCCGGTCCGGATCGCAGCCAGCTTCCGTCTGTGTAAAAATTGCGCAGGTGGATCAGCCTCGGGCGCGAAATTTTCTGGTAGAAACTCTCCGGAGATCAGCGGCGGCTGAGAAAAAGAGTTCTGCTGGGGAGGCTGCCAAATCCTCCTTAGGTGTGGAGCACAGCCCTAAAAGAACCCAGGGCCAGTGGTCAACCCGATTTTCGTCCGTGAGCGTACCGTTCGTGTCTGCTCACCAAATGTCCTGATGGTGGATCCGTTGGTGGCCGTAAGCTTGGGACCGCTGCTCCCTGCCCCCTGTCTGAGTTGACCGGCAGGATGAGGCTCTTCTAGAAGCCAGAGTCCACCAGAGACCATCTCCCTGGACATGTGTCTGTGACATACAGCAGCTTGTTTCTGTTGCCAGCAATCACAGCTGCTACTGACTGCTGGCCGTGCTGTTTCCCGACTTCTTGCATTGGCATGGCGGCATGCATTGCTGGGCATTTGAGCCGAAATGGTGATGATAGAAGCAGATCGCCCTGTTCCTGCGTCTCCTGGCATCTGCTCCGGCTACCACCAACAGCTCCTCAACCTTGCTGGAATCCCTCCTGGACCCTGGCAGCTCCTGGAGCAGGCTTGTCGCCTGTTGTCTGGCGTGTGCGTCCAGCGCCGCGACCACATAGTAGTATTTTGTGTCATCCATAGCTATCCCACGGAGTGCGAACTGGGCTTGTATGTGCGAAGACCACGCTGCCGGGTCGTGAAGTCAGAAGTCCAGGAACTTGACTGAAACAGTGCATGCGGGCTGGTGCTCTCCCTCCAGGTAGTCTCCGGGGTGGTGCTTGGCTCGCTTTCCATGGCACATCTTGAGGTCACCAGTGTGGAGAAAGGAATAGGCGAGGCAACGAGCTGAACGACACAAGACTTTATTCTCTCTCCAACAACATAACAGCAAAGCAGCACTCCCGGGTCTCTGTCCATTCCCCTTTTATATCTTTAATCCCATGCAGGGAGACCTGGCGCTTCCGGCCATCATAAATTGTTGTTTAACAAATGGAATGTGTGGTCCATTAACATAACATACACAGGCGCCACTTTCACAACTTTCTTCTCTCCGCGGCTCTGGTCATTCTTACTCTACCAGGGGGGTGCATAAACCTAGCTGTCCCGTCTGATACCCCCTGGTGACGCCTCCTCCATCGGTCTATTGTTTCCTCCTTCCCCCTGCCCTCTCTGGGTTGAGAAAACTCCCACACCATGCCCCCACGTAGTCACCAATCTCATGAACGCATGGAACGACACGTGGAGGTATCGAAAATTGATGATTTCAATGCATTTCTTTGGCAATGTTAGCTAAATTTAAACAACAAAAAAAAATGTCGAAATGGGTGTGCAACTGGCTCATGTAGCCATCACCATCTTATGAAAGGTGGTGATAGCAATCAGAATACAAGTTTTTTAGATTCATATCGGCCAGCAGAGATTACCAAAGGAGGATTTTGTGGGCTGCCTTTTCATATGAGTTGGCTGGGGGATGATATGACCCATGTTTCCGTCTGGCCACAAATGGAGATTGCTCCTGCTGCAGGCATGTCTGTTTATCAAACTATGACTCTTATTTAGCCTTAAAAGTAACTTGCCTGCACTTAGAGTTAATGTGAACATGCTAAAAACACCCGAATTTGTATCAAAGGGAGTTGATAGCTAAAATAGCATTAGCATAGAAACATGTCAGTTTGGTAAAAATATTAATTCCAATTTGAGCTGTTTATCAGCCTCAGAAAAAACATATTAACCACTGCAATTCAGCTAGTTTAAAAGTAAGACTGATACCTGCTGACAAATGGACCGAAGCTCTGTAGAGCTGAAACGAAGTGTCGGGATTAACAGGGCGAACGAGTGTAAATAAACGGCGTCTTGTCGAGCATGTAAATGAAGAGGCGGATTTGGCTCAGACGATTTATTACACAACTCACACATCAAACTGAATGACATCTCAGCAGAGACTCTTCTCTTAAATAACATGGCATTCCTCTAGAAGCTTCTAACACACAAAAGGTGACCTTCGCGTCACATTGCATTCACTTCATTCATCCTTCACACCTCCCTGTTATCTCACCAGGGAACCTGTGCTCTTTGTTCTTGTCTAAGATGGTACACAATTATGCTCTCCCCATGTGCCGCCATACCCCCCCCCCCGAGCATCTTGGATAGAACAATAGAATAACAGTCTGTATGCTGTGATAGAACCATTAAACGTCAGTCCACATGCTGCTTGGGCTTCAGTCTTCTCCCATATCTGCTGTAATCAGGATTCACCGCCTCCGCAGCGCTGTCATGCTGGGGGGTTGATGTTTGGGGGGGAAAACTTTTTGTCTGTCCGTGTGGGTGCTCTGGGGAATCTTTTCTCTTGGGAGCTCCCCGTGGGGGTCTTCCACGCCGAAGGGCCCTCGCCAACAGCACCTGCTCGTCCGTCACCATGAAAGTGGGTTTGAGTCTGTCTATGCCAATCTTTTCCCTCCTACCCCCCAAGTCTAGCAAAAAATGCTTATCCCCTGTTTCCAGCACTCTGAACGGTCCATCATAGGGTGGGCACATTGGAGGGCGGTGGGCGTCGTGTCTGACAAACACGAACTCCGCGTTTTTCAAAGTTTTAGGCACAAAAGCGCGCGGAAAACTGTGGTGGGCAGGGCCCGGCAGCGTGCTTGTGTCTATGCTACGCTGCAACAGCTGAGAAGGGGAGCTGCCTGGCGCAGGATTATCTGGCAGAAACTCCCCGGGCAGCCGGAGTGGTTGCGCAAAAACGAGTTCTGCCGGGGAAGCTTCCAGATCCTCTTTAGGCGCAGAACGTAACCCCAATAAAACCCACGGTAGTTTGTCTACCCAATTTGCATCCGTCAGTGAAGCCCTGAGAGCCGCTTTCAATGATCTATGAAAACGTTCGCATAACCCATTAGCCTGTGGATTGTACGCGGTTGTGCGGTGAATTGTGACACCCAGGCTGCGGGCCACTGTTGACCAGAGTTCGGAAACAAATTGAGGGCCTCTGTCGGACGTAATGTCTGACGGGACTCTAAAACACGCCACCCATGTTGTTAAAAACGCGCGCGCCACCTCCTTGGCCGTGGTTGCCGCCAGCGGAACTGCTTCCGGCCAGCGATTGGTGCGGTCCACCATTGTCAGGAGATGCGTGTACCCCTCTGATGGCGGGAGGGGGCCCACGAGGTCCACGTGGACATGGTCGAACCTCTTAGCCGGAATGCGGAACGGCTCCAAAGGAGCCTTCGTGTGTCTGTGTACTTTGGCTCGTTGGCACGCCACGCAGGCTGCCGCCCACTCTTTCACTTGTTTGCGAAGGCTCGGCCACACAAATTTCTCTCCTACCATTTTGACTGACGCGTGCACTCCTGGTTGCGCCAAAAAGTGAACCGACTCAAACACGCGGCGGCGTCACGCGGCCGGGACCACGGGACGTGGGCGACCCGTGGAGACATCGCAGATTAGGGGGGGCATGCCATCCTGCAGCACCCTGCTCTCCAGCCTTAACCCTGTTGGTCCAGACTGGAGCGCGCGCACGTCCGCATCACTAACTTGCTCCGCGGCCATGGCTGTGTAATCTATCCCCACGCAGACCGGGGCCACCACGGCGCACGAGAGGCAGTCTGCCACTACATTCAGTTTGCCCGACACATGCTGAATATCGGTAGTAAACTCTGAGATCGCGGCCAGCTGTCTCTGCTGCCGGCCCGACCACGGTTCTGAAACCTTGGCCATTGCGAATGTTAGCGGCTTGTGGTCAACGAACGCGGTGAAACTGCGCCCTTCCAGCCAGAACTGGAAGCGGCGAATGGCCAGGTGGAGAGCCAGCAACTCTCTGTCGAACGCGCTGTATTTACGTTCACTGTCGCACAAAGTCCTGCTGAAAAAGGCGAGCGGCTGCCAAGCCCCGGCAACGCGCTGCTCCACGACAGCCCCTATGGCCACATCTGAAGCGTCAGTGGTGAGCGCTATGCGGGCCGTTGGGTCTGGATGTGCCAGCAATGCGGCGTTTGCCAGGGCTGCTTTGACTTCCGAGAACGCCCGCTCTCGCTCCGGGGTCCATTCGACCCTATCCGCGGGTTTCTGTTTTTTGAGCGCAGCGTACAATGGTTGCATGAGCTGCGCTGCGCGGGGAAGGAAACGGTTATAAAAGTTCACCATTCCCAAAAATTCTTGTAGTGCCCTGACCGTTTGCGGCCGGGGAAAATCTGCCACTGCGCGCACTTTGTCAGGCAGCGGGATCGCTCCTTCGGGAGAGACACGGTGCCCCAAAAAATCAATCCCCGTCACCCCGAACTGACATTTCGCTGGGTTGATTATTAACCCGTGCTCTTCCAACCTTCGGAAAACCATCGTGAGGTGGGTTTCGTGTTCGTCTTCTGACGTGCTGGCTACTAAGATATCGTCCAGGTAGACGAACACGAAAGGGAGATCGCACAGCACTGCATCCATCATGCATTGGAACGTCTGTGCAGCCCCTTTAAGCCCAAATGGCATGCGCAAAAACTCGAATAAACCGAACGGAGTTATTACCGCTGTTTTGGGTATGTCCTCAGCGCGCACTGGGACTTGGTGATAACCGCGGACCAGGTCTATTTTAGAAAAAACGCGCGCTCCTGCAAGGTGAACGGAAAAATCCTGAATGTGAGGAATTGGGTAGCAGTCGTGCGCTGTGGCGTTGTTCAACCTGCAGAAATCCCCGCAAGGTCACCACAAACCCTCAGCTTTAGGGACCATGTGTAGCGGGGAAGCCCATGGGCTCTTTGAGCGCCTGATGATGCCCAACCTCTCCAGGTTGGCGAACTCCTCATGCGCTATGGCCAGTTTAGCTGCGTCCAAGCGCCGAGGTCTTGCAAAAACGGGCGGCCCGGTGGTGGTGATAAAATGCTCCACCCCGTGTTTAGCGATGGCTGCCGAAAACGTCGGGACTGTGAGTGCTGGGAACTGAGTGAGCAGTGTGTGGAACTTACCGCATGTAGCTGTGACGTTGGCTTGTACTGTTGGCCGGGTCACTCGAGCTATACAGGGGAGAGAGTCAAAGGACAGTGCATTAACTAGGTGTCTGTTAGCGACATCTACCAACAAACCATGTGCATACAGAAAATCAGCCCCCAGTATATGGTAATTCAATGCTGCTATGACAAAAGTCCACTCAAATGTACGGCGTTGTAGAGACAAGAGTAGAGTCCTCTCACCAAAGGTCTTAATCTCCGAGCCGTTTGCTGCTGCCATCTCGGGGCCGCTAGATCCTGCCAGCCGGTCAGCGTAGGTCGGCCGGATGAAACTCTTCTGGGCGCCGGTGTCCACGAGGAAATGCCTCCCCGAGTGTGCGTCCGTCAAGTAGAGCAGTTTGTTCTCCTCCCCGAGGGTTGCGGCTGCTACCGATCCCCGATCTTGGCGTTTCCTGAGTCGCTTGAATTGGCACGGTGGTATACATTTGCGTGCCCTCTCTGCGAAGCGGCGGTGGTAGAAACAAAGCGTGTCTCCCCCGCGTTCCTTGGCCCCCGCTGCTGCTGCCGTCGGTGGCTCTGCTGCTGCTGTCGATGGCTCCTCACCTCCTCCGGTCGTTGCGCCGAGCTCAGTCACTGCCGCAATGGTCGTGAACGCCCTGGTGGCGACGATGATCCGGTCTGCTTCCCGGGCTAGCGCACGATAGTCCCGCTTGGCCAGCAATGGCGAATTGGCCAGGGTCGCTCTCGCCGCTGTCGGAAGATTCCGGAGGAAGAGGTGGGTAAAAATAAAATGGTCGTCGTCTGTGCCCTTTAACCTCAGCATCTTCTCCATCAGGTCTATGGCCGACCCGTCTCCCCACTCGATCCGCGTCAGGAGTCTCTCTGCTCTCTCACCATCCGAGAGTGTGTAGTGCTGGATGAGCGCAGCCTTCAGCGCGTCGTACTTGCCGTCGGTTGGTGGCTGATCGAGCAGGCTCTCTACGTGCTGAGCCGTGCGTGCGTCGAGCGCTGCGACCACATAGTGGAACTCGGTGTCATCCGCCGATATCCCCCGGAGGGTGAACTGCGCCTCGATGAGGTGGAATCAGGAGCGCGGGTTGTGCTGCCAAAAATCCGGTAGCTTGATCGCAACAGCACATGCGTGGCTGGGGGTTCCCGTCGAGGTTGGCTCCGGGGATCTTTCTTCGTGTTCCATGATTCGTCTTGGGTCACCAGTGTGGAGCGTGTAAATGAAGAGGCGGATTTGGCTCAGACGATTTATTACACAACTCACACATCAAGCATAGCCAGAATGACATCTCAGCAGAGACTCTTCTCTTAAATAACATGGCATTCCTCTAGAAGCTTCTAACACACAAAAGGTGACCTTCGCGTCACATTGCATTCACTTCATTCATCCTTCACACCTCCCTGTTATCTCACCAGGGAACCCCTGCTCTTTGTTCTTGTCTAAGATGGTACACAATTATGCTCTCCCCATGTGCCGCCATACCCTCCCGTACAGGAGATGGGACGCTGTTCTTCCTGTGAGCTCCGGTGGCTAAATTTTGCAAACCTAAACATGATGGCTTTTTGGGGATTTCCACAGCAGGTACAATTTATTTTCGATTATTGGAGTGTTCTGCCAATGTACAGCGAAGCTGGCGGATTTATTCGTCATTACAAACATCAGTAAATACGGTATTGTTTCTAGACACCATTGAATCATTCTTCCACGTACTGGCTGGTAGACAGTAGGGACACATCTGAGATCATAAATTTAAAGTTTTTGATCATATCTGATCTTGTGGTGAAAGCTCGTCATAATATTGATTTCAATGGTAAACTGCCGGTTTTTGTTATCTCCGTGCTTTGCGTGTTCACGTGAAGAACCCGGATGTGTAGATAGTCCTATTGTTTCTACAGCAGCGCCATCAGGTGCATCACCGGGTACCGATCTTGTTCCGGGTACCAATCTGGCAGCCACAGCCTCCAGGTGTCAGAAGAAGAAGAAGAAGAAGAAGAAGCGAGTTTTATTCTGAAAAACCCAGCCCGGAAGATATCTTTGTTGAGCTTCTAGCCAAGGTGGCAGAGAGGGTGCGTTATCCCGGTGGAGTGTTTTCTGCGGTCTGTTGAACTTCGTGGTAAAGGTAATGTGTTTGAATGATAAGAGAAGACGTTTAACGTGAGTGTGGAGGAAGCGTTGCGGTTATTTTCGTCTTTATTAACAGTAGTTTTTAGGTAATTTCCCGCAGCTGTGGCTGGTTTCCTGATTAATTCTCCAGGCTTTGAAGCAGTTTTAACTGAGCACCAGCACCTGTCCGCTGACATGGGGACATGTTACACTCAGCCAGCGACTCTAAAGACAGATTGGAGCAGGTTTTGACACCCTAAATTTTATTGGAGCCACAGAACATAATTGAGTCTTAACGGACGACATAAACCGGTGTGTCAACATGAGCGATGGGACGCTCTTCATCTTAAACAGCACTGTGTGAGATTTTCACCCTAAAACCATAATTGCGATGGTCCATGCACCTGCGCACAGGTGGATGTCTGTGGTGCCTCAGCCTGAGTGGGCCTGCATCACCTGGAACACCTCTGTGGAACCTTCCTGTTCCTGGGAGAACACCATAACACGCCATTTGTGATTTAACACAAGGGGGAAGGACCAATTTAATATGAGGTCCAAATTTGCAAGAATCAAGGTGCAAAGATATGACTAAATGGCAATTTAAACATTAAATTACAATTTAATCACAACAAATAAAAATTTAACCAGCATCCAGATGAGTGTTGTTAATTCATGTTAAAATTAACAGGAAAAAATTCACAAAGTTTTGAAAAAAGATATGAATTTATGAGGAAAAAGTTGAAAATTTACAGGAAAAATGTTGCCATTTAAAAAAAAATAAATAAATAAAAAAATCCCCCAGCAAATTTATGGGGAAAAAGTTAAATTCACAAATACTTGAGAAAAAAAGTTGCAAATTTACAGGAAAAAAAGTTGAAAAATTACAAGAAGAAAAAATTGTAAGTTTTTGTGACAAAGTCATGAATTTATGAGAAAAAGTTACAAATTGTGAAGGAAAAAAGTCACAAATTTATGAGAAAAGTTAGATTTATGAGAGCAAATTTGCAAAATGTGAAAAAAGCTGTACATTTTTTGAGAAGCCACAAATTTATGAGAAAAGAATTTACAGGAAAGAATTTGCAAATTTATGTGAAAAAAGATGTACATTTTTGAGAAGTTTTGCAAATTTACAGGAAAAAGTTGGCAATTTACAAGAAAAATGCAAAGTTATGTGGAAAAATTGTACATTTTTGAGAAGATGTCATAAACGACTTGCCCACTACAAAATCCCGCAATTTCATCTATGCAGACGACATCTGTTTGGCTTTCCAAGCACCAGACTTTGAGCCACTGGAACGGGTGCTCACGGAAGATCTTGCCAAACTGGACCAGTTCTGCAAAACCTGGCACCTAAAACCAAGCCCAGCAAAAACCGTCTCCAGTGTATTCCATCTCCACAATGTAAAAGCTGCCAGAGAACTAAACATCCACCTGAGCGGACTCAAGCTTAAGCATGCCTCGAATCCAGCCTACCTTGGAGTGACCCTTGATAGGACCTTATCCTTCAAAGAACATTTAAAGTGGACGGCTGCTAAGGTGAAGGCACAAAACAACCTGCTCTGCAAGCTCGCTGGTGCAAAATGGGGGGCAGTAGTCTCCACCCTGCGCACCTCAGCACTGGCCCTTTCATACTCTGTAGCAGAATATTGTGCCCCTGTCTGGTCCAGGTCATCCTACACACACCACGTAGACACCCAGCTCAACACAACCATGAGAACCATAACTGGGACAATCCGCTCAACACCACTCCCCTGGCTCCCTGTACTGTCAAACATAGCCCCCCCCCCCACACATCCGGCGAGCAGCACTAACTCAAAGGATGCTTCAAAAAGCCAAAGACTCTCCTCACTTACCAATCCATGCAGATATCTACACCCCACCCACTGCCCGACTTCCATCTAGACGGCCGATTTGGAAAAACCCTCCCCCAGTTGATTTCACCATCCAGACAGCTTGGCAAGAGGAATGGGAGACCAAGGAGGTCCCAAACAAACACCTGGTGACAAACCCCAACCAACAGGTCCCGGGCACCAACCTCCCAAGGAGACAGTGGTCTACACTCAATCGCTTCAGGACTGGACATGGCCCCTGCTTGGCCAGCCTTCACAGATGGGGCAGTAGCCCTAGCCCACTGTGCGCATGTGGAGAGGAGCAAACAATGGAACACGTCATAGAGGCTTGCCCGCTCCAAAGACTGGAAGGAGGATTACACACCCTCCATACAGCAAACCAGGAGGCAACTGCTTGGCTTGAGGACTTTGCATTCGCTAAATAAATAAATAAATAAGAAGAGTCAAATTTATGAGAAGAAATTTTAAAATTTACATGAAAAAAATCCACAGATTTTTGAGAAAAGTTACAAATTTACAGGAAAAATTTGCAAATTTATGTGAAAAGGTCAATTTTTGAGGGGGAAAAAATGACAAATTTGTGAGAATGTGGAGGAGGAAATCAGACGAGGCAGCAAGCTGACGACACAGAACTTTATTCTCCTCCAACACATACAGACTGCCCTGGGTCTCAAGGCGACCACTTTTATACTCTTTTGTCCCGCCCTTGGGACCAAGGGTGTGAAACATTAACACACGGGGCACCAATTATAAGATAAGATAAGATAAGCCTTTATTAGTCCCACAACGGGGAAATTCCAGGATTGCAACAGCACAGGGATAGCAACACTCAGAGCAACAATCAGAAGGCAAGAAAAAAAACAAGCAAGCAAGAGCAGCTAATAAACATATGTACGTATTACTATAAAATATATATATATACACACACACACAGACACACAGTGCAGAGCATTGTAGCTGGATGGAATAAATATATGAATATATGAACACACAGTGCAGAGCATTGTAGCTAGATGGAATAAATATGTAAATATATAAACACCCACAGTACGGAGCATTGCAGCTAGGTGGAATAAATATGCAAGTATATAAACACACACAGTGCGGAGCAATGTAGCTAGATGGAATAATATGTAGATATATAAATATATAAACACACCCAGTGCTGAGCATTGTAGCTAGATGGAATAAATATGCAAATATATAAACACACAGTGCAGAGCATTGTTGCTAGATGGAATGAAACAGCATAACCGTCTACTTAGTTATCCTACATGGTATGATTATGTGCCCATACATATTCTCACCCTCCATAGCGACCGGTATGTTCCTAGTTGTATGCCGGAGGGGACCATTGTGTAAGTCTATTGCATCTTTTGCATTCAAAAAACTATTAGTTTGTTACGTCTTTTTGCTATCTCTGCGAGCAGCCCTGCTTAGGTTGTACAGTCTGACAGCCGTTGGTAGGAAGGACCTACGAAACCTCTCGGTTGTGCACCTGGGATGATGTAGTCTGCTGCTAAATGAGCTCCTCAGTGCATTCAGTATGTCCTGCATAGGGTGGAACTCGGACTCCAGCAGAGATGACAGTTTAGCCACCGTCCTTCTCTCTCCTATCTCCTCCATCGGATCAAGGCGCTGCCCCAGGACAGAGCTAGCTTTCTTAATCAGTTTGTTCAGTCTCTTCCTATCGGCTGCAGTAATGCCACTGCCCCAGCAGACCACTCCAAAAGTGATGGCTGATGCCACCACCGTGTCATAGAATGACTTCAGCAGCGCCCCTTGTACACCAAAAGACCTGAGTCTCCTCAGCAGGAACAGCCTGCGCTGTCCCTTCTTGTAGAGTGCATCAGTATTGTGTGACCAGTCTAGTTTATTGTTCAGATGAATACCCAGGTACTTATAGGATGTCACCATCTCGATGTCTGTTCCCTGTATATTTACTGGTACTGTGAGGGGCTGCCCATGCCTGCGGCAGTCCACCACCAGCTCCTTAGTTTTCCTCGCGTTGATCTGGAGGCAGTTCCGATGGCACCAGTCCACGAAGTCCTGGATAAGCCCTCTGTACTCAGCCTCATCTCCAATGGAGATGAGGCCAACGATCGCAGAGTCATCAGAGAACTTCTGTAGATGGCAGTGTGTTGTGTTGTGTGAGAAGTCCGCAGTATAAAGAGTGAACAGGAAGGGAGCCAGCACTGTTCCCTGGGGGGCCCCCGTGCTACTGATGATCGTGTCGGACACACAGTCCCGGGTTCTCACAAACTGAGGCCGGTTCGTGAGGTAGTCCAGGATCCATGATGACAGGTGCTGGTCCACCCCTGCGCGCAGCAGCTTGTCCTTCAGGATCATCGGTTGGATGGTGTTGAAAGCACTGGAGAAGTCAAAGAACATGATCCTCACCATATTCCCGGGCTTCTCCAGGTGGGACAGAGAACGGTGAAGGAGGAAGATCACCGCATCCTCCACCCCAATGCCATGCTGGTAGGCGAACTGGAGTGGATCCATCGCTGGTTCCACCAGGGGGCGGAGGTGAGCAAGGAGCAGTCTCTCCAGGGTCTTCATCAAGTGGGACGTCAAGGCCACCGGTCTGTAGCTGTTCAGGTCTTTGGGGTGGGAAGTTTTTGGTACAGGTACCACACAAGATGTTTTCCACAGCTGTGGTACCTGTATTATGTACACACATTTACACACTATGTACACAATTATGTACACACATCAACATACAGTACACACAGCATGACTTATTACCATACTTTCATGCCCCGGTGACTTCAGGTGTGAACCCTGTTACAGCTGGGGCAAAGGCACCTCTTGCCTAGTCTTAAAAACCCACTAGCGCTACGGCTCCCCTCGTTGTCTCCGCTCCTCTGTTCACTATTAACATTTCTCATCTCCCCCCCCCCCCCAACCTCAAGCCCTGGGCATCCTGGGTATGACGTTAAACTGCATCTGGGCGAGGGGGTCTGTTGGACTAGGAGGATGATGATGGAGTGCCTCTTAACCGTCGCTGATACTCCCAGGTGTCGCTTAGGCAAGGACTAGTACCTGTTAGCCTCCCTTACCAGGGTTACGGTAAAACTCTCTAACAACTTTGTGTGTTATAATCCCCTAAGGGGACCCAGGGTTAAAGTGGTTCCGAGCACCCCCTTGCTGCTCATATGAAGTGACAAATGGGGCAACTTGTTTGCCGTGAGTTGCGACCCATGTCAGTGGAGGAAGAGATTCTGGTTCTTGAGGAATGTGTCTTGCTGCGGCTCTCACAAGTCCAGCACAGTGCTTTGGCTCCTACTTCGACAGGAGGTTGGAAGGGCCCGGTCCAATCAATTGGCTTGTCAAGGTCTACTCTGGGATGTCTTTTGTAAGTATAAAATCTCCTAATCCCAGAAGCCTATGGTGGAGGGTCAGTCGAGTAACTTGCACTTTTGTGCTTTATTGCTCGAGTATACCATCCCTGTATCCCTGGTGCATAACCTGCAGGAAGTCCGCGGCTCTGTGCATCCCCTTGTAGGGCTCCGAGGAGGGTGGGGAGCAGGGATGATGAATCATACTCTATAAAATATGGCTACTAAACAAACCCCTAAAAAAACGAATGTTGGAAGATGATGTGGATGACCCAGGAACTGGCAGGATGGCTCTTTCAAATGGTGATAATTGGCTGAGGCTTATTGTTTTAAAGTCGCTGTTGTCAGATATGCTTCTTTCTAAGCTGTCCCTTTTTGCTATACAGAAAGGAATTTCAGGTATTGCAGGGTCAGTTAAGGATGTTAAAAAACTGAGGTCTGGCCAGACTTTGGTGGAATTCTTAAAGAAATCCCATTCTGAAAATTTGTTACGGTGTAATGTGCTGGCTGGTGTTCTAATGAAGGCTTTTCCTCACCCTTCTCTAAACGGCCGCAAAGGGGTAAATCGTACTAGAGAACTCCACTATATGGAAGAGGATGAAATAGCCTCAGAACTGCAACAACAAGGAGTAACACATGTGAAGAGGATAACCATTAAAAAAGATGACCGAACAGTAAAAACTTGCACTTACATTCTGACGTTCAACTGGCATGAACTTCCAGAAATAATCCAAATAGGATATCTGAGTGTAACTGTTGATACCTTTGTTCCAAACCCATTGAGATGTTTTAACCCTTTAACTGCCAAATTCGCCATATGGCGCCTGGGGAAACGCAAGACAACTCAAGGCCCCCCTAGTGGTCAAGAGTGGTAAAATTTTATAGTTTGTCAATAAAATAGTTCAGATTTCTAAGGCTATAATTTGAAAGTTACAAGAGATAATGGCTTGCTGTCAATCAGAAAGATGTAGAATATGATCCGAAGTTTCAGATAGAAATAAATTTACGCATCTAATTCACATAATGTCGTGGCAGCTATATAAATTACATAATTCAGTCAAAAGTGGACTTTGGACACATTTACATAAAGAATGGTCTTTTTGTTGTTTTTTTTTTTTTTTTTACTCCAATTTGTCTACAGGGGTATGTTTTTATCTAATCTTCAAAGTATATGAACCAGAAAATCAATGAAATGTAAAAAAAAAAAAAAAAAAAAAACCAACATATTTCTCTCTTACCTGTTACCGGGAGGGGGGCTCACCCGCCCACGTGACCGGTCCATTTTTGTCCATCGTAGCCGATGTTTGTGTGCTTGGTCAGCCATATACACCGTGTATCACATCTACAAACTCTTATGATTACCCCACGTGAATTTCATTTGTATTACGTGGCTATTTGGTATATTATTCTTGCAGGAATCCATGCTGCCCGTCGGCACCGCCATCTTGGTACTGGGAGCTCTGTTTTTTGTTACATCAACCTCGATGTAACCCGTTCACTTAGTAATTTACAACCATGTAACACATCTACAAACTCTTATGATTATCCCAAGTGAATTTCGTTTGTATTTCACGGCTATTTTTCCCGTTTCATGCAGTTTCCGTCATCATCGCTGTCACGATGACCTAACACGGCAGCATCCACATTGGTGTATGAGCTCAAAGTGGAAAAAGGAAGAATAATGAGGATTTCTCCTTCTTTGCTATATTCCATGTCAGCCATGATTCCTTTGGCACGTGTGTGCCACCTTCTAAACTGTCAGATCAATAGAGATTACAAATTCTCAGTATAGCCGGGGGACGTCAATAAGTTGACACATGCAGTTGCTGCGCTGTGCCACTGGGGGCGCATGACCTGTGCATTTAATCTGGGCAGTTAAAGGGTTAACTGCCAAAAGTTTGGCCATGGCTCCACAGGGTGTAGGAATAAACCAGTCTGCTGCAAATGTGGAGAAGAAAGGCATGAGCTGACCTGCGCAACACCTCCCAAATGTAGTAACTGTTTAGGCAATCATGCATCATCATTGAAGGAATGTCCTTGTTGGATCAAGGAAAAAGAAATTCAAACTGTCAAATGTACGACGAAAATTACTGGTGCATTCCAAATAACCGTACATGTACGGGTATTTATTTCGCCCAAAAATGCAGCCCTATACGGTCTTATTTGGGTCTGTACGCTTATCAGAACGCGTGGACCTGAACATAGGTCCCAGTCGTGGGTGTTCTCCGGAGAGTTTCGCCTGGAAACTCTGCGTCGTAAGTCTCCCTGAAGCGGAAGGGAGGGCAGATCAGTCAGGCTGCTGCGTTAGCTTGTCGTCGGAGAATCACCGCCGGGTGCTGCATTCGTTGCCATCAGGACACCAGCAAGGCTGTCCAAACCAGAAGGTTGCGTTGCACAAAGCGTGTGTATTTTCGGGGTCCGCGCCGGCTTTGACATGAAGGACATTTTTTTGAGATTTATTCAAAGCTTTACCGATTGAAGTGTGGCACTCGTATGTATATATTTTTTCAAGTGTGTGTGTGTGTACTAAGCAGCAGGCCCACAGCCACTAAATCACTCCTCATAATAGGAGTGTTCACCGTGTCATCACGCGAGTATGTCACGTGATGTTAACACAGCGCTGGTGGGCAAGACACTAACGTGTTGCGTGTTGAGCAGACGCTTCTGCCGATTCGGAGACGTTTTGCGGCAAAATGCCACAGTCTTGTGTTGTTAAAGATTGTACCAACAGGTGGGAGAAGGGGGGGAAATTGTCCTGGAATAGGATTCCTGCAGATCCAGAGCGCAGGCGAGTGTGGCTGGCAGCATTGAACCGCAAAGACTGGGTCCCAGGGGAGGATGTCCGCGTGTGTGATTTTAATTAACTAATTCATCTGCACAACAGTTCTAGGGTATAATAAATAATTATGGTCATAATTATAGTGGTACCCTTTTTATATGTCACCATCTTACTAGGGCCAAAGAATTAACATTTAGACTGTCATCTCTCATTGAGGTGACAAATACACTGATTGTAAAAACCTAGTGCCAAATTTACAAAGTCAATCACATTATACAAGCAACTTAGTATTAACGGTAAGACATAACCCACCGTGTACTGTAAAACCCTTTTCTTTGCCCTTTATTTCACAAATATTGCGAGGCCTGTGTAGATTAACAAAATTTAAGAAGAGTGCAAAATTCATGCTCTGCTAGAAAACAGTGAAAATGTAAGGTGCTCATTTACATGTACATACAGATTATAAAATAGAAGTTGCAGCAAAATTTAAGTTTAACAGTATAGACCAAGCACTAGAAATACAGGATCAGTCATATAAGATGGGGACCACTGTGACTATAGAGTAAATGTAATCATTAATCTAGAGAACAACAATACATGCATTTTGAATGCTAAACATTAGTGGTGGCCATTTTACAAAAAGGTCCATCCTGAGTCGAGATCCATCCAATCACATAGCAATAAATTTAGTATTCTGAGGTCATGAACATAGTGCACTGTAATTATTTTTTTTTTTTTGCTGCATGTATTGGCAACAGTTGAACACAGAAACCTGCCACAGTAGCCTATCCAGCAAGAACTACACTCCAGCCAGTTAAATGTCATACACTGCTGAATTAAATTAATTCAGCCTAGTTTAAAATGGACTGCTAATATTTTAAAGTGGAAAAGCAAAGAGGTGGTTTCCTGGGTGTCAAAAATACTGGCATGAACACTTAGAAACTGGCTGAGTTGAGAGACGAGGCACAAAGGAGAAGACCAGGAAAATCACAGCTGACACTGACAACACCAGTGTGTGTCTGTAACAACTGCTTGTGACACAGAGGAAGTCACTCAGAACATTTCTTATGCCATTAATTAATCATCAGAACTGGAAGCTTTACATCCTGGACAAACCCAGTGACCCCTTGGTTTCCGCCTGATGTTAACACAAGAATAGTGAAACCATGTTATGTCACATGTTGGATTGTCACAAGCAATCATCTTCCCAGCTGCTGGCTTGTTACAGACACACACTAGCTGTACTTCAGCCTCTTCCTCAGTGTCACCTGTGATTTCCAGCTTCCTGGTTAAGATCTCTGGCAGAAAGAGATGTTCTTTGCTTTAACTTCAATTCATCATTCAAGAATCGAGTCATTGCAATTGGACTTCAGATGTCACAAACTAGAATTGACTAGATGAATCACTGACACAGTGACAGTACGCGTGACTGTCAGGCCAGAGATGGAAACGTGCAGGCAGGTCAGTTTCATCCTTTTTCAGAGAGTGAACCGCAGGACTCAGGCATTGACAAGGAACCTCTGCGATGCCACGATATCTCATAATCTTTGTACAATAAATGCTAGTGTCTTATTATTTTGTTAACATAAGATATTGAGCAAAATATGAGCGTTTCTGTGGATTGTTTCGCTCACCAAACATGGGTTCACGCAAAAGGCATTGCAACGCTGCAATGTTTTCTTGCCCACCAGCGGACTGCGCATGCGCTAGAATTACGCTTTGTTTACCAAACATGAACACTCCAATTGGCTGAAAAAGCTGTCGGAGGCACTTCCTTTATTTCCGTATTATCTCGGCTGTGTTCGGGATACACGTGCCGGTTGTTTACAAAACAGTCTACATGTCGTCATGCCATGTGCCCGGGGCCATGCGCGGAGCAGCAGACGATTGCTTCTGAAGTGTCTGACCCGGTGTCTGACGGTTTTGATTTAAAGTTGAAGAAATACTCTATGAAACAGAGGAGTTGGGAAAGCAGGTTTGTAAGCTGATTTGCAATATTATGAATATACTGGTACATTTGTTGTATTATTTTTTTTTTCAAATGTTTAAACTTCACCATTAAATTTGGTAAATTTTAAATTGCTATTAATGTTCCTCTGATAAATTGTTCATACAATATTTTCAGAAGAAATAAAACCAATTCAGAAGGTGGTTTCTTTTAATTTTGTAGATATTTAAATATCTCAGGCATAATTATGAACATTATTTAACTTTGTATGTATTGTGCGTCCCTATACTATTATTGCGCACCTATACTTTTATTGAAATTTTAACAAATTTCCAGCCTATACTATTATTACGCCCTATACTCTTATTAAAATTTTCAGTTTTTTCCACCCTATACTATTATTCCTACCTATACTCTAATTTGGAATGCACCAGTAAAGCTACCCTGAGGCACGTAAACTGGTAGGTTTCCCAAAGTACAAATTCCAGCAGACTTTCTCCTCTGTTGTGAAACCTAAGATGCAGCCTGATGAGTGCCAGACAGATCTGACCTGGTTAACTAAAGATAAGCCCTCATTATTAAGTAGTATTAAAAATTCTGGAGTCCCAGTTAAAAGTAAAACAAGCACTCAGTGCCTGACTGCAATAAGCCAACCCTTAAGTCAGAGTCTAAGCAAGTCCACAGAACAAAACCTATCATCAAAAGAAAAGAAAAAAACATCCAGCTCCTCTACTCAGGCAAAATCAAGCCAAGAAAATAAACTGCAAAAGAATGGGAATCCAGAAGATGCAGAAATGTCTGAAGTCACAACTTGCCGTAGTCGCAGCCCCTCCCCCAAAAGCAAGCATAAGGAGCGTGCTTTTGTTTTACCTACCTGATGGTGGGTAGCCACATTATCCAGCGGAACTGTCGTGGCTTTAAGGCCAATTTCTCTGAAGTGCAGCGTTTAGCTGCTAGTTTTAATCCCCTTGCTTTTTGCCTTCAAGAAACTCTTCTGCTGTCAACAACCCCATGTCTCTGAAACATTATACTATGTATAATACATATGGTCCAAATGTGCATCGTCCATCTGGTGGTTCAACAATTTTAGTAAGGAATGACCTAATTCACAGCCACTTGGCTTTAGTCTCCAACTTTCAAGCAGTGGCAGTTTGTCTAACTTTGCATAAAGCAATAACCTTATGCTCTGTCTATATACCACCAGATATGATTGTGACACCGGAAAGTCTTGATGACCTTCATAATCAGTTGCCATCCCCATACATCCTTATGGGTGATTTTAATGGTCATAATCCTCTGTGGGGAGGAATTTGCGCAAATGCAAAAGGCAAGATACTGGGGGATTTTATTGCTAAAAATGATCTAGGTCTTTGGAATGATGGGTGACCACTTTCCACTAATATTGACGTCTACAGAAGTGGATGTGCAATCAAGAACTCCGCGATGGCAACTCAAAAAAGCAAACAGGTCTTCTTTTGTTTCTCTGGGCAAAGGGAAATTCAGAACCTCAACCACACTGTCATTCTGTTCAGAGCTTTGCTCAATTGCAGATAAGGCTGTCCCAAAAACATCAGCAAAGCCGCATCATAGGTCCAACCCATGGTTCAATGATGACTGCAAAAAGGCCATTGAGGCAAAGAAAAAAGCACAGAGGGTGTTCAGTAAACATCCAACAACAGAAAACCTGACCAGATTTAAAATCTGTCGAGCTAAAGCACGCAGGATCATCAGTGAAGCAAAGAGACAGCCCCACATCCAACACATCTACCCAAAAGATCTGGGATTTAATTAGAAAGATGAAGGGTAAGGAGAATGAACTTCATATACAGCTTATTAATCATCAGGGCAATTTGCTGATGACAAAATATGAAATGGCTAATCAACTAGCACAATCGTTTGAGAAGAATTCATCTACTGGAAACTATCGTCCTGAGTTCCAAATCATACAAGCACAAGAAGAACAAAAAGAAAAACTTTTGTTCAGATAACTCAGAACCATACAACCAAGATTTCACTATGGAAGAACTTTTGTTCTCAATAAGGAACTCTCATGACACTGCTGTGGGGCCAGATAAAATTCATTCAGTTTTTAACCCCCCCCCCCCCCCCCAAAATGCACTATCCATTCTCTTGATAGTTTTCAACATCTGGAATTCGGGCAGTATTCCTGAAAGCTGAAAAGAAGCAGTAGTTATACCTGTTCCAAAACCCGGGAAAGATCAGGTTCAGGTTACTTTATTTGTACCCGTAGGTAGATTTGTTATATATCTGTTTGATCATACTGATACCGTCCAATAGCTCTGACAAGTTGCCTCTGTAAAACCATGGAAAGAATGGTAAACAATCGCCATGTGTGGGTGCTTGAGTCTGAAGGCCTTTTAACTGATTACCAGTGTGGCTTCAGACATAGTAAAAGCACTTTAGACTACCTTATCAGATTAGAGGCCTATATATGTGATGGTTTTATTAGAAAAGAACATGTAGTTGCTGTATTTTTTGACTTAGAAAAAGCATATGACACAACATGGAAATACGGTATTTTAAGAGACCTACTGTACATGACATGGGTTTTAGGGGACATTTGCCCTTTTTCATTTCAGACTTTTTGTCCAATAGACACTTTAGAGTCCGAGTAGGAGATACCCTTTCAGAGCCCCATGTGCAAGAACAAGAAGTCCCCAGGGAAGCATCCTCTCGGTTACTCTTTTTAGCATTAAGATTAACTAGTACATACCCGTGGATACCCATCCATGCCCATAGAAACCAAGTATCAGCAAGTATTTCTGCATGCTGAAGGGTCTCCTCCTGTCTCAGATGGCTGTGTTGTTCACAGCCATGCCTGCAGCGTACTGCT
This sequence comes from Pholidichthys leucotaenia, assembly GCA_020510985.1. Classification (NCBI taxonomy): domain Eukaryota; kingdom Metazoa; phylum Chordata; class Actinopteri; order Cichliformes; family Pholidichthyidae; genus Pholidichthys; species Pholidichthys leucotaenia. The sequence continues at coordinate 225,269,458 of CM035840.1, forward strand.
GGAACCTGAGGTGTTTCATGTTCACGGCATCTTTGCTGAAGTGCAGCAGTTCTCCTCATTCTATTGCTGTCCATCTGGTGGGTCTTCTTTGTTCAGATCACTGGTTGAGGGATAGGTGCGTGGTAATTCCAGTTCATGGGCAGGATCATGAAAATAGATCTGAACAAAAAGTGGCTTTCGACCCTGTTCAGGAAGGCCCACGCATGCCCGTAGAAACCAAGAAACCGGAGCACACGGAGAAAATCAGCGCTTTGCTTGGCATTTTACACATTTGTAGTGTAGACTGGCATTCTTCAAGGTTACACATTTTTACTGTGTCAGCACCTCTTTAAAAATGACATTTGCTGAGAAAGCAACGCTTTTGCTTAGCTTCATCTTGAGCAAGAATACGAAGACTGCTTGATCTGGCAACTGTGCTTGCGGCAACGTAGAATTGGCCATGGCTGAAGAAATCTGTTGTGCAGAAAACACGAACATGCTGTAAAGACTGGCCCTGTGACTTATTCACCTTGGCAGTTTTGAGCCATACGACATCAAGACACATTAGTCTAGGCATCATGAGTGATGGTCTATATGACATCAAGACGCATTTTTCTATGAGCCATATGACATCATAAAGACACATGGAGTCCTATGATGCCCGAGTTCATAGGATGTCCTATGATGTTCAGGCAGCGATCATAGGCTGTCCTATGATCGTGACAGACACGCAGAGATTTCTTGCTTTTATAGAGTGATGATAGTGTAGTTGGTGCTTTTAGACCAAATACCTTTTGTAGTCTTTGCGTAGATGACCTCTGCATTTGCTACAGGGGGAAAGACATGAGCACAGTCGAAAAGCAACTACAGCTGTGCATAAATAAAATTAATGTTTGCATGGGTTTACTCTGGGATTTCTCCGGTTTCCTCCCATATTCCAAAAACATGCAAGTTAGGTTAATTGGTATCAACAGGGGATTCTAAATTGTCCTTGGGTATGGCTGTGAGAGTGAATGGTTGTCTGTCTCTCTGTGTTGGCCCTGCGATGGACTGGCGATCTGTCCGGGATTTACCCTGCCTCTCGCCCAAAGATGCTGAGATAGGCTCCAGCCCCCCCCCCCCCCCCCCCCGCAACCTGAAAATGATTAAGCAGAAGAAGATGGATGGATGGAGGTGGTCAGTTAGTAATCACTCTATAAAAGCAAAAAAATCTCTGTGTGTGTCTGTCACATTTATAGGACATCATAGGACAGCCTATGATCTCTGCCTGAACATCATAGGATGTCCTTTGAACTCGGGCATCATAGGAGGACTTGCGCCGTCTATATGACAGCACATAGACAAATGTGTCTGTGCCGTCATATACCTGTCTCATGGGTCGGGCCGTCGGTGGCTCAACCGGCATCCCCACCCTTCCGAGGGCATGGAGGGTGAAACAGGGCATCCTGGTAGAACTATCTGCCACAGGCCTGTGGTGGACCATTCCCAGTTACATGGGGTGAGACTGGACATCCTGGCAGATAAACACATCTGTCGCAAGGTCTGTGGTGGACTGTGCCAGTTGGTGCATTGTGACATGCACTACACAAAGAGCAGAGATAAACAAACCTATCATCTGGTCAGTAACTGCAACAGATACTGGAGTCAGTTTGTCTTGGCTTGTTCTTGCCACTGATAATACCTTTATCTGTCAAGAATGTGCCGCTAGTCCAGCAAAAGCTAGCAGTACTCAAATACTTTGCAGTTTCATGAAATGGTCAACCAGAAAGCAACTCATACCGGCTTGGACATCGCCCGGGCTTACAAGGTCCACGCTGATCTATTCACACTCCGACAGGCAGCAAAAAGTAAGCTAGGAGCAGGAAGACAAAAGAGGAGGAAAACAGCAGCCTTGTGTGTAGCAGAATGGAATGTACGCACTCTGTTGGACAGAACAACATCACAGCGCTCAGAAAGACAGACCGCACTTGTGGCCCTGGAAATGAACAGGTACAATGTAGACATAGCTGCACTTAGTGAAACAAGATTGCCTGGATATGACAGCTTGGAAGACCATGGGTACATCTTCTTTTGGAGTGAGAGATCAACTCAAGAAAGGAGAGAAGCAGAAGTGGGCTTTGCAGTTAGAAAGGAGATAGCAGCAATGCTTGATGAGGAACCGGTGCCAGTCAACGACAGGGTAATGACTGAGACTCCCACTACAGCAGAAGATGTATGTCACACTCATCAGTGTATGTGCCCCAACAATGACCAACACGGAGGAGGTGAAGGAAGAGTTCTACAGTGATTTATGTGAGACTATCAGGTGTGTACCGACTAATGACAGGCTGATTCTTGTTGGAGATTTTAATGCCAGAGTTGGTTTGGATACTGAGAAATGGAAAGGAGTGCTAGGCAGTCATGGAGTAGGCAAGTGCAATGCTAATGGAGAACTTCTACTTGGACTATGTTCAGAGTACAACCTTGTGATAACCAACACTCTATTTAAGCACAAGGACGCACACAAGAAGACATGGATGCACCCAAGATCCAAGCACTGGCACTTAATAGACTACATCATAGTCAGGCAGAGAGACATAAGGGATGTATTGAACACCAGAGCAATGAGAGGTGCGGACTGTGGTACGATCATGTTATGCTGAGATCTAGATTAAGGATTTGGAGACGAAAACAGCACTGCAGGACGGGTGCGAAGCCACCACGGAAGCTAAACACTAGTGCACTGAAAGGCCAAAAGAAGCAGGAAGAACTTGCACAGGAAATGGATGAAAACTTGAAAGACTGGGACAGCAACAACTCAGAGAATGACATAGAAGAGAAATGGGCAACACTGAAGGATACGGTGTATCAGACTGTGAGTGATGTATTAGGCCACCCTGAGAGGAAACATCAAGATTGGTTTGAACACCTGAAGAAACTACTAGAAGCGAGGAATACAGCTAGGCAGGAAAACCTACAGTGTAACACAAGGTCCAAGAAGAAGAAATACTCAAAGGCTCAGTGAGCTGCAGAAGTACACCAGAGAGATGAAGTCCAACTGGTGGGATGAAAAAGCGGAGGAACTTCAAACTGCAGCAGACAGGAAGGACATGAAAACATTCTTCAGAGGTATGAGAGAAATCTACGGCCCTAAACCAAGAGGATTGATCCAACTAAAGGCTATGGATGGTGAAACGGTTTTGCAGGAGAAAGACAAGATCCTGGACAGATTTGCAGACCACTTTGACCAACTACTAAACAGCCCTGGAGATCTTTCTGAAGAGTTTGCTAAAGAAGCTCTAGTGCAGTGACCAGCTGTATGAAGTCTGAATGAACCACCAAATTTTGATGAACTAATGGCAGTTGTCAGGACAACACAGGATGGTGAAGCTCCAGGAAGGGATGGAATTCCAGCAGAAGTGTGGAAATTTGGTGGTGGTCAGCTGACCAACTGCCTGCACAAGCCCATCCAAGAGATATGGAATGCCCAGAAAGTACCTCAGGACTGGAAGGATGCAAGTATTGTGCCTTTGTTCAAGAAAGGTGACAGGAAAGATTGTGGAAATTACCGAGGTATATCACTGCTAGCCACTGTTTGGTAAGATTCTCTCACGTGTACTACTGAACGGACTCAATGAACACGTCACGCAGAATGTACTACCGGAAACCCAGTGCGGCTTTAGAAGTGGAAGAAGCACAATGGACATGATTTTCTGCTTGAAACGGGTTCAAGAAAAGTGTATTGAACAGAACATGTCATTTTATGTAGTCTTCATTGACTTCAGTAAAGCCTTCGATACTGTTTTGCAACAAGGACCTTGGCAGGTACTTAAGAAACATGGTTGTACAAAGAAGTTTGTCAGCCTGATCGAGGCACTCTGTACAGGTATGCAAGCAAACGTGGCAATGAGTGGTTCAGTATCTAAAGACTTTTCAGTAAGCAGCGGGGTGAAACAAGGGTGTGTGCGCTGGTGCCTACACTCTTCTCGCTATATCTGGCAGCCATGCTTGAGGTGCCCTTCAACGATACTTCAGAAGGAGTATACATTCAAACAAGGAAAGAAGCAGACTTGTTCAGTGCGGCACAGTTGAAAGCTAAGAGTAAGACATCGATAAAGATAGTAAGAGAAATATTCTTTGCCAACGACAGTGCTGTAGTTGCACACAGTGTGGAAGATATGCAATCTTTAGTGGAGAAATTTGCAAGAGCAGCTAACCAATTCAGTCTCCAAATGAGCATCAAGAAGACAGTGCCTTTATCAACCACCAAAGTTCCAAGTATCAACATCATTACCAGAAGAGATCAGCATTGGTACAGTGCCATTAGTCAAGTGCAAGACTTTCAAGTATCTAGGGAGTACTGTTTCAGAGAATGCTAGGCTGGAGGATGAACTATCTCTCAGAATGGGAAGAGCGAGCGCTGTGTTTGGAAACTTGAGGGAGAGACTGTGGAACAATCGACATGTCTATCCGTGTGAAATGCAAAGTGTACAGAACGACAGTACTGGCTACTCTATTGTACGGTGCTGAAACTTGGACTGTCTACAGAGTACAGGTGAAGAAACTCCACGCGTACATGATGAGACACCTTCGAGCCATAATGAACATCTCATGGAAAGACAAGATAACCAACATAGAAGTGTTGAAACGAGCTGGTCTACCATCAATGGAGGACATGCTAGTACAGATGAACCTGAGATGGCTCGGACATGTTGAGAGGATGGACCACCAGCGTCTCCCTCGGCAGTTACTCTACTCACATTTATGCGAGGGCAAACGCAATCAGGGTAGACCGAGGCTCAGATTTAAAGACACTTTAAAAAGAGACTTGAAGAAGTTGGACATGGACGGGAGTTCCTTGCAGCGGAAGGCTAAGGACAGAGCTGTGTGGCGGAATCTGATCAGACCTAAATGAAACAGTCACTGTCACCCACGACAGAGTGCTATGATGATGAGACAAATGTGTCTTTATGTCATATACATCAAGCCCACGGCACATAGACAAATGCGTCTTACAGACAAATGTCTTTATGATGTCATATACATCAAGCCTGCCTTCATGTCTTTGTCATATGCAGTGACAGACATCAGGCAACATGTCTTTATGATGTCATATACAGTGAGTCCATGCCAGAAAGCCTCTTTTTGCTCAGATCTATTTTCATGATCCTGCCCATGAATTGGAATTATGATGCAACTATCCCTCAACCAGTGGTCTCAATAGAATGAGAACTGCTGCACATCAGAAAAGATGCCGTGAACATGAAACACTTCAGGTTCCACCAGTACGCCGTAGGCATGACTGTCAACAACACAGCCATCTGAAACAGGAGACCCTTCAGCAACGGGCATGCAGAAATACTTGCTTATACTTGGTTTCTACGGGCATAGATGGGTATGCACGGGTATGTAATAGTGGTTTTAAATTTTCAAAAACAAAAACTGTCTGCATGCAGTTTGGCCTGCTGCGGTCTCTTCACCTCGACCCTGAGCTTTTCATAGATGGAGAAGCTGTCAAGGTGGTAAAAGAAACCAAATTCCTTGGACTTATTTTTGATAATAAGCTGTCCTTTATACCACATATACAATTTCTATGAATCAAATGTTTTAAAGCCCTTGATATTATTAAAGTTTTGGCAAAAACTAAATGGGGTGCGGACTCTGCTGTGCTGCTGTATCTCTATAGAGCACTTGTAAGATCGCGGTTAGAGTATGAGAGCATAGTTTATGGATCAGCAAGGAAAACCTGCATCAGGATGCTGGAAGCTGTCCATCACCAGGGACTAAGGCTTGCCTTAGGAACTTCTTCTTCTCTCAGTTACTGGCGGATAGCAAACAACTGAAAGGTGCATACCGCCACCTACTGTACAAGAGTGTGTAACATTGTCATCTGAGCCCGACCCCTAAATTCTGACTTAATCCTGTGTTATTTAAAAAAGAGAAAAGAGCCCTCCTCGTTATTCTTATTGCCTCTCCATCTGTTCCCAGAATCCCAGTTAAATCCCATTCCCTACCAGCTTCTCGAACTTCATTTTCCATTATGTCTTTAATGTCCGTATTTGTGACAGTGTAATAAGATGTGCTCGACATTGCCTTGGGGGCTTTCAGAACCTCTCCTGTTAAAAGTTTGTATGTTGAAGCAAACGAGCCTTCACTTCAAAACAGGCGCCTGAAATTGGCTCTCTAGTATATGGTTAAACTTAAAGCAGACCATAGGAATCCAGCCTATTCTGCAGTTTTTCACCCTTGATTTTTGCAGATGTATAAGGTCAGACCTAAGAGCATCACTCCTTTTGGACTCCGTATAGAACCTCACCTGGTAAAATTAAACCCTGATATGAGCAACATAATACAGACACAGTTTTGTCCCATTCCTCCATGGAGTTTGAGGAAACCCAATAATCATTCTGGATCTGAGCCAAAACAAAAAGACACTCACCCAAATGTGGACCAGCAGCAGATCTTGGACATAAAATGCCGTATTCCTCACCATATTTCCATATACTCGGATGGCTCTAAAGTAGATGGCTCAGTCTCTGCTGCAATTGTCACCAGGCACAATCAGCATGGTTTGCGGATTCCCAAACAATGTTCAGTTTTTACAGCAGAGGCTCGTGCTTTGCTTCTAGCATTGGAACACATTGAGAGAACCAAACAACAGAGCTCCTTAATTTTTACTGACTCCAGGTCCTGTCTTCAGGCACTTGGGTTTTTAAAGACTGATCACCCCATTATTATCCGGATTTTAGAGAAATTAGTTTTTTTTTTACAGAAACATAATTTTAATATCATCTTCTGTTGGATCCTCAGCCATGTTGGTCTGTCAGGTAACGAGCAGGCAGACAATGCTGCCAAGAGATCCCTTACCCAAGAAGTCACTCCATGCCAGATCCCAGCCTCAGACCTCAGGCCTCTGATAACTCCTATATTTTAAAGAAGTGGCAGACTGAATGGGACACATGTACTGCAAATAACCTGCATGATATTAAACCTGCCATAAGCCATAGATGTTTGCATCACTTTCAAAACCGTCATGATGAGGTAGTGTACACTAGATGCCGTATTGGCCACTCAAGGCTTACGCACAGCTTTTTATTAAAAGGTGAAGCCCCACCATCTTGTCAGTTGTGCGGAGGTTTTTTTTTTTTTTTTTTTTTTATCAATAAAGCATATTTTACTTGACTGTCCTGCTCTCATGACATCAAGACAACGGTTTTATACTCAAGCCACTGAAGGATATTTTTAATAAGGCACCACCAAAGAAAATTTTAGGGTTTTTAGCATATGTGCATCTGAAGCATCTTATCTAATTTTTCTATTTTATTGTATCTACATATCTATCTCGCTCTGTTTATTTGTTTTATTTATCATCCTGTCTCTATATAATTTTTAACCTTTGTATTATGTTGAAAAAAAATTACATTGATTATGTTTCGGCCATTTTGACCTGTACTGTGTAAATCCACTCAAAACAGTCAAAAAACAGGTTAAACCAATAACAACTTTATTTTAGATTATATAAACATTTATAAAGGAGACATAATACATCTTTAATTTCAACACTATTTAATTTCAACACTATATTTAATAACTATTTTGTTCAAGTTTTTCCCTCTGCATTTTTTTTTTCATTTAACTTGCCCCTTTTTCTCACATTTTCCATGTTCAGCATTTTCAATGCTCTCCACATGATGGACAGAATGTAACTGTGTGCTTTCTGCAGATGTAATTCTTGCATTTCACACAAGAGGTACTTGTTTTACTGTCCCCTCGGGAGGGACAGACCTGGCATCTTTTCCGTTTCTTTACACCTGTGTCCACTGGATCCATTGCAGATTGGTTGGATGACCTGACCTTGCCCTTTCCAATGACAGCTGCAGCTGCTGGGGATCGAGCTGGCCTGGCTCACCTCTGGATCTTGGGAGTGACAAGTGCTTTGCCGAGTTCTTCCAGGAAAAGCCGACGTCGGTACAGTTTGCTGGCATTCCATTGCTGGTTGATATCAGTCCACAGGACATAGGCATTGTAAGCAGACACATCGACAATATTGTAGAAAATCACCAAGGGCCAACGGGCAGTCTTGCGCTGGCAGCTGTATGTTGCTGTCACTTTGTCCAGATTGTCAACTCCTCCTTTGGTGGAGTTGTAGTCCAGGATCATTTGTGGCTTCATGTCTTCTCTTGTGCTCAGAGATGCATCTGTGCATTGTGCTCATTACAAGAACATTCTTGTTTCTCTTTGGGCAGTATGAAACAACTGCTGCTTTCTCAGTGAAAACAAATATTGAGGAATGCAGAGGTCTGCCCTGCATCTTCAGAATTTCACTGGGAAGTTCTGGCTTATTTCTTCTGACTGTTCCCAACATAGTCAGCTTTCTGTTCTGAAGTTCATCTCCAAGGCGGTAGGATGTAAAGAAGTTGTCACATGTGATGTTATGACCTTGCAACCCTTCACTCATCTCCAGCACCACACACATCCCCTGAGTCTTCTCAGATGCTCCTCCAGGTAGCTTTCCAGTATACACTTGCATATTCCATGCATAGCTAGATTTTGCATCACAGGCTACCCACATTTTGATGCCATACTTGGCAGGCTTGTTGGGCATGTACTGTCTGAAAGGACAGCTCCCCCTGAATGGTACAAGGCACTCATCTACAGTAACATGGGGACCAGGATTGTACAACAAAGGTAGAATTTCAACCCATTTATCCCATACATCTTTAAACACAGCTAGTTTGCCTCTTTCACGTCGACCAGCTCTGGTGTCACAGTTGTCAAATCGGATCACACGAGATATCATGTGAAATGTCTCCAGAGACATTGTTGCTCGAAAGATTGGCCTTCCATACTCTTCATCCCATAGACTTGCAGTTGCTTCTCCCTTTGACCTGTACACTTCAGCTAATACCAGAATTCCAATGTAAGCATGCAAGTCAGTCTGATCCAGTGACTTCCATTTCTCTTGAAATACACGCCTCCCCTCCAAGTTGGTCATTTCCAGTATAATCTTCTCTATTGGTGGGGATATGAAGAGCTGAAATGCTGATTGAATATCATCAATTCGTGTAACAGCAAATCTTGTAGGACCGGGAGTCATTTTGATGACATTGGAAGATGACAGTCTACCTCGGCTCTGGTGTGGTGATGTTGACAATTTTATATTGCCATCTTTAGATGCCCATGTCCCCTCTGTGGATGATGATTGCTGCATTCCTTGGCTTTTATCCGATGGAGACACAACGGCAGGCTCGTCCTCTGTCAATTTTCCGACGATGAGGAGGATTCAATCTGGATCATCAATTACATTGTCCTCGGTCTCTGAAATCTCTTCCTCTGCATCACTATTCCAGTTCAAAATATGTGATGAAGCTTCTTCAGCTGTAAACTTTCTGGAGCTCATTTTTGGTGTGTTTGTCAAAGAGATGGCATGAGAAAAGTGACAAGGACAAGGGAGAGAAAGTCCCTCCTCGACACACACCTGGGTCTCGGGCAGTCAAAATAAAGTACATCAAAGAGGCATGTTTATTTTGGATCTGTACATCTACTTACCCACATAAGTGTCCGGGTCAAAATGACCGGCAACATCATCTTTGTATACAAACTCTGCATGCACATACATTCCACTACACATCAAAGTGTCCAGATTTTACACACCAGTTCATGACCCTAGATGAGGAAAAGTTACAAAATTTCATGAAGAAAAAGAAAGGATAACCCGTACTTTGGTCAACACAAAAACTGAAATGGGTCAAATTGACCCTTAACATAATACAAGGTTTCAATTTTCTTATTAGTTCTATTTTTGCCATGAAATAGCCATGGATGCTGATATGGCACTAAACAAGAACACTCACTCACTCACTCACTCACTCACCTCAAGGCCTGGGTGGATTGCCACCTGTTATCTTGTCACCACATAGCATACCTGACAAGATGTGTGGAAGGAAACGTTGGTCTGTGGAGGGGGAGAGGGTGGGGAGGGGACACAGTTTCATGAGCACAGGCCTCTGCCAGTGGAATGCCAACCTGTGGACCCACCGTAGGTGGACGTCCGTGCTGGGGAGCTTGGGCCAACACCACCTGTTCATCTGCCAACACATAAGCAGGCTTAAGCCTGTCAATGCAGACTGTTTCCTGACGCCCCCCCCCCCCCCCCCAAGTGTAACACAAAGTGCTTTGCCCCTGTTTCTAGCACTCTGAACGGGCCATCGTACGGTGGATGCAGCGGGGTTCTGTGTGCATCGTGCCTGACAAAAACAGATTTGGCGTTCTGCAAGCTCTTTGGAGTGAAGGTGCGGGCAAACCAATGGTGTGCTGGGCCTGGCATGTTGGCGGCTCATGGCCACCACGACCCATCGGCCTTAGGCACCATGTGCAGAGGAGATGCCCAAGGACTGTTGGAGCCCTTAACGATACCTAATCGCTCTAGGTTGGCAAACTCCTCACATGTGCTGGCTAGTTTAACCGCGTCCAGGCGGTGACAACGCACAAACACAGGCGGACCTTTTGTTGTGATAAAATGCTCGACCCCGTGTTTGGTTACCGCAGAGGAAAAGGTGGGAACTGTGGAGTGCTGGGAACTTGGAAAGCAAATGCTGGTCCTTACCCCCTGGAGCTAGAACATTAGTATGTGTTGGTGGCCCAACTCCCCCAGCTATGCAGGGCAAAGAGGAAAAAGAAAGAGCATCCACTAAACATCTGTTGGCAACATCGACTAACGGTCTGTAAGCACACAGAAAATCAGCCCCCAAGATGGGAACCAAACATGCAGCTACCACAAAGTCCCACTGGTCCCATTGGGCCGCTGCCTTCTGCCAACCACTCCACGCTGACTGGCAAAATGAGGCTCTTCTGGGAGCCGGAGTCCACCAGAAAACTTCTTCCACAACATGTGTCCATGAAAAGCAGCTTCTCCCCTGTCGCCAGTGGTCGCAGCTGCTACCGACCGCTGGCTGTTTCGTTTCCCGGCTTTCTTGAAGTGGCACGGCGGCAGACAACATGGCACTTCCTTGCCAAAACGGCGGTGATGAAAACAAAGCATCCCGGTCCCGTGTCTCCGGGTGGCCATCCCTGCCACCACCATCGGCTCCTCAACCTCGCTGGATTTCTTTGGAGATCCCGGTGTCACTGCGTGCACGCCAAGAGCCTTATTTGCCAGGAGGATTTGGTCTGCTTCTTCTGCCAGCGTGTGGTAGTTCCTGGCCGCCAGCAGCGGTGAATTAGTGAGGATCGCCCATGGTGTAACTGGTAGGTTCCTGAGGAAGAGGTGGGTAAACAGGAAAAATCTGTCTTCTTTACCCATTAGCACGAGCATGCTGTCCATATGTTCCACAGCCGATCTGTCATCTAACTCCAAGCATGTGAGGAGTTTTTCTGCCCTCTCCCCGTCCGAAAGGATATAACGTTGCAGCAGCATCCATTTGAGAGCGTTGTATTTACCCTGGGGTCAGTGGGTCTTGGAGCAGGCTCATGATTTGTTCCGTGGCGTGCGTGTCCAGCGCAGCTACCACATGATGATATCTGGTGTCGTCCATAGAGATTCAGCGGATGGCGAACTGGGCTTCCACATACAAAAACCAAACGACCGGGTTGTGGAGCCAAAAGTCCGGGACCCTGACCATGACTGCTCACACAGTGGTGTGTGGCTCCCGCAGGAGTGTTTCCGTGGAGGTGCTCGGCTCGTTCTCCATTTCACGTCTTACGGTCACCAATGTGGAGGAGGAAATTAGACGAGGCAGTGAGCTGACGACACAGAACTTTATTCTCCTCCAACAGATACAGACTGCCGTGGGTCTCAAGGTGACCACTTTTACACTCTTTATTCCCACCCTTGGGACCCAGGGTGTGAAACATTAACACGGGACACAAGACATGTACACACATTAACATACAGTACACAGAGCATGACTTATTACCATACTTTCACGCCCCAGTGACTTCAGGTGTGAACCCTGTCACAGTGGGGGCAAAGGCATCTCTTGTCTAGTCTAAAAACCCCCTAGCGCTACGGCGCTCCTCTCTTCACTATTACCATTTCTCACCTCCCTCTCCCCCCAAACCTCAAGCCCTGGGTGACGTGCCACCTGTTATCGTGTCACCACAAGAAAAGAATTTAAAATTTACAAGAAGAAATTAGTAAATTTATGGGAAAAAGTCACTAATTTTTGAGAAGTTTCAATTCTACAAGATTTTTTTTTGCATTTCTACTTAGAATTGGTGTTTCAGAGTCATGTTACTCACTTCTGTAACATGATATAGAAACATTTATGACGATACTGGGGTACAATTCTCTCTTTTTTTCACAGTTTTCCCCCCATGATTTTCACCGGCCACCAGGTTAACCAGGGGGATGATTTTGAGTCATTTTGCTCAACAAGGGAGATGGTACCCCCCCCCCCACCCCAAATCACCTGCTGGTTACAGCTGACACGTTTTACAGCCCGACTCCCATTAGCCAATCATAGAGCACATCTTTAGCCACCAACTTACAAGCTCCCTGTGATTGGCTGTTGGGACTTGGGCTGTAAAGTGTCACAGTTTTAATGTGCGTCCCAGTTCACAAGTTTGCCCTACCCCTGAAGCTGGATTTATGCACCCGCATCACGTCGACACCATTGCTGACGTACGTTGTTGATGCCGTGATCGGCAGTTTTTTTTCTTGTGTTGGGTGGAATGCATTGTTCTGTTGCTAAAACGAGTTTCAGTCGATGTGTAGAGTGATTTGTGTTTGTTGTATGTTTGTTTATTAAACAGTGATGGACAAGAGCAGATTGTGAGGGAGTTGGAACTAATAAATTTTAAGAAAAAACAACTTTTCATATGATTGCTGCACAGAGGAAAAAGAGAAGAAATTGGATGAAACGGTACGTGTGACCACCGCTGCCGGTATATGACAATCTGTAACTACTGGGGGTTATGGTGAGCCATAAAATGTTCTGTATGTGCTCACTTCCTCAATATCCTTTTGAAGTTGGACCATTGTTTAAAGGTCTGACACGATTTTGACTTCATCTAATTTTGCAACACATAATTTCAATATGACAAAATAGGTGGGTCTGTGCAGTTCTAAGTCAAACGGGCTTTTTTTCACGCGAATATCTGACGTTTTCATGAGTGCCACGTCACAAATTGCGTCAGTGGCTGGAAATCCCCCCCGGCCATGTTGTGACGTCAGTGACGGAATACAGCGCTTGGCTGCCCATTCTACACACAGGATGGAAGCGGTAGAAAACATCGACGATGGTTCCAGCACATGTTAGTCTGGAGTTGGTTTGTGTTGTCCAGTCTTCAGACGATTATAGTTCCGAAGAATGGGATGACAATGAAGAATCTGGGGGCATCAGCCCTTATAGGTTTGAGCCGTGCCAAGCAGGCATCGTGCCTAGCGAGTCAGACTTGGAGAGTGACGGTGGAGTGGCACACACGCCCGCCGCAGCTGCAAACACACGGCAGGGGAACTCCGAGTGTTATGCTTTTGTTACAGATATTGCAACAAATGATTTGTTCATAAATTTATTTTAACCCGATTTTTTTTTTTTCAATAAAATCATAGCAGTGTATTCTCTGTGGCTCAGGCATCGAGTTTATTATGTACAGTGATCCCTCGCTACTTCGCGCTTCACCTTTCGCGCCCTCAGTGCATCGCGGATTTTTCAAAAATATTCATCAAAAATTCAAAATTGAGAAATAATGGGCGGGCGCTAGCAGAAGGCAGGGAGACTACATTAGACCATCAGGTATCAACACGGAGAGCCGCACAACTCAAAAAATCCACCTCTCTGTTCGCTGTTCTCGTGTTGGCTCGGCTCGGAAATCTCGCAAGCTGATTGGCCGAGACGTTTCACCCCGCAAGCTGATTGGCCGAGACGTTTCACCCACCTCCTCTCCCTGCCGAGCACCCATGAAGGGAAGGAAGACCGCATTCATTGCTCTTTATTGCTCGTGTTACGTAGTCTCGCAGCGTGGAACTTTTTGCTGTTCTCTTGTGCCATTTTGTGCGAAATAGTCTTCCCGTCGAGCCACTATGCCGCCTCCTGCAGCTTCTCCAGCTCTATCGGAAGCTGCCCTCGATGATCCTGCGCTTCTAGCACCTGACGATGAGGCGTCACCTGAGGAGCAGTAAAGCTCTCATTAACCTGTGAAGTAAATCACCTTCATCTTGAGTTACGTATCTTGTTATAAGAATAAGAGTTCTAAAAACATATTTATGTACACTTTATTTACATCTACGTATGTATGTACACACACACACACACGTATCATATGAGAGAGAGCGTGAGAGAATGAACGTACGTATTATTTATGGATGACGTCATTAGGGGTGACGCTACTTCGCGGTTTTTCACTTTTCGCGGTCGGTTCTGGAACCCATTAACCGCGATAAGTGAGGGATCACTGTGTTGTCTTTTGAGTTCTTGTTGTTTATGTGCCGTTTTGAGCCACTTTCAGGTGGGCACTGTCCAAGATTCGCCAATCCGACCACGCCCCCTCTCTCTTTGACAGTCAGCTATTCATGTTTTGTGTGCATCATCTGCTGTGTTGTCAGCCAGTCAGTATTGCCAACACTATCACGATGTGTTAGCCACTCCACACAGCCATGGTTCTGTTGCACCCTTGTAGCGATGTCAGCCCTGGGGCACAACCGTGGTTAACACTTCTCCTCTCCATGCGTTCGCTGGGCGATGTCAGCCTTGAACACCAACTGTAAGTGTTTTTGTTTATTTTTGTGTCTTCACCTTTTTGGGAACTGTTGTCATCAGTCTTATGTTCAATACGTGTGCTGAGGTGAGTCCTGCACGTAAATCCATTCATCATGACCCTTCTCATGTGCTCCTTGTCATGACCCTTTGTGTGCACGGAGGGGGAGGATGAAATAACAAGGATTTACGTGCAGGGTTCACCACAGCACATTTAATACAGAAAGACAGACAATTCCCAAAAAAGTGAAGACTTACAAAAAACACAAACGCACTTACTGATGGCGTTCGGGGGCTGGCATCGCCCAGTGAACGAATGAGAGGAGACGTGTTAGCCACAGGTGCGCCCCAGAGCCGACATTGCTTAAAGGATACACGAGAACCACGGCAAACATGGAGTGACTAACACGTGGTGAGAGTGCTGAAAATACTGGCAGACTAACAGCACGGATGACAATACTATGGACCAGCAGTGCGTGACTGGCAAACAGCCGCAAAGTACACGCACTGCTGGTGATGGTGTGATGAGAAGCACCTGGGCATGGACCGGGAAAGATGATCAGCGGGAGTGGGAATCAGCTGGTGATAATGAGAGAGGGGACGTGGCCGGACCGGTGAGCTGTCAGCATGTGCTCACAGAAAGTAGGTCAAAGTGGCCATCTAACAGCTGCCGGCCAGACAGTGGCTAAGGAGAGGAAAGCACACTGAAATGCGTACTATACATACATAAACAGCGGCACCTAAACCCACAGAGAGGTCTGGACCAAGTCAGGGGAAACCAAGCCGGCTTGGCTCCTGACACTCCTCCTACGTAAAAGCGCACGAGGAGGCTTATGACAGTTGGAGCTGAAGCGTGTGATGTGACCTTTCACGGCCTGCTGTTTATCTAAGCCTGCGACACAGCGCAAAGGCATAGCCGTAAAATTAAAACAAGAAACCAGAGAAACTGTGAGCTACAAAGCTGCTGGCATTCCTGTCAACAACAACAGCGTCCGTTCTCTCGCTTGTCATTGCTGACTCCTCCTTCATTCAGTGGGCGGCACCACAGTCCAGTCAGCGGCTGCGGTTTTTTGATAACTAGTTTATGCAGGCATGGTAATAAATGTTATATTGATCATCGAGAATGACTTTTGGGTTTAGACAACATGCTAAAAAATGTCAAAATCGTGTCATCAGACCTTTACCGACTCGCTTTGAAAGCTGTGCCGCTGTGAATGAGCAGACCAGCGATGAGGACCAGGAAATGTGAAGGAGGAGACAGAGTGGACCAATCACAGCTCTTACGGTCTGCATCACCGACATGCAGCTCTCCTTCTCTAGAGAGGTGCACGTCGGGCGACACGGGGAGCTTCAGCCCTAGCCCTCCGTTTTGTGCATTCATGGTGAATGTGCAAAGTGGAGGAGTATGGTGAAGGGGTGAATTGGGATGCACCCAGTGTCCTACCAGGAAAGGTAAAACTATGTAGTGTTGCTTTAAAAGTCACCTTGTACATTTGTAACATTTTTCTCATGAATAAGCACATTAAAATCTGCATCATTCTGTCATAAATTTTATTTTTACCTCAGAGGTTTTGTTGTAATTTATCTTTGTTTCTTCCACTTTTTTTTTTCTTAAATTTCACAGCTTTTATTGTGTTTTGGCATTGTTGTCTGTTAAAATTTGCACTTAATCTGCTTTATTAAAATAAATTGGCAATATTTTTGTTTGTGTTCTGTCGGTAACCACTGGTGGACAGAAGAGCCACGGGTTGCAGAACCCTGCTGTGTTCTATCAGATAGTGATTAACAGTAGAAAGTAGAGAAAACAGTTTAGTGTGTGAGGTGCATGAATTTACACATGTACACATTAATGCCAATGATCTACACTGTGAAGCATCTTCGTACAGCTGAGCCCCGAAACCATAAATTAAAATATGTTTATTTGGACAATATATAACTATTGTACTTGCCAGCATCATAAATGTAGTATTCCTACCTTTGCTCTCCTTTTGTTGCAGATTGCAGTAAAAGTTCCACGGCGCTGCACACAAAGGAAATCTTTATAAAGTTGAGTTTTGGTTCAGAATTTCTTCAGCAGCACTTTGACTTTGCTAACAGGGCTGGGAATCATCAATTTTATTTAGAATTGATTTGATTCTGATTTGATATCAATTCACTCAGGTAAATCACCATCAAAACTTTTTTTCTTCAATAGGAAAACAAATTCTCAAGCCAAAAACTGGAGCTTATAGCAGGAATACTGTAACTCGGATAATTAAATCCATAAATGATCACATTAAGAACTGATCCAGAATCAGTCACAGGAATGAACTTTATATTTTTTTAAACGATGATGCGACAGAGTGCCAACAGGTGCTGTCTGCAGGTCAGATGGGGTGTCTTGTCAGTTGTTGCTGCAGATGTTTGACTGTCACCTTGTTGCCAAGAGAGAATATTGACGTAGACACACTGATCATCTCAGACCAGACTAACACTAGAAACACTCTGGGCTGGGACTTCCGGTTATGGCGGCCGCCTAGAAGGACACGTATCACTCTGCTCTGCCCCTGGAAATAAAAATTCGGCAAATAACTCTCTCATTTGGAACAGAACTTTTCCCAGCGTTTGGGTGAGGATATGCCGGTGAAGATTAAGGCTGGGAAATCAGGAGGGGGAAAAATTGAATCGCCGAAGCAGTCCAAATTAACGGACTTTAAAGTTTGTGGCGCAGTAGAAAAAGCTGCGGATATGGCGGATGAAACTAGTGGTGGTGCGGTAACTGCTGCTGCTGACGATGGCGGCACAGGTGCAGTGCTGGCTGCCATTAGCTCAATGAGAGCAGACTTTTCCGCTAAACTTGATGGGATTATGGCAGCGTTGGATGCAATGAGAAAGGAGTTGGGTGACTGCGTGGAGCGAGTGACGCAGGCGGAGCTTCGTGTTTCAAGTGCGGAGGATGAAATCAGCGGACTTCAAATAAAGGTGCGCACTTTGGAAAAAAAAAAAAAAATAAAGATCTGGAAAATAGCGTTCTGGACTTGGAATCTCGGTCTAGACGGAACAACCTGAGGCTGGTGGGTTTACCGGAGGGAGCCGAAGGTCGTGATTCATGCTCCTTTTTGGAGGGGTGGATCCCGGAGGCGCTGAACAACGCGGAGCTAAAATCATCAGTCGTCTTGGAAAGCTCCCACCGAATTGGCCCACCGAGAGGTAACAAGGCAGCACCGAGGACGTTAATTATGAAGTTTCTCAGGTACAGAGACAGGATGACGATCTCCAACGCGGTGCGGGCCAAAGGAGAAATTAAATACCAAGATCAGCAGGTGCGGTTCTACCCAGATCTGGCCTCAGGAATCCAACAATTAAGGAAGCAGTTTGACCCCATCCGCAAAGAACTGCGCAACCTTGAGATTCGTCATGGAGTGATTCACCCTGCAAGACTTCTGGTCACATATGAGGGCAGAACACGCATCTTCAAGACCCCCGAGGAGGCGCAGGAGCTCATCAAGAAGATCCAGGAAGAGACTGGTGGGAGCTAAGCATGAACAGAATATAGGGTAGAATATTTGAGCATTTAACTGATTAGAAGCATATAACAAGATTACAAAATATAGAATGTATTACATATTTAAAAAAAAAAGTACAAAATTGCTAAAAAATTTTGGAGTTAAATTGGAAAATTACAGAAGAGAGTTAATGTTACGTTATTAAAAGCAGGAGAGTTAGGGTGATTGGGAGGATGAAGGAGTGGCTTAGGCTGTTCCTCGTGGGTGTGGAACGGTCGATGGCTATATCGGGAGACGGAATTTTTCTTTTGCTTTTGGGGGGATTGCCACAAATGTGGGAAGGGGGAATTTGTGTGTAGTTTGTAGGGTGAATGTTCAACCACTCATTTTTTTGCTTTTCTGTTTGAGCATGTTTACACTGCAAGGTAATCCCAAACTCCCTATTGATTATAAATCAAAGCGTTAATCTTAATTTAACTTCATGGAATTGCAGAGGTCTACAAAATTTTAAAAAACTTAAACAAGTTATGAATAAAATAAGACATGGAATCATACAATTTACCTTTACCTCTTCCCATATTCATATACTCAGATTCGGCAAAAAAATTACAAAAACAAGTTAATCCATTTGTAAAGCATATGATCAAAATATGGTGTGAAGCTAAAAACTATTTAAAACAACCACAGTTATTGTCACAATTTAGTCCAATATGGGGTAATCAATATTTTAAACCAGGGAGAGCGGACGCTGTATTTAAAGTATGGAATTTAAAAGGGATACAAAAGATTCAGGATTTATATTTGCCATGTGCAGACAACATAATGTCTTTTGAAGAGTTGAGGATCAAATTTAATCTCAATAGAACACATTTTTTTAAATATCTTCAACTTAGAAACTTTATTCGATCAAATCAAAATAAAGCTCTCACTCGACCTATTTATTCATCCTTGGAAAAAATGATGATGAAAGATAGTAAAAAGGGTATTATTTCAGAGTTTTATAACTCATTGACACTATTTTCAAGTGAAAATTCACTGAAAAGATTAAACTACTGGAAAGAAGATCTGCAAACTGAAATTTCAGAGGAACAATGGGAATTGGCTTGTACAGAAGCTCAAACCAAATCAATAAATGTACGCCTTAAATTGATACATTTCAAATGGTTAATGCGGATGTATGTTACACCGGAGGAGTTAAATAGATATAACAAAAATATACCAGATACGTGCACAAAATGTATGGAAAGTAAAGGAACTCTATTTCATTGTGTATGGGAATGTAGATTAATAAGAATGTTTTGGGAAGAGGTGAGGGTAACAATTGAAAAAATAATCTCAAAACAAATCATATTGAATCCTAAACTGTTTTTGTTGGGTCTGTACCCAGAAAAGCATAATTTTAATAAAAGTGAAAGAGCATTCATAGACCTCAGTTTGCTTAATGCCAAAAAATGTATTGCACTATTATGGAAAAAGACTCATAGACCAGATGTGACTCAGTGGTTAAGACAGATGTTAACAAACCTTCCATTAGAAAGAATAACATATATACTGAAATCAAAGGAAATTGTGTTTGAGAATATATGGAGACCTTTTATTGATTATGTAAAAAATTTAAACATAACTCTTGAAGAAGGTGAATGATATGTGTGGACCTTGTAAATTCCAAACTGGTGAACATAATATGTATACTTATGTGTTGGATTGTCTAGACTAAACAGAGGAGCATTGTTGAAGATTTGATTTTGTTGGTGGTTGTTGGTGTTTTTAGTGCATTTTTTTTTTTTTTTTGTAGTACTTTAGTGTTAGTGTTTGTATCATGTTTGTTTAAAAAAAAAAGGTTCAATAAAGATATTGTGGGAAAAAAAAGAAACACTCTGGGCTGCTTAGAATACAAAGAAAAGGTCATTTTGTATTTTATTTCCTTTAGATATTGTCCATCTGAGGGGACATAATGGACGAACGGACTAGACTGTTTCGATCACTACGGATTGGCGAATCAGCAAAGGTCAGTGTGTGTGTGTGTGTATGTTGTCTACTGTAGGGATGGACATGTCAGAGGCCTGTACTACGAAGCAAGTTCAACATACAGAGGATATAAAAAGTCTACACACCCCTGTTCAAATGCCAGGCTTTTGTAATGTAAAAAAATGAGACCAAGATAAATCATTTCAAAATTTTACCCCCCATTAATGTGACCTATAACCTGTACAACCCAATCGAAAAACAAACTGAAATCTTTTAAGGGGAAAAATAAAAAACTTACAATAACCTGTTTGCATAAGTATGTACATCCTGCTATAACTGGCGATGTGGCTGTGTTCAGAATTAACCAATCACATTCAAACTCATGTTAAATGGGCGTCAGCGCACACACCTGCCACCATTTAAAGTGCCTCTGATTAACCCCAAATAAAGTTCAGCTGTTTTAGGAGGCTTTTCATTACATTTTTGTGGTCACATCTTACAGCACAAGCCATGGTCCACAGAGAGCTTCCAAAGCATCAGAGGGATCTCAGTGTTCAAAGGTATCAGTCAGGAGAAGGGAAACAAAGAATTTCCAGGGCACTAAATATACCATGGAACACAGTGAAGACAGTCATCATCAAGTGGAGAAAATATGGCACAACAGTGACATTACCAAGAACTGAACGTTCCTCCAAAATTGATGGAAAGACGAGAAGAAAACTGGTCAGGGAGGCTGCCACATTGACAGCCTCCAACAACAACAAGACAACATTGAAGGAGCTGCAGGAATTTCTGGCAAGTACTGGCTGTTTGGTACATGTGACAACAGTCTCCCGTCTTCTTTATATGCCTGATGGAAGCCTTATCTTACAAACATCCAAATTCGGCTACATTTTGCAGATACACATTTGAAATCTCCCAAATGCATGTGGGAAAATGTGTTATGGTCCGATGAAACCAAGGTTGAACTTTTTGGCCATAATTCCAAAAGGTATATTTGGCACAAACACAACACTGCTCATCACCAAATTAACACCATACCTACAGTGAAGCATGGGGGTAGTGGCATCATGCTTTGGGACTGTTTTTCTTCAGCTGGAACAGGGGCCTTCGTCAAGGTGGAGGGAGTTATGAACAGTTCCAAATACCAGTCAATGTTGGCACAAAACCTTCAGGCTTCTACTAGAAAGCTGAAGATGAAGAGGAACTACATCTTTCAGCATGACAATGACCCAAAGCACACATCCAAATCAACAAAAGAATGGCTTCACCAGAAGAAAATTAAGGTTTTGGAATGGCCCAGCCAGAGTCTAGACCTGAATCTGATCAAACATCTGTGGGGTGATCTGAAGAGGGCTGTGCACAGGAGATGCCCTCACAATCTGACAGATTTGGAGCATTTTTGCAAAGAAGAGTGGGCAGATATTGCCACATTAAGATGTGCCACGCTGATAGACTTCTACCAGAAAAGACTGAGTGCTGTAATAAAAGCCAAAGGTACTGCAACAAAGTATTGGTTTAAGGGTGTACATATTTATGCAAACAGGTTATTGTAAGTTTTTTTTAAAAAATATTTTTCCCTTTAGAAGATTTCAGTTTGTTTTTCAATTGGGTTGTACAGGTTATAGGTCACATTAATGGTGGAAAAAGTTGTGAAATGATTTATCTTGGTCTCATTTTTTACATCACAAAAACCTGGCATTTGGAACAGGGGTGTGTGGACTTTTTATATCCACTGTATCTAGCGTATCTTTCAGTTATCAGGCTTCACTAACCCAGACATTCTGGATCAGGATTATTTATACTGCAAACAGTTATCAGTGTGACAAGTAGACCCTGAGTTAAACTATCTGGCTGTGCGTGCGCTCACATAGAAGAGGCGAAGATCTCAGCAAACGACCAATAGGAGGGCAGAATGAACGGGCAGCAGAGCAGAGTACCTCCCTGATGAAGAACAAAGTGTCAAATAAATATGAAGAATAGCTGCATGTAATAGATGGATCGGAAGCTCTGCAGTGGATTCAGAGTGTATCCACTTACGGACCCCTGCCACCGATGTGCTAGCAGGCTAGCAATGTAAACAACCATCATCCAGGTGAAGTTTTGGAGGCAGGGACAATTTTTCCAGGTTAGACCCCCGTCGGCTAACGTAAACCTAAACATGACGGTGTTTTGGGGGTTTCCACAGCAGGTAGAACACAACTGCAGAAGTTATAAAGGCAACTCCGCCTGTCTATAACTCAGACAGTGAATTTGCATCTGTTCGCTTGTTTACATTGCGTTAACTTGCACGGTGATACAGTGGTTAGCACTATTGCCTCATAGCTCAAAGGTTCTAGGTTTGAATCCCCAGGCCGGCAGGGGTGGGAGCCTTTTGGAGTTTGCTTGTTCTCCGTGTGCTGCGCGGGTTTACTCTGAGGACTCCAGTTTACTCCCACAATCCAAAGACATGCATGTTAGGTTAACTGGTGATTCTAAATTATCCCTAGGTATCTGTCTCCAATAGGCCCTAAGAATAGAGGGTTAGTGTACCTATTAGTTCAGCGCTTTGAGTGGTCTTTGCTACTAGGAAAGTGCTATATAAGTACAGGTCCTTATCCCTTACTCCTTAATTGTGCTGCATGAAAAATTTGTCCGTTTGCGTTTGGTCTGAACACACCTTTATTGTCCTCCAGGGACTGGTCATTTCCTATCAACCACTGAAACCACACTCCTGTCCACCACCGACGCTTTATTTTATTCATTCACACTTGCATTAGTTGTCTCAAGCTCACTACCCGAGCTAGGCACAAGCCAGTTAAGATTAGCAATATTGACGTAAGAAGGAAGGCAGAGTTAACTGTAGCTGTTGGACATTTTAAGAGACATGCTGTGAAACGAGTCGTTCTGAGGAAGGCTGCAAAAGATGATTCACAATAATTAAATAATTCAAGGTAATTTGACCAAAATCTGTCACAAACATTCCATTCAGACCTGTGGGAGCTGTTCAACATGTGGGAAAACGGTAGCAAACAGACGTCAACTGTTTGGGTACTGGCATAATAAAAAAAAAAAAAAAAACTGTTTTGAGTTTTTGAGTCCACTAGGTGGTGCTATAGTGTCTGTCTGGTCAGCAACAGTGAAGCAGTGACTCAGATCTATCAGGAGTTGGACAAGATAAAGTTCAGGGTAGGAAATGTGAATATACAGTGGTGTGAAAAAGTGTTTGCCCCTTCCTGATTCCTCATTTTTTTTGTATGTTTGTCACACTTAAATGTTTCAGATCATCAGACAAAGTTAAATATTAGACAAAGATAACACAAGTAAACACAAAATGCAGTTTTTAATTGAAGGTGTTTATTATTAAGGGCAAAACAAAAATCCATACCTACATGGCCCTGTCTGGAAAAAGTGATTGCCCCCCTGTTAAAACATAAATTAACTGTGGTTTATCACATCTTTGGAAAACTGAGTTCAGTTTTCTAGCCATTTCTAAAACTTTGGGACTCCAGCAAACCACAGTGAGAGCCATTATCCACATATGGTGAAAACATGGAACAGTGGTGAACCTTCTCAGGAGTAGCTGGCCGACCAAAACTACCCTATGAGCGCAGCAACGACTCATCCAAGAGGTCACAAAAGACCCCACACCATCCAAAGAACTGCAGGCCTCACTTGCCTCAGTTAAGGTCAGTGTTCATGACTCCACCATAAGAGACTGGGCAAAAATGGCCTGCATGGCAGAGTTCCAAGACGAAAACCACTGCTGAGCAAAAAGACATAAAGGCTCGTCTCAGTTTTGCTAGAAAACATCTTGATGATCCCCAAGACTTTTGGGAAAATACTCTGTGGACTGACGAGACAAAAGTTGAACTTTTTGTAAGGTGTGTGTCCCATTACATCCAGTGTAAAAGTAACACAACATTTGAGAAAAGGAACATCATACCAGCAGTAAAATATAGTGGTGGTAGTGTGATGGTCTGGGGCTGTTTTTGCTGCTTCAGGACCTGGAAGACTTGCTGTGGTAAATGGAAGCATGAATTCTGCTGTCTGCCAAAAAATCCTGAAGGAGAATGCCTGACCATCTGTTCGTGACCTCAAGCTGAAGCACACTTGGGTTCTGCAGCAGGACAATGATCCAAAACACACCAGCAAGTCCACCTCTGAATGGCTTAAGAAAAGCAAAATGAAGACTTGAGTGGTCTAGTCAAAGTCCTGACCTGAATCCGATTCAGATGCTGTGGCATGACTTTAAAAAGGTGGTTCATGCTCGAAAACCCTCCAATATGGCTGAATTACAACAATTCTGCAAAGATGAGTGGGCCAAAATTCCTCCACAGTGCAGTAAAAGACTCTTCGCCAGTTATTGCACACTCTTGATTGCAGTTATTGCTGCTAAGGGTGGCCCAACCAGTTATTAGGTTTAGAGGGCAATCACTTTTTCACACAGGGCCATGTAGGTTTGGATTTTTTTCCCCCTTAATAATAAACACCTTCATTTAAAAACTGCATTTTGTGTTTACTTGTGTTATCTTTGTCTAATATTTAAATTTGTTTGATCTGAGACATTTAAGTGTGACAAACATACAAAAAAAATGAGAAATCAGGAAGGGGGCAAACACTTTATCACACCACTGTATGATACTGTAGTACTCAGAATACAGCTAGATGATGATATGGTAGGGCAACACTTTATCGTATGGCGTCCCACCGTAGTAACTAGCTCCTCCCCACTTCTGCTGATGTCTACTGATAAGACTTTGTAAAGTTGTTGTGGTTGTTTCTTGTGATTCCTTTGTCTTAATATTTTTGTGAAAAAGCTTCAGCTGGAACAGTTTTCATGTGAAGTAAAGGCTTGTAACAGATGTGTTGTGTTGCCGCTTCAGCGCAACTACCAGTGGCTTGACCAGGCGCCACAGATGCTGCAGGGCCTCAACGAGCAGCGCAACGATAGCCACTTCTGTGACATCATCCTGGTGGCCAACGACCAGAGAATCCTCGCTCACCGAGCTGTGCTGGCCGTCTCCAGCCCGTACTTCGATGCCATGTTCTCCTTGGAACTGAAAGAGAAGCACCAGAAAGAGGTACGCAGGAGAGCAAAGTGGAGCTTAAAATAAGTTGAAGAGTGATTTGGATTTATTCATTCTCCTATTCATACCCAAGGACAATTAAGCCCCAGTTTATAAGATAAGATAAGCCTTTATTAGTCCCACAATGGGGAAATTCCAGGATTGCAACAGCACAGGTATAGCAACACTCAGAACAACAATCAGAAGGCAAGAGAAAAACAAGAGCAGCGAGTGTATACTGTATATATACAGTATATTTATATAGACACACAGTGCGGAGCATTGTAGCTAGATGGAATGAAACAGCATAACAGTCTAGTTATCCTACATGGTATGATTATGTACCCATACATATTCTCACCCTCCATAGCGACCGGTATTTTCCTAGTTGTATACCGGAGGGGACCATTGTGTAAGTCTATTACGTCTTTTGCATTCAAAACTATTAGGTTGTCACGTCTTTTTGCTATCTCTGCGAGCAGCCCTGCTTAGGTTATACAGTCTGGCAGCCGTAGGTAGGAAGGACCTGCGAAACCTCTCGGTTGCGCATCTAGGATGATGCAGTCTGCTGCTAAATGAGCTCCTCAGTGGGTTCAGTATGTCCTGTATAGGGTGGAACTCGGACTCCAGCAGAGATGACAGTTTAGCCACCATCCTTCTCTCTCCCATCTCCTCCACTGGGTCAAGGCGCTGCCCCAGGACAGAGCTAGCTTTCTTGATCAATTTGTTCAGTCTCTTCCCATCGGCTGCAGTAATGCCACTGCCCCAGCAGACCACTCCAAAAGTGATGGCTGATGCCACCACCGTGTCGTAGAATGTCTTCAGCAGCACCCCTTGTACACCAAAAGACCTGAGTCTCCTCAGTAGGAACAGCTTGCGCTGTCCCTTCTTGTAGAGTGCGTCGGTATTGTGTGACCAGTCTAGTTTATTGTTCAGATGAACACCCAGGTACTTGGAGGATGTCACCATCTCGATGTCTGTTTCCTGTATATTTACTGGTGCTGTGAGGGGTTGTCCTTGCCTGCGGCAGTCCACCACCAGCGGCAGTCCACCACCAGCTCCTTAGTTTTCCTCGCGTTGATCTGGAGGCAATTCCGATGGCACCAGTCCACAAAGTCCTGGATAAGCCCTCTGTACTCAGCTTCATCTCCGTTTGAGATGAGGCCAATGATCGCAGAGTCGTCAGAGAACTTCTGCAGATGGCAGTGTGTTGTTGTGTGAGAAGTCCGCAGTATAAAGGGTGAACAGGAAGGGAGCCAAAACCGTTCCCTGGGGGGCCCCCGTGCTACCGATGATCGTGTCGGACACACAGTCCCGGGTTCTCACAAACTGTGGCCGGTTAGTGAGGTAGTCCAGGATCCATGATGACGGGTGCTGGTCCACCCCTGCGCACAGCAGCTTGTCCTTCAGGATCATCGGTTGGATGGTGTTGAAAGCACTGGAGAAGTCAAAGAACATGATCCTCACCACATTCCCAGGCTTCTCCAGGTGGGACAGAGAACGGTGAAGGAGGAAGATCACCGCATCCTCCACCCCAATGCCATGCTGGTAGGCGAACTGGAGTGGATCCATCGCTGGTCCCACCAGGGGGCGGAGGTGAGCAAGGAGCAGTCTCTCCAGGGTCTTCATGTGGGACGTCAGGGCCACTGGTCTGTAGCTGTTCAGATCTTTGGGGTGGGAAGTCTTTGGTACAGGTACCACACAAGATGTTTTCCACAGCTGTGGTACCCTCCCCAGCTTCAGGCTCAGGTTGAAGATGTGCTCCACAATCCCACACAGCTGGTCTGCACAGGACTTGAGGAGCTTTTTGCTGATGCCGTCCGGTCCCGACGCCTTCCTCGCCTTGATCTTTCTCAGCTCCGTCCTCACCTGGGTCTTAGTGAGGGTCAGGTTGGAGGGCTGTGTGCTGGGAGTGGGGGGGGTGTTGGTGGAGTGGGGAGTGGGCAGCAGGACTCTGTCTTTAGAGGCAGCAGTGGTTGTTGTGCAGTCGGGGGGGAGGGCGGTTGGTCAAACCTATTGAAAAACGGATTCAGATTGTTCGCCCACTCCCTGCCCCCCGTGGCCTGGGGGGAGGTATTCTGGAGCCCAGAGATGGTTTTAAGGTTTCTCCAGACCCCGCTGATGTCGCTCTGTTGCAGCTTGTCCTCCATCTTCTTCCTGAAGCTGTCCTTGCCTTCTCTGATCTTTCTCCTCAGCTCCCTCTGTACGGACTTCAGCATCTCCCTGTTTCCCGACCTGAAGATCCTCTTCTTCTCTCTCAGAAGTGTTTTTATCTCAGGGTTGATCCAGGGTTTGTTGTTTGAGCAACACCGTATGGTCTTGGTGGGAACGGTGTTGTCCACACAGAAGCTGATGTAGTCCGTGATGGTGTGAGTGATGCCATCGATGTCCTCACCATGTGGATCACAGAGCTGCTCCCAAGCGGTGGTTTCAAAACAGCCCTTTAGAGCGTCCATTGCCTCCTCAGACCATAACTTCACTGTGCGCATGACCGGAGGTTGTCTGTGCACTAGGAGTTTGTACACCGGCCGGAGATGAACCAAGTTGTGATCCGATCTCCCGAGTGGGGGGAGTTGTGATGAGGTGTACGCCTCCTTAGTGTTTGCGTAGAATAAGTCCAGTGCCAGTTATGCCAGTTAACCTAACGACTGTGGGAGGAAACCTGAGTACCCGACAAAAACCCATACAGACATAAACATTCCCAGAAATGATCTCATTAATATTATAGTTGTCATCAAGACCATTTACTGCTACTGATTTTTACAAATCAGTTCATACACCTCTGCAACATTGCGTGGAGGTCGGGGGCAGTTCCTTTGGCATGGCAAACTGGGGTGGTGGTTCCTCTCTTCAAGAAGGGGGACTGGAGGGTGTGTTCCATCTTCAAGGGGATCACACTTCTCAGCCTCCCTGGGAAGGTCTATGCCAGGGTACTGGAGAGGAGAGTCCAACCACTGGTTGGACCTCAGATTCAGGAGGAGCAATGTGGTTTTCATCCTGGCTGTGGCACATTGGACAAACTCTTTACCCTCTCGAGAATCCTTGAGGGTTTATGGGAGTTTGCCCAACCAGTCCACATGTGTTTTGTGGACTTGGAGAAAGTATTTGACCATGTCCCTTGTGGTTTTTTGTAGGGGGTGCTTCGGGAGTGTGGGGAATCGGGCTTATTGTTACGAGCTGTCCGGTCTCTATACAACCGTTGTGAGAGTTTGGTTCGTATTGCCAACACCCAGTCAGACTCATTCCCAGTGAGAGTTGGACTCTGTCGGGGCTGCCCTTTGTCACCAATCCTGTTCATAATATTTATGGACAGGATTTCTAGGAGCAGCCAAGGAATGGAGGGTGTCATGCTCAGTGACCACAGGATCTCATCTCTGTTTGCAGATGATGTTGTCCTGTTGGCTTCATCCAGCAATGACCTACAGCTCTTGCTGGGACGGTTTTCCGCTGAGTGTGAAGTGGCTGGGATGAGAATCAGCACCTCCAAGTCCGAGTCCATGGTCCTCAGCCCGAAAAAGGTGGGTTGTCCACTCCGGGTTGGGGACAGGCTCCTGCCCCTAGTGGAGGAGTTTAAGTATCTTGGGGTCTTGTTCACTAGTGAGGGAAAAATGGAGCGAGAGATCGACAGACAGATTGGAGCAGCATCTGCAGTGATGCGGACGTTGTACCGGTCTGTTGTGGTGAAGAGGGAGCTTAGTTCTAAGGCAAAGCTGTCGATTTACCAGTCAATCTACGTTCCTACTCTCACCTATGGTCACGAGCTTTGGGTAATGACCGAAAGAACGAGATCGCGGATACAAGCAGCTGAAATGAGCTTTCTCCGTAGGATTGCTGGACTCACCCTCAGAGATAGGGTGAGGAGCTCAGTCGTCCGGGAGAGGCTCAGTAGAACCGCTGCTCCTCCACATTGAAAGGAGTCAGTTGAGGTGGTATGGGCATCTGATTAGGATGCCTCCTGGATGCCTCCCATTTGAGGTGTTTCAGGTACGTCCCACTGGGAGGAGACCCCGGGGCAGACCCAGGACTCGGTGGAGAGACTACGTCTCCCAGCTGGTCTGGAAATGCCTTGGTATCCCCTCTGAAGAGCTGGAGCAGGTGGCTGGGGAGAGGGAAGTCTGGGCTTCTCTGCTTGAACTGCTGCCTCCGTGACCCGGACCTCCGGAAAAGCGGTAGAAGATGGATGGATGGATGGAACCCGCTGGAAACGGGAGCAATAATGAAAGTTGCTTAGCCAACGTGTGGTGAGGCTTCAGCTGTATTCATGCTGCACCTCCGCTGTCCACGTACGTGCAACCGGAAACCTTGTGTGACGAAATTTATGTCTCCAGTCCGCTAGTGTCCATAGTGCTCGACTGCGGACGACCGCGTACAGCCCAACTTTTGTGACCGTGCCACCTGCCCACGACCTGAACGCGTTGACAGCGTGTGTGCAAGACTGAATGTCCCATTCACAAAGTGACTATATCAACACAGCATACAAAGACAAAGAAGGCAACGAGGAGGCGGAAGATGAGAATAAACATACATTAATCCTTTTGCAGTAGCAGCAGCAGCTTGAACGGAGAAGAGCACTGGAAAACTGTAATTCCTCCTCTTCTTTGAAATGATGCCATTGTTGTTGCTACAAAAAAACTGTGCGTCGCTCGTGTGTTTATAGCCAGTGAACAAACTGGCGTGTTAGTGCATTTGCGCTATCCATAGGGCTAGGGCAAAACTACAAATAACAGTTGTGTGCGTGTGTCAATCGCTTGGCCTGGTGGATGAAAAAAAGTGAGCATGTACAACATGGACGGACCAAAGCGGATCAGAGGGGAAATGCAGCATGAATAAGGCTTTCATACTGTATGCAGGGAAGGCAAGAGTGACTGAATTGCTTAGGACTGACTTCACCAGCTACTACAATATCTATCCATCCATTCATCCATAGATGGATGGATGAATGGACATTATGTACATGGCAAGTAAAGATGACCGTAATTCACGAAGTCAGTGACTTTAATGAGTCAGCAGCCCTCAGAGAAACTAAACGTGCCAACATTTGGATTTCAAAATAAGGAGGTCTGGGTGGTGAAGAGAGTTCTAAGAAACTATAAATCTATAGAAATATTTTAACAGAAATAACTGCATCTTTGGTCATTTAAGTTAATTTATTTCATTAAATATAATTTTGTTAATATTTTTCTTTGAAATCAGAGTTAAATTATTGTTCTGTTCTAGCTCTGCAAACTTATGGTCAAAATTTTACCACAAAACAGTAATTTTATTTAAAAAATAAAAATTAGCCATAGAAAATCCACAAATTTATAATAAAGTATCAAATGTACAAGAAAAGTCAATTTTATAAGAGGAAATTACAAATTTGAGGAAAATGGTTTCAAATTTCGATAAATTTACAGAGAAAAGTAGAAAACTATAAGAAAATTGTTATAAATTTTGGACAAAAACCTCAAACCTTCAAGACTGAAGTCATTACTCAAGTTTTTAAGTGGCTGCTTTTTGCATCCTTAACTCTACTAGAAATTTTTGGTGGACTGATATGTGTGTGTAATGGAATGTGTAGATATGAAA
Organism: Pholidichthys leucotaenia; assembly: GCA_020510985.1. Classification (NCBI taxonomy): domain Eukaryota; kingdom Metazoa; phylum Chordata; class Actinopteri; order Cichliformes; family Pholidichthyidae; genus Pholidichthys; species Pholidichthys leucotaenia. Next base: position 225,300,181 of record CM035840.1, read on the forward strand.
AGAGGTTCCTACTCACGTGGTGATTTAAAACAAAAACCACAGTAGTGTATGTACAATGTTTGTTAATGTTATCAATTTCTTCTTGGGGGGCTTGTGCACTGGAGTGTTGGACAGTTCATTTTTTATTCAACTAAATGCACTTTGTGATGTGCTAAGGTCAGTTATGACCAGGATGTAGTATATTTTATTTCAAAAGGGAAACAAATGTTAATGCTACTAACATTGCTCATTGAGTTTTTATGCACTTTGAGATATACCTGAGTAAGATGTGACCAAAATGGTCATTTACAGAATTTTTTTTTTTATTCTGTTTATTTAACCTGTTGAACTCTGTTCAACTTCCCTAAAAATGCCTAAAAATAACATGCCCAAAGTAAATCAAAAGCTGTTCTTCAACCCTTTGCAGCATCTTCATGGGGTTGGTCTCATTTAAAAGAAAACGCTCTGAATTCTTTGGCAAAACAGTCATAATCTCTCTAAGTGCTCCTGCCACTGAGTAACAAAGTTCGCCTGGGTGTTTTTTTTAGATACAAAAGCTTGCAAATAACATACAGCTGTCAGATACTGGCTGGAAAACACAACAGAAATGTAGAACCAAGTGTTTTCAAGCTCGGGTCAAAATTTTGTAAAAATACCACAAAAAATGAATATATTACACAGCTTTTTTCTCAGGTTGTAACAAGGCTGTGTCTGTACTGGAAGACCGGAAATGCAGCTTTTTTTTTTCAGTGCGCACTGAGACGCGACCGCCCGCGGAATCTCCAGAGTTCAACAGGTTAATTGTTGTTCAAGAGGAAAAATATTTGTACTCCTTCAAGTTCTGCTCAACCCCAGCACTGTTATTGTGTTTTTATGCACTTTTCATGTGCCTTTGTCATGTGCCAAGTACACGTGCGTATTTTTTGTCATATTGATCTTTGTTGGTTTGAAATTTGTCATTCAACAGATCGCTGAACATGTGTGGCCCAGTTACATGTCTTGATTTCAAATTGTGGCCTAACTGATTTTATAATTGAATAGCCCTGTTCTATGGGAAGCCAATGAAGGGAGGCCAGAACCGGAGGGATATGATCTCTCTTTCGAGTACCTGTTAAAACTCTTGCTGCAGCATTTTGGATCAGCTGAAGACTTTTTAAAGATGTTTTGGGACAGCCTGATAATGAAGAGTTACAGTAACCTAATAGAGAGCTAACAAAAGCTTGGATTAGTTTCTCAGCATCACTCTGAGACAAGATGCTCCTAATCAATACTACGCAAATGATAGAAGGCAGTCTTGGAAACAAGTTTAATAGGTGAATTAAAAAACAGATCTTGATCCAAAAATAACTCCAAGGTTCCTCACAGAACTACTATATTAAGAGAAAGAGTTACCACATCCAAACTAAGAGTTTGATTTGGAAAGGTATTTCTGAGGTTTTTTGGACCAACAAGAATGACTTCAGTCTTACCTAAATTTAATAGCAGGAAATTACAAGTCATCCAAGCTTTGATTTCCTTAAGACAGGCCTCTGACTTGGCTTATTGATTACAATCATCTGGCTTCATTGACGGGTATAATTGTCATCTGCATAACAATGAAAATGTATACAGTGCTTTCTAATAATGTTGCCTAACGGAAGTATATATAAACTAAAAAGAATAGGGCCTAGCACAGATCCCTGTGGAACTCCGTGACTGAGCTTCGAGTTGGAAGAAAACTCACTATTGACATGAACAAACTGGAATCTATCAGATAAATAAGATCTAAACCACTGCAACGAAGTTCCATTAAGTCCAACAAGGTGTTCTAGTCTATCAAGTAAAATATTATGATCAATAGTATCAAAGAGCTGCACTAAGGTCTAAAAGGACAAGTACAGAGACAAGTCCATTATCAGATGCAATAAGGAGGTCATTAGTAATCTTCACTAAAGCTGTTTTAGTACTATGATGGATTCTAAATCCAGATTGAAACTCTTCAAATAAACTGTTTCCCTGCAAGTGGTCAAATAATTGCATAGCAACAACTCTTAAGTTTTTTTAAATGAAAGATGGATTACAGGTTGGCCTATAGTTGGCTAAAACTCCTGGCTCCAACATTGGCTTTTTTAAGCAAGGATTTAATTACAGCAGTTTTAAAAGCCTGTGGTACATGGTCTAATGTTAATGATGAATTGATTATTTGAAGAATAGAGCTACCAATACATGGGAAGTCTTCTTTAAATAACCTGGTAGGAATAGGGTCTAAAAACAAGTTGAAGGCTTGGATGAGGAAATTATTTTATCTAACTCTAAAAGGTCGATTGGAGTAAACTCATCCAAACAGACATCAGTTGAAGGAGTTATAGTAGTTGCTGTATTTAAGTAAACGGTGGGAAGAATCTGACAGATTTTATTGCTAATAGATGAAATTTTATTATTGAAAAAGTTCATAAAGTCCTGACTAGTAAGCTCTAAGGGAATGCTAGGTTTGACAGAGTCCTGACTCTGTCAGCCTGTATACAGTGCTGAAAAGAAACCTGGGATTATTCTTGTTCTCTTCTATTAATGCAGAATAATAACTTGTTCTAGTTTTTCTAAGAGATTTTTTGTAAATTAGAAGTTGATTTCTCAAAGCTAAATGGATTTCATCTAATTTAGTGGAGCGCTATTTTCTTTCTAACCGATGAGTCTTCTGTTTTAAGCTGTGAGTTTCTGTGTTGAACCAAGGAGTTAGAAATCTCTGATTAGACTTTTTCTTTTTTAAAGGGGCCATCATGTCTAGAGTCTGATGCAGAGAAACTGTAACACTATCTACCATGCTATCAATTACAGAAGGAGCAAGCTCTCCATAGCTTATCTCCGTTGTGTTGACACATGGCATACAGGAAACAATCTGCTTAAATTGGGTAACGGCATCATCTGAGAGGCATCTACTGTAGTAGTAATTTTCTTTAGGAGCCAAATAGTCAGAAATGGTAAAATCAAAGGTTAACAGACAATGGTCTGATGGTTCAGGGTTATGAGGAGACACTACCAGATTTTCTATTTCTGTGCCATATGTCAGAACAAGGTCCAACGTGTGGTGGAGATGATGGGTAGAATTTCCTACTTTCTGAGAAAACCCCATCAAATTTAATATTGAATTAAATGCCATATTAAGGTAATCACTATCTACATCTACATGTATATTGAAGTCCCCTACTATAATTATTTGATTTGATTTCAGCACTAAATCAGCTAAGAATTTGGCAAATTCGAATAAAAACTCTGAGTAGGTTGATGGAGGACGATGAACTGTGGCAAATAAAATTGGGTTTAGCCTAAAATTGCTAACATGCCCAATACTGAGGACCAGGCCCTCACAGGAATTAAAACACGTGTTTTACTTTACATTAACTAGTAATTTGGAATGGTAAATTGTTGCTACTCCTCCTTCACGACCAGAACTTCTGGGAATTTGACAGTTTAAGTAACCAGAGGGAGTTGATTCATTTAAACCAACATAATCCTCTTGCCCTAACCAAGTCTCTGTAAGGGATATTAAATCAATCTGATGATCAATTAACAGATTATGGACTAGCAGAGACTTGGGAGTTAGAGACCTAATATTTAACAAACCACATTTATTTTTTAAATTATGAGGAGGAACAGAGGCCATTAGAAATCATTAAATTTAGAGGCTTCATGTTTAATTTGAGTTTGACCAACTTTTTGTTTAATCACTTTAGGATGCTTATACATTTTTTTTATTTACTTTGGAGGGAGCAGACAGTGATTCTCTGATGGGGATGACGGGGGTTAAGTTGAGGGGTGGCGGATGAAGAGGAGCTGCAGAGAGGCGTGTAAGACTGCGACTGTGCTTCTTAGTCAAAACTCTGAGTAGTCAAGGCTTTGGAACTTTGGATAAAAATGATGCCAGATTGTTAGATAAATGAGACTCAGGGATGGACGCCATCTCGTCTAATAAGACCAGGTTTTCCCCAGAACGAGTTCATATTGTCTATGCAGCCCACATTGTTTGCAGGAAACCACACAGACAGCCAGCGGTTGAAGGATGACATGCAGCTAAATATGTCATCATTGGTCAGATTGGGGAGGGGCCCAGAGAATACTACAGAGGCTGACATCATTTTGGCAAAGTTACACACCGATTCCACGCTAAGCTTTGCAACTTTTGACTGCCGGAGTCGGATGTTGTTATTGCCGGCATGAATAACAATTGTGGAGTATTTACAGTTACTTTTAGCCAGCATTCTCAAATTTGACTCTGTCACCTGCTCTGGCCCCAGGAATGCATTTGACTATGGCAGCTGGAGTCTCTAGGTTCACGTTTCTGACTATAGAGTCACCATTGATCAAGAGCTTTTTTCCTCAGCGGGTGTGTTGCTGAGCGGGGAATATCGATTAGAAACATGAACAGGTTGGTGGTGAACCAGGGGCTTGCGACTAATGCTTCTTTCTCACCGTTACCCACCTCTTCTCTCCTGGCTGCTCAGGAGAGCTGGAAGCCGGGGGACAGCTAGCAGGCCCTATGCTAGGGTGCTTCGCTGCAGCTAAGGGGAGTCCATCATTAACTGGCGCTGATGGTGTTTCAATGCAGTGGAGCCGGGATTCCAAATCACACAACCTCACCTTGAGCACCTCAAAAAGACAACATTTATTACGTTTACCATTATCACTAAAAAAGGCAGAGGTGTAGCTAAACATCTGACAGAGAGAGCACACCAGAGGAGAAGGGGAAGGACAGCTAGTAGCTATAGCTAGTGGCTAACCCAGTGGCTAATCCCTAAAAGGGAAAATGCGAGGAGAGGACTTGTATAACAGCCTGTCGGGGGTCATGAGGCACAAGCTACCTTGGAGTAAGCTCGCCAATGTTACCACAGATGGATTGCCAAATCTGACAGGAAAAAATGTCGGGTTGCTCAAAAGAATCCAGGAGAGGGTGAAAGAGGACAACCCCGAACAGGAGGTAATTTTCTTATACTGCATAATCCACCAGGAAGCACTGTGCAAGTTCCGTATTTCAGCTTGACCACGTAGTGAAGCCAGTTGTAAAGCTCGTTAACTTTATTCGAGCAAGGGGATTTCAGCATCATCAGTTTTAAGTTTCTTGAAGAGACTGATGCCGATCACCAGGACTTGCTTTATCATTCCAGTGTCCACTGGTTAAGTTTGGGGAAAGTATGTCGATGAGTGTGGGAGCTGAAACTGGCATAGTTAAGTGACCCAGTGATGAGACACGGACTCCAAATTGATGCAATTAAGTTTAACAACAAGGAGATTGTTGGTGAGTGTAAGTGTAGACTGGAACTGCCGGGGACAGAGCGAGACACCGTACGGCCTGGGAACCCTAGGAACACACAGAGAGAGGGAGTTAGTGGAAGTCACGGCTGGAGTTAAACAGTTACTCTGTTGCTTACTGTGGGAGCAGATGGTGAAGGCTCTGGTTCAGCGTGATGGCTACGGCCAGGGAGACGGTGCTCTTCTGTTGATGGTGCAGCTCCGGCAGGAGAGTATCCAAGGTGAGTTGGTGCACAGGGAGAATCCGCCGCCAGGGAGGTGAGTGGAGGATTCCGCCGCCATGGACTCCGCCTGTGCACAGGAACTGGAAGACAACGGTGGGTAGGAATTTAAGCTTACGTGGGTAGCTGGAGGGATTCTCCGGCGATGATGAAAACAGGCTTGGGCTGAGACTTCGGTAGACAGAAGGAAGTGGCGATGAAGCTCGTCAGGAGCGCTGAGAGACATCTCCGCACTGCCGGTAAGGGCAGCGCGGTAGATATAGACCAGGTGTGATGAGGACCAGGTGTGCACGCAGCTGGGAATAACGAGCAGAGCAGACCATGACAGAAACAGGAGATTATCTCATTTTTGGAGCAACTTGAGAAAGCTGATGATTTTCCTGAGTTGAGTGATACCGATTGGCTTTGTGATTTAGCTTTTGCTGTGGACATACTGACACGCATGAATGAGCTGAACTTGAAGCTACAAGGGAAAGACCAGTTTGTACATGAAATGTACACAAATGTCAGAGCCTCCAAAATCAAGCTAGCTTTATTCTCAAAGCAAATGTCAAACAAATCATTCACTTATTTCCCTACACTGGCTACACTGAAAGAGGCCCCTCGACATGTGAAAAAATACAAGAAATCACTGGATGACCTGCATGGAGAATTCTGCCGTCGGTTCTCTAATTTTGGAAAAATTGACAAGTCACTTCAGCTGGTGTCATGAGTCCCTTCACACAAGATCCTGAAACGGTGCCACAGGAGTTGCAGTTGGAACTGATTGATCTCCAATGTGACACCATCTTGGAGAAGTTTCACTCTCTTAAACTGGATGAGTTTTATGCTTCATTAAGCCCAGCAAAATTTCCAAACATCCAGAAGATGGCACAGAGGATGCTAGTGTTGTTTGGATCTACGTATGGCTGTGAACAGACTTTTAGTGTGATGAACACCAACAAAGCACCCCACAGATCCCAGTTGAGTGATGAACACCTCAGATCTGTTTTGAGAATTGCCACAACGAAACTAACAATAGACTTCGACACACTGGCAAAAAAGGGTGATCAACAACACTGCTCCCACTAAAAGTGAATGTAAGTATTAATACTGTAATGCCATTTTTATGTTTATCTTTGATATGCTGATATGATATGATATGATATGCTTTGATATGCATCTGGTGCTGGCCCGGCCCATCTGTCAGATTTAAGTCAATGTGGCCCCTGAGCCAAAAAGTTTGCCCACCCCTGGGCTAACCCAAAGCTAACACACACACCGATGAAAGGTGAACAGAAGGCTGAAAAGGGTGATTAGGTGACACTGAGTGCGCACACAGGTGCAAGAGACTTGTTAAACAGGAGTGAGAGGTGACGGTAGATGGAAAAAAGTGATTAAAATACAATTAAAGGCAGTAATCCTCAGGAGAGTGAAGAGAGCTAAGCGCAGAGCAAACCACGCCAACAGCCAGCAAAATAGGAAGTGACCCTTCCAGTGTGGCCCTTGGGCTACAGATGAACCTATTAGATTAGATTCAAAATTGAAAGGCTTTATCATCATGTGCACAGTTAAGAAATGCAACATTTCTTGGGCAATGAAATTCTTACTTTGCTCTCCGAATGAATGCCAAGGTAATAGATACTCATCAATACTAATAAGGTAGTAACACACATTAAAGGCAATTAGAACAGTTAAAGTTGAGGAAACGAGAAGAATGAAAATTAAAAATTCAGTGGAATGGGCAATGGTATACTGGTCAACACCAAAAAGTTTTTGGGTTTTTTTTTTTTTTTTTAGCTGATTTAGGACAATTTTGATGTGCTGAATCCAAAAATCACATTGGTTTTGCTCAATCAGGTCAACTTTTTAAGATAAGCCTTTTAGTCCCACAATGGGGAAATTCCAGGATTGCAACAGCACAGGGATAGCAACACTCAGAGCAACAATCAGAAGACAAGAAAAAAACAAGAGCAGCGAGTATACAAATGTACATATAAATACAGTATATAAATATATAAACACACAATACGGAGCATTGTAGCTAGATGGAATAAATATATAAACACACAGTGCGGAGCATTGTAGCTAGATGGAATAAATATATAAACACACAGTGCGGAGCATTGTAGCTAGATGGAATGAACAGCATAACCGTCTACTTAGTTATCCTACATGGTATGATTATGTACCCATACATATTGTCACCCTCCGTAGCGACCGGTATTTTCCTAGTTGTATACCGGAGGGGACCATTGTGTCAGTCTATTGCGTCTTTTGCATTCACTACTATTAGGTTGTCACGTTTTTTTGCTATCTCTGCGAGCAGCCCTGCTTAGGTTATACAGTCTGACAGCCGTAGGTAGGAAGGACCTGCGAAACCTCTGTTGTGCACCTAGGATGATGTAGTCTGCTGCTAAATGAGCTCCTCAGTGCGTTCAGTATGTCCTGCATAGGGTGGGACTCGGACTCCAGCAGAGATGACAGTTTAGCCACCATCCTTCTCTCTCCCATCTCCTCCACTGGGTCAAGGCGCTGCCCCAGGACAGAGCTAGCTTTCTTGATCAGTTTGTTCAGTCTCTTCCTGTCGGCTGCTGTAACGCCACTGCCCCAGCAGATCACTCCAAAAGTGATGGCTGATGCCACCACCGTGTCGTAGAATGTCTTCAGCAATGCCTCTTGTACACCAAAAGACCCGAGTCTCCTCAGTAGGAACAGCCTGCGCTGTCCCTTCTTGTAGAGTGCGTCAGTATTGTGTGACCAGTCTAGTTTATTGTTCAGATGAACACCCAGGTACTTGTAGGATGTCACCATCTCGATGTCTGTTCCCTGTATATTTACTGGTGCTGTGAGGGGTTGTCCTTGCCTGTGGCAGTCCACCACCAGCTCCTTAGTTTTCCTCGCGTTGATCTGGAGGCAGTTCCGATGGCACCAGTCCACGAAGTCCTGGATAAGTTTTTGAACTATGGCCACATGTTTTTTTTACGTTTTTGTTTATATGTACGGGTATTGTCGCTTTGCATGATGCAAAATTCTTTTTCTTGAAATTCTCTGAATTTTGAACAATGATGACGTAACATTCAATTTACATGTACTTTTATCAATGTCTACTATTCAATTTACAGTACAACTGTGCAACTGCTTACAACTGAGCATAAAAACCAGACCTAATCGAGAGAAACGGATGTCATTTTCAGATTCTTCTTCTTCTCTCTCGGTTACTGGTGGATGGCAAACAAATGAAAGGTGCATACTGCCACCTACTGTACAAGAGTGCGTAACATTGTCATCTGAGCCCGACCCCTAAATTCTATGACTTAATCCTGTGTTATTTAAAAAAAGAGAAAAGAGCCCTCCTCGTGATTCTTATTGCCTCTCCATCTGTTCCCAGAATCCCAGTTAAATCCCATTCCCTACCGGCTTCTCAAACTTCATTTTCCATTATCTGTAATTTCCGTATTTGTGACAGTGTAATAAGATGTGCTCGACATTTTCTTTTACTCCATTCTCTATATTTGTCACTTTCACTTTCCCCATGGTGAATAAAGTGCCATTTAAATGTGTGTGATGTCTGAGTCTTGCCATAATGATGTCTTCCCTCCTTTTGGTTATGAAATTCTTAATTGCGATAGATTTTTGTATTTTGTAATACGATCTACCTTTATGATCTTCATCCCATCTTTTGTGCCAGAGCTCAGTTCCTTTTTTCTTGATTACTGCTTTCCCTTCACCTTTTCCAAGAGACAATGGTATAGTTATCTCTTTTCCAAGAGCACTTTTTGCTAATTTGTCTGCACAGTCATTGCCTTTCAACCCTTCATGTGCAGGAACCCAACAAAACTGAACTTCTCCACCACCCCTGTGTACCCTAAATAAACTGTGATATAGCTCAATCATCAAGTCTTCCCTTGTAGATTTTAGTGTCTGTATGGTTTTTAGCGCTGCAAGTGAGTCCATGCACACCACCACCCAGTCCGGTCTGACCTCCTCCACCCACTGCAAAGTAATAATTATTGCCACCATCTCTGCTGTAAACACGGATGTATTGTTGGAGAGTCTTTTTGCGATGGTCACTTTAAATTCTAGGATGTATACTCTCAACTCCAACAGAGCCCTCAGCGGTGCAAAATTGTCTTAAATCAGTTGAAAAAACACAGACAACTTAGGAAAAAAATTAATTTTTATTTTGTTATTAGAAGATGAATGAATGAATCATTAATCACTCTTTAAAGAAATCTGTGTGTCTCTGTCACGGTCATAGGATGGCCTATGATGTCCACCTGATGTCCTATGATGTTCCTATGATGCCGGCGATCATAGCACCGTCTACATGACGGCTATATGACGTCACATAAAGCGTCGTCTATATGATGTCAGATAAACCATAAGGCTGCTGTTCCGATGATCTCAGAAGGCAGTCTATATGATGTCATACAGACTGCAGGACTCGCTAAAAGACATACACATAGACACAGGTAAGCAACATAACACAGAACAGTAACAAGCAGGAGAAGTAACAAGCAGGGGCAAACAGACGGCAGGGCATGGTTACAGAAAATGGCATGGCCCCGGGGCTGCACAGGTAATCACACACAGAGGACCAGAGGGCAGACAAGACCAAGGCAATAATGATAATATGGGCTGGGACCCATCCCCTGGAGACGAGGAATATCTTCTTCTTCTCTCGGTTACTGGCGGATGGCAAACAACTGAAAGGTGCATACCGCCACCTACTGTACAAGAGTGTGTAACATTGTCATCTGAGCCCGACCCCTAAATTCTATGACTTAACCCTTTGAGTGTGAGAATTTGCGTGCCCCTAGTGGCAGAGTGCGGACCTGTCTTCTCACTCTGACTTTGTCAAAAGTGAGAAATTTGTTTTTTGTTTTTAAATGTACTGTTTTCTTGTTCATATACTCTGAAGATAAGATGATGAGGTACCTCTGAACAAAAAGCGGTGTCAAAAGACTCAACCATTTTTTGTGTAAATACGTCCAAAGTCCAGTTTTGACTGAGTTATGGAATTTAAAGAGGTGCCGGGACATTATGCAAATTGGATGCATAAATTTATTCCTATCTGAAACTTTGGATCATATTTTACATCTTTCTAATTGACAGTCATTATCTCTTACCACTTTCAAGTTATAACCTTGGAAATCTGAACTATTTTCTTGACAAAAAATATTTACCACTCTTGACCACTAGGGGGTATGTCGCAGTTCTGCACCATACACACTCAAAGGGTTAATCCCGTGTTATTTTTTTTTCCCACAATATCTTTATTGAACCTTTTCTTTTTTTTTTTTTAACAAACATGATACAAACAATCAAACACTAACACTAAAGTACTACAAAAAAAAATGCACTAAAAACACCAACAACCACCAACAAAATCAAGTCTTCAACAATGCTCCTCTGTTTAGTCTAGACAATCCAATACATAAGTATACATATTATGTTCACCAGTTTGGAATTTACAAGGTCCACACACATCATTCACCTTCTTCTTCAAGAGTTATGTTTAAATTTTTTACATAATCAATAAAAGGTCTCCATATATTCTCAAACACAATTTCCTTTGATTTTAGTATATATGTTATTCTTTCTAATGGAAGGTTTGTTAACATCTGTCTTAACCACTGAGTCACATCTGGTCTATGAGTCTTTTTCCATAATAGTGCAATACATTTTTTGGCATTAAGCAAACTGAGGTCTATGAATGTTCTTTCACTTTTATTAAAATTATGCTTTTCTGGGTACAGACCCAACAAAAACAGTTTAGGATTCAATATGATTTGTTTTGAGATTATTTTTTCAATTGTTACCCTCACCTCTTCCCAAAACATTCTTATTAATCTACATTCCCATAAACAATGAAATAGGGTTCCTTTACTTTCCATGCATTTTGTGCATGTATCTGGTATATTTTTGTTATATCTATTTAACTCCTCCGGTGTAACATACATCCGCATTAACCATTTGAAATGTATCAATTTAAGGCGTGCATTTATTGATTTGGTTTGAGCTTCTGTACAAGCCAATTCCCATTGTTCCTCTGAAATTTCAATTTGCAGATCTTCTTTCCAGTAGTTTAATCTTTTCAGTGAATTTTCACTTGAAGATAGTGTCAATGAGTTATAAAACTCTGAAATAATACCCTTTCTTTTACTATCTTTCATCATCATTTTTTCCAAGGATGAATAAATAGGTCGAGTGAGAGCTTTATTTTGATTTGATCGAATAAAGTTTCTAAGTTGAAGATATTTAAAAAAATGTGTTCTATTGAGATTAAATTTGATCCTCAGCTCTTCAAAAGACATTATGTTGTCTGCACCTGGCAAATATAAATCCTGAATCTTTTGTATCCCTTTTAAATTCCATACTTTAAATACAGCGTCCGCTCTCCCTGGTTTAAAATATTGATTACCCCATATTGGACTAAATTGTGACAATAACTGTGGTTCTTTTAAATAGTTTTTAGCTTCACACCATATTTTGATCATATGCTTTACAAATGGATTTTTAACTTGTTTTTGTAATTTTTTTGCCGAATCTGAGTATATGAATATGGGAAGAGGTAAAGGTAAATTGTATGATTCCATTTCAGTCCAGTGAGGGAGATCATTTGATGAAAAATAATATGTCATAGACCTCAGTTGTGCCGACCAATAATACAACATAAAATTTGGACATTTCAGACCTCCACGATCAAATGGTAAATATAATAAAGACAAACGTAATCTAGCCCTCCTGTTGTTCCATATAAATTCCACTAACTTTTTTTTTATTCTTGAGAATAGATCTAAAGGTGGTGATAAGGGAATGTATTGAAATAAATAAAGTATTTTAGGTAAAATATTACTTTTAAGTATATTGATTCTCCCGATCATCGACATTGGTAGTGACATCCATCTCTGAGTTAACTCACTGATATCTGACATTAAGGCTTCATAGTTGACACTGGCGACTGATTCTAGCTTAGGCATAATTTGGATTCCTAAATATTTAAACTGATTTACAACATTGAATTGATTTGCCTCAGGGGCTGGGTAATTTCTCTGGGTCTCATTTAGCATTAATATTGAAGATTTAGTTTTATTTATTTTATATCCTGATATTTCCCCAAAATTCTTTATTAAATTCAACAAGGTTGGAATTGATTTTTTTAGATTCGACATAAACAAAATTATGTCATCGGCGTACAGGGAGATTTTATGTTCTGTTGGTCCAACTTTAATTCCATATATTTGTGAATGTAAACGTATCGCTATCGCTAAAGGTTCAATTGCCATAGTAAACAGTAAAGGTGAAAGTGGACAGCCTTGTCGACATCCTCTATTTATTTTTATTGGTTTTGAAATATTGTTATTTGTTAGGATTTCTGCTGTAGCATTATTGTATATTATTTGAACCCATTTTATGAAATTATTTCCAAGTCCAAACCTTTGTAGTACTTCAAAAAGAAAGGGCCATTCAACTCTATCAAAGGCCTTTTCGGCGTCCAATGATAGGAGAGCTGTATCCGGTGCTTCTTTATTAAAATAAATAATATTAAATAGTCTTCTTACATTATGGAAGCCTTGTCTACCCTTTATAAAGCCATTCTGATCTCGATTAATAATATTTGGTAAAATTTCTTGTATTCGTCTTGCTAAAATTTTACAGATTATCTTAAGGTCGGCGTTTAATAGGCTTATTGATCTCATATTTTCACATTTATTAGAGGGCTTACCTGGTTTTGGCAGCAGTATAATTAAGGCATTATTTATGTATGATGGTAAATTATTATTTTGAAATGCTTCTAAAACCATTTCCAAAAAAGGTTTTATTAATTTATTCTTAAATTTTTTATAAAGGTCAACTGGAAGACCATCTGGTCCTGCACTTTTTCCTGATTTCATATTATCAATGGCTAGCCCAACTTCTTCTTGACTAATTTTAGACTCCAATATCTCCCTGTTTTCATTTGGAATACACGGTATAGATAGTTCGTTCAAAAACCCATTTAGTTTTGTTAATTCAGGTTCATTTTTGGTATCATATAATTTTTCATAGTAATCTCTAAAGGCTCTATTAATTTCTAAAGGATCTATAACTACCTGTCCATTACTTATAATACTGGTAATTGGTGTTTTAATTTCCAATTGTTTAATCTGCCATGCTAATAATTTTCCTGATTTTTCACCTTGTTCATAAAAAGATTGTTTCAATCTTAGAAGACTCGAGGCAGCTCTATTCGCTGATTTTTTGTCGTATTCAGCTCTCAAAATCAGTAATTCATTCTCCAACCTTGGGTCACTTCCTGCATACACTTTTTCCTGAAGATTTTTTATTTTATGTTCCAATTTAGCTCTCTCCTCTCGAGTCTTCTTAGATTTTGATCCTGTATAACTAATAATATGTCCCCTAATAAAAGCTTTGAAAGCCTCCCACTTTACACATGCTGATGTTTGTGTAGTATTGATGTCAAAGAACTCGTCTATCTGTTTTTCTATATACTTGACAAATTCCTCATCCTGAAGCCATTTATGCTGAAATTGCCATCTACCTGATTCCTTTATCAATTTTTTATCTACATATATTAGACAACAGGGTGCATGGTCAGAGATCACGATGTTATCATAAAAGCAGTTTTGAATCTTGGACCTTAATTCTGTGGAAATCAAAAAATAATCAATACGTGAGAATGTCTTGTAGGTACTGGAATAACAAGAATAGGCTTTAACTTGTGGTTTCATTTCTCTCCATATATCTAACAATCTAATCCCGTGTTATTTAAAAAAGAGAAAAGAGCCCTTCTTGTGATTCTTATTGCCTCTCCATCTGTTCCCAGAATCCCAGTTAATTTCCATTCCCTACCGGCCTCTCAAACTTAATTTTCCATTATCTGTCTTTCATTTCCGTATTTGTGACAGTGTAATAAGATGTGCGCGACATTTTCTTTTCCTCCATTCTCTACATTTGTCACTTTAGCTTTTCCCCATGGTGAATAAAGTGCCATTTAAACGTGTGTGATCCAGTCTGAGTCTTGCCATAATGATGTCTTCCCTCCTTTTGGTTATGAAATTCTTTATTGCAATAGATAGTCATTGCCTTTAAACCCTTCATGTGCAGGAACCCAACGAAACTGAACTTCTCCACCACCCCTGTGTACCCTAAATAAACTGTGATATAGCTCACCAGGTCTTCCCTTGTAAATTTTAGTGTCTGTATGGTTTTTAGCGCTGCAAGTGAGTCCGTGCACACCACCACTCGGTCCAGTCTGACCTCCTCCACCCACTGCAAAGCAATAATTATTGCCACAGTCTCTGCTGTAAACACGGATGTATTGTTGGAGAGTCTTTCTGCGATGGTCACTTTAAATTCTGGGATGTATACTTAAACAGAGCCCTCTTTATTTGAACCGTCTGTGTGCCACAATCATAGGACACCATAGGACGGCCTATGATGTCTGCTTGATGTCCTATGATGTCGGTGATCATACGATCGTCTACATGATGTCTATATGACGTCACATAAACCGTAGTCTATATGACGTCACATAAACCGTAGTCTATATGACGTCACATAAACCATAACGCTGCTGTTCCTATGAGCTCAGAAGGATGTCTATGACGTCATACAGACCGGACCACAGGACTCGCTAAAAGACATGCACATAGACACAGGTACAGTAAGCAACATAACACAGAACAGTAACAAGCACGACAAGAAATAAGCAGGGGCAGAGACGGCAGGGCATGGTTACAGAAAACGGCATGGTCGGGGCTGCACAGGTAATTACACACGGGACCAGAGGGCAGACGAGACCAAGGAAATAATGATGACGATAATAATATGGACTAGGACCCATGCCCTGGAAACAAGGAATATCATTATATAATTCAAGAAATCTCTGTCACGATGTCATGGGGAGACGAGACCAAGGCAATAATGAGCATAATGACTATCACGATCGTAGGACATTAGAGGACGGCCTCTGGTGTCTGCATGATGTCCTATGATATCAGCCAACATAGGACTCGCCATCATATAGACAATAGGAATGGCTACCTATGATTTAGGCATGATGTCCTGTGATGCCTGCCTTGATGTCTTGATGTCATATAGACCATCACTCACCAAAGAAGAGATACTCAACACCTGAATATGAATAGGCCACAGCACTTTAAACCACACCCATTCGAAGCAGTAAATCTGGAAATCATACTCATCACCCGATTAACAAGAGGACACACTATGTTAAACCACACCCATTCGAAGCAGTACATTTGACCAACAAAACGAACATTGCAATGGCTCAAGATACATCATTGAAGAAATACAGCCTCACCTGTTGGTTGCAACATCTGTGATTGGTGTCAATGCTGGACGCACTCTCTTGATTCCACAAATCACACTCACACCATCTGACATGTTTTCATTCATCTTGCGATGTAAACAGTTTCCAGTAACACCCTGCTTTGCCATGACTGTGAATAAGTCACAGGGCCAGTCTTTACAGCGCGTTGGGGTTTTCTGCACAAGAGATTTCTTCAGCCATGGCCAATTCTACATTGCCACGGGCAGAGTTGCCAGATCAAGCCGTCTTCGTATTCTTGCTCAAGATGAAGAAACTAAGAAAAAGTGTCCCTTTCTGAGCAATGTGGTTTTTAGAGGTGCTGACACAGTAAAAATGTGTAACCTTGAAGAATGCCAGTCTACACTACAAATGTGTAAAATGCCAAGCAAAGCGCTGATTTTCTCTGGGTGCTCTGGTTTCTTGGTTTCTATGGGCATGCACGGGCCTTCCTGAACAGGGTCAAAAGCTACTTTTTGCTCAGGTCGATTTTCGTGATCCTGTCCATGAACTAGAATTACGACGCACCTATCCCTCAACCAGTGGTCTGAACAAAGAAGACGACCCACCACATGGAGAGCAATAGAATGAGGAGAACTGCTGCACATCAGAAAAGATGCAGTGAAGATTAAACACCTCAGGTTCCACCAGTACACTGCAGGCATGACTGAACAACACAGCCGTCTGAGATGGGAGGAGACCCTTCAGCAACAGGCATGCAGAAATACTTGCGTAGACTTGGTTTCTACGGGCATGCACGGGTATGTACTAGTATCAGAGATATGAACCTGAGATGGCATAAGCCTATATACAATGTGCAAATGCTGGTTTGCACATTGTAAATTGCTCAATGTACAAATTGGCACCCAGTGTAAAAAATTCTCTGTAATAATTTAGCAGCAGAGATGATCTGGACATGAGACAGAGAGATTATGGAGGTAATCTGAGAGTGCATACCTCCACCAAGGTCCCCCCAGGCTGGCAGGGGTAGGAACCTTTGTGTCGAGTTTGCATGTTCTCCCTGGGGGCTCAGGTTTCCTCGCATAGTCCAAAAACATGCAAGTTAGGCTAATTGGGTATCTGTCTTTGATAGGTCCTTAGTGTAGCCGTTAGTGAAGACCTGTGACTGGTCTCTGTGACTAGAAAAGCAGCTACTTAGGTACAGGTCCTTATCCCTTATTTAATGTGCTACTCATTCTGTCAGTTCAGTGATGAAGATCCTGATGACCCCACAGGTGGAGATGGTGGGGATGTCCTACATTGGTCTGAAGGTCGTAGTGGATTTCCTTTACACTGGAAAGCTGCAACTAGATGGAGAAAACCTCAGCTATGTACTGGAGTCTGCCCACCTCATGCAGGTAAAATCCCCCCACCTGCAGTCAGTCGTGGAACCTTTTTAAAGGAGGTGTATGATGTTCCACAGACGTTGGTACTCAGGTGTTTATTGAACTGCAGACCTGATCTCTCACACACGTGCAGAGCAAAAATGCTCCTCTTATCACTGATGCGGTGTCGTTTTTGCGATGGAATATCTGGTTGGACCACACATTCAGGTCGTTTAACAAGTACAGATTTTCGTCCAAAAAACCCCACAAATTAACTTGAACAGATTGAATGGATTCTTAAGCATGTACACTTCGCTGCAGAACATCTGTGCAAGTCAAAAATGTATGTCCAGATGTTGTTAGCTGTGGATGTTAGATTAGTCTAAATCTAGCTACTGTTCAAGGACAACACGACTGGAGATCAGCGAGAAGCTGTGCTGTGATGATGGTATGTAGCCGAATGCTTGGAGACGTGCTGGTCTAGAAATTAGCCATGACAGCTAGCATACAGCATCACGTCTGACTTTCATAGGGAACGTAGCACGCTGCAGCATAAATAAGCCTGGGGCTAGCATGCCCAGACTACTCCACTGTCAGCTGAAAAAAAAAAAAATCACCTGAAGTGGCCAAAGCAGATCAAAAACGTTGAACGGGACCAGTGTGGTGTGCAGTGGATCATTGTCATTGCTGCACCACATTTTTGCATTGCAGCAGAATTTCCTTCCTTCTGTCTGGGTTTGTGGTGTTTGAAAATGATACAAAGTAACAAACTCATCAACTGATTCAGACCAAAGTAAATGAATGTGGGTGTGGAAACCCCTTAATTCTGTAATCACTGATAGAATATTTTACAAAATTTATTTTATAATGGACTAATTTTTCTGTTTTTAATCAATAAAAGTCACTCTTTCCAGTAAAGACCCCCCCCATCCTCACATTGTAGTTGTGAATGTTTGTCAGAAGAGCATGACCTGTTCAGACTCTTGGTGTTCAGGTGTGGAAGGTGGTGGACTACTGCTGCGAGTACCTGGAACAGGCGGTGAGCGACGACAACTACCTCTGCATGCAGGAGCTGGCTCTGCTCTACAACCTGGAGCGGCTGGAGGCCTTCGTGGACAGCTATGTCTTGGCGCGTTTCTCTGTGCTCTCCGTCACCCCCAGATTCCACAGAGACATGCCTCTGCACAAACTCAACTTCTACCTCTCCAGGGACGAGGTGAGACCTTCGCGTCATCACCGCAGCTCCACAGTCACAGCCACAGCATCAGAGCTTCATTCTCCATCCTCAGGTGACGTACCACAGCGAGCAGGCTCTTCTCCAGACATGCATGCAGTGGATTGTCCAGAATCCCGAGCAGCTCTCCGGCGTCAAACGGCTTCTCTCTCTCATCCGCTTCCCCCTGATGCCGGCAGAGGAGCTGGTGAACCAGGTGCTGCCGGCGCTTCGGGCCCTGCTGCCAAAGGAGGTGGGTTATGAGGAACTGGTGGATGAGGCCCTGACGTACCACTACAGACTCAGCGCTCAGCCGTTACTGCAGAGTACACGCACCACGCTGAGGGGGGGCGTGGAGCGGCTGCTGCTCGTTGGAGGACAGGTAGGCACCAGACCAAGTGGTGGAGGTAAGGTCCACCCGCAGGAGACACAAGATCGCCCTGATTTTTTTTAAACACATTTTTATTGAATTTAAATATAAACATAGACAAATCGACACCAGAACAGTCCCATACTGTCCCACCCCACCCACAGACAGCCACTGTTAAAGCAAAAAAACAGAAGTACCAGTGACATGTACATAGTTCAAAAGCACAGAAAACGGACAATAAATCTAGCAACAAAGTCCCAGTCCACAAAATCATCCCTCATGAAGAGGTCATTAAAGGAGGTCTTCCTTCAGGAAAGCTCTCTCCCTTCAAAAGTAAACCCTTTAGGTCACCACGCAGATATTTTAAGAAGAGAGTCCAAATCTTTAAAAAGCGCTCCTCTTTCCCCTCCATAACCCCATGTAATTTCTCATGGGGGAGTGTTTTAAACACCACCTTGTACCAGAGGGTGATACTGGGGGGGGGGGGGGGGGGGTCTTTTGTCCAGTTATGCAAAATACATTTCAGGGCAATCAAGAGCAGTTTCTCAAGGAGCTTGTAATATGTAGCAGGAATTTTCAGTTCCCTAGAGGGAAGGCCGAGAAGGAAGACACCTGGATCTTTTTTTAATTTGAAGATCCCACTAATCACAGATGAAATATTTGTCCAAAATCTGGAAGTCTTTTTGCACTCCCAAAAACGGTGAAAATATGTCCCCCTCTCTGAATTACATTTACTGCACAGAGGGGACAGAGCACGATTGATTTTTATGTAAGGTAACAGGGGTTATACAAAGTCTGTGAATTATTCTATACTAAGTTTCCCTTAACCTGTTGCATGTAAATGTAGATTTAATCAGATGTAAAGCTGTTTGCCAATCATCCTCTATATATTGAGTACTTAAATCTTTTTCCCATTTCTAAGCAATATCTGGCAACACATAATGTACCAGAGGATTCAAGAAATGAGTAAAATGATGCTGTGGCTCCCATAGGAATCTCTCTACATCATTAGGGACCAGTAGAAAAAGAGCTGACATGGGAGGATATAAAGTGTCTCAGTTGCAAATATGCAAAGAAATGTTGTTGGGGGACGTTAAATGTTGCTTGTAGTTGCTGGAATCATCTTTAATTTAGTCACCAATTACATGTATTCCTAAACTGCGTCAGGAAGAGAATACAGACGGACCAATACCAGCAGGAAAGTCTGGATTTTGAGTTACAGGGGAGAGCAGAGATTTGGTATTTCTCCTTCCTATATGTTTTGCTAAATCACGCCAGATACTAATACTGTTGTATAAATAATAGGATTCTTCACTGTTGGTGATATTTTAGTTGCATCACAAGTGACCAGCCCCCAGAGAGAGTGTGGAGAACATGCCCATGAATCAGTGCAGGCCTCCCTCCTGAGATGTGTGTGTAACCACAGCCAGAAATGATGAGCATGGCAGGCCCAGCTGTAAAAAAAATATTCTGGGTACAGAGAGGCCACCCATATCTGGATGTAGTTGCAGTATCCTTCACTTCTGCCTTGTCTTTTTGCCATGCCAGATAAAACCGGTGGATACCTTTTCTAAGTCCCAGTTACATTTTTTTAGATGCGTACAAGGGAAGCATCTGTAGAGGATACAGAAGGTGAGGGTGGGCTGCATGGTGGCGCAGTGGTTAGCACTGTGGCAGCACAGTTTTACCCTCGGCCAGGGGAGCGCGGGGATCGTGGGTTCGATCCCAGCCCCCGACCAACAGTGATCTGTGTGGAGTTTGCATGTTCTCCCCGTGTTTGCGTGGGTTTACTCCGGGATTTCTCTGGTTTCCTCCCACACGCCAAAAACATGCAGGTTAGGGAGTTAAGGGGCGCTTGCGCACGCAGCGACCAGCAGCTGGTGGCTTGTCACCAGACTGCAAAACAAATCTACCTACGGGTACAAATAAGTAACAAAAAAAAAAAAAGGGAGAACATTCATTTTAATGAGACTGATTCGACCAATCATGGATAGCGGGAGTTTATGCCACCGTTCTAAATCTTTTTTAAATTTGTTTGGAGATTGGGGTTGAGGTTCAGTTTCCACATATCATTCAAATCTGGGGACACTTTTATTCCGTTATAGAAAGCCATTAGCTGCCCACTTGAAAGAGAAATCACCTGTAACATCAGATGTATTCAGAGCTCCCAATGGCAGAGCTTCAGATTTGAGGTTAATTTTATAGCCAGATATACAGTATATATTTTTTTTGATTTTGTATACTTTATTGATCTCCAGAGGGGAAACATAAACTGAACAGTATAATCAAACAAATAAAACTGAATTTGGTAAAAATTTCAAGTATAGCAGGGATTGATTGTTTAGATGATGTCAAAAATGAAAGAATATCATCAGCATATAGAGCAATTTTATGCTTCATGTCCCCCATCAGTACTCCCTTGACCTCGGCATGTAAGCGGATGCTTTCAGCTAATGGTTCTAATGCTAAGGCAAAGAGGAGTGGGCTAAGTGGGCAGCCCTGGCGAACACCTCTGGCTAGAGGAAAGGGTTCAGAGCACTGACCATTAGTTATTACCATAGCTGTTGGAGAGTGGTATATGGTCTGGATCCATTTAAGAAAGCTCCCCCCAAGTCCAAATCTTTGTAGAATATCAAAGAGGTAGTCCCACTCAACCCGGTCAAATGCCTTCTCAACGTCGAGAGAGATGGCCAAGGCTTTTTGTTGCTTCTCAGAGGAGAACTGTACCACATTCCAGAGCCTTCTCATATTACTAGATGAGAAGCGGCCCGGTATGAAGCCTGTCTGGTTTGTATTAATAAGGGTTGGGAGTACGTCTTGTAACCGTCAGGCAAGAACTTTCGAAAGCACCTTGCTATCCACTGGTATCAGACTGATAGGCCTGTAAGAGCCACATACTGTATATCAGCTGGTTTATCCTTTTTCAGAATGACAGAGATATTTGCAAGATTTAATGTAGGGGGAGGGGAGCCCTTGTTAAGTGAATCTAAATACATGTCTGTTAGTGAGCCAACCAGCATCTTCCAAAATTCTTTATAAAATTCAGGCCCAAAATCATCTGGCCCTGGGGCTTTACCTCCCTTCAGTTTAGATATAGCTTCTGAGATGTCCTCCCTACTTACTGGTCTGCAGAGAGTTTTTCTGTTCCTCAGTTAGAGATGGAAGTCTTATTTTATCTAGAAATTTTGCTCTAGCATCCTCTGAGGATTCACATGCAAAGCTGTAAAGATCTTGGTAGAACAATTTCATTATTTTATTTATATCTGCAGATTTAAATTGTGTATTTCTGTTGTCTATAAGGGAGGGGATTGCATTTAATTCAGTTTTATTACTGGCAAGGCATGCAAGCAGTTTACCAGGTTTGTTACTAGATTCGAATAATCTGCTTTGCAAAGAAAATCTGTGTCTCTGCTTTCTTTGGCTGCAGTCACACTGCAGGTCTTGATGCTCAATTCTGATTTTTTGCTGAGATCCGATTTTTTTTTGTGTGGGCATTCACATTATAATTTAAATGTGACCCCCATCAGATTGGAGTATGAATGGTCTCCAGCTATGAAGTGACCCACATGCGCAGAAGAAAACGCAACATCAGACACAGCGCTGAGTTTGAGGAAGTAAGTATGAACACCGAGCGACTGAGGGGACAGAACTTCTTCACCTTTCATGCAGCGCAGCAAAATAAATGTTAAACATTCAGAAATGTTTATGCACAAAATAAATGAGACCACCTTCATTCCTCTCCATGCCAGATAACCTTTTTTAATAAATGTGCCGTTACTGTGCACATGTAATGTCTATGGCTTCAGCCCCGACCCACCCCCACCCCACCCCCACCCGCCCACCCGCAATTTTGAAGTTATTGTGCAGTCTGAGCCAACAAAAAATACAATCCAGTGATAAAGGGAAGGAGATTGATTAAAAAGCACCAATCAGCTGTGTCTGCCATGTCTGCAGCATCCGCCACGCAGAATTGTAGCGTCTGTCTCACTTCAATGAGGAAAAAGTCGGATGAAATGTGACATGACCGTTCAGACGGAGGTCGCTTTGGAGAATATCAGATATGATTCAGAATTAGGACCACATATGAAAGTGGCCTGGGTCTGGTGTGAAAAAATCGGATCTGTGTTGTTCAGACAGTCATTAAAAAAATCAGATATGGGTCACATTTGTGCAAAAAATTCAGAATTGGGCATTAAAACCTGCAGTGTGACCGTAGTTTTAGTTACTGATTCAGAGCAGAATGAGCAGCTTCAAACTGCTTCGCTACGGTGCTGATGGGCTGTTGTTTGAATTGGGTCTCAAAATCAGCTGTTTTTGTTTTGTTTTTTTTCTAATTCCAACTGTATTTTGAGAGCTTTCTCTTTTTGAGCTGATGTATAAGATTCCCACAGAATGGAAGGGCTTATTTCAGGAGTTTTGTTTATGGCAATAAAATGTTCCCATTCTTTTGTAATATAATCCATGAAGTGCTGGCTGCTTAATAAAGTTGGGCTTAGTCTCCAGTACCTGCAGGCTGGGTCTCTGAGGAGGGGAGATGCTTCTGCTGATAGGGGCATGGTCAGAGACGAACTGGGCACCAATTATGCAGTTCTCCGTCCTGTCTAAAATAGATCGTGATGAGAGGAAATAATCTATTCTAGAGAGAACTTGATGTGGGATTGAGAAAAACAAATGGTCTCTATCTGCAGGGTGTAATATCCGCAACATGTCATGGAGGTCTAAATCGGTAAACAATTCTTGCATTTGTTCAGATTTTTTTGAACGAGTCAAGCGAGGGGGAGACATATCAACATTTGGGTCTGGTACTCAGTTAGTCACCTCCTAAAAGTGTATATGGGAAGGAGAAAGTAGACGGGTCCGAGATAAGTTGAGGAATAAAAGACGAATCATAAGCATTAGGAGCATATATACATCCAAAGACCACTTGTTCCCCATACAGGTAACCAGATAGGAGTACACAACGGCCCTCGCTGTCTCTTACTGTTCTATCAAGAGTGAAAGGCAAACTACGATGTAAGAGAATAGCAACCCCCCCTGCTTTTTGAGTTATATGATGACTGAAATACCTGTCCCACCGAGCTCCTCCTCAGTTTTATATGTTCTATATCTGTAAGATGGGTTTCCTGGAGCATAGCTATCTGACGTTTCACTTTCTTGAGAAAGGACAGTATTTTCTGATGTTTGATGACATGATTAATGCCCTTCACATAAAGTGAGATAATTTTAAGATCACCCATTTATAACTGTTTGAAGTGGATATTGACTAAGGTGCCTTGGTGGGGGGGGGGGGGGGGTCACAGTAAACATGAGCCCGCGTACAATATACACACACTGAGGGGAAAAAAAAGTTAACAGTAAAGGTGACTGTGATAATCCATCCCTAACTGACAGATTGCCCCTACCCAAAGAACGCTCCCAAAACAACCCCAAGAACAAACCCCCAGATTCCCTGGGTTGAGTGAAGCTGAGAAGCATCTCTCCACCACAGAGAGCACGTTACCACAGCTGCAGACTGACCGACCTGCCGCTGAAGTTATGGCTCCACAGACCCCGCCCCCACCAATGGGTAATATTTACGGCGTTGAACCCCAATCTGGACTTTGCTATATTCATTTTTTTCTCCTTTTTTATATAACATGAAGAATTAAGTAAATTTGGAAAAAACTGTCTCATGCAGAATGCTCCTTCTTCCATTAGCATTAATATATGAACTTGCTCATCGCCATAAATCATCCGCATGTCTGTGTTAGTTGAAATTGTCCTCTTCATCCATATGTATCTGTAAAATCCGTTTAGTCCAGTAGTCATTTGAATCCGTTCTTGCTCAGAAACTCCTCCGCTGCCTCCAGGGTTCTGAAGCTGCCTCTGCCTCGTTAAACCTAAAGCAGAGCGTGGCCGGGTAGCGCATCTGGAAGCGGACTCCTCCCTGGATGAGCCGCTCACAGGTGCCGCTGAACTGGCGCCGGGCCTCCTGCACGTGAGTTGAGAAGTCCTGGCAAATGTAGATTCTGCTGCCCTGGTAGGTGATGTCTCCTTTCTCCCTGGCTGCTGTGAGGACCCACTGTTTGTCGCTGGAATTGTGGCGTTTAATAATGACAGGTCTGACTCGGTTTTCCTTCAGTGGAGTGAGCACTCGGTGCGCCCTGTCGATCTTTACAGCCCCTCGCTTGGCCTCCATTCCTAGCATGTCAGGGAGCCACGTCTCAAAAAACTTCACAGCGTGTTGTCCTTCAGAACCTTCTTTGAGACTGATGATTCTTATGTTATCCCTGCAGCTTCTGTTCTCACAATCTTCGCATCAATCAGTTAAAGTTTTCACTTTTTGTTGGTGTTCAGTGACTTGGTTCTCCAACAGTGCGATACGATCCTCACCCTTGGAGATGCGGCTCTCTGTCTGTTATTCTTTTGCTGTTATCTTCAGTATGGGTATTCAGCCTGTCCAGGGTGGCACGTAAATCACCAGATTTCTCCTCCATGAGGGCACTAATCCTCTCAGTAACTATCTGTGCAATAGAGACCGCAGCGTTATCGTCCATGCTAGCCTCATTGCTAGCTGCGTTTAGCGTCGGTTGTTTTGGTTCGGGACGAGTCGTCTTCGACATGTTTGCTGGTTAATTATCGTTCGTTTAGCCTTCAGATACACTTAAAAAATGAGAGGATAAAAATATCTGGGGTTTAATTGTAAAAAAAAAAACAAGTAAAATGGGCATGTAGGGCAGGAGGCTGGCAAAGTAGGTCCTCTGTCGTTGAATGCGTCACGTCCCCCCCCCCCCCCGATGTCTGATTCCCTTCCGTGATTTTTGATTTCTTATTTTTCTATTTATGTTTGTCTTTTTCCTTGTAAATTTAAGGCTTTTTTCATACAGGTTTTTAACTGTATTCATAAATCTTAAGTTTTTTTTCCTCATAAATTTTGACATAAATTTGACCGTTTTCATGTCAGTTTTCAGGTTGTTTTGTATTTGCACATTACTGTCACAATTACAACAGTTTTAGTCTTTAAAATATGCCGAAAGAATGAAATGAAAATTCCCTATGTGTTGTTACCGCTGAAAGACTGAAGGGTCACTGTCATCACCCTGCTGGGCGGCCGGGCGGCGGCGGTAACTCCTACCATGTGATTGATCACTGGAGAAAGAAATGTCGGCTTTTCACATCGATACCGTAGTCGTCTCTAAGACGAATCTGTGACTGGTTAGACCAGCCACCAGCAACCTCTACTATGAAAAGACATTTTAAGCTATTTTTGTCCAAAAAAATCTACATGGAGCCACAAAACTCTTCCAAGTCTTAAATATGGAGGTAAAAGAGCCAAATAAAATGGCAACATTGCTCTCTCTTAAACAGCTTTTTACTACTTCTTTTGTAAATTTGCACTTTTTAAATTACAATTTTAAAGATAAATTTGTTATTTTCACTTAAATTTGCAGCTTAGCTCATAAATTTGAGGCTCTTTTTACTCAAATTCTTTTCTCCCAAATATGAAATAAATCAGCAGCTCATTTCATGGAAACTGACAGTTTTCAATGTAAATTGGCAACTTTTTATTCTAAATTTGAAGCTTTTTTCTTATAAATTTACAACTGTTTTCTTAAAAAATATTCAACTTAAGTTTTTCTCGTTAAAGTGCAACTTTTTTCTTGGAAAAGTGCACAATTTTTCAAAAACATTTGTGGCCTTTTGCTCTTTAATTTGCAGCCTTTTAACTGTAAATTTCCAACACTTTTCCATATCTATCAATAAATGCACAAAAGCTCTGTGTGTTTGTGTCTTTGTTCCAAGCATATCTCTTGAACCGTTCGTCAGACTGGCCTAAGATTTTAAACGTGCTTTGCTGAGGTTACAAGGGTGTACATCCCCGAATATGGAGGTATTCAGAAAAAAATGTTATCAGTAAAAGTTTTCACGTCTACCACTGTTATTATTCTGATGTAGTGCCATCACCAGTCCACACGGAGTCGTAGTAGTCATTCACTGAATGTTTTGTGCGTACGTTGGGGATGGGTGATGCCAGCATTTTTCCTTTCGATACAGTACCATTAATTTATGGGAACTTTTCTTCGATACCAATACTTTTTGCCCAAAATCACATGATTGCAGTTTCATGAACAACTTAATTAAAACATTAATTCAATTTCTTAATTTGGTGGTCGCCGCCCCTGAGGCTGCTACCCCTACTTGCTCTGCATGGGAGTGAGTGCTTGGCTGCACAGTGAGTCTTTGGCTCTGACATCTGATAGGCTGCCATAATCATGTGACACAGCAGACCAGCTCTAAAATATGCCTGGGTGCGTTTTTCACCGTTTTAACACAAATTTAATGCCTAAAACTCTCAGAAGTGAAAACAAATTGCACATTTTGTATTAACATAGTGGTATTGCGTTATTTTAAAAAGTATCGTCCAGCTGGTATCGAAGTATTGATTCTTGAGTATTGATACACCCATCCCTAGCATACGTAGTCGTTCATTGTTTTTTTTTTTTTTTTTGTTTTTTTTTTTGTCAACTGGCATGTGCTGTGCAAACTGAATGTTTTGTGGAAAGTGTCTTTGGAAGGTAAGCACATTTAACGAGCTGTGATCATCTTTTACCCATTCCAGTTAACATTCTAGTTGTTGTGGTATCGCGATATTTTAAAGTATCACTATGTCTGTTCCACGCATATCTCTTGAACCGTTCGCCAGACTGGCCTAAGATTTTAAACGTGCTTTGCTGAGGTTACGGTGGTGTGCATCCCCGAATCTGGAGTCACTCAGTCAAAATCTATAATTTTTATCAAAGTTTTAGCCACCGCTCTGTCACCGCTGTCTCTTCATGCCCTTCAGTGTGTGCGGGGTGTCAGATTGACTCCGTGCTGATTGGATAATATGCAGCCATCACGGCCATGCTGACTGGATCATGCACGATGTCACGACCATGCTGATTGGATAATACGCGGCACGATGACCAGTCAGTCACCACAGCTTTTCACAAACAAAGAAGGAAGTGAAAAGTGATAAATTTGACGAGAGAGAATAGTGAAGATGTAATGCTTAAAAAAATATATACTGTAATGTTGCCATGATTGTGTACATCTGTGTGTTCCTCAGATAGCTCTCAAACCATTCGTCAGACTGGCCTAAGATTTTAAACGTGCTTTGCTGAGGTTACAAGGGTGGGCATCCCCAAATATGGAGTCACTCAGTCAAAATATGTAATTTTTATCAATAAAAGTTTAGCCAGTGTTCTGACACCATTCTTGTCTCTTCATGCCCTGAAGTGTGGGCGGGGTTTAGCTCTGTGTGTGTGTGTGTGTGTGTGTGTGTGTGTGTGTGTGTGTGTGTGTGTGTGTGTGTGTGTGTGTGTGTGTGTGTGTGTGTGTGTGTGTGTGTGTGTGTGTGTGTATGCTCTGCAGGCAGCAGCTGAGCAGAGCTCTGTACGGGTTTTTCCTGTGAACAAACGCTGCAAATATAGGTAGCTCCAAGTTAGAAACCCATTCAGTTATTCCCTTTATCACTGGATCGTAATTTTGTCGGCTTCGACTGCAACTACAAAATTTTGGGGTGGGGTTCGGGGCTGAAACCGTCAAGACAAACAGGCACTCAGTAACGGCACATTTACTGGATGCTGCAAATTCTTTTTCCCTTTAAATGGCACACCGTGAGTCCTGGCCGCTATAATATCTAAAATGTAAAGTCAATACCGACATGACTGGAGTGGAATTAGGGATGAGCGTATCAATACTTCGATACCAACTGGTCGATACTTTGGAGTTGATACTTTTTAAAATAATGCGATACCACTATGTTAATACAAAACAGGCAATTTGTTTTCACTTCTGAGAGTTTTAGGCATTAAATTCATGTGTGAAAACAGGTGAAAAACCAGCCCAAGCATATTGGCAGCCTATCACATGTCAGAGCCGAAGACTGACAGCGCAGCCAAGCACTTCCATGCAGTTAGCTGAGAAGCGTCAGGGGTGGCAGAAATGTTACACCAGTCATCCAAATTCTATAGTGATACCAAGCAGCATAAAATTTGAAAATTAAACAAAATAAGCACTATTTAAGTTATTAACCACTTGCACTCCGTTGTTCCGCGGGCGGGCAAGTCTCTGCGTCCTAGGACGCATGAGGGCGCACAAGAGCGCACTCGTGCGCGCTCGGACGCATAACGCATGATATACTGATGATGGTGCAGATGGAGATGGTGCTGGCCTCCAAGCGCCACTGGGGAAAAAAATGCTGCAGACACAGAACAGATTAGTTCATCTGATTGACCTCATTCGACTAATAAGAGCTTTTGAATTGGGTTTCTGAAACCATGAAGAGCCAATGAAAGAAAACCTAAGAAGGAGGACCCGCCTCCCAACGCTTTGAATGCAGTGAGCCAGTGGAAGCAGAGAAGTTCGTGAGCTGTTTTTTTTTAAGGCTGGGTGAAGACTGGCTGCTGGAGCGGATCAAAAAAGGACACAGCAAGAGCCCCACAGACCCAGCAGCATGGAGACCATCCACAAATGCAACCTGTGTGGCAGGGAGTGCCATTCGTGGATCGGCATGTTCGGCCACAGGCGGTGCTTATTTTGTATTGGTTCCAGCAGAGTAGACGTTATGATTTTCTTCCATGGTGATCATAGACCGACGGAGGCTGACGACGAAGGCTGAGTGACACACATGCCTTCGCCAGTCTTTTTTTAATTACTACTGTTATTTGTTTTGAAAAATCGTTTGCCAAAAACCGCAATCATGGAAGCACAAAACCGCAATAATGGAATTATGTTTTGATCGAGTCGCGAGACCAGAACCAGAGCGGACCAGCGTCACGTTCGTCTGACAATGAGGAAGAGAAGTTCGCTAAGACTCTGCTGTGAAGAGGTAAGGTGTTATAAGCTAAATTATTATTTATCCCTGAAAATTGTAATCAAAAATGACTTTTGACCGATCGGTAAATTACAGCTGTGCGGTTCACAAAGTCTGAAGTTCGTGCGCCGCGGTACAAGGGGTTGCTCGCAGTGTACAGGCTGTGAACGCCCCCCCACCCCCGCTATTCTTCTGCAGCGAGGGGGGGGGGGGCGCGATGACTGCACTGCTGTCCTACATCACCACATGAGGCTAATCTGTTGTGTAGCGATGGCCAAAGTCCATCCTCTGTAGCGAGGGGGGGGCAACCCCCCCACACACACACAGTAGCGAGGGGGGGGAAGCTGCTGTGACAGTGTTGCTGTGGAAACATGCAACGAGTGTAATCCGTCATGTAGCGAGGGCAGAACTCCGTCCTTGGTAGCGGGGGGGGGGGAGGGGGACGACCCCCACACACACACACACAGCCCTGAGTGTGACCTTTCCTTTGAGCCTAAAATGAAGCTTCTACATTGAATTATTCAAAAGTTAGACGTTTTTCCAAACTGTGCCATTTGGCACAATTTGGCACAGTTCCAAAACGCCTGGGAACAGCCTGAGAACAAAGCTGTGTAAAATATTCATTTTTTGTGGTATTGTTACCAAATTTGGATCTCAGCTGGATAACACTTGGTTCTACATTTCTGTTGCATTTTCCAGCCGAATCGGACAGCTGTGTGTTATTTGCAAGCATTTGTATCCAAAAAAACACCGTGTCCAAATTTTTTTTCTTCAAGTTCAGTATGTTTAGATGACTGTAACTCAGTGGCCGGAGCACGTAGAGAGATTGTTTTTTGTTTTTTTTTGCCAAAAAATTTAAAGTGTTTTCTTTTAAATGAGACCAACCCCATGAAGATGCTGCAAAGGGTTGAAGAACAGCTTTCAATTTAGTTTGGGCACGTTATTTTTTGGCATTTTTAGGAAAATTGCCCGGAGTGCAAGTGGTTATATTAAAAATAAAATAAATAAATGAATAATAAAATGTTGCTTTGTGAAAAAAATTACACACATGAATGGTGAAACATTTCAGAAGTAAAAAATACTTGAATCCAGCTGAGAATCTTCATCAAATTAAGAAACTGAATTAATTTTGCATTCATTTTAAGTCTTATTTTTTATTATAATTGGAATTTTTTTTTACTTTGCTCATTGTTCTATTTTATTATTATAAACATTTCTTTTGTGTTTATGTTCACGAATTTTATTTATATTTCATATTGCCCTTGCAATAAAGTTGTTGATGAAACTGCAAACATGTGATTTTGGGCAAAATGTATTGGTATTGAAGAAAAAGTCCCATAAATTAATGCCATCGTATCGAAAGGAAAAAATGCTGGTATCGCCCATCCCTAATGGCCAGAGGACCCACAGTTCAGGAGAGGGGAGTCTGTGGTGGCTTTTCCTTCCTGTGCAGTACCGGTGCTGCTGGTACGAGCCACGCTGTTTATAGGGCCCAAGCCACTGATATCAGTGAGCGAGAGCGCTATTGCAATTGCTAGGATTATTTATCCAGCCCCCCCGCGACCCGAAGAGGATTAAGCGGAAGATGAATGATCCTTATTTAAGGTAATCCCACTGAGACACGGGGTCTAATTTTCAAGAGAGCTGTTTAATCGATCAGTTCTGTTGAAGCAGAGCTGATCACAGCGGTCATCTGGCCTGTAGAGGAATGAAGCTGGTCTCCTTTATTTTTGTGCATAATCATTTCTGAATGATTTTAACATTTTATTTTGCTGCGCTGCATCAAGATGAAGAAGTTCTGTCCACCTCAGTCATTCAGGGCTCAAAGACAACGCTGTGTCTGACGTTAGGTTTTCTTGTGCTGAAAATTTTCAGAGGAGCTCGGCGAACTACGTCGTATACCAGCATGCTTTAGGGTGCTTTAGTGTGCTCTTAACTTAGACAGAACTTAGCCATAACTGATTCGACGTACGCCAGCGTATTCTCCAAATTTTTCATACGTTTTTCAAGCACTGCCTAAATCGTCTAGGTGTGACGGGGACAAACACAGGACACACAAATGCCCAAATAACAAAATAAATCATTTTTTGTTAAATATTTTTTTTTATTTTTCGGATAGATTAAAAGTAAAGATTAAAAAGAAACAGAATAATATAACAAAGGGGGAAAAAAGGAAAAAAAAATCCAACAACATAAGTTATCTGAAATGGGTGATGGCTGAAGCCGCAGCTTATATTGCCCACCCATATTCCATCCAAGAATTCAAAAGAAAACCAGAGCAAATGCAGTTGTCCTCTTGTGTCTGAACCCATATTGCTGCTCACACAATAAATTATTCTTCTTAGGGTGCTTTAGTGTGCTCTTAACTTAGACAGAACTTAGCCATAACTGATTCGACGTACGCCAGCGTATTCTCCAAATTTTTCATACGTTTTTCAAGCACTGCCTAAATCGTCTAGGTGTGACGGGGACAAACACAGGACACACAAATGCCCAAATAACAAAATAAATCATTTTTTGTTAAATATTTTTTTTTATTTTTCGGATAGATTAAAAGTAAAGATTAAAAAGAAACAGAATAATATAACAAAGGGGGAAAAAAGGAAAAAAAAATCCAACAAGGTCAAATTAGACAATAACTCCTCTGATTATACAGTTCAACATAAGTTATCTGAAATGGGTGATGGCTGAAGCCGCAGCTTATATTGCCCACCCATATTCCATCCAAGAATTCAAAAGAAAACCAGAGCAAATGCAGTTGTCCTCTTGTGTCTGAACCCATATTGCTGCTCACACAATAAATTATTCTTCATTATGAAGCTGTCAATTCTCTCACAATATTTTTTCAAGTATCTTGGAAAATTGCGGCAATAGTGAAATTGGTCTATAGTTTGAAAATTCCCCTCTGTCACCCATCTTGTATATCGGGATTACTTTAGCTATTTTCATTGCATTGAGAAATATACCTGTTTGGAGAGACAGGTTACAGATATACGTCAGTGGTTTCACTAAGCATTCAATAATAGTTTTGACTAAGAGCATGTCAATACCATCACAGTCCGCAGATGTTTTACTTTTAAAGGATTTAACAATTTCAATGACCTCTCTCTCGTCTGTGTTCTTTATGAAAATGGAGTCTTTTATAGCAGTGTTTTTGCTTATTGTATCACCCATAGGTGCTGTAATGGGTATTTCTCGAGCCAAATTAGGACCAATGTTAACAAAAAAGTTAAATTCATCTGTAGGTGAAACTGCATTCACACTGCGAGTCGTTTTATTTTTTGAAAAATTGGTTGGGCAGCTTGTATTTCTGTTTTTATTTCCAAGAATATTGTTAAGTATTGTCCATGTATCTTTAATTTTGTCTGTTTTTCTCCAGTTCTTTACTGTAATAGTCTATTTTATTACATCTTATTATATATGTTAACTTATTTTTGTACGTTTTATACCACTGCTTTGCTTCTTTTGTCCTTTTCTTTAGAAAAGCTTTATATAATAAATTTTTCTTTTTACACGCCTTTTGTAATCCTTTGGTTAACCATGGCTTATCGGCAAATTTATGTTTAAGCTTTTTCTTTACTAATGGACAATTTTTTTCATAAAGAGTGGTTACAATGTTTATAAATGTGTCATAGGCTTCATTTACATCTGATACATAGACTTTTGTCCAGTCTTGCTTCAGCAAGTCTTCTTTAAAAGAACTGATTGCATTTTGTGATTTGTATCTCAAAGATTTTAAATTTTTTTCTGTATTGGCCCCCGTGTGGCCATGGATAAGTGCAAAGACTGGCAAGTGGTCACTTATATCATTTGTCAATAATCCACTTTCTATTTTCTTATCAATAATATTAATAAACAGGTTGTCAATAAGTGTAGCAGTGTGAACTGTGATTCTACTGGGATGTGTTATTGTGGGATATAGACTCATGCTGTACATAGAATTCATGAACTCTGTAATTACATTTTGTTGAAATGGATTTAGTAAATCAATATTGAAATCTCCACAAATTACAACCATTTTCTTACTAGTAATATTATTGTATAGCTCGACTAACTTATCTCTGAATGTCTCAATACAAGTTCCCGGCATTCTATATATATACAACTTATAATTAGATTTTTTGTTTTATCTTGGTCGATCTCAACAGTAACTCATTCCAAAATCCCTGGTAGTGCAAAGGACATTACATTTACAAGCTTACACCTACAGTATACAGGTCATCAAAATACAGTGCAACACCACCACCCTTTTTTTGAGATCTGTTAATATGAAACATGTGATATCCCTCTATTGCCATCAGGGGAGCCTGCTCTTCATTAAGCCAAGTTTCAGAGACTGCGATAGCTGTAAATCTTCTGTCTAGCTGTTTTAAATAGTCCTGAATCTGTGGAAAGTTTTTAAGACTTCTGCTGTTGAAGTGTATTATTGACAGTTTACCATCTAGTTGCACTTGACTTTTGAATTGCTTTTCAGTGTAATATTCACAATGATTATGAATATTATTGAAAAAGTGGTTATCAGGATCAATATCATTCTCCATCTCTTGTAGTTTGTTCAGCATAATGGCATATTTTCAGAGTTTGAATTTCCTCACTCTGTGTCAAATGACTTCCTCCAACTGGAGATAATTGATGTCTACTCAAGTCAGTCATAAGGTTTTTTGTTTGTTTTTAGTTTAGTTTTTTTTTTTAAGTACATTGACATGGTATGTCACAGAAGAACTATTCTTGCCGTGTGTGTGGATATGGATTATCATAGTCTCTTAATTTTCTTAATCAGTGTTCATCTATATTTAAGTCAGTAATTTCTCTGATTATTATACTCTTTGCTTCCTCAGGTGTTCTGTTCAGTTTGAGCCAAACTCTACAATTTCTTGTCCATGTTGCCTGTATCTTATTTTGTCTTTTCAGCATCCGTGCTTGCCGTGCTATTTCAGCATTTGTTTTTGTTAGGTGTTCATTTAGGTAAACTTCTGTTCCCCGTAGCTTTCTGGCCTGCCTCAGTATGTCATTCTTTACCCTTCTGTTCACAAAGCGCATCACAATTGATTTCTTTGTTTTATTATCCTTTCTGGGTAAAGCATGACAGGCTGAAATTGCATTTGCTTCAACCTTTATATTTCTACTTTCTAGGAACTGAAGCACCTGGTTTTCCAGGGAGACTGATTCACTCAGGGGAGCCTCCTCACCTCTCATTCCTGCTGTAGCATGAGCATATGATTGATATTTAATGTCTAGTCCACTTATAATTAGATCATCCATACGAGAACATTGTTCAAGATCCTCGACGCGTCGCCCCAAGTCTGCAATTTTTTTTGTCTTTTTCCTTAATTGTTAATTTTAATTCTCGGACTTCTTCCATTAGCCCTAATATTTTAACCTGTTGACTAGCCACTTTGGTCAGTTCTTCTGACAAGAAGTTCAGAGATTTTTTGATCTCTTCCATTTCCTCCTTCTTTGGTGGCATTTTTACTGACCTGTTGATAGTAAAACAGTCTCTGCTGGTGACGCCGGTATCCGATCCGACCGACCGACCTCGAATCCAGCTGGGCCTCAGCTAGCCCCCTCCGCTGCTAGTCCCACTGCTTACCGCTGCTGCAATTGAGCTCCTGTCCAGCCTGGGGTACCGGCAGCTCCTCCACCGAGTCCCGCCACCCACCGCCGCTGTAGTTGAGCTCCGATCCTGCTCCTGTCCAGCTGGGGTCCCAGTAGATCCTCCGCTGAGCCCCGCCATCTACCGCCGTCTTCCTCAGTAGTTCCCGCTGCTGTAGCTGGGCTCCAATTCCGGCTCTTATCCAGCTGGGGCCCCGGCTGCTCCTCCACTGGTCCCCGTCTCCTACCACCACTGTACTTGAACTCCGATCCGGCTCCCGTCCAACTGTTGCCTCGGTTGGTTCCTCCAGCGAGCCCCAATCACCGGGGACAGAGTTGCTTCTTTGTATCGTGTTAGGTGCTACGACTAGCTATGGCCATTTTCTGACAAATGGGCAACAGTGATGCAACGGTTGCAGTCAAACGGGTCATTCTGCTGTGTATAATGTTGGGTGTTTTGTAGTTAATTTGGTTGATTACAGTTTTAAAAAAAACTTTTAATAACAAAATACTACTAAAATATAAAATGGACTACAGTGGGTCTCAAATGTTTGTAAACATGTCCTGTTATGGTACTGCATGAGTTTGATGATACACAGAAGAAATTCAGTATTACACTGAACTCCATCACTGAACAGTGATATAAACTAAAATAATTATAATGATGACTGAACAACTCCCATTCCTCAAAGTGCAAGATACACTATTATCCTGAATATTGGTGATAAAAGATCAAATAAGTGCTGACAAACAAACAAGGGATCTGAAAGAGTCGCTAATATTGGATGTCCCATTCATTTTCAATATATACACTAGGTATTCTGTTCTTAATATTCACAATCAAATAAATCTTAGTTCCATTTACTCCCTTTTATATTTGTCAAAATCTAACATGTGTGACTGCGTACATACACCGCGTTCCAAATTATTATGCAAATAGAATTTTAGCGTCAAACATTAAATTTTTTGTTTTTCAATTAAACTCATGGATGGTATTGTGTCTCAGGGCTTTTTGGATCACCGCAGGTTTCAAGAAATGTGGGAAAGAAAAAGGATCTCTCTGCTGCCGAAAAGCGTCAAATAGTGCAATGCCTTGGACACAAGGTATGAAAACATTAGATATTTCACGAAAACTTAAGCGTGATCATCGTACTGTGAAGAAATTTGTGGCTGATTCAGAGCACAGACGGTTTTGTGCAGATAAAGGCATAATGAGGAAGGTTTCTGTCAGACAAATTCATCAGATTAAGAGAGCAGCTGCTAAAAGCCATTACCAAAGCAGCAAACAGGTATTTGAAACTGCCGGTGTCTCTGGAGTTCCACAAACCTCAAGGTGTAGGATCCTTCAGAGGCTGGCAGTTGTGCATAAACTTACTGTTTGGCCACCCCTAACCAATGCTCACAAGCAGAAACAGTTGCAGTGGACCCAGAAATACATGAAGACTAATTTTCACTCTTGTTTACCAATGAGTGCCGTGCAACCCTGGATGGTCCAGATGGATGGAGTAGTGGATGGTTGGTGGATGGCCACCATGTCCCAACAAGGCTGTGACGTCAGCAAGGAGTTGGAGGAGTCATGTTTTGGGCCAGAATCACAGAATCATGGGGAGAGAGCTGGTAGGCCCCTTTAGGGTCCCTGAAGGTGTGAAAATGACCTCGGCAAAGTATATAGAGTTTCTGACTGACCGCTTTCTTCCATGGTACAAAAAGAAGAACCGTGCTTTCCATAGCAAAATTATCTTCATGCATGACAATGCACCATCTCATGCTGCAAAGAATACCTCTGCGTCATTGGCTGCTATGGGTATAAAAGGAGAGAAACTCATGGTGTGGCCCCATCCTCCCCTGACCTCAGCTCTATTGAGAACCTTTGGAGCATCCTCAAGCAAAAGTTCTATGAGGGTGGGAGGCAGTTCACATCAAAACGGCAGCTGTGGGAGGCTATTCTGACATTTTGCAAAGAAATTCAAGCAGAAACTCTCCAAAAACTCACAAGTTCAATGGATAGAAGAATTGTGACGGTTATATCAAAGAAGGGGTCCTATGTTAACATGTAACTTGGTCTGTTAAAATGTTTTTGTCTGAAATAGTTTTTGATTTCAGTAAATATGACCTAATGCTGCAAATTCAACAAATGATCATTTTCAATTCTTGACAACCAATAAAATGTTTTGAAATTCTGTTGTGCATAATTATTTGGAACAGTGCATTTGGAGTTTTTTTTTTTTTTTTTTTTTATTTTTGCCAAAAAAAGTTCATTACCTCCGCCAGGCCGAAAGGCCGGGAGGAGGTAATGTTTTTGCCGGGGTTTGTCTGTGTGTTTGTCTGTTTGTCGGTCTGTCTGTCTGTCTGTTGGTTAGCAAGATAACTCAAAAACTTTTGGACGGATTTCAATGAAACTTTCAGGCGTTGTTGGAAATGGTACAAGGAAGAACTGATTAAATTTTGGGGATGATCCGCATCACCGTCTGCATACAGGAATTTTTTAAAGCATTTTTCCACACTGTGACATACGGCCATTTTCAACATGTGCGCAGGCGCAATGGAGGGCGCTGGGCGTCGTGTCTGACCAACACAAACTCCGCCTTCAACGTTTTAGCCACAAAAGCATGCGGAAAGCACTGGTGGCCTGGGCCCGCCAGCGTGCCTGTGCCAGCCATAGGCGCTGCGCACATTGCGCTGGTCGTCGTGTCTGACCAACACAAACTCCGCGTTCTTCAACGTTTTAGGCACAAAAGCACGCGGAAAACACTGCTGGCCTGGGCCCGCCAGCGTGCCTGTTTTTGCGCCACGCTGCAAAACCTGACACGGCCACCTGTCCGCCGCCCGATTATTTGCCACAAATTCCCCGCCCAGCTATAGGCGCTGCGTAAAAACGACCTCTCTGCCGGGGAAGATTCTAAATTCTGTTTTGCCGCAGAGCGCAACCCCAATATAATATAAAACCCACGGCAACCTGTCTAACCAATCTGCATCCGTCAGTGGAGGAGACGGACACACCAACACTTCAGTTTATTACCTCCGCCAAGGAGGCAATGCTTTTACAACCGTAAAACGGGGCTATAAGGGACGGCGGGGTAATATGGGACACTTTTCTAAATGTAATTCTGCTTTTTTAATTTTGCTTCCGCCTAGATTTGATGAAGGATTCATGGATATTTGACAATAACAACACAACTCAGCGTCCTGCTCAAAATAAAAAAAGCAGAATTACATTTAAAACATTTCCCAGAAAAGTGTCCCTTATTAACCCGCCGTCCCTTATAGCCCCATTTTACACTACTGAACCACTAATCCTATCACTATCACATTGATTGTCATTCATTAATTGTCTGTTTATTGCACTGTCCATGTCAAATAAACAAATAATCATTGTGAATCCAATTGCTAGTCATATCTTTTCATGCTCAGGGAATCTGAAAACGTACACACAAACACTGTATTGGGGAAACTGTGCCGCTTGGCGGAGGTCTGCGCTCTCCGAGTGCTTTTCTAGTTGGGAAGTGTGTTCAGTTAAAATTTGAATTCTGATCTAACTGTTGCTGAGTTGTGGCGACGCGGTGGCGCAGTGGTTAGCACTGTGGCAGCACAGCAACTCACCCTTGGCTGGGGGATCCTGGGTTCGATCCCAGCCCCCGACCAACAGTGATCTGTGTGGAGTTTGCATGTTCTCCCCGTGTCTGCGTGGGTTTACTCCGGGATTTCTCCGGTTTCCTCCCACATGCCAAAAAACATGCAAGTTAGGTTAATTGGCATCAAAAACTGGGGATTCTAAATTGTCCTTAGGTATGAATGTGAGAGTGAATGGTTGTCTGTGTGTGTTGGCCCTGCGATGGACTGGCGATCTGTCCAGGGTGTACCCTGCCTCTCGCCCAAAAGATACTGCTATAGGCTCCAGCCCCCCCTCGACCCGAAAAGGATTAAGCGGAAGAAGATGAATGAATGAATGAATGAATGGTTGCTGAGTTGAAAATTATACTGTCATTTGCATCAACTATTAAGGAAAATCAGAGACAAATATCGTTTGCATAATAATTTGGAATGTGGTGTGTGGGCTACACCTCTTTGTATTCCACTTTCAAACACGGCCTACATTTGGACCTGTAAAGTCTAATTGGGATACCTGTTTCAGACAGGAATACTTGCGTTCTACGGGCAATGCACTAGTCTGTCTATAAATTCAGGAAATATGTGTGTGTGTGTGTTTCTCAGATATCTCTCAAACTGTTAGTTAGACTGACCTCAGATTTTATGCGTGTTTTGCTGAGGTTATGAGGGTGTGCATCCCCAAGTATGGAGTTGCTCAGTCAAAATATGTAATTTTTATCAATAAACCTTTAGCCACTGCTCTGTCACTGCTCTGTCTCCATGCCCTGGCTCCAAGAAGTGTGGGCGTTGTTTCGGATTGACTCCTTGCTCATTGGATAATATTCTACAATATGGCCATGCTGATTGGACAATACGCGGTATCACGACCATGCTGATTGGATAATCCACAGCATCACGACCGGTCAGTCACCACAGCACTTCGCAATAAGTGCTTTGTTGAGGTTATGAGGGTGTGCATCCCTGAGTATGGAGTCGCTCTGTCAAAATATTTACCATGAAGTTGCTGTGATTGCGTAGGTCTAATGGATAATTTGGCATGGAGAACACGAGGGTGGTGGTGGGGTGGCGGGGACCCGTGGTGTCACAAAGGACATCACTGGCACATGGATAAAGCAACAGCCGAGACTCCCATTAACCGGGCAATACTGGTGTCCAACCGGGCGCTCCATGATCGTTTGGGGGAGGCACACTCAGCCTGCCCGGTCAGTGGTAGATGACTGTTCCGACTGCTGCTTCAATGTGGAGCGGATTGGCCAGATCAACTGCATATTGTATGTGGACACATATGCAGACTTTGACTAAACGACAACAAGATGCAAAAATGCCCAAATAACGAAATAAATAATTTTTATTTAAATATTTATAGACAAATGGGGCAACACTGATAGAAAAGGTGCAGCCAAAAGGCTCATTCTCCTGTGCGTGTGTGAGAATGGTGAAGGCATTGGCACCGTACATGGATGCCCTGAATTTCCCTCTGGGAATCAATAAAGTATACAAGATACAAATACAAAAAAGAATAATAATGTTTGGTGTTTTGGACTTGTAATATTGCTAAAATATAAAAGGATGCACGGCAGTGGGTCTCAAATATTTGTAAACGTGTCCTGTTATAGTACTGCATGAGTTTAACGATAGACTATAAACTACAGATATAAACTAAATTATAATGACCGAACAACTCCCATTCCCCAGAGTGCAAGATACATTATGAATAGAAGTCATGAAAGATGACACAAATAAGTGATCTGATTAAAAAAAAATAAACAAGCCGTTCTTAAAACAGTGGCTAATATTGGATATCCCATTCATTTTCAATTATTCTGTAATTAATATTCACACAAATCGATCTCAGTTCAGTCCCTTTCATATTTGTCAAAGTCTAACATATGATTGCCTAAATATAGGCTACACTTCTATATTCCACTTTGAAACGCAGCTTATATTTGGGCCTGTAAAGCCTGGTTGGGCTACCCGTTTCAGACAGGAATACTTGCTTTCTATGGGCACGCACTAGTCTAAAGGTTAATTCGAGGAATGCCAGCAGGGGCTCGGGGTCTGCCTTCTCCAACACAGCTGGCGGAACGCAGTCCTTCACATTGAAGCAAGCCCAGCCCGCCCGGTCAGCGGTAGACGGGAGTCCCTTTGCAGGACCAAGACTCGCCGTCGCCAATGGTGCACCTCTGTGTGCTCGGACAGCTATCTAAAAATTAAAAGTTAATAATTGTGGAGCAGAATACCCAGATCAACTGCATATCATATGCGGCCACATGCACGGTTTGACTAAATGACGACCCAAACTGGACACAAAAACACTCCAATAACAAAATAAATCATTTTTATTTAAATATTTACTGACAAATGAGCAACACTGACGGGGCCTAGGTCTGACAATTCGACACAGAACATGCCAGGAGATGCAGCGGCCAGACATGACCTGGCTCAAAGGCACGCTAACTGATGGCGATTTAAAAAAAAAAAAAAAAAAGTTATTTTCAATAAAGTGGAAAAAAAAAAGATAATGCATGGAGTGTGCTTTTGCCCTCAGACTGATTTATCATGGAAAACAGTTGAGATCTGTGGATCTAAAGGCGCTTTTCCACTAGCACCGCCCAGCCCCGATTGAAAACCCGACTCTACTCATTTCGGTTCGGTTCGGCCTCGGTTGCTTTTCAACATTACTGCTGGCACACCTGCGGTGGGTGGGAGTTCCTGAACAGCAGGCGGCGCCACACTCTCGTGATGTCAAACACGCGACCGAATCCTCCACAACAAAGAAAATGGCTGATGACGAGGAGAGAAGGAAGGAGGAAGGAGAGAGGAATGACTGTGACATGAAACTGGTTAAATCTATGGTGCTGACTTGTTGTGCTCTGCACATTCTGTGTGAGAGTCATGGAGAGACGTTTGACACTACATTGGATGATGCAGTAGATGAACTAGTGGTGGCAGCGGCACAGAGAGCAGAGGAGCAGGGTGCCGATATACGAGGTGCTGTGATGTAGTACCTGTCTATTTCGCCCACATTTATGTGCATACATATTTCAAAAATGTTTTTTGTAAATAAAATGTTGTGTATGGTCCATCTACCTGTCCTCTTTTGTTCATAACGCTTATCTGTTAAGAAGGTGCGAAGCCATCAGCCTAATGATGAGTCCACACTTCTCACTGTGGTGATAATTGCTCACGCTGAGTGCTCTGCCCGCCCTGCTGTGGGGGTCACACACGACGTGTTCCTCCCCACACTCTCAATTTTTTTTCCCGTATATTTTTCTCTTTGGCGTACAGAAATGGCAATACGCCCGTATTTGCTAAAATTGCATTTTCCTCGTATTAAAATACAGCGAAACCGTATCACTTGACAAGTATGTAATTACATGCAGAAACACCGCACAGGCCATCTTCACAAAAATCCAGCTCGACAAGCCACTTTTGCTTAGGTGGAAATGCAAATTGAACTATAAATCATGTGCTGATACATATGTAAAGGTCTCCCACTTTTACTTACAAATTGATTTTTAATTTTTGGGAAAAGGGAATATAAATTTTGCACTTGTTGGTAACAACAGTTGTGTGCAACAAAAACACAGTTGTGTATCCTTGTCCGATTTGTCTACTGTTATTAGTGCCAAATTTTTGCTAGATTCCTTCTTAATTTATTAAATTTTCACTGGTGATGCAACATTCAACTTACACGTACTTACCTTTAGCAGTGTCTACAAGTTCAAGCACACCTGTACAACTGCTTATAACATAAAAAATGTACCCGTTCAAGAGAAATGGATTCCGCATTGCAAATTTGTTTAAAATAAAAAAAAAAAAAAAAAAACTACCAAGACATTACGTTTTGTTGTTGTTAAAAATTAAATTACCATTAGAAGGCTATACACCTGACCTGATGAACGGCAGCATGTGGAGTGAACGGAGAATGGAATGTGTATGTAATTATTGGCTTTTCTCATACGGTGTCATAACAGATAAACCAGACTTTTGATGCAAACAATACAATTTTATTCCAGAAGCAAAATTTACAAACAAAACAGACTGGGCGTGGGGAGACATGGTTAGACACGCCGACTGCTAAATGCGTCCACAAGCCTGCCAAATAGGGTCAGGAAATTTCTGTTGAATGATGACATCTCTGCGAGCTCTTCCCTTCGTAACGCAGCGTCCTG
This sequence comes from Pholidichthys leucotaenia, assembly GCA_020510985.1. Classification (NCBI taxonomy): domain Eukaryota; kingdom Metazoa; phylum Chordata; class Actinopteri; order Cichliformes; family Pholidichthyidae; genus Pholidichthys; species Pholidichthys leucotaenia. Next base: position 225,343,103 of record CM035840.1, read on the forward strand.
CTCCAGGGCTTCACGTGCATCTGCCCGCACATCTGCGGCCACCTGTCGCAAATGCTGCATGTACTCCTGATGGTGTTCTTGCCGCTGGTCATGTTGCCGTTCCAAGAGCCGCATCTCTTCGTCATGCATGTTGACCATCGCTAATGTAGATGGAAAGACAGAAAGGCATGGTCGTTAAAGCTGGATCACTACATATATTATGGAATTACACAGGTGAAAGTCTGTGGTGGAATGTCACTATTATATTATGCTTCATTGCTGTATGTAAGCTGAACTGTCATGTTGCTGCCCCTCAGTAGAGCAGATTTTGCAACACGCAGGGTGCTGTCTTCGGCTGCAGCCCCCCTGCAAAACTAAAAAGGATTAAGATTAAGAATATGGATGGATGGATGGGTTATGTTTAAACTAATTGCTTGTAGTGTGGCCGCAGAAATCTGAATGGGTTAATACAGTCAGCTGACGCGAAGCATTTCAATGAAGCATGTTGATTTCAACGGCAGTTCATGCGCTTTATTTGTTTTTCTAAAACAGGAGTTACAACAGCACTTCAATCACCACACCTAAAAATGGTTGTGGAACACCGATAAGTGAAGACCAAAGAATAACCTTTTTGTACATTTAAAAAGACATTTTCAATTAATTAATCTGCAGCTACAGGAAATTGCATTAATCAATTTGGTACATAACTTGTTAGGCTCCAGCCCCCCCGCGACCTGTAAAGGATTAAGCGGTAGAAGATGGATGGATGGATTTTCGACCCTGGTTTCCGCTGGACCTGTTTCAACAAAAAAAAAATCGTGGTTATTGTGCCTTACCGGCACTTGAACGTGATCCAGCTGGAGCTGGTGATGTGGCTGACATGGGAGTCGATCCAGCTGGCGCTCCGGCAGACGCAGGAGAGTCCGATGTGCCTATGTCCACTGAGGTGGACCCCTGTGATATGAACTGCGATTCTAGAAAGAAAATGCACGCAATTTAAAACTTAACACCAAAGTGCAACATGTACACAACACTCAAGTTTTTAACCGGAATACAATAAGCGTAATTCAGCGTTTTGTTCGCGCTAATACTTAACACAAAGCAAGCGTGAATCTGCAGTTGGCTGCAAAACAATAGGCAAGCCTCAGTAACAACCATTACCCACAATCTAACAACCTTCCTATTTCTTAAAAACAGTGAGCTTGGCACAGAAAGGATAAAGTGGCAAAAAGATGCGCAATATCAAAACAACACTCACCATCCACGGTTTCCAAGGCCGTGACTGTGGCCGTGACTGTGGTCGTGTCGAGCCCAATGTCTCAGCGAACCACTTCCACTCCTTCCGATCCGCTGCACTTCGAGCATTGTGGTCCTTCACTGCTCGGTAATCGCTTTTCAGCTTTTTCAGCTTCTCCCGACACTGGCAGTACGGATGTGCCCTTGGGAACCCATCTGCTCGGACACCTGCATTTCGAGTAGATCCGTCCAACTCGTGCTGGATGCGATCGTCGCCTAATATAGAAAGAAAATTGCGCACCTCCTAATATATAATATTAGGAGTATATTATTATATAAGTATATTATACAGTATATTAATATAATATACTGTATTAAAGGGGCGCACTGTGTTCACTGGCTGAACAATTACAAATGGCGGTCGTGGAGTAAATTCAGCAGAAAGTCGCTTTCGTGACGTTACGACCTGACCAATCAGCGGCGACCAGTCTCTTAAAGTCATATCACAGCCATACTGAGCCCTACTCAGCTCGGTTAGACCCTGCCCTGGATCAGGTACTAAAAAAGTACCTGCTAACCAGTGCTGGGGCTAATGGAAAATGCTCAAACGCGGGCTGAGTGGTGCGGTGTAGGGCTAAGTGAGGCTAGTGGAAAAGGGCCTTAAGCGATCAGCTGATTGGCTCCACCTCCTCCAGCGTTCTGACTGGGACAGACTGCTAAGATAAATAAAACGGGGGAAAGGCCCTACAACCTTTTCTCCTTGAATGCAGGACGGATCATCCATATACTGGATAAATTTTCAGCATGGGGCACATATTTTTTCCAGTTTATAAAATTTTTCACCGGGTCTGAGGTGTGCCCGGGAAAGTGTTTTAACATTTAGAGGGTCAAAAATGTGATAGTTTAGGCAGAATAATAACACTGGCAAACACCAAATTTATAAGGTTTTTTTTAGCTGATTTAGGACAATTTTGATGTGCTGAATCCAAAAATCACATTGGTTTTGCTCAGTCAGGTCAACTTTTTTGAACTATGGCCACATGATTTTTACGTTTTTGTTTACATGTACGGGTATTTTCACTTTATATGATGAAAAAATCTTTTTCTTGAAATTCTCTGAATTTTGAACAATGATGATGTAACATTCAATTTATATGTACTTACCTTTATCACCGTCTACTATTCAATTTACAGTACAACTGTACAACTCCTGTACAACTGCTTACAACTTAGCATAAAAACCAGACCTGATGGAGAGAAACGGATGTCATTTTCAGATTCAGTGGTGCAAAATTGTCTTAAATCAGTTGGAAAAAACAGACAACTTACAAAAAAATTATTTTTATGTTGTGTAATAAATACTCTTCTCACATCAATAAAAAACAAACTGTGGAAAATGTGAAAATGACGAGGCAGAGTTTATCTCACGAGTCAGGTTTATTCACATCTTCCATCATCAGCAAAAACAGAAAAAAGGAAGAAACCCAGACATTCGTCCTTTAAATACCTCAGGAACTTCAAAGCACACAGTCGCATTGTCAAAGCACACAGTCACATTGTATTTAATCCCAAGTAACAATGCATCTTCTTTCAGATCTTAACACCTCCTCCCAAAGCCTCTGGCGGCCAGGAAAATCCCCCCAGGCCGTCTCTTTGCATACCAAAGAGACAACTTTCACATCCTCCTGTTATCTCCAAAGAGACCCAGTTCTTTGTTCAATCTAAGATGTGAAGCCTGAAGTGGTATACATATGAAGCATGAAGTGATATACATATGTGCATATGTGTGCCACATGACCCCCCCCCCCCCAAACGTCTAAGATGGAACAACGGAATAACAGTCTGCTTGTCATGATAAACCCTTACACATCAGTCCACGTGCTGCTTGGGTCTCAGTCTCCTCCTGTATCTGCTGTAAGTGGGCTTTACCAATTCCACGGCGCCGTCCTGCTGGGGAGCTGCTGTCTGAGGGTGAGAACTGTTAGTCAATCCCAGTGGGTGTTCTGGGGAATGTCCCCTAGGGGGTCTGCCGCGCCGAGGAGCCCTGGCCAACAGCACATCCTCGTCCGCCAACACAAAAATGGGTTTGAGCCTGTTTATGCCAATCTTTTCTTTCCTGCCCCCCAAATCTAGCAAAAAATGCTTATCCCCTGTTTCCAGCACTCTAAATGGTCCATCATAAGGTGGTCGCAACGGTGGGCGATGAGCATCGTGTCTGACAAAAACAAACTCCGCGTTTTTTAAGGCCTTAGGCACAAAAACGCGCAGAAAACTGTGGTGAACGGGGCCAGGCAGCGTGCCCGATTCCGTGCCACTCTGCAACTGCTGAGCCGGGGAGCATTCTGGCGCAGGATTATCTGGGAGAAATTCCCCGGGCAGCCTAAGTGGCTGCGCAAAAACTAGCTCAGCCGGGGAGGCTTCTAAATCCTCTTTAGGTGCAGAACACGACCCCAATAAAACCCACGGTAGCCTGTCTACCCAATTTGCTTCCGTAAGCGACGCTCTGAGCGCTGCTTTCAATGACCTATGAAAACGTTCGCATAACCCATTAGCCTGTGGATTGTACGCGGTTGTGCGGTGGATCGTTACCCCCAGGCTGCGGGCCATTGCTGACCAAAGTTCGGAAACAAATTGAGGACCTCTATCGGACGTAATGTCCGACGGGACTCCAAAGCGCGCTACCCATGCTGTTAAAAACGCGCGCGCCACCTCCTTGGCTGTGGTTGACGACAGTGGAACCACTTCCGGCCAGCGCGTGATGCGGTCTACCATTGTCAGAAGGTGTGTGCACCCCTGTGACGGCGGGAGGGGGCCTACGAGGTCCACGTGAACATGATTGAACCTCTTAGCCGGGATGTGAAACGGCTCCAAGGGAGCTCTTGTGTGTCTGTGTACCTTGGCTCGTTGACAAGCCATGCAGGCTGCTGCCCACTCTCTAACTTGTTTGCGCAGGCTCAGCCAAACAAATTTCTCTCCCACCATTTTGACCGACGCGCGCTCTCCCAGGTGCGCCAGAGAATGAATCGAGTCAAAAACGCAGCGGCGCCACGCAGCCGGTACCACAGGACGCGGTCGCCCAGTGGAGACATCACAGATTGGGGGGGGGGGCATTCCGTCTTGCAGCACCCTGTTCTCCAGCCTTAACCCTGTTGGTCCAGACTGGAGCGCGCACACATCCACGTCGCTACCCTGATCCGCGGCCATGGCTGCATAATCTATCCCTACGCGGACTGGGGCCACCACGGCGTGCGAGAGACAGTCTGCCACTACATTCAGTTTACCCGCCACATGCTGAATATTGGTGGTAAACTCTGAGATTGCGGCCAGCTGCCTCTGCTGCCGGCCTGACCATGGTTCTGAAACCTTGGCCATCGCGAATGTCAGCGGCTTGTGGTCAACGAACGCGGTGAAACGGCGTCCCTCCAGCCAGAACTGGAAGTGGCGAATGGCCAAGTGGAGAGCTAACAACTCCCTGTCGAATGCGCTGTATTTTCGTTCACTATCGCGCAAAGTCCTGCTGAAAAAGGCGAGCGGCTGCCAAGCCCCGGCTACATGCTGCTCCACGACCGCCCCTATGGCCACATCTGACGCGTCAGTAGTGAGCGCTATGCGGGCCGTTGGGTCTGGATGTGCTAACAACGCAGCGTTTGCCAGGGCTGTTTTGACCTCAGAGAATGCTCGCTCTCACTCCAGAGACCATTCGATCTTATTTTTGGGTTTTTGTTTTTTTTAGTGTGGCATACAATGGTTGCATGAGCTGCGCTGCGCGGGGGAGGAAACGGTTATAAAAATTCACCATTCCCAAAAACTCCTGTAACGCCTTGACTGTTTGCGGTTGGGGAAAATGTGTTACCGCGCGCACTTTGTCAGGCAGCGGAACCGCTCCTTCTGGGGAGTCGCGATGTCCCAAAAAATCAATCTGCGTCACCCCGAACTGACACTTCGCTGGGTTGATTATTAACCTGTGCTCTCCCAACCTCCGGAAAACTGCCATGAGGTGGTTTTTGTGTTCGTCTTCGGACGCGCTGGCTACTAAGATGTCGTCCAGGTAGATGAATACGAATGGGAGATCGCGCAACACCGCGTCCATCATGCGTTGGAACGTCTGCGCAGCGCCTTTAAGCCCAAACGGCATGTGCAAAAACTCGAATAGGCCAAACGGAGTTATTACTGCTGTTTTGGGTATGTCCTCAGTGCGCACTGGGACTTGATGGTAACCGCGGACCAAGTCTATCTTAGAAAAAACGCACGCCCCCACCAAATGAACAGAAAAATCTTGGATATGCGGGATTGGGTAGCGGTCGTGCGCTGTGGCGTTGTTCAACCTGCGGAAATCTCTGCAAGGTCGCCACGAGCCATCAGCTTTCGGGACCATGTGAAGCGGGGAAGCCCATGGGCTGTTCGAACGCCTGATGATGCCCAACTTTTCCAGGTTGGCGAACTCCTCGCGCGCTATGGTCAGTTTAGCTGAATCCAAGCGCCGAGCTTTTGCAAAAACGGGCGGTCCGGTGGTAGTAATAAAATGTTCCACTCTGTGTTTAGCGACAGCTGCTGAAAATGTGGGAACCGTGAGTGCTGGGAACTGAGTGAGCAGTGTGTGGAACTTACTGCTTGCCATTGCGACGTTGACTTGTGCTGTGGGCGGGGTCACTCGGGCTGCACAGGGAATAGAATAAAAAGTGCATTAACCAGGCGCCTGTTAGCAAGATCAACCAACAAACCATGTGAGCACAGAAAATCAGCCCCCAACATATTGAAACTCACTGCAGCTATAACAAAAGTCCACTCAAATGTACGGCCGTGTAGGGACAGAAGCAGGTTCTTCTCACCAAAGGTCTTAATCTCCGAGCCGTTCGCTGCTGACCCCCCGTGACCTCCGGGACCCGCCAGCCGGTCAGCGGAGGTAGGCGTGATGAAACTCACTTGGGAGCCTGTGTCCACAAGGAATTGCCTCCCTGAACGCGCATCCGTCAAGTAGAGCAGCTTGTTCTCTTCACCGAGGGCCGCAGCTGCTACCGACACCCCCCCCCCCGGTCTTGGCGTTTCCCGAGCGCTTGAACTGGCACAGTGGTATAAATTTGCGGGCCTTCTCTGCAAAGCAGTGATGGTAGAAACAGAGGGTGTCTCCTCCGTGATCCTTGGCCCCCGCCGCCGCCGTCGTCGGTGGTTCTGCTACCGCCGTCTCTGGCCCCTCGCCATCTCCGGCCATCGCGCCGAACTCCGTCGCTGCCGCGGTGGCTGCGCGCTGTTTGCTGGCGTTGAGAATCCGGTGCGCCTCCTGGGCCAGCGCACGGAAGTCTCGCTGGGCCAACAACGGCGAACTGGCCAGGGCCGCTCTCGTGGCCGACGGTAGGGTTCTCAGGAAAATGTGGGTGAAGATGAAGTCGTCGCCATCTGAGCCCCTCAAGCTCAGCATGTTCTCCATCAGGTCAACGGGCGTGCCATCTCCCAAGTCATTCAGAGCCAGGAGCCTCTCCGCTCTCTCCTGGACTGAGAGAGGGTGAAGCGCTGGATGAGCGCAGCCTTCAACCCGCCGTATTTGTCATCGGCCGGTGGCTGCTCCACAAGGCTCTGCACGTGCGGTTGTCGAGCTTGGCAATCACATGGTAGAACTTCGTGTCATCTACCGTTATCCCCCGGAGGGCGAACTGTGCTTCGACCAAGTGGAACCAGGAGCTCGGGTTGTCTCGCCAAAAGTCCGGTAGCTGGACGATAGCGGCATACGCTTGGCTGGGAGCTCCTGACCCGGCTGGCTCGGGGGAATTTCTTTCACTCATGGTATGTCTTAGGGTCACCGGTGTGGAAAATGTGAAAATGACGAGGCAGAGTTTATCTCACGAGTCAGGTTTATTCACATCTTCCATCATCAGCAAAAACAGAAAAAAGGAAGAAACCCAGACATTCGTCCTTTAAATACCTCAGGAACTTCAAAGCACACAGTCACATTGTCAAAGCACACAGTCACATTGTATTTAATCCCAAGTAACAATGCATCTTCTTTCAGATCTTAACACCTCCTCCCAAAGCCTCTGGCGGCCAGGAAAATCCCCCCAGGCCGTCTCTTTGCATACCAAAGAGACAACTTTCACATCCTCCTGTTATCTCCAAAGAGACCCAGTTCTTTGTTCAATCTAAGATGTGAAGCCTAAAGTGGTATACATATGAAGCATGAAGTGATATACATATGCGCATATGTGTGCCACAAAACCACTTACGATGGAGCCATGGCACTCACATCGTTAGTCTTTGCCAGTCACGCCCTCAGGGTTCAGATCATTATTTGGCCTCAGTATCGCCCCAGCGCCACAACATAAACACCGCCTCAATCTTAGCATTAAAGTTTTAAAAACCTTTTAAGAACAAAATATTGCTAAAATATAAAAGGATGCACTACAGTGGGTCTCATATTTGTAAACATGTCCTGTTATAGTACTGCATGAGTTTATTGACGATGCACAGAAGAAATTCAATATTACACTGAACTCCATCACGGAACAGTGACAAACTAAAATAATTATGACTGAACAACTCTCATTCCCCAAAGCACAAGATACGCGATTATCTTGAATATCAGTGTTAAAAGATCAGACAAATAAGTGATCTGACAAACAAACAAGGGATCTGAAACAGTCGCCAATATTGGATGTCCCATTCATTTTCAATATTTAGGTATTCTGTAATTAATATTCACACAAACAAATCTTGGTGTCATTTGCTCCCTTTCATATTTGTCAAAGTCTAGCATGTGTGACTGCCTACATATCGGCTACCCCTCTGTATTCCACTTTCAAACACAGCCTACATTTAGGCCTGTAAAGCCTGATTGGGATACTCGTTTCAGAATCGGAATACTTGCATTCTACGGGCAATGCAGTAGTAAATTTGAAACTTTTTAAATAAATCAGAGTGAAGCTTTTTTCTCATTTTTTAAAAATTTACAACTGTCTGTGAATTTCCATTTTTTTCTCTTTAATGTGGAACTTTTTCATCCAAATTCACAATTCTGTTCCTATTTACAGTGGTGTGAAAAAGTTTGTGTCCCCTTCCTGTTTTCTCATTTTTGTGTATGTCACACTTAAATGTTTCAGATCATCAAACTAATTTGAATATTAGACAAAGATAACACAAGTAAACACAAAATGCAGTTTTTAAATGGGGAAAAAAAAAATCCAAACCTTCATGGCCCTGTGTGAGAAAGTGACACCCCCCCCCCCATTAACATAAATTAACTGTGGTTTATCACATCTTTGGAAAGCTGAGTTGAATTTCTCTAGCCACACCCAGGCCTTTCTATTGCCACACCTGTTATCAATAAAGAAATCACTTAAATAGGACCTGCCTGACACCCGGCCGGCTGGCTGGCTGGCTGGCTGGCACAACTATTGACGCTGCCGAGGACACAGACCAAGGACAGAATTTTTTCACACACAGGGAGTTAAGAACTCCTTATAAGAACTCCTGATACAAAGATATACAGTGATGATATAGAGTGAAGTACGTGGCAGTAATGCACCTGTAAGCTGGTTGCCAACCGGCAATCAAATCTAAAAGAAGCAGTAGTGAAGTAGACCAAAAGATCCTCAAAAGCTAGACATCATGCTGCGATCCAAAGAAATTCAGGAACAAATGAGAAAGTAATTGAGATCTAACAGTCTGGAAAAGGTTATGAAGCCATTTTTAAAGCTTTGGGACTAGAGCGAACTACAGTGAGAGCAATTATCCACAAATGGCAAAAACATGGAACAGCGGTGAATCTTACCAGGAGTGGCCAGCCAACCAAAATTACCCCAAGCAGCAACGACTCATCCAAGAGGTCACAAAAGACCCCACAACAACATCCAAAGAACTGCAGGCCTCACTTGCCTCAGTTAAGGTCAGTGTTCATGACTCCACCATAAGAAAGAGACTGGGCAAAAATGGCCTGCATAGCAGAGTTCCAAGAAGAAAACCACTGCTGAGCAAAACGAACACAAAGGCTTGTCTCAGTTTTTCCAGAAAACGTCTTGGTGATCCCCCTAGAGTTTTGGGAAAATACTCTGTGGACTGACGAGACAAAAGTTGAACTTTTTGTAAGGTGTGTGTCCCATGACATCCAGCGTAAAAGTAACACAGCATTTGAGAAAAGGAACATCATACCAACAGTAAAATGTGGTGGTGGTAGTGTGATGGTCTGGGGCTGTTCTACTACTTCAGGACCTGGGAGACTTGCTGTGGTAAATGGAAGCATGAATTCTGTCTACCCAAAAATCCTAAAGGAAAATATCCGGCCATCTGTTCGTGACGTCAAGCTGAAGGGCAATTGTGTTCTGCAGCAGGACAATGATCCAAAACACACCAGCAAGTCCACCTCTGAATGGCTTAAGAAAAACAAAGACATTGGAGTGGCCTAGTTAAAGTCCTGACCTGAATCTGATTGAAATGCTGTGGCATGACCTTAAAAAAGGTGGTTTATGCTGGAAAACCCTCCAATGTGGCTGAATTACAACAATTCTGCAAAGATGAGTGAGCCAAAATTCCTCCACAGCGCTGTAAAAGACTCATTGCCAGTTATTGCAAACACTTGATTGCAGTTGTTGCTGCTAAGGGTGGCCCAAGCAGTTATTAGGTTTAGGGGGCAATCACTTTTCCACACAGGGCCATCTAGGTTTGGATTTTTTTTTCCCTTAGTAATAAACACCTTCATTTCAAAACTGCATTTTGTGTTTACTTATGTTATCTTTGTCTAATATTTAAATTTGTTTGATGATCTGAAACATTTAAGTGTGACAAACATACAAAAAAAGAGAAATCAGGAAGGGGGCAAACACTTTTTCACACCACTGTATAAGCAGCATATCCTCATAAATTGTCAGTTTTCTCTCATATTTTAGACTTTTTCTTCTAAATTACTGAAATTATTCTGTCCTCAATCCGTGAGTTTGTCAAAGCCCAAGGGAGACGTGGAGTATGAGCAAAAGAGTCACAGATTCAGACCTCTGGGTTAGACCATGCCCTCTGACTGTGGGTTTGGAGTCTAAAGGTCAAAGGTCAGCATACCATATAAACTGTATCTCAACAACAGAGGCTGAGGGTCATCACTGGCATTTCTGGTCATCTCTTCCATCATTAAAGCAGCCCACCACTAGATGTAGCTGCATTTATAGACCAGTCCAGCGGCTGATTGGTGTGGAGCTGCCATGACTGAGGTGGCCAGACTTAACATCTGCTGCTGTCCTGTAATAGCAGGATAAAAAATTGATTTGACAGTCTTGAGCAGTAACAGCTGTTCCACTACAGTAAATGTGCTTTAGCTACTTTATATTTCAGTCAACTGTTTTGTCATATAAGTAATGGCACGCCTTAAGTGACGGTTCAGTACATACCTTTGGTTTTAAGATCACGGTTCAGTTAATTTTTGGTAGTACGGAAACAAAATGCAAAACATAAAACTGCTCATCTTTTGTATAAGCAGCAACAGCTTTGACAAAAAAACTGCAGACTGACAGCAGTAAATTCTCCAATAAATAAAATATTCTCAAATAAACATTCTTTTTAGGAAATGAAGGATGCAGCAACAGAAGTTTGAACAGCCTATTATAAAAAGTTTCCATGGCTAAATAAAATAATGACCCATCAAACATGAGTTTGAAACTTGAACTTAACAGCTTAATCAAAAGTGTCTGTAGCAACACAATTAAATAACAAACATTAAAGTTTGGTCTTTTAACCCAAAACCTAAAAAAATATAACTCGAATCACTTTCTGCTGGTGTTGTAACTGTGTTCAAAACAAACGGGAGTAATAATATGAATAATATTCAACTCCATTAATTCCTTTTTCTCTCCAAAGTTGATGTCTACTACAGCCAGAAACTACACACACTCCCCCCGAGTTCCCCCACTGTTTTGATCAGAATTATAATAAATAAAAAGAAATTATCCCATTGTGGGGACATACAGGTGCAGGAAGATGTCACCTGGCAGCTTTTTTACTTCCTGTGTGCGGTTGGATTGGTGTGTACTTGGGTTCAGTGTGGAAGTTCACATTTATCTTGGACACTTGAGTGTCTAATCACAGAAAAATCATCATAAATCCATGTGTCAGTGGGTCTGCAGATGTTGTTCTGGTACATTAATGTTCTAAACTAGTGTAAAGAAACATCTTGCATCTCTCCTGTTGAGGTCTCAGACGGAAGTGAAGAACTGAGCAGCAGCCTCTGCCGACTGGACAATGAGGCAGGAATCTGGGACATAGAGACGGTGCTGCCATCCCAAAAAACCCACCACTCCCTGGCGGTGCTCGGAGGCTTCGTCTTTGCTGCCGGTGGCAGCTGCTTGTCCAGGAACAGCAGTGAAGTGTCTGCGTGTGACCTGCTCTTCAGATATGACCCACGTAACAACCAGTGGATCCAGGTAGAGTTAAAGACGAGGCCACCTACCAGGTTATGGAGGTCCCAGATACAGTAACAGTGGTGTCTTCTCTAGGGTGCTTCAATGAACGAGTGTAGGGTGGACTTCTACCTAGGAACAGTGGGCGAGTTCCTGATTGCCGTGGGAGGGAGGAATGACTCTGGAACCTTGTCCTCTGTGGAGCTCTACAATCCAGCTGAAGACTGCTGGTCCTACACAGCTGAACTTCCTAGGTGAGACATGGTACCGGGGAGACATAGTACCACTGCATCCCATTCTGTTCTAAATGCAAGTCCCCATTAAGACTAGGTGATTAACTGTGAAAAAACCAAAAATGAAACTAACCTTTGGGAGACGTAACTGCCGTAATCTTGCTCATTCGTCCCCCAATATGTGCATGTTTGAGCGTCTCCATTTATCTCGCATGACTCCACAACCTTGCTCACAGGGGATCGCCTGATTGCTGGGGTCTTTCTGCAACTGTGGGGGTCCCCCCCCTACAGTTGATAGTGCTATGAGATGACTGTTGTTGTGAAATGGCGCTATATAAATAGTTGAATTGAACCCAGAATCTTCAAAATCTTCGTCATATTTTACAAAGTGATGCTCAGACGAACACAGCAGAACAATTAAAGCAGCAGGTACCAAAAAGAAATGGGATGTCTGTCCACATAGTATGCAGTGAATGACTGTTTCATCTGAAAATGCTAACAGAAGTGAGCAACATGCACGGAAACTAGCACAGAAATACGGCAAAGCTAAATTGCTATTGGCCTCTATCCACATCAGCTCGGCCGTTTTACAGTGGAAGAACTGACAACAAAATGGGCAAGCTGAGATTGGATTTAAGAACCTGATCAGAGACTCGTAGTCTCTATGTGGTGATGACATCATCATGGGTCTGTAAAGGACTCCCACAACGCAGCTACCTAACTACCTGTGTAAGTCACATGACCCACATCCTCAACAGGTATGTATATAAACACTGACCTCTGCAATGGACAGTATTTAATGTGGCTATATGCATGTGAAATAATTCAATCCAACTTTATTTATATAGCGCCATTTCACAACAGTCATCTCATAGCACTTTCAACTGTAGGGGAAAACCCCACAATTGCAGAAAGACCCCAGCAATCAGGCGATATGCTGTTAGCGGCACTTGGCGACGGTGAAGATGAATAACTCCTTTCGGCCTTTTCGAGTTTTTATGCATGCCATTCAAATTAAAAGGCACAGACTTTCCAGAGGATGATGGACGCGGTGCTTCACAGCTTGTCCTTCATTTTTGTCTACTTAAACAACATTTTGGTAGCTGGCGCATCCAAGGAGGAGCACATCGCCCATCTTGAGACAGTTTACCAGAGGTTGGAAGCACACAGGCTGATGGTTAACCCAGCAAAGTGCCATTTTGGTGTGCCAGTGATTTTTTTTTTTTTTTTTTTTGGGCCACCGCATTTCGCCAGAGGGTGCGATCCCGTTGCCAGATAAGGTGCGCGCTGTCGGATTTTCCACATCCGCAGACCGTGAGAGCACTACAGGAGTTTTTGGGAATGGTTAATTTTTAATGTTAATTTTCCTTCCCCAGGCAGCCCAGCTGATGCAGCCATTGTATACTGTGCTTAAAAAAAGAAGCCTGTGGAGACAGTCTACTGGACTCCCAAGCGAGACCAGTCTTTTACAAATGCCAAAACGGCGCTGGCGGATGCCACGTTGCTAGCCCACCTGGATCCGTCTGCATGGATACCGCTCACTGCCGATGTGTCTGATGTTGCCATAGGGGCAGTGGTGGAGCAGTGAGTCTCAGGTTCGTGGCAACCGCTCGCATTTTTTAGCCAAATTTTGCGCGACAGCGAACGCAAATACAGCGTGTTTGATGGAGAATTGCTGACTTTCCACCTGGCGACGCCTCATTTCGAGTTCTGGCTGGAGGGGTGCGAGTTCACCACATTCATGGACCATAAGTTGCTGACGTATGCAATGTCCAAGGTCTCGGAACTGTGGTCGGCCCGGCAGCAACAGCATTTGGCCACAATTTTGGAGTTTACGACCGACATTCAACACGTTGCCGGTAAGCTCAACGTCGTGGCCGCTTGCCTGTCACCCACGTTAATCACCCCGGTCTACATGAGAATAGGTTTCCCTGCCATGGCCGCGGAGCAAGCCGGGGACGTGGACATTTGCGTGCTCCAGTCTGCGCTGATTTGGCATCCTCCCTGGCAGAACCTGTTTTTTCTCAGCCATTGTGGATCCCCGGAGATTTTTTTACTGGAAAACCCCCGCACCCGAGGCTGATCCGCCCACGCAATTTTTATACAGTACGGAGGTTTGAGCATACTGGGCCCGGCCCACCATTGTTTTCCCTGCACATTCATCCCAAAAAGCTTGTAGAATGCCCGTTTTGTTTTCGTCAGGCACGATGCGCACTGGACCCCACCATAGGATGGACCGTTCAGGGTGTTGGAACCTGGGGCGAAGCATTTTGTGTTAGACTTGGGGGCACATAGGAAGACCGTCTGCATCGACGGGCTGAAGCCCGCTTTTGTGTTGGCAGACGAGCAAGTGGTGTTGGCCCAAGCTCCCCGGCGTGGATGCCCACCATTGGTGGCTCTGCAGGTTGGTGATCCCTCAGCAGGGACCTGCGAAGATGTTTCCCCCCCTCCTTTTTTCCGCTCCACAGACTGATGTGCCCTCCTGTACACCTTGCTAGCAGGGCATTTCGACTGGACCGGCGACCCCCCCCCCCCCCCCGCTACAGCCACTATGGGTGCCAGCTCAAGCCCAAAGGAGGGGGGGGGACTGCCACTTCTGGGTGTTTGGGGGGGGCTGTGTGGGGGCATGGGGGGGGAGGGTTCTCCACCCAGAGAGGGCAGGGGGAAGGGGAAACAATGGACTGAAGGAGGAGGTGTCACCAGAGGTATCAGACGGGACTGCTGGGTCTGTGTGCCCCCCGGGGAGAGTGCAAGCTGCCGGAGCCGCTGAGGGTAGAAGGGTGTTAGAGTGGCCCCGGCGTAATGTCATGTTAATGTGCCACACATTCCTTTGTTAAAACAACAGTGTGTTATGGTCGTAAGTTCCGGGTCTCAATGCATGGAATTAAAGAGATAAAAGTGGAATGCACAGAGACCCAGGATAGCTGTTTGCTGTACTTCATGTTGGAGAAAGAATAAAGTTTCTGTCATTCAGCTCGTTGCCTCGCCTGCCTCCGTTCTCCACAATATCACAATATAAGTAATTTTATTTGATAACAATATACACTACCGTTCAAAAGTTTGGGGTCACCCAGACAATTATTTTGTTTTCCATGAAAAGTCACACTTATTTACCACCATGAGTTGTAAAATGAATAGAAAATATAGTCAAGACATTGACAAGGTTAGAAATAATGATTTGTATTTGAAATATTTTTTTCCAGATACTCAACCTGCTCAAAGGAAGGTCAGTTTTATAGCTTCTCTAACCAGCTAAACTGTTTTCAGCTGTGCTAACATGATTGCACAAGGGTTTTCTAATCATCCATTAGCCTTCTGACGCAATGAGCAAACACATTGTACCATTAGAACACTGGAGTGATAGTTGCTGGAAATGGGCCTCAGTTGCCCTGATGCTCACCAAACTCGCTCAATGATCTTCAGATGGGTCAGCATCCAGGTTGAGGTCAAGGTCATTGTCAAAAGTCAGGAGATCTGGACATTTGATTCCACAAAAAACTTCACTTTTCTAAGGCCGTTGACCTTGACTTTAAATACATCCTAGATGTGTCTACATCTATGATGTGTTTAAGGTCAACGGTCAGGAAAACTGAGCACTTTTGAGTGACTTCATCAGGCCAGAATGAGCTACTCCCAACGCTGATGGTCCAGCTTCCTCTTTTCAGCAGTTCTAACTTCAGGGATTTGGGCTGAAAGTACAAACCTTCTGGAAAATTGCTTTCACACTAGTAATGAACCAGACTGAAACCACCTATTTTTGCTGGATGAAATTTTGGTTTTTAGACTGGTGTGGAGAAGGTTTTATGTTTAATTTTGGTCCACATCAAACTGAAAAGTCCAAAAATCCAGAGGGAGAGTCCAGAGAATGTGGTGGTTGTTATTCATTAGCAGACTTTATTTCTAAGCTAATGCTAGCTAGTGTAGCTTGTTCATTCTGTAGGAGAGCAGAAGAAAGATGTTGGAACATCATTTTGGCTGTTTCTGTTGTTCACAGGCATACTTACGGCCATGCTGGAGTACTTCACAATGGCGTTGTCTACATCTCAGGCGGTCACGAATATCAGGTCGGTCCATACCGCCGAGACGTCCTGAGCTACGATCCATCAAAGGCCAGCAGCACATGGGAGATGCACCAGCCCATGTCACTGCGCCGGGGCTGGCACTGCATGGCCTCCCTCCACCATCTCATCTATATCATTGGGGGCAGCGATGACGACGAGCATTCTGCTGAACGCTTTGACATCAAGGACGTGGAGTCCTACAATCCATGTAGCGGCCAGTGGACCCAAGTCACTCCTCTGATGAACCCCAACAACGAGGCCGGGGTCGCTGTCTGGGCGGGAAAGATCTACGTGCTTGGGGGCTACAGCTGGGAGGCTTCAGCATTCTCTAGAGACACACAGGTGTTTGACCCCAACGACGGCGTTTGGGTCAGAGGGCCTGACCTGCCCAAATGCACCGCGGGGGCCTCGGCATGCGTGTGCCTGGTGAAACCCTCACCCTACATCAAATGACAGCAGGGCTGAAGACAAGCTGTCCTTCGATGGTGGACATTTTGTTACATCTCATACTTGACTATCAGGACAGGTTTACATGCAGCAGGAGGGGAAAAGAAATAATTTAATTATAAATCATTTGGCTGGAAACACTAGATGAGTGTGGGTTGACTGGGGGTGGTTGATTGGGGAACACTGTTGTTTGTCTAAAAGCATTAGACTTCAGATATGCTTGGACCTTATTAGATGAAGCCTACAGTAGGTCAAAGGGAAGATTTTTACCGTCTGATGTGCCATATCCTGTTTATTGTCCAGTAACACGCCCTCCATGAGACTTCGCACTTTAATAGACTGGATTGTGGGTTTAGATTAAGTGAAGACTTCTGCTGTCTTCCACAGTGGATAGATTGAGTTTGGTATCTCAGTTCTGAAGGTACCAGAGGGAACGTCCGACAGCAGGATGCTCCATCCTTCACTCTAGTCTGTACACATATGAAGTTTTGACTGTTTCAGTATTTCCCACAGAATTAAATTACATTTGGTGGCAACCTAGCTCTGAGCAGTTGTGTATGAATATATATCTACATGATACTGGAACCTAAAATAAGCACATTTATGATTTCTTAAATGATGTACTAAATGATATCAAAATGTTCTTCCACTATGTAGCGTGACATGCTTCTGCTTTCACTCACAACACAGTTGTTTCTCATCAGTTAAATCAGTGATTCACCTTATTGACAGTTCATTATTGCTGCGTATAGTTTTCATGTTTCACATGATCTGTTTCATTATTGTGCTTTATTTTTACACCTGGTGAGCTGTCAGCCATCCTAGTGGCTAACGTTAGCTAGCTCAACCGATTGGTTAATTATGTCATTTAGACATTTTTAAAAAAGCTCATAATGGGAAACATTCCCTATAGTCACTATAACAATATGTATACATATGATAATTGAAAGTGGATTAGTTGATTAAATGACGAGAAGGCACCTTGTAGTGAGTGTAAGTAATGCTGTTTGGCTTTGACTGCTGTTGAACCGGTGGAAAGCAGAAGTTCATCACGTTAAATGGTCCAAAATGTCTGTAACAGAGCAGTTAGCAGCAGCTTCTCTTATCAGGTGGATGGACTCTGCCGTCCTAAACTTTGAACTTTGCGTCACATCCAGAGCACAACAAAAACCTACATGCCATCGTCTGCAGTCAGTAGAATTGGAGTTAACCTTACAGTAGCGTTAGTAGAATCCACATGACTTCTACATTAATCTATAGTAGATTTATGCGGACATCTAGCCAATGAGCAAGCGACCTTTATAAGATGTATTCCCGATGTAAACTTGCCGATGTACGTATGTGTGCTGTTGGGGTTATTTTATTAACTTTTGTGTGCAGCATCCCTGACTGTTAGCAGGTGGTGTTGTTAGCTTGGTTAGCTTTCAGATGTTAATGTGTTATCGATTCCACTTAAACTTTAACCCACTCACGATAACATTGTGTGAACTCAAATAAACCAGGGCACACATTACTAGCAGTTGCTGTGGCAATGATTGGTTGCCATACATGCCCTACGGGGGTTCATAGTGGTCAAAATTGGCCAAATGTGGTTTATTTTTCAACATAATCTCCCCTTTGTTCCACACACTTCTTCCATCAATGTTGCAGCGTTTGGATTCGTGCAGTTCAAAAATAAACCACATTCAGTCAAATTTGATCACTATGAACTTCAGTCCCCCCCCCCCCCCCGTATGATACAGAATTAGCAGGTAGTGGCAATAACCACGAAATGCTGCGCACACGGGTTAATAATAAAATAAACTAGATAACAGCTGGGAGTCGGATAGGTTTCAGTGTTTTACAGGTTCATTAGAGTCCATGTAGTGATTGGAACAGGTAAGGGATGTAAATGACATGATAGCTATGCTAGGCTAAGAGGGCTAACAAACAAGCTCTTCTGTCCTAACAATGCTGCTTTTATTCCCAAAACAACATTCTGATCTCACAACCATGAAGGATCATTTGTTTGCATTCCAGACTATTAAGTTATTTACAAACTGGATTACATGTAATAATTGCATTATAAAGACAATTTTAAAAAATGACACCGTAGGTTCACGCAAAGAATCTTTTACATGTGAGCTACACTGGACAGTTCAGGCACCACAGCTGAACATCTGTCTTGACTGTTTTTGTTAATTGTGTTATGTTCCATCCTGTTTGTTTCTGTTGAGCAACAGGAAGTGAATGATTGGACGTCTGTGGGGAAAGATCCTAATTATCACTTAATTTATGACTTCAGTTGTCTCATTCTTCAGCTTTTTATTCAGTCCATCCTCAGGGTTCACTGTGAAAATTCCCAGAGCTGCCAAGTGTTTTTAATGCTCCTGGTGTTCATATGAAATTAACAGTGAATGTCTGAATATTCTGACTATCCTTTGGCTAAAACACTGACTCACGGCGTCCTTCCCTGATATCAAACTTTATTTCTAAAGCACTTTAAAAACAACTACAGCCGATACAAAGTGCTGTACATCAGGAATAGATAAAATGAGAAGGACATGTAAGACATAAAAATAAAACGATAAAATACAACTAAAGTATAAAGAGGTAAAAATGGCAATCATATAATAAAAGCAATAAGCAATGTAAAATCAATATCTCATGCTGGGTTGAAGGCCAAAGAGTAAAAATGAGTTTCAGGTTTGGCAAAGAGGTCGGACATGCATGCCTGCTGATATTTGAGTGGAAGTGGAAGTGGCTGCCACTACTGCTGCTTCTTCTACTGTTTATTGGCAGTGCAGTTGTTTTCCTGTTTTGAAAGTCGTTAAAAAGAAATGCTAGTAATGCAATCTTTTCGCATTAGTAACTAACAGGATTGCTACATTTATCAGACTAGCGTGTTACATTACTGTTACACCAAACGGTAATCTGTTACTTTGTAACATGTTGTAATCCGTTACACCCAACACTGTCATCCAATCTTTAATGTCGTTAAGGCATTCAAGAAGTGATTTGATTGAGAAAGACTCCTTCTGCCTGTTATGCCACTGTTCCTTCTACTATTATGCCAGCATAACAGTGGAAGGAGATGCCATGCTTTCTAAGAACTGAACCCAGTGGAAGCATATAAAGTGAAAAAAGTAGGGGTGTAGGAACCTTGAAATGAAGAGACTGAATGATTTCTCAGTATTGGTTTATTTCATCTCACGTCCTACAGCTCCTCTCTCAATCAGGGAATGAAGAGGTCGAGCTGCGGTAAACCACATACCTTTATACATTCACATCAAACACAGAATTCCATTCACATTTAATCCTCCCATTGTCCTCTCGGCTTCTCTGTCTGACCCCAGGAGTCAGACAGTCCCTTCAGGTCCACTCCCAGATCTTCTCACTTCTTCTCCAGTCCGCAGGGGGTCCAGACTCAATGTCCGTTTGAGGCGTGATGTCAATACACACTGCGAGCTCAAAGTTCCCTCATGTCTGGGTCTCTGCCAAGGAATATGTGAGCTACATAATGTTACGCCACATCACTCCCCCCGAAACGCCCAAGAACGGACATATACCAACATTACTCTAACCGTTATACACCTTATGTCAATAATGGACAGTCATACACACTGTCAAGAATGGACACACACACCGACTTCATGTCAATAATGGGCAGTCATACACATTACACCCTTACATCACCCCCCCCCCTTTGCAGGATCTACAGCACAATTTACGCGGGTTGATCAAAATACACATCACTCTGCCCGTTGCTTAGGCTTCAATCTCCTCCCGAATCTGCTGAATGCAGGCTTCGCAGCCTGTGTTGTGCCGTCCTGCGGTGCGCCTGTGGAATGAGGGGGAGAAGGATTATTTACCCCCTGCTGGGGAACTAGGGGCTGTTCCTTGGGAGGCCTGCCGCGTCGAGGCGCCCCCGCCGGCCGTACAGGTTCGTCACGTAACACAAAAGCAGGCTTTAATCTGTCAACACTGATTGTTTCTTTTCTGCCCCCCCAAGTCCAGCACAAAATATTTCTCCCCGGTTTCCAGCACTCGAAACGGACCATCGTAAGGTGGACGGAGGCTGTGACGCTGGGCGTCGTGCCTGACAAAAACAAACTCTGCGTTTTGCAAAGCCTTGGGAACAAAAACCCGCGGAAAAGTGTGATGAGCGGGGCCCGGGAGCATTTCTGCCCCCATGCCACGTAGAGGTCCCCGCACCGGGGGGCGCTCGGGTGCTGCATGGGCTGGCAGGAATTCTCCTGGCAGCCTGAGAGGTTGAGTAAAAACTAATTCAGCAGGTGAGGCATCTAAATCCTCTCTGGGTGCCGAGCGCAACCCCAATAAAACCCATGGTAGTTTGTTTACCCAATCTGTATCCGTGAGCGACGCTCTGAGGGATGCCTTCAACGATCTGTGAAAACACTCGCATAAACCGTTGGCCTGTGGGTGATAAGCGGTGGTGCGATGGGCTGTTGCCCCTAAGCCGCTGGCCATGGCTGACCACAGCTCTGAAACGAACTGCGGACCCCTATCGGACGTAATGTCCGACGGGACTCCGAACCGCGCTACCCAGGCTGTTAAAAAAAATGCGAGTCACCTCTGCTGCTGTGGTAGACTGCAATGGGACCACTTCCGGCCAACGCGTGGTCCGGTCCACCATTGTCAGGAGATGTGTGAACCCCTGCGAGGGCGGCAGGGGTCCCACTAGATCTACGTGCACATGATCAAACCTCTTAGCCGGGATGTGGAAAGGTTCTAAAGGAGCTTTTGTGTGCCTGTGAACTTTGGCCCGCTGGCAGGACATGCAGGCTCTCGCCCACTCCTTCACGTGCTTGCGCAGGCTCGGCCAAACAAACTTCTCTGCTACCATTTTCACCGAAGCGCGTACTCCCGGGTGTGCTAGGGAGTGCACTGCATCAAAAACGCGACGGCGCCACGTGGCCGGTACCACTGGGCGAGGTCGCCCGGTGGATACATCGCAAATAAGCGGGGGTGAACCGGTTTGTAAACTTATGTTCTCCAGCCTTAACCCTGTTGGTTCAGACAGGAGCGCGTGCACGTCTGTGTCTTCGCCCTGCTCTGCTGCCATGGCCGCGTAATCTATCCCTACGTGCACCGGAGCCGCGTGCGCGTCCGTGCTGCTACCGCGCTACGCGTCTGCGGCGTTACAGCCCCCATCCGCGTGGACAGGCGCTGTTACCGCTCGCAAGAGGCAGTCTGCCACCACGTTAAATTTACCGGCTACGTGCTGTATATCGGTGGTGAATTCTGAAATTGCGGCCAGCTGCCTCTGCTGTCGGCCTGACCATGGTTCTGAGATTTTGGACATTGCATAGGTTAGCGGTTTGTGGTCGACAAACGCGGTGAAACGCCGCCCTTCCAACCAGAACTGAAAATGGCGAATGGCCAGGTGGAGCGCTAGCAGTTCCCTGTCAAACGCGCTATGTTTTCGCTCAGCATCACTTAGGGACCTGCTAAAAAAAGCGAGTGGCTGCCAAGCCCCGGCGACTTGCTGTTCTACCACGGCTCCTATGGCCACATCTGACGCGTCTGTGGTTAGCGCTATTCGGGCTGCCGGGTCTGGGTGAGCCAGCAGTGCTGCATTCGCTAGTGCTTTCTTAACCTCAGTGAATGCGTGCTCCCGCTCCGGGGACCACTCAATCGCATTGGAGGGCTTCTATTTTTTTAGCGCGGCGTACAACGGTTGCATGAGCTGTGCCGCGTGAGGTATGAAACGGTTGTAAAAATTTACCATACCTAAAAATTCTTGCAACGCTTTTACCGTTTGTGGCTGGGGAAACTCAGCCACTGCGCGTACTTTGGAGGGCAGCCGAACTGCACCCTCTGGGGAGACGCGGTGCCCTAAAAAATTGATCTGTGCTGCGCCAAATTGGCACTTGGCTGGGTTGATTATCAACCCGTGCGCTCCCAACCTCTGAAAAACAGTTCTGAGGTGACTTTCGTGTTCCTCCTCAGAGGCGCTGGCGACCAAAATATCATCCAAGTAGACAAAAACAAAAGAGAGGTCGACCAAAACGGCATCCATCATGTGTTGGAAGGTTTGCGCAGCGCCTTTAAGGCCAAAAGGCATGCGTAAAAATTCAAAAAGCCCAAAAGGGGTTATTACCGCTGTCTTGGGAATGTCCTCTGGTCGGACCAGGACCTGATGATAACCACGGACCAGGTCTATTTTAGAAAAAATTCGCGCCTTGGCCAAATGCACCGAAAAATCTTGGATATGCGGAATTGGGTAGCGGTCCTGCGCTGTGGCATTGTTTAACCTGCGATAATCGCCGCACGGTCTCCACGAACCGTCCGCCTTAGGGACCATGTGGAGGGGGGAAGCCCAAGCGGACTTCGAGCGGCGAATTATGCCCAACCTTTCCAGGTTGGCGAACTCCTCACGCGCAATGGAGAGCTTAACTGCATCCAAACGCCGAGCCTTAGCAAAAACTGGTGGGCCACTTGTGGTTATAAAGTGCTCCACCCCGTGCTTCGCCACCTTAGCTGAAAACGTGGGAACTGTGAGTGCTGGGAACTGGTTTAGGAGAGTGTGGAACTTACCTCCTGCTGCGGCGGCATTGGCCTGTACTGACGGCGGGGACACTCGCGCTGCACAGGGAATAGAACAAAAAGAGAGTGCATTAACCAAGCGTCTATTAGCCAGATCTACCAACAAGCCATGTGAGCACAAAAAGTCGGCGCCTAACATGTTCATAGATGCGGCCGTGCAAGGACAGGCGCAGAGTTCTTTGCCAAAAGTCTTGATCGACGAGCCGTTTGCGGCTGTTGCCCCATCTCCGCGGGGACCGGCCACCCGGTCCGCAGAGTGTGCGGTGATGAAACTCCTCTGTGCTCCGGTGTCAACGAGGAATTGCTGTCCGGAGCTCGCGTCTGTCAGGTACAGCAGCTTGTTCCATTCGCCAAGGGTCGAAGCTGCTAACGACCTCCGGCTCTTGCGTTTCCCTGCTTCCTGAAGTTGCATGGCGGGACGCATCTGTGAGCCTTGTGCGCGAAGCGTCGATGGTAGAAACACAGCTCGTCCCCTCCTTTGCTTCGGGACCGCGCTGCCGCTGTTGTCGCTGGGGTCGGCTCTGCCACCGGTTCTCCATCGCCCTGGGCCGCCGCGCCGAGGTCTGCTGCTGCCGCTGCCTTCTCCTGCTCGCCGCATGCGTCCAGGAGCCGCTCCGCTTCCAAGGCCAGCGCGCGGAAGTCCTGCTGGTCCACACACCTCATGCTGGATAGGGAGCCTCTCATGTGCGCTGGAAGAGTCCTTAAGAAGATGTGTTTAAATAAAAACGCATCGTTGTCTGCCCCGATCATCTGCAGCATGTCCTCCATGAGCACGGTCGGCCTGCGTCCTCCTCTGTCGCGCAGGTCCAGAAGTGTTCTGGCCCTCACCTCGCTGATGGCACAAAACTCCGAATGAGGGCGGCTTTCAGGGCGTCATATCTGCCAGCAGCGGGCAGCTGCTGCACCAGGCTCCGCACACACCGGGCTGTGCGGCTGTCGAGTCTTGCGATGACATTGTGGAACTTAATGTCATCTGCTGATACCCCGTTGAGCACGAACCGCGACTCCACGTGTTGGAACCATGAGTGCGGGTCCTCTTGCCAGAACTCGGGGACTTTAATTGAGTTTACGCCGGTGCGGGCGGTCTCCGGTGAATCAGGTTCGGAGTCGGAGAGACGATCTCCAAGCCTTTCCATATTTCTCATGTGTGGGTCACCAATGTAGGAACCTTGAAATGAAGAGACTGAATGATTTCTCAGTGTTGGTTTATTTCATCTCACGTCCTACAGCTCCTCTCTCAATCAGGGAATGAAGAGGTCGAGCTGCGGTAAACCACATACCTTTATACATTCACATCAAACACAGAATTCCATTCACATTTAATCCTCCCATTGTCCTCTCGGCTTCTCTGTCTGACCCCAGGAGTCAGACAGTCCCTTCAGGTCCACTCCCAGATCTTCTCACTTCTTCTCCAGTCCGCAGGGGGTCCAGACTCAATGTCCGTTTGAGGCGTGATGTCAATACACACTGCGAGCTCAAAGTTCCCTCATGTCTGGGTCTCTGCCAAGGAATATGTGAGCTACATAATGTTACACCACAGGGGCCCTAAAATTGAGCCCTGCGGGACCCCACATGACACGGAAGCAGAGGATTCAGACCCGGCAAGGCTTACACACATGGTTCTATCAGTTAAATAGGACCTGAACCATTCCAATGCAGTACCAGAAATACCCACAAGATGCTGCAGGCAAGAAAGTATGTGCAGTATGTCCTGGTCCATTGTATCAAAAGCAGCAGTTAGGTCTGCCAGAACAAGAACCACTCTGTACTATGTAGGGTTTTAAAACCAGATTGGAACACCTCTAGGATATCGTGTTCATCCAAAAAAAAGCCTTCAACTGAAAATAAACTATTTTCTCCTATATTTTTGAAATAAAAGGCAGCTTGGAGATTGGCAGAAAATTAGCCAACTCGGTGTGATCAAGATCAGATTTCTTAATCAGGGGTTTAACGACTGCATGCTTAAAATTTGCAGGAACCACACCAGAAGATAAACTGTTGTTTTAAATGGTTAAAACTGACTGAACGATCGGGCGCATGCAGCGACCAGCAGCTGGTGAAAAAAGTCTGACGTCTGTGTGTCTGTTTTTACGCACTTTAATGTGTTTTAACGAAATTCTCTGTCGTTTTTGTCCTTGAATGTTTGTGGACTACATAAAGAAGAGCTCCCTGGTTCCATCAGTATGGATCTCCTCCTTATTTTTGCACTGTTGCTTCTTTCCTACCGGCTCTTTGTCTCTGAGGTAAGCGCAATCACGATCATGCCGGGAAGAATACGGTATTCCAGAGACATGTTACTGCATTTAAACACGGATAATGCAGCATCGGTGAGTGAGTCTGTGCCACAACTGCCGGACTTTATTTTAAGAGATTGTCATGGACACAGCGATGAAAAGAGAGACAAGAGGAGGAAACGCGGAAAGCGTGGAGGCGTAAGATTAAGCCTGAGGAGGCGTCAGTTTAACAGCATTCCTCTTCCTTCCATGATTATGGGGAACGTTCAATCCCTGAGAAATAAAGTGGATGAAATTCAAGGGAATGTACGCTATCAGAAGGACTTCAAGAGCTGCTGTCATGGCTTACACGGAGACGTGGCTTACGGCGCATGACCCGGATGCGGAACTGTGGATTGACTGCTTTGGAGCCCCACTTCGCTCGGATCGGCAGGAAGAGGTAACGGGGAAATGTCAGGGGGGCGGCGTATGTTTATACATTAATAAACAGTACTGCACATCCATCACGGTCAGAGAGCGCATCTGTACACCCGATGTGGAGCTGCTGTCCGTATCGCTACGCCCCTTTTATCTGCCCCGCGAGTTCCCCCAACTTTTCATCACGACTGTGTACATTCGCCCGAGAGCGGATGCTGACTCCCCCTCCAGCACCGTCTTTGATGTGGTACAGCGGCTGCAGTCAATTTCCCCAGAGGCTCCAAACTTTATTCTTGGGGATTTTAACCATGTTTCTTTAAAGAAGACACTTGAAAACTTTTATCAGTACGTCTCCTGCCCAACCAGGCGAAAAAAGACATTGGACCTGTGCTATGGATCCATTGAGAGGGCCTATAAATCACTTCCCCTTCCTCCTTTAGGATCCTCAGACCAGAACTGTGTACATTTGCTGCCCACATATAAAACTCCTCTCAGAAGAGACGAGGCGAAGACCAGAGACATAAATGTGTGGACAGAGGATTCAGTGCACTGCCTCCAGGAATGCTTTAACTGTACAGACTGGGAGGTGTTCATACTGGCCTGCGGAGATGATTTGGACTCTTTAGTGGACGTAATATGCTCATACATGACTTTCTGTAGAGACATGATCGTTCCACGTAAACGTGTCAAAATATCCCAACAACAAGCCATGGGTTACAAAATCAGTTAAATCCTGCTTACAGAGGAAAGCACTTGCCTTTAAACAGGGGTCTGTTTCTGAGCTACAGGCTGCCACAAAAGAGCTGAAGGCCGAAATTTTAAGAGCAAAACAGAATTATAAATCAGAATTGGAAAGCAAGATGGCAACAAAGAAACTTGGTTCAGCCTGGGCCAGTATGAAAACTATTGCAGGCCTTCAGAGCACAGTAATCGTGTGTTTTTAGATGGTTTTAACTCGGACACAGAGCTGGCTAATGCTCTTAATTGTTTTTAATGGTCGCTTTTGTAGCTCATGTATTTTTACCTACATACGCGGGGGGAGAGTTATTGTCAATAGGGGGTTTTGACGGTGATGTGATTCTTCCTTTGTTCTGAGATGTATAAATAAGGTTTTGACTCAGCTCGCTCTCTTCTGTTCTTGAGAGATAGCTGGGGATGTGATCGCAACAATAAAACCTGAATTAAGAAATAATTCAGCCTTGTTATTTCACGCTCCCCACATTGGTGACCAAGAGACGTTAGAATGCTTAGAAGGGATTCTCCTGATGCAGACTCGTCGGAGTCTGCCCAAGCGAGCGCCGTCTCCATTAAACTGCCAGAATTCTGGCAGGACAACCCGGACTCGTGGTTCCTTCAGGCTGAGGCACAGTTCACTCTCGCAGGAATAACGGCGGATGACACTAAGTTTTACCACGTCATCGCAAGGCTCGACAACTGCACAGCTCGATGCGTGCGGAGCCTGGTACAGCAGCCACCTGCTGACAACAAATACGGCGAGTTGAAGGCTGCCCTCACCAAGTGTTTCACACCCTCAGCCGAAGAGATGGCTAGGAGGCTCCTGGCTATGCACGGCCAGGGAGGGCACAGGCCAGTCGCCCTGATGGAAGACATGCTGCAGCTGAGGGAATCGGACAACGATAATTTCCTATTTATGCATATCTTCTTAAGTAACCTCCCGTCGCACATGAGAGGGACCCTCTCCGGCATGCCTTGTGTGACCCAGCGGGACTTCCGTGCGCTGGCCCGAGAGGCGCAGCGGCTCCTCGACTCCTGCGGCGAGCAGACGGCCACAGCAGCAGCGGCAGACCTAGGTGCGGCGACCCGAGGCAACGAAGAGCCAGAGACAGCGGAGCCAGCCCCACCAACAATGGCAGCGACGCGGCCCCGGCGCAGCGGAGGAGATGGCCTCTGTTATTATCACCGGCGTTTCACAGAGAAGGCACACAGGTGTGTGCTGCCGTGCAGCTACAAGAGCTCAGGAAACTCCAGGACCGGGACCCGTTAGCAGCTTCGGCTCTCTGTGAAAGAAATAAGCTGCTGTACATCACAGATGCGAGCTCCGGGCGGCACTTCCTCGTAGACACCGAAGCCCAAGTGAGTTTCATCACCCCGACCTATGCTGACCGGTTGGCTGGCCCTCGTGGTGATGGGGCAACGGCGGCGAACGGCTCGAGCATCAACACCTACGGAGAAAGGACCTTGTTTCTGTCCTTTGCACGTCCGCACTTATGAATGGACTTTTATCATAGCGGCAGTGAGCGTCAATATGTTAGGTGCCGATTTTCTGTGCTCGCATGGTTTGTTAGTTGATCTTGCCAACAGACGCTTAG
This sequence comes from Pholidichthys leucotaenia, assembly GCA_020510985.1. Taxonomy (NCBI): domain Eukaryota; kingdom Metazoa; phylum Chordata; class Actinopteri; order Cichliformes; family Pholidichthyidae; genus Pholidichthys; species Pholidichthys leucotaenia. The sequence continues at coordinate 225,370,956 of CM035840.1, forward strand.
TTAATGCACTATCTTTCTATTCTATTCCTTGTGCAGCTCGAGTGTCCCCACCACCGGTGCAGACCAACGTCGCCACAGCAGGCGGTAAGTTTAACACACTCCTCAACCAGTTTCCAGCGCTCACGGTTCCTACTTTTTCGGCAACAGTTGCGAAACACGGGGGTGGAGCATTTTATCACTACAGCGGGCACCCCCGTCTTCGCGAAAGCTCGGCGTTTGGATGCTGCTAAGCTTCCATAGCGCGCGAGGAGTTCGCCAGCCTGGAAAGACTGGGCATTATTCGTCGTTCGAAAAGCCCATGGGCTTCGCCGCTGCATATGGTCCCTAAAGCTGACGGCTCCTGGAGACCTTGCGGCGATTACCGCAGACTAAACAACGCCACAGCGCATGACCGCTACCCAATCCCATACATTCAGGATTTCTCGGTGCATCTAGCGGGGGCGGGCATTTTTTCTAAAATAGACCTGGTTCACGGCTACCATCAGGTTCCAGTCCGGCCTGAGGACATTCCTAAAACAGCGGTAATAACCCCTTTTGGACTTTTTGAGTTTTTGCGCATGCCGTTTGGTCTTAAAGGCGCCGCACAAACATTCCAACGTATGATGGATGCCGTGTTACGCAATCTCCCTTTTGTGCTTGTCTACCTCGACGACATTTTAGTCGCCAGTACTTCAGAAGAGGAACACGAAAAACACCTCACTGCGGTTTTTCGGAGGTTGGGAGAGCACGGGTTAATAATTAATCCAGCCAAGTGCCAGTTTGGCGTGGCGCAGATCGATTTTTTGGGGGCACCGCGTCTCCCCAGAAGGGGCAATCCCGCTACCGGATAAGGTGCGCGCAGTGGCAGATTTTCCCCGACCACAAACGGTCAAATCATTGCAGGAATTTTTAGGAATGGTAAATTTTTATAACCGTTTCCTACCACACGCAGCGCAACTCATGCAACCATTATACGCCGCGCTCAAAAAGCAGAAACCCTCCAATCCTATCGAGTGGTCCCCGGAGCGGGAATGCGCATTCGCGGAGGTAAAAAAAAAGCCCTGGCTGACGCCGTGCTTCTGGCTCACCCAGATCCATAGGCCGCATAGCGCTCACCACCGACGCATCAGATGTAGCCATAGGGGCGGTCGTGGAACAGCACGTTACCGGGGTTTGGCAGCCGCTGGCATTTTTCAGCAGATCCTTGAACGAAGCCGAGCGGAAATACAGCACGTTTGACAGGGAGCTGTTAGCGCTCCATTTGGCTGTCCGCCATTTCCAGTTCTGGCTGGAAGGTCGGCGTTTCACCGCTTTTGTTGACCATAAGCCGCTCACTTTTGCGATGTCCAAAATTTCAGAACCTTGGTCGGGCCGGCAACAGAGGCAGCTGGCCGCAATTTCGGAGTTTACCACCGATATTCAGCACGTAGTGGGTAAACTCAACGTAGTGGCAGACTGCCTCTCTCGCGCGGTCACAGCACCGGTGCACGCGGAGGCAGATTATACTACCGCAGCCGCAGGGCAAAATGACAGCACGGAAGCGCACGCGGCTCCAGTTCATGTGGGGATAGATTACGCAGCCATGGCAGCGGAACAGGGTAGAGATGCGGACGTGCACGCGCTCCAGTCTGGACCAACAGGGTTAAGGCTGGAGAGCAGGTGTTTGCAGACCGGTATGCTCCCCCTAATCTGCGATGTATCGACTGGGCGACCGCGCCCGGTAGTCCCGGCCGCATGGCGCCGCCGCGTTTTTGACTCGGTTCACTCCCTGGCGCACCCGGGAGTGCGCGCTTCGGTGAAAATGGTAGCGGAGAAGTTTGTTTGGCCGAGCCTGTGCAAGCACGTGAAAGAGTGGGCAAGGACCTGTATGGCTTGCCAGCGGGCCAAAATTCACAAGCACATGAAAGCTCCCTTAGAACCGTTCCACATTTCGGCCAAGAGATTCGATCACGTGCACGTCGACCTCGTGGGCCCCCTACCGTCCTCGCAGGGTTTCACACATCTTTTGACAATGGTGGACCGAACCACACGTTGGCCGGACGTGGTCCCACTGGCATCGACCACAGCTGCAGAGGTGTCTCGCGTTTTTTTGACGGCCTGGGTAGCGCGTTTCGGGGTTCCGTCGGATATTACGTCCGACAGAGGACCTCAATTTGTCTCTGAGCTCTGGTCAGCGATGGCCAGCAGCTTAGGAGCGAAAATTCATCGCACTACCGCTTATCACCCCCAGGCTAATGGTTTATGCGAGCATTTTCACAGGTCTTTGAAGGCAGCCCTCAGAGCGTCACTTACGGATGCAGATTGGGTAAACAAACTACCATGGGTTTTATTGGGGTTGCGTTCTGCGCCCAAAGAGGATTTAAACGCCTCTCCAGCCGAGTTAGTTTTTGCACAACCTCTCAGGCTGCCCGGTGAGTTCCTACCAGAGCATCCGGAGCCGGGGCTCCCCCCGGCTCTGGGGCCGCTGATCGGCACGGGAACAGACATGCTCCCGGGCTCCGTTCATCACACTTTTCCGCACGTTTTTGCTCACAAAGCTTTGAAAAATGCCGAGTTCGTTTTTGTCAGTCACGAGGCTCTGAGACCCACCCTCCGCCCGCCATATGATGGTCCATATAGGGTGCTGGAAACAGGTGATAAGCATTTTGTGCTAGATTTGGGAGACAGGAAAGAGACAGTTAGTATTGACAGACTAAAGCCTGCTTTTGTGATGAACGACGAATCTGTACGGGTGGCGAGGGCACCTTGACGTGGCAGACGCCCCAGGGAACACGTCCTTGAGCCCCCGCAGGGATCAAATAACCACTCTCTTCCTCAGTCAGCAGATTCTTTGCAGAACGGCGCCACAGGGACAGCGAGACCTGCTTACAGCAGATTCGGAAGACGTCTGAAACCCAGACGGCGTACAGACTGATTTTTGATGGGATCATGTGGTATAGACTATGCTATTGATGTTATCACTGACTTTTGATATGATCATGTTGTATACACTGTGCTATTGAGGTTATCATGTTTTGTGAACTCTGATATATTGTCCATTCTTCGATGTTTGGGGGGGGGGGGGGGTTATGGAGCTCATGTATTTTTACCTACATATGTATAAGCACTATGGCATGCTTGAGACTGCATGTGTGGATTGACCTCACGTCTTGGATGGAACAATATGTCTGGACCGCCTGTGGATAACAGCAAGAAGACGGAGGTACGGCGATAAGGAGCTGAAAAGACTTCCTGACCTCCTGGGGGCCAGGCGGAGGACTGAAGGACGCGGGGGGAGAGTTATTGTCAATAGGGGGTTTTGACGGTGATATGTGATTCTTCCTTTGTTCTGGGATGTATAAATAAGGTTTTGACTCAGCTCTCTCTCTTCTGTTCTTGAGAGATAGCTGGGGATGTGATCGCAACAATAAAACCTGAATTAAGAAATAATTCAGCCTTGTTATTTCACGCTCCCCACAGCTTTGATTCCTCTGATTTTAGCACAGAAACCCAAGATTTGAAACAGAAACTCAAAGACAATCAGCACTTTAATATTGACGTGCAGGATGTTAAAAGGGCATTCCGTGCTGTAGAAGTGAGCAAAAGTCAGGGCCCTGATAATATATGTGGGCGCTTGGTAAAGTCCTGTGCACATGAATTGAGTCCTGTGTTTCAATACATTTTCAATAAGTCCTTACAGACACAACATGTGCCTAAGATCTGGAAAGATGCGGTGGTTGTCCCCGTTCCAAAATCCAGCTGTCCTAAAACGGTAAACTGTGGAGTGTGTGAAATAAGAGGCTGATTCATGGCAGACAGTTTATTACACACTTCACATCTCTCAAGCACAGAACAGACTGACATTTAAGCAGGCACTCTTCTTTTACCCAGATCTCTCCTTCGAAGTTTCATGGCATTTTCCCACACACATGACATTTGCATTACACTGCATTCAACCCCCTACGTCCTTGACTCCTTCCTGCTATCTCGCCAGGAACCTCCTGAGCATTGTTCTCCCATGCTTATTCACTGTCTCTTGTCTGAGATGCTAAATAATCTGGTGCTACACTTCCCCCCCCCCCCCAGCATCTTAGAACAATAGAACATCAGTCCACACGCCGTTTGAGCTTCCGTCTCCTCCCATATCTGCTGTAACTGGGGTTTATCGCCTCCATGGCGCTGCTGTGCCGGTGGGGGGGCTGCTGGGAGTGTGTCTGACTGCGGGTGGGCCGTGACAAGGGGGGGGGGGCACTTTGGTCTGTCCGTGTGGCTTCTCTGGTGAATCGTTTCCCTGGGGAGGTCTCCGTGGGGGTCTTCCACGCCAAGGGGCCCTAGCCAACAGCACTTGCTCGTCCGCTACAACGAAAGCGGGTTTGAGTCTGTCTATGCCAATTTTTTCCTGCCTACCCCCCCCCCCCCCCAAGTCTAGCAAAAAATGCTTATCCCCTGTTTCCAACACTCTGAACAGTCCATCATAGGGTGGGCGCAATGGAGGGCGGTGGGCGTCGTGTCTGACGAACACGAACTCCGCGCTCTTCAAAGTTTTAGGCACAAAAGCACACAGAAAACAGTGGTGGGCAGGGCCCGGCAGCGTGCCTGTGTTTGCGCTACGCTGCAAAAACTGAGACGGGCAGCTGTCTGGCACGGGATTATCTGGCAGAAATTCCCTGGGCAGCCGTAGGGGCTGCGCGAAAACCAGCTCTGCCGGGGAAGCTTCCAGATCCTCTTTTGGCGCGGAGTGCAACCCCAATAAAACCCACGGCAGCCTGTCTACCCAATTTGCATCCGTCAGTGAAGCCCTGAGCGCTGCTTTCAGTGAAAACGCTCACATAAACCATTGGCCTGTGGGTTGTATGCGGTTGTGCGGTGAATTGTAACACCCAGGCTGCAGGCCATCGTGGACCAGAGTTCGGAAACAAATTGAGGGCCCCTGTCAGACATAATGTCCGACAGGACTCCAAAACGCGCCACCCATGCTGTTAAAAAAGCATGTACTACGTCCGCGGACGTGGTTGCCGCCAGTGGGACTGCTTCTGGCCAGCGCGTGGTGCGGTCCACCACTGTCAGGAGGTGCGTGCAGCCCTGTGATGGCGGGACGGGGCCCATGAGTGAACATTGTCGAACCTCTTAGCCGGTACCCGAAACGGCTCCAAGGGAGCCTTCATGTGCCTGTGTACCTTGGCTCGTTGGCACGCCACGCAGGCTGCAGCACACGTTGTTTGCGTAGACTCGGCCACACAAACTTCTCTCCCACCATTTTGACTGACGCGCGCTCTTCTGGGTGCGCCAGAGTGTGAACCGACTCAAACACGCGGCGATGCCACGCGACCGGGACCACCGGATGCGGGCGTCCCGTGGAGACATCGCAGATTGGGGGGGGGCCACCATCTTGCAGCACCCTGCTCTCCAGCCTTAACCCTGTTGGTCCAGACTGGAGCGTGCGCACGTCTGCATCGCTAATCTGCTCCGCGGCCATGGCTGCTTAATCTATCCCCACACAGATCGGTCCACCACGGCGCTCGAGAGGCAGTCCGCCACCACATTCAGTTTACCTGACACATGCTGAATATCGGTAGTAAAGTCTGAGATCACGGCCAGCTGTCTCTGCTGCCGGCCCGACCACGGTTCTGAAACCTTGGCCATCGCGAACGTTAGTGGCTTGTGATCCACGAACGCGGTGAAGCTGCGCCCTTCCAGCCAGAACTGGAAGTGGCGTATGGCCAGGTGGAGAGCCAGAAACTCCCTGTCGAACGCGCTGTATTTACGTTTGCTGTCGCGCAAAGTTCTGCTGAAAAAGGCGAGCGGCTGCCAAGCCCCGGCGACGCGCTGCTCTATGACAGCCCCTATGGCCACGTCTGAAGCGTTGGTGGTGAGTGCTGTCCGGGCTGCTGGGTCCAGATGCGCCAGCAGTGTGGCATTTGCCAGGGCTGCTTTAACTTCCGAGAACGCCCGCTCTCGCTCCGGGGTCCATTCGACCCTATCCGCGGGTTTCTGTGCCTTGAGCGCAGCGTACAATGGTTGCATGAGCTGCGCCGCGCGGGGAAGGAAACGGTTATAAAAGTTCACCATCCCCAAAAATCCCTGCAGCGCCCTGACCGTCTGAGGCCGGGGAAAATCCGCCACGGCGCACACTTTGTCGGGCAGCGGAATCGCTCCTTCCGGAGAGACGCGGTGCCCCAGAAAATCAATCTCCGTCATGCCGAACTGGCATTTCGCCGGGTTGATTATTAACCCGTGCTCTTCCAACCTCCGGAAAACCGTCGTGAGGTGGGTTTCGTGTTCGTCTTCGGACGCACTGGCTACCAGGATATCGTCCAGGTAGACGAACATGAATGGGAGATCGTGCAGCACTGCATCCATCACGCGCTGGAATGTCTGTGCCGCTCCTTTTAACCCGAATGGCATGCGCAGGAACTCGAATAGACCGAACGGAGTTATTACCACTGTTTTGGGTACGTCCTCCGCGCGCACTGGGACTTGGTGGTAACCGTGGACCAGGTCTATTTTGGAAAAAATGTGCGCTCCGGCGAGGTGAACGGAAAAGTCCTGAATGTGGGGAATTGGGTAGCGGTTGTGTGCTGTGGCGTTGTTCAACCTGCGGAAATCACCGCACGGTTGCCACGATCCCTCAGCCTTAGGGACCATGTGTAGCAGGGATGCCCATGGGCTGTTTGATCGCCTGATGATGCCCAACCTTTCCAGGTTGGCGAACTCCTCGCGCGCTATGGCCAGTTTAGCTGCGTCCAAGCGCCGAGGTCTTGCAAAAACGGGCGGCCCGGTGGTGGTGATAGTGTTCCACCCAGTGTTTAGCGATGGCCGCCGAAAATGTCGGGACCGTGAGTGCTGGAAACTGAGTGAGCAGTGTGTGGAACTTACCGCCTGGAGCCGTGGCTCGGCTTGTGCTGTTGGCCGGGTCACTCGAGCTATACAGGGGAGAGAGTCAAAGGACAGTGCATTAACCAGGCGCCTGTTAGCAACATCAACCAGTATACCATGTGCACACAGAAAATCAGCCCCCAGGATATGGTAATTCAGTGCTGCTATGACAAAAGTCCACTCGTATGTACAGCTGTGTAGAGATAAGATCAGTGTCCTCTCACCAAAGGTCTTAATTTCCGAGCCGTTTGCTGCCAACATCTCGGGGTCGCTAGGTCTTGCCAGCCAGTCAGCGTAGGTCGGCAGGATGAAGCTCTTCTGGGCTCCAGTGTCCACGAGGAAACGCCTCCCTGAGCGCGCGTCCGTTGGGTAGAGCAGCTTGCTCTCTTCACCGAGGGTCGCAGCTGCTACCGACTGCTGGCCGTGACGTTTTCCCGAGCGCTTGAATTGGCACGGTGGCACACATCTGCGTGCGTTCTCTCCAAAGCGACGGTGGTAGAAACAGAGCGTGTCTCTCTGGTGCTTCCTGGCCCCCGCTGCCGCTACATAGCCGGCTCCTTGCCTCCGCTGGTCGTCTCGCTGGGTTCCGACGCCGCTGCATTCACTGTGAGGGGTCTGGTGGTGAGGATGATCCGATCTGCCTCCTGGGCTAGCGCCCGGTAGTCACGCGTGGCCAGGAACGGCGAATTGGCAAGAACCGCTCTTGCCTCTGTTGGGAGGTTCCGGAGGAAAAGGTGGACAAACAGAAAATGTCCGTCGTCCATGTCCATCAACACCAACATCTTCTCCATCAGTTCGACCACCGACCCATCTCCTAACTCGGAGCACATCAGGAGCCTCTCTGCTTTCTCACAGTCCGAGAGTGTGTAGCGCCGAGTCAGCGCGGCCTTGAGAGCGCCGTATTTGTCGTGGGCTGGAGGCTGTTGGAGCAGGCTCACTACTTGCTGAGACGTGCGAGCGTCCAGCGCTGCGACCACATAGTAATATCTGGTGTTGTCTGCCGTTATTCCCCGGAGGGCAAACTGAGCCTCGGTGTGGTAGAGCCAAGACCGCGGGTCGTGCAGCCAAAAGTCTGGTAGTTTGACCGAAACAGTGCACGCGTTGCTGGGGGTTCCTGTCTGGGCCGTTTCTGGGATGCTTGCCACGTTGCTGGGGCTTCCTGTTCGGGCCGACTCCGGGGTTCTTGCCTCGTGTTCCATAATTCATCAAGGGGTCACCAGTGTGGAGAGTGCAAATGAACGGAGGCAGACTTATGCACCAGATGACTTTATTCACTCTCACATCAGTCATACACAGAAAAAGCATATCTCAATACACCAGGGTCTCTCCTTTTATATCCTCCACCCCTCACACATCTGCATGACATCTCGCATCACAATACATTCAACCCTTCTCCCCCCACTGCTTCTTCCTGCTACCTCACCATAATCTCTCTCATCTCAATACCTATTGTCCTTCTCGGTTTACCCTCTGCATCCAGCCTGAGATGCTTAACCCAGCTTCTACACTATAATGTAGCTGTGATTACATACGTCTAAAGGATAATTCAGGGAATGCCAGCGAGCCTGCCTAAAGAAAACCGGTGTTGAAGAAGAAATGGGCAGAACGTGGTCCTTCACAGGGAAGCAAGCCCAGCCCGCTCGGTCAGCGGTAGACGGAAGTCCCTTTGCAGGACTATGACTCACCATCACCGATGACGCTCCTTTCGGTGTGCTCAGACGGCTATCTAAAAATTAAAGGTTCATGATAGCACTACCATGATTGTGGATCAGAATGCCCAAATCAACTGCATATCATATGCGGCCACATGTACAGCTTGGCTAAACAACGACCGTCATCAAACTAGACACAAAAACGCTTAAATAACAAAAATAATTTTTATTTAAATATTTACTGACAAATGGGTAACACTGATGCAACAGTTTCAGACAAACAGGTCATTCTGCTATGTATAATAATATTCAGTGTTTTGTACTTATCATATTCCTAAAATATAAAAGGATGCACTAGAAGGGCTCTCAAATATTTGTAAACTGTCCTGTTATAGTACTGCATGAGTTTATTGATGATAGACTATAAACTCCACATGTAAACTAAAACAATTATGATGATGACTGAACTCCCATTCCCCAAAGTGCAAGATACAACACTTATGAATATAAGTCATAAAAGATCAGACAAATAAGTGATCTGACAAAAAATAAACAAGAGTTCTGAAACACTTGCTAATATTGGATGTCCCATTCATTTTCAATAATTCTGTAATTAATATTCACACAAATAAATCTTAGTGGCCTTCAGTCCCTTTTATATTTGTCAGAGTCTAATGTGTGAGTACCTACATATAGCCTACACGTCTTTGTATTCCCCTTTCAAACACAGCCTACATTTGGGCCTGTAATTGGCCTACCTGTTTTCAGACAAGAATACTTCCTTTCTACGGGCATGCACTAGTACGACGTGAAACATCATCAGATTTTCACACAAGTTCTAAAAGTAGATAACGAGAATGTGATGTATTAAATATAGTTAATATTATATTATTGTGTGTTATGGGCAGTGGCTTCACCTTTCCGGTTCCACCACCACCCACAGTATAAAAGGCTGATGCGGAAGAGGGATGGTCTCTTTTGACCTCACCTCTGCCATGAAGGGAGCGTCTTTGTGGTACTGTGAGTTACATAATAAAGTCACGTTCTACTGCACCTCCGGCCACATTATTGGACTGTTGGTTATGGACATAGCATTTGGCGATGAGGATGAAACTATGGATAAGGGAGTTTCTCATATTCAGCCGTTTTTGGAGCTCCCAGGGGAGCCACCAGTTCCCTGGGCGAGGTGGTTTGCCACAATCCAAAATTATTTGTTAGCACTGAGCCTCGGCAAATTGGAGAAACTGCGTGCACGAGTAATACTGGCCCATAATCTCGGCATGGAGGGACAACGTATTCTCAGCACAGTGGGTAAGAGCGATAGTTTTGAGACGTGGTTGAGCTAATGGCGTGCTACTTTCGCGCTCCTGAGAATGTCATCGCCCGGAGGATCCAGTTCTGGCAGCGCCGCCAGCAGACTGGAGAGTCAGTGCAGCGATACGTCGCAGACCTACGTCAGCTGGCTGAAGACTGCCAATTCGGGGCTTTGGAGGAAGAAATGGTCCACGATCAGTTGGCAGAGCACACGCTATGTTCTGCGGAATGGTCAAGACTCCTCACACACTCTGGTGAACTGACGTTAGCCATGGCTGTTGAGATAGCTCAGCAATATGAAGCAGCAGATAAACTATCAAGGGACCTCGATGAGAGAACTACATTGAGGCAAACTGAATCACAGTCAGCGGCGCAGGCTGTGGACCCGGGTAGTGATGATAGCACTGAAGACACAGAAGAATACGCTACAGCTATTAGAATAAGGTCCGCCCCGGGGTCGCCCAGATGTATGGGCACCGACACAAGGCAAGAGAGTGTCCAGCAAGGGGCAAATGCTGCAGCAAGTGTGGACTCCTACACCATTTCGCCAGGCCCTGCAGAAAATTTGAGGGGAACGGCGACGCGAAGTGGATTCCCCCGTCAAGACTCCTACTGTTATTCACACCGTCTCCCCGAGCACAGATGGCTTTATATACTGTGTGATGAAACTGGACGGTGTGGAAGTGCCATCACTGGTTGACACGAACGCAGTGAGGTCCGTGTTGAGTTAACGTTACTGTGAGAAGCTTCTTCCTGCATTACTGTGTGAGGGGCCTGTCAACGCCATTTTGTGGATACGGAGGCAACAGACTGGCCTTCATGGGTTCGCTGGATTTGACGACGAGGTACAAGTCAGCGGTGGTGTCCAACATAGAGTTCGTAGTGACCGTCAGTGGGTCGAATGTGATGGGCTGTGACCTTTTCTATGGACTGGGCCTCACAATCACCAGCAGTATCGGAGAGGAGTGGTTGGGCCGTGGTTTGTGGGACCGGCCGGTTCCGAGGGTGTTGGATGATGTGGTATGGGATGAATCTTGGCCTAGTATTCTGGGAGATGAACAGGACCAATCCCACCCAGGGCCATCATGGGAGGGTTCCGGTGCTGGGGCCCAAGTTACCCTGGATGAGGGAACTGGGTGGCACGGTGGAACACCCATGATGGAGGGTGGAGCCGAAAGGGTGGCTCTCTCTGCTTCCGGAGTTCGGCCGGGAGGTACCAAGAAGCAGGGGGCTACAACAGCTTCGCCGGCATTACAAATGAAAGAGAGCGGGGCAGGACCAGCTGGCACAGTGAACCAATGTGCCACACAGGAACACTGGAGGCTGAGTCGGTCTTCTCGAGGGGCCACTGGTGTGGTTCAACCCAGAGAGGGGGCCCAGTTTAGACGTTGTGGACATTGGAAGCCGAGTCAAGCTCCTCTGGGGGTCGCTGATGTGGTTCGACCCAGAGAGGAGGCTCAGCTGAGAGGGATCCATGGCAAGCAGAAACGACAAGAGGACCAGAGGCGGCTGTAGGTGGTCGCTGTTTGGGAGGACGAATACCTTCAGCTGTCCGATGACTCATGGAGACACCCCAATGAGCTGCGGCGCGCCAATGAGGAGAAGGAGGTGTTGGGGCTCCAACGTGGTTCATCTCCAGGGGCGAAGCGAAGAAGAAGCTCTGGACGGGACCCGCCGGACCGGTCTCCCGGGGGGGTTCCCCATCGGGACTTTATGGTGGTAGGGGGCAATGGGCTATATTGAATGTTATGATGTGAATTTCCCGAGCCATGTAGCCTATATGTTCCACATGTAGTTAATATGTGAATTGCCCAAGTTGGTTTAAAAAAAAAAAGAAAGGGAAGAAAACCAAATGATGATTGTATGAACGTGTTTAATACATGGTTGATGTGTGCATTGCCCAGGCTACGTTGTTGTTATGTCAGTATGGTTAATACGTAAAAGTTGCTAGGTGAAGTGCCCAATTTACAAAAGAATTTTACCAGGGTGTTTAAGTCAAGATGGTAATGTCTAAATGGCCTAAGGTATGAGTTGATTATAGCATTGTGTTTAACACATAAAGTTGCTGAGAGGGCTGCCCAGGTTTTGGGGTGTTCATAGCATGACATGGGTGTGAATATTGACATATGTGATGGTTGCGTTTTGAATTTGTTTAAAAGGAACTCCGATTATATTGGCATGTTAGCTCTATATGCTTTATTTTTATGTTACTAACATAACTATAATATAATTTTTTTGAAAATAATTCCCAGTTTTATATATTTTTAAAAAACTTTATTACGATGTAAATCGCCATTATTGTTTACGTTGCAATGCATTCTGGGTAGTGACGTAGAAAGGTTGCAGCCGTTTTTTCTGTCTTATACAAGCCAAGAAGCGAAGCTCCTAACTACTGCCATTTGTCAGTGAAAATGCCACATTGCGGATGTTGGATGTAATTTGTTGGATGTAATTTCAAATCAAAGGGAAATAAAGAGAGCGGGGTGAGCCTCCATAGCTTTCCTAAAGAGGGAAAGTGGAGGAAAAAGTGGGGCGGCAGCTGCTCAGCAGGTCGTCTAATAACCCGATGGTTGGCGGTTCGCATCACGCTCTCCCCAGATATCCTGCCGTTGTGTCCCTGGGCAAGACACTTCACCCGCATTGCCTCCAGTGCCCATAACACTGGGTATGAATGTGTAAAAATGTTTAAATGCTCGGTGGTGGCCGGAGAGGCTGCTGGCATAGATTGGCAGCCACATTTCCCTCACTCTGAGTCTGTGATCGCGCGCTGTACGCTGTGATAATAACACAATATCGCTCAAAGCGCACGAGCGTGAACTTTGCGCACCAGTGTGGCGAATGAAATAAGGGAACCCAGTGTGGAGGCACGGAATAATTGCAGGCAGGACATACGAACTGAAGTTTAAAAGGGTGTTTATTTCATACTCCAGCACTGTGGAGCGAGCCCTTTTTTTTATTACTTATTTTGTACTAAGCGCAGTGGGCAGCACAGTTTACCCTCGGCCAGGGGATCGCGGAGATTGTGGGTTCGATCCCTGCCCCCGGCCAACAGTGATCTGTGTGGAGTTTGCATGTTCTCCCCGTGTTTGCGTGGGTTTACTCCGGGATTTCTCCGGTTTCCTCCCACATGTCAAAAACATGCAGGTTAGGGAGTTAAGGGGCGCTTGCGCACGCAGCGACTGGCAGCTGGTGGCTTGTCACCAGACTGCAAAACAAATCTACCTATGGGTACAAAATAAGTAATTAAAAAAAGGGGGCTCGCTCCACAGCGCTGGAGTGAGCTTCGTGCTGGAGGATGAAATAAACACCCTTTTAAACTTCAGTTCGCGTGTCCTGCCTGCACTTTTTCCGTGCCTCCACACTGGGTTCCCTTATTTCATCCGCCACACTGGTGCGCAAAGCGCACGCTCGTGCTTATCATAGCGTGATTAATACATATGTCAGCTCAATCAAGTGTTGTGGGATTTTTTTTCTGTGACATTTTGTCTTAGATTTGTTTTGAATAGTAACCGCTTAGCTTAGCTTAGTTTTCTTTTTTTTTTTTTTCTCAGTCACATTTTGTCTTAGCTTTGTTTTAAAATGTAATCGCTCTTGTCTTGTTTTCTCTTTTTTCTCTTTTGAATTCTTGGATGGAATATGGGTGGGCAATATAAGCTGCGGCTTCAGCCATCACCCATTTCGGATAACTTACGTTGAATTGTATAGTAGAAGGAGTCTTTGTTTAATTTGACCTTGTTGTTATATTATACAGTTTCTTTTAACCTGTACTGTACTATCCGAAATAAATACATTCATTCATTCATTCAAATTCATTCATTCATTCATGTCTGGTGCGTGTGTTTGGATGGGCAGCTCGGTGCGTGTCGTGAGTGAGTGATGGCGTTTGCGCAGCAGAGGCGCCCCCCCCCCCCCCTCCTCGGTGTGTGTGGCGAACGGTGTGTGATTTGGTGCGGATAAGTAGAAAGGGCGAAGAGCGCCTCGACCAGAGCAGGTAGAATTTGTTGCTGACAACAGTGCGGTATATAAATAAAGCCCCAACGCTTCAGCAAAACGACCTGTGCTTCTGTGTACCACAAGAGTGAGATTTACTCGGGAATTAAACCGCGGAGGAAGATGCATCTCCCCTGCGTCCCAAAACCACAGTTAGGAGACGAAAGGCAGGAACGGTCAACACAAGCGTGCGATCACAGACATGTCTCATGCACGCGCTTTGAGCGATATTGTGCTATTATCACAGCGTGATTAATACATATGTCAGTTTTATCAGGCATGCGCTACAGCGCGCGATCACAGACTCAGAGTGAGGGAAATGTGGCTGCCAATCCGTGCCAACAGCCTCTCCTGCCACCACCGAGCATTTAAACATTTTTACACATTCATACCCAGTGTTATGGGCACTGGAGGCAATGCGGGTGAAGTGTCTTGCCCAGGGACACAATGGCAGGATATCTGGGGAGAGCGTGATGCGAACCGCCAACCATCGGGTTATTAGATGACCTGCTGAGCAGCTGCCGCCCCACTTTTTCCTCCACTTTCCCTCTTTAGGAAAGCTATGGAGGCTCACCCCGCTCTCTTTATTTCCCTTTGATTTGAAATTACATCCAACAAATTACATCCAACATCCGCAATGTGGCATTTTCACTGACAAATGGCAGTAGTTAGGAGCTTCGCTTCTTGGCTTGTATAAGACAGAAAAAACGGCTGCAACCTTTCTATGTCACTACCCAGAATGCATTGCGACGTAAACAAAAATCGTAAAGTTTTTTTTAAAATATATAAAACTGGGAATTATTTTCAAAAAAATTATAGTTATGTTAGTAACATAAAAATAAAGCATATAGAGCTAACATGCCAATATAATCAGAGTTCCTTTTAAGGATTTATCCTGTTTGTATATATGTTTATGGGATTGTTTTATGTTTATAGTAGGAACATGGCAAGGTTTTTCATTTCATGGACTATATATAATAATGTAGCGAACTCAATATGAGCACCCTACTTGGCTTGCCAAGTGGGTTGACCCTATTGGCGACACAGGTAGGGTGCAGGACACCGGAGCGGGAGGCGTGAGTTCGAATCTCCCGGTGGGACGTCGCCATGTCGAGCAGCACGTTACAATAATAAAGACGGCAGAATAATCCGTCTAGTCGTGTGGGGGTGGGACCGTAATCCACCTGGTCCCCTCTAGTTTTAGTTATTTGTGTGCATGGATAGGTCTTAATTATTCTGTTTATTAGTGTGTGATTGGGGTTATAAATTTGGGAGGGCCTAAATGGAGTATTGTAGAGGGTGTAAGGGAAGGATGTGGAGATGAGGCATGAGCGTAGGTCGACACAGGTTCTTTATTGACCCTCTAACATACATAAATACAGCCGGTGGACCCCAGCGTTGCCCGCTGGGGCCGTGTATCTGGTAACCAACAGTTTGTGTTTTTGAGGCATGTATAACAAGCTCTTTTATACAGTTATACAGACAGAGAGAATGCATGGCACATTAGCATAGTGATATACATATCAGTCAATACATATCATTAGCCTGACCAGCTGGCACCCGGATGTCTTCTCCGTCATCCGGGGACGTATACACAACAGTCCATTGTTCTGCCCCTCTTCCTGCTTCTGGGTGTGAGAAAAATGTCCACCCACTGTGTCTAGTGTCACCATAATGTGTGTGTTTTGGACTTTTCTGAATGGGGGGGGGGGGGGGGGTGGCGGTTTGGGAAAACCCCCACAAACAGACTAAGGACAGACAACTCGCTACTCCTGGTTTTTTCCGCTACACTACTGTGATAATGTCACCTTTCATGTATTGTGTTCATGTGTCCTGTCCTTACTGTGACCTAGAGACTCAGATCAATATGTAGATGTGCCTGTTAACCCCTTTGTTCTGCACCTAGAGCACAGTCTAGCAAATCTGCCTATTGTGATGTATGCCTCTCAAATGCAAATGCCATACTCCCTGCTGTGAATGCCTTTCATGCATTGTTTGTAACTGGTATTTAAGCTGACTGAAATCCATGCTCTCTCTCTCACTCTAATCCTGCAACTGGAGACACACACACGTGCCTCTCCTCTCCTTCTCTGAGAGCCGAGGGCTCGCTCCCGGCGCGCACGCACAGCGCCGGGAGAGGAGCTCGTGACGGCGGTATGATTAATAAAAGCCTACTTAAAACCTCCAACAACGCCGCTTTATTTCATGCCGCCGCAGGGGGGGGGGGGGGGGGGTATTAAACATAGTTAATATTATATTATTGTGTGTTATGGGTGTTGGCTTCACCTTTCCGGTTCCGCCACCACCCACAGTATAAAAGGCTAATGCGGAAGAGGGACGGTCTCTTTTGACCGTCCCTCTGCCATGACGGAAGTGCCTTTGTGGTACTGTGAGTTACATAATAAAGTCACGTTCTACTGCACCTCCGGCCTCATTATTGGAGTGTTGGTTATGGACATAACAGAGAACCCAGTTAAATAAATGAGACAAATATTTTACTTTTTCATTTATTTGAGGGAAATGATCCAATATTACATATCCGTGAGTAGCAAAAGTTTGAAAACTTCTAAGATTAGCAGATAATTTGAAGGTGAAATAAGGGTCAGGAGCTTTCAATCTATGAGATGACAATCTGGTGTGAGTGGGCACCCCGTTTTATTTAAAGATCTATCAAAGTGCCAACACATTTGTGGAAGATTATCATGGCACAAACAAAGGAGATTTCTGAGGACCTCAGAAAAAGGCTTATTGATGCTCATTGGGCTGGAAAAGGTTACAGAACTCTCTCTAAAGAGTTTGGGAGGGTGGGACCGCTCTTTCATGTGATTACAAACCAAACTGGAGGGCACTCAGAGACAGAGGCAGACTTACCATTAGGCAAAGGTTGGCAGTTACCTTAGGCCCCGATCTACTAGAAGCCCCAAATATTTTTTTTTAAATGTTTACTGCGGCGGCATGAAATAAAGCGGCGTTGTTGGAGGTTTTAAGTAGAGTTTATTATATCATACCGCCGTCACGGGATCCCCTCTCCAGCCCAAGTGTGTGCAGGCTGGATGGGGATCCTCTGGCTCTCAGAGAAGAAGACACAGAGTGCGTGTCTGCAGCAGAGGTTGAAGTGAGAATGAGCGGAAGTGTTACAGAACCTGTGCAGTATTTATACCCAACTCAAACAATACATATTCACAGCAGTTGGTCTGATCAAAGGGACTGCAGAACAGGCATGAGATATTTGCATTTGTGAGACATACATCACAATAGGCAGATTTGCTAGACTCTGCTCCAGCTGCAGAACAAAGAGGTTAACAGGCACATCTACATATTGATCTGAGTCTCTAGGTCACAGTAAGGACAGGACGCATGAACACAATGCATGAAAGGTAACATTATCACAGTAGTGTAGCGGAAAAAACCAGGAGTAGCGAGCTGTCTGTCCTTAGTCTGTTTGTGGGGGTTTTCCCAAACCGCCACATTTACCATATTTAACGTGAAATCTGACAAACTATAGAGACACGGGTATTTATAAAAATGCCAAATCAAATCACAAACATAACGTCCTCCCCCTTCTTCTCAGACTGTTGGACTGCTCCATGTTATCTCAGCACCGTATAATATGTGAGTTGTGACACTCTGGTAGACTTCTATAGAAGCTGTGAAAGGCGGAAGTCACGTGGGTCGTGGAGCTGCGAATAGTTCCAAACAATGGAATTTTCCCCATAGATCACCATTCATTTCACAGAGTGTCTGCTTAATAATCCCGGGTAAGTTAATGAATGGCTGTTGTTTTGGTCATTTTACCACTTAAGTTAACAGGTAGATTCTGTAGTCTATGATCTTGTTTTATTTCGCTGGCTTTTTTTCTTGTTTATGTGTGGTAAAAGCTCATAAACTTGGAATTGTTATTAGCCTGTGCTATCTCAACTATCTAGCAGGGTCGGCCCTTATTTCAAAAATCTGTTGTACAGTTATTGGATGATGGCACAGTTTCTGAGAGACATTAGAGGTGGGTAGTGGCTTTATATGATGGGACATGACATTAAAACCTGTGACAGAGCAGATGTGACTTATTATTTTCTTCATAGCAATTGTAGGAGCATTAGCAGCATAACTGCAGGAGGGATCAGGTCAAGTGGATCCCTGACCAAGTGAGCACCACAAGTGGACCCCAGGATCTAATTTGTATATGTACATTTTCAATCCAGTGATTTATACAGGGATTCATAATTTCCTGAAACCTCATTCAGAACATTATAGTCATCAAGAAGTGTGAAAGACTATATACAGTATATATACACTACCGTTCAAAAGTTTGGGGTCACCCAGACAATTATTGTGTTTTCCATGAAAAGTCACACTTATTTACCACCATAAGTTGTAAAATGAATAGAAAATATAGTCAAGACATTGACAAGGTTAGAAATAATGATTTGTATTTGAAATAATACTTTTTTCCAGATACTCAACCTGCTCAAAGGAAGGTCAGTTTTATAGCTTCTCTAACCAGCTAAACTGTTTTCAGCTGTGCTAACATGATTGCACAAGGGTTTTCTAATCATCCATTAGCCTTCTGACGCAATGAGCAAACACATTGTACCATTAGAACACTGGAGTGATAGTTGTTGGAAATGGGCCTCTATACACCTATGTAGATATTGCACCAAAAACCAGACATTTGCAGCTAGAATAGTCATTTACCACATTAGCAATGTATATTAGATATTAGAGTGTATTTCTGATTAGTTTAAAGTTATCTTCATTGGAAAAAAACAGTGCTTTTCTTTCAAAAATAAGGAAATTTCTAAGTGACCCCAAACTTTTGAACGGTAGTGTATATAATATATATATGTATTAAAAGACCCAGAGAAGGTTTTGGCTCGGTTTCTGCTTTCAAAAGGCTTCTCTTTTCCACCGCTGCTGCTCGTCACGGCTGGCTGCCCCCAGATGAAAATCCACAGAATCAGTATGTGGGACTATAATATTCTGAATGAGGCTTTAGAAAATTATGAATCAGTTTGTAAATCACTGGATTGAAAATGTACTTGTACATATACAGATTGGATCCTGGGGTCCACTTGGGGTGCTCACTTGGTCAGGGTCCACTTGACCTGTATCCGTTGTAGACAGTACCACGGCTGCTAGCCCTTGTTGCTTAAATGACATGCCTGTTGTGTCAATGGCTACCCTTCACAGAGGAGGAGATGATGAGGGAACCATAGACCACGAATC
Source organism: Pholidichthys leucotaenia (assembly GCA_020510985.1). Lineage (NCBI taxonomy): Eukaryota > Metazoa > Chordata > Actinopteri > Cichliformes > Pholidichthyidae > Pholidichthys > Pholidichthys leucotaenia. Next base: position 225,389,969 of record CM035840.1, read on the forward strand.
TGACCAGTTCGTTCTTGAAGATGACCCATCATGATGGCCTAAGCACCTGACAGACAAAGAGCGTTGCTATTTAGTTCAGAGAGGGACTGTTTAATATTTTAGATTTTTTTTTTTTTAGATTTAGTATACTTTATTGATCCCCAGAGGGGAAATTGAGGGTCATTCACCACCTGGATGGATGAAGCAGCCACGATACGGCGCTATCCCTTAACCATTCACACACACATTCACACCTAGGGCCACTTTAGAGTCTCCGATTAACCTAACCTGCATGTTTTTGGCATGTGGGAGGAAACCGGAGAAATCCCGGAGTAAACCCACGCAAACACGGGGAGAACATGCAAACTCCACACAGATCACTGTTGGTCGGGGGCTGGGATCGAACCCACGATCCCCACGATCCTCTGGTCAAGGGTAAACTGTGCTGCCGCAGTGCTAACCACTGCACCACCGTGCAGCCCAGTTTGTTGTATTTATCCTAATTTTGTGTGTGATATGTTCTCCCTAGTGTCTACATAGCACAGAGGAGGGAGCACAATGGATGCCTCTGCAAAATGGACCAGTAGCAGACGAGAACAGGACCCTGCTGGCAAATGTGGGGATGTGTAAACAATCAACAGATCTTCCATGTGAGTTGTTGTTGTTGTTGTTGTTTTTTAAATACCCAAGAGTCTACATTTAATGCATTTGTTAAGATTTGAGATTAGTAATCCATTTAAATACAAAAACAGGATGTCACTAGAAAAGCACTCGGAGAGCGCAGACCTCCGCCAAGCGCCACAGTTCCCCCCCATACATTGTTTGTGTGTACGTTTTGAGATTCCTTGACCATGAAAACATATGACTAGCAATTTGATTCACAATGATAGGATTAGTGGTTCAGTAGTAAAAGCATTACCTCCTTGGCGGAGGTAATAAACTGAAGTGTTGCTGTTGTGTCCATCTCCTCCATCTGCAAAGTGCCAGGCTGCGACCTGTCAAGGCATACCTCATGCCTCCCTTATTGGGGGGCTTTCACACCTGTACTGACCTCATGCCTCCCTTATTGGGGGGGGGGAGGCTTTCACACCTGTACTGAGTACTTAAAAACTGTATCAGCAGATGAAAGAAAACTGAAGCAAAAACAAACAAACAAACAAAAACTAAACAAACAGCAAGTGCAACATGAACTATTTCAAACATATTTATTCAAATGTACACTTATATGGACACAATCTTGAGCCATAACTTTCTGGTAATGTGAAAATAATAAGCCAAGTAGCACAAAAAAATTGAGTGCTCTTGCTGTCAGGAAACAATGTTGGCACCAAATCACTGAAGTGATCTGCCACCAATGGGGGTAGATTGTGCTCTGCCACAAAATGACAAAACCTCACTTCTGCTAGTGATGCATTGGATTTGGAAGGCATCGGTTGTCTCACTGGCTGAAAATGTTCATCCATTGATCGAATTTGGCTACAAAGTTTTTGTGGCGCTGTGTAGCAAAGTGCGACTTCAGGTCAAAAATCCCCGATGCAGTCACTTTTAGCATTAGAGTCACACATATCAGGCGCAGCATTACTGGCGCCGGGATTCCTCTCTGTTCCGGAGCCGCAGGACAAAAGAAGGTGCGATAATGGTTGCCGTGGGTTTTATTGGGTTTGCGCTCCGCGGAAAAAAGAGGATTTGGAAACTTCCCCGGCAGAGAGCTGGTTTTTGCGCAGCCCCTATGGCTGGCCGGGGAATTTCTGCCAAATAATCCGGCGGCGGACAGCTGGCCGTCTCAGCTTTTGCAGCATAGCGCAAACACAGGCACGCTGGCGGGTCCTGGCCACCATTGTTTTCCGCGTGCTTTTGTGCCTAAAACTTTGAAGAAGGCGGAGTTTGTGTTGGTCAGACACGACAACCAGCGCCCTCTATTGCCCCTGCACACATGCTGAAAATGGCCGTATGTCACAATGTTAAAGAATCCTTTAAAAAATTCCTGTATCAAGACAGTGATCCGGATCATCCCCAAAATTTAATCAGTTCTTCCTTGTACCATTTCCAACAACACCTGAAAGTTTCATTGAAATCCGTCCAAAACTTTTTGAGTTATCTTGCTAACCAACAAACAGACAGACAGACAGACAAACCCCGGCAAAAACATAACCTCCTCCTGGCCTTCGGCCTGGCGGAGGTAACTAGATACTGTAATTGTTAGTTGAGCTGCAAATGTGCAAACAGTTCCCACCAACACCACCACCCCCACCACCACAAACATCATTGCAGTTGATTTGGAGACATTTTTTCCAAAAAAACAATACAATTATTCTTTTATTTTTTTCCATGTAAATTTTCATCTTTATTTGTCTGAATGGCAAAAAAAGACCGACCTACAACCAAAAGGGTGTAGGCTGAAGCTAGTGCTTACAGTATCTCACAAAAGTGAGTACACCCCTCACATTTTTGTAAATATTTAATTATATCTTTTCATGAGACAACACTGAAGATACAACACTTTGATACAATGTAAAGTAGTCAGTGTACAGCTTGTATAACAGTGTAAATTTGCTGTTCCCTCAAAATAACTCAACACACAGCCATTAATGTCTAAACTGCTGGCAACAAAAAGTGAGTACACCCCAACTGAAAATGTCCAAATTGTCAATATTTTGTGTGGCCACCATTATTTTCCAGCATTGCCTTAACTCTCTTGGGCATGGAGTTCACTGGAGCTTCACAGGTTGCCACTGGAATCCTCTTCCACTCCTCCATGATGACGTCATGGTGTTAGAGACCTTGTACTCCTCCATCTTCCATTTGAGGATGCCCCACAGATGCTCAATAGAGTTTAGGTCTGGAGACATGCTTGTCCAGTCCAACACCTTTACCCTCAGTTTCTTTAGCAAGGCAGTGGTCGTCTTGGAGGTGTGTTTGGGGTCATTATCATGTTGGAATACTGCCCTGCAGCCCAGTTTCCAAAGGGAAGGGATCATGCTCTGCTTCAGGATGTCACAGTACATGTTGGCATTCATGGTTCCCTCAATGAACTGTAGCAACCCAGTGCTGGCAGCACTCATGCAGTCCCAAATCATGACACTCCCACCACCATGCTTGACTGTAGGCAAGACACACTTGTCTTTGTACTCCTCACCTGGTTGCCACCACACACGCTTGACACCATCTGAATCAAATAAATTTATCATGATCTCATCAGACCACAGGACATGGTTCCAGTAATCCATGTCCTTAGTCTGCTTGTCTTCAGCAAACTGTTTGCGGGCTTTCTTGTACATCATCTTTAAAGGGGGCTTCCTACTGGGATGACAGCCATGCAGACCAATTTGATGCAGTGTGCGGCGAATGGTCTGAGCACTGACAGGCTGACCCCCCCCCCAACCTCTGCAGCAATGCTGGCAGCACTCATACGTCTATTTTCAAAAGACAACCTCTAGATATGACACTGAGCACGTGCACTCAGCTTCTTTGGTCGACCATGGCGAGGCCTGTTGTGAGTGGAACCTGTCCTGTTAAACCGCTGCATCGTCTTGGCCACCGTGCTGCAGCTCAGTTTCAGGGTGTTGGCAATCTTCTTAGAGCCTAGGCCACCTTTATGTAGAGCAATGTAGCCGAATTTTATCTAAACACTTAGAAAGGTCCTGGAGTAAAATAATCAATCGGATCTGTGAGGTGAATCTTCCTTTTATTGTTACAACAATAAAAGAGTTAAAGTCAGAAAAGGACAGCTCTAAGGTCAAAATACAGCTCTGCTCTCTCCTGCGGGGAGAGAGAAAACCCACACACATTTATATCTTCCAGGCTACAGAAAAAAAGGAAAAAGCACAATGCACTCTGTGCTACTGAGGAATATCTCACAGGTGGGGGGCCCTCAAGGTCGCAGGAGAAGGGAGTGAGAGCCTGGATACCTAAGCTGGTTACTGTGACATATAAGTTTTATCTTGGGACACAAAGCATCATAAAATCATCAAGCAGCTTGTAATAAAACAGTTCATATATGGATAAAGTTAACAGGTTATTACAAAGTTATCCATCTTCAGCGCGGGTTTACTCCGGGATTTCTCCGGTTTCCTCCCGCACACCAAAAACATGTAGGTTTAGGGCGCTCGCGCACGCAGCGACCAGCAGCCGGTGGCTTGTCACCAGACTGCAAACCAAGTCTACCTACGGGTACAAATAAGTAACCAAAAAAAAAAAAAAAAAAAAAGTTATAGTCATATGTTGTAACACACACATAAACATATGATCTCAACAGATAAATGCAAAGTCATTATAGAACATGTGATCTCAACAGATAAATGCATAACCAGTGAATTTCCATTACAGCAACAATTCTTTTTTTCAGATCCTCAGAATTCTTTGCCATGAGGTGCCATGTTGAACTTCCAGTGACCAGTATGAGAGCGTGTGAGAGTGATAACACCACATTTAACACACCTGCTCCCCATTCACACCTGAGACCTTGTAACACTAATGAGTCACATGAAGCCATCCATCCATCCATCCATCTTCTACCGCTTTTCCGGAGGTCCGGGTCGCGGAGGCAGCAGTTCAAGCAGAGAAGCCCAGACTTCCCTCTCCCCAGCCACCTGCTCCAGCTCTTCAGAGGGGATACCAAGGCGTTCCCAGACCAGCTGGGAGACATAGTCTCTCCACCGAGTCCTGGGTCTGCCCCGGGGTCTCCTCCCAGTGGGACGTGCCTGAAACACCTCAAGTGGGAGGCGTCCAGGAGGCATCCTAATCAGATGCCCATACCACCTCAACTGACTCCTTTCAATGTGGAGGAGCAGCGGTTCTACTCTGAGCCTCTTCCGGATGACTGAGCTCCTCACCCTATCTCTGAGGGTGAGTCCAGCAATCCTACGGAGAAAGCTCATTTCAGCCGCTTGTATCCGCGATCTCATTCTTTCGGTCATTACCCAAAGCTCGTGACCATAGGTGAGAGTAGGAACGTAGATTGACTGGTAAATCGACAGCTTTGCCTTAGAACTAAGCTCCCTCTTCACCACAACAGACCGGTACAACGTCCGCATCACTGCAGATGCTGCTCCAATCCGTCTGTCGATCTCTCGCTCCATTTTCCCCTCACTCGTGAACAAGACCCCAAGATATTTAAACTCCTCCACTTGGGGCAGGAGCCTGTCCCCAACCCGGAGAGGGCAATCCACCTTTTTCCTGCTGAGGACCATGGACTCGGACTCGGACTTGGAGGTGCTGATTCTCATCCCAGCCGCTTCACACTCAGCGGCAAACCGTCCCAGCAAGAGCTGTAGGTCATTGCTGGATGAAGCCAACAGGACAACATCATCTGCAAACAACAGAGATGAGATCCTGTGGTCACCAAGCATGACACCCTCCATTCCCTGGCTGCGCCTAGAAATCCTGTCCATAAAAATTATGAACAGGATCGGTGACAAAGGGCAGCCCTGGCGGAGTCCAACTCTCACTGAGAATGACTCCGACCGAGTGTTGGCAATACGAACCAAACTCTCACAACGGTCATACAGAGACCGAATAGCTCGTAAAAACAAGCCCGATACCCCATACTCCCGAAGCACCCCCCACAAAAATCCACGAGGGACACGGTCAAATGCCTTCTCCAAGTCCACAAAACACATGTAAACTGGTTGGCCAAACTCCCACGAACCCTCAAGAATTCTCGGGAGGGTAAAGAGCTGGTCCGATGTGCCACGGCCAGGACGAAAACCACATTGCTCCTCCTGAATCCGAGGTTCAACCAACGGCCGGACTCTCCTCTCCAGTACCTTGGCATAGACCTTCCCAGGGAGGCTGAAGAGTGTGATCCCTCTAAAGTTGGAGCACACCCTCCGGTCCCCTTTTTTGAAGAGAGGAACCACCACCCCAGTTTGCCATGCCAAAGGCACTGCCCCCGACCTCCACGCAATGTTGCAGAGGCGTGTCAACCATGACAACCCAACAACATCCAGGGCCTTGAGGTACTCAGGGCGAATCTCGTCCACCCCCGGGGCCCGGCCACCAAGGAGATTTTTAACCACCTTGGCGACCTCAGCCCCTGTGATAGGCGAGTCATCCCCCTCGTCCCCAAACCCTGCTTCCTCTGTGGAAGGCGTATCAGTGGGATTGAGGAGATCCTCGAAGTATTCCTTCCACCGCCCGACGATATCCCCAGTTGAAGTCAACAGTGTCCCATCCGCACCATACACAGTGTGGACGGGGAGCTGCTTTCCCCTCCTGAGCCGCCGGACAGTTTGCCAGAATCTCTTTGAGGCCGACCGAAAGTCTTGCTCCATGGCCTCACCGAACGCCTCCCATACCCGGGTTTTTTCTTCAGCAACCACCCGAGCTGCACTCCGCTTGGCCTGCCGGTACACCTCAGCTGCTTCGGAAGTCCCACAAGCCAACCAAGCTTGATAGGACTCCTTCTTCAGCTTAATGGCCCCCCTCACCACTGGTGTCCACCACTTGTTTCAGGGGTTGCCACCACGAGATGCACCGACCACCTTGCGGCCACAGCTCTGGGCCGCCGCTTCAACAACAGAGGTGGAGAACATGGCCCATTCAGACTCCATGTTTCCAGACTCCCTCGGAATGTGGTTGAAGTTCTTCCGGAGGTGGGAGTTGAAGACCTCCCGGACAGGGGCCTCAGCCAGACGCTCCCAGCACACCCTCACTATATGTTTGGGTCTACCAGGTCTGAATGGCTTCCTCCCCTGCCATCGGATCCAACTCACCACCAGGTGGTGATCAGTTGACAGCTCTGCACCTCTCTTTACTCGGGTGTCCAAGACATATGGTCACAGGTCTGATAATACGATAACAAAATCGATCATCAACTTGCGACCTAGGGTGTCCTGGTGCCAGGTGCACATATGGACACCCTTATGCTTGAACATGGTGTTTGTTATGGACAGACTGTGGTTAGCACAGAAGTCCAATAACTGAACACCACTCGGGTTCAGATCGGGCAGGCCGTTCCTCCCAATCACCCCCCTCCAGGTTTCACTGTCATTGCCCACGTGCACATTGAAGTCCCCCAGTAGGACAATGGAGTCTCCAAGAGGAGCACCCTCCAGCACCCCAGTCACAGACTCCAAAAAGGGTGGGTACTCTGAAACATCATTTGGTGCATAGGCACAAATGACGGTCAGGACCCGTTTCCCAACCCGAAGGCGCAGGGAAGCAACCCTTTCGTCCACCGGGGAAAACTCCAATATAGAGGCAGCAAGGTGGGGCGATACAAGAATACCCACCCCTGCTCGTCGCCTCTCGCCCGGGGCAACTCCAGAAAAGGCCAAACTCCAGCCCCTCTCCAGGAGACTGGTTCTGGAACTGGAGCTGTGTGTTGAGGTGAGGCCGACTATATCTAGCCGGTATCTCTCAACCTCGTACACCAGCTCAGGCTCCTTCCCCACCAGAGAGGTGACATTCCACGTACCAAAAGCCAGTTTAGAAAGCTTGGGATCAGTCCACCAAGGTCTCCGCCTTTGACCGCCACCTAATCCACATAGCACCGGACCCCCATGATCCCTCCTGCAGGTGGTGAGCCCACTGGAGGGCGGACCCATGTAACTCCTTCGGGCTGAGCCCGGCCGGGTCCCATGGGTGGAAACCCGGCCACCAGACACTAGCCTTCGAGCCCCTCCCCCAGGCCTGGCTCCAGGGTGGGGCCCCGGTAACCCCATACTGGGCGGGGTACACTGAATCCTTGATATACAATTTATCATGAGAGTCTGTTGGATCGTTCTTAGTCTGGCCCTTCACCCAGGACCAGTTTGTCTTGGGACACCCTATCAGAGGCAAATTGCCCCGGACAACATAGCTCCTGGGATCACTGGGGCACGCAAACCCCCCCACCACGATAAGGTGACGATCCATGAGGGGGTCACATGAAGCCAGGGAGGGAAAATGGCTAATTGTGCACAGTTTGGACATTTTCACTTGGGGGGTACTCACTTTTGTTGCCAGCAGTTTAGACATTAATGGCTGTAGGTTGAGTTATTTTGAGGGGACAGCAAATATGTACATTGACTACAGTGTCATCCCATGAAAAGATATAATAAAATAAATTAAATAAAATTAAATAAAATTAATTACATTATTGTAATAAATTACAAAAATGTGAGGCGTGTACTCACTTTTGTGAGATAGTGTATATAGCACCTACCCCATTACAATTTTAAAATCAATAATATAAAAATTTAAGTCATACCCTAAAAAGTGAAAAGAAAGTTTAGAACAAAGAAAAAGTAGGGCCACATTTCTGTCTTTGCCTTAAGCCCCAAATGGACTAAGTCCACCCCTGCTCAGAGACAGGGGTTAAAGCCAAAAAATTTCCTGAGGCTGAACTTTTTCCCAGGGGGCAGGGTCATCGAGGTGGACATGAACACATTACACACACACACACACACACACACACACACACACACACACACAGATGTGGACAAAATTGTTGGTACCCCTCTGTTAATGAAAGAAAAACCCACAATAGTCACAGAAATAACTTGAATCTGACAGAAGTGGTAATAAATAAAAATTCTATGAAAATTAACCAATGAAAATCAGACAATGCTTTTGAATTGTGGTTCAAAAGAAATATTTTAAAAAACAAACTCATGAAACAGGCCTGGACAAAAAGGATGGTACCCTTAACTTAATATTTTGTTGCACAACCTTTTGAAGCAATCACTGCAATCAAACGATTTCTGTAACTGTCAGTGAGACTTCTGCACCTCTCAGCAGGTATTTTGGTCCACTCCTCATGAGCAAACTGCTCCAGTTGTCTCAGGTTTGAAGGGTGCCTTCTCCAGACGGCATGTTTCAGCTCCTTCCACAGATGTTCAATAGGATTTAGATCAGGGCTCATAGAAGGCCACTTTAGAATAGTCCAATGTTTGGCTCTTAGCCATTCTTGGGTGTTTTTAGCTGTGTGTTTTGGGTCATTATCATGTTACAAGACCCATGACCTGTGACTGAGACCAAGCTGTCTGACACTGGGCAGCACATTTCTCTCTAGAATACCTTGATAGTCTTGAGATTTCATTGTACCCTGAACAGATTCAAGACACCCTGTGCCAGATGCCGCAAAGCAGCCCCAGAACATAACAGAACCTCCTCCATGTTTCACAATAGGGACAGTGTTCTTTTCTTGGTATGCTTCATTTTTGAGTCTGTGAACATAGAGCTGATGTGCCTTGCCAAAAAGTTCCAGTTTTATCTCGTCTGTCCATAGGACATTCTCCCAGAAGCTTTGTGGCTTGTCAACATGCAGTTTGGCAAATTCCAGTCTGGCTTTTTTATGATTTGTTTTCAACAGTGGTGTCCTCCTTGGTCGTCTCCCATGAAGTCCACTTTGGCTCAAACAATGACGGATGGTGCGATCTGACACTGATGTACCTTGACCTTGAAGTTCACCATGAATGTGTTTAGAGGTTGTTCTAGGCGCTTTTGTTACCATTCTTCATCAAGTTTCCTCCTGCGGCCACGTTCAGGGAGGTTGGCTACAGTCCCGTGGATCTTAAATTTCTGAATAATGTGTGCAACTGTAGTCACAGGGACATCAAGCTGATTGGAGATGGTCTTATAGCCGTTACCTTTAACATGCTTGTCTATAATTTTCTTTCTAATCTCCTGAGACAACTCTCTCCTTTGCTTCCTCTGGTCCATGTTTAGTGTGGTACACACCATGTCACCAAACAGCACAGTGACTACTTGTCACCCTTTAAATAGGCCGACTGATCGATTACAAGTTTGTAGACACCTGTGATGTTAATTAGAGGGCACATCTTGGTTGAACAAGTCCCTATGGTCACATTATTTTCAGTTTTTTCTAGGGGTACCATCATTTTTGTCCAGGCCTGTTTCATGAGTTTGTTTTTTAAAATAATTCTGTTGAACCACAATTCAAAAGCATTGTCTGATTTTCATTGGTTAATTTTCATAGAATTTTTATTTATTACCAGTTTTGTCAGATTCAAGTTATTTCTGTGACCATTGTGGGTTTTTCTTTCATTAACAGAGGGGTACCAACAATTTTGTCCACGTCTGTACGTTACAACGCTACAGCGTCTCAACAAAAAAAATGACTCTTGCAGGTCTGAGGGGTGAGCCCAACCATTTTGTACATGATTATGAGAGTCAAGTAGGGGGTGTTTTACCAGGATTTTGTGGTGCACCCATCATGTACGGACAAGGTATCAGCTCACTGTTTTCAAGATTGTTCCATTTTGTAACCCCTCTGATGAAGAAAGGTTTTCAATCCATCCATCGGAGTGTTCTGCTGATGTTGCACTCGCTGAGCTGGTGTCGTGGCTAGCTCGTTCTGTCATGTTTAATTAATGATCAGCCCACGAGTAGAATGCAACATCAGAGAACAGCACTGTCGACACTGAGAAGCACAGTTAAACAGTTTATTGAATTTCAAATGAGGAGCACAGCTAGGGAAAAACGCCACTCGCCAGAGACTCAGCCTGTGGGGAGAGATGAGAGCTTTTAGTGGGAGAAGGGAGACAGGGAAGTGGAAAACACAAACTGACCACTTACGTGGGCCGAGCAGAGAGCCCGACAGAATATACCCAGCGAGAATAGACGAACCAGCAGGATGATGCTATTGCATCTACTCACAAAGGTGCACCTGTATATGACACAGATGATCCAAAATCCATAATAAACAGATACAGAAATGCAGAAAATGACTTAAATGATTCGGAAGGCTGAGCACGGTTCCCCCACTCATGCTCAGCATCGTGACAGAGAGTGGAAAAGTGCAGAAACAGAGACCGGTAAAGTTTATAGTTAAGACAGTCATTGAGCAACAGACACAAACTGACATATCAGACAACTCTGAGATACAGTGTAGAGCTGATAAACCCAGGCAAAATACTGATATGAGTCCAGAACATGTTGAAGATGAGGTCCCAGTAAATATGCCTAAAGAAGACATGCACACACGGGAGGGTGAGGTTAATCAAGAGCCTACACGCTACCCCTCTAGAGTCAGGAAAAAGCCAAGCTATTTAACCGACTATGTTTCAGATGAGGGTAGTGATGATCAAGTTCAGACTAACATTGATTATTGTTACAAGATGATGTGTAATATCTCCTAAACATGTGAGGAAACTGCAACAACAACTACGGCAGATGAGTGGATTAAAGCAATGGATGAGGAGATCAAATCGCTAAAACACATTTACCTTAACAAGCTTACCTGAGGGCAAGAAAGCAATGGGGGGGTGGGGGGTAAATGGGTCTATGCTATCAAAAATGATGTTCATGGGTCTGATAAACACAAGGCATGTTATGTAGCCAAAGGTTACAGTCAAAAGACGGGAGTAGATTACGAGGAGACTTTTTCTCCTTCTGCAAATCTTACCAGTGTCAGAGTACTAGTGTAAAAAGCAGCACAAGAAAATCTGATTTTACATCAGATGGATGTCAAAACTGCCTACTTACATGCACCAATAGACTGTATATAGAGGGTCACCATCATGCCCAAAGACATCCAGCTGGCCCGCTGCACCCGCGGAGGGAGAGAGAGCTTAGACTTTCTGCTGCACATCCACCAACCATAATGCTCTGCACTGTGTGTCTATATATATATAGTAATATGTACATATGTATACTAGTTGTTCTTGTTTTTTTTCTTGCCTTCTGATTGTTGCTCTGAGTGTTGCTATCCCTGTGCTGTTGCAATCCTGGAATTTCCCCATTGTGGGACTAATAAAGGCTTATCTTATCTTATCTTATCTTATATATGAAACAACCAGAGGGTTAAGAAGTAAAATCTAACACAAATGAAAAATTGGTGTATAAGTTAGAAAAGTCACTATATGAACTTAAGCCATCAGGCAGAAACTGGAACAAGACACTTCATGAGTACTTAAGTGAGAACAACTTTGTGCAAAACCCTTCTGATTACTGTTTACACAAGAGACTGAAAATGAAATGGTGATCATTTTGATATGGGTTGATGATTTGATCACTGCAAGTGATGAAAATGTTCTAAAAGTTGTAAAAGAAATGCTTATAGCAAAGCCCCTTTTCCTCTACAGGTACACCTCAAAAAATTAGAATATCATGAAAAAGTTCAAGATTTTTTGTCACTCATTTCAGAAAGTGAAACCCATATATTATATAGATTCATTACACAGTGAGTGATATATTTCAAGTGTTTATTTATTTTAATTTTGATGATTATGGCTTACAGCCCATGAAAACCCCAAATTCAGTTTCTCAAAAAATTAGAATATTACATAAAATTAATTTAAAAAAATACTTTTCAGTCAGCCAACATTTCTATTAAAAACTATGTCCATGTACCACTCAATTCTTGGTCGGGGCTCCTTTTGGATTAATTACTGTATCAATGTGGCGTGGCATGGAGGTGATCAGCCTGTGGCACTGCTGAGGTGTCATGAAGGTCCAGGTTGCTTTGATAGTGACCTTCAGCTCATCTGCATTGTTGGGTCTGGTGTCTCTCATCTTCCTCTTGACAATATTCCATAGATTCTCTATGGGGTTTAGGTCAGGAGAGTTTGCTGGCCAATCAAACACAGTGATGCCATGGTCATTAAACCAGGTTTTGATACTTTTGGCAGTGTGTGAGTGTGTGTGTGTGGGGGGGGGGGGGGTGGCAAGTCCTGCTGGAAAATGAAATCGGCTTCTCCATAAAGCTTGAAGTGCTTCTAAAACTTCCTGGTAGACGACTTTAACACACACACACACACACACACACACACACACACACACACACACACACACACACACACACACACACACACACACACACACACACACACACACACATATATATATCTTGGCCTGTCCTTGCTACTGATAATACCTCTATCTGCCAGGAATGTGTCGCTAGTCCAGCAAAAGCTAGCAGTACTCAAATACTTTGCAAGCAGTTTCATGAAATGGTCAGTCAGAGAGCAGCTCATACCGGCTCAGACGTCGCCCGGCTTAACAAGGTCAGGAGTTCCTGGCAGCGGAAGGTGAAGGACAGAGCTGAGTGGAGGAATCTGATCAGACCTAAATGAAACAGTCATTGTCGCCCCAGACAGACTGCTATGATGATGATATACAGATGTGGACAAAATTGTTGGTCCCCCTCTGTTAATGAAAGAAAAACCCACAATGGTCACAGAAATAACTTGAATCTGACAAAAGTGGTAATAAATAAAAATTCTATGAAAATTAACCAATGAAAATCAGACAATGCTTTTGAATTGTGGTTCAACAGAATTATTTTAAAAAACAAACTCATGAAACAGGCCTGGACAAAAATGATGGTACCCCTAGAAAAGATTGAAAATAATGTAACTGTAAGGACATGTTCAACCAAGATGTGTCCTCTAATTAACATCAAAGGTGTCTACAAACTTGTAATCGGTCAGTCGGCCTATTTAAAGGGTGACAAGTAGTCACTGTGCTGTTAGGTAACATGGTGTGTACCACACTAAACATTGACCAGAGGAAGCAAAGGAGAGGGTTGTCTCAGGAGATTAGAAAGAAAATTATAGACAAGCATGTTAAAGGTAAAGGCTATAAGACCATCTCCAATCAGCTTGATGTTCCTGTGACTACAGTTGCACATATTATTCAGAAATTTAAGATCCACGGGACTGTAGCCAACCTCTCTGGACGTGGCCGCAAGAGGAGATGGATAATACGAATAGTAACAAAAGAGCCCAGAACAACCTCTAAACACATTCATGGTGAACTCCAAGGTCAAGGTACATCAGTGTCAGATCGCACCATCCGTCGTTGTTTGAGCCAAAGTGGACTTCATGGGAGATGACCAAAGAGGACACCACTGTTGAAAACAAGTCATAAAAAAGCCAGACTGGAATATGCCAAACTGCATGTTGACAAGCCACAAAGCTTCTGGGAGAATGTTCTATGGACAGATGAGACAAAACTGGAACTTTTTGGCAAGGCACATCAGCTCTATGTTCACAGACGCAAAAATGAAGCATACCAAGAAAAGAACACTGTCCCTATTGTGAAACATGGAGGAGGTTCTGTTATGTTCTGGGGCTACTTTGCTGCATCTGGCACAGGGTGTCTTGAATCTGTTCAGGGTACAATGAAATCTCAAGACTATCAAGGTATTCTAGAGAGAAATGTGCTGCCCAGTGTCAGCTTGGTCTCAGTCGCAGGTCATGGGTCTTGCAACAGGATAATGACCCAAAACACACAGCTAAAAACACCCAAGAATGGCTAAGAGCCAAACATTGGACTATTCTAAAGTGGCCTTCTATGAGCCCTGATCTAAATCCTATTGAACATCTGTGGAAAGAGCTGAAACATGCCGTCTGGAGAAGGCACCCTTCAAACCTGAGACAACTGGAGCAGTTTGCTCATGAGGAGTGGACCAAAATACCTGCTGAGAGGTGCAGAAGTCTCAGTGACAGTTACAGAAATCGTTTGATTGCAGTGATTGCCTCAAAAGGTTGTGCAACAAAATATTAAGTTAAGGGTACCATCATTTTTGTCCAGGCCTGTTTCATGAGTTTGTTTTTTAAAATAATTCTGTTGAACCACAATTCAAAAGCATTGTCTGATTTTCATTGGTTAATTTTCATAGAATTTTTATTTATTACCACTTTTGTCAGATTCAAGTTATTTCTGTGACTGTGGGTTTTTCTTTCATTAACAGAGGGGTACCAACAATTTTGTCCATGTCTGTATAACAGGGTGTGCATATTTATGAAACCAGTGTCATGACGGCCGCTGGACCGTCATCTGTCTCATCAGCTCCAGCTGCGCACAGACCAGCAGGTGCCAATCAGCGGCTGTTAAAAGCCAGCGTTGCTGACAGCTCGGTACGGAGTCGTCTGTCTTCCTCGTCTGAGTATGAGCCAGAGCTTCGTTCTACAGCCAAGCCAAGAACGTCACGACAAGACCAGCCACGTAAGAATACCCTCTGCTATTCTACGCCAAATCTTAACCCCTGTGCACAGGTGGACCTCCCAGGCGGCGGACCAGCTTCCCCGACCAACGGGGAATCTCCCTCTCCTTCTCGGAGCTCCTCCTTACCACCACAGCTACAGGAGCCATCATCACCACAGCTACGAACACTATCACCTCCACGGCTACGGGAGCTATCACCGTCACAGCTGCAGGTACAATTACCACCTTCGCCAAAACCATCATCACGGCTACAGGAGCTACCACCACCACAGCCACGAGCACAAGCACCACCACATCACACGGACACTTGGAGTCAGCAAGATACAACCTGTGGTTTCCTCAAGTAAGCTTCACACCTGCAATTGTCTGTTATCGCTGAACAGCCTTAACTGTCTCTGCTTGTGTGTTCCAGGGTTGCCAGGTCGTCATCTGAATTGCTCAGCTCCGGTGACCAGACTGCCATATCTGCACTCACACACGCACTACACTCTCTCACTCTTAATAAAGAATAATTGTTTGTATCTGCCCGTGTCTGTCTCCTGGGTCCTGAAACATGTCAGTACGACTCCGTCACGTTGACCCAGCGGACAGCACACTGTCGCGCAGATTTAACACCCTTAGCACCCGGGTGGATATGCTTTCACATCAGCAGACAGTTATTCTTAATCAACTCACTCAGATTAATGGTCGGCTGGATCGCCTGGAGGGACACCAGGCGTTTCCCCCGGTCGCTAGCGTTTCAACCCCTGCAGGTTTAGCGCCAAGTCAAGCTAACACCATATCTACATCTCGCCTCACCCCTGTGCCAACTCCTGCCCGTTTTAATGGTAAACTCGGAGAGGCTCGCGGATTTATTTTACAATGCGAGTCAGTTTTTCTCCAGGTTCCGGGAGACTTCGCCATAGATTCAAGCAAAATAGGATATATCATCAACCTCTTGGGGGGTAGAGCCTTAGACTGGGCATATACAGTGATGGTGAAACCAGGTTATCCTATGTTGACTTACCAGCAGTTCGTGGCGGAGTTTATGTCCGTGTTTGATCACTCAGATAGGGGTGCGGTGTTGACTGAACGGCTGTTGAGCCTGCAGCAGGGCACTAGATCAGCTGCTGACTATGCAATTGATTTCCGGGTTCTTGCCGCTGAGATTGGGTGGGGGGAACCGGCACTTTGCGGTATTTTCCTCCGCAGTCTCAACGCGGAGTTAAAGGACGAGTTAGCGGCACGGGACAAACCAGACAATTTAGGAGAGCTAATTGCCCTTGCCATAAGCTTAGACAGTAGGTTAAGGGAACGAGCGGCTGAACGACGGTCTACTGCCCGTCCTATTAAGCCCCGCCCTCGTTCCACTAGCTCTCCCCTGCTCGCTCTTCCGGCGTCAGAGGAGCTTCCAGATCAAGAGGCAATGGTAATAGGCCAATCTAAAGTGTCAGCGGCTGAGAGACAGCGGCGCAGGGATCTAGGCCTTTGTTTTTACTGTGGAAAGGAGTCACATGGGGTTTTCGAATGCCCTAGTCGGTTAAAAGGGAAGGTCCGTGGATCGCAGTAGGGGGATTCACGGACACGGACCTAGAAAAACCCCTCACGAGTTTCTGTATACCCATTAGACTTATCCACAAACACAGAGAACATTCCACGCTAGCCCTAGTAGACTCAGGAGCTGAGCAAAACTTTGTTTCCAGAGACCTGGCAACCCAGATGGGCCTCAGCTGTCAGCCCCTGGATCCACCTGTCAAGCTCATCACTTTGACCAAGGCGTCACTGACCACCGTAGTCTATCAGACAGCCCCAGTGTCCGTGATCGTCTCAGGTAATCACAGGGAGGAGATTAGGTTTTTGATCCTGCCTGTCTCTTCATCGCCTGTCATCCTGGGTTATCCCTGGCTTTGGCTTCATAACCCCACCATCGACTGGCAGGGAGGGAGTATTACAGCGTGGAGTACTTTCTGTTTAAGTGCCTGTCTCCAATCTGCGGCATGTGCCCCATCTGTCAAGGTGCCTCCTCCTTCGACGTCACCTCAGGAGCTGTCCAAGGTACCAGAGGTTTACCATGACCTGGGGTTAGTGTTTAGCAAGTCACGGGCGTTATCTCTACCCCCCCCCCCCCATCGGCCGTACGACTGTGCTATTAATCTGAAGGCTGGGGCCCCCCTTCCTGCAAGCCGCCTGTACAGCCTGTGAGCCCCGGAGCGCGAGGCCATGGACACCTACATTAAAGAATCCCTGGCCTCAGGTATCATCTGCCCGTCGTCCTTGGCCGTGGGGGCCGGTTTCTTCTTTGTTGGGAAGAAGGACGGTTCGCTACGCCCTTGCATCGACTTCCGGGGGCTTAACGAAATCACGATTAAAGACAAATACACTCTGCCATTGATGAACACTGCTTTTGACTCCCTCCAGGGCGTGACCTGGTTTACTAAGCTGGATCTCCGGAATGCCTATCACCTGGTGCGCATCAGAGAGGGTGACGAGTGGAAGATGGCTTTCAGGACCCCAAGCAGCCATTTCGAGTATCTGGTAATGCCGTTTGGGTTGACCAACGCTCCGGCCGTCTTCCAGCGACTAATAAATGATGTGCTGCGGGACTTCCTTAATTCCTTTGTGTTCGTGTATCTCGATGACATACTGATCTTCTCCCGCACATTGGAGGAGCACCAGGTACACGTTTGCAGAGTGTTACAGCGCCTCCTGGAGAATCAATTATTCGTCAAAGCAGAGAAATGCGAGTTTCACACAAACCAGACCTCCTTCCTTGGGTTCATCATCTCCCGGAACCAGGTGCTCCCCGACCCGGCCAAGTTTAAGGCGGTAGTGGATTGGCCCGCTCCAACCTCCAGGAAGCAGCTCCAGGGGTTCCTGGGCTTTGCCAACTTTTATCGTCGGTTTGTGCCCAATTTTGGGACTATAGCTCATCCTCTGACTGCGCTCACCTCCCCTAAGACCCAGTTTTGCTGGAGCGAGGAGGCAGCCAGAGCGTTTGTAAAATTAAAGGAAGAGTTTGCTTCGGCCCGTGTTCTCACTCAGGTGGACCCGAATCTTCAGTGCTTGGTGGAAGTGGACGCCTCGGATTCGGAGGTGGGAGCGGTACTCTCCCAGCGTTCTCCTGAGGACGGCAAGATCCGACCATGTGCCTACTTCTCCCGTCGCCTGTCACTGGCGGAGAGGAACTACAGCATTGGAGACAGGGAACTGTTAGCAGTGAAACTCGCCCTGGAGGAATGGAGACACTGGCTGGAGGGGGCCGCTCAGCCGTTCGTTGTTTGGACTGACCACCGCAACCTGGAGTACCTCAGGTCGGCGAAGCGGCTGAACATACGTCAGGCTCGTTGGTCCCTCTTCTTCGGCCACTTCAATTTCTCCATCACCTATCGGCCGGGAAGCAAGAACGGTAAACCAGACGCCCTCTCACGGCAGTTCGATGCTCCATCTACCGAGGATCAGGATACACCCATCCTACCACCCTCCTGTGTTGTGGGCGCTCTGTCCTGGGGTATCTGTACCAAAGTCCGGAGAGCGTTGAAGACGGAGCCAGATCTGGGGGGCTCCCGGGCCGCTTGTTTGTTCCACGCTCTATTCGGGGTCAGGTGATTGAGTGGGGTCACGCCTCCAAGCTGGCCTGTCATCCGGGAGTAGGTCGGACTGTGGACCTGCTCCAGAGGACCTTCTGGTGGCCGGGGCTGCGGAAGGACGTGGTGAATTACATCCGGGCTTGCGCTCAATGCGCCACAGGGAAGACGACATCATCTCCCCCGGCGGGTCTGTTGCATCCCCTGCCTGTTCCCTCCCGCCCCTGGTCTCATGTGGCCATGGATTTTGTGACTGGTTTGCCCCCCTCAGATAATTTCACCACTGTTTTGACTATTGTGGACCGTTTTTCGAAGGCGGCCCATTTTGTGCCCCTTCGGGGTTTGCCTTCGGCCCAGGATACGGCGGACCTCCTTGTTCAGCATGTGGTCCGCCTCCACGGTATCCCCACTGACATAGTGTCAGATCGGGGACCACAGTTCGTCTCTCAGTTCTGGAAGGCGTTCTGCTCGGCGCTGGGAGCCACAGCTAGCCTCTCTTCAGGGTATCATCCACAAAGTAATGGCCAGTGTGAACGGGCTAACCAGGAGCTTGAGGCCGCGCTGCGCTGCGTCATCTCCTCCTGTTCGTCCTCTTGGAGCAAGCACCTTCCTTGGATAGAGTACACCCATAACTCCACGATCTCTACGGCCACGGGCTTCTCTCCTTTCAAGGCTTCATTTGGGTTCGATCCACCACTGTTCCCGGAGGAGGAGAAGGAGGTAGCGGTCCCGTCTGTCCAGACCCACATTAGGCGCTGTCGGCGAGTTTGGTCCATCGCCCGCAGGGCCCTTTTGAAGACCACTGAACGCAACATCCAGGTGGCCAACCGTCACAGGAGACCCGCCCCGTACTATAAGGTGGGTCAGAAGGTTTGGTTATCCACCCGGAATATTGGTGTACCGGCCGAGAAGCGCAAGCTCACTAAGCGCTTCATTGGTCCTTACACCATTTCTCGCATTGTCAACCCTGTGTCTGTGCGCCTGTCTCTCCCCCCTTCCATGCGCATCTGCCCCACCTTTCATGTCTCCCAGGTTAAACCGTACATCTTGGACCCTCTGTGCCCGCCCCCTGCGGCGCCTGCCCCACCGAGGATGATCGATGGCCATCCAGCCTGGGGGGTGACTGCCATTCTGGACGTTCGCAGGCGGGGTCGTGGTCTTCAGTATTTGGTGGACTGGGAGGGCTTTGGACCGGAGGATCGTTCTTGGATTCGCCCAGCGTTGATCTTGGATAAGCAGTTGATCCGCGACTTCCATCGGGCGAATCCAGGTAGAATTGGGTAGGTGCCTGGAGGCACTGCTAGAGGGGGGAGTACTGTCATGACGGCCGCTGGGCCGTCATCTGTTTCATCAGCTCCAGCTGCGCACAGACCAGCAGGTGCCAATCAGCGGCTGTTAAAAGCCAGCGTCGCTGACAGCCCGGCACGGAGTCGTCTGTCTTCCTCGTCTGAGTATGAGCCAGAGCTTCGTTCTACAGCCAAGCCAAGAATGTCACGACAAGATCAGCCACGTAAGAATACCCTCTGCTATTCTACGCCAAATCTTAACCCCTGTGCACAGGTGGACCTCCCAGGCGGCGGACCAGCTTCCCCGACCAACGGGGAATCTCCCTCTCCTTTTCGGAGCTCCTCCTTACCACCACAGCTACGGATACAACCATCACCACAGCTGCAGGTACTGTTACCTTCACAGCTACAGGAGCCATCATCACCACAGCTACGAACACTATCACCTCCACAGCTACGGGAGCTATCACCGTCACAGCTGCAGGTACAATTACCACCTTCGCCAAAACCATCACCACGGCTACAGGAGCTACCACCACCACAGCCATGAGCACAAGCACCACCACATCACACGGACACTTGGAGTCAGCAAGATACAACCTGTGGTTTCCTCAAGTAAGCTTCACACCTGCAATTGTCTGTTATCGCTGAACAGCCTTAACTGTCTCTGCTTGTGTGTTCCAGGGTTGCCAGGTCGTCATCTGAATTGCTCAGCTCCGGTGACCAGACTGCCATATCTGCACTCACACACGCACTACACTCTCTCACTCTTAATAAAGAATAATTGTTTGTATCTGCCCGTGTCTGTGTCTGTCTCCTGGGTCCTGAAACATGTCAACCAGGTTATTATAAGTTTTTTTTATTTTTAATTTTTCCCCTTAAAAGGTTTCAGTTTGTTTTTCAATTGGGCTGTACATTTTATAGGTCACATTAACGGTGGAAAAAGTTTTGGAATGATTTATCTTGGTCTCATTTTTTTACATCACAGAAACCTGGCATTTGAACAGGGGTGTGTAGAATTTTTCTGTCCACTGTACGTTGTTTATTTAAGGTTTAGGTCTAAAGTGAAGCGTCACTATAGTCTTCCCGTAGCTAAATTCTACCGGTTTGTTTTGATCTGTTTTTATCTCACTGTGTGTGGTTTCAATGTGCTGTTTCGCTACAGGTAAATAATGTGGGTTAAAATGCTCTGTGATAAAGTCACCATACGTTCCTTCAATACTGATCGTTCTCAAGAGCGGTGGGCGGCAGTGGCTCAGGAGGTAGAGCAGGTCGTCCAATAATTCAATTCAATTCAACTTTAGTTATATAGCGCCATTTCACAACAACAGTCATCTCATAGCACTATCAACTGTAGGGGGAACCCCCACAGTTGCAGAAAGACCCCAGCAATCAGGCGATCCCCTGTGAGCAAGCACTTGGCGACGGTGGAGAGGAAAAACTCCCTTTTAACAGGAAGAAACCTCCAGCAGAACCAGGCTCAGGGAGGGGCAGTCATCTGCTGCGACTGGCTGGGGGGTGAGGGGATAGAGAAGATGAAAAGAACAGACATGTAGAGAGCAAACAGCACGACAGGGACTCAATCTATGGGAGAGAACAAACAAATGTTAATGACCAGCAAAAAAAATATATTTCATTGAGAGTGAGGAAAGGAGTGAGGCCCAGTGCATTACTGGAGGTCCCCTGGCTGACTAAACCTATTAGCAGCATAACTAAGGGAAGGTTCAGAAACACATGATCCCTCCCTAATTGTAGGCTATATCAAAAAGGTAGGTTTTAGCCCTGTTCTTAAAAACAGAGATCGAGTCTGACTCCCGAATCCAGATTGGCAGCTGGTTCCACAGGAGAGGAGCTTGATAACTGAAGGCTCTGCCTCCCATTGTGCTAATAACCGCATGGTTGGCGGTTCAAATCCCGCTCTCCCCGGATATCCTGCCATTGTGTCCCTGGGCAAGACACTTCACCCCCAATTGCTCCTGGTGGGTCTGGAAGCGCCATGTTAGGTAGCATGCCGCCATCAGTGTGTGAATGTGTGTGTGAATGGGTGGATAGCAGGATCTGTAAAGCGCTTTGGTCATCAGGAAATGAGAATAAAAGCGCTACATAAGTGAGTGCCATTTACCATTTCAAGAGCGGTGCATAAGAGTCGCCTACCAATTGTGGATGTACCATGTCACTGTAACAGCACGTGATCAAATCCAGCCTTCAAATACGCAGGATAGGGCGCCAACTTCTGATCAAACTCGAGCCATTCTCCCAGTTCGACACCCAGCATATAAGCCATTGGCACGTCAAAGCGTACATGAGTTTGACCTCCACTCTGGAAACCCGTTCTTTTCTGACTGTTGCTATAGACCATATAAATATCAGAATTCATTTTTCTAAAGAACCCCTCCAGCACTGCCTTGAACTGAGTAACATCTAATGACCATCTGTAATCCTTTGATAATGTACCTTAGTCTCTGTTTCTGGTTTTTGTGGTTTTGCCCTCCAATAAACGTAGGCATCTTTTTGAGCTAGGTTATACCAAGTGTGTGGGTATGAAATTTCCATCAAAGCAACCTCCCATGGTCCTTCTAAATCGATATGTTGTGCTAAATCCACGTGAAAACTGGAACTTGTGTTGTCTTTAAAAACATCAAAACTGGCGTTGGAAGGCAGGATGATAAAAAAAAAAAACAAACTCAACCTTAGATCCGTACATGATGGAATGACTGTAAGCACTATGGACGTTGGTGCACGTGAATGTCAATGTTTTTTAAATCAGAGGGCTTGACCCAACTGTTAAATTTCTCATGCCAACTTCTCCACCGGCCAAGCATTTCAGAATCTTCTCCACATGGTAGACTCTGTCATTATCCAGCGTTACTTTTTGCAGCTCTGCCTCATAAAATGAACCTTGAATCGGTTCTCCATCATAATCTTTCAGTTTGTTGATGGGGATTGTGAGGGATGCACTCAAGACACCGTAAAAACTTCATCTGTAAAACTCTGTTCATATTTCTTATCAACACCCCCCTTAACTTTGATATCCTGGCCGAGTCTCCCTTTTAAAATCTTTAATTCACCGCTCTGTTGACCTGGGGGTGTACCATACAGGTTTTGAACCACTTGGCTCGTGTTGTCCGCGGTCACCTGCATAGGTTCCATTTTAATACTGCTGTGATAACCTTGATTGTAGCTCGACACCAAGTCTTGTAAGACATTGAGGTACCACACTGTGTTATTGGCTGTAAAATACCTCTACATTCTGCTTTTTAACGTATGATTAAACCTTTCAATCACAGAGGCCTTGAGGTCGTTGGCTGTGAAAAAATGTGTTATACCATGTTTTTTCATTAAAGCCTCAAAACTTTTCTTGGAAAATTCTTTTCCCACATCAGTTTGTAGTTTGACGGGTGTTTGGCTTTCTTCGAAAATGGATTCAAGGGCCCGTACCACTACAGCGGCTGTCTTTCTCTTCAGAGCCCATACATATGCCTTCTTGGAAAATACATTTATAACCGTTAATAAATAATTGTATTCATCGTTATATTTGGCTAAAGCCTGCATATCGTATAGATCAGCTTGAAATTGGTTTAATGGTCATAGGAAAAAAAACTTTGTTTCTAGGAAAATGTATTCTGACTGGTTTGTGTAAAGTGTAAGCATCCTGTTCAGATAAAAACTTTTTGATGCTTTGAACCCCGACCTTCTTCCATGTTGCATCTTGCACACCCCTGTGGAGTCATTCTACACCTCCAAAGCTACCTGGGTGTGCAGGGTTGTAATACACCATTTTCATGAAGCGTGTGTAACGGATCTCGTCACAAGTACTGTATAGTGGTTCTTCTTTTGGGACACCCTTAAGCGGCCGTGATCGGGAACATTAATGCAAGTGTGTGTGCGGCATAGGGACCACGATGACACCAGACTGCTGTTTCCACAATTTATTTCTTCTGTAGATGAAATAAAACAAAATGCATCACGCTCCGTCTGTACCTCGATTCCACACAGGCTCCCACAGCAAAGCAACGCGATACTGTGTGGGAAAGGAGCTCTAAAATAATTTCACAATACAAAAAAAAAATAAATTACATTAAAAATAATAAAATTTTCCAAAAACAAACATACCTGTAGATGAAATAAAACAAAATGCATCACGCTCCGTCTGTACCTCGATTCCACACAGGCTCCTACATTCACAAAAATATGGGTTACACAATAATATAAGCTGCTGGAGTCACCATAAAGCCTATATTGGCGCGAAACCCTAAAATGGCGCCTATCGGACTCCTAATGTGCGCTGAAACATCTATAAAACTCTATTTATAACACAAATAACAAAAAAAATACACTACAGTGACATGACAAACTAATAAGGAACAATTACAAACTAAGGTTACAGTTTAAATGATAAGACTAACGAACAATACGATTATTTAGTGCCAGCAGCGTTTTGAACACAACTTATCCACAGCAAAGCAACGCGATACTGTGGGGAAAGACTAAACTACCGGAGCCTCGGAGGTACAGAAAGAGCAGATGCGAGAAGCGTACTGCCAAAATAAAACACTCAAGTAAAATAAAATTCACAACAATATAAATAAAAACATAACTGAGGAAAAGAAATACCTAAAGCACATTTTTGACTCTGTTACACCCACCCCACTGAATTTTACTGAACTTGAGCCATAGCTACACAGAATTCACTATAATACACAAAACACCCGGGGTTAGTTAAAGAACACCATTTGACAGAATATCCCACACAAGGACGAAGTGGCATGAGAGCAGCGCTTATCTCTCAACCCAACCACTGGTAATGGAGTGCCTTGTACACCCCACCAAAAACCCCAACTATAAGTGTAGCAAATGCTCTTGAACAATAAAATAAAATAAAATAACCGAACATTAAAAAAACAAAGCTAAGTCCACAAAAACATAGTCCACACATGTGACATTTAATCAGTCAGGGTCTGAAACACAGACCTACAAACAGCCTTAACATTAAACTTGTCACGAATCACATCTTGCCTGGACATTGTCTGCACTAGTCTGTTTACAGGTTTAATCAGGCGACCAAATCTTGACCTGATTTGAGGTTGTGCATTCGGACGGTGACAATGTGCACGTGACGTCTGGTCAACAGTACAGCAAGCAAGGGGAGTGTCTGTCTGTCTCTCGGAGTCAGGAACCGAAATTATTTGACTGTCAAGTGTTTGTCCACCATGAATATCAGTAGCAGCTGTAGTCACAGGTCTAGAGTCAGAGGACATGGGATGATCTACACCTTGAGCAACAGGTGCAACTGAAGAGTTCTGGGGGTCAGAGGACACACTTGTCACATCAGAAACATCTACCTGTGACACAGATGGTTCAGTGAGCTGTGTGATTCACTCAACAGTTCTCCTTTCAGAGTCAACAGGTTCTGGATCAACTAATGGTTCACGTGTTTCTCCACATGAAGACGGATCACCTGTACCAACCTCACTCTCTCCCTCGAAGAGGTCCACAGATGTGTCTCCCTCATCACCAATGTCTGTAGCTAAGGTTTCTGGGAGTAATGCGGATGAACCATGGTTGGACACATTGCACACATCCACCACAGGAAGAAAATTTACCAGCATCAACAGATTCCTGTGGACCACTTTTGTCCGTCCAGTAAGAGTGTCACAAATTCTGTATGTATGGGTCTGTGGGTTCACATCCATTACAGTGTAAACAGTTGATTCCCACTTATCAGCAGCTTTCTTTTTGCCTCTCTCCTTTCTGTTGGCCAAAAGCACCCTGTCACCAATCTCAATCTTGGATCCTGTCACTTTCCTGTTGTAAAGATTAGCATGTCTGTGTTGCTCCTCAGCAGCATGGTCCTGAGCAACCATCATTGCTTCTTTTAGCTCACTGGTGAGAGTCGCCACATACTTGTCATAACTGGTTACATCAGCATCGCGAAGAACAGAACGAAACATGACATCCACTGGCAAACAGGGCACACGGCCATACATGAGGTAAAAAGGAGGCAAGCCAGTCGTCTCATGGGCTGTACAGTTGTACATAAATGTCAAAGTCTGCAATCGTCATGGCCAGTTAGCTTTCACCTCAGGGGACAGTGCACGAATCATCCCACCCAGTGTCCTGTTAAACCGTTCGACAATCCCATTTCCCATTGGGTGGTAAGGGGTAGTGTGAGATTTCCTGACACCCGACACTTTGAGGAGTTCACTGATTAATTGACTTTCAAAATTAGGACCTTGGTCACTGTGGATTCTTTCTGGGAATCCAAAGACACAAAAGTACTTGTTCCACAGAACATTTGCCACTTGCTTAGCTGTTTGATCCTTACAAGGAAAGGCCTGAGCCATCCTGGTAAAGTGATCTGTTATCACTAGGACATCAATAGACTTGTTCCTAGAGTCTTCAGCTGACCAAAAGTCAATACAGACCAGCTCCAGCGGTCTAGATGACAAGATGCTCTCTAAGGGAGCTCGTCCCTCAGGTTCAGCTGACTTGCTGAGGACACAACGCTGGCAGTGTCTGACATGGTCTCTAACATCTCTCTCAAGGGTCAGCCAGAAAAATCTCTGTCTGGATAAACTGAGTGTTCATGACTGGGCTTGATGACCAGCATCATCATGCACGCCTTTCAACACCTCATCCTTAAGTGAGTCTGGGACAACATACTGAAGCCATTTGGACTTGGTTCTCTGGTCTCTTGAAACTCTGTACAGAACACCATTGCTCACAGATAGCTTATCCCAGTGTTTCAGATATTTAATCACTGAAAATGATTCTTTCACCCTTTCTCTCCTTGAGGGTCTCCGATGTCTTTCAACATAAAACAGGACGCAAGAAAGAATTCCATCCTCCAACTGTTTGTCACGCAAAGCCTTTTCAGAATAGGCAGGCAACGGGTCTTGACCCGGTGGAACTAACTGGGGCAAAAACTGCAAGGCTTCAATTGCCCGGGCCCTCGGACCAGCATCCCACTCAATGTGTGACTGCATCACAGCAGACACTTCTTCTGAATTCACAATCTGAGTGTGTACCCAGGAGGTATGAGCATTGTCACACATCGCATCCACGTGACTACTGGATGAACGAAAAGCATCCTGAACAGAGGCAGTAGACACATTTTTGACTTCACTGAGTAGTTTCACATATGGCTCATTCTGTGTCTCAGTCTGTGACCAATATTTTCCTTGACAAAAGGCACACGGCTTAATGCATCAGCCACAATGTTCTGCCGCCCTGGAACATACTTTATGTCAAAGTCATACGCAGCCAACTTGGCTACCCAGCGTTGCTCACAACAGTCTAACTTGGGCTTTGTCAATATGTGAGTCAAAGGATTGTTGTCAGTCCAAACAGTGAATTTGTGACCCTTTAGCCAATGACTAAACTTGTCAGTGATGGACCATTTCAAAGCCAGAAATTCCAGTCGGTGCGCTGGATAGTTTTTCTGAGACTGTGTCAGTGACTTACTGGCAAAAGCAATAGGTCTGGCATGACTTTCATCTTCCTGGACTTGGGACAGAACGGCACCTATCCCATCCAGAGATGCATCAGTTGAAAGCATGAAGGGATGGTCAAAGTTAGGATGAGCCAAGACCACAGTGTTAACAAGTGCAGATTTGAGACTTTCAAAGGCATGTATGTGCTCTTGGGTCCAATCAGAAGCACAAAGCTTTCTGCAAGCCATCTTGGTTTTCTTACAACTGCCTTTAAATTTTCCACCTTTCAACAGGCTGAACAATGGCTTGGCAATGGCAGAATATCCTGGCACAAAATGCTGATAGTAATTAACCATCCCCAAGAAGGATCTAAGTCTTTTTTGGGACGGTGTCACACCATCAGTGTCCATAAGGTCAGCACAAGTCATTTTTGCAATGTTTTCAACCTTACTAGGGTCGGTTGAAACACCATTCTCATCAATTACGTGACCAAGAAACCTCACAGATCTCATGAGGAAAAAACACTTTTTGGGTGCCAACTTCAAGTTGTGCCTACGCAGCCTGCTGAACACCATCTCAAGGCGCTATAATGCACTCTCCTCATCAGATGCAAAAATCAGCAGATCATCCAAATAGCACAACAAAGTCAAATAATTCTGGTCACCAAAAATGCCAGTCATCATGCGCATAAAACTAGCAGGACTATTGCATAATCCCTGGGGCAGGCGATTGTACTCATACAAGCCCATCGGAGTGGTAAAAGCAGAATACTTCCTGTCATCCTCATGAAGCGGCATGTTGTAGAAGCCAGACGTTAAATCCACTGTGCTGAAGAGGCAGTTACCTCCCAGTGCTGCCAGACAATCTGCCTGGTGAGGGAGAGGGTGAGCATCTTTCAGAGTCCTCTTATTCAGCCAGCGAAAATCCGTGCAGATGCGGAGGTCGCCATTCTTTTTCCACACAAGAACCAAGAGAGATGCATACTCGCTAGTCGATTTCCTGATAATGTCTTTTTCCTCCATTTCATTTAGCACCTGTCTTAATTTCTGATACTGACTAGGGGGTACACACCTGTATGGGAGTCTGAATGGTTTATCATCAGATAAATGTATACGGTGTACAAAGCCCTTAGCTTCTCCGCAGTCTAAGTGGTGGCGTGAAGAGACATCCTCGTACTGAAGTACCAAGTCAGCCATTCAATTTTTGCAGTCCTCTGACACTTGGCATGAATTAATGTCTATGTCACAAAGCCCCACTGACTTGAGTTTTTCTTTTACAGACTCCATACCAGCATCACATGCCGTTGTAGACTGTGTGTAGCAGGTCACTGGTACACTAGACTGCTCAGCTGCGTCCATGTCTTCAAGGGCTACACATGTGTAGACGTCAGCTAGCTTTGCATTGTGCCGTAACAACACAGGCTTGTTGGACGTGTTGATGAGTTTGAGCGGGACCCACCTGTCACCCCACATAGGAGTTACAATCTTAGCTACTAGGACACCCCTAGGAGCTGAACGAGAAGATGTGGGTTCTGTCATGACTGTACTGCCTGGAGATACAACAGTGTCTTTCGGCAATTTACCCCAAACAAGGTACTCACGCCCAGGTTCAAGGTAGGTGGCTGAGTTGCATCTGACGGTACCAACTTTGTCAGGAATGTCGTTTCCTTTCCAGGGGTTCAAACCAGTGAGCATAGACAAGAACTGTTCAGCTTCCGGTTCTGCAGTTGGGCAGGGACCAGACACTGTTTTCCAATAGGACTTGTATTGCTTTGAATGGTGTAGGATGTGCTTTATTACATTGGTACCAATAATCAACTCATCATGCTGACCACAGACAACCAGAGTGGGGACCAGCATTTTACAACCATACACCTCCATCACAATGTCAAAAGCACTCTTTGGCCTGACACGCTGTCCACCACACCCAACCAGCATCACATTCACATCAATCTGGTTCTCATTTGTTATCACTCCAGCAGTTCTCAGTTTCTTCTCTGCATCCTCGTTGATACTGCAGGCCATGGAGCCACTGTCCAGCATGCCATCAATTATCACTGTACCACCAAAAGCAACTGGTGTGTAGAAAAGGCTGGAACTATTGCCAATTATGTGAATGTTCTGATACACAACAACTACATCATCGCATGAGCTTCTCACCGATGCAAAAATCGACTCAGCATCAGATGTGTCACTGCAGTGGGAGCTTGAGGTGAGACCTGCACTGCCTCCCTCCAAGTACAGGTCAGTTAGTTTCCCTGAGACTGAGAAGGAGGCTGGCAGTTGTTGTTGGGACAGGCCAGTCTGGTATGACCAGGGGAAAGACAGGTAAAACACAGTTTCTCAGACATGCAATGTGAAATGGTGGAGTGACGTGTGTCATTACAGACCATACAAGTTGCTTCTCTGGGGCGTCTCTGACGAGGGGCATGTCTAAATCTGTTGCTCTCAGTTGGGTGAGGAATTGTACACTGCTGCAACTTCTCCATCATTTCCTGAAACATGCTAACCATGCGGCCAAGGTGCCTCTCCTCTGACTGT
This sequence comes from Pholidichthys leucotaenia, assembly GCA_020510985.1. Taxonomy (NCBI): domain Eukaryota; kingdom Metazoa; phylum Chordata; class Actinopteri; order Cichliformes; family Pholidichthyidae; genus Pholidichthys; species Pholidichthys leucotaenia. The sequence continues at coordinate 225,419,665 of CM035840.1, forward strand.
TGGAGATTTTGAGCAACAACCGGCACACTAGCACAATCTGAGCTGAGTGTGTTTGGGGTAGGGTCAGAAATGGGGAATGGAGAGGGACCCTGACATGTAAACTGTCGGGTTTGAGGAAGTGAAGAGGGAATGACTGGGGTGTGGCAATGTTCTGGCATGGTCATGGCTGAAGATGGCAACCTGGGTCTGTCAGATGTTACAGCGGCTGTGTGACTCATTAGCTGTGGACCATCAGGTGCTCTGGCACTAGCTCTAACCTCTCTCTGATAATCGTCAATTCTCAACTGAACATCACGTGAGGTCCATTCATGAGGTGGTTTCCACTTCAGGGTGCAAGACAGATCAGGATCAGGACAATTTTTGACAAACATGATAGCAACCTCTTTGCTCATGTCCTCAGTCTGCTTGCCTTGTCTATGCAGGCCCTCGAGAGCCAGGTCTGCTGCTTTGTTCAGCTTTATCCAGTAGTCCACTGGGTTTTCTCTGTGCCTGGGCAGGGTTGCATAAAAATCTGTGAGCGGAAGACATGAGGAGGCATCACAGAAGTAACGGAGAAGAACATCGTAAATTATTTCAGGTTCCTTTTTAGCATCTAGCTCCAGGTCACTACGCAGGGCAACTTTCACAACGTCTTTAGCTTTGCCCAATAAATGACTCATTATCTCCCCTGCTTGCTCACACACAGGAATCTCTCTCTTCTTGAGTTCAGTCTTAGTCAAGTCAATCCAGTCCCGAACTGAATATTTGTCGGTACCGTCACCTCTAAATGTACATAGTTCTCTGTCCGATTTAACATGAACAGTCACATGTGGGGGGTCACATTTGGTAACATCACAATGTGCTGTTCGATCAGTAGGAGAAGTCTGGTTGTCATTTGTCATATTCACAACACCAGCAGACATTAATTTAGAGACTATAGACTCACCAATTTGAGCACCAAGCTGCCCCACCATGTCTGTAAAATTTCCAATGGCACCGACATTACTGCAGGGTGTGGAAACATGAGGACCCTCACTCATGAACTCACCAACATGAATACAACCTGGGCTCTGACCTAACCCTGTATCCCCACCACTGTTCATAAATTTTGAATGTCCCACATCTCTACTAACAGCAATATCACTGCGCCAAATACCTCTCCCTTTTGGCAAAACAGGTGTTTTATAATTATCCATGTCTTTTTTTGTTGTTGTTGTTGTGACTAACTCCAAAATAAAGGTGGCATATATCAGTTAAAATGTGTTACAATAGTCCTGTATATGCCTGACCACATATACGTCTCAGCATAGACCCAGTATGGCGATGCAGCATCCACGGTGACCGGCGTCGAGCTGATTCGAAGATCCAAGGGTCAACGGGACCAGTGTAACGGATCTCGTCACAAGTATAGTGGTTCTTCTTTTGGGACACCCTTAAGCGGCCGTGATCGGGAACATTAATGCAAGTGTTGTAAGATGTGCCTAATGCAGGTGTTTAGAAAGGACAGCTCAGTGCGTGAACGTGAGTGAGTGCGTGCGCGCAGCCGAGGCGCGCCCCAGGGGTGTGTGGAATGGCCCCGACGAGTGAACGGTGTGTGTGATTTTGGGCGGATGAGAGACAGAGAGCGAGGCGACCGGAGCAGGTAGAAATGGTTGCTAATAATATGGCAGTCTGTAAATAAAGCCCCAACGCTTCAGCAATACGGCCTGTGCCTCTGTGTACCACCATATCTCCTGTTTAACAAGAGTGAGGTTTTACTCGGGAGTTGACCCCGGAGGAGGAAAAGCGCCTCCGGCCCTGGAGAAGACAGATCTCCCCTGCGTCCCCCAACCACGGTTAGGAGACGAGAAGCAGGAACGGTTAACACAAGTGTGTGTGTGGCATAGGGACCACGATGACACCAGACTGCTGTTTCCACAATTTATTTCTCCTGTAGATGAAATAAAACAAAATGCATCACGCTCCGTCTGTACCTCGATTCCACACAGGCTCCCACAGCAAAGCAACGCGATACTGTATGGGAAAGGAGCTCTAAAATAATTTCACAATACAAAAAAAAATAAATTACATTATAAATAATAAAATTTTCCAAAGACAAACATACCTGTAGATGAAATAAAACAAAATGCATCACGCTCCGTCTGTACCTCGATTCCACACAGGCTCCTACATTCACAAAAATATGGGTTACACAATAATATAAGCTGCTGGAGTCACCATAAAGCCTATATTGGCGCGAAACCCTAAAATGGCGCCTATCGGACTCCTAATGTGCGCTGAAACATCTATAAAACTCTATTTATAACACAAATAACAAAAAAAAATACACTACAGTGACATGACAAACTAATAAGGAACAATTACAAACTAAGGTTACAGTTTAAATGATAAGACTAACGAACAATACGATTATTTAGTGCCAGCAGCATTTTAAACACAACTTACCCACAGCAAAGCAACGCGATACTGTGGGGAAAGACTAAACTACCGGAGCCTTGGAGGTACAGAAAGAGCGGATGCGAGAAGCGTACTGCCAAAATAAAACACTCAAGTAAAATAAAATTCACAACAATATAAATAAAAACATAACTGAGGAAAAGAAATACCTAAAGCACTTTTTTGACTCCGTTACACGTGTGTGAAAAACACTTTTGATCAAAGATTTAAAAAATAACCATGAGGAAAAAAACAATCTCTTAAGAATAATCTAAAATGAACATTTTCCATCTATATATGATAAAATGTGTGAAAAGAAAACAAAAAAATCTAAGTCATAACTCTTTCGCTATAAAATGTAACAGAAACTTAGTCCCCACCTTTTATAATAGATACAGTTTGAGCTCGGAAAGAATGATCTAACATGTATTTTCAGGAGTTCACCAAAGACCTCAACAGGGTGTCTGGCTTGCAAAAGTTCAGCGGTAACATCAACAAACAAAGCATAGAAAGTGAGTACATGACTAGGTCTGACAGGGTCATTTCCCATTCCTTTAATGATCTCTCTAAAATTGTGGGAGAAGTTGGAATTCAATTCAATTCAATTCAACTTTATTTATATAGCGCCATTTCACAACAACAGTCATCTCATAGCACTATCAACTGTAGGGGGGACCCCCACAGTTGCAGAAAGACCCCAGCAATCAGGCGATCCCCTGTGAGCAAGCACTTGGCGACGGTGGAGAGGAAAAACTCCCTTTTAACAGGAAGAAACCTCCAGCAGAACCAGGCTCAGGGAGGGGCAGTCATCTGCTGCGACTGGCTGGGGGGTGAGGGGATAGAGAAGAAGAAAAGAACAGACATGTAGAGAGCAAACAGCACGATGGGGACTCGATCTATGGGAGAGAACAAACAAATGTTAATGACCAGCAAAAAAAAAATATTTCATAGAGAGTGAGGAAAGGAGTGAGGCCCAGTGCATTACTGGAGGTCCCCCGGCTGACTAAACCTATTAGCAGCATAACTAAGGGAGGGTTCAGAAACACATGATCCCTCCCTAATTGTAGGCTATATCAAAAAGGTAGGTTTTAGCCCTATTCTTAAAAACAGAGATCGAGTCTGACTCCCGAATCCAGATTGGCAGCTGATTCCACAGGAGAGGAGCTTGATAACTGAAGGCTCTGCCTCCCATTGTACTTTTGGAGATTCTAGGTATTACAAGTAATCCTGCATTTTGGGAGCGTAGTGCTCTGTTAGGATGATACGGTAGTATCAGATCTTTTAAATAAAAAGGAGCCTGATTGTTTAGAGCTTTGTAAGTAAGAAGAAGGATTTTAAACTTAATTCTAAACTCTATGGGAAGCCAATGAAGGGAGGCCAGAACCGGAGAGATATGATCTCTCTTTCTAGTACCTGTTAAAACTCTTGCTGCAGCATTTTGGATCAGCTGAAGACTTTTTAAAGATGTTTTAGGACAGCCTGATAATAAAGAATTACAATAATCTAATCTCGAGCTAACAAAAGCGTGGATCAGCTTCTCAGCATCACTCTGAGACAAGATGCTCCTAATCTTGGCAATATTACGCAAATGATAGAAGGCAGTCTTAGAAACAAATTTAATATGTGAATTGAAGGACAAATCCTGATCAAAAATAACTCCAAGGTTCCTCACAGAGCTATTAAGAGAAAGAGTAACTGCATCCAAACTGAAAGTTTGATTTGGAAAGGAATTTCTAAGGTTTTTTGGACCAACAAGAATGACTTCAGTCTTATCTGAATTTAATAGCAGGAAATTACAAGTCATCCAAGCTTTGATTTCCTTAAGACAGGCTTCTAACTTGGCTAATTGATTAGTATCATCTGGCTTCATTGACAGGTATAATTGTGTGTCATCTGCATAACAATGAAAATGTGTACAGTGCTTTCTAATAATGTTGCCTAACGGAAGCATATATAAACTAAAAAGAGTAGGGCCTAGCACAGATCCCTGTGGAACTCCATGACTAAGCTTTGAGCTGAAAGAAAACTCATCATTTACATGAACAAACTGGAACCTATCAGATAAATAAGATCTAAACCACTGCAACGAAGTTCCATTAAGTCCAACATAGTGTTCTAATCTATCAAGTAGAATATTATGATCAATAGTATCAAAAGCTGCGCTAAGATCTAAAAGGACAAGTACAGAAACTAGTCCATTATCAGATGCAATGAGGAGGTCGTTAGTGACCTTCGCTAAGGCTGTTTCAGTACTATGATGGATTCTAAACCCAGATTGAAACTCTTCAAGTAAACCATTTCCCTGCAGGTGGTCAATTAATTGCGTAGCAACAACTCTTTCTAAGATTTTTGAAATGAAAGGGAGATTAGAGATTGGTCTATAGTTAGCTAAAGCTCCTGGATCTAGCGTTGGCTTTTTGAGTAAGGGTTTAATTACAGCCGTTTTAAAAGCCTGCGGTACATGGCCTAAAGTTAATGAAGAATTGATTATATGAAGAATAAAGCTACCAATAAGTGGGAAGACTTCTTTAAATAACCTGGTAGGAATAGGGTCTAAAAGACAAGTTGAAGGTTTGGATGAGGAAACTATTTTGTCTAACTCACAAAGGTCGATTGGAGTAAACTCATCAAGACAGACATCAATAGAAGGAGTTGTAGTAGTTACAGTATTTAAGTTAGCTGTGGGAAGAATCTGATTGATTTTATCTCTGATGGATGAAATTTTATTATTGAAAAAGTTCATAAAGTCCTGACTAGTAAGCTCTAAGGGGATGCTAGGATTGACAGAGTCCTGACTCTTTGTCAACCTGGCTACAGTACTGAAAAGAAACCTGGGATTATTCTTGTTCTCTTCTATTAATGCAAAGTAATAACTCATTCTAGCTTTTCTAAGAGATTTTTTATAAATTAAAAGATGATTTCTCCAAGCTAAATAGATTTCATCTAAATTAGTAGAGCGCCATTTTCTTTCTAATTGACGAGTCTTCTGTTTTAAGCTACGAGTTTCTGTGTTGAACCAAGGAGTTAAAAATCTCTGATTAGACTTTTTCTTTTTTAAGGGGGCCACCAAGTCTAGAGCCTGATGCAGAGAAGCTGAAACACTATCCACCATGTTATCAATTACAGAAGGAGCAGGCTGTCTATAGCTTATTTCCGTTGTGTTGACACATGGCATAGAGGAAACAATCTGCATAAATTTGGAAACAGCATCATCTGAGAGGCATCTACTGTGATAATATTTTTCTTTAGGAGCCAAATAGTCAGAAATAGTAAAATCAAAGGTTAACAGACAATGGTCTGACAGTACAGGGTTATGAGGAGACACTACAAGATTTTCTATTTCTATGCTATATGTCAGAACAAGGTCCAATGTATGGTGGAGGTAATGAGAAGAATTTCCTACTTTCTGAGAAAACCCAATCGAGTCTAATATTGAATTAAAAGCCACATTAAGGCAGTCACTATCTACATCCACATGTATATTAAAGTCCCCTACTATAATTATTCTATCAGATTTCAGCACTAAATCAGCTAAGAAATCAGCAAATTCGGATAAAAATTCTGAATAGGTTGATGGGGGACGATAAACTATGGCAAATAAAATTGGGTTTAACCTGAAATTGCTAAAGTGCCCAACACTGAGGACCAGGCCCTCAAAGGAATTATAACATGTTTTTTGCTTTACATTAACTAGTAATTTGGAATGGTAAATTGTTGCTACTCCTCCTCCACGACCAGAACTTCTGGGATTTTGACAGTTTAAATAACCAGAGGGAGTTGATTCATTTAAACCAACATAATCCTCTTGCCCTAACCAAGTCTCTGTAAGGGAAATTAAATCTGATGATCAATTAACAGATCATGGACTAACAGAGACTTGGGAGTTAGAGACCTAATATTTAATAAACCACATTTAATTTTTAAATTATGAGGAGGAACAGAGGCCAAATCATTCAATTTAGAGGCTTTATGTTTAATTTGAGTTTTACCAATATTTTGCTTTATCACTTTGGGACGCTTATACATTATATTTTTATTTACTTTGGAGAGAGCAGACAACGATTCTGTGATGGGGAAGTCAGGGGCTAAGCTGAGGGGTGGCGGATGAAGAGGAGCTGCAGAGAGGCGTGTAAGACTGTGACTCTGCTTCCTGGTCCCAACTCTGAGTAGTCACAGTTTTGGAAATTTGGATAAAAAAGATGCCAGATTGTTAGATAAATGAGAAGCACCATCCAAAGTGGGATGAATGCTGTCTCGTCTCATAAGACCAGGTGTAAATAACCCTATGTACATTTCTTCATTTGCTTATATTTTATTTTGGAGCTTATTACTTTTATGTACTATCAGTTACGGTTAGCTTCCTGTTTGATATTCGGTGCTTTTATTTTGAAGGAACTTCCGGTTATAACCGTTAGCGTGAGCAAACTAACGGCGGCAAAAGACGGGGAAGAAAAGGTTGTGACAAAATATAAAACGTATTTGTTATTAGCAGCCCCCTTGATAGAGGCACAAGCTCTTATGGTGAATTTGAGGGTTTACGGCCATTAAACCTAAAAAATCATCAGTAAAGTGTCATCCTTCATTCGGGGGGTATGCTACAGTAAGAGCTTACCTCCGGGAGAGGTGAAGGCCTGTCGCCTGGTCGAGGCCAAGAGGAGACGCTTCACCCAACGTGCTACAACGAGCTGCCCGCGATTTCAAGGAACGGCACGGAAACTGCGCGGAGCAGAGAGCTGCAGCAACGGTCTAAGGATACGGTGGCAAGCAATTGCTCTCAAAATGGAAGATAATAAATCAGTACAGATAAATGAAAAGGAACAACGAGAGGAAACAGTTAATGAAACGTTACCAAGGCGATCAGAAAGGCCTAGTGTGCCTACAGAGAAAATGCTGTTATATCAGAAGGATGAACAGACTAAAAGAGAGAAAAGGCTGTTAACTATCTATGAACATTGGAAAGGTCAGGTCAGAATTTACAGAGCAGACCTCAAAAGTGATCTGTCAGATTCACAGTTAGCAGAAATGGCTGATGATATTGAAAGGACAGTAAATGACATGACAAAAGCATACAGTGAACTAAGAGAGCATAATGCACCATCCCATGTCATAAGGCGTAAAATGGACTCCTGTGAATCTGTGACAAAAGTCATTATGAAAATCATTTCAGAGCGTTTGGCAGCCATAGATGAATATGATGCAGATAGAGAAAAGCAGCGCCTCCATCAACTCTTAACTTATGACCATGCTAAGTCCATTTTTGGCACTTCATCACAGTCCAGTTATCACTCTGAAGCGAGCATCGCTGCCAAAAGAATTGATGCAGCTGCAGAATTAGCTGCTAAGGAAGCTCAGTATAAATTCACACAAGAGGAAATCAAACAAAAGGAAAAATTAAGAGAAATGGAAGAGAAACACAGGAGAGAATTGGATGCACAAAAGTTTGAACTAGAGCACTTACAAGCAGAAAAGGAAAGGCAAGCTGCACGTGCAAAATTAGAGATTTATGACAAGGAATTGAAAGTTGATACGGACAGTCAATGTATGTTACAGAACAATGGGACTTCTCCTGTCAACCAAAGCTTTGCACAACCAGCCCCATTGCTCTCCACAGGTTCATACCACCCGCTCATGCAACAATATGCATCCCTTCCTGTCAACTATTCTGTGCAACAACCACACTCTCAAGTTGTTTCTCCATCGCCTTCCACAGACATTTCCCAGCTGGCTAAAGCTATCCAAGACAGCATAGCTGTAAACAGAATCCCAGTGCCGGTGCCTGTCGTGTTCAGCGGAGATCCCATCACCTATATCGAATGGAAGGCTTCCTTCAGCTCACTGATAGACTGCAAAGGTATATCTCCTGCTGATAAACTGCACTTGTTAAAAAGGTATATTACTGGCCCAGCACTTAAATGCCTTGAGGGCACATTTTATCGTAGCGACGAAGAGGCATACAAAGATGCCTGGAAAAGGCTTGACCAACGTTATGGTCAGCCTTTTGTTGTTCAAAAGGCATTCAGAGACAAACTGTCGAAGTGGCCTAAAATCCACTCAAAGGATGCAGAAGGTTTACAGACATTTTCTGATTTTGTCACAACCTGTCTCCAAGCAACACCACATGTAAAGGGCTTAGAGATACTGAGTGACTGAGGAAAACCAAAAGTTATTGCAAAAGGTTCCAGAATGGCTCGCAACACGTTGGAATCGTCAGGTCACAGTTGCTCTCATGGAAGGTAAAGATTTCCCCTCTTTCAAGGATTTTGCAGAGTTTGTAGCACTCGAGGCGGAAATTGCATGTAATCCGGTGACTTCTTCCTATGCACTCCATTCATGCAGCTCATCTCTGGAAAAAGGACATGCAAAAGAGATTAAACCAAACAGATTTGCAACCCAAGTCTTTACAACACAAGCTACAGCACATGCAGATAAAGCAAAGTTAAATGACACAAAGTTAAAGGTACCCTGCATGTTCTGCAAAGATGAAAGGCATCAGTTGTCAAAGTGCCCAAGCTTCTCAGAAAAGTCACTAGACGACAAACGGACATTTGTAAAGGACAATAAACTGTGCTACGGGTGCTTAAAGGTAGGCCACAATGCCAAAGACTGTCGTCATCGCCACACATGTGACACTTGCAAAAGACGACACCCCACTTGTTTGCACAATGAGAATCACAAGGCAAATGAAAGACCTCAGAGCTCCACAAACGTTACACCAACCACAGAAAATGATACTATGGCAGCCACAGCTCTGAACGTCACAAAGGTGGGTCAATCAGGTAGTACCTCCATGATTGTTCCTGTGTGGGTTTCCACTACCCAGAGACCTTCTAAAGAGCAGTTAGTGTATGCTTTATTAGACACACAAAGTGACAATACATTTGTTAGTGAAGAGGTAACTAACCAGTTACAAGCAGACTCTCATCCAGTTAATCTAAAACTAACCACAATGCTGGGAGTTCACATGACAGTCAAAAGTCAGAGAGTACCAGGGTTACATGTGAGAGGTTACAACTCGGATGTTTGTATTGACCTTCCGCCCTCTTACACAAAGGACTATATTCCGTTTAACTATGACAACATACCCACGAACGAAACTGCAAAGCAATGGCCCCATCTGTCAGAGATTGTTGATAAGATACCTCCTCTTCTGAGCTGTGATGTTGGACTACTCATTGGATTTAACTGTTCCAGAACTCTAGCTCCAAAACAGGTTCTACTTGGAAAGGACAATGAGCCATTTGCAATCCAGACAGAGCTAGGGTGGAGCATTGTCGGTGGCTCCACATCAGAGTCAAATGAAACTGAAACAAGTCTGTGCCACAGAGTCATGGTAAAAGAACTACCTCCTGTAACACCTATGGATGTTATCAAAGTTCTTGAGTCTGATTTTAAGGATGCAAAGGCAAGCGACAAAATAGTCTCACAAGAGGATCTCATTTTTCTAGACAAACTCAAGGAAGGAATAAAGAAAAATGCACAAGGATACTGTGAGATGCCTCTTCCATTCAAACAAAGGCCACACTTATCAGACAACAAAAGGCTTGCAGAAATTAGACTCGAACACTTAAAACGAAAGTTCAACAAGGATGAGAAATACAAAAGGGACTATGTTGCATACATGAATGACATAATTGAAAGAGGAGACATCGAAGAAGTACATAACGAAGGAATACAAGGTGAACAATGGTACATCCCGCACCACGGGATTTACTATCCCAAAAAGCCCACAAAACTGCGTGTCGTATTCGACTGTTCAGCTAAACACAATGGAAAGAGAATCTTGCAAGAAATGTGCCAACACGGTATCGGATGGGACAACCTCCTACTGAACACACTCAAGCCAAGGTGGGAGAGTTGGCAAAGTGACTTTGTAAATCTAGAAAAATTAAACATACCTCGTTGTTATCTACCCGCTAGTTTTGGTGAGCCTAAAGAAATAGAGTTGCACCACTTTTCAGATGCAAGCTCAAGTGGATATGGACAATGTAGCTATCTGAGAGCTAAAAACGCTAAAGATGAGATTCACTGCTCTCTGGTAATAGCAAAAGCGCGAGTTTCTCCTACTAAACTCACCACGATCCCCAGACTTGAACTCACAGCAGCTGTAGTTTCAGTCTCAGTCAGTAACATGTTACGGGAAGAACTGTGTTATGATGTGAAAGAATATTTCTGGACTGACTCAAAGGTGGTACTGGGTTACATAAATAATGATGCACGTCGTTTCCACACTTTTGTAGCTAACAGGGTCCAAAAGATTAGACAAAGTACAAGCCCTCAGCAATGGTTTTACGTGCCATCAGAAGTGAACCCAGCCGACAGTGCTTCAAGGGGTCTAACTGTCAATGAGTTAATTAAGTCTAGCTGGTTCACTGGCCCCACCTTTTTGTGGAAAAATGAACTGCCCACACCACAAACTGTTGAGCCGGATCTATCCATAGGAGATCCAGAAGTCAGAAAAGTACAGACAATGTTAACTAAAGTCACAAACACTGCGAGTCTTGCTGAACGTCTAAGTAAGTTCTCGTCATGGTCCAGAGCAATCAAAGCTGTAGCACATCTTATAAGAAGGGCTAAACATATCAAGTCAAATGCACCAGCTACAGTGAGTGAACAGGAAAATGCTGAACTTGTGATCATTTGTGATGTGCAGCATCAAGCATACGAACAAGAAATAAAACTGTTGAACAAAGGAAAACAGCTCCCATGTCACAACAAACTGTTTAAACTGGACATTTTCATGGACACAGATGGTCTCCTCAAGGTGGGAGGGAGACTTCGACATTCACCAACAAGTGACACCTTCAAACATCCAATCGTGATCCCAAAGGATCACTGTGCAGCTAAGCTCATAATATCTCACTGTCATAACAAGGTAAAACACCAAGGAAAGGGATTTACCATAAATGAAATCAGATCTAGTGGCTACTGGATTCCAGGAATGAGTAAAACAGTTGCTTCATACATCGGTCAGTGTGTGACCTGCCGCAGACTCCGCAAAGCTCCAGAGGGTCAGAGGATGAGTGACCTACCTCCACAGCGCTTAGAGCCCTCTCCTCCCTTCACACACTGCGGCATGGACTGTTTTGGCCCGTTTGTGACAACAGAAGGAAGGAAACAACACAAACGGCATGGACTCTTATTTACTTGCTTTTGCTCTCGTGCCATCCACATCGAGCTATTAGAGGACTTGTCTACTGATGCATTCATTAACGCATTAAGGTGTTTCATTTCAATCAGAGGTGCAGTTAGACGAATCCAATGTGACCAGGGAACAAACTTTGTTGGCGCTCAAAATGAGTTTAAAGCAGCCTTAAATGAACTAGACACTCAGAAACTAAGTACTTATCCGAAAGACAATGTGACTTTGTGATGAATGCACCCCACTCCAGTCATGCAGGGGGAGTGTGGGAGCGTCAGATAAAGACTGTCAGAAGTGTACTGAATACCACTCTGTCACTTGCTCATGGTAGACTCAATGATGCTTCATTAAGGACTCTATTCTATGAAGCCATGACTATAGTCAACAGCAGACCCCTAACTATAGATAACTTGAACAACCCTGACAGCTTAGAACCACTTACGCCCAATCACCTGCTCCACATGAAATCCAACGCACCGTTGCCCCCACCTGGCACGTTTCCAAAGGAGGACCTATATGGCAAAAAGAGATGGCGCCGCGTGCAGTTCCTTGCAGAGCAGTTCTGGAGCCGCTGGAGACGGGAATATGTTCACAACATCATTTCAAGGCAAAAATGGCATTCACCAAAAAGGAATCTAAAAGTAGGTGATGTTGTGTTAGACATGGATGAACTAGCGCCCAGAGGTGAATGGAGACTTGCAAGAGTTTTAGAGACTGTTAGTGGAAAAGATGGACTTGTGCGAAGAGCAAAGATTTCGCTTGGAGAAAAGAGACTAAATAACAAAGGTCAACGCTCTAGTAAGCTATCAGTTGTAGAGCGTCCAGTACAAAAACTGGTCTTGTTGTTAGAAAGTTCTTAAGGCGACCTCTTTATATGGGTTCTTTTGCTTGAGAAAATTATTTGTTGATGTTCTTATGGAACCCAAATACTCATAATTTTGGTGGGGGTGTAAATAACCCTATGTACATTTCTTCATTTGCTTATATTTTATTTTGGAGCTTATTACTTTTATGTACTATCAGTTACGGTTAGCTTCCTGTTTGATATTCGGTGCTTTTATTTTGAAGGAACTTCCGGTTATAACCGTTAGCGTGAGCAAACTAACGGCGGCAAAAGACGGGGAAGAAAAGGTTGTGACAAAATATAAAACGTATTTGTTATTAGCAGCCCCCTTGATAGAGGCACAAGCTCTTATGGTGAATTTGAGGGTTTACGGCCATTAAACCTAAAAAATCATCAGTAAAGTGTCATCCTTCATTCGGGGGGGTATGCTACACCAGGTTTTCCCCAAAAAGAGCTCCAATTGTCAATGTAGCCCACGTCATTTTTAGGACACCACACAGACAGCCAGCGGTTCAAGGATGACGAGCGACTAAACATGTCATCACTGGTCAGATTGGGGAGGGGCCCAGAGAATACTACAGTGGCTGACATCGTTTTTGCAAACTCACACACCGATTCTATATTAAGTTTCGTGACTTCCGACTGCCGGAGACGGATGTCATTAATGCCGGCGTGAATAACAATTGTGGAGTATTTACAGTTACTTTTAGCCAGCATTTTCAAATTTGACTCGATGTCGCCTGCTCTGGCCCCAGGAATACATTGGACTATGGCCGCTGGAGTCTCTAGGTTCACGTTTCTGACTACAGAGTCGCCAATGATCAGAGTTTTTTCCTCAGCGGGTGTGTCGCTGAGCGGGGAAAAACGATTAGAAACGTGAACAGGTTGGTGGTGAACCAGGGCTTTGCGACTAGGCTTCCTTCTCACCGTCACCCACCCAGTCTCCTCGCTGCTGAGGAGAGCCGGGGAACCGCTGACAGTGGGACCTAAGCTAGCTAGCTCCGCTGCAGCTAATGGGCGTCCGTCAAGATTAACTGGCGCAGACGGTGTTTCAATGCAGCGGAGCCGGGATTCCAAATCAGACAACCTCGCCTCGAGCGCCTCAAAAAGACAACATTTATTACATTTACCGTTATCACTAAAAGAGGCAGAGGTGTAGCTAAACATCTGACAGAGAGAGCACACCAGAGGAGGAGAGGAAAGAGAGGTAGTAGCCATAGCTAGTGGCTAGCTAGTGGCTGGAGAGCAAACCACACAGGCAGACAGCAAAACAGGAAGTGACGATCTCCTGCAGAGAGAATTGCACTCAGTCACACAGAACCATACCAATGCTTTCCACAGTGTATTGACAGGTAGTCCATACTATTTCTAGCAGGTTTTCTAATCTCTCAAACTCTATGTCGCCCCTTACAGCAGCTAAGTTTTCATTTACTCTGTTATCAATAGCACGATACAAGAGATTTGCTAAGTAAAGAGAGTTAAGATGGCTCTCAAACTTGTTCCAAAGTTTCCCGATGAAACTCCCCATTCTCCATGTTTCTTTTAGATGGTCCAAAACAAAGGATTCAGCTCCAGCTCTGTCGCTTTCTGGAGATGTGCTGGTTTGATCTTATCTTCTCCAACCAGCTTCTCATACATATCATGGATGGGCTCGTGGATGACTCTGGTTGATTGTAGCTCCAACAGAAGAGTCTGGGCCGTAGTTTTGATTCGTTGGTCATCAGCCTGAATGTTGTGGAGTTGTAAGAGGTGTCAGATGGTGGGAATAAATCCTGGTGTGTAGGGTCTCCCCATCAACCAGTAAAAGTTTTCCTGATAAAAACCCTTGTTGATCGCATCCAAGCACTGATGCTGCCTCTGACTGAGGTGATTAATATGACACCCTACCCATTTCTCATGCTGGTACTCCTCCAAAGTTTTGTTGAGCAGATCGAGCACGGCTGATTTTACAACTCTGAAGAGCATGTTGCTCATCCACCCGTCAGGTTGGTCTTCTGCAGATGGTGTCGGCGGTGTTGCTGAGATGGGGTTCGATAATGTAGGTGAAGGGGGTTGCCTCAGACACCCGCCACAGTCAGATTCAATGTCTGTCAAACTCGGAGTTTAAGGATGGTTGATATTATCTGTTTTTGGTTTCAGAGCCTGAGACAGGGAGATATCTGCAATGACCGGGTGCTGAATCGGCATGTTTGGAAGATCTATGGGTCATAGAGGGTATTGGCTCTCCAGGATCTCCATGGGCAGCGGGGGCTCCGGGGTCTCTGCATGTTGCACGGATTCCAGGGCCTCTAGGGTCTGATCATTCGGTAGGATCTCCGGGGTCTGCAAGGGTTGGTGGGATTGCGGGACTGGAGTGAGCCACTTCTGCCGGTCCCATGTCCGAAGTTAAGATTTTGCAATAAGGACCCCAAAACTTTGAAGGATCACGACCCTGCTTCACAGAGGTAAGCGTGATACAGTGGGGTAAAAAAGTATTTAGTCAGCCACCAATTGTGCACATTCTCCCATTTAAAAGATGAGAGAGGTCTCCAATTTTCATCATAGGTATACCTCAATTCCATCCATCCATCCATCCATCTTCTACCGCTTTTCCGGAGGTCCGGGTCGCGGAGGCAGCAGTTCAAGCAGAGAAGCCCAGACTTCCCTCTCCCCAGCCACCTGCTCCAGCTCTTCAGAGGGGATACCAAGGCGTTCCCAGACCAGCTGGGAGACATAGTCTCTCCACCGAGTCCTGGGTCTGCCCCGGGGTCTCCTCCCAGTGGGACGTGCCTGAAACACCTCAAGTGGGAGGCGTATACCTCAATTATGAGAGACAAAATGAGAAAAAAAAATCCAGAAAATCACATTGTCTGATTTTTAAAGAATTTATTTGCAAATTATGGTGAAAAGTAAGTATTTGGTCAATAACAAAAGTTCATCTCAGTACTTTGTTATATACCCTTCGCTGGCAATGACAGAGGTCAAACATTTTCTGTAAGTCTTCACAAGGTTTTCACACACTGTTGCTGGTATTTTGGCCCATTCCTCCATGCAGATCTCCTCTAGAGCAGTGATGTTTTGGGGCTGTCACTGGGCAACACGGACTGTCAACTCCCTCTAAAGATTTTCTATGGGGTTGAGATCTGGAGACTGGCTAGGCCACTCCAGGACCTTGAAATGCTTCTTACGAAGCCACTCCTTCGTTGCCCGGGCGGTGTGTTTGGGATCATTGTCATGCTGAAAGACCCAGCCACGTTTCATCTTCAATGTCCTTGCTGATGGAAGGAGGTTTTCACTCAAAATCTCACGATACATGGCCCCATTCATTCTTTCCTTTACACGGATCAGTCGTCCTGGTCCCTTTGCAGAAAAACAGCCCCAAAGCACAATGTTTCCACCCCCATGCTTCACAGTAGGTATGGTGTTCTTTGTCCTCCAAACACGACAAGTTGAGTTTTTACCAAAAAGTTCTATTTTGGTTTCATCTGACCATATGACATTCTCCCAGTCCTCTTCTGGATCATCCAAATGCTCTCTAGCGAACTTCAGACGGGCCTGGACATGCACTGGCTTAAGCAGGGGGACACGTCTGGCACTGCAGGATTTGAGTCCCTGGCAGTGTAGTGTGTTACTGATGGTAGCCTTTGTTACTTTGGTCCCAGCTCTCTGCAGGTCATTCACTAGGTCCCCCCATGTGGTTGTGGGATTTTTGCTCACCGTTCTTGTGATCATTTTGACCCCACGGGGTGAGATCTTGTGTGGAGCCCCAGATCAAGGGAGATTATCAGTGGTCTTGTATGTCTTCCATTTTCTAATAATTGCTCCCACAGTTGATTTCTTCACACCAAGCTGCTTACCTATTGCAGATTCAGTCTTCCCAGCCTGGTGCAGGTCTACAATTTTGTTTCTGGTGTCCTTTGACAGCTCTTTGGTCTTGGCCATAGTGGAGTTTGGAGTCTGACTGTTTGAGGTTGTGGACAGGTGTCTTTTATACTGATAACGAGTTCAAACAGGTGCCATTAATACAGGTAACGAGTGGAGGACAGAGGAGCCTCTTAAAGAAGAAGTTACAGGTCTGTGAGAGCCAGAAATCTTGCTTGTTTGTAGTTGACCAAATACTTATTTTCCACCATAATTAGCAAATAAATTCTTTAAAAATCAGACAATGTGATTTTCTGGATTTTTTTTTTCTTATTTTGTCTCTCATAGTTGAGGTATACCTATGATGAAAATTGGAGACCTCTCTCATCTTTTAAGTGGGAGAACTTGCACAATTGGTGGCTGACTAAATACTTTTTTGCCCCACTGTACATCTGGCGGTGTAGTTGCTCATGGTTTTACTGATTGTCTTTTTTCTATCGTGGTTGATGTCTGCCCTGGTGAATGTGTTTTTAAAGCATGTAGGGAGGAGGGAGAGGTACTCCTTGGTGTGTGTGTGTGTGTGTGTGTGTGTGTGTGTGTGTGTGTGTGTGTGTGTGTGTGTGTGTGTGTGCGTGCATGCATCTGGGTGTGGGGAGGGGGAGATGCAGTTCTTGATTAGGGTGTATAAAACAATGCAGATTTTTTTCATATATATACAGTAGTGTGAAAAAGTGTTTGCCCCTTTACTGATTTCTCATTTTTTTGTACTATGTTTGTCGCACTCAAATGTTTTAGATCATCAAACAAATTTAAAAATTACACAAAGATAACACAAGTAAACACAAAATGCAGTTTTGAAATGAAGGTGTTTATTATTAAGGGAAAAAAATCCAAACCTACATGGCCCTGTGTGAAAAAGTGATTGCCCCTAAATCTAATAACTGGTTGGGCCACCCTTAGCAGCAACAACTACAGTCAAGCATTTGTGGTAACTGGCAATTGTCATGATCTGGGGCACGGGTGCTCACTGTGCCCAGTTTCCTGTCTAGTTTCGTGTTTTTCTGTCTGCTATGTTTGGTTCCTGTTTAATTCTTGTTTTTATGTTAACAAATGTGCAAACTCACACAGAGTGTTTGGTGTCCTACTTTCGCGTGTGAAATGGGTGATCCATGACAGAAGGACACAACCACTTGGACACCAGCCTCTGTGAGTTTTGCAATTTTTTCTTTTTCCTGTGATTACCTTTTCTTTTTCTTTTGAAATCATACGGCGAAAGACAATTTTCACGAGGCTATGGGTGGGAGCTCTGCGCTACGATCCGGGAAATAGATGGATATCTCACCGCCGCTTGCGTATCTCCCACTCCAACAGATGCTCTTTTGAACTTAAGCCTGGCAAAGGCGGCAGTACAGCATCACCCTCAGCTCGTGCTGCACGCCAAAGGAAGGGAGAGGGTTTTTCATTTGGAGGAGTTACAGCAGGAGAATTGCGGAAGGAGCTTCGTCCATGAACCGAGGTCTGTGCCAGTGAGAGGGCATTCCCGGACCTTGACCCCATTGGCTCCTCCCCAGCCCTGAGCTCCAGCGTCCTGCCTCCGTCACCAGAGACCCGAGCCTCCGCCTCCTTCCCAGGCAACATCAGTGGTGGGCAGAGGAGCCCCATCTGATCCCACTGCAGCAGCAGAAACCATCGGGCGCCGGGAAAAAAGGCAGGTGGGTTGTCATTTCTTTTTCTTTCATAATGATATATCTTACCTTATTCCTGGTGATGAGGCTCAGCTACAGCAGCCAAATCTAGCTTAGTCCTCACCACCTACTGCTGTTGTTTCACCCTTGCCTCCCTCTCCTGTGTGTTTCTTTGTGGCCGCCAAGAGTCCATCGTCCCTGGGAAGGAGACGCCGCATGGTGGAGAAACCAGCTGCCCTGGGAGTTCCTGCTCCAGCCTTGCGGCCACGTCCACAACGGGAGGGAAGCTCCACCCATGCTCTGAATCCTGAACCGACAGTTGGGTGTCCCCTGGATTCAGCAGCATGGGAGCCGGCTCCGTCGATGAGGTCGCCTCCAGCAGCAGCCACCCGGCCGGGAGGTCCACCAGCGGGGTGCATCAAGCCTGGAGGCCGTTTGGTTGCGCTAACCATCATGCCTGCTGCAGCGGTCATTAAAATCACCCTTTATGGCTATGGCTATGACCCTTTATGTCATGGCTTTCATGGCTGCTGCGTCATGGCTTTCACTGAATCTTGGCTTACTGCGCATGATCGAGACGCAGACCTGTGGATTGACGGCTTTGGAGCTCCGCTGCGCTCGGATCGGCAGGAAGAGGTAACGGGGAAACGTCAGGGGGGCGGAGTATGTTTATACATTAATAAGCAGTACTGCACATCTGTCACGGTCAGAGAGCGCATCTGTACACCCCATGTGGAGCTGCTGTCTGTGTCGCTTCGCCCCTTTTATTTGCCTCGAGAGTTTCCCCAACTTTTCATCACAGTTGTGTACATTCACCCGAGGGCAGACGCTGACTCCGCCTCCAGCACCATCTCTGATGTGATCCAGCGGCTGCAGTCAATTTCTCCAGAGGCGCCAAACTTCATTCTTGGGGATTTTAACCATGTTTCTTTAAAGAAGACACTTAAAAACTTTCATCAGTATGTCTCCTGCCCAACCAGGCGAAAAAAGACATTGGACCTGTGCTATGGATCCATAGAGAGGGCCTATAAATCACTCCCCCTTCCTCCTTTAGGATCATCAGATCACAACTGTGTTCATTTGCTGCCCACATATAAAACTGCTCTCAGAAGAGGCAAGGTGGAGATGAGAGACATTGATGTGTGGACAGAAGATTCAGAGCACAGCCTCCAGGAATGCTTTGACTGTACAGACTGGAAGATGTTCATAATGGCCTGCGGGGATGATTTGGACTCTCTGGCTGAGCTCACATGCTCATACATGGCTCACTGTCAAAATAAGTTTGTTCCACGTAAACGTGTCAAAATATATCCCAACAACAAACCATGGGTTACTAAATCAGTTAAATCCTGCTTACAGAGGAAAGCACTTGCCTTTAAACAGGGGTCTGTTTCTGCGCTACAGGTTGCCACTAAGGAGCTAAAGGCCGAAATTTTAAGAGCAAAACAGAATTATAAATCAGAATTGGAAAGCAAGATGGCAGCAAATAAACTTGGTTCGGCCTGGGCCAGTATGAAAAAAATTGCAGGCCTTCAGAGCACAGAGCGCAGTAATCGTGTGTTTTTAGATGGTTTTAGTTCAGACACAGAGCTGGCTAATGCTCTTAATTGTTTTTATGGTCGTTTTGACTCCTTTGATTTTAGCACAGAAATCCAAGATTTGAAACAGAAACTCAAAGACAATCAGCACTTTAATATTGAGATGCAGGATGTTGAAAGGGAGTTCCGCGCTGTAAAAGTGAACAAAAGTCAGGGCCCTGATAATATATGTGGACGCCTGGTAAAGTCCTGTGCACATGAACTGAGTCCTATATTTCACTACATTTTCAATAAGTCCTTACAGACACAACATGTGCCTAAGATCTGGAAAGATGCCGTGGTTGTTCCCGTTCCAAAATCCAGCTGTCCTAAAACGGTAAATGACTTTAGACCAGTTGCTTTGACTTCAATTTTAATGAAAATTTTTGAAAAACTGGTCAGATGTGAGGTCCTAAAGCAGACTGAACATGCATTGGATCCTCTGCAGTTTGCCTATAGGCCTCACAGAGGAGTGGAGGATGCCACTGTCACTCTGTTTAACATGCTTTTTAAACATCTGGATTTTAATGGGACACACGCCAGGCTTTTATTTGTGGACTTTTCTTCTGCCTTTAATACAATCCAACCTCATATTTTAGTTGAAAGGCTCCTGCAACAATTTGATTTAAGCAATAATCTGGTGGGTTGGATTCTGGATTTCTTAACCAACAGGACGCAGAGAGTAAGGGTCAATGGTACATTGTCTGACCTAAAGTGCTCTTCTACTGGCTCTCCTCAGGGGTGTGTGTTGTCACCACTACTCTTCATCCTGTACACAAACATGTGTCGGAGCAGACATGACAACAGACACATTATAAAGTATGCTGATGACTCAGTCATTGTCAGTCTCCTCCAGGATGGTGAGAGTGGCCATGGCCCAGTAGTTGATGACTTTGTTCACTGGTGTGAGGATTCCTACCTGCAGCTGAATACAACAAAAACGAAAGATATGATTATTGACTTTAGGAGGAAAACTCCCAGGCACAAAGTCACCATACTAAAAGGCCAGACCACCGAATGTGTACAATCGTACAAATATCTTGGGACGATTATTGATAGTGGATTGAACTTTGAGGTGAACTGTGAAAGGGTGTGCAAAAAGGGTCAGCAAAATTTGCATTGTTTGAGGAAACTTGCACGCTTCCAAATTGACCGAACCATAATGACTATGTTCTATCGGGCTTTTATTGAATCTGTTTTATCCTTTTCTTTAATGTCATGGTTTGGTCAGATAAAACTGAAACAGAGGAAATCCTTGGATCAGGTAGTCAGATGGTCCAGTCGTTTGCTTGGTGAGTCACAGCTGAGCCTGACATCCCTGTACACCAGACAAGTACAGAGGATGGCCGACTCGATTTTAAATGATGACTCCCACCCTTTGCACTGCAACTTTCAGCTTCTTCCCTCCAGACGGAGGTTTGCTGTCCCAAAAAGTAGAACCCAGCGCTACAAAAACAGCTTTGTCCCTGCTGCTGTCAAAGAGTTGAACAAGCTATAAAAATTATATTGTACATATTTTATATTTACCTATTTTGTAAGATGTGTGCCTGTGTTTGTGTCTATGTTGAATGTAATTGTGGCTTGTAAATATGGATGTCACCAACTGCAAAACAAATCTACCTACGGGTACAAATAAAGTAACCTGAACCTGAACCTTATTGTCATTCTACTGTACAACCAATCATGTACAGTAGAACGAGATTGTGCTTTACCTATCTACAGTGTTAATCACACACACCCCAAGTGTAGAATCAGAGGGCCGCTGCCATGCAAGGCGCCACCACAAATTTCCCTCCTCCATTCCATTATTGCTGAGCACCAAGCTGGACGGCAGGAAGTTCCACTTTTATATGGTCTTCGGCATGACCTGGCCGGGATTTGAACCCCTGCCTCCCGGGTGTGGGGAGGATGCTCTACCAACTGAGCCACCACTCATTGTAGCATAGTCGTCGGAGTCCTGGACCGTGGTGGAGCTCGAGTCCAGGCAAGTGATCACTTCTGTTTTAACATCTACAGGTATTGAGAATTCTTGTCTGGCTCAGGGTGAGGAGAATCAGTTGCAGATGTCCTCTGCTCCTGAGCTTTCCTCACCAAGCTCCACTGCTGCTGGTGATTTCTCTCCAGTGTTTTTCCCCTTTCCTTTCCCTGAGGTAGCTGTTCCATGTAGGGATGCCCAGACGGAGAAGGCCGAGACGCTCCAGCCTGGATCGCCAGATTCCTGGATTACGGTGGAGCTCGAGCTCAGGCAAGTTCTCTTTTTTGTTTTCACATTATTTGTCTTAGAGAAATCTTGCCTGGCTCTTGGTGGGGAGGGCCGGATGCAGCCGTCCGCTGCACCTGAGCTCTCCTCGCCAGACTCCACTGCTGCTGGTGACCCTGACCCAGTGTCTGTGTTTTGTGTGTGTGAGCCTTCTCCTGAAGTCTCCATGGGTGCTGCTCCCCCTCTGTTCGAGGTCTCCATGAGTGCTGCTCCCCCTCCGGTAGAGGTCTCCGTGGGTGCCACTCCCCCTCCGGCTGAGGTCTCCGCGGGTGCAGCTACATCCCAGTCCGGGGCCACCATGGGTACAGCGCCTCAGCCAGGGGCCCTGTTGATTGACTGCCTCCTTGGCCTGGTGCTCTCGCAGGTCAGCCTGGTCATCGTAGGTACCATGCTCCGGTGTGGGGCCGCTGTGGGTGCTACGCCCCAGTCCTGGGCTGCTGTGGGTGCTACGGCCCAGTCCGGGGATGCTGTGGGTGCTACGCCCCAGTCTGGGGCTGCCATGGGTGCCGCACCTCAGCCCGAGGCCACTGCGTGTGCCGCGGCTCAGCCTAAGGTCGTCATGGACTCCCCATCCTCACCGGAGGTCCCCATGGTGCAGCCTCTTCCTTCATCCGGCCTTCTCACTGGTTGACCACCACCATCGCCAGTCCCCACTGTTGGCCAGCAGTTTTTGTTGGAGGCCAATCCACCACAGCGCCGGTTCCGCCTTCCCTATGCTGATGACTGGGCAAGTTGCTGGGAACCTGGGTTCCAGCTGCTGGTGCCTGGGGGGGGGGGGTGCTCGGTGGACCCGTGGCTCATGTACTCTGGGAGGCTACCTGATGAGTTTCGCCATCCGGTCGGGTGGTTCTGGTACTTTGGGCGGCCACCGGATGCATTCTGCCTTATGCTCTGGTGGTTTTGGCACTCTGGTGGGCCTCCCAAACTGCCTTAGTCCCCATCCCAGGTCCATGGGGTCTGGATCACTGTTGTGTTCAGGTTGTGGGTCATGAGTGCTTTCTTTTTTTTTGGTTGGTTGGTCTCGGTCCCTCCGTGCCTGGGTTACTCCTCCTCCCCCCCAGGGTGGGTTGTTTTTCTTGTTAGGGGGGTCTTCTTTGTGTGTGTGTGTGGGGGGGGGTGTTTTTTTGTGATGTTACCCTGGGGTGTCTGAGGTTCACCCCTTGAGGAGGGGGCTCTGTCATGATGCTGGAGCACGGATGGGCGCCGTGCCCAGTTTCCTGTCTAGTTTAGTGTTTTTCTGTCTACTGTGTTTGGTTCCTGTTTAATTCTTGTCTTTTTGTATCTGTATTATTATTATGTACATTTTGGGGTTCTGTTGTGTTTGTATCGTTATGGTTCCGGTTATGTTTTATTTTGACAGCACTGTGCAGCTTCCGGCTGTCAGACTGGTCGGAGCTGCACACTTGTTATTCTGTTATTTTCTCCACTCATGCATCCACACCTATCTCTAATTATATACTGCATATAAGGGCATGGCAAACCTCTGGGGTTTGTCATGTCCTTCTTCCATGTGGACCCGTCCTCAGGAACAGAGCTTTCATTCCGAGTGTGTTTGGGTCCCGCTGCTGAGGAGAGTAGGAATGCTCCCTCCAGGTATGCGTTTCCCTTATTTCCAGCCATGAGCCCCCGCAGCCTTCGGGAGAGCTTCGGCTGGATTCCACCCCTGGCTCGGTGTTCCCGGCTTCATGTTCCCCTGGATGTCGAGCCCCACTCTCCTCCAGTGTTTATTATTGTGTACTTGTTAGTGCCACACACTCCATGCTTTTGTTTTTGTATGCTAATGTTCTTGTCTGTTTTATGTTAATAAATGTCCGAACTCACAGAGAGCATTTGGTGTCATTTGGTGGCTAAAGCATTGTGGCTAAAGTTTTATGGATGTAATGCTGTTCACTGTATGGACATGTTAAAAAGAACCAGGCAAGATAATAAAAACATTTTAAGCGCTCATTGTTGAGTCATTGTCCTGCAGCAGGGCTCCACATTTATTGCATGTTTTCGAGAAAATCCTTTCAGGCCATTTTTTTTTGAGTTTTATAACAAAGTAAGGAAAGCAGATGGGTCCGTTTTGACCCAAGAAATGAAAAATTCAGGAAAAAATAGAGCCAACACAAAGCATATAAGGCCTGTGTTGGCAATAGAATGTTGTACTGCAGCTTCAAACTTGGACGAAAATGCATTTTGCAAAAAATGAAAATGAAATTACTGCAAAATATAAATGGTCATATCTCACAAACTACTGCACAGATTGACCTAAAGTTTTGCACATGTGCATTACTCGGGTAGTACTCGCGCCACCATCAGTTTGTGAATGTGTGTGTGAATGGGTGGGTAGCAGGATCTGTTAAGTAATTTGGTCATCTAGAGATGAGAAAAAGCACTATGTAAGTCAATGCCATTAACCATTTTATCATTTACTACATCTATGAATTTTTTCAGTTTTTTCTGATAAGGTGATCTTTGAAAGTTGTTCCATTCTGGTTGATTTGGCATGAAATGACCCATCAGTAGACCGGGTCCTGGTGGCTCTCCAGGTTCAGTGTGGTACCAGCTCTTTCAGCTGCTTCATTCAAATGGGTAGTAGGGGTGAGACTTGACTCTGGAAACAACAGAACAATGACGGTCAGTGTGAAAACAGCAGGCTGGTGTAGGAGACCGTCACCACAAGGACTCACTTGTCAAGCCCACGGATCCTCCACCCTCGGTCCAGTCCTTTCAGGGCCCTCATGTCTTCCTCAGTCAGATTGAAGTCAAAGATCTACAGCCAGCAGCAGTGTAACACAGAAGGGGATAGTTACTGATAACATGAACCCAACACTACAATTAACATGTGGAAGATTTAAAGATGCAGTGTGTAACAATCATCTAGTGTTCAGAGACAGCAACAGTCCTAAATGCCCTCCACATATGGATGCTTCTCAGCATATATGAAACCACCCCAACATATTGGGAGGGGGGTTGAAAAGTTCATAGTGGTTAATTTTGACCAAATGTGGTTAATTTTTTGGTTAATTTCGGTCTACACACTTTTTCCATTGGTATTGCAGCGGTACCAGAGGTACACAGATCCCTGTGGTTGAAAAATAAACATCTGGTCAAATTTGACCACTATGAACTTTTCAGCCCCCCCCCCACCCCCAGATGGCTCATTCTAAGAGAATAAAAACATTACAATTAATTTAGCAAAGTGGTTGATAGTAACAGAAACATAGCTGTTTTTTTCATAATAGGTCTGTTTTTCACAGGGATCTTGTTTCGGTTACATACTGTGCCTCTAGGGTGTAGTTGAATGTCCCAAAGCAATAAGGTGGCATGTCTACAGAACCATAAAAACATTCTGTACCTTTTTTTCTGGGCAATTCACAGGAGCTCTTAAAAAAAAGGTCTCTGGCCTATATCCTAGCAACCACTTGACCTGTCACTTACAACGTGCTGTTTTAGCACCTTGGGGGAGCCAGATTATTTAGCATCTCAGACAAGAGACAGTGGATAAACATGGGAGAACAATGCTCAGGAGATTCCTGGTGAGATAGCAGGAAGGAGTCAAGGACGAAGGGGGTTGAATGCAGTGTGATGCAAATGTCATGTTGTGTGTGGAGAAATGCCATGACACTTAAGAGGAGAGTGCCTGCTGAAATGTTCAGTCTGTTCTGTGCTAGAGATATGTGAAGTGTGTAATAAACTGTGTGCCATGAGCCCGACTCTTATTTCACACACTCCACACTGGTGACCCAAGACGTATTATGGAACACGAGGCAAGATCCCCGGAGCTGGCCTGGTCAGGAAACTACAGCGAGGCGGCAGCCATTCCACAGACAGCCCAGACTGGAACCTCCAGCCACGCGTGTGCGGTTTCAGTCAAGCTACCGGATTTCTGGCAGCACAACCCGCGCACTTGGTTCCACCTCACCGAGGCCCAGTTCGCCCTCCGGGGAGTAATGGCAGACGACACCAGATTCTACCATGTGGTCGCAGCACTGGACGCCCGCACAGCTCAGCAGGTAGCGAGCCTGCTCGATCAGCCACCAGCCAGCAGCAAATATGAGGCGCTCAAGGCTGCGCTTATCCAGCTCTACATGCTCTCGGACTGTGAGAGAGCGGAGAGGCTCCTGACGCGGACCGAGTTAGGAGATGGTTCGGCCGTAGACCTGATTGAGAAGATGCTGGTGTTAATGGGCACAGACGACGGGCACTTTCTGTTTGCCCACCTCTTCCTCCGGAACCTTCCGACAGTGGCGAGAGCGGTTCTGGCCAATTTGCCGTTGCTGGCCGCGCGTGACTACCGTGCGCTAGCCCAGGAGGCAAACCGGATCATCCTCACCACCAGGGCGATCACAGTCAACGCAGCAGCGGCGGAGCCCGGCGAGACGACCAGAGGAGGCGAGGAGCCACCGACGGTAGCAGCAGCGGGGGCCAAGGAGCGCCACAGGGACACGCTTGGTTTCTACCACCGCCGCTTCAGAGAGAAGGCACGCAGATGTGCGCCCCCATGCCAATTCAGGCACTCGGGAAATGCCAAGGCCGGGGGTTGGTAGCAGCTGCGACCCTCGGTGAAGAGAACAAGCTGCTCTACTTGACAGATGCGCGCTCGGGGAGGCGTTTCCTCGTGGACACCGGAGCCCAGAAGAGTTTCATCCTGCCGACCTACGCTGACCGGCTGGCAGGACCTAGCGGCCCCCTAGATGTTGGCAGCAAACGGCTCGGATATTAAGACCTTTGGTGAGAGGACTCTGCTCTTATATGTACACGGCCGTACATATGAGTGGACTTTTGTCGTAGCAGCACTGAATTACCATATCCTGGGGGCTGATTTTCTGTGTGCACATGGTTTACTGGTTGATGTTGCTAACAGGCGCCTGGTTAATGCACTGTCCTTTGACTCTCTCCCGTGTGTAGCTCGAGTGACCCAGCCAACAGCACAAGCCAATGTCACAGCTACAGGCGGTAAGTTCCACACACTGCTCACTCAGTTCCCAGCACTCACGGTCCCGACGTTTTCCGCGGCCATCGCTAAACACGGGGTGGAGCACTTTATCACCACCACCGGGCCGCCCGTTTTTGCAAGACCTCGGCGCTTGGACGCAGCTAAACTGGCCATAGTGCGCGAGGAGTTGACCAACCTGGAAAGGTTCAGAATCAGAATCAGAATAAAGTTTATTGCCAAGTACATTTACAAGTAAACAGCAGGTAAACATACGAGGAATTTGACTTGCCATTGGAAAGCGCCTGATAGGCGGATCCCAATGACGCGGCAAGCCATGAAGGCGCCTGTCAACAGAGGAGAATAGAGGGCAAAGGTCAGGAACAAAACAATGGGTAGAGAGAAAAAAATCATAGTTAATCAGAATAATGCTCTTAAGTGAGCCGAATTATGATCACCAGAAAAAAAAAACCTCGATGCACAATTAGCAGACAATATCACACTTAACATACAGAGCAGTAGAGAGCAGTGAGTGATTGTTTTCGTCAGTATAATGAGTCAGTCATGTGTGTGTGTTGGATGCAGAGGTGGTGGTTATCAGTTGCTGAAGAAACAGTAGAGGTCTCTCTCTCAGCAGATGTTATGACTAGTGTCTGAAAGTCAGAGGCAATATGTCCTTGGCATGGCAGATGGAATTTCTCTGTGAGTCAGACATAAGGCTGTCCTTGGGAGATCAGATACTGTTCACCAATGTTTGTGAAGAGGAAAGTCAACATTTATACTGATATCATTCATCAGGAGGACTGAGTGCTGAGGGCGCCGAAAACAGGGTCGAATAGCACTGACTTAAGAGAAAAAACTTTCTATTCTCTTACGGATTCAGTGCTCCAAATCCACCATCATTATTGCCAGGCTTTGAAATCCATTCCTGGACAGCTCTTAGCGTGATCGTGATGTATTCCATCTTCCTATACAGTTCTCCATTGGCCGCAGTCAGAGTCCTGCCCAGCTGGTCAAATTGATGAGAGAGCTTTGCCGGGTCCGCTTTTTGATAAGCTCTGTCCATCTTCTTCAATTTGCGGTACACCAGAACAATCCCAAAGCCGATCAGTAAAAGTCCGGTGACCATTGCTCCGAATAGATATAGATCTTCTATATCTTCAATTGAAAGATCACACAGACACAAGAGTTTCCAATTGCTTGTATCCTTAATATAACCCGCAGCAGCAGTCCCTGCGGGACAAATAGGCTCCCCTGGACCTGATTTCCTCGTTGAAAAAACAGTGTTGATTGCGTTCAAAGCCCAGCTTATTAAATCCATAATTTTGTTAAGATGAATTACCAGTAGAGAGCCACGCAGACACAGACAATAGCAAGCTGGGATCCAGTCAGTTAGGGAGGAGAGACTGGGAGCGGGAGCAGAAGAAAAAGCGGCTGCTCTCTTTGGAGGGCGGAAGTGAGAAGGGCATCATCAGGCGATCAAACAGCCCATGGGCATCCCCGCTACACATGGTCCCTAAGGCTGAGGGCTCGTGGCGACCGTGCAGGGATTTCCGCAGGTTGAACAACGCCACAGTGTACGACCGCTGCCCAGTTCCCCACATTCAGGATTTTTCCGTTCACCTTGCTGGAGCACGCATTTTTTTCCAAGATAGACCTGGTCCACGGTTACCACCAAGTTCCAGTGCACGCTGAGGACATACCCAAAACAGCGGTAATAACTCTGTTCGGTCTATTCGAGTTCCTGCGCATGCCATTCGGGTTAAAAGGAGCGGCACAGACGTTCCAGCACATGATGGATGCAGTGCTGCGCGATCTCCCGTTCGTGTTCGTCTACCTGGACGATATCCTGGTAGCCAGTGCGTCTGAAGACGAACACGAAACCCACCTCACGACGGTTTTCCGGAGGTTGGAGGAGCACGGGTTAATAATCAACCCGGCGAAATGCCAGTTTGGCGTGACGGAGATCGATTTTTTGGGGCACTGCGTCTCTCCGGAAGGAGCGATCCCGCTGCCCGACAAAGTGCGCGCCGTGGCGGATTTTTCCCGGCTTCAAACGGTCAGGGCGCTGCAGGAATTTTTGGGGATGGTGAACTTTTATAACGGTTTCCTTCCCCGCGTGGCGCAGCTCATGCAACCATTGTACGCTGCGCTCAAGAAACAGAAACCCGCGGATAGGGTCAAATGGACCCCGGAGCGAGAGCGGGCGTTCTCGGAAGTTAAAGCAGCCCTGGCAAACGCCGCACTGCTGGCACATCCGGACCCGGCGGCACGCATAGCGCTCACCACCGACACTTCAGACGTGGCCATAGGTGCTGTCGTGGAGCAGCACGTCGCCGGGGCTTGGCAGCCGCTCGCCTTTTTCAGCAGAACTTTGCACGACAGCGAACGTAAATACAGCGCGTTCGACAGAGAGTTGCTGGCTCTCCACCTGGCCATACGCCACTTCCAGTTCTGGCTGGAAGGGCGCAGCTTCACCACGTTCGTGGACCACAAGCCGCTAATATTCGCGATGGCCAAGGTTTCAGAACTGTGGTCGGGCCGGCAGCAGAGACAGCTGGCCGCGATCTCAGAGTTTACTACCGATATTCAACATGTGTCGGGTAAACTGAATGTGGTGGCGGACTGCCTCTCGCGCGCCGTGGTGGCCCTGGTCTGCGTGGGGATAGATTACGCAGCCATGGCCGCGGAGCAGATTAGCGATGCAGACATGCGCGCGCTCCAGTCTGGACCAACAGGGTTAAGGCTGGAGAGCAGGGTGCTGCAAGATGGCGCCCCCCCCTAATCTGCAATGTCTCCATGGGTCGCCCGCGTCCGGTGGTCCTGGTCGCGTGGCGCCGCCGCGTGTTTGAGTCGTTCACACTCTGGCGCACCCAGGAGTGCGCGCGTCGGTCAAAATGGTGGGAAAGAAGTTTGTGTGGCCGAGCCTACGCAAACAAGTAAAAGAGTGGGCTGCAGCCTGCGTGGCGTGCCAACGAACCAAGGTACACAGACACACGAAGGCTCCCTTGGAGCTGTTTCATATCCCGGCTAAGAGGTTCGACCATGTTCACGTGGACCTCGTGGGCCCCCTCCCGCCATCACAGGGGTGCACGCACCTCCTGACAGTGGTGGACCGCACCACGCGCTGGCCAGAAGCAGTCCCGCTAGTGGCAACCACGTCCGCAGATGTAGCGCGCGCTTTTTTAACAGCATGGGTGGCGCGTTTTGGAGTCCCGTCGGACATTACGTCCGACAGGGGCCCTCAATTTGTTTCCGAACTCTGGTCCACGATGGCCCGCAGCCTGGGTGTTACAATTCACCGCACAACCGCGTACAACCCACAGGCCAATGGGTTATGTGAGTGTTTTCATAGATCACTGAAAGCAGCACTCAGGGCTTCATTGACGGATGCAAATTGGGTAGACAGGCTGCCGTGGGTTTTATTGGGGTTGCGCTCCGCGCCAAAAGAGGATCTGGAAGCTTCCCCGGCAGAGCTGGTTTTTGCGCAGCCCCTACGGCTACCCGGGGAATTTCCACCAGATAATCCCGCGCCAGACAGCTCCCCGTCTCAGCTTTTGCAGCGTAGCACAAACACAGGCACGCTGCCGGGCCCTGCCCACCACTGTTTTCCATGTGTTTTCGTGCCTAAAACTTTGAAGAGCGCAGATTTCGTGTTTGTCAGACACGACGCCCACCGCCCTCCATTGCGCCCACCCTATGATGGACCGTTCAGAGTGTTGGAAACAGGGGATAAGCATTTTTTGCTAGACTTGGGGGGTAGGCGGGAAAAAATTGGCATAGACAGACTCAAACCTGCTTTTGTTGTGGCGGATGAGCAAGTGCTATTGGCTAGGGCCCCTTGGCGTGGAAGACCCCCACGGAGAGCTCCCCAGGGAAACGATTC
Organism: Pholidichthys leucotaenia; assembly: GCA_020510985.1. Lineage (NCBI taxonomy): Eukaryota > Metazoa > Chordata > Actinopteri > Cichliformes > Pholidichthyidae > Pholidichthys > Pholidichthys leucotaenia. Next base: position 225,450,229 of record CM035840.1, read on the forward strand.
ACCAGAGCAGCCACACGGACAGACCGAAGTGCCCCCCCCCCCCAGTCACAGCCCACCCGCAGTCAGACACACTCCCAGCAGCCCCCCACCGGCACAGCAGCACCACGGAGGCGGTAAACCCCAGTTACAGCAGATACGGGATGAGACGGAAGCCCAAACAGCATGTGGATTGTTATTCTATTGTTTTATCTAAGATGCTGGGGGGGGAGTTTAGCACCTTGGGGGAGCCAGATTATTTAGCATCTCAGACAAGAGACAGTGGATAAACATGGGAGAACAATGCTCAGGAGATTCCTGGCGAGATAGCAGGAAGGAGTCAAGGACGAAGGGGGTTGAATGCAGTGTGATGCAAATGTCATGTTGTGTGTGGAGAAATGCCATGAAACCTAAGAGGAGAGTGCCTGCTGAAATGTTCAGTCTGTTCTGTGCTAGAGAGATGTGAAGTGTGTAATAAACTGTGTGCCATGAGCCCGACTCTTATTTCACACACTCCACACTGTTAGGGTTTCACATATTTTGCCAAGAAATCCTCTACCTACCAGGATAAACCATATCAGACTGCTAAGAAAGCACACATCCCTCCAAGCTTTTGCTGTTAAATAATAATCACGGTGTCCAGTCAGTTTCATTCTGATTCAGCGCCGTGAGTGCAGCAGCAAAAAATAAAAAGCCATTCACTGCTGAAGGCGTTTTGGAGCCAAAGGTGCTGAGTGTGTTAAACGCTGGACTACACTTCAATATGCAGACCACAGAGAGAGCAGGAATTGAACCATCAACCCTCCAATCAGAAGTTTACTGCATTACACCTACGCCACAGCCGCCCCACAAAAAGATTTTCACAAATGACAGATTTGAACTGTTGCCATGGTAACATGAGTGTTGTTCACATCTTGTCTTTGTGTTGGTTTGCCATTGTTACTGCTGTTAGTGGAAACGTTAAAAGATTTCAACTTTCTGAGTGGGAGTGTGGTCTGCACTTTCATCAGCAGTAGTGGAGGAATTTTCTGTCACTCACAGCTCAAATGAAAGGCAGCTGGGTTCTGTCTGGCACAGAAGAAAACACAGTAGAGACAATTCAGAATAAGTTTGTTGTCACTGATAATGAGACCAAGTGCTGCTTAAGATGGAATTGTGTCAGCAGACGTGTTTCCTGTTGAAAATACAACAGTGACTGGTTTTGAGAGTAGGCAGCTGTTCTTCCCTTCTTCTGGTACAGAGTACCATATTTTACTGGCCTACTGTCACCCAGGTCTCACTACCATCTTGTAAAACTTTCCTTTCACTCTAGCTGCTATTCTTCTGTCACAAATCACCCCTGACACTTGTCTCCACCCACTCCACCCTGCCTGCACTCTGTTCTTCACCCCTTTTGTGCATTTTCCATTCCTTTGGATGGTTGACCCCAGGTATTTAAACTCATCCACCTTCACTACCTCTGCTCCTTGCATCTTCACCATTACACCTCCCTCCCTCTCATTCACACTCATGTATTCTGTCTTGCTTCTACTGACTTTCATTCCTTTTCTTTCCAGAAGCATACTTCCACCTCTCCAGGTTCTCTTCCACCTGCTCCCCACTCTCACTACACTGTGCAGATGCACAATGTCATCTGCAGACATCATGGTCCATGGAGACTCCTGCCTGACCTTGTCTGTCAGCCTGTCCATCACCATGGCAAACAAGAAGGGGCTCAGAGCTGATCTCTGATGTAATCCCACCCCCACCTCCCATATTGATTGATTGATTGATATTGACACATGTCCTGCACTATCCTCAAATACTTCTCTGCCACTCCTGACTTTCTTTCTTGGCACCCTATCATCTGCTTTCTCTAGCTCCACAAAGACACAGTTGAAGTCCTCCTGACCTTCTCTATACTTCTCCATTAGCACTCTTAAACCAAACGTTGCATCTGCAGTACTCTTTCTTGGTACACATGAAGTACACAAAGGAAATAATTACACATATCAGCAGAGAAACTGTTGGCGGTGCATCTGAAGCCACCATAAATGCTGACATCAGGCTCTATGTAGGGATACCACAGAAGTATGATTCACACTAAAGATACATCAACAGCATCAGAGGAGGAAGGAGAGCGTTCACCTTTGTGTTGTCCAAGATGTGATGAGGCTTGTCACTTTTAGGGATGACCGAGATACCCTGCTGGACATGGTACCTCAGCAGAACCTGGGAACAGACCACCGTCACAAACCAAGGAAAACACACACACACACACACACACACACACACACACACACACGCACGCACACATGCGCGCGCACACACACACGCACACACAAGCTGACACTGACCTGTGCGGGGCTGCGTCTGTGCTTCCTGGCTATTTCTCCAACAACTGGGTCCTCCAGGAGCTTGTGTGGATCAGTTTCCCCATTGACCCTTAGAGGGACAGAAATGTTTTGTCCAAAGTCAAAGTTAAAAGTCAAAGTGCCTTTATTGTCATTCCATTGCTAATAAACAATGCAACGAAATTGAGATACTGCTCCCTAAAAACAAACTATCACACTCACAGTTCACTCATGCATTTAACATTCTCATAATTACAACAATAAATAATGCTTGAAACAATATTACCTAAAAGTTAAATACAATATGTACGTAGCAATAATGGAAACATACTGAGCGATAAATATATAAGACCAGCTTTTACACACAGGGTTATTGCCACAAAATAACCTAAAATAACTTAAAATAACATCAGCAGTCTGTACGTGTTACATAAATCCATTCAAAATACGTACTGCTGCTGGGGAAAAAACTATGATTAAACCTGGTAGTCCAGGTTTCATGAGATCTGTACCGCTTTCCCGAGGGGAGCAAGTGAAAGAAATCATGGCCTGGATGAGTGCAGTCTTTAATGATGGCAGTAGCTCTGTTGAGGTACTGAGACCTGGAGATCTCTTCCAGAGAAGGGAGAGAACAGCCAGTGATTTTTTGAGCAGTCTCGATCACTCTCTGGAAGGCTTTGCAGTCTGTGGCTGAACAGCCCTCATACCAAACCGTGATGCCATATGACAAAATGCTCTCAATAGCAGAGCGATAAAATAAAACCAGCACCTGTGCATTCAGGCCGTTCTTCTTGAGGAGCCTCAGAAAGTGTAGACGTTGTTGAGCCTTTTTTTTTATCGTAGCTATGGTGTTAACTGCCCAGGTAAGGTTGTGAGAAATATGAACACCCAGAAACTTAAAAGCCTCCACCCTCTCCACACGCTCCTTGCCTATATATAGAGGAGGCGACTCACTGCTATGCTTCCTAAAATCAATAATGAGTTCTTTTGTTTTGTTTTTTTTGTATTCAATAGCAGATTATTATCTGAGCACCATCTCACCAGTTTCTGGACCTCATCTCTGTATGCAGACTCATCTCCTCCTGATGTGAGCCCCACTACTGTTGTGTCATCTGCAAACTTCACTATAATGTTTGTGGGATGAACAGGTATGCAGTCATATGTGTACAATGAATACAAAGTGGGGCTCAACACATAGCCCTGTGGCGAGCCTGTGTTAAGCATGACTGTAGAGGAGGAATGGGGTCCGAGTCTAATAGTCTGTATTCTGTTTGTTAGGAAGTCCTTAATCCAGCTGCAAGTGTGAGTAGGCAGACCAAGCTGAAGCAATTTGGTGATGAGAATGTTGGGAATAATTGTATTTAATGCCGAGCTATAGTCCACAAACAACATTCTTACATAGCTCCCCTTGTCTTCTAAATGGCTGAATGCCGAGTGGAGAGCTATAGCAATAGCATCTTCAGTGGATCTGCTCTGCCTGTAGGCAAACTGGTACCGATCAAAGTCTGGGGGGAGACTAGACAAAAGATGTTTCAATACCATTTTCTCAAAGCACTTCATAACAATGGGTGTTAATGCTACTGGTCGATAGTCATTCAGACTGCTAATAATATGTTTTTAGGCACAGGAATAATGACTGCAGATTTTAAACACTGTGGAACAACAGCTGCCTTGAGAGACAAGTTAAAAATGTCAGTCAAAACAGAGCATAGCTGATCTGCACATGCTCTGAGCACCTTTCCTGGCACTCCATCGGGACCAGTAGCCTTTCTCGGGTGAACTGCTCTCAGTGTCTGTCTCACCTCATGATCCTGCAGGGTAAGCACATCAGAGCTGGCATTCAATAACGTCAGTGGGTCCGGGCGAGGTGTATTTGCCTCAAACCGTGCAAAAAAGCAGTTCAGTTCTTCTGCCAGTGAGGCGCTGATGTCACTGGAAATGATGCTGCTGCCCTTATAGTTTGTGATATGGTGAAAGCCTTGCCATACTTGTCTCGAATCATTATCAGAAAAATGGTCCTCGACTTTCTTCTAATAGGCCTGTTTAGCCTCCTTAGTGCCTTTCTTCAGATTAGCCCGGGCGGTGCTATACAGATCTGTATCCCCTGACCTGAAGGCTGTATCACGGGCTCTGAGGAGTGCCTGGACTTCTTTTGTCATCCAAGGCTTCTGGTTAGGAAAAACCTTGATGCGTTTTTCAACAGTCACCTGGTTGATACAGTAGGTGATGTAGCATAATACAGTCTGTGTGTACATTTCCAGATCCTCATTCTTGAATAAATCCCATAGAGTGTTTGAAAAACAGTCCTGCAGCTGAGAAAGAGCTCCCTCAGGCCATGTTGTGATGTTCTTTATAGTAAGTCTCGCAGTTCTCCTGAGGGTGGTGTATGCTGGGATGAGGAGCAATGATAGATGGTCTGACAGGCCAAGATGTGGACACGGCACAGCTCTGTAAGCATGCTTCAGGTTCGAATACACCCGATCAAGATAATTCTTTCCCCTAGTGACACATTTCACATACTATGTGAAATTAGGCAGCACAGTTTTCAAGCATGCTTGATTAAAATCACCAGCTATGATGTGAACACCCTTGGGATAGGCCTGCTGCTGTTTATTTATTACACTGTACAAATGACTAAGAGCCACTTCAGTATTTGCATCAGTAGAAATGTAGACGGCTGTTATAATAACCACGGTCAGCTCTCTTGGAAGATAAAAAGGCCAACATAAAACTGACATTGTCTCTAGATCAGGAGAACAGTAAGTGTTAATAATACGACTGTGGTTAGTCCAAGTGTTGTGAAGAAAAATGCAGAGACTGCCCCCTCTCTTTTTACCGGATTCCGCTGTTTGGTCCATACAGTGAAGTGTGTGCTCTGGCAGTTGCACTGCAGCACCGGTGATCAGCGGGTGGAGCCAGCTTTCCGTTAACAACAGCACACAGCAGTCTCTCACAGTTTTACTAGTTGCCAGCTGTAGCTCTAGATCATCCATCTTGTGGACGATGCTTCTGGCGTTGGAGAGAAAAATGCTGGGTAGCGGAGGTCTATGCAGCTGTTTCTTTAGCCTTGCTAGCAGGCCCGACCAGCATCCCCGCTTTTGCTTTCTCTCCCTCCTCCGTCTGCGTCGCTTCCCAGGACCGACAACAATCCATGGTGATCCCGCTGGTCTACTGATAGCCTCCGGTATGTTTTGTGTGTTCTCAAAAACTGCTGTAACAGCAGACTTTTGTTGAAGTCCAATATTTATCAGCTCAGTACGACTGTACACAAATCCAGCTTCACACGGTCCAATATCCAAAAACAGCATACATACAAACAAAATTAGGGAGCAAAGAGCCACTGCGCAGACATGCGCCGCCATCTTCAAAAAGCTGAAAAGTCCAGCTATGACAGTTAGGTAACGTATATGTTGCACAGCTGTTAGTAGGAAGGACATTGTTTAAAATCAGTCCTTAGGCTGACCTTTTGCTATCGGAGTATAACACTCATGGTCTGTAGTTCATGTCCAGGGTCCTCATGTACAAATGGTACTTGTCATAAATCGCCCTTTCAGGTCAGGACAGAGGACATCAAATGCCAACTGTGAGTTTGCAGCATTTATTAACAAAAACACGAACACTATGCAAAACACTACATTTACATATAAGGAGATGAAGAGAAGCGCTGGAAGAGAACAGGACTCACGACTGATGGGAAGAGAAAAGCCTGGACGGACCCAGGCTGAGGCGCTCGGACATGCCGGGGGAAAAGAGACAAAAACAGATGGAGTCACAACTGAAAAGCAACGGGGCTTACACCTGGGGAAACGGGAAAAGGAATAATACTTGGACGGAGCACACCCGTTCACCTCTGCGGAAAATCACTTTCACTCAGAGTAACGGTTGATCACTCTGTGGAAGCGAACAGTAGGACTCGGCAATGGGAAATGTTGCCATGTCCTTAAATAGTTTTATGGGAAGATGAACCATGAATAACAGGTGTGGGTCACAAGAGTGGGGAAATAATCAAACAACAAGTGACAGCTGTGCAGCCCGTGAAACAGAAAATGGAAAGAACATAAACCCATGAAGTGCAAATAATACAATAAATACAAGATGATACACAAATACATAAACAAGACTACAATGACAAAACTAAGAATACAAGATAACTTATAAATGAACAGAGACAAATAACAATCCAGACAAAGTACAGAAATGCATGAAAACCTCTAAACTAAGATAATCATGGTAAACACGATAAACAGAGATGCAAACAAACAGAAGGACTTAAACTAAACTGGAAGCTGAGCACGGCACCCACCCGTGCGCAGATTCATGACAGTGCCCCCCCCCAAGGGTGGAACCCAGACACCCTGATGTAACATCAAAAAAGAAAAAAGGACCCACCAAAAAAGAAGACCCCCCCCAACAAGAAAAAATAACCCACCCCAGGAGGGAGAAGGGAGAACCCAGGTACAGAGGGACTGAAACAAACCAGAAAACAAGAAAGAATAACTCATGACCCACAACACTGTACAGCAGGTAGCAGTAGAAAACCAAAGAAACAGCGTAAAAATTAACACAGTTTAGGTGGTCTGCTAGAGTCCAAAGTCCACCTGATCATGAGTTGGAATGTGTCGGGTGGCCTCCCAGAGTCTCAAAGCCACCCAAGCAAAGGACGTAATCTGCTGGGTGGCCTCCCAGCATCCCTGAACCCACAGACTGCAGATCACAACACGCCCCCTCTTGGAGACGGCAGCTGGAACACGTGCTCCTTGCGGGCAACAGGGGCTGAGGCATGGGTCAAGTGGACTCATAGCAGGAGAATGTTGACCCCTGAAGATGACTGTTGGCCAGCAGCAACCTCAGACGGCGATGACAACTGACCAGCGAAGGAACCAGATGAATGGATGGCTGACCAAGGTGGCTGACCAGCAAAAGGACCAGATGAGGGGGATGACTGCTCAGCGAAGAGCCCATAATAACCTCCGGCGATGGCGGGGAACCCTCAACAACCTCAGGCGATGGCGGGGAACCCTCAATGACTTTGGGCAGAGACGGAGAACCCTCAACAACCTCGGGCGGAGATGGAGGACCCACGGCAACCTCGGGTAGCGGCAGAGGACCCACGGTGACCTCGAGCAGAGGCAGAGGACCCAAGGCGACCTCAGGCGGAGGTAGAGGACCCATGGTGACCTCTAACCGAGATGGATGACCCACAGTGACATCTGGCGGAGATGGAGGCTCAGAAAGAGAGGAAAAAGACACTGGTTCAGAGTCACCGGCAGCAGTGGAGCCCGGGGAGGAGAACTCAGGTGCAGCTGGCGACTACAACTGGTCCTCCCTACCAAGAGCCAAGCAAGATCTCTCTAATACAGTTTTAGTGAAAACAAAAAAGAGAACTTGCCTGAGCTCGAGCTCCATTGCCGTCCAGGACTCCGGTGAATTCGGCTGGGACGTCTCGACTCCGGACATCTGGCGCTCCAACCCCGGCACAGTCACCTCCTACAGGGAAGAAGAAAGAAACACTGGAGCATTACCGGCAGCAGTGGAGCCTGGCGAGGAGAGCTCAGGAGCAGAGGACATTCAATTCAATTCAATTTAACTTTATTTATATAGCGCCATTTCACAACAACAGTCATCTCATAGCACTACCAACTGTAGGGGGGAACCCCCACAGTTGCAGAAAGACATCTGCAACTGATTCTCCTCATCATGAGCCAGACAAAACTTCTCTAGATCTGCTGGTGTTAAAACAGAACAGAGTACTTGCCTGAACTCGAGCTCCACTGCTGTCCAGGACTCCGGCAACCCCGCTGCAATGACCCCAGCAGTGGGCATGATAGTGGATGCAGCCCAACAACCTCCAGGCATGGCGATTGACGCAGGTGGAGCTCCCGGTGTGGCGGCTAAAGCTGGATGTTGCCTCACCACTGATGCCAGCTCCCGTGCTGCTGAAACCAGGGGACACTCCTGTCAGCCCAAGTTTCAGGGTGCAGGTAGCATTTTTCTCCCATCCAGGAAGTGGCTGTGGGGCAGGAATGGAATCTTCCCGGGCCGTAGGCTCTTCCATCATCTGACTGCTCCATCCCAGGACCGGAGGACACTCGGGACACAGGAGGAGACATGGGAGAGGCAGGTGAGGAACCGGTGGCAGCAGCAGGCAGTGAGGACTCAGCTAACGTGGGCTGCAGATGCTGAGCCTCACCACCGGGAATAAGGCAAGACATTTCATTTTTATGTGCAAGAAAATGAGAACACACTTGTCTTATCTCCTGGGGTGCGTTGGTATCTGCTGCTGAATGACCTCCAGACGTGGTGACCAACACTGGGGGAGCTCCCAGCGTGATGGCTGATGCTGGAGGTTGCCTCACTGCTGGCGCAGAGACCCGTGCAGCTTAAGTCAGGGGACACTCTCTTGTTGGCTCAGTCTCCAAGGCACAGGGGGCACTCTTCTCTCTTCCAAGATATGGCTGCGGGGCTGGAACGGAATCTTCCAAGGCTGCAAGCCCCTCCGTCATCCGGTGGCTCTCTCCCGGGACCAGCGGACACACAGGACACACTGAGGAGGACACGGGAGAAGCAGGTGAGGGAAATATGACAGCAGCAGGCAGTGAGGACTCAGCTAAATTGGGCTGCTGTTGCTGTTTCTGCACCCGAGGGCGCTCTTTCATCAGCGCAGGTACAAACGGGAGGCAGCGAGGAACGTGGGCTGGGAACGGCTGCACCTGGGGACGTTTCTCCATCGGCACAGGTACAGCTGGAAAGGAGGTCTCCCTCAGCTCTCGCGGCATGTGTTGTGGGTCCGTAATGGCGAGGAGTAGGTCCATGAGACGCACTCCCAAAGTGTGGGAGTGTTGCATAACATCCGACATGATGTTATGCAACACTCCCACAGTCTGATTCTCCATCTCACTCAGCCCACAAACACTAAAGTCCGTGTGGACTGACATTCCTGCAAAAACCGGACTGAAACAAAAATACGGAGGGGAGAGAGAGAGAGAAAAAAAAGGCAAAACCCACAGTGGCTGGTGTCACACACAGGCCATGTCCTTCTGTCATAAATCGCCCTTTCAGGACAGGACTGAGGACACCAAATGCCAACTGTGAGTTTGCAATATTTATTAACAAAAACACTAACACTACATAAAACACTACACGTATGAATAGAATGTATGAATAGATGAAGAGAAGCGCTGGAGGACAATGGGGCTCACGACCGGTGGGAAGAAAACAGCTTAGACGGACCCAGGCTGAGGAACTCAGACACTCCGGGGGAAAAGGGACAAAAACAGATGGGGTCACACCCAAAAAGCAACGGGGCTCACGCCTGGGGAAATGGGAAAAGGAATAATACCTGGACGGAGCACACCCATTCACCTCTGCGGAAAAACACTTTCACTCAGAGTAACAGCTGGTCACTCTGAGGAAGTGAACAGTAGGACTCAGCAATGTTTCCCTTTGCTGTGTCCTTAAATAGGTTTATGGGAAGATGAACCATGAATGACAGGTGTGGGTGACAGGAGTGGGGAAATAATCAAACCACAATTGACAGCTGTGCAGCCCATGAAACAGAGTTTGACAGTCGGATGTGCACAGGGCACTGTCAAAATAAAAGCAGCAGAGTGAATAAATAATGCTACAGAAAATGGAAAGAACATAAACCCACGAGTTGCAAATAATACAATAAATACAAGATGATGCACAAATACATAAACAAGACAAAACTGAGAACACAAGATAACTCATAAACGAACAGAGACAAATAATCCAGACAAAGTACAGAAATGCATGAAAACCCCCAACTTAAGATAATCATAGTAAAACACGATAAACAGAAATGCAAACAAACAGAAGGACTTAAATTAAACTGGAGGCTGAGCACGGCACCCACCTGTGCTCAGAAACATGACAGTACTTACGCACCAAAACATGGCTTACGTCCTTTTCCATGGAAAATTTCAGATGTATCAAGAATGAAATAACCGTGGAAATATGCGTAGCCCCATGCCAACTTCATGGCTGGCATACGTACGTTTGTGCTATTATTGGTCTGTTGGCGACACTTAGAGGTGATGTTGGGAGACTGATAATGACATGAAAATTATTGTACACACCAGACACATGATGAACAAACATCCAAGTGTGTGCAATTAGACGAGTGGATATAAAAGCATGTGCAAAAAAGGGCAGAAAATGCCTCTAACAATTATGGCGTTGGCATTATTAGAGGATATTGCAAATCGCGCAGTGAGAAGAGAAAGGGCATTTAGAGGCAGAGAAGATTTTCTGGCTCAGGATGATGACTGGCTTGTCAGCCGGTTTAGGTTTCCACGGTCAGTCCTTGTGGAACTGTGCTCGGAGCTACAGCTCCTCTTGGAGTGTGACACAGTGAGAAGCTGTGCGCTGCCCCTCCCAGTGCAGGTGCTGACAACACTGGCAAAGCGACTGGGAATTTCCCAGTCAACCCTGAGCCGAGCTATGCCAGCTGTGTGGGATGGCGTTATCCGGCTGCCACCCAGGTACATCATATTCTCACACAATGCAGTTGAACAGGCCAACATCAAAGCGCATTTTGCAGCAAGAGCCGGTTTTCCTAATGATTCTAATGAACATGTGATGATGCCGAGCACGGGTCACTGCCGTGCTTTGGTCTCTTGGTTGCTACTCATTTTCTGTATATGTATTTGGTCTTGATTTTCTTCAATTATGGTTTGTGCTTTTATTTTGACAGCGCAGTTAGGTTACTTCCTCCTGTCAAATCTTTTCGGTTGTCACAGCTGTTTTATTGTCTTTAATTACTTTCTCACTCATGCATCCACACCTGATTCACATTTGAGTTTCCCCCTTATTATTATTTAAGCTCGCTTGCAGGGTTCATTCCTCGCTGCAACCTCACCCTATTCTCAGACAGGAATCCCCCCATCCTATCCTGTCTATTCTCAGCTCAGTACTCAGCCTCGCCTGTATAATTGTAAGTTACCTTTTGCGGTTTTCATTGATTGCATTTTTCTGTAAGTTTCCCTTCGTGGTTTTTCCGTTGTGTCTTTGTAATCTGTGAGTTGCCCTTTGTGGTTTATTTCTGTTCTTTATTATTAAATACGCAAACTCACAGCAGGCGAGTGGGGTCTTAATTTCTGCCCCGAGAGGGCCAATTATGACAGTAGGTCGCAGTCAGTAGACACCAGCGGCTGTGTGTTTGCTTTTTTCTTTCTTTTTTTCCACTCACTTTTTTCGTTGCTGGAGGGAGAGCTGACAGTATGTCTCAGCGTGCCAGGACTCAGCTTCCAGAAGGAGGTTGGCAGCCGGGGGCCCCAGCGTGGATGAACAGTGGGCAGCTCAATTCATCCAGAGCTATGTTTCTGAAGCCCTTGCCTCCCGCGGCCTGAAGAAGGTCCTGGAAAACGTGGTGGCAGCGGTCGGGATTGTGGAGGCGCATCCCGATTTAAGGGGTATCCTGAGTTCGCAAAACTATTGTCAACTGTCTCCACTCTCCAGCTGTCACTCTCTGGGTTGACGATAGGCTCGTTACCAGCCCATAGACGTCGCCTCCCAGTGCAGACCTCCACTCCTCCCCGATACATGGCCGTACCGAATCAGATGGAGGAGAGTCACCGGGTCCAGACGCCGCAAATCTCCTGCCATTACCCAGCCACAGGCCACCGGAGGAACTTCTCTGCCTCTCAGTCTGCAGCTTCCTCTTCGCCATGTCAAAAGGGTACCACTGCAGCTTCCGCCTCTAGGTTTTCCTTGCCGGCTGTCTCGTCAGCCCTCTCTTCCTGGGCTGTCGCTGTTCCCTTCTCCACCACGGCATCTCTTCCCGCTGCTGAGATTCTGGTTGTCTTCTCCCTGGCTCCGCCTGCCACTGTGTCTGCAGGGGCAGCTCCTCAACATTCCTCTGAGGGGTCCTCAACAACTGTAGTCATGGAGAGGGCTGATTTCAGACTGGCTGCAGCAGAAGACATTGGGCCCCGGGAACACAGGCAAGTGTTTTTTCCTTCTCCATCATTACCACATGAATTATCTTGCCTGATTCCCGAGGGTGAGGCTCAGACATTGCAGTACACTGAGTCCTCACCGCCTATTGCTGCCAAAAAGACTTCACCTGCTCTCTCCGTGTCATCTCCTATGCCCCCTGAGTGTCCGCCAGTCCCAGGATTAAGCTGCCGGACGATGGTGGAGCCTGCAGTCCTGGAGGTCCTGGTTCCAGCCCTGCAGCCACAATCTGGACAGAGCGAGAGCGCTGCCAAGGATCCGGAGCCTGCACCGACGATTGAACGTCAACGGGCTTCAGGCATACAGGATCCAGCACCAGCAGGGAACGGACCTCCTGTTTCCACACTAGGTGAGCCACCTGTGTGGGTCACGCCGCCTGGAGGTCCTAGGACTACACAAACCACCATGCCTGCTGTTGAGGCCGTAGCAGTAGAGGCAAAGTTGGATCTAAAGAGGAGCTGGCATGAGACAGCCCCATCTGGATCAACAGAGTCCAGGACGGCGGTGGAGCTTGAGCTCAGGCAAGTGCTCTTCTTTGTTTTCACGTTTTCTGTTTTGGAGAGATCTTTCCTGGCTCTTGGTGGGGAGGGCCAAGTGCAGCTGTTGGCTGCATGTGAGCTCACCTTGCCGGGCTCCACTGCCACCGGTGACCCTGATTCTGTTTCCTTGTCCTTCTTGTCAGATCCTATCCTCAGGGTCACCAAGGGTCATCTAACATCGCCAGAGGTCTCTGTGGGTCCAGCTTTGTCGTCCAAGGGTGCTGTGCTCCTTCAGCTGAAGTCTTCGTGGGTGCAGCTGCGTTCCAGTTTGGGTCTACCGTGGGTACAGCTACGTATCAGTCCGGGGCCACCGGGGGTGCCGCTACACCTCAGTCCAGGGCCACTGGAGGTGCTGCTACGCCCCAGTCTGGGGCCACTGGGGGTGCCGCTACATCCCAATCGGGGGCCAACGAGGGTGCCGCTATTCCCCAGTCCGGGGACACCGAGGGTGCTGCGCCTATGCCCAAGGTCGCTGCGGGTCCCCACTCTACATCTGTTCCATCATGGTTCCTTCTCTGTCATTCCCTTCATAGGGTGTCCATCTCCTGGCTTTGGGGGTCCGCGGTAAGCAAGGATTCCAGCTGCCGCCTCGGGGGGGAGGTGTGTGGTTCTCCACGACCTGTTGGCCTGGAGATGCGGGGAGACTGCCTGACAAACTCTCTGGGTTGCTTGGGTGGCTTCTGAATTCTGTTAGACCACCTGATAAACTCTCTCGTCCATTTTGGTGGTTCACGCGACCTGGTAGGCCACCCGACCTTTTCCACCTGATGGTCGGGTGGAGCCGGGACTCTAGAAGGCCACCTGAACTGTTTCCTTGTTTACCCAGTATTGCTTGGTTTTCTTAACACCTTATTTTGTTAGTGTTGTGGGTCATGTGTATTTTGTTTCGTTTTGTTTGTTTTTGTGTCTCTCCCTCCAGGCCTGGATCCCCCACCACCCTCATGGGGTCTGTTTTTGAGGTTATTCCTGTTGGGGGTGTCATGGATCCACCCCTTAAGGGAGGGGCACTGTCATGATGCCGAGCGTGGGTCAGTGCCGTGCTCGGGTCTCTTGTTTGCTACTCATTTTCTGCATATGTATTTGTTTGTGATTTTCTTCCGTTATGGTTTGTGCTTTTATTTTGACAGCACCATTAGGTTACTTCCTCCTGTCAAATCTTCTCACTGGTTGTCACCACTGTTTTATTGTCTTAATTACTTTCTCACTCGTGCATCCACACCTGATTCACATTTGGGTTTCTTCCTTATTATTATTTAGCTTGCTTGTGGGATTCATTCCTCGCTGTGACCTCACCCTGTTCTCAGACAGGAATCCCCCCGTCTGACCCCTGTCTATTCTCAGCTCAGTACTCAGCCTCGCCTGTTTAACTGTAAGTTACCTTTCGTGGTTTTCATTGATTGCATTTTTCTGCACGTTTCCCTTCGTGGTTTTTCCGTTGTGTCTTTGTGATCTGTAAGTTGCCCTTCGTGGTTTATTTCTGTTCTTTATTATTAAATACACAAACTCACAGCAGGCAAGTGGGTGACATGTTTGCACAAAAACCCAAATGCAGACACAGACTCGATTATAAATCACAATGATCTTTATTAATGAAGTGAATGTGTGTGAATGAGTGGATGAGTGTGCAGAGTGGGAGAAAACTTGCAACCCTGCGGGGAGAGAGGAGAGAGGGAGTTAATAACAGTTCAGCAACGGTGGGTTGAATGGACAGAGTAATAAAGAATCTTACGGAGCACAGGAGTAGCTGAAGCGTCGAAGAGAAGCTTAGTCCACTTCGTGTTCCCAGAGTCCGCTCGTGAAGTGCTGTGTACGTGGAGGTGATGATGTAGCAGGTGCTGCCGCAGCTGAAAGGTGAGAGGGAAGAGTGAGTCCGGTGAGAGGAGGCACTTCCTGAGCAGGGAGTGGAAGCGACCTCCAGCTCACGGGGAGGAAATCGGTCCGCCGCCTGGAACAGAAGTCGTCCGCCGCCTACAGCAGAGGTAAGTCTGATTGTACACAAGGGAGAGAGGAGGAGAGCAGTAGGAGATGAAATATCAAAAGATGCTAGCTTACTGCTGAGTTGGGGAGGCAAAGCTCCCAGACGAACAGGTGCAGAACGATGAGAGGAAGGGAGGCAAAACTCCTAGTAGGTGAGAAGGGCGAGTCAGGACGTGAGTGGCTTCACCCAAGGAGCGTTGACGTTTCCGTGCAGGAGTGCAGGAATCCACTCCTAATAAAGGGTGCCTAATTGGAGAGAG
Organism: Pholidichthys leucotaenia; assembly: GCA_020510985.1. NCBI lineage: Eukaryota > Metazoa > Chordata > Actinopteri > Cichliformes > Pholidichthyidae > Pholidichthys > Pholidichthys leucotaenia. Next base: position 225,465,292 of record CM035840.1, read on the forward strand.
TAGGTGTTAGAGCAGGCGCAGCTGAGGATGATAATTAGTGAACAGAGACACACAGTGCAGATCACTACAGTACCCCCCCCCCCCCCCCCCCAAGGGACGCCTCCTGGCAGCCGACTCAGCCTGCCGGGGTGAGTTCGATGGAAGTCCCTGATGAGCTGTCGATCGAGGATGAAGGATGATCGCACCCAGGATCTCTCCTCCGGACCATACCCGGTCCAGTCCACCAGGTATTGGAGACCCCGGCCCCGGCGTAGTACATCCAAGATGCGCTTGGTCTTGTGGGTCAGACCACCATCGATCATAACTGGAGGGGGCGGCGGCTTGAGTTTGAGGACAGAGAGGACTTGAAGAAACCAGCTTTACCTGGGAGACATGAAAGGTAGGACAAATACGCATGGTAGGGGGAAGAGACAGGGGGACAGCAACTGGGTTGACAATGTGAGAGATGGGAAAAGGACCAATTAAATGGGGAGAAAGCTTCTTGGGCTCAACTTTCAAATTAATGTTCTTAGTAGATAGCCATACCTTTTGTCCAACCCGGTCGGGCGGAGCCAGGGTCCTCCGACGGTTGGCAATTTCAGAATTGCGACCAGCGGTGCATTGGAGAGTGGCCTTGGGTGCAGCTCCAGCATGGCGGTATCAGGGGAGAACTGCCTGGAGAGCACATCAGGTTTGGTGTTCTTGGAACCCGGGCGATAGGTGATGGAAAAGTTGAATCTCCTGAAGAACAGAGACCAGCAAGCCTGCCTGGAATTCAGACGCTTGGCCGTACTAAGGTATTCCAAGTTCTTGTGGTTGGTCCAAACCACGAATGGCAGTGAAGCCCCCTCCAGCCAATGGCGCCACTTCTCCAAGGCTAGCTTGACGGCTAGCAACTCCTGATCCCCCACATCATAAGTCCTCTTGGCCGGAGACAGACGTCTAGAGAAGAAGGCGCAAGGATAGACCTTGTTATCCGAGGGGAAGTGCTGAGACAACACCGCCCCAACTCCGAAATCCGATGCGTCCACCTCCACCAGGAACCGTAGGGACCGGTCTACCTGGGCCAGGATGGGGGGGGGGGGGGACAAGATTTCAGTTCAGAAAACGCCGCCTCAGCCTCATCAGACCAACGGAAAGGAACCTTAGTGGAGGTGAGACGGGTGAGTGGCAGGGCAGTCAAACTGTAATTGCGGATGAATCTGCAGTAAAAATTGGTGAAACCCAGGAACTGTTGTAGCTGCTTAAAGGAAGAAGGGACCGGCCACTCCACAACAGCTTTAAGCTTACCCAGATCCGCTCGAACCTCCTTATAGCCGATGATGAATCCCAGGAAGGTGGTGGACGAGGTATGGAATTCACACTTTTCTGCTTTGACGTAAAGTTGATTTTCCAGCAGCCGCTGAAGGACCCTACGAACATGTACCCGATGCTCTCAAGAGAAGGAGAAAAGATGAGGCTGTCATCCAAGTATACAAAAACAAACAAACCTAGGAAGTCCCTCAGCACGTCATTAATGAGCCTCTGGAACACAGCCGGCGTGTTGGTGAGTCCAAACAGCATCACAAGATATTCAAAATGGCCACTAGGAGTGCGGAAAGCCATCTTCCACTCATCCTCCTCCTTAATCCGGACCAGATGGTAGGCATTGCGTAGGTCAAGCTTAGTGAAGACAGAGGATCCCTGGAGAGAATCAAAAGCAGAATTAATCAGGGGAATTAATCAGGAGTGCAGGAATCCACTCCTAATAAAGGGTGCCTAATTGGAGAGAGCAGGTGTGAGAGTAGACGCAGCTGAGGATGATAATTAGTGAACAGAGGCCCACAGCGGGGCTCACTACAGTGGGGTCTTAATTTCTGCCCTGAAAGGGCCAATTATGGCAAAATAGCATTGTGGGGAACAAACTACAAGCTGGCACTGTATGGGTGGGTGGCTTCTTGGTGAGTAAATTAATGTAATTGTCCTAATAATAACCCACCTCATACACAACGCACCTGTGCGCCTCCAAATATCATCCTGTCTTCAAGGCTTCATTACAAGTCAGTGGTTTGAGTAAGTGACTTTCTTTTTTTGCTGATTAAACTACAGTTTCACAGCATTCTACCAAACCCCCAATTGCCTCTGTGTGTACAGTAGTTTTGTCAATAAACACATGCGTAAAGTTTGAAATGCAACAGTGTCACCCTTTCCGAGACTCATTTCATTCATTTAGTAGTGTGTGTAATCCATGTAAGTTGTACGGTATATAACTATAAAGGATGTGATTTGCATTTTGGACATATAATATGTACTTTTTGAATCTAATATGATCTGCTTTCAACTGACAGGTGACCATGGCTACCCACTAAATAGGTTCATATTGTCTTCTTTTTCATGACTGTTTTCTTTTAATTCAACCAGCTGATCCACCTGAATGGTCACAAATCACAGTGGTCAGCTGACACTTCTGAGGACAACTGCAGATGTTAGTTGAAACATGTCGAGGTTAAATAAACATCTCATTCTCATCCCTGTCTGAATAAAGGAAAACAGTTAAATAATCTTATAGGGCTGTGAGCAGACTATTGAATTACCTGTATCTGGCGCTAATGCTGGAAGACAGCATGCTAAACAAAACGTTTTTACGTGCCTCTACCTCATTCAGGAGTGCCTCCAACTCACAGTCCATGAAATTCCATTAAATCCATTATTTTTACCATGGATACAGGAGAATCAAACGTGCAGGGCTTGTATATATCTATTTGCATATCTATATGCATATAATTGCATATTCAAGTGGAGGTGTGTCAAGGGAGGAGTCCGGTATTTCCTCAAGTGCGTTCAATTTCAAGTAGATTGGGATGTACAAAGGAAATTTGCTTGGATTCCTGCGTACGCACTGCTTCTGCCATATGCAGTGCCCCTTCGGGGCAGGAAGGACAACCCAAGCGCCGGATAGTGTTATGCATTTATTAACCAAAAGACGAAACAGTTTAAAATGATGACAGAGATATGAAAAGTCCAAAACAGGGAAAAACTTACAGGATATGCCTCGGAGCAAAGAAAAACTCCGGAGGAGTGAGCAGCACATACAGAGAAGTTCACAGGTGAAATTCCAAAGCACATGAGCACCAACAATGGAGCTGCACTGACCCAGTGCCACGGCAGAACTTAAATACCAGTGAAGTTAACACAAATGAGTACCGGTGTGGGCACACATGAGCAGTCAAGAGAAGCACAACAATATTTGGAATCAGCTGATACATGAGGGAGGAGCGGCTGGATTGACAACTTGACAGGCGATGCCCCCAGCAGAGCCAAAACCCGGAAATCGCCCGACAGCTGTCAACCCAGAGAAAAGAACAAACATACTCACAGCAAACTGAAAACAAATACAAATAGCCATGGATCTAAAAACAATTACAAAACAAGACATGGCCAAAAATCACAGAAACACAACTGGAGAAAAATGAGGCAGAATAGCACAATAAAACAAGAAAGAAATAAATGTACAGGAAAAGCCACGAGCCTGGGTCCAGCAGGAATCCAAGCCCCAGCTCGTGACAGTTTCATACATCTGGATTTTTTTTTTCTTACGGTGTTTTCTAGATTTAAACGTATGTCATCTTTCAGTAGGAAATCCACGCAAGTTTTTGTACATGAGGCCCCTGGTCACAGCAATCTTTCCTACATGTCTGTCCCCCTGACATGTCCCTGTCTCTCTGTCTTCACTATCACTATTGAATGAATCCTTTTCTCCAAAGAAGAATGTGCGATTTGGTTTTAGAGATCTGCCATAGAATCCTGTCACTTTTTCAATAATTCAGCAGCATCATGACTTCACTTCCTTGAATGAAGGAAACTGTACTAAGGCCTGATTTTATTAACCCTTCACTGGAAATGTTAATGCTCACCCAGGTTTACAGAGATTGAGCTTTATAGAGTCTTAATGCAGACAATGTTTGGTTAGTTCTGAGGCTGTGAGAATTATATTTATGCATGTTAAACTGGCAAATGTTAAATCTTACATTTCTGGAGGTCTCGCAGGTGAACCAAATGGGCTGTAGGCAGTGAGGGCGATGTTCTTGGACTTACAGAACTCAATCATGTCTGTCTGAACCAGGTAGGGATGCAGCTCCACCTAAAATTGACAGCGTATGACAACAACGTCCAGTTAATGCTACTGCTCCATGTTTGACTGTCATTTACTCAGAGGTAGATGAAATGCCTAAGTACAGCTGCTCCGACAGAAAAGGTCCAAATTTTATTCTAGATTTTCCTAAAAACCTCAGTAGAAAAAAGAAAAGTTCTCTTTTTTCCGAAAGGCAAACTAGTTTTTAGCTCTTTCTGGCAAAGCCAAAAAGACCTAATGTGGTGTCGGAGTGTCCATCTGTCCGCCTGTCCATCCATCTATCCACATTTCATGAAAATTACTACTTTTTCTGGGCAATATCCCCAGTGTTCATCAAACTCATGTACAATGATAGTCAGGTGGGTCTGTATATAGACTGCTGTCAAGGTCAAAGGTCAGGAGATCTGGGTACTCTCAGGGTGATCTCATCAGGCTGGAATAAGCTACTCTTGTCAATGACAGTCTGGTATAGGATGCAGTAGGAATAGTAATATAATAGCAGTAATATCACTGTAGTTGGTGGTTACTTTATATACGCTTCCATTAGGTAACATTATTAGAAAACATTCCATAAATTCCCATTGTTATGCAGATGACACAATTATATTTGTCAATGAAGCCAGATGACAGTAATCATCCATCCATCTTCTTCCGCTTAATCCTTTTCGGGTTGCGGGGGGCTGGAGTTAGCCAAAATAAAGGCTTGTCTTAAGGAAATCAGAGCTTGGATGACTTGTAATTTCTTGCTATTAAATTCAGATAAGCAGGGCTTGAGATTAACACCCGCCCACCCGCCACTGGTGGGTAGATTTTGGCAGTGGTGGGTAAGGCAGTGACTCCTACTAGCCACTTTGGCAGGTTGTAGTTTTCTTAGACAGCATCTAAAAATAAATAAAATAAATCCTATCTGCAACGTGAGACTACAAAACTACAACTCCCAGAAGCACTATCAACACACAGTGTACGCTCATTGGGCCACTGTCACCATGGACGGAGTCGGGGTGGACCTCTGTAAAGCCACCGACAGTCTGCTCCGCGGGTCGGTTTCCTGTCCTGTTCCAGTTCACACCACAACCCGGTGGGAAGAAATGCTGTGGTGGATGGCGGCTTCTCACCAGTGTCTTAAGGAAATCAAAGCTTGGATGGCTTGTAATTTCTTGCTATTAAATTCAGATAAGACTGAAGTCATTGTAGTTGGTCCAAAAAAACCTTACAAATACCTTTCCAAATCAAACTTTTAGTTTGGATGTGGTTACTCTTTCTCTTAATAGTTCTGTGAGGAACCTTGGAGTTATTTTTGATCAAGATCTGTTTTATAATTCACACATTAGACTTGTTTCTAAGACTGCCTTCTATCATTTGCGTAATATTGCCAAGATTAGGAGCATCTTGTCTCAGAGTGATGATAAGAAACTGATCCACGCTTTCGTTAGCTCTAGATTAGATTATTGTAACTATTTATTATCAGGCTGTTGTAAAACATCTTTAAAAAGTCTTCAGCTGATCAAAAATGCTGCACCAAGAGTTTTAACAGGTACTAGAAAGAGAGATCATATCTCTCCGGTTCTGGCCCCCCTTCACTGGCTTCCCACAGAATTTAGAATTAAGTTTAAAATCCTTCTTCTGACTTACAAAGCTTTAAATAATCAGGCCCCTTTCTATTTAAAAGATCTGACACTACCCTATTATCCTAACAGAGCACTACGCTCCCAAAATGCTGGATTACTTGTAATACCTAGAATCTCCAAAAGTACAATGAGAGGCAGAGCCTTCAGTTATCAAGCTCCTCTCCTCTGGAACCAGCTGCCAATCTGGATTCGGGAGTCAGACTCGATCTCTGTTTTTAAGAATAGGGTTAAAACCTTCCTTTTTGATATAGCCTATAGGTAGGGTGGGATCATGTGCCCATGAACCCTCCCTTAGTTATGCTGCTCATAGGTTTAGAGAGCCGGGGAACCTCCAACAATGCACTGGGCTTCACTCTTTTCTTCACTCTCAATGAAATATTTTTGCTGGTCATTAACAGCTGTTTGTTCTCTCCCATAGATTGAGACCCCATCGTGCTGTTTGTGCTCTACATGTCTGTTCTTTTCTTCCTCTCTATCCCCTCACCCCCCAGCCAGTCGCAGCAGATGACTGCCCCTCCCGGAGCCTGGTTCTGCTGGAGGTTTCTTCCTGCTAAAAGGGAGTTTTTCCTCTCCACCGTCACCAAGTGCTGCTCACAGGGGATCGCCTGATTGCTGGGGTCTTTCTGCAATTGTGGGGGTTTTCTCTACAGTTGAAAGTGCTATGAGATGACTGTTGTTGTGAAATGGCGCTATATAAATAAAGTTGAACTGAATTGAATATTAAGCCCAGAGCAGAGCCAGACTCTGTTGCCATTTCTCCAGACTGGTTCCAAAGTGAACTTGTCATGGAGAAGCAGACGGCAGCTGGCAGAACCCCCCCCCCCCACTCCAGCTCTCAAGTAAGTCCTTTAAATATGTATTTTTAATGTGCTGGTCCAGGGGTGTCAAACATATGGCCCGTGGGCCATAAAAAAAAGGCCCACCAGTGGGGTCCAAATTTTTTTCTGTGACTTTACAGCTTTATCTCTAGTAAATTTTTGACTTTTTCGACTGATTAGATTAGTTTGTGTAAATCTGAGACATTTTTCTCTGTAAGATGAGACCTTTTTCTCATCAGTTTTCTTTTTCTTCTTTTTTTTGATGAGAACAAGGGGGGCTTGATTTCAAGGGCCAAGGGGAAGGGGTAGAAATTAGAATTGGGATGGACCCCAAATCTACCCGTAGTTCACTCTCACACTGCAAATATTTTTCTTGACTATTTTACAGTATTTATTGCTGCTAATAACTACTTAACTCTTGGCAGCCACCTTGTACCGCATACACCATATCCGGACTCCCCTCATTCAGTGTACCATAACTCTTTGAGCTTTCATTCTAGCGCACTCACTTCAATGGATTCTGAAAGCCGAGACATTGCCCTTTCCATTGATATATGATACATTATGGTAATCCCGGAAGTGACATCATACAGTGCACTGAGACACACTGGGATCTCCTGATTTTTGTCAGAGCGTGAGCGTGCTTCATGAGGACGGACGCAACATCAACACGTGAGTTTATTGTGTATTTTTGCTGTGATTTAGGCATTTTTACCCAGCAAATAATAGTTTATCGTAGTAAATAGTAGTTTTAGTAGTGATTGTGAGAGTTTTGGAGTGTTTTTTATTGTTATTTGCTTCAAGAACGGAGGAGAAAGGAGCGAACTCAACAGCGTGAATTTGTGTATTTTTGCTGTAAATAACAGTTTAGCACAGTAAATAGTAGTTTTAGTATTGATTGTGAGAGTTTGGGAGATTTTTTTTTTTATTGTGCTTTTATTCTTATTTTCCGTGTTTTTCTAGTGCACGTGTCTCCAATTGTATTCCATTGTGTTTTTGTTCACGGGCTTTTCAACTGTAGCACGTTTTTTTATAGATTGTGTAAATATAGTTTAGCATAGTAAATAGTAGTATTAGTTTGTATTTTTTATTGTGTTTTTTTATTATTATTTGCAGGTTTTTTCTGGACCACTCGTCTCCTATTGTTACATTTCATTGTTCTTTTGTTCGTTGATTTTTACACTGTAGCAGGTGGTTTTTATAGATTTCATTGATTTTTTTTTTAGCTAATTTCTAAACAGGTAACAGATACAGTGACATCTAAGAAAATGTTCAGAAGATCAAGTAGAAAGCGTAAAGCTCTTTGTAGACTCATGGAAGAAGAGGATTCTCATAAAGAGACGGGAGTGCTGTCCCAGCAAGAATAAGTTTTATTCCCAGGTTTATTACAATAATTTTTTTCAATTTCTAGTGTATTTTTCTCTCATTAGCTTTGTCTCAAATTGCTTTATCACTATATGTTACTTTTCCTGTGTTATATTTATTACTAGGTAACAATAGGTAACTACAGGTACATCTCAAAAAATTAGAATATCATGAAAAAGTTTCATATTTTTGGTCACTCATTTCAGAAAGTGAAACCCATATATTATATAGATTCATTACACAGAGAGTGATATATTTCAAGTGTTTATTTTAATTTTGATGATTATGGCTTACAGCCCATGAAAACCCCAAATTCAGTTTCTCAAAAAATTAGAACACTACATAAATTTAATTTTAAAAAATAGTTTTTTAATAGAAATGTTGGCCGACTGAAAAGTCTGTCCATGTACCACTCAATACTTGGTCGGGGCTCGTTTTGGATTAATTACTGTATCAGTGTGGCGTGGCATGGAGGTGATCAGCCTGTGGCACCGCTGAGGTGTTGTGGAGGTCCAGGTTACTTTGATAGTGACCTTCAGCTCGTCTGCATTGTTGGGTCTGGTGTCTCTCATCTTCCTCTTGACAATCCTCCATAGATTCTCTATGCGGATGCTCTATCTGTAGGCCAGAGGGGTGGCCTACAGATAGAGCATCCGCCCACATCCAGGAGGTCAGGGGTTCATACCAAATTCAAAAATGGCACGTTCTACCTCAGCTCAGCATAATGGAATGGGGAAAGAATGTGCTTGTTGGTTACCCAGCCACAGGGAGAAGCACAGGTCAGTGTACTCCATGTGGGACTGCAAGCAAGTACCACCAACCCAAACCAAAACCCCAAACATGAGAAACAACCTGCACACCCCCAGACCTTTGGTGTCCTTCAGACTGGTGATTTTCAGTGCTGCCAGCTGCTGCGTGCGGTGATCCAGTGGTTCATCTGGCTTTGAGGAGGATGAAGCGAAACAGTCAGCAGGGTGACTGAGCAGCTCTTAGTACCCTGCTGGAGCTTTGTCTGGAGGGAGCCGGTGGCAGCTGGCCAATGACAATCTCCAGCAGCCTGGGAGGACTGCTCCCATTGACACAGTGATGACGGCTGAGTTGAGCACATGCGCTGAAGATGGATGTGACTGACTGAATGAACACTGACTGGTAACTTAGCCCGTTTGGCTAATTTTCTCGTGGCTGTACAAAGAATTGCACAAATATTCTGCTCCAGGTGCTATTAGAGTTTGGAAGTAAATTCATGGGCCACTGCAGATACTTTGCTTTATCATTTTTCAGGTTAAATAGAAACAGAAGTGATTGAACCCTGAGGTGGACCTTAAAGAATAAATGTACAGCACCTGATTAACAGCAGGAGGAACCCTGCAGAGAGCCAGGAGCCTCTGGAGCTGCAGGATACTGAAGTTGGACACGCCGATGCTCCTCACTTTCCCCGAGGCCTGCAAGGCTTCCATTCCCTAAAAATACAACCACAGGTCTGCCTCCATCACATTGGACTACAGCACACACACCCATCATGCACACTATTTATTGGGAAACCTACAAACATTAAAACATTGTCCAAACGCTCATTTATGTTTCATCTTTTAACGCCAGATGAACTCTAGTTTGGATGTGAATACCATCAAATTAAAGCTGAGAGTCTAACCTTTAAAAGCCCATATTGATTATATACAGTGGGTCTGGAAAGTCTTCACAGCGCTTCACTTTTTCCATATTTTGTTAGCTTACAGCCTTATTCCAAAATGGATTAAATTCTTTTTTTCCTCAAAATTCTACACACAATACCCTATAATGACAATGTGAAAAAAAGTTTTTTAGAGATTTTTGCAATTTTATTAAAAATAAAAACTAAGAAATTACATGTACATAAGTGTTCACAGCCTTTGCCATGAAGCTCATAATTGAGCTCAGGTTCATCCTGTTTCCACTGATCATCCTTGAGATGTTTCTACAACTTAACTGGAGTCCACCTGTGGTAAATTCAGTTGATTGGACATGATTTGGAAAGACACATACCTGTCTATATAAAGTCCCACAGTTGACAGTGCATGTCAGAGAACAAACCAAGCATGAAGTCAAAGGAATTGTCTGTAGACCTCTGAGACAGGATTGTCTCGAGGCACAAATTTGGGGCAGGGTACAGAAAAATTTCTGCTGCTTTGAAGGTCCCAATGAGCACTGTGGCCTCCATCATTGATTTAATGGAAGAAGTTTGGAACCACCAGGACTCTTCCTAGAGCTGGGCGGCCGTCTAAAGTGAGCAATTGGAGGAGAAGGGCCTTAGTCACGGAGGTGACCAAGAACCCAATGGTCACTCTGTCTCCAGCATTCCTCTGTGGAGAGAGGAAAACCTTCCAGAAGGACAACCATCTCTGCAGCTATCCACCAGTCATGCCTGTATGGTAAAGTGGCCAGACGGAAGCCACTCCTTAGTAAAAGGCATATGGCAGCCCGCCTGGAGTTTGCTAAAAGGAACCTGAAGGACTCTCAGACTATGAGAAACAAAATTCTCTTATCTAATGAGACAAAGATTGATTGTTTTGTTGATTGGCGTGAATGCCAGGCGTCATGTTTGGAGGAAACCAGGCACCGCTCAATCACCAGGCCAATACCATCCCTACAGTGAAGCATGGTGGTGGGAGCATCATGCTGTGGGGATGTTTTTCAGCAGCAGGAACTGGGAGACTAGTCAGGATAGAGTGAAAGATGAATGCAGCAATGTACAGAGACATCCTGGATGAAAACCTGCTCCAAAGCGCTCTTGACCTCAGACTGGGGCGACGGTTCATCTTTCAGCAGGACAACAACCCTAAGCACACAGCCAAGATATCAAAGGAGTGGCTTCAGGACAACTCTGTGAATGTCCTTGAGTAGCCCAGCCAGAGCCCAGACTTGAATCCAACTGAACATCTCTGGAGAGATCTGAAAATGGCTGTGCACCGATGCCTCCCATCCAATCTGATGGAGCTTGAGAGGTGCTGCAAAGAGGAATGGGCCAAACTGCCCAAAGATAGGTGTGTCAAGCTTGTGGCATCATATTCAAAAACACTTGAGGCTGTAATTGTTGCCAAAGGTGCATCAACAAAGTATTGAGCAAAGGCTGTGAATACTTATGTACATGTGATTTCTTAGTTTTTTTATTTTAATAAATAAGCAAAAATCTAAAAAAAAAAAAAAAAAACTTTTTTCATGTTGTCATTATGGGGTATTGTGTGTAGAAAGTGTAGAAAAAAATTAATTTATTCCATTTTGAGATAAGCTGTAACATAAAAAAATGTGGAAAAAGTGAAGCGTTGTGAAGACTTTCCAGATGCACTGTAACTGTATCTTGAATATGTTTAGGTAAACAGATAAAATAACAAAACTTGTCAGTGTCCATATATATAGATGAACCTAACTATATACAGTATACTCAGCAGGTGAAGGGGTAGAGGGAGTGGACCCCCCATATCTAAACCAGATGTAGACTTGGTGGCGCACAAGCTTCATGGCCATCACCAACAGTCCATAGATGATGTTCTGCTTTGACATCTGGTTCTCATCTGCTCTGATACTGACTCCAGAGTCATGCTACAGGTCAAAGTTCAACTTTACAGTGTTTTAAGAAAAAAGTCTAAAGAGTTATTTTTAAAATGTTATTTATTTTTTTTCTGGAGGGGCAGCTCAGACAAAAACTTCAAATAGGCTGTTGCCCGGACAACAACAGCCCATAGCTGTGCCTTGAAGGTGAACCTGTCATCATCTTTCTTTGTGGCCCACCTGTGTCCTCCACCCGTCTCCATGGCTGCAGCAAAGTCACAGCCCTGACCAAGAGTTATCGCTGATGATGTCATCAAGACGAGACGGGTGCTGCTAAACCAGTTCTGATCATCCAACAAACAAAATGATTTCAATGTGATCCACCACTTCTGCCTCGGCTGTGTAACCAAAAAGTATCTGAACATTTTCAGTTTGTCTTGGCTGTTGTTTGTGCAAAGGAATACTTGCCGAGTAGTCACAGATTGATTTCTCCTTGGTGCTGCCATCAAAAATTCAGCAGAGGCAAACTGGAAATTCACAACTAAAGTCCCACCTGGGGAATCGGAACAACAGCAAACAATGACCCTGGCTTCATAGTCATGAGTAAATCGATTATAACCAACTTTCTGGAGTTACCTGATTATTCAAACTGTCATGTAAACAGAGTAATCCGATTACCTTTATCGGTTTACTCCAGTTATTGGATTACTCGTGACCATGTAAACAGGGTCAAAGGCTCATTAACGGTTTATGAGAAAACAGATTTTGACCATGTTTATATGGTCACGAGTAAACTGATTACTGGAGTAAACCAATAAAGGTAATGAACAGCTTATGGTATTTACATGCACTGAGTAAACGGTTTACTGGGCAAATAAACTAGGTGTGTTAATCTGTTTTCTCATAAACTGTTAATGAGCCTTTGACCCTGTTTACATGGTCACGAGTAAACCGATTACTGGAGTAAACCAATAAAGGTAATCAGATTACTCTGTTTACATGACAGATCCTGTTTACATGGTCACGAGTAAATCGATTATAATCAACTTTCTGGAGTTACCTGATTATTCAAACTGTCATGTAAACATAGTAATCCGATTACCTTTATCAGTTAAAGACCCTGTTTACATGGTCATGAGTAAACCAACAATCAGCTTTCTGGAGTTACCTGATTATTCAAACTGTCATGTAAACAGGGTCGAAGGCTCATTAATGGTTTATGAGAAAACAAATTTACACACCTAGTTTATTTGCCCAGTAAACCATTTACTTAGTGCATGTAAACATCATAAGCTGTTTATTACCCTTATCGGTTTACTCGTGACCATGTAAACATGGTCTGGAGAGTCTATCAAAAACCCAGTAAGCAAACAGATTGATACACTATTCCACGATTGTGATTTCATCTGTGAAATAAGCAAGTTACTGGTGGATTCTTTGATTGAACCGATTAAGAAGGTCATCACTGACTCCATTATGGAATCTGTAAAGGACTCCCCGAGGTATGCATTTCAAAACAAGTTTGGAAAACTTGATGAACTAACAAAAAAGTACGATTTGGAGGACACTTTAGATGAACAAGAGCAGTACTTGAGGCGAAACTGTCTTGTTTTTGGTGTTCCAGAAAATGACCGTGAAAACACAAATGATGATTAACAATCTAAACATTGAGGTACAGCTTGGTGAAACTGAAAGGAGCCATCGCCTTGGACCCAAACCCAACTACAGAAAAGACAAACCAAGGGAAATCATTGTTAAGTTTGTGCAATATAACGTCAGAGACAAAGCCTACAAAGCGAAAAAACGGCTTAAGAGATCAACACTAAAGATGCACATTCTGTAGAGTCTAACAGCCAAGAGGGTGAAACGAGAATAGGCTGTCCCGAGTATCTTGGCAAGTCTATACAGGGTTTCTCAGAAATGGATACAACAGAACCAAATAAAGAACCAGCAGATATAAAATGCTTGTTGAAACAATTCATTATTTCCATTTTGTCAAAGACAGGATCAGAATTCTTTAAAACATGGGCAGGTAGAGAGCATGGAGATTGATTTACAGATACTGACTTAAGAACTTTCAAAAATTTGCGAGGATTATTTAGGTTTTCAGTGGTGACAGACAAATAATATTCTGATTTGTCTTTTTTGATCAGAAATGAACACTTGTTTCTTAACTGTCTGAAAATAAGCCAGTCAGCAGAAGGACCTGTTTTCCTTGCCTTAGCCCAAGCCAATTTACACTCATGTACACACGTGGACAAAATTGTTGGTACCCCTCTGTTAATTTTTGTCCAGGCCTGTTTCATGAGTTTGTTTTTTTAAAATAATTCTGTTGAACCACAATTCAAAAGCATTGTCTGATTTTCATTGGTTAATTTTCATAGAATTTTTATTTATTACCACTTTTGTCAGATTCAAGTTATTTCTGTGGCCATTGTGGGTTTTTCTTTCATTAACAGAGGGGTACCAACAATTTTGTCCACATCTGTATAATATCTGCCAAAATAGGAGAGAACCAACTGTTATCTATCCTTTACTATGTACCTCTTTAAGGTAGTATGTTTATTTACAGTTTGCATAAAACTATACCTAAAGAACTTCCAAGCTATCTCAACATCAGGGATCAAGCCATTTTTTTCCCAATCAAACTTATTCAGATTTGACCACGAAGAAACTTTTCAGCCTATGAACTTTTCAGCCCCCCCATAGCAACAAACTGTGTTAACTGACAATGGTTTTCTGAAGTGTTCCTGAGCCCACATCGTAATATCCTTTACAGAATGATGTTGGTTTTTAATTCAGTGTCGCCTGAAGGATCAAAGCATATTCACTAGCTTGAGTAGGTTCATTCTGTCTTCCTTTTCTGCAAAAAAAGACAGAATAAATCTACTCAAGCTACTACATGGAAGCTACAGACAAAACTGTGTCAAAGCCTTTCGCCAGCTGGAGAATCTTGAGATGACACAAACACGCTACAGAAACCACCTTAGATTTAACGTCCAATGCAGAGATGAGGATATTACACTGGCAAGCCTCAACATACAGCGGGGAAAATTAGTATTGAACACATCGACAAAGGTCACGGGTATTCAGTAGCTTGAGTAGGTTCATTCTGTCTTCCTTTTCTGCTTTTGAATGTTGGAGAGTGTGTTGTGAATAAAAATGGAACCTGAGAAATAACTCTGCCTCATCCTTTCCACACATCTCCACAAATGTAATAAATGTTGTCTTTTTGAGGCACTCGAGGCAAGGTTGTCTGATTTGGAATCCTGGTTCCGCTGCATTGAAACACCGTCTGCGCCAGTTAATAATGACGGACACCCCTTAGCTGCAGCGGACCTCCTCAGCAGTGAGGAGACTGGGTGGGTGACAGTGAGAAAGAAGCATAGTCACAAGGCCCCGGTTCACCACCAACCTGTTCATGTTTCTAATCACTTTTCCCCACTCAGCGACACACCCGCTGAGGAAAAAACTCTGATCATTGGCGACTCTGTAGTCAGAAATGTGAACCTAGAGACTCCAGTGGCCATAGTCAAATGCATTCCCGGGGCCAGAGCAGGTGACATCGAGTCAAATTTGAAAATGCTGGCTAAAAGTAACGGTAAATTTCCCCTCTGGGGATCAATAAAGTATACTAAATCTAAAAAAATCTAAATCTAAATACTCCACAATTGTTATCCACGCTGGCATAAACGACATCCGACTCCAGCAGTCGGAAGTCACAAAACAACGTGGAATCGGTGTGTGACTTTGCAAAAACAATGTCTGCCACTGTAGTATTCTCTGGGCCCCTCCCCAATCTGACCAGTGATGACATGTTTAGCCGCTTGTCATCTTTCATCCGCTGGCTGTCTGTGTGGTGTCCTGCAAACAATGTGGGCTACATAGACAATTGGAGCTCATTTTGGGGAAAAACCTGGTCTTATTAGACGAGACGGCATCCATCCCACTCTGGATGGTGCGTCTCATTAATCTAACAATCTGGCATCATTTTTATCCAAATTTTCAAAATCTTGACAACTCAGTGTTGGGACCAGGAAGCACAGTCGCAGCCTTACATGCCTCTCTGCGGCTCTTCTTCATCTGCCACCCCTCAACTTAGCCCCTGTCTTCCCCATCAGAGAATCATTGTCTGATCCCTCCAAAGTAAATAAAAATATAATGTACAAGCATCCCAAAGTGATTAAACAAAACGTTGGTAAAACTCAAATTAAACATGAAGCCTCTAAACTGAATGTCTTGGCCTCTGTTCCTCCTCATAATTTAAAAATTAAATGTGGTTTGTTAAATATTAGGTCTCTAATTCCCAAGTCTCTGCTAGTCCATGATCTGTTAATTGATCATCAGATGGATTTAATATCCCTTACAGAGACTTGGTTAGGGCAAGAGGATTATGTTGGTTTAAATGAATTAACTCCCCCTGGTTATTTAAACTGTCAAAATCCCAGAAGTTCTGGTCGTGGAGGAGGAGTAGCAACAATATACCATTCCAAATTACTAGTTAATGTAAAGCAAAAAACACGTTATAATTCCTTTGAGGGCCTGGTCCTCAGTATTGGGCATTTTAGCAATTTTAGGCTAAACCCAATTTTATTTGCCATAGTTTATCGTCCTCCATCAACCTACTCAGCGTTTTTATCCGAATTTGCCAAATTCTTAGCAGATTTAGTGCTGAAATCTGATAGAATAATTATAGTAGGGGACTTTAATATACATGTAGATGTAGATAGTGATTGCCTTAATATGGCATTTAATTCAATATTAGACTTGATGGGGTTTTCTCACGAAGTAGGAAATTCTACCCATTATCTCCACCATACGATGGACCTTGTTCTGACATATGGCATAGAAATAGAAAATCTGGTAGTGTCTCCTCATAACCCTGTACTGTCAGACCATTGGCTGCTAACCTTTGATTTTACTATTTCTGACTATTTGGCCCCTAAAGAAAAATATTACTACAGTAGATGCCTCTCAGATGATGTTGTCACCAAATTTATGCAGATTGTTTCCTCTATGCCACGTGTCAACACAACAGAAATAAGCTATAGACAGCTTGCTCCTTCTGTAATTGATAGCATGGCAGATAGCGTTACAGCTTCTCTGCATCAGACTCTAGACATGGTGGCCCCTTTAAAAAAGAAAAAGTCTAATCAGAGATTTCTAACTCCTTGGTTCAATACAGAAACTCGTAGCTTAAAACAGAAGACTTGTCAATTAGAAAGAAAATGGCACTCCGCTAATTTAGATGAAATCTATTTAGCTTGGAGAAATCATCTTTTAATTCATAAAAAATCGCTTAGAAAAGCTACAAGTTATTATTCTGCATTAATAGAAGAGAAAAAGAATAATCCCAGGTTTATTTCCAGCGCTGTAGCCAGGCTGACAAAGAGTCAGGACTCTGTCAATCCTAGCATTCCCTTAGAGCTTACTAGTCAGGACTTTATGAACTTTTTCAATAATAAAATTTCATCTATCAGAGATAAAATAAATCAGATTCTTCCCACCGTTAATTTAAATACAGTAACTACTACAACTCCTTCAACTGTCACCAAGTCACCATACTAAAAGGCCAGACCACCGAATGTGTACAATCGTACAAATATCTTGGGACGATTATTGAAAGTAATTTAAACTTTGAAGATAACTGTGAAAGGGTGTGCAAAAAAGGTCAGCAACATTTGCATTGCTTGAGAAAACTTGCACGCTTCCAAGTTGACCGAACCATAATGACAATGTTTTATCGGGCTTTTATTGAATCTGTTTTATCCTTTTCTTTAGTGTCATGGTTTGGTCAGATAAAACTGAAACAGAGGAAATCCTTGAATCAGGTAGTTAGATGGTCCAGCCGTTTACTTGGTGAGTCACAGCTGAGCCTGACATCCCTGTACACCAGACAAGTACAGAGGATGGCTACCTCCATTTTAAATGATGACTCCCACCCTTTGCACTGCCACTTTCAACTTCTTCCCTCAAGACGGAGGTTTGCTGTTCCAAAAAGTAAAACCCAGCGCTACAAAAACAGCTTTGTCCCTGCTGCTGTCAAAGAGTTGAACAAGCTATAAAAATATATTGTACATATTTTATATTTACTTATTTTGTATGATGTCACTTGGGTTCTAAATATTTTATTGGGTTTTAGACCTTTGAGTTTTTTAACCTCTGACTAGTTTTTAACTCTTAACTTTAATATGACCCTTCTCTCTTACCTCTGGTTTCTCCCTCATCTCTTTGTCTTTTTATACCCTGTTTGATGGAGCCTTGAGTATTTTTATCATGTTTATAGTCAGCTTGTGTCTATGTTGAATGTAATTAGTGGCTTGTAAATATGGATGTCACCAGACTGCAAAACAAATCTACCTACGGGTACAAATAAAGTAACTTGAACCTGAACCTGAAAACAATAGAGTTTATCAGCTTGAACATTTAATATCTTGTCCCAGTTGAATACAGGTTGAAAAGGATTTTTAAATAACTGTATGTTGTTATTTATGCTTGACACTGTCCCAACTTTACTAAAATTGGGGTTTGTAATACTAATACTTCTACTAGGAAACATCATCTGTCAGTCAGGACTGACAAGGCCCCAGTTTGACAGAAAACTGCTCCGTCCATCAGATATTGGAGTGTGTTCATGTTCATTTTCATTGGTTGGTTTGGTGCCTCCAGAATACAAACAGATGAAGTGATAACTTATAAATTCATTTCCTTTATCACATGTGATGACCGAGAGCTTAGATACGGTCCTACAGAACATATTATGCAGATCCTTAATAAATTATGAACTGGGCAGAAGGCTGTGCTACTCTGATTGGACTGTTGCCCCTACAACACGGACCCCTGGATAACCAGTAGAAGATGGATGGATGGACGAACTCAAATGTGGCCAGGGCTTTTTTTTAAATCAATATTACTGTCAGAACTGTATGATTTATGATGATGGAGAGGATGTAGCTTCAGGCTTACAGTAACATGAAGACAACAAATAGACTGATGCAAACTACTATGGAAATATCAGAGTGGAACATGGACAGGGAAGTTCTGATGAACACTGGGCCTTTCAGTACTGACTAATGGTATCTATCTATCTATCTATCTATCTATCTATCTATCTATCTATCTATCTATCTATCTATCTATCTATCTATCTATCTATCTATCTATCTATCCACTGTTCTCTTGTTTATTTATTTGAATGTGAAACACATTTGGACCTCCTGCTGTTCCAGTATTCAAAGCAGAAATGATCAAACCTGTATATTAGCCTAGGACTGATGAGGATTCAGGACAGTCTTCATCAGGACACCCAGGAGACATCAGAGAGAAGCAGAAACAGCTTATACACTACAACAGGTTAACTTTAATCAGACCTGCAACAGCTCTACACCCTGACCCGTAGTCGGGGGTCAGCAGGCCAGAT
This sequence comes from Pholidichthys leucotaenia, assembly GCA_020510985.1. Lineage (NCBI taxonomy): Eukaryota > Metazoa > Chordata > Actinopteri > Cichliformes > Pholidichthyidae > Pholidichthys > Pholidichthys leucotaenia. The sequence continues at coordinate 225,484,138 of CM035840.1, forward strand.
GTTACTTGTGGTCCCAAAATTGCATTTCAAGACACGAGGCGATCGCTCATTTGAAGTAGCTGCACCTAGGCTGTGGAATGCTCTTTCTTTTCCTTTCCTTTTGACATAATGTCTGGCCCAGGAAACACGCACGCAGGCTCAGGATGGATTTAACAGCTTTATTCAACAAGCAGGTGTGTCTGAATGGATGTATGCGGTATGTGTATGTGTTGGGGGTGAACGCCGATGCGCAGGAAGCAGAGCAGCGCGCCGTACAGCCGGACAACCCTATGGAGAGAGAGCAGAGGACAAGGGTAAAGGGCACCACACCTGGACAGGGATAATGAGTTGTGTGTTGCTTACTTGTGGGTACAGGTGGCTGGCGTTGGCAAGGGAGAAGCCCGGAAGACAGCGTCCTGCAGAGCCTGCGTTGATGGTGAGGATTGATTGGGGATGACGGGGAATTCCGGCGCCGGGGAATCCACCTGTGCACAGGGGTGAAGACTTGGAGAAAGGTAAGGAATGCTTACGTGAGGTTGAAGTCTTGCTGGTGATCAGAGGTTGATACACGAGCTACAAAGTGCCGATGCGAACAGACAGCTCTAGACCGCAGCACTGGGCTGAGTGGGCTAAATAGCCCGTTGCTGACGAGGCGCAGGTGTGCGCGCAGCTGAGGCCGCTGATGAGCGGCGAGTCGTGACAGTACTCCCCCCCCTAGCAGCGCCTCCTGGCGCTGGTTTGTCCGGGTGCGCCCGGTGGAACTCCGTGATGAGACTCCTGTCCAACACCAAAGAACAGCGCACCCAGGACCTCCACTCAGGACCAAATCCCTCCCAGTCCACCAAGTACTGCAGCCCGCGACCTCGGCGCCAGGAGTCCATGATGGAGGCGACTCTCCAGGCCGGGTGGCCGTCGATCATCATAGGCGCGGGTGGCGCTGCGGGCGGGGGGCAGAGGGGATCGGAAACAAAGGGCTTAATCTTGGACACGTGGAAGGTGGGACAAATGTGGAGGGAGGGGGGGAGGGCCAGACGCACAGTCACCGGGTTAACAATTTTAGAAATGGTGAAGGGGCCAATGAAGCGTGGGGCCAACTTCCTCTTCTCAGCCTTAAGGTGGCTATCCTGAGAGGCCAACCAGACCTGTTGACCCACCTGGTAGGCAGGGGCCGGTCTCCTGTGGTGATTTGCCGTAGTGCTGTTGCGCGCCTTGGTCCACAGAGCCCGACACTGTCTCAGGTGCGCTTGGATGGAAGGAACCGCCAGCTCCGCCTCCTGCTCCGGGAACAAAGGTGAATCATAGCCCAAGGACGCCTTGAAGGGGGACATCCCTGTGGCGGAAGACCGAGCCGTGTTGTGGGCGTACTCTACCCAAGCCAGGTGCGTGCTCCAGGAAGACGGGTTGGAGGAAGTGACGCAGCGTAGGGCAGCTTCCAGCTCCTGGTTGGCCCGTTCGCACTGCCCGTTGGATTGGGGGTGGTGACCGGAGGAGAGGCTAACTGTGGCCCCCAAGGCATTGCAGAAACACTTCCACACCTCTGAGACAAACTGGGGCCCCTGATCCGAGACGACGTCCACCGGTATCCCGTGCAGCCTGACCACGTGCTGAACCAGAAGGTCCGCTGTCTCCCGTGCCGTTGGAAGACCCCGAAGTGGCACGAAGTGGGCGGCCTTGGAGAATCGATCCACGATGGTCAAGATGGCGTCATAGGTGTTAGAGGTCGGGAGACCGGTGACGAAGTCGAGGGCTATGTGAGACCAGGGCCTGCTAGGGATCGGCAGGGGCTGGAGCAGGCCCGCGGGGGGAGAATTTCCTGACTTGCCGGTGGCACACACAGGGCACGCCCGGAAGTAGTTGGCGGCGTCCCTCTGCAGACCTGGCCACCAGAAGGAACGCTGGAGGAGATCCACTAGCCGGGATACGCCAGGGTGGCAGGCAAGTTTGGAGGTGTGAACCCAATGGATGACCTCCCCCCGGACAGAAGATGGAACAAACAGCCTTCCCTCCGGTCTGCCGCCAGGGTCCGGTTCGGTCTTCTGCGCCCTCCGGATCTTGTCCCTGATGGTCCAGGAAATTGCCCCTACCACACACGAGCTGGGCAGGATGGTATGACCCGGCTCCTCTGACGTCTCAGGGGCAAACTGCCTGGAGAGGGCATCGGGTAGGCCGTTCTTAGAGCCAGGGCAATAGGTAATGGTGAAGCGGAACCGGGCGAAGAACAAGGACCAGCGCGCCTGGCGGGCATTCAGACGTCTAGCAGATCAAAGGTACTCCAAGTTCTTATGGTCCGTCAGCACCACAAATGGTAATGCCGCCCCCTCCAGCCAGTGGCGCCACTCCTGCAGGGCGAGCTTGATGGCGAGAAGCTCCCTGTCCCCGACGCCGTAATTCCGCTCGGCCGGAGACAAACGCCGTGAGAAGAAGGCGCAGGGTCGCTTGACCCCATCGGTGGGTGATCGCTGGGATAGCACCGCCCCCACTCCCGTATCAGACGCGTCAACTTCCACCAGGTACTGCAGTGCGGGGTCGACCTGGGTCAGGACTCGGGAGGAGGAGAACTCCTTCTTCAATGCCTGGAACGCTGCAGCGACCTCTTCGGTCCAGCGGAAGGTGTTCTTGGGGGAAGTGAGACGGGTCAGCGGGGCAACGATGGCACCGAAGTTAGGCACAAAACGGCGGTAGAAATTGGCGAACCCAATAAATTGCTGGACCTGCTTCCTGGAGGTCGGCATGGGCCATTCAACCACCGCTTTAACCTTCGCGGGGTCAGGTAGGACCTGGTTGTGTGAGATTACAAACCCTAAGAAGGAGGTGGTCTTGGCGTAAAACTCACACTTCTCGGCTTTGACGTACAGCCTGTTCTCCAGCAGCCGCTGTACGACCCGCCTCACATGCACCTGGTGTTCCTCCCGTGACCTGGAGAAGATGAGGATGTCATCCAGGTATACGAACACGAAGAGGCCGAGGAAATCACGCAGGACGTCATTGATCAGGCGTTGAAATACAGCAGGGGCGTTGGTCAGTCCAAAGGGCATCACCAGGTACTCAAAGTGCCCACTAGGCGTTCTAAAGGCTGTCTTCCACTCATCCCCCTCCCTGGTGTGGACGAGGTGGTATGCACTACGAAGATCCAATTTGGTGAACCAGGTCGCCCCCTGCAGGGAGTGGAAGGCAGTGTCCATCAGTGGCAGGGTGTAACGGTCCTTCTCCATGATGTCATTCAAGGCCCGGAAGTCGATACATGGGCGGAGTGACCCATCCTTCTTTGACACGAAGAAGAACCCTGCGCTGAGCGGAGACGAGGAGGGACGGATGATACCTGCGTTGAGTGACTCCTTGATATAACTATCCATCGCTTCCCGCTCCGGCGCTGACAAGCTGTAGAGGCGTCCGGAAGGCAGGGGCGCCCCCGGGCGGAGGTTGATGGCGCAGTCGTAGGGCCGGTGAGGAGGAAGAGACATCACCTTGGACTTGCTGAATACGAGGCCCAGGTCATGGAACTCCAAGGGCACCAGAGTGAGATCCGGCGGCGCGGCGTCCTTAGCCGGGGGAGGAGAAGACGGGGCGAAGGCTGCGGATTCTAAGCAAGTGCCGATGCAGAAGGAACTCCAGGCGGCGACTCTTCCTGTCTGCCAATCCAGCACGAGGTTGTGCAGACGCAACCAGGGGTACCCAAGGATGACAGGTGTCACAGAGGAGGACAGGACGTACAGGGTGAGATCCTCTCGGTGGTTACCAGAGATTATGACAGGGACTGGTTGCGTGCGATGAGTCACTTGTCCGAGGGGCGCACGGGAAAGGGTGATCAGGCTGAGAGGAGCGGCCAGAGGGTGGCAGGGGATGCCCAATTGGGTTGCCAGGCTCTTTGAAATGAAGCTCTGCTCTGCTCCTGAGTCCACCAGTGCGTGTGTGAGATGCCCCGTGGCGTTGAGACAGAATCGGATGGGCAAAGATAGACTTGTGAGGGGATTTGACCGGTTTGAGTTCGCGAGGCCCCCTACAGTGACTCGCGGACCTCCCCGTTTGGCTTCTCTGGGAAATGCTCCACGGTGTGTTGATCTCCTCCGCAATACATGCAGAGGCCCAACTTCCGGCGGCGCTGTTTCTCTGCTAGGGGGAGCTTTGACCGACCAACCACCATCACCTCCGATTCCTCGGAAGACTCCGGTGGAGGTAACGCCAGGGGGTGGTCTTGAGGCGTGCGGACGGGGCCTCCACGTGAGCGGCTGCTAGACTTCCGCTCGATGGACCGTTCACGCAGCCTGTTATCTAAACTAATAGTTGTGGAGATCAGCTCTGCAAGCATCTCCGGAAGATCTCGACCGGCCAGCTCATCCCTCAGACCTGAGCTGAGGCTGCGGAGGAAGATGCCACAGAGGGCCGCCTCGTCCCAGCCTACCTCCTCGGCAGCAACCCGGAAGTCGATTGCGTAATCCGCCGCTGACCGGCCTCCCTGTTGGAGGCCAAGGAGCTGGTCAGTGAGGACACTATCACGCCGGGAGTGATCAAACACCTCGAGGAAGCTCTGCACGAACTGGCTGTAGGAGAGGTTTGCGTAACTGGGCTTCGCCATAACGGTGTAAGCCCAAGTTAGCACTCGCCCCTCCAGAAGGTTTCCAATGTAGCCAATTCGGCTGTGGTCCGAGGGAAAATCCCCGGGAACGCGCAGAAACACCGACTCACACTGCATAATGAACCCCCGCGCTCCGCCGAGCTTCCCGCTGAAGCGGGCGGGGGTTGGGATTGGTGTGAGTCGAGTGGGCGTCCCCGTGGCAGACTGACCGGGCACCGGAGCGGTGGGAGCAAACCCCCCCGGTGAGCCGAGGGGAATGCCTGCTGGGGGTCCAAGCAGTCTAACCGGTGAGTTATGTTAACCAACTGGTTCAAAATCACCTGCTGTTGATGGGCAATTAAATCCACCCGAGCCTCGAGGGTGGAAAGACGGCGTGCGAGCCCGCTGTCTGCTGAGCCGCTCTGCTGGAGCCGTACTGACATAATGTCTGGCCCAGGAAACACGCACGCAGGCTCAGGATGGATTTAACAGCTTTATTCAACAAGCAGGTGTGTCTGAATGGATGTATGCGGTATGTGTATGTGTTGGGGGTGAACGCCGATGCGCAGGAAGCAGAGCAGCGCGCCGTACAGCCGGACAACCCTATGGAGAGAGAGCAGAGGACAAGGGTAAAGGGCACCACACCTGGACAGGGATAATGAGTTGTGTGTTGCTTACTTGTGGGTACAGGTGGCTGGCGTTGGCAAGGGAGAAGCCCGGAAGACAGCGTCCTGCAGAGCCTGCGTTGATGGTGAGGATTGATTGGCGATGACGGGGAAATCTGCCGCCGGGGAATCCACCTGTGCACAGGGGTGAAGACTTGGAGAAAGGTAAGGAATGCTTACGTGAGGTTGAAGTCTTGCTGGTGATCAGAGGTTGATACACGAGCTACAAAGTGCCGATGCGAACAGACGGCTCCAGACCGCAGCACTGGGCTGAGTGGGCTAAATAGCCCGCTGCTGACGAGGCGCAGGTGTGCGTGCAGCTGAGGCCGCTGATGAGCGGCGAGTCGTGACTCCTTTCGCTGCCTAGACACTGTTGATCTATTTAAAAAAGCAGCTAAAGAAAGACTTTTCTTTTTAAACAGGGTTTTAGTGAGATCAGGGTTTTATTTATTTTGTGTTTATTCTGTTCTTAAATCTGTGTTTAAATCTACCCTGTCTGTATTTTAAGTATATTTTTTAGTTTTACTGCTCTGTGAAGCACTATATGATTTTTATATCTGTGAAAGGTACTGTATAAATAAATAAAATGTATTTCCTTACTTACACTCAGGATTTTAACCTCTGCCTGCAGGTAAAATTAATATTTTCAGTCTGACGTGATGAAAGTTGTAAATGAAGTTTTATTAATTTTTGTTTTCCAAAGTATGAAATTTATCGTTTTGCTAATTACTGCAGATGGAAGGATGATTAACAAAAAGTTTCTATCCAGTTTAACCAATTAATGATTACTTGGGGGCAGCTGTAGCGCAGGTGTAGTGTGGCCGACTACTTATCAGAGGGTCAGTGGTTAGATTCCCACTGTCTCTGCAGTCTGCTTGTCAAAGTGTCCTTGAGCAAGACGATGAACCCCCAGTTGCTCCTGGTGGTTCAGGCCAGCACCTGTGCGTGGAAGCTGCGCCACCACCAGTGTGTCACTGTGTGGCTAGCAGGATCTGTGAAGGGCTTTGGTCATCCAGAGATGAGAAGAAGCGCTATATAAGTGAACGGCATTTACAATACATTTTACTTCAACTTCAGCTAAAAATTAAAATAATAGATGCTACTGTGTGTATTTAATTTCAGAATATAAACTTGTATCATCTCATAGACCAGGGGTCACCATAAGTGTCATGCGGTGGCCCTCGCGAGCCACCATAAGACGCCAAAAGTCATCGGTGAGGTTTGCATAGATGTTTTATTCACCAACACAAGATAACACACGAAGTAACAGAAAGCAGTGAGCCACGGTGGGCTAAAACACAAGACTACACACAAGACTAGACACAAGAGATCGTAAGGCTACACCAAGCTTACTTACAATCCAGATCATGAACCAGGAATAATCGTAGACAAGGAATAGTTGATGTTTGAGACGAGAACCGCTTGCTCAACGTCTGGCAAGGAATTATTGACGAGACTGCTGCATAATACTGCTCCCAGCTCCCGCTTAAATGCCGGGCTGCTGATGAGCCATAAATGCAGCACAGCTGTTAGGCTTTGACAGCAGGAAGCCCCTCCGAGCGCTGTCACAATAAGAGCTCGGGGAGCCAGAAGGTAACCACTGCTGTCAAACCTGGCGGAGATGATGTATGGCCCAAGCGCGGACAAAATCGGCGCTCGGACCATGCCAGTACCTCCCCCCCAAGGTCAGTCTCCGAATGCCCCATGACACCCAAGCCCCCCCGCCCCCCCCCCCACAGGGCGGGCGGATGGGGGAGCAGGCCCAGAGGGAGAGGATCAACCACAGACCAAAAACCAAGATCATAGCAGAGACACATAGAAAACCAGAAAAAAAAAATACAATACTCACTACCACACAGATCACAAATAAGACAGGGTACAAATGAAACAGTCACAGGGCACGAAAACAGACAATACGGTACTCTCAAATGCACAAATCATAATTACACAGAGCGCAAATGAGACAATCACAGGGCATAAATGAAGCAATTACAGAGCACGATTTACAGAAAACACCATACCCCATAATGCACATTAACACCCTGGGCCAGAGAGAAAAAAAAAACAAAACAGAAACACACACGTCCCTCAAACAGGAGAGGGGAAAAGGAAAAAAAAACAAAACAAAACACGCTAACCCAGGCAAGCATACAGAGCCAGATTATCACCCCGAATGACCTTTACCCCAGACAGTTCAGAAAAATGACGACAGGCAGAGACCAAAAACCACAGAAACAGTTCTGGTGGTCTCCCTGCGTCCAACGGCCGACGGGTGGTCACAGGGAACAGTACATGATCGGGCGGCCTGCCCCAGTCCCAGGCCCGGAAAGTCTAACCTTCTGGTGGCCGAACCAGGTCACCCAGCAGCAAACACAGTCTGTCGGGTGGCCAACCCAGGGCGCCAAACCGGCGAAATAGTTCCTCGGGTGGCCAACCCGTATCCCTCAGCCACCAGAACCGTGGGAGGACAGCCTGTGGCGGCCTCACTGGCAGGGGAAAGACGTGGGAGAGCCGGGCCGAGCGTAGAGGCCCCCCAACTATGACACGGTGGTGGCATCAGCCATCACTTTTGGAGTGGTCTGCTGGGGCAGTGGCATTACTGCAGCCGATAGGAAGAGACTGAACAAACTGATCAAGAAAGCTAGCTCTGTCCTGGGGCAGCGCCTTGATCCGGTGGAGGAGATAGGAGAGAGAAGGACGGTGGCTAAACTGTCATCTCTGCTGGAGTCCGAGTTCCACCCTATGCAGGACATACTGAATGCACTGAGGAGCTCATTTAGCAGCAGACTACATCATCCCAGGTGCACAACCGAGAGGTTTCGCAGGTCCTTCCTACCAACGGCTGTCAGACTGTACAACCTAGGCAGGGCTGCTCACAGAGATAGCAAAAAGACGTAACAAACTAATAGTTTTTGAATGCAAAAGATGCAATAGACTTACACAATGGTCCCCTCCGGCATACAACTAGGAAAATACCGGTCTCTATGGAGGGTGAGAATATGTATGGGCACATAATCATACCATGTAGGATAACTAAGTAGACGGTTGTGCTGTTTCATCCCATCTAGCAACAATGCTCTGCACTGTGTGTGTTTATATATTTACATATTTATTCCATCTAGCTACAATGCTCCGCACTGGGTGTGTTTATATTTATATATCTATATATTTATTCCATCTAGCTACAATGCTCCGCACTGTGTGTTTATATATCTACATATTATTCCATCTAGCTACATTGCTCCGCACTGTATGTGTTTATATATTTACATATTTATTCCACCTAGCTGCAATGCTCCGTACTGTGGGTGTTTATATATCTACATATTTATTCCAGCTAGCTACAATGCTCCGCACTGTGTGTTTATATATTCATATATTTATTCCATCCAGCTACAGTGCTCTGCACTGTGTGTCTGTGTGTGTGTGTATATATATTTTATAGTAATATGTACATATGTATATTAGCTGCTCTTGCTTGCTTGCTTTTTTTCTTGCCTTCTGATTGTTGCTCTGAGTGTTGCGGCACAATTAGCGAAAATTTGCATAGTGGTGTAATCAGTCCCTGTGTAGTCTGGGTTTCAATCTTCTCCCAAAGCTGCTGTAGGTTGGTTTAGGCGTCCTGCTAGGACCTTGTTGTGAGGAATCTGCAGTGTGGGAAGGAGAGAGATTATCTGTTCCCTGCCTGGGGGCTGAGACTTTCTCCTTGGGGGGTCTACCTCGCCGAGGTGCTCGGGCCAGCTGTGCAGGTCCGTCTCTCAACAAGAAGGCAGGTTTGAGTCTGTCAATGCTGACCGTTTCATTTCTATCCCCATAATCAACCACAAAGTGTTTGTCACCATTTTCCAGCACTCTATACGGGCCATCGTATACTGGGCGTAACGTTGGTTTTAGAGCTTCATGCTTAACAAAAACAAACTCAGCGTTTTTTAAAGTTTGAGGAACAAAAACTCGTGGAAAGGAGTGATGAGCTGGACCGTGGAGAAAGTCCGGACTGTTACTGCCTAAAAACCTTGGGACCGGGAGGTGCCCTGGTTCCGGGTTTTCTGGTAAAAATTCACCTAGTAGTCTGATAGGCTGAGCGAAGACTAATTCTGCAGGGGAAGCATCTAAATCCTCTTTAGGTGCCGCACGCAACCCCAATAAAACCCAGGGAAGTTTATTTACCCAATTTGTGTCCGTTAATTAGGCCCTGAGGGCGGCCTTTAAGGACCTGTGAAAACGCTCGCATAACCCATTAGCCTGAGGGTGATAAGCGGTGGTACGGTGAATTGTTGCCCCTAAACTGTTGGACATGGCTGACCAGAGCTCTGAGACAAATTGAGGCCCCCTATCTGACGTGATGTCTGATGGGACGCCGAAACATGCCACCCAATTTGTTAGAAAAACGCGAGCGACTTCCTCTGCTGTGGTTACCGCTAGCGGGACTGCCTCTGGCCAGCGCGTGGTGCGGTCTATCATTGTTAGCAGGTGTGTGAAACCTTGGGAGGAAGGCAGCGGCCTCACGAGGTTGACATGAATGTGGTCGAACCTTCTAGCAGGGATTGGAAAAGGCTCCAGAGGGGCTTTAGTGTGTTTGTGTACTTTGGCGCGCTGACAAGGAATGCAAGTTTTTGCCCATTCTTTTACGTTTTTGCGTAGGCCTGGCCACACAAACTTTTCAGCAACCATTTTGACCGAGGCGCGCACACCTGGGTGCGCGAGGGAGTGAATTGCGTCGAAAATGCGGCGGCGCCAAACAGCTGTTACTAACGGGCGAGGTCGGCCGGTTGAAACATCGCATATTAGGGGGGGGCACGCCGTCGCGCAACCCTTTTTCCTCCAGCCTTAACCCTGTTGGTCCAGACAGGAGCGCGCGCACGTCCGCATCACTACCTTGCTCTTCCGCCATGGCTGCATAATCTATCCCTTCATGGATAGGTGCTGCATATGTGTTTGCGTTAGAGAAAAGCTCAGCTGCTGAAGCAGTGTAATTTGTCTCCTCGTGCTCTGGCGGTGCCACAGCACGGGAGAGACAGTCAGCTACTACGTTAAGTTTGCCCGCTACATGTCGAATGTCTGTGGTGAACTCTGAAATCGCAGCTAGCTGTCTTTGCTGTCTGCCTGACCATGGTTCTGAAATTTTAGCCATAGCAAAAGTGAGCGGCTTATGGTCCACAAAAGCCGTGAAACTCCGCCCTTCTAACCAAAACTGGAAGTGGCGGATGGACAAATGAAGCGCCAGCAGCTCTCTGTCAAAAGTGCTGTATTTGCGTTCAGTAGGGTTTAGCGATTTGCTAAAGAATGCTAAAGGTTGCCAGACCCCACTGACAAGTTGTTCTACAACTGCCCCTATAGCCAGGTCTGAAGCATCTGTGGTTAGAGCAATGCGGGCTGAGGAATCTGGGTGGACTAACATTGTGGCGTTAGCTAGGGCGCTTTTTACTTCCGCGAAAGCGCGTTCGCGCTCCGGGGTCCATTCTACCGCATTGGAAGCTTTCTTTTTTCTGAGCGCGTCATATAGGGGTTGCATGAGCTGAGCTGCGTGGGGGAGGAAACGGTTGTAAAAATTAACCATCCCCAAAAATTCCTGTAGCGACTTAACCGTTTGAGGCCGTGGAAAACTTTCTATCGCACGAACTTTGTCTGGAAGCGGAATTGCCCCTGCCGGGGAGACCCTATGTCCCAAAAAATCAATTTGTGATACGCCGAATTTGCATTTGGCTGGATTGATTATAAGTCCGTGCTCTTCCAGCCTCTGAAAAACGGTAGTGAGGTGCTGTTCGTGTTCTTCCTCGGATGAACTGGCTACAAGCATGTCATCGAGGTAGACAAAAACAAAGGGTAGGTCGCGTAGGACTGCGTCCATCATCCGTTGAAAAGTTTGAGCCGCGCCTTTGAGGCCGAATGGCATTCTTAGAAATTCAAAAAGGCCGAAAGGGGTTATAACCGCTGTTTTAGGAATATCTTCAGCTCGGACTGGGACCTGGTGATAACCGCGGACTAAGTCTATTTTTGAAAAAATGCGCGCACCTGCTAAATGCAATGAAAAATCCTGAATGTGAGGAATGGGGTAGCGGTCATGTGCTGTAGCGTTGTTTAGCTTGCGGTAATCTCTGCACGGTCTCCAAGAACCGTCGGATTTTGGGACCATATGAAGTGGTGAGGCCCAAGGGCTCTTTGAACGTCGGCAAATGCCTAATTTTTCAAGAGCTGCAAATTCGTCCCTTGCTATGTTGAGCTTGGCCGCGTCTAAGCGGCGAGCTTTGGCAAAAACGGGAGGTCCGTTTGTTGGAATGAAGTGTTTAACCCCGTGTTTGGCTACAGTGGCTGAGAATTTGGGGGTTGTGAGTGCTGGAAATTGGGTGAGGAGTTGCTCAAACTTACCTCCTGCCGTAGTGACGTTGGCCTGCACAGGTGGTGGAGAAACTCGAGCTGAGCATGGAATAGAAGCAAAAGATAGTGCATTAACCAGGCGCCTATTTGCAAGATCCACTAATAACCCGTGTGCACACAGAAAATCTGCGCCTAACAAGTTAAAGCTCACCGCTGCTACAACAAATGTCCATCTGTAGCTGCGGCCGTGGATGAGGAGGTGCAGGCTCTTTTCCCCGAACGTGTCGATGTCAGAGCCGTTGGCTGCCACTGCTCCGTTGCCCCGGGTGCCCATGGTTCGCTCTGCGTGGGAGGGCATGACGAAACTCAGCTGAGCTCCCGTGTCGATGAGGAACTGCTTGCCTGTGTATCCATCCGTCATGTATAACAGCTTATTCTTCTTGCTGAGAACTGCTGCTGTTAATGGCCCTCGGCTTTGGCGTTTACCCGACCTCGTAAACTTGCAGGGGGGAACGCATTTGCGGGCTTTCTCTGCGAAGCGGTGGTGATAATAGCAGACGTCGTTCTGCTCGTTGCGCTTGGGCCGCGCCGCTGTCACCGTGGGTTGAGTCTTTCCAAGGCTTGGGGTGTCAGTTCTCAGATCTGCGGATGCCGCTGTGGGTGTCCGTTCTCTGCAGGCGTTGACGAGCCGGTAAGCCTCGTTGGCCAGTGTGCGGAAATCCTGATGGTTATTGCACTTCATCCTGGCGAGTGTCCCTCTCAAATGCGGTGGTAGCGTGCTGAGGAAAATGAATTGGAGAAGGAAATTATCATTATCCTCCTCCTTGAGTTGTAGCAAATCCTCCATGAGGGTCCTTGGATTGCCCCCTCTGTGGCCGTAGATCGCCAGGATTCTCTCGGCTCTTTCCTCCGCTGACGGGACATAATTTGCCACGATGGTTGCCTTGAGTGTCTCATATTTGTCCCGGGTTGGTGGTTGCTGGACCAAGCTCCGCACACACTTCGAAGTTGCGGAGTCGAGCTTGGAGATGATGTGATAAAATTTGGTATCATCTGCTGTGATACCCGCCAGTATAAACTGGGCTTCGGCTTGCTGGAACCAAGATGCAGGGTCTTCTCTCCAGAAGTCTGGCAGCTTGACAGCGACGGCGTTCGTGCACACCATCATTGTTGTGTTCGCCGGGTGAGAGTGCGTTTCTACGGCTCTCGCGGCGGTGTTGGAGCTCGGTTGAGCTCTCTCAGTGCCCTCTGCCGCGGGGAACAGCTGTCTGCTTGTTCCCTCGTCTGCGTCGTCGCTGGCGTGTGCCAGAGCCACCATGGATGAGCAGCTTGAAGAGCACCTCCGACCCATATTCTCGCGTAAGGGTTACCAGTGTAGTGGAGCTGAAATAACGAGGCGGCTTTGAATTAAAAACAGGGTTTTTATTGAATAGCTCCTCTATCAAATCTCAACAGGTGCAGAGCTTAGCAGAAGGCAAGAGAGAGATCTCTGCTTTGCTCGCTGGTTAAATACAAGCACACATGGCACCACTTATTGAAACAGCTGACATCAGAGTCCACTCATTGAAAAAGGTAACATCTCCCCATTATCTAAATCCCCCCATTAGTCCTGTTAACTCCTCCCTTCGCCTTGGGAGGTGATGGGAAGACCTTCTCCTCTCTCAGGGGTGAAGGTGTCGAGTCTGTTGCCATGGCGTCCTGTGACGTCATGGGTCTTCACACGGCGGTGAGATTCCTTTGTTCTTTCAGAGGTGTGAAGTTCCTTTGTATATGTTGTCCCAAACATTTCCACATGCTCTAACCAATGTAGGTATGGAATATTTGAGTGATATATACCACACTGTCAAAATAAAAGCCCAAACCAAACTTCCGATAATGACAGGAATAAAACTACAAAATGTAACCGTGAAGATAATAATACTAATAAAGGCAAAGAAGAACAAAACTAAGGCAGGAATGATAATAATAACAACTAAGAGCTAAAGACACAGAGTCACACCATAGTAAACTCAAAGTGACACAGAGTGAAATATTTGCTGAATCAACCCACACTATATACCTGTATCATTCATTAATACTCCCATACATGACATATTGTACTGAAGTGTGGGGAAATGCATATAAAACAAACATATATCCAGTCTTTATGATTCAGAAGAGAGCTATTAGAATAATAAACAAAGCTGCTTACAGGGAACCAACAAACCCACTTTTCCTTAAATTAAAAGCTCTCAAGTTGAAAGGTCTGGTTGACTTTAAAACTGCAGTAATAATGTTTAAAATGAAGAATCTATCACTGCCCGCAAATATCCAAAAGCTGTTCCAAATAAGGGAGAAACAATATCATTTCAGAGGAACATGTATATTTCAAAAACCTTCAGTGAGAACTACCACCAAGCAACACTGTGTTTCAGTGCAAGGAGTCAGATTATGGAACGATTTTGGACCTGAATTAAAATCATGTACAATGCTTGGACAATTTAAACAAAAACTAAAGGAAGAAATACTCCAAACATATATACAAGATGACATGTAAAATCACATAAGGATTGTCATATCCAGTCTGCGTTGTTACTTAGTTTTTTTGTCACATTTTGTCTTAGCTTTGTTCCGAATTGTAATCGCTCTTGTTTTGTTTTTCTTTTGAATTCTTGGATGGAAAATGGGTGGGCAATATAAGCTGCGGCTTCAGCTATCACCCATTTCCGATAACTTATGTTGAACTGTATAATCAGAGGAGTTATTGTTTAATTTGACCTTGTTGGATATTTTTTTCCCCTTTGTTATATTATTCTGTTTCTTTTTTAATCTTTACTTTTAATCTATCCGAAATAAAGATTCATTCATTCATTCATTCATTCAAAGTGAGAATATGGGCTGAGCCCATGTCCTGGTACAACAGAATACTAAACTGTAAAGTAAGGCGAGGACATGGGCCCAGCCCCCACCTTGACAAGCGTCACAGTAGAAAGACTAGAAAAGCACTCGGAGAGCGCAGACCTCCAAGCGCCACAGTTCCCCCCATACAGTCTTCAGATTCCTTGATCATGAAAACATATGACAAGCAGTGGTTCAGTAGTTATTCACAAAAATGCCATTTTCCGTAATGGCGGCCACAGTTCCTCCCATACAGTGTTTGTGTGTACGTTTTCAGATTCCTTGACCATGAAAACATATGACTAGCAATTGGATTGATAATGATAGGATTAGTGGTTCAGTAGTTATTCACGAAAATGGCATTTTCCATAATTGCGGCCACAGTTCCTCCCATACAGTGTTTGTGTGTACGTTTTCAGATTCCTTGACCATGAAAACACATGACTAGCAATTGGATTGACAATGATAGGATTAGTGGTTCAGTAGTTATTCATGAAAATGGCATTTTCCATAATGGCGGCCACAGTTCCCCCCATACAGTGTTTGTGTGTACGTTTTCAGATTCCTTGACCATGAAAACATATGACAAGCAATTGGATTCACAATGATAGGATTAGTGGTTCAGTAGTTATTGACGAAAATGGCATTTTCTGTAATGGCGGTTTAGCGCCACAGTTCCCCCCATACAGTGTTTGTGTGTACGTTTTCAGATTCCTTGACCATGAAAACATATGACTAGCAATTGGATTCACAACAATTGGATTGACAATGATAGGATTAGTGGTTTAGTAGTTATTCATGAAAATGGCATTTTGCGTAATGGCGGTTTTCTTGTGGACGGTGATCCGGATCACCACCAAAATGTAATCATCTGTAGGATACCCCATTTCTGACAATCTGTGAAAATTTCATGAAAATCCATACATAACTTTTTGAGTTATCTTGCTAACAGACAAACAAACAGACAAACAAACAGACAGACAGACAAACCAATGTCGATGATCACATAACCTCCCCCTTTGTCGGAGGTAATAAGATAAGATAAGCCTTTATTAGTCCCACAATGGGGAAGTTCCAGGATTGCAGCAGCATAGGGATAGCAACACTCAGAGCAATAGTAAAGATACTAAGAATTGGTTAACCAAAGCAGTAAATAAATATACATATGTACACAGTTATATACACAGTGCAGGAGCATTGCAGCTAGATTGTATCAACAGCATTACAGTTTGTTAAATTATCCGGCAAAAAAAACAAAGGACCCAGACATTATATCTGACATTTGAATGAACAGTGTTGATGCCACCCTCAGTAATAATTACCTCCGCCAGGCCGAAAAGGCCAGGAGGAGGTAATGTTTTTGCCGGGGTTTGTCTGTGTGTTTGTCTGTTTGTCTCTGTCTGTCTGTCTGTCTGTCTGTCTGTTTGTCTGTTGGTTAGCAAGATAACTCAAAAAGTCTTGGACGGATTTCCATGAAACTTTCAGGCGTTGTTGGAAATGGTACAAGGAAGAACTGATTAAATTTTGGGGATGATCCGGATCACCGTCTGGATACAGGAATTTTTTAAAGCATTCTGTAACACTGTGACATATGGCTATTTTCAACATGTGCGCAGGCGCAATGGAGGGCGCTGGTCATCGTGTCTGACCAACATAAACTCCGCGTTCTTCAACCTTTTAGGCACAAAAGCACGCGGAAAACACTGGTGGGCTGGGCCCGCCACCGTGCCTGTGTTTGCGCGACGCTGCAAAAGCTGAGACGGGCAGCTGTCCGCCGCCGGATTATTTGGCAGAAATTCCCCGGCCAGCCATAGGCGCTGCGCAAAAACGAGCTGCTCGGCAGTGTGCTGTGTGCCTGTGTTTGCGCAACGCTGCAAAAGCTCAGACGGCCAGCTGTCCGCCGCTGGATTATTTGGCAGAAATTCCCCGGTCAGCCATAGTAGCTCCGCAAAAAGAAGCTCTCAGCCGGGGAAGTTTCCAAATCATCTTTGGCCGCGGAGCGCAACCCCAATAAAGATAAAGATTAGATGTACCACGAAGGTCGAGTGCAAGCAAGATGTTTGTGTCTGTGAACATTCCGTCTTTTGGCGAGTTGATACGTAACAATGTTTACAGTTTGATGAGAGCGTTGCTGCCATGTAACAATCATCTTATATCAGCAATTGTCAACTCGTCACTCACACTTCACTCCAGCATTTGGAAGTGGTGGCGTTCCATTTTATACTGAGTCCAATATAAAATTATATGTCTTGTAACAACAATATGTTATTGTTGTTACAAGACCTCCGACTGTCTGCTGATCTGTATATACTTTTATTTATTTATTTATTTTCTACTCCTTTTAGTTCTGCATTTAATATGAACCCTGAGTTTGAAATAAACGTTTGAATTTTGAATAAAACCCACGCCAACCTGTCTACCTAATTGGCATCCGTCAGTGAAGCCCTCAGTGCTGCTTTCAGTGATCTAAAACGCTCACATAACCCATTGGCCTGTGGTTTGTACGCAGTTGTGTCATGATTTCCTTTTGTTTTTTCTTTTGAATTCTTGGATGGAACATGGGTGGGCAATATAAGCTGCGGATTCAGCCATCACATATTTCGGATAACTTATGTTGAACTGTATAATCAGAGGAGCTATTGTCTAATTTGACCTTGTTGGATTTTGTTACCCCCTTTGTTATATTATTCACTTTCTTTTAACCTGTACTCTTCATCTATTCGAAATAAAGATTAATTAATTAATTCATTCAATTGCAACGCCCCCAGCCTGGGAGTTTGCAGATGCAGGACATGGACACAACACCAACACATCAGTTTATTACCTCTGCCAAGGAGGTAATGCTTTTACTACTGAACCACTAATCCTATCATTGTGAATCCAATTGCTACTCAGATGTTTTCATGGTCAAGGAATCTGACAACGTACACACAAACACTGTATGGGGGGAACTGTGGCGCTTGGCGGAGGTCTGCGCTCTCCGAGTGCTTTTCTAGTTGTAATTGTTTTAGTTGTGCATTGGAGGGGATGACCTCTATTGTGCAAAGTTGTGACATTTGATATGGCCTCTATGAGCAGCACCAGCTAGGTTATAAAGTCTGACAGCTGTAAGTAGGAAGGACCTGCGGAACCTCTCCCTCGAGCACTTAGATGGCACAACCCAGTGCTAAATGAGCTCCTCAGCGTGTTCAGCATGTCCCGCATGGGGGGGGGGGGGACTCGGAGTTCAGCACAGATGACAGCTTAGCCACCGTCCTCCTCTCTCCTATCTCCTCCACTGGGTCGAGGTGTCGCCCCAGAGCACAGCTAGCTTTTTTGATTTGCCTGTTCAGTCTCTTCCTGTTGGCTGCCAGATGCCGCTGCCCCAGCAGTCCACTCCAAATGTGATGGCTGATGCCACCACTGGATCGTAGAAGGTCTTCAGGAGTGCCCCTCGCACTTCAAACAACCAGAGTCTCCTCAGGAGGAACAGCCTGCATTGCCCCTTCTTGTAGAGAGCGTTGGTGTTGTGTGACCAGTCCAGTTTATTGTTCAAGTGAACACCCAGGTACTTGTAAGATGTCACCATCTCAATGTCTGTTTCCTTGATGTTTCCTGGTGTTGCGGGGTGGGGTGGGGTGGGTTGTCCATGCCTGTGGCAGTCCACCACCAGTTCCTTGGTTTTCCTTGCATTGATCTGGAGGCAGCTCCACACGCACCAATCCACAAAATCCTTGATAAGTCCTCTTTACTCTGTGTCATCCCTATCAGAGATGAGGCCGATGATCGCAGAGTCATCAGAGAACTTCTGTAGATGGCAGTGTGGTGCGTTGTGTGAAAAGTCAGCAGTGTGGAGGGTGAGCAGGAAGGGAGCCAGAATTGTTCCCTGGGAGCCGTCGCACTGCAAATGATGGTGTCAGACACACAGTCCTGAGTTCTCACAAACTGTGATCGGTCTGTGAGGTAATCCAGAATCCACAATGACAGATGCTGGTCCACCCCTGCACACAGCAGCTTGTCCCTCATGATCACTGGTTGGATGATGTTGAAAGCACTGGACAAATCAAAGAACATGATCCTCACAGTGCTCCCAGGCTTTTCCAGGTGGGACAGGGAATGGTGTCGGAAAAAGATTACTGCATCCTCCACCCCCTTGCTAGTAAGCAAACTGAAGTGGATCCATTGCTGATCCCACCAGGGGGCGGAGGTGGGCAAGGAGCAGCCTCTCCAGGGTCTTCATTAGGTGTGATGTGAGGGCCACTGGTCTGTAGCTGTTCAGGTCTTTGGGGTGCAGAGTCTTCGGCATGGATACCACGCAGGATATTTTCCACAGCTGTGGTACCCTTCCGAGCTTCAGGCTCAAGCTGAAGATGTGCGACACGATCCCGCACAGCTGGTCTGCACAGGACTTGAGGAGCCTTGAGCTGATCCCGTCCGGACCTGCAGCCTTCCTCGCCTTGATCTGCTTCAGCTCAGCTCTCAGCTGGATCTTAGTGAGGGACAGATTGGAGCAGGGAGGCTGTGTGCTGGGAGCAGGGTGGGTCTGTGAGGGGAAAAACAGCAGGGTATGTGCACTGAGAATTGGGGATGTAAGGGATGGTGGGGGGAGGGCAGCGGACAGTGGGACTAGATGAAGGTGTTGGCGGCAGTGGTTGGTGGGCAGGCGGAGAAGAAGGCTGTTGGTCAAACCTGTTAAAAGAACCGGTTCAGGTTGTTCACCCACTAACTACTCCCATGGCATGGGAAGAGGTATTCTGGTGCCCAGAGATAGCTTTGAGGCCTCTCCAAACACCGCTGGTGTCACTCTATTGCATCTTTTTCCTGTAACTGTCCTTCCCCTCTCTGCTTCCTCCTTAGCACCCTCTACACGGACTTCAGCACCTCCTTGTTTCCTGACCTGAAGATCCTTTTCTTCTCCTTCAGTAGTGTCTTTAGGTATCTCAGGGTTGATGCAGGGTTTATTGTTTGAGAAACACCATATGGTCTTGGTGGGTACGGTGTTCTCCACTCAGAAGTTGATGTAATCTGTGATGGTGTGTGTGAGGCTGTCGATGTCCTCACCATGTGGATCCCAGAGCTGCTCCTACACAGTGGATTCAAAACAGTCCTTCAGAGAGTCCTCCACCTCCTTGGACTATATCTTCACTGTGCGAGTAACAGGAGGTTGTCTGTGTACCAGGGGTTTTTAAAGAGGTGGGAGGTGAACCAGGTTGTGATCAGATCTACTGGTGGGGTGGGGGGGGTGGGGGGATGGGGGGATGAAGCGTATGCCTCCTTGATGTTTGTATAAAATAAGTCCAGTGTTTCTCTGGTGTGGCACGTGACGACATATTGGGTATAAGTGGGCAGAGTGGAGGACAGGGAAGAGTGGCTAAAATCATCAGAGATGAGCTGGAGAGCAGTTGGGTGTTGAGTCTGCAGCCTGCTGCTGACTGAGTGGATGATGTCACATGCTGCCCCCATGCTCGCGGAGGGCGGTACATAAATGTGAGAACTCTCTGGTGTGGTATGCCGATCACATGTTAACGGCTAGCAACTAGTGTCCTTGCTGCAATGTTCTTTAATTGTGATGTGCCCAGGATTACACCATCTGTTGTTCACAAACACTGCCAGCCCCCGTCTCTGCTCTTGCTGCTATCTAGTGTTCGATCTGCTCGTAGTAAGTGAAAACCCTCCAGTCTGATGTTAGCATCTGTTGTTAGCTCTGTTAGCCACGTTTCAGTGAATACCATAATGCTAACTTCTCCTAAGATGGTCTCATAGTGGAACATAGCTGCTAGTTTGTCCGTCTTATTAACCCTTTAACTGCCCAGATTAAATGGACGGGTCACGCGCTCCCTGTGGCACAGCGCAGCAACTGCACGTGTCAACTTATTGATGTCCCCCGGCTATACTGAGAATTTGTACTAATCTCTATTGATCTGACAGTTTAGAAGGTGGCAGACATGCGCTGAAGGAATCATGGCTGACATGGAATATAGCAAAGAAGGAAAACTCCTCATTATTCTTCTTCCTTTTTCCGCTTTGAGCTCACACACCAATGTGGATGCCACTGTGTTTGGTCATCGCGATAGCGATGATGACGGAAACTGCATGAAACGGGAAAAACAGCCACATAATACAAACGAAATTCACGTGGCATAATCATAAGAGTTTGTAGATGTGGTACACGGGTGTAAATTACTAAATAAATGTGTTACTGACATAATGCACGGCTCAGGAGACACACACGCAGGCTCAGGGTAGATCTAATAGCTTTATTAACAACAAGTGTGTATGAGTGTGTGTCTGCGAGATGTAAATGTGTTGGTGGTGGCGTCTGCGTCGGGCACGGAGGCAGGAGGCCGTACAGCTGGACAACCCTATGGGAGAAGCAAAGGGAGAAGGGTAACGGGCACCACACCAACACAGGAGATATGATAGTGATGACTGGCTTACTTGGAAATGGCAGGTGACTGGCACAGCAAGGGTGAAGCCCAGAAGACAGCGACGTGGAGCGCCCGGTGCAGCAGCGAGGGAACGGTGGCGGAGAGGAGTGGTCCGCCGCCGGGAAATCCACCTGTGCACAGGGGAGCAGACTAGGAGAAGAAGGAGGTAAGAGATTCTTACTTGAATGCTTGCTGAGCGGTTGGGATTCCTTGCAGCAAGGGAAGCGAGTGAAGACTGATGGCTTCAGGCCGAAGCCCAGGGCGAGGCGGCTTAAATCCCTCGCCGCTGACGAGGTGCAGGTGTGCATGCAGCTGGCGCCGCAGATGGGTGGCGAGGCGTGACAGTACTCCCCCCTCTAGCAGCGCCTCCTGGCGATGGTTTCTCCGGGTGCGCTCGGTGGAACTCAGTAATGAGGGACGGGTCCAACACAAATGACGAGGGTACCCATTGGTGATGTTCAGGCCCATAACCCTCCCAGTCCACCAAGTACTGCAACCCGCGACCCCGGCGCCGGGAGTCCAGGATAGAAGAGACAGGCCAGGCCGGATGACCATCAATCATCCGGGGCACGGGCTGCGCAGCAGGAGGAGGGCAAAGGGGATCGGAGACTGCCAGCTTTACCTTGGAAACGTGGAAGGTGGAATGGATGCAGAGGGAGGGGGGAATAGCTATACGCACAGCCACCGGGTTGATAATCCTGGTGATGGGGTATGGGCCCATAAAACGCTGTGCCAGCTTCCTCCTCTCACCCTTTAAAATGACGTCCTGGGTTGACACATAGACACGCTGGCCCACCTGGTACGCTGGGGCAGGTCTTCTGTGCCGGTCCGCCGTGGATTTGTTGCGCTCTGCCGTGCATAAAAGCGCATTGTGCGCCGACGCCCAGATGGAACGGCACTGCCTGAGGTGCGCCCGAACTGAGGGGACAGTTACCTCACTCTCCTGCGCTGGGAACAGAGGGGGGTCGTAGCCCAGGGACGCCTTAAAGGGGGACATCCCAGTGGCAGAAGAGCGGGCGGTGTTGTGGGCGTACTCAACCCAGGTGAGATGGTTACTCCAGGACGCAGGCTTGGACGCAGTGACGCAGCGGAGCACAGCCTCCAGCTCCTGGTTGGTCCGCTCACACTGCCCGTTGGTTTGGGGGTGATGGCCGGAGGAGAGGCTTACCTTGGCTCCCAGGGCATTGCAAAAGGACCTCCAAACCTCTGAGGAAAATTGGGGCCCCCGGTCCGAGACCACGTCCACCGGAATCCCGTGCAGCCTGACCACGTGTTTGATTAGGAGGTCCGCCATCTCCAGGGCAGATGGAGGACCTCGTAACGGGATGAAGTGCACCGCCTTGGAGAAACGGTCTACGATGGTCAGGACAGTGTCGAAGGTGTTAGAGACTGGGAGTCTGGTGACGAAATCCAGGGCGATATGCGACCAGGGCCTGCCAGGGACGGGCAGAGGCTGGAGCAAACCTGCTGGAGGGGCATTACCTGATTTACTGGTGGCACATACAGGGCAGGCCCGGGCTTAGCGGGCAGCGTCCTTCCGCAGGCCCGGCTACCAGAAGGACCGTTGAAGAAGGTCGATCATCCGGGAGGAACCAGGGTGGCAGGTGAGCTTAGATGTGTGCAGCCAGTGGATGACCTCCCCCCGGACCGTGGACGGCACAAAAAGCCTCCCCTCCGGTCCGCCGCCAGGGTCAGGTTCCGATTCCTGCGCCTTCCGGATCTTACTTTCTATGTCCCAAGTGACGGCTCCCATGATGCACGACCTGGGCAGGATGGTGTGGACCGCGTCCTCAGACGCCTCAGGGGCAAATTGCCTAGAGAGGGCGTCGGGCAGGCCGTTCTTGGAGCCAGGCCTGAAGGTGATGTTAAAGCGGAACCTGGCAAAGAACAAGGACCAATGCGCCTGGCGGGCGTTCAGACGCTTGGCAGATCTTAAGTACTCCAAGTTCTTGTGGTCAGTCAGGACCACGAACGGCAGGTCCGCCCCCTCTAGCCAGTGACGCCACTCCTGCAGCGCGAGCTTGATGGCGAGGAGCTCTCTGTCCCCCACGTCGTAGTTCCATTCCGCCGGGCACAAGCGCCGGGAGAAGAAGGCGCAGAGCTGTTTGACTCCGTCATCAGGCGACCGCTGAGATAGTACCGCCCCCACCCCCGTGTCCGAAGCATCCACCTCCACGATGCATTGCAGCGAGGGATCAACTTGGCTGAGGACCCGGGAGGAGGAGAACTCCGCCTTCAGTGCCTGGAAAGCAGCTGCGGCCTCTTCGGTCCACCGGAACGGGACCTTAGGGGACGTGAGGCGGGTCAGAGGGCCGACGACGGTACCAAAATTCGGGACAAAGCGGCGGTAGAAGTTTGCAAACCCAATAAATTGTTGCACCTGTTTCCTTGATGTAGGTGTGGGCCATTCCACCACCGCTTTCACCTTCACTGGGTCCGGAAGCACCTGGTCGTGGGAGATGACGAACCCGAGGAAGGACGTGGTTTTAGCGTAGAATTCACACTTTTCTGCCTTCACATATAACCGGTTCTCCAGCAGCCTTTGGAGGACCCGCCTCACATGGACCCGGTGCTCGTCCCTGGATTTGGAGAAGATGAGGATGTCATCCAGGTAGACGAACATAAACAGGCCGATGAAATCCCGGAGGACGTCATTTATAAGGCGCTGAAAGACGGCTGGAGCATTGGTCAACCCGAACGGCATCACCAGGTACTCGAAATGGCCGTTCGGGGTACGGAAGGCTGTCTTCCACTCATCTCCCTCCCGGATCCGGACGAGGTGGTATGCGCTGCGTAAATCCAGCTTGGTGAACCAAGTCGCCCCCTGGAGGTAGTGGAAGGCTGTGTCCATTAGTGGCAGGGTGTAGCGATCCTTCTCCGTGATATCATTCAGGGTGCGGTAGTCGATACAAGGACGGAGGGAACCGTCCTTCTTGCCCACGAAGAAGAATCCTGCGCCTAATGGTGATGACGAGGGATGGATAATTCCAGCACTCAGCGATTCCTTGAGGTAGGAATTCATAGCCTCCTTCTCCGGCGCCGACAGGCTGTAGAGTCACCCAGAGGGTAAGGGTGCCCCCTGGCGGATGTTTATCGCACAGTCGTAGGGCCTGTGTGGAGGAAGAGACATCGCCTTGGACTTGCTGAATACCATACCCAGGTCGTGAAATTCTGATGGCACCAGGGAGAGATCCGGGGGCGCGGCGTCCTTAGGAGTTGGAGAAGAGGACGGGGAGCAGGCAGCGGATTGCAGGCAGGTGCTCATACAGAAGGAACTCCATGCCGATACCCTGGCGGACTTCCAATCCAGGACGGGGTTATGGAGGCGAAGCCAGGGGTATCCCAGGATGACGGGCGACACAGAGTTGGGGAGGACGTAGAAAGTGATTTCCTCCCGGTGGTTCCCAGAGATGATCACAGGGACAGGGACGGTCTGGTGTGTAACTCTCCCCGGGGAGACATGGGAGAGGTTGACCAGGGCGAGAGGAGATTTGAGGACTTGGCAACGGATGCCCAATCGGGTTGCCAGGCTTTGTGAAATAAAGCTGCCCTCCGCGCCCGAATCCACCAGTGCGTGGGTGAGGTGCCCAGTGGGGTTGTGACAAAACCGGACGGGCAGCTTCAATTGGGAGAGGGGATTTAACCGATTGATGTCCGCGAGGCCCCCTACAGTGACTCGCGGACCTCCCCGTTTGGCTTCTGTGGACAAAGCTCCACCGTGTGTTGGCTGTCTCCGCAATACATGCAGAGACCCAACTCACGGTGGCGTTATTTCTCTGCAGGAGGGAGCTTTGTCGGAGCCGATGGTGACGGCAACGCCAGGGGGGCGAGCTTGGGACAGGCGCAACGAGGCACCACGAGGACGAGAAGAAGACGACTTCCGCTCCGAGGTGCGCTTGCGCAACCTGTTATCCAAGCTGATGGCTAGGGATGTTAGCTCCGCTAAAGTCTCCGGGATGTCCCGTCCAGCCAGTTCGTCCCTCAGACCATCACTGAGACTGCGGAGGAAGATGCCGCAGAGAGAACGTTCTCCCCAGCCAACCTCCTCCGCCGCTACCCGGAAGTCGATCGTGTAATCAGCTGCCGACCGGCTTCCCTGCTGGAGGCTGAGAAGCCGATCAACCTGAACGCTCTCTGTACGAGAATGATCAAAGACCTTCAGGAACAGTCTCACGAATTGGCCATAGGTGAGGGTGGCGTAACTGGGCTTCGCCATCACGGCGTAAGCCCAAGTAAGCGCTCGCCCCTCCAGGAGATTCCCTATGTAGCCAATTCGGCTATGGTCTGAGGGAAAATCTCCGGGCACACGGTGGAACACGGACTCACATTGCATTATAAACCCCCGTGCTCCGCCGAGCTTACCGCTAAAGCGGGTGGGGGTCGGAATGGGTGTGAGCCGAACCGGTGCTGCCGGAGCAGGCTGGACGGCCGCTGGAGCAGCAGGAGCCGCGCCGCCCTGACGAGCTGGGGGGAACGGCTGTTGGGGGTCCAAGCGGTCCAATCGGTTAGTGATGATGGATAATTGATTTAAGATCACCTGTTGCTGGTGGGCTATTAGGTCCACCCGAGCCTTGAGGGTGGAAAGTCGGCGTGTGAGCCCGCCATCTGCCGAGCCGCTCTGCTGAAGCCGTACTGACATAATGCACGGCTCAGGAGACACACACGCAGGCTCAGGGTAGATCTAATAGCTTTATTAACAACAAGTGTGTATGAGTGTGTGTCTGCGAGATGTAAATGTGTTGGTGGTGGCGTCTGCGTCAGGCACGGAGGCAGGAGGCCGTACAGCCAGACAACCCTATGGGAGAAGCAAAGGGAGAAGGGTAACGGACACCACACCAACACAGGAGATATGATAGTGATGACTGGCTTACTTGGAAATGGCAGGTGGCTGGCACAGCAAGGGTGAAGCCCAGAAGACAGCGACCTGGAGCGCCCGGTGCAGCAGCGAGGGAACGGTGGCGGAGAGGAGTGGTCCGCCGCCGGGAAATCCACCTGTGCACAGGGGAGCAGACTAGGAGAAGAAGGAGGTAAGATTCTTACTTGAATGCTTGCTGAGCGGTTGGGATTCCTTGCAGCAAGGGAAGCGAGTGAAGACTGATGGCTTCAGGCCGAAGCCCAGGGCGAGGCGGCTTAAATCCCTCGCCGCTGACGAAGTGCAGGTGTGCGTGCAGCTGGCGCCGCAGATGGGTGGCGAGGCGTGACAGTTACATCAAGGGAGATGTAACAAAAAACTGAGCTCCCATTCCCAAGATGGCGGCGCCCACGGGTGGGATGGATTCCCACAGGAATAATGCACCAAACAGAAAAAATAGCCACGTAATACAAACGAAATTCACGTGGGGTAATCATAAGAGTTTGTAGATGTGGTACATGGTGTAAATGGCTGAGCAAACACACAGACATCAGCTACGATGGACGAAAACGGACCGGTCACGTGGGCGGGTGAGCCCCCCTCCCGGTAACAGGTAAGAGAGAAATATGTTTTTTTGACATTTTATTGATTTTCTGGTTCATATACTTTGACGATTAGATAAAAACATACCCCTGTAGACAAATCGGCGTCAAAAAAATCGGACCATTCTCTATGTAAATGTGTCCAAAGTCCACTTTTGACTGAGTTATGCAATTTATATAGCTGTCGTGATATTATGCAAATTAGATGTATAAATTTATTCCTACTGTATCTGAAACTTTGGATCATATTCTACATCTTTCTAATTGACAGTAAGCCATTACCTCTTGTAACTTTCAAGTTATAGCCTTGGACATCTGAACTATTTTATTGACAAAAATTTTTTACCACTCTTGACCACTAGGGGGGCCTTGAGTTGCCTTGCGTTGCCCAGGTGCCACACTGCAAATTTGGCAGTTAAAGGGTAAGCAATGATCTCACATTTCCCATAATAACGGATTGTAGAGCGGGCTTGTACCTTGTTTTTCTTGCGCGATGCTTTGCTCCAGCTCAACATCTCTGTCAATTTCGCCTGATTTCTGGAGGGATATCAGGTCTCTCAGTTAGCACTGTAGGGCTGCGTAATAACAATTGGCTCCTACTGTAAACAGTGGCTCCGCCACTCACCATATCAGCAGTCACTGGCGATATGAGTAGAAAGACGATAATATCACCGCCAGTATGGCGATATTAATGCCCATGATGGATATGGGGTAACAAGATCAGAAAAGTTGTAGCAAAGAAAAATGGAAAGTAAATAAAAAATGAGAAACAAAACTCAGAACTGAGTCGCTGCTGCAAAAAGGCTGCCAACTTGTGTGGCGCTGGAAGTAGCTAATCTACATTAATAATATGGATGCTGTGTTGGGGTTTAGATTAACGGCTGGTTGGTTTTCTGGTTTTCAGTCATGATCTCTTTGTCTTGTATTTCTTCTTCTTCTTTTAGATTTGATTGGCAGTTGGCAACCAGCTTACAGGTGCATTACTGCCACTGTGGGAAGCCACTCAGTATGTTTTCACTCAGACGGAATGGTCATGGGGGGTTCGTGTGTTGATGTGGGGGTTGGTGTGTTGATGCAAACAGTGACAAAGAGAAAGGGAATTGCAAAGTCTTTCATGTTACTGCAGCACCACAGGTGACTGAGCAGGTTGTATGCTATAAAAGGAGAAGGCCTGCGACCTGTGTTTTTTTCTGATAGTTGTGATTTTGGAGGATATGAGAGAGAGAAATTAATAAAGGCTGCTTTGTTCTGGACCGCTCTGCCTGATTATTCCTCTCTCCACAATGGTGACCCTTGACGCACAATGGAACTCGAGGCGAACACCCCGGAGACGACCCAGACTGGAGGTGCCGGCAACGCGTGCGCCGTTTCGGTCAAACTCCCTGACTTTTGGCTACACGACCCAAAGTCTTGGTTTCTCCACACCGAGGCCCAGTTTGCGCTCGGAGGAATAATGGCAGATGACACCAGATACTACTACGTGGTTGCAGCACTGGATGCACGCACAACTCAGCAGGTGGCAAGCCTACTCCAACGGCCCCCAGCCCACGACAAATACGAGGCTGTCAAAACCGCGCTGACCCGGCGCTATATGCTCTCAGACTGCGAGAGAGCAGAAAGGCTCCTGACGCGCTCCAACTTGAGAGACGGGTCGGCGGTCGAGTTAATGGAGAAGATGTTGGCGCTGATGGGCACAGATGATGGGCATTTCCTCTTTGCCCACCTGTTCCTCCGGAACCTCCCAATGGCGGCCAGGGCGGTCCTTGCCAATTTACCGCTGCTGGCCACGCACAATTACTGGGCGCTAGCGCAAGAGGCAGATCGGATTATCCTCAACACCAGAGCCCTTGCAGTGAACGCAGTGGTGTTGGAACCCAGCGAAATGGCCAGTGGGGGCGAGGAGCCAATGACGGTGGCTGCAGCGGAAGCCAAGAAGCACCGGAGAGACACACTCTGCTTCTACCACTGCCGTTTTGGAGAGGACGCACGCCGATGCATGCCACCGTGCCAATTCAAGTGCTCGGGAAACGCCAGGGCCGGCAGTCGGTAGCAGTTGCAACCGCCGGTGAAGTGAGCAAGCTTCTCTATGTGACAGACTCGCGCTCGGGGAGACGGTTCCTCGTGGACTCCGGCTCCCAAAACAGTCTCGTCCTGCTGTCCTACGCAGACTGGCTGGCGGGAAGTAGCGGTCCCGAGCTGATGGCCGCAAACGGCTCAGACATTAAGACTTTTGGTGAGAGGACGCTGACTGTATCCTTGCATGGCCGTGCATACCAATGGACATTTGTCATAGTGGCAGCTTCCCCATTTTGGGCGCTGATTTTTTGTGTGCACACGGTCTACTAGTCGATGTGGCTAACAGATGCCTGATTAACGCAATGTCTTTTGATTCTCTCCCCTGTACAGCTCGAGGAGCCGGGCCTACAACGCTAGCCAACATCACAGCTCCAGGGGGTAAGTTCCACACACTACTCACCCAGTTCCCAGCACTTACGGTCCTGACTTTTTCAGTGACCGTCACTAAACACGGGGTGGAGCACTTCTTCACCACCACGGGGCCGCCCGTTTTCGCATGACCTCAGCGTCTGGACACAGCAAACCTGGCTATAGCGCGTGAGGAGTTTGCCAACTTGGAAAAGGTGGGCATCATCAGACGCTCAAACAGCCCATGGGCATCCCTGCTACATATGGTTCCTAAAGCAGAGGGATTGTGGCAACCGTGCGGAGATTTCCGCAGATTGAACAACGCCACAGTGCACGACCGCTACCCAATCCCCCATATTCAGGATTTTTCCGTTCACCTCACCGGGGCGTGCATGTTTTCCAAGATAGACCTGGTCCGCAGTTACCACCAGGTCCCGGTGTGCGCTGAGGATATACCTAAGACGGCGGTAATAACCCCGTTTGGTCTTTTTGAGTTTTTACACATGCCTTTCGGGTTAAAAGGCGCGGTGCAGACATTCCAACGCATGATGGATGCGGTGTTACGCGATCTGACGTTTGCGTTCGTCTACCTGGACAACATCCTGGTGGCCAGCGCGTCCGAGGACGAACACGTAGCCCACCTCAGGACAGTTTTCCAGAGGTTGGAGGAGCATGGATTAAAAATCAACCCGGCGAAGTGCCAGTTCGGGGTGATGGGAATCGACTTTTTGGGCCACCGCATCTCACCGGAAGGCACGATACCCTTACCGGACAAAGTGCTCGCAGTGGCAGATTTTCCCCAGCCTCAGACGGTCAGGGCGCTGCAGGAGTTTTTGGGAATGGTGAACATTTACAACCGCTTCCTCCCCCGCGCAGCCCAGCTCATGCAGCCGTTGTACACCGCGCTTAAGAAACGGAAACCGCCGGACAGAGTCAACTGGACTCTTGAGTGACAGCAGGCGTTTTCCGAGGTTAAAACAGCTCTGGCAAACGCCGCACTGCTGGCGCACCCAGACCCGGTGGCTCGGATAGCGCTCACTACCGATGTCTCGGACGTGGCCATAGGGGCCGTTGTGGAGCATCGCGTTACCGGTTCTTGGCAGCCGCTTGCCGTTTTCAGCAGGTTTTTGCGCGACAGTGAGCATAAATACAGCACATTCGACAGGGGGTTACAGGCTCTCCACCTGGCCATACGCCACTTCCAGTTCTGGCTGGAAGGGTGCACCTTCACTGCGTTCATGGACCACAAGCCGCTAACGTACGCGATGGCCAAGGTTTCAGAACCATGGTCGGGCCAGCAGCAGAGACAGCTGGCCGCAATCTTGGAGTTTACGACCGACATTCAGCATGTGGCCGGTAAACTCAACGTGGTGGCGGACTGCCTCTCGCGCGCATTAGTGGCCCCAGTCTACGTGGGGATAGATTACACAGCCATGGCTGCTGAGCAGACCTGCGATGTGGACGTTTGCGCACTCCAGTCTGGACCAACAGGGTTAAGGCTGGAGATGAGAGTTCTGCAAGACGGGGGCCCCCCCAATCTGTGACGTCTCCACGTGCCGCCCGTGCCTGGTGGTCCCATGCGCTTGGCGCCGCCGCATTTTTGAGTCGGTTCACTCCCTGGCGCACTCAGGAGTGCGCGTGTCAGTCAAAATGTTGGGAGCAAAGTTTGTCTGGTCGAGTCTGCACAAACAGATGAAACAGTGGGCTGCAGCCTGCGTAGTGTGCCAACAAGCCAAAGTGCACAGGCACACAAAGGCCCCCTTGGAGCCATTCCATATCCCGGCTAAGAGGTTTGACCACAGTCACGTGGACCTTGTGGGCCCCCTCCCGCCATTGCAGGGGATCACACACCTCCTGACAGTGGTGGACCGCACCACGCGCTGACCCGAAGCAGTCCCGCTAGCTTTCACCGCATCCACAGAAGTTGCACGCACTTTTTTGACGACATGGGTGGCACGTTTTGCTGCTCCTTCAGATATCATGTCCGATCGGGGCCCGCAGTTTGTTTCCGACCTCTGGTCTACCGTGGCCCGGAGCCTGGGCGTGACAATTCATCGCACAACTGCATACATCCCCCAGGCCAATGGGTTATGCGAGCATTTCCATAGGTCGCTTCGTTCTATTAGGGTTGCGTTCAGCACCGAAGGAGGATTTGGCGGCCTCCCCAGCAGAGCTGTTTTTTTCCCAGCCGCTGCCACTCCCAGGGGAATTTTTGTTGGACAGCCCTGCGCTGAACACTGATCCATTCCCACTTTCACCACATAGCGCAGTGGCAGGGATGGTACCCGGTCCGGTCCACCACTGTTTTCCATGCGCTTTTGTGCCAAAGGCCTTGAAGGATGCGGCATTCGTATTTGTCAGGCACGATGCCCACCGACCCCCTTGCGCCCACCCTACAATGGCCCGTTCAGAGTGCTGGAACCCGGGGAGACACATTTTGTGTTAGACTTGGGGGGATGCAGGGAAACAGTCTGTATAGACAGGCTTAAGCCCACTTTTGTTTTAGCAGACGAGCAGGTGGTGTTGGCCCGGGGTCCTTGGCGCGGACGACCCCCACTGAGAACTCCCCAGGTACATGACTCGTCAGATCAGTCACAATGGCATGCTAAAAATGTTTCCCCCCCTCCCAATGTCCCCCCACAGACGGACGCACCCCCAGGAGCCCACCACCGGCACAGCAGCGCCTCGGAACCACAGACCTCCCGTTACAGCCACTACGGACGTAGGCTGAAGCCCAAAGGACATGAGGGTTAAGGCTCAATCTGAGTTTTGGGGGGCGGGGGGAAGCCACTCAGTATGTTTTCACTCAGACGGAATGGTCATGGGGGGTTTATGTGTTGATGCGGGGTTGGTGTTTTGATGCAAACAATTACAAAGAGAATGGGAGGTGCAAAGTTTTTCATGTTACTGCATGACCACAGGTGACTGAGCGGGTTGTATGCTATAAATGGAGAAGGCCTGCGACCTGTGGTTTCTTCTGATGCTTGTGATTCTGGAGGATGTAGAGAGAGAAATTAATAAAGCCTGCTTTGTTCTGGACCGCTCTGCCTGATTATTCCTCTCCACACCACGTACTTTATTTATTTATCACTCTATATATCCGCCACACACTCTATATATGTCTGTCTTGTCTTGCATTTCTTGTAACAGTTAAATGAAAAACAAAGACAACAACTGTGTGAGAGAACAAATATGAAATACCTGAGTTGAACTAAGAAAACATGCATAAAAGACCTAGAGGACACTCAGAGACCATATACCTCCCCCAAGGCTCTGTCCATCTGTCCCTCCCTCTGTCCATACCTCCAGATTCATCCAGCTGCTAATCCTGTTTATTGAACATCCTTACCTTTGTTCATAACTCCATTCGTCCATACCTCTGCCCGTACCTCTTTCTGTACCTTCGTCCTGACCTTCGTCCCCCATACCTGCATCCATACCTCCATTTGTATCTTTGTCCTTACCTTTGTCCTGCCATACCTCTCTTCATTCATACTTCTTCTGTATCTTCATCCATATCTTTGTCCATCTGTACCTTCATCCTTACCGCCATCTGTCCGTACATTCGTCTGTGCCTTCATCGGTCCATACCACCGTCTGACCTCTGGCCATTCCGTTGTCCATCCATACCTCTGTCCATACCTTTCTCCATCCATACCTTCGATCGTCCGTACTCCTTCCATACCTTCGTCCATCCATACCTCCATCTAACCTTCGTCCGTACCTTTGTCCATCCATACCTTTGATAGTCCATACCTCATCCATACCTTCATCAATCAATCAATCAATCAATCAACTAAAGTTTTATTTATATAGCACTTTTCATACAAAAAGAGCCAACACAAAGAGCTTCACACATTGAAATAAAACACAATGTACCCCCCACCCCCCAAACACACACATTGACACAAACACACATACAAAGAAACTTTCATCAGCGTAAAACATATGGCTTAAGGCTTATGGCTGGGCACCGAGGATCCACGTGCACCATCACTAGGGAGCCATCACCAGCAGGAAGAGTGCCAAGTCCATGGCTACAGGAAAACCACTGTTGACACCGCCCAAGTCCAACCTGAGGGGTCCACACCGCAGGTGTGGCACCACAGCGCATGACCCCATCAGCCAGGCAGACCAGGGCAATCACAGGCCACCACCCCTCAGCCAGAAAACAGGCACAACCCCCCATGGGAGGGGCCCCTATGAGGAAACACCAGAGCTTGGACAGGGTGATAAAAAGTCGCTGATAAATAATAAGATAGTTTGCTGATAAGACTAGGCAGTTAAGATGAGTAGAAGAATAAAACAACACCTAAATACAGTCAAACAGACATATATTTGTCACGAGCTGAGCACTGGAGGTTCTGCCATGCTCAGTCTCGTGGCCTTTTCTCTGTATTTATATATTTGTTGTACTTCATACTTTTTGAGTTTTGGTATTCTCATACCGTTTTCTATTTTTCTGTTTATGTCTCAGTTTTGCTACGTTCATGTTTTGTGTCTATTTGTAATTATTTTTCTGTCTGCATTTATTGATACTTTATTCCTTGTATTTCGGACTGTTGTGTTCTTTCTTTGGGTTGACAGCTGTCAAGTGGCGTTTCCGGATTGTGCTCCATGTGGGAGTCGCCCTGTCAGCTGTCAGCTCTCTTCGCTCTCCTCTCATTACTTCACAGCTCATCCTAATCATTTACCATTATTATCTTTTTGCCCACTCATGTGATCCCTCACCTGTCTCCACTTGTGTTATTGGTTCTGACCCTATTTAAGGACTGCTTTTTCATTTTATTTTTGCGGCAGTCTTAAGATTCTCTTCCTCCTTGCCACCAGAGCCCTAACCCTGCTCTGTTGAGTTTTGTCTCAAGATCATCCCAGTCTGTAAGTTTTCCTTGTTATCTGTTTGGATTTTTGCTTTGTTGCACTTTGGTACTTTGTGTTTGCTTTCAATAAATGCCACAAACTGCAGTTGGCGCGTGGGTCTGTCTCTCTCTCTGCTCTGTGGGGCAAATCATGACAGAAGACTGCTGCCAGTAATAGACCCAGATGCTGCAGCTTGTGGATTTTTGCCCTTTTTTTGTTTTCACTCACCTGTTTTTTGGGGAGCATCACCATGTCCCCAGCTCGCCGGTCTTCAGCCAGCAAAGCAGGATCGGCCGCTGGGTCTCCGAGCCTGGAGGAGGAGTGGGCTGCTGGCTTCATCCAGAGTTTTGTGGATGAAGCTCTTGCAGCCCGTGGACCAAAGAAGACCTGGGAGAGTGTTAATGGAGCGATGGTGATTTTGGAGGCACACCCCAGCTTGTGGAATTATCCCAATTTGTGGAACTGTTGTCCACGGTCTCCTCGCTTCGGCGGTCTTTTCCCAGGTTGATGATGGGGCCGCCTCCAGTTGGACCGAAGCTGTCACGGAGGCGCTCCCCGCGGCAGACGTCCTTTTCCCCTCCCGATTCGACAGCTCCGGCTCCAGCATCCACGTCACTAACTCCACAACGCCGTCATCCAGGCTGCCGGAAGAACACTTCCACCACCTCCTCCTCAGCAGCCCCTCCTTCGCCGAGGCAGAAAGCTCCCGCAGCAATCTCGTCTTCTGAATTTTCTTCTCCAGCTGTTCTATCAGCCAAACTCGCTGCTGCAGCTTTTTCTCCCTCCTCCTCGGCAATTCATCCAGCTGCTGAAGGACTGGTCGCCTCTTTCTCGGCTCCACCTATCACCACGTCTGCAGGGGCAGCTCCTCTACATTCCTCTGAAGGGCCCATAACAGCTGCAGCCATGGAAAGGGCGGAGTCCATACCAGCTGCAGCAGAAAACATCACGTCCCAGGAACACAGGCAAGTGTTTTTTCATTCCCTATCAGTTAAACATGAATTACCTTGTCTGATTCCCGGTGGTGAGGCTCAGACCGTGCAGTCCTCTGAGTCCTCACTGCCTGCTGCAGCTACACACCTCTTACCTGCTCTCTCTGTGTCTCCTCCTTTACCCCCTGAATGTCCGCCGGCCCTAGGTTCAGGCTGCTGGATATTGGAGGAGCCTGTGGCCCTGGAGGACCTGGTTCCAGCCCCGCAGCCATGCTTTGGATGGCGGGAGAGCGCTGAAACCAAGCTGACACCTGCGCCGACTAAGAAGAGTCCCCGGGCTTCAGCTGAGTGGGAAGCAGTGCCAGAAGGGAGCAGACCTCCTGTCGCCATGCAGGGCGAGACACTTGTGTGGGCCACCTTGCTGGAGGCTCCCAGGACTGCACCTACCACCATGCCTGCTGCAGGGGCAGCCACAGCAGAGTTGGAGCTGGCTCTCCAGAGGGCCGGGCCCGAGGCACCATTGCTTGGATTGGCGGAGTTCTGGACGGCGGTGGAGCTCGAGCTCAGGCAAGTGCTCTCCTACATTTTTTTTGTGTCTATTTTGGAGAGATCTTGTCTGGATCTTGGTGGGGAGAGCCAGGTACAGCCGTCAGCTGCACCTGAGCCCACCTCATTGGGCTCCACTGCTGCCGGTGAACCTGACCCTGTTTCCATGCCTGTCTTGTCTAAGCTCTCCCCCAGGGTCACCGAGGATGTTCCAGCTTTGCTAGATGTCTCCATGGGTCCAGACTCACTGCCTGAGATCATCATGGGTCCAGCTCCTCCCTCTGAGGTCGTTGAGGGTGCTCCGTCCCAGCCCGGGACCTCCATGGGTGCTGCTCCCCCTCCGGCTGAGGTCCTTGTGAATGCTGCTGCCCCTCTAGTTGAGGTCTTTGTGGGTGCTTCGTCCCAGCCTGGGGCCTCTGTGGGTGCAGGTTCATCCCAGTCCGGGTCCTCCATGGGTGAAGCTCCTCCTTTGTCCGGGTCTCCGTGGGTGCTGTGTCCCAGTCAGGGACCGTCGTGGGTGCTGCACCTCAGCGTGAAACCAATTTGGGTGCTGCGCTCCAGTGTGGGTGTGCCATGGGCGTTACGTTCCAGCCCACGGGCCACTGTGGGTGCAACTTTGGCCTAGTCCAGGTCCACCGAGGGTGCAGCTTTGGCTCAGTCCAGGCCCACCGAGGGTGCAGCTATGTCCCAGTCCGGGACCACCGAGGGTGCTACAGGCCAGTCCAAGGGTGTTGTGGTTCTTCCTCCTCTGCCTGACGCCGTTGTGGTTCCCCCTCCTGTGCCAGACGCCGTTGTGGTCTCCCCTCCTCTGCCCAAGGCCATCGTGATTCCCCCTCCTCTGCCCGAGGTCCTCGTGGTTCTCCCTCCTCTGCCCGAGGTCATCGTGGTTCCCCCTCCTCTGCCCGAGACCCTCTCCTCACCCTGACATCGTTGTGGTTTCCCCGACTCCTTCTCATCCTGCCGTTCATCAATTTTTCCTGTTGGGCAGCCACCCCTTGGACCACCCTTGCTGTTCAGGTGGCTGAAAAACTCTGGTCGACCACCTGATGGACTGAGCCGTTGGGTTGGGTGGCCCATATTCCCCAGCAGGCCACCCAACTCGTACCACCTCGCCGTCCGCCAGGCCTGGGACTTTGGTTGCTCACCTGAACTTTCTAGCTCTTTGGTCCGGGGGGGGGCTAAGTCTTTGATTTTGACTGGTGTGGGTCCTGAGCGGGGTTGTTTCATTCCCTCCTAACCTGTCCCCCCCCACCACCCACCCTGGTGGGTTATTGTTGTGCTGCTGTTGGGGGGGGGGGGGATCCTTTTTTTGATGTTACCCTGGGGTGTCCACCCCTTGAGGGGGGGGCTCTGTCACGAGCTGAGCACTGGAGGTTCCGCCATGCTCAGTCTCATGGCCTTTTCTCTGTATTTATATATTTGTTGTATTTCGTGCTTTTTGAGTTTTGGTATTCTCATACTGTTTTCTATTTTTCTGTTTATGTCTCAGTTTTGTTATGCCCATGTTTTGTATCTATTTGTAATTATTTTTCTGTCTGCATTTATTGATATTTTATTCCTTGTATTTCGGACTGTTGTGTTCTTTCTTTGGGTTGACAGCTGTCAAGTGGCGTTTCCGGATTGTGCTCCATGTGGGTGTCGCCCTGTCAGCTTTCAGCTCTCTTTGATCTCCTCTCATTACTTCGCAGCTCATCCCAATTATTTACCATTATTACCTTTTTGCCCGCTCATGTGATCCCACACCTGTCTCCACTTGTGTTATTGGTTCTGACCCTATTTAAGGACTGTTTTTTCATTTTATTTTTGCGGCAGTCTTAAGATTCTCTTCCTCCTTGCCACCAGAGCCCTAACCCTGCTCTGATGAGTTTTGTCTCAAGATCATCCCAGTCTGTAAGTTTTCCTTGTTATCTGTTTGTATTTTTGCTTTGTTGGACTTGAGTACTTTGTGTTTGTTTTCAATAAATGCCACAAACTGCAGTTAGCGCGTGGGTCTGTCTCTCTCTCTGCCCTGAGGGGCATCATCATCGGCCTCCGTCGGTCTATGATGACCATGGAAGAGAATCCTAGATGTCTACTCTGCTGGAACAGCACCGCCTGTGGCAAATCATGACAATATTCGTAAGTATTAATAATTCGCAGTAAGATAAGTAATTGTGACACAAAATAGATTTAAAATCAGAAATTAAGAGAATTAAAATAGGAAACTAATCAAAAGCAAGGTTAAAATAGTTGGTCTTTAACCTGCTTTTAAAAACATGAACATTCTAGCCCCAGTGTTCTCTGGCAGGCCGTTTCACAGACATGGGCTGTAGCAACTAAAAGCCGCCTCACTGTGGATGTGTGTTCTGACAGTAGGGATAATTAAAAGGCCAGAGCCGGAGGACCTCAGGAACCACGGTGGCTCATATGCCAAAAACAATTTTGATAAATAAGAAGGCCCAAGACCATGCAGACATTTATAAACCAGTAAAAGGACCTTAAAAGCGATCCTTGTCATGTGTCTGAGCTTATGTTTTTACTGAGCTCAGACCTTCTCTTTATTTCTATTGTTTGTCTTAGTTTGATTTGTTTAGTTCTGTATATGTATCTTGGGTTGTTTTCTTTTGTGCCTCCTCTTCCCAGACACTCCCACTACTGCCCACAGGCCACTTCCCTGCCATCTCAGCTGTGGGCAGTGGGTCAAATTAGGTCACCAGCTCGCTCATTGACTTACACTTGCAGCTTATTAGACTGTATGATATTTAAGCACTGCCTTTTCCCTGTGTTTTTGCAGTTACAATGGTTTTTCTCCTGATCAGTCCTTGTCTCCCAGCCTCTGAAGTATTTTTCTTCTCAAGCGCGCCTTGCTCTGAGGCTCACCTGTAAGTCATTCTTGTTTTGCATTTTTGTGTTGTCAGCACTGTTTTTGGACTGTTATGTTCTTTTCGTTAATAAATGTCATTAACATGATTCAGCGCCTGGGTCTGTCTTCCTGCCCTGTAGGGGCATTCATAACAATCCTGAAGGATACGGGGAGCCAATGCAGTGACTTTAAGACCAGTGTGATGTGAGCCTGCTGTCTGGTCTTTGTCAGAACATGTGCAGCTGAATTCTGTAATAACTGCAGATTAGAAATGGTCTTTTTGGGAAGACCAGACAGCATGGCATTACAGTAATCAACACGACTGGTGATAAAAGCATGCATCAGTATCTCTGTGTTTGCTCGAGAGAGAAGTGGGCGGACTTTGGCTATGTTCTTTAGGTGGTAAAATCCTGTATGTGTTATATTTTTAATGTGTGGAGTAAAACCAAACTCAGAGTCTAAAATGATGGCAAAATTCTTTACATGTTGGGATGCGGTAAAGGACAGACTATGTAATTTTGGTAAAATTTTCTCTCTCTGAGCTTCAGGACCAATGGCTAAAACATCAGTTTTGTCCTGATTGAGCTGAAGAAAGTTTGCTGCCATCCATGACTTGATGTCTAAAATGCAATTATAAAAGGGTGTTAATTGGTTCCATGTCATCAGGAGACACAGCGATATACAGTTGTGTGTCGTCAGCATAACTATGGTAATTAACGCCATGACTCCTGATAATATCCCCCAGGGGCAGCATGTGCAGATTGAAAAGTACTTTTTGTTTTGTTTTTTTGTTATGGTTTTATTTACACCCCCCTTACCCCTTCCTTTTTTTTTTTTTTTTACCCGTACCTCACTTTATTCTTCTTTGGGCTACACAACATAATATATAAATTTTACTCTTTGAATGAATAGTAATCTTACTTTGGTAAGCTGGAATGTGAAGGGGTTGAACCATCCAATTAAACGAAAGAGAGTCATGTCACGTCTAAAGCAATTTAAGCCTGGGGTACTGTTTTTGCAGGAAACCCATTTGCAGGATTCCGACCACTTGCGTTTGTCAAAATGTTGGTCAGGACAATTTTTTCATTCAAATTTTAAAGCTAAGGCCAGGGGCGCTGCTATTCTTATTGATCGAAATATCCCATTTATTCCCTCTAATGTTGTATCAGATAAAAATGGACGATTTGTAATAGTATCAGGTAAACTTGGCGATAAACATGTCACTTTGGCTAATCTGTATGCACCGAATTTTGATGATGTGCACTTTTTTCGCAACCTTTTTTCGCAACTTCTAGATTTAAATACTCACTCTCTAATTCTTGGGGGTGACTTTAATTTGTATATGGATCCGATCTTAGATCGCTCATCTTCAAAACCTGCTAGTCTTAATAAATCTGCAACTTATGTTAAGTCTTTTCTTGAGGAATATAGCCTTACAGATCCTTGGCGTTTTTTACATCCTAACGGCAGGGACTATTCTTTTTTCTCTCACGTACACCATACTTATACCAGAATAGATTATTTTTTTGTTGACAATTTATTAATTAATAACCTTTGCTCTTGCAGTTATGATAGCATCTCGGTTTCTGATCATGCCCCTCTTGTACTTAAAATGATCCTCCATGGATGTGACTCCATGAGAAAGCATTGGAGATTGGATCCATTATTACTTACAGATGAAAAATTGGTTACGAATATTTCTTCTAAAATTAATTTTTTTTTGAAAGAAAATAAAACTCCTGGTATGTCAAATAAAACGATATGGGAGGCCATGAAGGCATTTCTTAGGGGGGAATTTATTTCATTGGCAGCATTTAAAAGACGATCCTTAATACAGGAACAGAAGGCTATTTTAGATCAAATCCTGGACATTGACAGACAATATGCTCAATCTCTATCACCCGCTCTGTACAAGGAACGTATGACATTACAAACTAAACTTAATTTACTTTCTACTCGACAAATTGAAGGTTGTTTAATAAGGAACAAGAGTGAATTTTATGAACATGGCGAAAAAACCAGTAAACTTCTAGCTAATCAACTACGTGGTATTAGAGCTAAGCAATTTATTACTGGAGTTAGGACAGATAAAGGAGAGGTGACATCTGACCAACAAGCGATTAATGATATTTTCAGGTCATTTTATTCCAAATTATATACCTCAGAATATACAACAAACTTAAAGGATTTGGAAATTTTTTTTGATTCTATTGATATCCCTTCGATTTCTTCAGAATCTCGGCAAATTTTAGAAGCTCCCATCACAAAAGAAGAAATTCAGCTGGCAATATCATCCATGCAATCAGGAAAATCTCCAGGACCTGATGGGTTTTCCGCTGATTTTTTCAAAAAATTCTCTGATGACCTCGCCCCTTTCCTTTGTCAAGTTTTTACAGAGTCGCTTGACTCTGGTACACTTCCTCCTTCATGCTATCAGGCCTGTATCACTGTGTTGCTTAAAAAGGATAAGGATCCTGTTGATTGTGCTTCTTACAGGCCTATTTCCTTGTTAAATACCGATGTTAAAATTTTGTCAAAGTTGTTAGCTTCAAGGTTGGAAAAGATTCTTCCTTTTATAATTTCACAGGACCAAACCGGTTTCATTAAAAATCGCCATTCTTTTTTTAACTTGCGGCGGTTGTTTAATATTATTTATACTCCTCACCACAACATACCTGAATGTCTTATTAGTTTGGACGCTGAAAAGGCATTCGATAGGGTTGAGTGGGAGTATTTGTTTTTTACTTTGGAGAGGTTCGGTTTTGGTCCTTCCTTCTGTTCCTGGATTAAACTTCTCTATGCTAGTCCTTTAGCTTCAGTGTTAACTAATTGTCGCTATTCTGACTATTTTAGACTTTACCGTGGTACGAGGCAAGGCTGTCCTTTGAGCCCGTTGCTCTTTGCCTTGGCAGTTGAGCCGTTAGCTATTGCAATCCGTGGGAGCCAGGACTTTCTAGGCATTCGTAGGGGTGGCATTGAGCATAGGGTTTCACTCTATGCTGATGATCTTTTATTATTTCTCTCCAACCCACTTACTTCATTACCCGCTATACTTAATATTTTGGATAGTTTTAGTAGGTTTTCTGGTTATAAAATTAATCTTAATAAGAGTGAACTGTTTCTGATTAATGAAAAGATTCAAGTTCAGGATTTTGAAAATTTTCCTTTCAAGGTTGTTATTGATCATTTTAATTATCTTGGGATATGTGTCACTAAACAATTTAATTACTTGTTTAAAAATAATTTTCTCCCCTTACTTGACCAGTGCAAGTTAATACTTTCCAAATGGTCCCCATTATCCTTGTCTTTAATTGGCAGAATCAATTCTGTAAAAATGATGTTACTTCCAAAGTTTTTATATTTGTTTCAATGTCTCCCCATTTTTATTCCTAAATCCTTTTTTAAGTCTTTGGACTCTCTGATTACCTCATTTATTTGGAATGGTAAACATCCGAGATTGAGGAAAGTTTTTCTTCAAAGACCCAAATCAGTAGGTGGCATGGCTCTGCCTAACTTTCAATATTACTACTGGGCAGCAAATATCAGGTGCATGTTATATTGGAAACATTTTTATCTGGAACCCAAATCACCTATTTGGATCCTTATGGAGTCACATGTGGACAATCAAACTTCCCTACCGGCAATTTTAGGTTCACCACTTCCCCTTGCTTTGTCTACACTGGGTAATAATAAAGTAGTTCGTCAGTCTCTTAGAATTTGGTCTCAATTCAGGAAAAATTTCGGTCTTCAGTTTTTTTCCATTAGAAGTCCAATTGCCGCAAATCATTTATTTACCCCATCAACTATTGATAGTGCATTTCATATATGGCACAGAAAAGGTTTAAAATCTTTTGCGGATTTATATTTTGATGGTCAATTTGCAAGTTTTTCTCAACTTTCCACCAAATTCGACATCACTTCTACACATTTTTTCCGCTTCCTCCAGGTCAGACATTATGTGCAAACCATGACAAAACAATTCCCTCAAAAACCTTCTGATAATCCTCTAGATGATTTTTTATTAGTTAAACCAACTTCTAAGGGGGTAATGTCAGTTTTATATAATTTAATTTCAAATTTACAATCTTCTTCTCTGGCCGCTATCAAATTGAACTGGGAACAAGATCTTAATTTTACTTTTACTGATGAACTGTGGGACTCTATTCTTGGCCAGGTTCACACTGTATCAATGTGTGCTCGTCACGCTCTTATTCAATTTAAGATTGTACACCGGATGCACCTGTCCAAGGTTAAGTTAGCACGTATTTACTCGGATATAGACCCAACTTGTGAAAAGTGTGGTAGCGCTCCTGGCACTTTGCTTCACATGTATTGGTCCTGCCCTGCATTGATGAATTTTTGGCATTCTGTTTTTATCACTATGTCTGAAGTCCTGCAATATCAAATTAAACCTGATCCATTATGCGCCATTTTTGGTGTGGCTCCAGAACTTGTCTTGCCAAGTTCCAAATTAAAAGTATTCAAATTTTCATTATTATTGGCCAGACGTGCTGTATTACTGAAGTGGAAAGACTCTTCGCCCCCTTCACATTTACAGTGGATAAAAGATATAATGTCCTGTTTGGATTTAGAAAAAATCAGATATACAGTCTGTGGCTCTGAAAACAAATTCTATAAATTATGGCGCCCGTTTCTTGATTTCTTTGAAAGACCCACGATTATAGTTTCTGAGTAGCTCATATCCCCTTTACCCCACTCCCACTTCACACACACAATTTTTCTTTGTATTTTTTTTTTTTTTTTTATTGTTTATTTAAAGGTTTTTGTGCTTTGAAGCATTTACATTTGTTGGCTTTAAGTTCTAGTTTTTTACTGTTTGGTTGAAACAAAAATGAAAATTTCTAATACTTTGTATTGTATTGATACTTCAATTAATAATAATAAAAAGACCTTTGAAAGAAAGAAAAGTACTGGGCCTAAAATTGAACTTGGGGCACACCACAGTTTATTTTGTAGACTTTGGAAGAGCATGTATCCATACTTACCAAAAAGTCCCTGTCTGTGAGGTAGGACTTGAACCAATTAAGAATAGTACCAAAAAGGCCAACCAGGTCCTTTAGTCTGGTTAAAAAAATATGGTGGTCTACTGTATCAAAGGCAGCTTTTAGATCCAGTAGAACCAGGACTGAAATTCTGTGTGAGTCCATGTTGTGCCTTAGCTCATTAACAATTCTAACGAGGGCTGTCTCTGTACTGTGGTTGATCCTAAAACCAGACTGGTTTTCATCAAATATGTTATTTGATAATAAAAAAATAATTTAACTGAGTAAAAACAAGTTTTTCTAAAATTTTACTTAAAAATGCTCAGTTGGATACTGGTCTATAATTATTGAGGTTTTCAGGATCTAAATGACTCTTCTTCAGGAGGGATCTCACCACTGACGTTTTAAAGGCAGCAGGTGTGGCTTATATTATTCATATATCCATACCTACATATGTATAGACATAAGTGGAATGTTTAGAGATTGCATATGTGGAATGACCTCACGTCTCAGAGCAGGACAAGAGGTCTCGACCACCGGCGAAGATCAAGGAGCAGACGGAGTCGCAGCGGTGGAGACCTGATCGAACTTCCTGACCCCCCAGGGTCAGGTGGAGGAGAGAGAGGACAACGGAGAGGGATTACTCTAATGCGGGATGTCAGCTTTGATATGCAATGTCTTTTGTTGAGTGTGGGTATAAGTATGAAGGTCTGACTGCGCTCAGCCTCTTCATTCTGCTTCTGCATCGAGATGAGACATGTTAGGGACTGGAAGCTGATAATAAAACTTGATTTATAAAATTACATCGCTTCCTCATTTCACGCTCCCTACATTGGTGACCAGACGTGAGGATGGACCAAAGACGTTCTCCCGCTACAAGCTCATCAGAGGCGACCCAGGCAAGCGCCGTCGCCAACGCAGACAGGGGAACAGATGGAAGACGTTCCCCCACAGCAGAATCATCAGAGAGGGTTCAACCGAGCACCGTCCCAAGCCCCGCCACGAGAAAGGAAGAAAGGCGTTCTCGCCCTGCAGACACATCAGAGACGGCCCAGGCAAGCACCGTCACCGTCAAACTCCCAGAGTTCTGGCAAAACGACCCGAGCTTGTGGTTCCAGCAAGCTGAGGCTCAGTTTGCACTGGCGGGGATAACGGCGGATGAAACAAAATTTTACCACATCGTCGCCAGACTCGATGCCACCACATCAAGATGCGCGCGGAGCGTGATACAACAACCGCCCGCCCACGACAAGTACAAAGAACTGAAGGTGACCCTCATCGAGAGCTTCGTCCCCTCGGCCGAGGAAAGAGCAGGGAGGATTCTGGCAACTCACGGCCACAGAGGACACAGACCGATGGCCCTCATGGAGGACATGCTGCAGCTGAGAGAGGCAGACAATGACAACTTCCTCTTTCAACATATCTTCCTCAGCACTCTGCCGTCGCACATGAGAGGGACCCTGGCCAACATGCGGTGCAGCACCCAGCAGGACTTCCGCGCGCTGGCCCGAGAAGCGCAGCGGCTCATCAACTCCTGCGGCGAACAGATGGCCACAGCAGCATCTGCAGATCTCGGCGCGGAAGCCCAGAGCAGCGGAGAACCGCAGACAACAGAGCAGAGCCCGCCCACCATGGCAGCGACGCGACCAAGGCACAGCAAGCGGAACGACCTCTGCTATTATCATCAACGTTTCGCCGAGAGGGCGTACAAATGCGTGCCCCCCTGCAATTTCAAGAGCTCGGGAAAACGCCAAAGCCGAGAACCGTTAGCAGCTACGGCTCTCGGCGAGACAAACAAG
Source organism: Pholidichthys leucotaenia (assembly GCA_020510985.1). Classification (NCBI taxonomy): domain Eukaryota; kingdom Metazoa; phylum Chordata; class Actinopteri; order Cichliformes; family Pholidichthyidae; genus Pholidichthys; species Pholidichthys leucotaenia. The sequence goes on from CM035840.1 coordinate 225,528,793, forward strand.
CTACTCTATGTGACTGACGGACACTCCGGGAGACAGTTCCTCATCGACACTGGAGCTCAGGTGAGCTTCATCACCCCGTCCAACGCAGACCGGGCAATGGGACCCCGTGGAAACGGAGCAATGGCAGCTAACGGCTCGATCATCGACACCTTCGGTGAAAGAAACCTACCTCTGTCCATTCACGGCCGCAACTATAGGTGGACATTTATTATAGCGGCGGTGAGTTTTAACTTGTTGGGGGCTGATTTCTTGTGTGCACATGGGTTGTTAGTCGATCTTGCAAATAGACGCTTGGTTAATGCACTATCATTTTCTTCTATCCCCTGCTCAGCTCGAGTCTCTCCACCACCCGTGCAGGCCAGCGTCACCACAGCAGGAGGTAAGTTTGACCAACTCCTCACCCAATTTCCAGCACTCACAGTTCCCAAATTTTCAGCAACAGTAGCGAAACATGGGGTTGAACACTTCATCCCCACAACAGGCCCACCTGTTTTTGCCAAAGCTCGGCGCTTAGACGCGACCAAGCTCGCCATAGCACGCGACGAGTTTGCCAGCCTAGAAAAATTGGGCATTATTCGGCGCTCGAAAAGCCCTTGGGCATCACCACTACATATGGTCCCGAAAACCGACGGTTCTTGGAGACCTTGCGGTGATTACCGCAGATTAAACAATGCGACAGCGCATGACCGCTACCCAATCCCTCACATCCAAGATTTTTCACTGCATCTGGCGGGTGCGCGCATTTTCTCTAAAATAGACCTGGTCCGCGGCTACCACCAAGTTCCGGTTTGACCGGAGGACGTTCCCAAAACGGCTGTAATAACCCCTTTTGGTCTTTTTGAATTTTTGCGAATACCGTTTGGCCTCAAAGGCGCTGCTCAAACTTTTCAGCGTGTGATGGACGCGGTATTACGCGACCTCCCCTTCGTGTTCGTCTACCTCGACGATATCCTGGTAGCCAGCTCGTCAGAGGAAGAACACGAACAACACCTCACTACAGTTTTTCAGAGACTAGAAGAGCACGGGTTAATAATCAACCCAGCCAAATGCCGATTCGGCGTGTCACAAATTGATTTTTTGGGACAGAGAGTTTCACCAGAGGGGGCAGTTCCATTGCCGGACAAAGTGCGCGCGGTAGCAAATTTCCCACGACCACAAACGGTCAGATCGCTACAAGAATTTTTAGGAATGGTGAATTTTTACAACCGTTTCCTCCCACGCGCAGCTCAACTCATGCAGCCCCTATATGCCGCGCTCAGAAAACAAAAGCCCTCCAACGCGGTCGAATGGACCCCGGAGCGGGAACGCGCCTTCGCGGAAGTAAAAAGTGCACTAGCGAATGCCACATTGTTGGTTCACCCCGATCCCTCGGCCCGCGTAGCGTTAACCACAGACACTTCAGACCTGGCCATAGGGGCAGTCGTGGAACAACATGTTGGCGGAACCTGGCAACCGTTAGCATTTTTTAGTAAATCCTTAAACCAAACCGAGCGCAAATACAGCACTTTTGACAGAGAGCTGCTAGCGCTTCATTTATCCATCCGCCACTTCCAGTTCTGGCTGGAAGGGCGGCGTTTCACGGCTTTTGTAGACCACAAACCACTCACTTTTGCGATGGCTAAAATTTCAGAACCATGGTCAGGCAGGCAACAAAGACAGCTAGCTGCAATTTCAGAGTTCACCACAGATATTCGACATGTGGCAGGCAAGCTTAATGTGGTAGCAGACTGCCTCTCCCGCGCTGTGACATCGTCAGAGCGCGAGGAAGCAGATTATACTACCGCAGCCGCAGAACTCATGGCCAACGCGGACGCGTACGCGGCACCAATCCACGTAGGGATAGGTTACGCGGCCATGGCAGCGGAACAAAGCAGTGACGCGGACGTGCGCGCGCTCCAGTCTGGACCAACAGGGTTAAGACTTGAGGAAAGGGGTTTGCATGACGGTGTTCCCCCCCAATCTGCGACATGTCAACCGGCCGGCCTCGCCCGGTAGTTCCAGCCGCGTGGCGCCGCCGCATTTTTGAGTCGGTGTACTCCCTCGCGCACCCCTGGGTGCGCGCCTCGGTTAAAATGGTCGCGGAGAAGTTTGTTTGGCCGGGCCTGCGTAAAAATGTAAAGGAATGGGCGAAGACTTGCATGTCTTGCCAACGCACCAAAATACACAAACACACAAAAGCTCCTCTAGAACCTTTCCGAATTCCAGCCAGGAGGTTTGACCATGTACACGTTGACCTCGTGGGCCCACTACCGTCGTCGCAAGGGTTCACACACCTTTTAACAATGGTAGACCGTACCACCCGCTGGCCGGAGGCGGTCCCGCTGGCGGCAACCACAGCCGCGGAAGTCGCTTGCGTTTTTTTAACAAACTGGGTGGCGCGTTTCGGCGTCCCATCGGACATCATGTCCGATAGGGGGCCTCAATTTGTCTCAGAGCTGTGGTCAGCCATGGCCAGCAGCTTAGGGGTGACAATTCATCGCACCACCGCGTATCACCCTCAGGCTAATGGGTTATGCGAGCGTTTTCATAGGTCTTTAAAGGCCACCCTCAGGGCCTCACTAACGGATACAGATTGGGTGAATAAACTTCCCTGGGTTTTATTAGGGTTGCGTTCTGCGCCTAAGGAGGATCTAGACGCCTCCCCGGCAGAATTAGTTTTTGCACAACCTCTCAGGCTCCCAGGTGAGTTCTTACCACAACATCCAGAGCCCCGGCACCAACCAGCCATGAGGCCCCTAAGCAGCACGGGACCGGACACGCTCCCCGGACCCGTACATCACTCTTTTCCGCGGGTTTTTGTCCCCCAAACTTTGAAAAACGCCGAGTTCGTTTTTGTTAGACACGAAGCTTTAAAACCAACCCTCCGCCCTCCATACGATGGACCATACAGAGTGCTGGAACCTGGTGATAAGCATTTTGTGCTTGATTTAGGGGACAGAAAAGAAACAGTCAGCATCGACAGACTTAAACCTGCTTTCTTGTTGAGCGACGAGCCTGCACGGGTGGTGAGAGCACCTCGGCGGGGTAGACCCCCCAAGAGAAAAGACTCAGCCCCCCTGCAGGGAACAAATAACCACTCTCCTCCCCAAGCTGCAGATCCCTTACAGGACGGTCCCGCCAGGACACCAAAGCGGGCCTACAGCAGATTCGGGAGAAGATTAAAACCCAGACGACACATAGACTGATGTAAAATTGACAAAGAGTGGTTAACTATGTTGTCGGATTGTGCCGTTGCAGTTTTAAGGCTGACTTGTGACATTAACTATACTGCTGTTGTTACCACTGAATTTTCAACAGGATCATGCTGCATAACTTGAAGGTTAACATGACTGCTGAAGATATTTTTCCTTTTTCCTGTTGAGATGTATAACGGTATAATATGTCATGGATGTTATCTTAAGCTGTAAACTTAATTTGATTGTCCTTTTCTTAGACGTTTGGGGGGGGGGGCTGTGGCTTATATTATTCATATATCCATACCTACATATGTATAGACATAAGTGGAATGTTTAGAGATTGCATATGTGGAATGACCTCACGTCTCAGAGCAGGACAAGAGGTCTCGACCACCGGCGAAGATCAAGGAGCAGACGAAGTCGCAGCGGTGGAGACCTGATCGAACTTCCTGACCCCCCAGGGTCAGGTGGAGGAAAGAGAGGACAATGGAGAGGGATTACTCTAATGCGGGATGTCAGCTTTGATATGCAATATCTTTTGTTGAGTGTGGGTATAAGTATGAAGGTCTGACTGCGCTCAGCCTCTTCATTCTGCTTCTGCATCGAGATGAGACATGTTAGGGACTGGAAGCTGATAATAAAACTTGATTTATAAAATCACATCGCTTCCTCATTTCACGCTCCCTACAGCAGGGAAAACACCCGTCTGCAGAAAGTAATTCACTATGTTTAAAAGTTCTGGAAAAATCCACAAAAAGTTTTTAAGAGATGTGCAAATGGGATCTAACAGACAGATTGTTGGACTGGCTTGGAAGAAAACTCGACCAAGAGTTTCAGCTTCAGCAAGGGCAAAACTCTCCAGTGTTTCCTCAGATAAAAGCAAAGGTCCCACAGAACTAAAAACAGTATCCTGTAATAAAAGACTGGATCCAATAACATCTATTTTACTTCTGAAGTGATCTGTAAAGTCCTCACATAGTGAGTCTGTTGGCACCATGCTGGACTTCTTAAAATCAGGATTGATCAGGTGCTCTATGGTGGAGAAGAGGATTCTAAGATTGTTTTTGTGAGTAATTATTTTGGAGAAGTGGGAGTTTCTGGTTTGTTTGACCATGTTATTATATATTTTCAATTGTTCATATAGAGTTTGGAAGTGAACAGTTAATTCTGTCCATACCTCTGTCTGTACTTTTGTCCATCTATACCTCTGTCCGTACCTCCATCTGTACCTCCAAATTCATTCTGTAGTTTTTGTGTAATACTGCTGATAGATGGACGATCACATTACATTGCAAGAAAGGGCCTTAGCGGAGGTTTGTACTTTTTGATCCCCACAAAATCTAATGGGTTCCTTTGCAGCCCAAGAGTCACCTCCATGAAAATTTCATCAAACACATCTGGTAGTTTTTGTGTAATTCTGCTAACAGACTAACAGACCACCCCGATCACACAACCTTGTTAGTGGAGGTAATTAACTATAGAATGATATGAATGAAAATAATAGTTTTACTGTAGAGTGAAATAAGGAAACTCTGTCAAAACATTTCACCAAAACTACCAAACCATTGAACAGATCAATCAGAATGTGTTTTTGATGATGTCATCAGGTTGAATTTGAGCTGTACTGACTAGTGAAATAATCAGATCTTATTAATATTCATAACAATGTTAAATTCAGAATTCAGAATCATGGCAACATGAAAATAATGGTTTATTATTTGACTTTATGATGAGGTCTGTTGTGAATTCTCTCATTGTGCATTTATTTGTATAGGAAGATCATGGTTGGTATTAATGTTCTGTTTCTGTAAGACTGTCAACATGAATTAATGTCAGTTATAACTGATAATAAAAGAAGTGCACATGTCTTCACTTTTGGCATTCACTTTGTTTAGTAAAGATTCTGATTTGATATTTCATTTAATCAATATTAATCATGTAACCTATATAACCATCATAACTTTTCTTGGTTTTTGCATATTTATTGTGGTATAAATTTAAACACTGAAAAACAAGACTTTGTTTGACGCGGATCCAGCTGCTGAGACAAACCAGTCACCACTGCCGACACCACCTCAGGGAGTCACCTGACAGCCTCAGGTTTTTAACGTGTTAATTGGTCACATTAACCAAAAGCATTATAGATTAGTTATGCCAGTCATATACTACATATTATAATGCACAGTTGGTGGTTTGTTATTTTTAACAAGGGGGATGAAGGGTGTTCATTAGCATGAGGTACAAATGTATAAATGTAAATTAGGTACAAATTTTCAAGAATAAAAGTGGAAAACTACGATAAAAAAATAGAAATTCTGAAATTAAAAAAGTCAAATTAATTTGACTACACAATGCCTTAATATTCCCTAATTAGCCCTAATTATTTCCTAATCAAATTGAAGTCTTTTTAAGGATCTGCTGTCACCATGTACAGTTTCAATCAGCATAATGATAATTACATATTTATTCATCATTAAAGTCACTTGATGGCACAAATTTTCGTATTTTATCTTTTGAGTGTCAAACCTTTTATTCAATTCATAGTTATTAAGTTATGGACCAGTTAAGTTAATCAGTTAATTTCCTGAAAGTTAAGTTAATGTCATAAATTGCCCTCCGGGCAATGAATGCAGACCCAGGCGCTGAACTGTGAGTTTGTAAAGTTTAATCCAAAACATAAAGTTCAAAAAGTGCACCAACAAAAACTTACAAAATAGGCGATGCAGGAAGACAGGCAGGATGGACGTGGGGATCACGTCTGAGTTTGATTTTAGGACACAGCGCCGAGTAGAGGCACTGCCACCCTTAAATAGGCAAAGAGGAAATGATACAAATGGGGCACAGGTGTGGAAACTCAGCGAGGAGAAATCAATACAAAATAGGGACAGCTGGGTCAAACCGCAAACTGAACTTGAGCTGGAAACACATACAGAACCTAGTCAAAACAAAGTACAAACTAGGAAGAATAAACAGACAAGATACAAAACAAGCTACAAACCAAATGCTACTAAATACCTGAGTACAAAAGTGGGAGAACTGAAGGCGAAGGTAAGAGTGAACTCAAATCTAAACACAGGAGGACTAAATTGAAATACAAAATGATACAGCAACACAAAATAAATACACACAACAAAACCAACCTGACATATAATAGCAAGGAAACTGAAAGGCCAAATTGAAAATGAAATACAGACAAAACCAAACTCAAATACAAAATAAACCCGAGATACAGAAATACATAAGATATACGTGACTAAACCACAATGAGATAAAATAACCAGAAAACTCAGGGGCAAACTGATATAACAAAACCCAAACTCAAATACAAAACCAAATTTCAATTTAATAGCACACAGAGGTGGAGAAAGTACAGAACATAATTTAGACCGAACTGAAGAGTTGAGCACGGTTCCCCAACTGTGCTCTGTGTCATGACAGTTAATTTATTGAGATGTAACACTGACAAATAAAGTGAAATATTTGGGCTGCATTATCAGGAATGTCTTCAGTGATGATGTTGATGACGTGCTGAACACTGTATGTGCAGGCTAACATGGGATCACGCTAACTTCTGATGTGCACAGACAAGGTTGAAACAAGTTTTTAGAGCCGTCTGCACTATGCTTTATTCTGCTGATCTGTGGTGTGATTATAGTGACGCTAAGATGGAAAAATTACAGGTGACATGTAATATATTCCGTGTCTTATTGAGAAATTTCATTTACAAGTTCACGTGTCATAAAGTGATTGTGAAAATGTAATTGTGCATTCTGGACACATTGGTACAGGTGTCTGTTTGTGCTGAAATCAGTGAAAATTAATGAACTGCTGTAATTTGACTGGTGATGTCATGTATTGCTACTCTGTACTATAATGTGGATGTTTGGAATAAAGTATAAAGTAACAGTGTAATGGGGGGCAGCGGTGACGCAGGTGTTGTGTGACCGACTACTGATCGGAGGGTCATGGGTTCGAGTCCCGCTCTGTCTGCTGTTTGCTTGTCGAAGTGTCCTTGAGCAAGACGCTGAACCCCCAGTTGCTCCTGGGGGCCTGGTTAGCGCCTGTGTGTAGCTCTGCCGCCATCAGCGTGTGAATGTGTGTGTGAATGGGTGGATAGGAGGATCTGTAAAGCGCTTTGGTCATCCTAGATGAGAAGAAAAGTGCTATATAAGTGAACACCATTTACCATTTAATGTGTACTTCATTCTGAATACTGTCCATGATCACTCAGACAAACCAGTCGCCACTGCTGACACCACCTCAGGGACTCACCTGGCAGCCTCAGGCTTTTAACATGTTAACTGGCGGCATTAACCAAAAACATTTATGGGTTAATTATCCCAGCTGTATTATAATACAGTGGAAGCAGAAAAGAAATACAAGAAATACAAGACTTAAAAAATAAACTCATTAGTATTTTAAGATCGAGTAAAAAAAACATATTACAGTAAATTATTGGAAAATAACAAAAAATTGGACTTCTGTGCTAACCACAGTCTGTCTATAACGAACACCATGTTCAAGCATAAGGGTGTCCATATGTGCACCTGGCACCAGGACACCCTAGGCCGCAGGTCGATGATCGATTTTGTTATCGTATCATCAGACCTGCGACCGTATGTCTTGGACACCCGAGTAAAGAGAGGTGCAGAGCTGTCAACTGATCACCACCTGGTGGTGAGTTGGATCCGATGGCAGGGGAGGAAGCCATTCAGACCTGGTAGACCCAAACGTATAGTGAGGGTGTGCTGGGAGCGTCTGGCTGAGGCCCCTGTCCGGGAGGTCTTCAACTCCCACCTCCGGAAGAACTTCAACCACATTCCGAGGGAGTCTGGAGACATGGAGTCTGAATGGGCCATGTTCTCCACCTCTGTTGTTGAAGCGGCAGCCCAGAGCTGCGGCCGCAAGGTGGTCGGTGCATCTCGTGGTGGCAACCCCCGAACCAAGTGGTGGACACCAGTGGTGAGGGGGGCCATTAAGCTGAAGAAGGAGTCCTATCAAGCTTGGTTGGCTTGTGGGACTCCCGAAGCAGCTGAGGTGTACCGGCAGGCCAAGCGGAGTGCAGCTCGGGTGGTTGCTGAAGCAAAAACCCGGGTATGGGAGGAGTTCGGTGAGGCCATGGAACAAGACTTTCGGTCGGCTTCAAAGAGATTCTGGCAAACTGTTCGGCGGCTCAGGAGGGGAAAGCAGCTCCCCGTCTACACTGTGTATGGTGCGGATGGGACACTGTTGACTTCAACTGGGGATATCGTCGGGCGGTGGAAGGAATACTTCGAGGATCTCCTCAATCCCACTGATACGCCTTCCACAGAGGAAGCAGGGTTTGGGGACGAGGGGGATGACTCGCCTATCACAGGGGCTGAGGTCGCCAAGGTGGTTAAAAATCTCCTTGGTGGCCGGGCCCCGGGGGTGGACGAGATTCGCCCCGAGTACCTCAAGGCCCTGGATGTTGTTGGGTTGTCATGGTTGACACGCCTCTGCAACATTGCGTGGAGGTCGGGGGCAGTGCCTTTGGCATGGCAAACCGGGGTGGTGGTTCCTCTCTTCAAAAAAGGGGACCGGAGGGTGTGCTCCAACTTTAGAGGGATCACACTCCTCAGCCTCCCTGGGAAGGTCTATGCCAAGGTATTGGAGAGGAGAGTCCGGCCGTTGGTCGAACCTCGGATTCAGGAGGAGCAATGTGGTTTTCGTCCTGGCCGTGGCACATCGGACCAGCTCTTTACCCTCTCGAGAATTCTTGAGGGTTCGTGGGAGTTTGCCCAACCAGTTTACATGTGTTTTGTGGACTTGGAGAAGGCATTTGACCGCGTCCCTCGTGGATTTTTGTGGGGGGTGCTTCGGGAGTATGGGGTATCGGGCTTGTTGTTACGAGCTATTCGGTCTCTGTACGACCGTTGTGAGAGTTTAGTTCGCATTGCCAACACTCGGTCGGAGTCATTCCCAGTGAGAGTTGGACTCCGCCAGGGCTGCCCTTTGTCACCGGTCCTGTTCATAATTTTTATGGACAGGATTTCTAGGCGCAGCCAGGGAATGGAGGGTGTCATGCTTGGTGACCACAGGATCTCATCTCTGTTGTTTGCAGATGATGTTGTCCTGTTGGCTTCATCCAGCAATGACCTACAGCTCTTGCTGGGACGGTTTGCCGCTGAGTGTGAAGCGGCTGGGATGAGAATCAGCACCTCCAAGTCCGAGTCCATGGTCCTCAGCCGGAAAAAGGTGGATTGTCCTCTCCGGGTTGGGGACAGGCTCCTGCCCCAAGTGGAGGAGTTTAAGTATCTTGGGGTCTTGTTCACGAGTGAGGGGAAAATGGAGCGAGAGATCGACAGACGGATTGGAGCAGCATCTGCAGTGATGCGGACGTTGTACCGGTCTGTTGTGGTGAAGAGGGAGCTTAGTTCTAAGGCAAAGCTGTCGATTTACCAGTCAATCTACGTTCCTACTCTCACCTATGGTCACGAGCTTTGGGTAATGACCGAAAGAACGAGATCGCGGATACAAGCGGCTGAAATGAGCTTTCTCCGTAGGATTGCTGGACTCACCCTCAGAGATAGGGTGAGGAGCTCAGTCATCCGGGAGAGGCTCAGAGTAGAACCGCTGCTCCTCCACATTGAAAGGAGTCAGTTGAGGTGGTATGGGCATCTGATTAGGATGCCTCCTGGACGCCTCCCACTTGAGGTGTTTCAGGCACGTCCCACTGGGAGGAGACCCCGGGGCAGACCCAGGACTCGGTGGAGAGACTATGTCTCCCAGCTAGTCTGGGAACGCCTTGGTATCCCCTCTGAAGAGCTGGAGCAGGTGGCTGGGGAGAGGGAAGTCTGGGCTTCTCTGCTTGAACTGCTGCCTCCGCGACCCGGACCTCCGGAAAAGCGGTAGACGATGGATGGATGGATGGATGGTATTATAATACACAGCAGGTGGTTTGTTATTTTTACCAAGGGGGATGGGGGTATTCACCAATTTAGCCTGGGGTGCAAATGTATAAATGCCAATTAGGTACAAATTTGCATGAATAAAGGTGGAAAAGTATGATAAAAGATGGCAATTTAGAAATTATAAAAGTCACAAATTACAGTTTAACTACACAGAATAAAAATGTATCCAGATGAGCATACAAAATTTATGAGAAAAAGTTGAAAATTTGCATTTAATGAATATACTGCACATCATCTCCATATTTGATATCCATTATTAAGGTGTGTTTCTATAAATGCAGTAATGAACATGTGGGGCTGTCGCATGCTCTTACCCTCCACACGTCTACGTAGTCCACATCAGTGGTCAGCATCTTTCCATCTTGCATTGGGAAAAGCTCATCACCCAGTTTCTGCAGAAGAATTCAAAGGTAGTCAGGGTTGTGATGCAAAAGCTTTTTTTTTTGGGGGGGGGGGGCGGAATTATCAGAATGTGCAATAAAGTACCAGGTGAGTCTGAGCAATAAAATTAGAGCTTAGGAAGTAGCAGGTCATTCTGTGGGAACAAGCAAAATAAATGGAGAATCCAGAAAAGGATTCAGTACGAAACTGATAAATCCAGCAGGAAATTCCTGTGTTGAACCGCCATGGCACATGTTGGGCCAACAATGGCAAATTTACTTCACCGATGCATCTTATAGAAGTCGCTTACACATTGGCTAGACATCGGCGTAATGCCAGCAGCTAGTCAATGTCTTTTTCTTCCCCATATATTCCCATATGTCACTTTTTTCCCATATATTTGTGACTTTTTTTCCTAAAAAATCTGCAATTTTTTTTCACATTGACACTTTTTTCTTGTAAATTTGCTGGGGGTTTTTTTTCCCTGTAAATATAATTTTTTTTCCTCATAAATTTGTTACTTTTCCCCCATATATTTGTGACTTTTTTCCTCACAAATTTGCAACGTTTTTCTCAAATGTGTCACATTTTTCTTGTAAATTTACAAGTTTTGTTCTCAAAAATTTGTAACTAATGCTCATAAATTTAGAATTTTTTTTCTTGTAAATCTGCAATTTTTTCTTGTAAATTTTCCTTTTTTTCCCTCATAATTTTGTCACTTTTTCCCCATATATTTGTGACTTTTTCTTCACAAATTTGCAACTTTTGTCTCATAAATTTGTCACTTTTTTCTTGTAAATTTGTAACTTTTTCTCAAAAATTTGTGCCTTTTACTCTCAAAACTTTAGAATTTTTTCTTGTAAATTTGCATTTTTTTTCCTCTAAATTTTGAACTTATTTCTCACAAACTTGCAACTTTTTTCCTCATAAATTTGTCACTTTTTTCTTTTAAATTTGCAATTTTTTCCTGTAAATTTTTAACTTTTTTTCTTAGGTTTGCGATTTTTTTCTTATAAATTTGCAACTTTGTCTCAACTTTGTCACTTTTTCCCCATATATTTGTGGCTTTTTTCCTCACAAATTTTAAACTTTTTTTTCACATAAATTTGTCCCTTTTCTCTTGTAAATTTGAAACTTTTTCTTGTAAATTTTCCTTTGTTTTTTCTTAAACATTTGTAACTTTTATTCTCATAGTTTCAGAAATCTTTTCTTGTAAATTTGATTTTTTTACTATCCACCTTATTCCTGAGGGCGCTGCTGTAGAAACGATTATGGGGGCAACTTCCGGTTTTGGCTGAAGTTGTGTTAAATCAGTCAGCAAGCGTGGAGTAGTGGGGCATTTAAAATAGCATTTTTAAAAGTGTTTTAAATTTGTTTTAATGTATATTCCACATATCTTTTTTGCAGTCAAGTGGCAGATAATTTCAGCACTTGTAGTTTTTGCATTTTCAAATGTTTTTGCGTAGTTCCGGTACTTGCTGCTGTTCATGGTGTGAGGCTCCTAAACCTCAGCTAAATCTGTGGCTTCAACAGCAATGTGTAGATCATGCACTGAAAACTCAGAAGGACTGTTGGTGTGATGGTGGTGCACACACAGGACGGACACAGCAGCACCAGCTATGTTTTCACTTGTATGAATGTCACAGATCTGACATTTATATGTCACCAGATGCAAGGCTGCATGAAGTAAAATAATAAATTAAAAAAATAGTAACCGTTTGCTTCCTAAGGCTTGACGATTTAAGAAAGAAGTCAAATACGTTTGGTTTGTTTTTTTTTTCCATTCGTTGCACTGCATTGGAGCAATATGGACTTGATATTAGCAGCTTCAGCATGGATTAATTTTTAGATTATCACAAAATATAGCTCAATAAAATTTTGAACAACTGTCAGAAAAGGTCTGTACATGTTAAGTTACATAACAAGCATTCACGGCACGACAGCAGCATGAGCATTTTAATTTCGTGGTAAAACGAACAGCTGCAACTGTCTGTTTTACCCCGACATTAAAACAGCCCAGCACGGTGTCGTGGTTCTTTGTGGCTTGACTAGATTCTATGTCTGCTCTAAAGTAAATTTGATTATGTCCAACATATTTTAATAAAATGCCACCGACTTTATTGCAGTGGAGACATTGATATATCTCAGAGCTTTTGTTTGTTTACAGCGTTAGCATCTTAGCAGCGGAGCTAACCAACAAAGCTACTGTCTGCAAGGCCACTTTTTAAGGTCATCTTCTCTTCCTTCGATAGTCGTGGGAAGTGATGTGATCATATTACACTTTTTGAGGTGCAAAAGACTGTGTTCCTGCATTTTTGATGCCGAAGTCATTGTTTTTTAACAAGGAAAAGTGTCCCGTTTCTGTGACAACCCCACTTTCTAAACTAGTACCGGATGTTGCGCCCATAATTCACACAAGGCATCATGGCGGCTAGGAATAAGGTGGATAAGTTTTCAATTTTTTTCTCATAAATTTGCAACTTTTTCCTCATAAATTTGCCATTTTTTCTTATGAAATTTCAATTTTTTCCTGTAAATTTTCAACTTTTTTTCTTGTAGATTTGCAGTTGCACCAATGCGTAGCCAAGATCTTGCCAATGTGCAAACGACCTGTAAAAGATGCATTCCCGATGTAAACTTTGTACATTATTGGGCCAGTGTGTGTGCTGTTATGGCCGTGTCCAAAAGGATGGACCTCCTGTATGAAAACAGGAAACGGGGCGGTTATGTTTCACCATGCTGGCTGTTATACTCCACCTTCAGGCCAACGGGGAAATGCACAAGGTAGAGGTCCAGGTAGTCTAGCTGGAGATCGCTGAGGGACTTTTGGAGGCACAGCGGTATGTCCTCTGGGGCATGATGGGTGCACCACAGCTGGGGAAACGAGACACGGGAAAGCTTCGTTAACACACTCTGACATTAATGCAGTGTGGTGCTGTAGGCCACACGTGGCTCATTAGACCTGATTCAGTCTCTACATGAAGAAGGAAACAGACACAGCAAAAAGTCACGTTTATGAGAGAAGATTTCTGTAAATCTAGAAGAAAAAAAAAGAATAAATTTACAAAAACAATTTCAAATATATGAGAAATATGCTGAAAATTACAATAAAGCTGACATTTTAAGAGGGGAAATAAACCTCTGAAAATGTTTGACCAAAAAAAAAGGTAAATTTAAAGAAAAATACAGCAAATTAAACAAAAAAAATGTAAACTTGTCTGATGAAAGCAAAATTTGGGGAAAAAAAGTCTAAATTTGGAGAAACAAAGTCAAAATTTGGAAAAAAAAAAAAAATCTAAATTTTAAGAAAAGAGCCAAAAAGTATTTTGAGAAAAAGGTCGAAATTTGGAGAAAAAGTTGAAATTTGGAGAAAAAAAGTTGAAATCTGGAGAAAAAAGTCAAGAGAATTTTTAGAAAAAAGTTGAAATATTTAGAAAAAGTCAAAATTTTAAGAAAAAAGTCAAAATAGTATTGTGAGATAAAAGTGTAAATGTGTTGAAATGGTCATTTCTAATCCGAACTAAATCAATCAGATGTTACCATGAACCATTCAGTTTCAGGTTTAATGGGAAAAATTAAGATAGGCTTGTTTGTTTCCCATATTTTCATTCTAGTCTATCCAGCCTGTTTTTAAAGGTTAGGGTGGTTCTAGCACTGATGACATATTCAGGCAGGTTGTTCCAAGCTGTCACCACTCTTTGGGAGAAAATTTTTTTTTTCTTTGTTCCAGACGTCCTCTTGTTGATGTAGAAGATCTTTCAAAAAATATTGTTTCATCCACATTTTCTAGATGGCATAAGATCTTGTGAATTTCTATGAGATCACCCCTTAGTCTCCATTGCTTGAGTGTATATAATTTCAGTGCCTTCCGTCTGTCCTCATACGGTAGAAGTCTAAGTTCTGGCACAAGCTTGGTTGCTCTTCTCTGAACCTTTTCTAGCATATCAATGTCTTTTGTGTAGTATGGACACCAAGCTTGTATACAGTACTCCAAATGGAGTCATATGTAGCCTCTGTAAATAATTTTAAAGCTTTCCTTGTCCATGAATTTAAAGGATCTCTTAATTAGTCTTACAGCACTGATGGCCTTCTTGGATGCTTGCATACACTGTCTTGTTGGTTTTCTATTGCTTGATATTATAATACCAAGATCTTTCTCCTCTGATATTGATTCTAGTTGTGCTTGACCCATCTTGTAGCTATAGTTAGGACTTCTTCCTATATGCATTTGCATTTGGATTCATTAAATTTTAGAAGCCATTCTGAAGACCAGCTTTCTAATATTTTAATATCATCTTGAAGAATCTCTGCCTCTTCCTGGGTATTAACTGTTCTGTATATCTTGGTATTGTGTACAAAAAGTTTGGTAGTGAATTTTAATAATTCTGGGATTTCACTGACATAGAGCACAAAGAGAACAGGGCCTATTACGTGTCACACGTGGCTCTAGGGAGCCACGCAATTAGAGAACCAAGGGCGAGCCAGTCAGTTGTGATGTTTAATAGTGACAGGGGTAAGGGATGAGGAAAGCACAGATGCTCATACATAGTTACACTCATGGGCAGTACAGCAACAGAGTTAACAGTTAATAAGGTGGCGCTCCCAAGTGATTCGCTAAGACTAGTAGAGGGCTTGCGCCGGACATGGGGGCACAGAGGCACAAATACTTCTTACGGGAAAACACTTACGAGAGATGCTGGATGATGAGACAAGGGCTGGCACCGGACGAAGGGGCTCCAGCCTAGTAGTGCTTATGTCGCAGCGCCGAATGATCGTGGCTGCTCCTCTTTATACTCATTAGCAGCGCCCCAGCTGATGAGGATTAATTGGCCCCAGCCGTCCCGTGACACTGACAGCTGGGAGCCAGCTGAGGCGCTGCCCAATGAGAGGCAGGGATAAAAGGAGCATGGGCTGAGCGCCGAGCCGGCGTCTCACCCCATGGTGACAGAGCCTCCCCCTCACGGTCGGGCTCCCGAACGACCAGGAACATCCCAGCCCCCCCCCCACCCCCCCCAACACACACACCTAGGGTGGGCGGAAGGGAGGCAGGACTGGAGGGGAAGATGCAAAGGGAAGGACAAAACAAAAAAAAAACCAATGGACAATGTAGGGTCGCAGGGCAGAGAGAGGAAAACCCCCAAACACAATACGTTACAAAACAGGGAAAAATTAACCCAGGGCACAGATGGGGAGAAAACTGAGTAGAACACAGGTTACGCTCTACTCAGATAACACAACGTGTAGCCCAGGGCAAGAAAGGGAGGAAAAAAAGAAAAAAAAAAAACCCAAAGAGGTAACAGGACAAATAAAGCAATTACAGAGTATGGTTAAGGGGGAACGAAACACACTACTCCATAACGCACTCCTACAAAGCTAAAGATAAAATAAGGGTGATGAAAGACGCTGAGTACGGGTGGCAGGGAAAACAATACACAGCGCCATATACAAAGAGGGACACCCAGGGAAATAATGGTGACAGGGTAGGAACAGGATGAACATGAGGGGAAAAAAAAAAATGCTGAGTACGGTTTACAAGGGGGAGAACGCAATACACAGCACCAAATAAACGGGGAATTACCTAGAGGAATAAAGGTGACAGGATCCTAGGATAACAATAAGGTAAAATGCTGAGTACGGTTAATAAGGGAGAAAACACAATACACAGCACTAAATACAAGGAGGGTCACCTAGAGGGATAATGGTGACAGGTGAAACAGGGTAACAATAAGGTAAATTGCTGAGTACGGTTATAAGGGGAAAAAACACGATACACAGCACTAAATACAAGGGTCACCTAGAGGGATAATGGTGACAGGAGCACAGGATAATGATAAGATAAAAATGCTGAGTATGGTTAATAAAAAAACCACAACACACAGCACAAAAACATATATTCCCCTAACGGACAAAGAAACTACACCCGAGTGACCTCAATAATAATAAAAGAAGTAAAGGACACCCGAGGAGACGGCAGGCAGAGTCCAAAACGGCCGGAATTGTTCTGGTAATCTCCCCGCCCATTGTCCAGTTGGCAACCCGGGGAAGAGGCAATGTTTGGGCAGCCAAGTCCAAACCCAAGCTCCAAGAAACTAGGCCACCGGTAGCCGTGCCAAGCCACCCAGCAACAATACAGTTCGTCGGGAGGTTGGACCAGCTCGCCGAACCAGAAGACTTGCAGGTCGAGCCGTCGACCCGCGTCACTCAACCACCAGGACCGTTGAGACGGGCGAAGGGTAAGAGCGGACCCCGGAGGAAGAGGCTGAGAGGAGAGCCGATGATGAGGTAGACGAGCGTCAAACTGCAGGGGAACAGCCACCTCCCCACTGGACCTGGACAACACTGGGGTGGCACCCGTGTCGGACCCCGATTGGGTCTTAGGCGAACCCACGCTGAACGCCGCTGGAGCAGCACCCACGTCTGACCCCGATTGGGTCTCGGGCGAATCCACGTCGAGCACCGCTGGAGCAGCACCCACGACGGACCCCGACTGGGTCGGCACCACACCAGAACCGACCTTCGACACTGAACCTGGACCCCACAGCACCACGAGGAACGGCAACTCCTCGCCGGCGACCCTGGAAGAAGGCTCAGAGGAGAAAACAGAACCGGGGTCAGGATCACCGGCAGCGCCAGAACCCGGCAGAACGAGCTCGGATGCAGCGGGCGGCTGCACCCGGCTCATCCCCCCTAGAGACAGGCTAAAGTGCTCAAAGAAATAAAGGGAGAAAAGAGAGGAGAGCACTCGCCTGATCTCGGGTTCCGACGCCGTCCAGGACTGTGAAGATCCAGGATCCGTCGTCCGGAGGTCGTTGTCAGGCTCCCACTTGGCTGCGTCGGGCCCCGCAGCCAGCATGATGGTTAGCGCAGCTTGAGGCTCCTCCCGCGTTGGTAACCACACCGACGATCCACGCGGCATGATGGCAGGAGAACCTCGTCCCGCTGGACCGAACCGCACCTCCGTGGAGACCCGGGGACGCTTGGTCGTCGGCGCAGACTCCACGTAGCAGTTAGTCCTCCTCCTCCGTCCACAACATAGCTGCGGAACTGCAGGCCCTCTCCTTTTCCCACCACGTTGACCCGGAGCCGGGGATCGCTCGGCGGAGAGAGACACAGAGGATGCAGGATTAAAGGCACAGGTTACAGCAGGTGGTGGGAGTTCAGGGAGCTGCGGACCCCGAACTCCACCTCCAGGAGTGTGAAAGAGCAAATCATAAAACTGATGTAAATAAACTAAGACTTGCCTGCCTCCTGGAGGTTTGATGGCGCCTGCTGTCGTGGACATAGCTTCTTCCTCTCCCCGCCAGGCGATAACGGAGGACCCCCTGGGAAATCGTCTGGGGACCGCTCGCGTTGTCTCCAGGAGAGGGCTCACCAGGCTGGGGTTCCAGGCACACACAGTAGTCAGGAGACGCGTCGAGGAGGGGGTGACAGCCGCGGTGAGCCAGCCCGAATGTCCTGGGATGACAGCGGGGGAATGAGGCTCAGGGAGCGAGGCTGTGAAATCTCCACACTGACGAGGTGAGAAGGTGACAGCTGCGTGGGAGGAGAGGTCCTGGTGGAAGCCCAGAACTGGATCCGGACGGGGTTCATGCTGAGGTGACTTGGCGAAGTGATGACGGCTATTCTCAGGGGACGAAGCGAGGGGGGAACCCAGGAATCGCCGCTCCTGATCAGAGACCGAGGCGAGGAAGGCGTTGAGCTCAGGAAAGCTTCGCTGCCCTGGAGTCCTCTCCACCAATCTCACTGCCGCCGCCACGTGCCTGCAGATGGCGAATGGATGCACAGCGGGAATCGCGTCAGCCGCTCGGTCCCAGACGTAACTGCTGTCAGCTGCGGCTCCATGGGGGGAATCTCGAGTGACGTGATGCAGAACGGGGGAAGCCCTCTGGGTGGCGCGAACTCCCGGGCTGGAATGGCAGCAGGAACGGGGTCCCGAAGCGGGGGGCAACGTCATCCACTTTGGCGTTCTGCCGGGGTTTCCATCCAACCCGCGGAGCTTCTCTCGCTGTGTGTCCATGGCGTCAATCCTGGCACTGACCTCAAGATGGAATAAGGAGCGAGTGTAACTGTCCAGGAGATCATCAGCACGGCCCGGATGCCAGCGTCTCGCGTTGGAGGCGTCGTGCAGGGTGAAGAGCGTCCTGTCGACAGCCCCCAGGATGGACCTCAGCTCGTCGCCCTGGCGTCGGAGGTGACTCCTGGGAAACGGCGTGCTAATGGCGCTAACACCCGGACAGGAAGGTACAAGTCCAAACCATTTTCGGCCGCCGGCAACTCGTTCTGGCTGCGACATACTGTCACACGTGGCTCTAGGGAGCCACGCAATAAGAGAGCCAAGGGCGAGCCAGTCAGTTGTGATGTTTAATAGTGACAGGGGTAAGGGATGAGGAAAGCACAGATGCTCATACATAGTTACACTCATGGGCAGTACAGCAACAGAGTTAACAGTTAATAAGGTGGCGCTCCCAAGTGATTCGCTAAGACTAGTAGAGGGCTTGCGCCGGACATGGGGGCACAGAGGCACAAATACTTCTTACGGGAAAACACTTACGAGAGATGCTGGATGATGAGACAAGGGCTGGCACCGGACGAAGGGGCTCCAGCCTAGTAGTGCTTATGTCACAGCGCTGAATGATCGTGGCTGCTCCTCTTTATACTCATTAGCAGCGCCCCAGCTGATGAGGATTAATTGGCCCCAGCTGTCCCGTGACACTGACAGCTGGGAGCCAGCTGAGGCGCTGCCCAATGAGAGGCAGGGATAAAAGGAGCATGGGCTGAGCGCCGAGCCGGCGTCTCACCCCATGGTGACATTACAGAGCCTTGATGGATGCCACTGAGCACTTCAGTCCAATCTCATTCAACTCTCCTCAGGGCTATGCATTGTTTCCTATTTGCAAGAAAATCCTGTGTCCAGTTCAGTATCCTGCCTCCTATCCCATATGCTGCCAGTTTATGGAGTAATCATCTACGCAGAACAGAATCAAATGCTTTTTTGTAATCTAGGTAGATCACATCCATGTTGTGGCCCTCATCCAATGCTTGGGTAATGTCTTCCAGAACCTCTAATAAGTTTGTTAGACAGGACTTTCCTGTAATGAATCCATGTTGGTCCTTGCTGAACAGGCTATGAGTTTCCATGTGTATGACTATAGTGTCTCTTATGACTGAGTCTAGAACCTTACACGCTGTGCTTGTCAGACTAATGGGGTAGTCTCTTTTGAATATTGGAGTTATTCGTGCCACCTTACAATCACTTGGTACTTTGCATTCTGCCAAGGATGCCCCATAAATGTTATGCAACAATTCAGCCAGTTCCTTGGCACATTCTTTCAATACTAGGGGATGCAACTGGTCTCTTCCTAGTGACTTCTCAGGTTTCAACTTGGATAATCTTTTCTTGATATCAAGTATGGTGAAGTTGACATCTGTTACTTCTTAGTCACTTCTTATCCTCTTCTCAAATGCAGGTAAAGGTCTATTTGTCTCACGAGTGTAGATTGAGTGGAAGAGCTTTCTTAGTACTTCAACGGCTTCTTGGTCATTCGTGGTAGGTGTTTCATCTGAATTTAACAACTGTGTCACTCCTGCCTTTACATTCTGACATTGTCTTACCTGTTTATACAGTAGCTTAGGGTTTCTTTAAAGTTCAAGATGTGTTTCTTCTCATATTACTGTTGGGCCTGTCTAACAACTGTTGTAGCATTGTTCCTTGCTACTGCGTAGTTTTGATAATCAGTTTGAAGTCTTGTTCTGCAATATACATTCCACATGCGTCATTTTCTCTGTAGGGCTCTTTTCACTCTAGCCTTCACCCCTGGCTGTTTTTGTCCCTTTCTTTTGTGCATAGTTGGCACCAAATCATTTGTCCATTTGAGAAACGTGTTCCTAAAAATAACCCATTTGTCCTCCACTGACTTATCCTGAAAAGCCCCTTTCCATCTCCAAGTAGAGAATCTTGCTAGAAGCTTCTTGTAGTTCCCTTTTCTATAGTTAAGTTACTTTATCTCAGCTAATGGATCAATATCTAGAGTAGAAATCACATAGATCCAAGTCAGTCCCATGTGATCACTTTTACCTAGGGGGGGCACTAGCTGTGAGATTTTCCACAGCATTATCCTCAGAAGTGAAAATCAAGTCTAATATGGATGGGTCTTGTCCCTCTCTATGTCTTGTTGGGCAGTGAACATGTTGTTCCAGGTAAAGATCCTGTGCCGTTTCAAAAAAATCCTTGGATAGACTCGTAGTGGCTGTCAGGTCATTCCAGTCAATCCCCGGCAGGTTAAAATCCCCCAAAATCAACAGGTGGCTATAGTTATTGAAGTTTTGTGTTTCTCGTAATAGATATAAGAGGAAGTACGTGGCGGTAATGCACCTATAAGCTGGTTGCCAACTGCCAATCAAATCTAAAAGAAGAAGAAGAAGACTTCTTGTCATGAAGTTGAGCACGGTGGGAGAACCGTGCTCACGCTTTCAGTTATTTCTGGTTATTTTCTGTTCTTTCCTTATCTCAGTTTTATTATTGTTTTTGAGTATGGTTGTCTGTATTATGTTATCTGAGTTTGGCCTTTGTTTCTGCTTGTTTTGAGTTGTCCCATGATCATAATCTTAATTTGGTTTTTATAGTCTTGTTTATTTTAGTTTATATATTTATGTATCATCTTATATTTCAAATTACATCTCCCTGTGTTTTGACATGAGTCTACTCTCACCTTTTGCTTTCAGTTCTCCTTGGTAACATCGGTATTTATTAGTGTTGTATTATCAGCACCTCTTGGTTTTTGTATTTCTTCTTGTCCTCGCCTTGGTGGTTTGTTATTATTTCCTCCTTGTGTATTATTTGGTTTGTATCTCATTTTGTAATCATTTCATGTTTATAGTCAGTCAACTTTTTATTCCTCTGGTGCTTTTACTTTGACAAGATTCGTTGTTTACTTCCGTTTCTTTCCTAGCTAGTTTCGCTTTTTGTCCCAGCTGTGTATTATCCTGATTGATTATTTTTCGCTCTTGTTACCCACACCTGTTCTTCATTTGTGATTATGTTTCCTGGCCAATTTAAGGGACACCGTCCCACAGTTCGGGGCAACATCCTTCAATCTGTAATCTGGTGTGTGTCCCACGCTTCATCACTTAGTCTCCTAGACGTGAGTCCCACGTCTAGTTTATCCGGTGTTTCCACATGCCTTAGCCTTCATGCTATCCTGCCATGTAAGTTTATCCCTGCCTCAGTTACTTTGTGTTTTTATTAAATCACTTGCAACTCACAGCCTGCCTTTGGGTTTTCATTCCGCCCCACCTGGGCGATTCATGACAGAAGGACGTCGCCCGTTTGAACACAGTGGACTGTGAGTTAGCATTTTTTCCCTGCCTGCATCCAGAGTCGCTGCGGTTACTGGAGGGAGAACCGGACAGTACTGCACGACTGGAATAGAATCCAGCCAGATGATGGCACCAGTTAAGGATTCAGCAGGTGGATGTTGGTTCCCTGTGAGCTTGGGGTGGGAGCTCTGCTGTGCTTTAATGGAAACTGATGGGCTCATTTCTTCTGCTCATATGTCTCCAACCCCAAAATCAGGTCTGTGGTACCTGGGTCTTGTGGAGGCGGCTGTTCACTGTCATACTCAGCTCATGGAGCACGCTGAGGTGGTGGAAAGGATCACCCTGGTGGCAGACCTGCAGTGTGAGAACCGCAGGATGGTGAGGCGTTCTCCCAACAAGCCAAAGTCTGTGCCGACGAGGAAGCATCTCCTGGCTTCGGTACAATCTACTCCTCACCAATCTCCAGCTCCAGTCCCCACCCCGCAAGTCCCACAGTCACTCCATGGGTTGAAATCAGGGGCACTATTTACGCTGAAGCCTGTGCCAATGGATCACTTCGAGTGAGACCTAGAGATGGGGCACCACCGTGTCCCATCATTATCAGAATCCACTATTTTCATATCAAGGAGTAAATCCTGTGGCGGGCTGGGGAGCTTTCCCCTCTCCTCCATCAAGGCAAAAAGCTTTCCATTTTTGCTGACTTCGCTCCTTCAGTGGCTAAGAAATGCTCAGAGTTTGGGAATGCCAAACGTCTTCTTCACAGTTGCCCAGGTATTAAGCTTGGCCTTTTCTATCCAGCTGAGCTGCAGATTACCCTGCCAAATGGAACACTCCACAAATTTAGTGATCCAGATGCTGCTGTTGCCTTTATCAACAGAGACTTGAGGAGATCCACTTCTCCAGTCATAGAGGGACTGGATTGATGGCACTGACATCTTGAATGTATCCTTAACTCTATTTTAAGATGGATCCTTGTATTCACTCATTTTACAATATAAGAAACTTTCCAAAAAAGTGAACTGTGCTTTAACAGTGTCCATTCTAATAGTTCTTGTTTACTAACGTCAGTGTTATTATTCATGTTACTAATTACTTAGCAGTTTCTTTATGATGTTTGACTAAGTTTTCCTTTTTATATATTTAGTTTATTTTTTCATTTAATTCCATTTTTTCTTAGTATTCACTGGCATCGGACGTGTTTTTTTTCCTCCTTTTCCTTTTATGTACATATTGCCTTCTTCTTGGTTCTGTGGGCCTTGTGTAAGCTGCTGAGTCTTCTGTGTTCTTTAGGAAGAACTCGGGAGCTTGTAAAGTGGTGGGTACCTGCATCGTGTTTGGGAAGATGCTTCGGTGGGTGGGTGGGGGTTGCTAGTTTATTTGTTATTTCCTTTTGCTATGATTATGTTTGGTCCTCTAACATGGGAAATGTTGCACTGTGCTCAGCCTTCTTTTTTATTTCTCAGGAACGACACAGCAGTTTAATTCTAAGGGCAAACAGCAGGGAGATTATTTAAAATTTGCAGTTGGAACTGTAAAGGTTTGAATCAACCAATAAAGAGAGGTAAAGTACTCCAACATCTTCGTCACCATGTTGCTTTTTTACAAGAGATGCATTTAAAGATCTCAGATCACTCTAAGCTGAGGAGTGGGCCATCTTTATCATTCCACATTTACATGCAAAGCAAGAGGTGTTGCCATCTTAATTACTAAATCTGGTCCTTTTACTGCCTCCAGTGTTAACATCAGATCCTAATGGTCGATGTATTATTGTTATGGGACATATACAGTACATAATACTAAGTTAATCCTTGCTAATGTATATGCACCTAACTGGAATGATGGGGATTTTTTTTTTGTTCCCTCTTTGCAAAGCTTTCTGATATGTCCACACACTTGCTCATCTTTGAGGGTGACTTCAACTGTTGGTTGGACCCTTCATACTGCTCCTCTAACAAACCTAGTAACCCATCTAAATCTTCTAAAATTATTAAACATTTCCTTCAGGAATTTTCTATTACTGATACATGGCGTTTATTTTAAAGCCGACAGGTAAAGCATATTCATTCTTTTCCTCTATTCATCATACTTATACCCATGTCGACTATTTATTTCTGGATAATAGACTCCGGCCCTCAGTTTGCGCTTGTTCTTATAACTCAATTGTCATTTCAGACCATGGCCCGTTGACCTTGGAGCTGCTGCTGAAAGGAAAATCAAACTCTCATCCACCATGGCGTTTCAGTGTAAGCCTGTTATCTGACGACGACTTTGTTTCTTTTCTGAAAACGCTGATCTTTTTAGGGATAGTAATGAATCACCAGATGTCTCACCATCTCTCCTCTGGAAGACATTTAAAGCCTTTATCAGAGGACAAATTATATCCTGCACGAGTTTTGAGAACAAGCAAAGGAAAAAAATGGTTATCCAAACTGATGACCCAAATCTCACAATTGGATAATGCATATGCAACTTTCCCTTCTCCAGATATCTACAAGGATCATTTACTCTTACAGGCAGAATTTGACAATTTATCAACAGCCCAGATTGCTGACGTGCTTCTTAAATCAAAATACACCCATTATGAATGTGGAGATAAGGCAAGTAAATTGCTTTCACATCAAATCTGTCAGGCATCCATATCCCACCAAATTCCAAAAATCCAAACTCGCCTGGGTGTCACTACTGAGCCTCAACTAATTAATGATCAATTTAAACATTTCTATTCCACCCTCTATACATTTGATGTAATTGATTTGATTTGATTTATTTATTTCGAACATGTAAATGTAAAATCAGAAAAGTACAAAAGAGAAAAGAAATTTTAAAAGAACCAGATAGGAGACATAAAACTTTCTCAAGATATGCAAATGCAACACAAAGTACATGCTCAAAAAGGAGTAGGATGAAGTCGACACTTATTTAATCCTACCCCTTACCTTATATAATTCTCAAATAAAAAAGAACTGTTAATATATCAAATACAAGAATGCAGAAAGGTAGATATGCACCATAGACCAAACACAACTAAAACTTGTATTGTGGGACACATATGTATCACTTTAAGCTTCACATCTCAGAGTAGAACAAAGAACTGGGTCTCCTTGGAGATAACAGGAGGATGTGAAAATCTAGTCTTTGGTATGCAAGAGACGGCCTTGGGGGATTTCCTGGTCTGCCAGAGACTATGAGGAGGATGTGATAGGATTTAAGAGAAGAAGCATTGTTACTTAGGATTAAATGCAATGTGACTGTGAGCTTTGAAGGTCTTGGATATACAAAGGACGAATGTCTATGTTTTCCTCTTTCTGCTTTGCTGATGTTGGAAGATGTGAATAAACCTGACTCGTGAGATAAACTCTGCCTCGTCATTTTCACATTTCCACACTGGTGACCCTAAGACGTATCATGGATGAAAGAAATTCCCCCGGGCCAGCCGAGTCAGGAGCTCCCAGCCAAGCGTATGTCGCTACTGTCCAGCTACCGGACTTTTGGCAGGACAGCCCGTGCTCCTGGTTCCACTTGGTCGAAGCACAGTTCGCCCTCCGGGGGATAACGGTAGATGACATGAAGTTCTACTATGTGATTGCAAAGCTCGACAACCGCACGGCTCGGCATGTGCAGAGCCTATTGGAGCGGCCACAGGCCAACGACAAATACGGCGGGTTGAAGGCTGCACTTATCCAGCGTTTCACTCTCTCAGTCGAGGAGAGAGCGGAGAGGCTCCTGGCTCTGAACGACTTGGGAGATGACACGCCCATTGACCTGATGGAGAACATGCTGAAGTTGAGGGGCTCAGACAACGACGACTTCATCTTCACCCACATTTTCCTCAGGACCCTACCGTCGGCCACGAGAGCGACCCTGGCCAGTTCGCCGTTGTTGGCCCAGCGGGACTTCCGCACGCTGGCCCAGGAGGTGCACCAGATTCTCAACGCCAGCAAACAGTGCGCGGCCACTGCGGCAGCGACGGAGTTTGGCGCGACGGCCGGAGATGGCGGGGGGCCAGAGACGGCGGTAGCAGAACCACCGATGACGGCGGAGGCGGGGGCCAAGGATCGCGGAGGAGACACCCTCTGTTTCTACCATCGCCGCTTTGCAGAGAAGGCACGCAAATGTATACCACCGTGCCAGTTCAAGCGCTCAGGAAACGCCAAGACCGGGGGTCGGTAGCAGCTGCGGCCCTCGGGGAGGAGAACAAGCTGCTCTACTTGAAGGATGCGCGCTCGGGGAGGCATTTCCTCGTGGACACAGGCTCCCAGTTGAGTTTCATCACACCTTACTCCGCTGACCGGCTGGCGGTTTCCGGAGGTCCCGGGGTGTCAGCAGCGAACGGCTCGGAGATTAAGACCTTTGGTGAGAGGACTCTGCTTCTGTCCCTACACGGCTGTACATTTGAGTGGACTTTTGTCATAGCTGCAGTGAATTTCAATATGTTGGGTGCTGATTTTCTGTGCTCACATGGTTTGTTGGTTGATCTTGCTAACAGGCGCCTGGTTAATGCACTTTCTTTTTATTCTATTCCCTGTACAGCCCGAGTGGCCCCGCCAACAGCACAAGCCAACGTCACAGCTGCAAGCAGTAAGTTCCACTGCTCACTCAGTTCCCAGCACTCACGGTTCCCACATTTTCAGCAGCCGTCGCTAAACACGGGGTGGAACATTTTATTACTACCACCGGACCGCCCGTTTTTGCAAAAGCTCGGCGCTTGGATTCAGCTAAACTGACCATAGCGCGCGAGGAGTTCACCAACCTGGAAAGGTTGGGCATCATCAGGTGTTCGAACAGCCCATGGGCTTCCCCGCTTCACATGGTCCCGAAAGCTGATGGCTCATGGCGACCTTGCAGAGATTTCCGCAGGTTGAACAACGCCACAGCGCACAACCGCTACCCAATCCCGCATATCCAAGATTTTTCCATTCATTTGGCGGGGGCGCGCGTTTTTTCTAAGATAGACTTGGTCCGCGGTTACCACCAAGTCCCAGTGCGCGCTGAGGACATACCCAAAACAGCGGTAATAACTCCGTTCGGTCTATTCAAGTTTTTGCGCATGCCATTTGGGCTTAAAGGCGCTGTGCAGACATTCCAATGCATGATGGTTCGTCTACCTGGACGACATCTTAGTAGCCAGCGCGTCCGAAGACGAACACGAAAACCACCTCACGGCAGTTTTCTGGAGGTTGGGAGAGCACGGTTTAATAATCAACCCAGCGAAGTGTCAGTTCGGGGTGACGCAGATTGATTTTTTGGGGCATTGCGTCTCTCCAGAAGGAGCGGTTCCGCTGCCTGACAAAATGCGCGCGGTAGCAAATTTTCCCCAGCCACAAACGGTCAAGGCGTTACAGGTGTTTTTGGGAATAGTGAATTTTTATAACCGTTTCCTCCCCCACGGAGCGCAGCTCATGCAACCATTGTATGCCACACTCAAAAAACAAAAATCCACAAATAAGATCGAATGGTCTCCGGAGCGAGAGCGAGCATTCTCGGAGGTCAAAACAGCCCTGGCAAACGCTGAGTTATTAGCTCATCCAGACCCAACGGCCCACATAGCGCTCACTACTGACGCGTCAGATGTGGCCATAGGGGCGGTCGTGGAGCAGCATGTAGCCGGAGCTTGGCAGCCACTCGCCTTTTTCAGCAGGACCTTGCGCGATAGTGAACGAAAATACAGCGCATTCGACAGGGAGTTGTTAGCTCTCCACTTGGCCATTCGCCACTTCCAGTTCTGGCTGGAGGGATGCCGTTTCACCGCGTTCGTTGACCACAAGCCGCTGACATTCGCGATGGCCAAGGTTTCAGAACCGTGGTCAGGCCGGCAGCAAAGACAGCTGGCTGCCATCTCAGAGTTTACTACCGATATTCAGCACGTGGCGGGTAAACTGAATGTAGTGGCAGACTGTCTCTCGCACGCCGTGGCGGCCCCAGTCCGCGTAGGGATAGATTATGCAGCCATGGCCGGGGATCAGGGTAGCGATGCGGACATGCGCGCGCTCCAATCTGGACCAACAGGGTTAAGGCTGGAGAACAGGGTGCTGCAAGACGGTATGCCCCCCCTAATCTGCGTTGTCTCCACTGGGCGACCGCGTCCTGTGGTACCGGCCGCGTGGCGCCGCCGCGTTTTTGACTCGATTCATTCTCTGGCGCACCCGGGAGTGCGCGTGTCGGTCAAAATGGTAGGAGAGAAATTTGTATGGCCGAGCCTGCACAAACAAGTTAAGGAGTGGGCAGCAGCCTGCATGGCTTGTCAATGAGCCAAGGTACACAGACACACGAGAGCTCCCTTGGAGCCGTTTCACATCCCGGCTAAGAGGTTCGATCATGTTCACGTGGACCTCGTAGGCCCCCTCCCGCCGTCACAGGGGTGCACACACCTTCTGACAATGGTGGACCGCACCACGCGCTGGCCGGAAGTGGTCCCACTGGCGTCAACCACAGCCGAGGAGGTGGCGCGCGCGTTTTTAACAGCATGGGTAGCGCGCTTTGGAGTCCCGTCGGACATTACGTCCGACAAAGGTCCTCAATTCGTTTCCGAACTTTGGTCAGCAATGGCCCACAGCCTGGGGGTAACGATCCACCGCACAACCGCGTACAATCTACAGGCTAATGGGTTATGCAAACGTTTTCATAGGTCATTGAAAGTGGCTCTCAGAGCGTCGCTGACGGATGCAAATTGGGTGGACAGGCTACTGTGGGTTTTATTGGGGTTGCGTTCTGCACCTAAAGAGGACTTAGAAACCTCCCCGGCTGAGCTAGTTTTTGCGCAGCCACTTCGGCTGCCCGGGGAGTTTCTCCCAGATAATCCTGCGCCAGATAGCTCCCCATCTCAGTGGTTGCAGCATGGCACGGAATCGGGCACGCTGCCTGGCCCCGTTCACCACAGTTTTCTGCGCATTTTTGTGCCTAAGGCTTTGAAAAATGCAGAGTTTGTTTTTGTCAGGCACGATGCCCATCACCCACCGCTGCAACCACCTTATGATGGACCATTTAGAGTGCTGGAAACAGGGGACAAGCATTTTTTGCTAGATTTGGGGGGCAGGAAGAAAAAGATTGGCATAAACAGGCTCAAACCCGCCTTTGTGGTGGCGGACGAGGATGTGCAGTTGACCAGGGCTCCTCGGCGCGGCAGACCCCCCCGGGGACATTCCCCAGAACACCCACAGGGAGTGACAAACAGTTCTCACCCCCAGACAGCAGCTCCCCAGCAGGATGGCGCCGCAGAAGTGGCGAAGCCCGCTTACAGCAGATACGGGAGGAGACTGAGGCCCAAGCAGCACGTGGGTTAATGTGTAATGATTTTATCATGACATGCAGACTGTTATTCTGTTGTTCCATCTTAGATGTTTGGGGGGGGGTCATGTGGGACACATATGTATCACTTTAAGCTTCACATCTCAGAGTAGAACAAAGAACTGGGTCTCCTTGGAGATAACAGGAGGATGTGAAAATCTAGTCTTTTGTATGCAAGAGACGGCCTTGGGGGATTTCCTGGTCTGCCAGAGACTATGAGGAGGATGTGATAGGATTTAAGAGAAGATGCATTGTTACTTAGGATTAAATGCAATGTGACTGTGAGCTTTGAAGGTCCTGGATATATAAAGGACGAATGTCTGTGTTTTTCCTCTTTCTGCTTTGCTGATGTTGGAAGATGTGAATAAACCTGACTCGTGAGATAAACTCTGCCTCGTCATTTTCACATTTCCACAGTATACACCTTGTAATTAACACCTTTAATTTTTCTTAATACTCTGTGAAAACAATTTCTTTATATTTCTTTTTGAACTGAGCGATGTTTGGACATTGTTTTAATGACTCGCTTAGTTGATTCCAGAGCTTGACACCACATATTGAAACAGAAAAAAAACTTCTTTTGGTAGTTCTAAAATTATGTAACTTAAAATTTAATGAGCCCATCCATCCATCCATTCATCTTCTACTGCTTTTCCAGAGGTCCGGGTTGTGGAGCCCCTTAAATTATAATCACCCTCCCTTTCACAAAATAACTTTTGAATATTTTTAGGCAAAACTTGATTCCTAACATTGTACATTAATGAAACAGTTTTAAATTTTACAAGGTCAAAAAATTTCAGTATTCTTGACTGTAAAAAAAGGACATTGATGTGTTCACAAAAACGCACCCGATGTATAATCCTTAAAGCTCTTTTTCTTTTTTCTTTTTTTTACAGTAAATACAATGGTTCTAATGTAGTTTTATAAGTATTTCCCCAGACCTCCACACAGTAACTTAAATATGGTAACACCAAGGAACAATATGTCATGACTTGCCCTTTCAGGGCAGGAAGAAGACCCAGGCGCTGAACTGTGATTTTGTGAGATTTAATGCAAAACATAGAGTCCAAAGAGTGCACGAACAAAAACTTACAGATAAGGCAAAGCAGGATAGCAGGCAGAATGGACGTGGAAATACGTCTAAACAGGTTTTTACATCAGAACAGGAACTAGACTGCAGCGAGGAGTGGGTGAAGCAGCAGTCTTTAAATAGAGCATCAAACAAGCAAGTGGTAGCAGGTGTGGATCACATGAGCAGGGATGTTGACCTAATTGCTTGACAGGTGTCAACTGTGACAACCCGCAAACTTGAACCAGAGGCAGGAGTAAACAATGAGCAAATAGAGATGAAGCAGGGAGAGACAAAAGGTAACTGACTACAAATACAGAATAATACAAAATAAGACAGACTGGAGGAAGAGGTAAGGAGCTCATGTCTAACAGATACATAATATATAACAACGAGAACTACATAAACAGAAACAACTGGCAAACTCAAAACACATAATACATCCAGAACCAACACACAGACAAGTAATAACCCAGAACTGAGAAAATACAGGAAATAATCAGAAGTAAACAGAGAGCATGAGCACGGTGGACACACCGCGCTCAGCATCATGACACAATATAAAATAAAAAGTGATTTCTGATTAATTACATGTTTTGCTTTAGATAAAATAAAAATATTTTTACACAATTTATTCTTAATGTATTTAATGTGAGATTTCCAGCAAATTTTATCGTCTATTATCACTCCCAAAAATTTTATTTCATGTACTCTTTCAATATTTACACCTTCAATTTGTAAGTGAATTTGCTTTTCCATTTTACTAATACCAAATACCATAAATTTTGTTTTGCTCTAATTTAGTGACAGTTTATTTACATCAAACCATTTTTAAAATTTTGTTCATTTCTGCAGTGATATGGCTCAACAGTTGCTATAAATTCTCCCAGTGCATAAAATATTTGTGTCATCTGCAAATAAAACAAATTTTATGGAATCTGATAGTTTGCATAGATCATTTATATACATAATGAATATTTTTGGCCCCAATACTGACCCCTGTGGTACACCACAAACATTGTCCAAACATTCAGATTTAAACTCACCCAACTTCACAAATTGTTTCCTGTTTGCTGAATAGCTTTTTACCCAATCCAGCACAACTCCCCATATTCCTGATTTCTCCAATTTGTTTAGCAATATTTAATGATCAATTGTGTCAAATGCTTTTTTTAAGATCTAAAACAAACCCAACTGAATTTTTTTTCTTATCCATAACATTTGTCACTTCTTCAATGAGGTCTATCAGTGCTGATATTGTTGACCGGCTAGTCCTGAATCCATATTGGCTATCAGAAAACAGTTGATATTTACCAATGAATTTGTCTAGTCTAGCAATGAAGAAGGAAGGAAGAGTTCTACAGTGATTTAAATTAAATTAAATTAAATTAAATCACTCTTTACTGTCATTCAACTGTACAACCAATCACGTACAGTAGAACGAAATTGTGTTTTACCTATCTACTGTGTTAATCACACACACCCCAAGTGTAGAATCAGAGGGCCGCTGCCATGCGAGGCGCCGCCACAAATTTCCCTCCTCCATTCCATTATTGCTGAGCACCAAGCTGGACGGCAGGAAGTTCCACTTTTATATGGTCTTTGGCATGACCCGGCCGGAATTTGAACCCCTGCCTCCCGGGTGTGGGGTGGATGCTCTACCAACTGAGTCACCACTCCGGTTCCGTGAGACTATCAGGCGTGTACCGACTAATGACAGGCCGATACTCGGAGATTTTAATGCTAGAATTGGTTTGGACACTGAGAAGTGGAAAGGAGTACTAGGCAGTCATGGAGTAGGCAGGTGCAATGCTAATGGAGAATTCTACTTGCACTATGTCCAGAGTACAGCCTTGTGATAACCAACACCCTATTTAAGCACAAGGACACACACAAGAAGACATGGATGCACCCAAGATCCAAGCACTAGTAAGGCAGAGAGACATAAGGGATGTATTGGACACCAGAGCAATGAGAGGTGCGGACTGTGGTACTGATCATGTTATGCTGAGATCTAGATTAAGGATTTGCAGATGAAAACAGCACTGCAAGACGGGTGCGAAGCCACCACAGAAGCTAAACACTAGTGCACTGAAAGGCCAGAAGAAGCAGGAAGAACTTACACAGGAAACTGATGAAAACTTGAAAGACTGGGACAGCAACAACTCAGAGAATGACATAGAAGAGAAATGGGCAACACTGAAGGGTATGGTGTATCAGACTGCGAGTGATGTTTTAGGTCACCCTGAGAGGAAACATCAAGATTGGTTTGATGAGCATGATGAACATCTGGAGAAACTACTAGAAGCAAGGGATACAGCTAGGCAGGAAAATATACAGTGTAACACAAGGTCGAAGAAGAAGAAATACTCAAAGGCTCAGAGTGAGCTACAGAAGTACACCAGAGAGATGAAGTCCAACTGGAGGGATGAAAAAGCGGAGGAACTTCAACCTGCAGCAGACATGAAGGACATGAAAACATTCTTCACAGGTTTGAGAGAAATCTACAGCCCTAAACCAAGAAGACTGATCCAACTAAAGGCTTTGGATGGTGAAATGGTTTTGCAGGAGAAAGACAAGACTCTGGACAGATTTGCAGACCACTTTGACCAACTACTAAACAACCCTGGGGATCTCGCTGAAGAGGCTAAAAAGCTCTAGTGCAGCGAACAGTTATATCAAGTCTGGATGAACCATCAAATCTTGATGAACTAATGGCAGCTATCAGGACAACACAGGAAGGTACAGCTCCAGGAAGGGATGGAATTCCAGCAGAAGTGTAGAAATCTGGTGGTGTTCAGCTGACCAACTGCCTGCACAAGCTCATCCAAGAGATAGGGGATGCCCAGAAAGTACCTCAAGACTGGAAGGATGCAAGTATTGTGCCATTGTTCAAGAATGATGACAGGAAAGATTGTGGAAATTACTGAGGTACGTATATCACTGCTAGCCACTCTCTCACGTGTACTACTGAACGTGTACTACTGAACAGACTCAATGAACACATCTCGCAGAATGCACTGCTGGAAATCCAGTGCAGCTTTAGAAGTGGATGAAGCACAATGGACATGATTTTCTGCTTGAAACAGATTCAAGAAAAGTGTATCAAACAGAACATGCCACTTTATGTAGTCCTCATTGACTTCAGTAAAGCCTTCAATACTGTATCGTGGCAAGAACTTTGGCAGGTACTCAAGAAATATGGCTGTAAAGAGAAGTTTGTCAACCTGATCGAGGCACTCCATACAAGTATGCAAGCAAACATGGCAATGAGTGGTTCAGTGTCTAAAGACTTTTCAGTAAGCAACGGGGTGAAACAAGGGTGTGTGCTGGCGCCTACACTCTTCTCACTATATCTGGCAGCCATGCTTGAGGTTCAAAGACACTTCAGAAGGAGTATACATTCAAACAAGGAAAGAAGCAGGCTTGTTCAATGTGGCACAGTTTAAAGCCAAGAGTAAGACATCGATTAAGGTAGTAAGAGAAATGCTCTTTGCCAACGACAGTGGTCTAGTTGCACGCAGTGCGGAAGATATGCAAACTTTAGTGGAGAAATTTGCAAGAGCAGCTAGCCAATTCAGCCTCATAATCAATATCAAGAAGACAGAGTACCTTTATTCACCACCAAAGTTCCAGTTATCAACATCACTACCAGAAGAGATCAGCATTGGTGCAGAGCCGCTAGTCAAGTGTAAGACTTTCAAGTATCTCAGGAGTACTGTTTCAGAGAATGCTAGGCTGGAGGATGAACTATCTCTCAGAATGGGAAGAGCGAGTGCTGTGTTTAGAAACTTGAGGGAGAGACTGTGGAACAATCGACATGTCTATCCGTGTGAAATGCAAAGTGTACAGAGCGACAGTACTGGCTACTCTAGTGTACGGTGCTGAAACTTGGACTGTCTACAGGGTGCAGGTAAAGAAACTCCATGCATACATGATGAGACACCTTTGAGCCATAATGAACATTTTATTGAAAGACAAGATAACCAACATAGAAGTGCTGAGGCGAGCTAATCTACCATCAATGGAGGACATGCTAATATAGATGAACCTGAGATGGCTTGGACATGTTGACAGGATGGATCACCAGCGTCTCCCTCGGCAGTTACTCTACTCACAGTTATGCGAGGGCAAACGCAATCAGGGTAGACCAAGGCTCAGATTTAAAGACACTGTAAAAAGAAACCTGAAGAAGTTGGCTATATACAAGAGTTCCTGGCAGCGGAAGGCAAAGGACAGAGCTGCGTGGAGGAATCTGATCAAACCTAAATGAAACAGTCATTGTCGCCCCCGACAGACTGCAGCAGCAGTGACAAACACACGGCAGGGGAGCACCGAGTGGTATGCTTTTGTTACAGATATTGCAACAAATTATTTTTTCATAAATATAATTTATTTAAACCCAATTTTTCAATAAAATCATAGCAGTGTATTCTCTGTGGCTCAGGCATTGGGTTTATTATGGATTATATTTTGAGTTCTTGTTGTTTTTGTTTTGTACATGTGTTTTATGTGCGTTTTAAGCCACTTTCAGGTGGGCACTGTCCAAGATTCGCCGGTCCGACCACGCGCCCTCTCTCTTTCACAGTCAACTGCTCATGGTTTGTGTGTATCATCTGCCGTGTTGTCAGCCAGCCAATATTGCCAACACTATCACGACGTGTTAGCCACTCCACACAGCTGTGGTTCTGTTGCGCCCCTTGAAGCGATGTCGGCCCTGGGGCGCAACCGTGGACGAACACGTCTCCTCTCCATGTTCGCTGGGCGATGTCAGCCCCAAATGCCAACTGTAAGTGTTTCTGTTTATTACCTCCACCATGGAGGTAATGTTTTTACCGGGGTTTGTCTGTCTGTCTGTTTGTCTGTTACCAACATAACTCTGAAATTTTCACCAGAGGTGGTTCTTGGCCTACAGAGGAACCCATTATATTTTGGTGATGATCTGAGAATGCATAGCTCAGCCAAGGCTCTTATCTTCTCACAGTGTGTTAGCAGCAATACTCCAAAACTGATGGACAGACTTTGATGCAATTTTCACCACAAGTGGCTATAGGCCTACACACAAACCCATTACATTTTGGAGGTGATCCATGAGAAACAGAAGGAGCCTTGGCGGAGGTATGCACTCTATGAGTGCTTTTCTAGTTTTTGTAAGTCTTCACCTTTTTGGGAACTGTTGTCATCATTCTTATGTTCAATACATGTGCTGTGGTGAATTCTGCGCGTAAATCCATTCATCATGGCCCTCCATGCGCTCTTACGCAGGGCACGGAGAGGAAGGATGAAATAACAAGGATTTACGTGCAGGGTTCACCACAGCACATTTAGTACAGAAAGACAGACAATTCCCTAAAAGGTGAAGACGTACAAAAAACACAAACACACTTACTGATGGCGTTCGGGGGCCGGCATTGCCCAGAGAATGAATGAGAGGAGACGTGTTAGCCACAGGTGCGCCGCAGAGCCGACATTGCTTCAAGGACGCATGAGAACCACGGCAAACATGGAGTGACTAACACGTGGCGAGAGTGCTGAAAATACTGGCAGACGAACAGCACAGATAACAATACTATGGACCAGCAGTGCATGACTGGCAAATGGCCACGAAGTACATGCACTGCTGATGACGGTGTGATGAGAAGCACCTGGGCGAGGACCGGGAAACATGATCAGCGGGAGCAGAATCAGCTGGTGATAATGAGAGAGGGGACGTGGCCGGACTGGCGAGAGTCAGCATGCAATTACAGAAAGTAGGTCAAAGCTGCGCGTAAATCCATTAATCCATCCCCTCCTCATGCGCTTCTCCTGTGTAAAAGCGCACGAGAAGCACACGAGGAGGCTTATGACAGCTGGAGCTGAAGCGTGTGATGTGGTCTTTCACGGCTTGCTGTTATCTAAGCCTGCGACACAACACGAAGGCATAGCCATAAAATTAAAACAAGAAACCAGAGAAACTGTGAGCTACAAAGTTGCTGTCATTCCAGTCAACAACACCGTAGTCCGTTCTGTCGCTTACGTCATGGGGGTGCCACCCTTAATTCAGTGGGTGGCACCACAGTCCAGTCAGCGGCTGCGGTTTTTTGATAAGTAGTTTATGCAGGCGCGGTTGTAAATATTATATTGATCATCGACAATGACTTTTGGGTTTACACAACATTTTTGTTCGTATGTCAGTTGTCCTACCCTTCCTCCAGCCCTGATAGGTGTGAGATAATGTCCGTCCGCAGCATGCTGGGTCACCACACAGCCCCCCCCGAACACTCAGAAGGGGCTGTGACCCCCAGTCGTTTGGGCTCCAGTCAGTGCCCGTGGAGGTTGCAGCAGGGGCTGCCACTCCGGTTGAACTGTCCTGCTTTAGAGGAGTGTCGGAAGGCATGTCAGGCCGTGGGGGGAATAGGGGAGGGGTGAAAAACACAGTCTGCTCTGATCCGAGTTGTAACACGTTGAACGGCCATGGATCGTGGGCGCACGGGGCCGGTGCGCGTCGTGCTGAAGGAACAAAGCTGGCGATCGGCAGGTCTCTGGGGCAGAGGTGCGGGAATAGCTAACTAACTAACTAACTAACTAACCTGCACTTATATAGCGCTTTTCTAGTCACAAAGACCACTCAAAGCGCTTTCATTAATACTAACCCTCTATTCTAAGGGCCTATAGGAAACAGATATCTAGGGACAATTTAGAACAGCCAATTAACCTAACATGCATGTCTTTGGCATGTGGGAGGAAACCGGAGAAATCCCGGAGTAAACCCACGCAACACGGGGAGAACATGCAAACTCCACACAGATCACTGTTGGTCGGGGGCTGGGATCGAACCCACGATCCCACGATCCCCACAATCCCCCGGCCAAGGGTAAACTGTGCTGCCGCAGTGCTAACCACTGCGCCCCCGTGCAGCCCCGATGTGGAGGATAAGGGGGAGGTGGGTGGGAATCAATAGAGTGCCGGTCCGAGACGTCAAAAGTGTCTGGGCCGCGCAAAAATTGCGTGCGGATCAGGCTTGGGCAAGGGACTTTCCG
The DNA here is from genome assembly GCA_020510985.1 of Pholidichthys leucotaenia. Lineage (NCBI taxonomy): Eukaryota > Metazoa > Chordata > Actinopteri > Cichliformes > Pholidichthyidae > Pholidichthys > Pholidichthys leucotaenia. The sequence continues at coordinate 225,565,970 of CM035840.1, forward strand.
GTAAACCCTCCGGTGATCCACAGGGGCTGTGAAAAAAAAAAAAGAAGTTCAGTGACCTCTCCCTAGGTGCGGGGCTCCGTCCTGCAAGGATCTGGGGAAGGCGATTGGTCCAATTCCCCGAGGATGCGCAGCAGCTGTGAAGAAACCAATCTAAGTCCTGTGGGTGAGCTGCCGACTCCTTTAGATGCGAGAGCAGCCCTAAAGGCTCCAAGGATGGCGATCGGCCATGATCCCCAGAATGTGCAGCAGCCGAGGACCTGTATCAGTTCTTGGAGCCGTGCTTGTCCCTGGTACATGGCGAGCACTCTGGCGCAGGGGCCATGTAGTTGTCAGGTGTGCTCCATGTAATCCTGCGGTGTGCGCACGGGTCGTCTATGTGTCGAAACCCCACCGTCGGGAGGTGAAGCCAGGGTTGAGGAGTTGTACAGAAACCACACAGACAGTGCAGGTCTTCTTCTTCCAGGCTGTTTCCTTCGGTTTGCTCGTTTCGCCGATCATGGTGCGTCTCAGTCCCAGCGCCACCCGCTCCAGGGAGCGCGCTCCAGTATGGATGAAGAGGGAGTCCACAGCGCGGCGAAAGGGAGAGATAGTCCATCCCATGTCAGATCACCAATGCGTGATGAAATGGAGAGACACTCCATGCACGTCCAGGGTCACCAGTGTGGAGGTAATAGAACAGGCGAGAGGTAACGAGCTGGAAGGACACAAGGTTTTATTCCTCCAACATACTGAAACACACTTCATAGCTCGTGTGAGCTACTGCGCTGCTGAGGAACGTGTAACAAGCACTTTTATACACGCTATACAGACAGAGAGAATGCATGGCACATTAGCATAGTGATTGTCATCTAATACACATCAGTCAATACATATCATTAGCGTGACATCAGCTGGCGCCGGTTGTCCTTTCCGTCCTCAGGGGGCGCATACATAACAGTCCAGTCTGATTGGCCCCCTGGGCTCTTTGTCCGTATGTGAATTGTCCTACCCTTCCTCCAGCCCTGATGGGTGTGAGATAATGTCCGTCCGCAGCGTGCTGGGTCACCACAAGGTAAGTTCTTTTTGTTATTATTGGCTTACTTATTGTGTGTAAGGTTAAGTAAAATGACAACCAACAACCGTTGTAGTGTAGGTTGAACACTGCATACTTTAGGTCAAAGTCAGATGCTAACATTGCTTTTGTGTGTTTGACATTGCTAGCCAGTTGTATTGGTTGTTTATGGATTTGACACAAGTATCTGCATGAAATTATCAGCCAAGCTATGTTAATTGCTTTTTGTTATGTCCGAAATGAGGAGGAGTCGAGGTGACATTTTATAGCTTTATTATGAACACGAGAACAGGAACACAAGAGTCACTAACGCTAGCCTGAGAGCCACAGCGAAGAGACAAGATGTCTCCCTCAGCTATCTTATATACCCCAGGTGACACCACCCCCCGGGGGCGGGGCGTCACCACCTCTCTACGCTAAGGTACCGCCATAATAATATATATACAGATGTGGACAAAATTGTTGGTACCCCTCTGTTATTGAAAGAAAAACCCACAATGGTCACAGAAACAACTTGAATCTGACAAAACTGGTAAAAAATAAAAATTCTATGAAAATTAACCAATGAAAATCAGACAATGCTTTTGAATTGTGGTTCATCAGAATTATTTTAAAAAACAAACTCATGAAACAGGCCTGGACAAAAATGATGGTACCCCTAGAAAAGACTGAAATTAATGTGACCATAGGGACATGTTCAACCAAGATGTGTCCTCTAATTAACATCACAGGTGTCTACAAACATGTAGTCACTCAGTCGGCCTATTTAAAGGGTGACAAGTAGTCACTGTGCTGTTTGGTGACATGGTACATATGTACCACACTGAACATGGACCAGAGGAAGCAAAAGAGAGAGTTGTCTCAGGAGATTAGAAAGAAAATTATAGACAAGCATGTTAAAGGTAAAGGCTATAAGACCATCTCCAAGCAGCTTGATGTTCCTGTGACTACAGTTGCACACATTATTCAGAAATTTAAGATCAACAGGACTGTAGCCAACCTCCCTGGACGTGGCCGCAGGAGGAGATGGATAATACGAATGGTAACAAAAGAGCCCACAACAACCTCTAAACACATTCATGGTGAACTCCAAGGTCAATGTACATCAGTGTCAGATCGCACCATCCGCCATTGTTTGAGCCAAAGTGGACTTCTTGGGAGACGACCAATGAGGACACCACTGCTGAAAACAAATCATAAAAAAGCCAGACTGGAATTTGCCAAATTGCATGTTGACAAGCCACAAAACTTCTGGGAGAATGTCCTATGGACAGACGAGACAAAACTGGAACTTTTTGGCAAGGCACATCAGCGCTATGTTCACAGACGCAAAAATGAAGCATACCAAGAAAAGAACACTGTCCCTATTGTGAAACATGGAGGAGGTTCTGTTATGTTCTGGGGCTGCTTTGCTGCATCTGGCACAGGGTGTCTTCAGTCTGTGCAGGGTACAGTGAAATCTCAAGACTATCAAGGTATTCTAGAGAGAAATTTGCTGCCCAGTGTCAGACAGCTTGGTCTCAGTCGCAGGTCATGGGTCTTGCAACAGGATAATGACCCAAAACACACAGCTAAAAACACCCAAGAATGGCTAAGAGCCAAACATTGGACTATTCTAAAGTGGCCTTCTATGAGCCCTGATCTAAATCCTATTGAACATCTGTGGAAGAAGCTGAAATATGCCGTCTGGAGAAGGCACCCTTCAAACCTGAGACAACTGGAGCAGTTTGCTCATGAGGAGTGGGCCAAAATACCTGCTGAGAGGTGCAGAAATCTCATTGACAGTTACAGAAATCGTTTGATTGCAGTGATTGCCTCAAAAGGTTGTGCAACAAAATATTAAGTTAAGGATACCATCATTTTTGTCCAGGCCTGTTTCAGGAGTTTGTTTTTTAAAATAATTCTGTTGAACCACAATTCAAAAGCATTGTCTGATTTCCATTGGTTAATTTTCATAGAGTTTTTATTTATTACCACTTCTGTCAGATTCAAGTTATTTCTGTGACTATTGTGGGTTTTTTCTTTCATTAACAGAGGGGTACCAACAATTTTGTCCATGGCTGTATTATCATACATTCTCCCCCCTCCTTTGAAAAATCACAAGCACACTAATTGACCCTCCCCTTTAAAATTTACACCCAACACACTCACTAAACACAGAAATGTACAGGCCTATCCATTCATACCACACCGGCCCAGCAGATCACTCCACAATGAAAATAGTCAATGAATGTAAAAGGGTCACACTTGTAGCGGGTTGAATTCAACCCCCACAACACAGAGACAGAACATAGAGACAGTCAGCTCGCACTCCTTGGTTTTTCCCGCTGCACTACTGAGATGAAATGTGCCATTCATGTATTGTGATGAAATGTGCCATGCATGTATTGTGATGAAATGTGCCATGCATGTATCGTGATGTAATGCGCCATTCATATATCGTGATGCAATGTGCCGTTCATGTATTGTGATGTAATGTGCCATTCATTTATAGTGTTCATGCGTCCTGTCCTTACTGTGACCTAGAGGCTGAGATTAATATGTAGATGTACCTTGTAACCTCTTTGTCCTGCAAGCCGGAGCAGAGGCTGCATCTGCCTATTGTTATGTAGGTCTTACAAATGCAAATGTCTCATGCCTGTTCTGCAGTCCCTTTGATCAGACCAACTGCTGTGAATCTGCTTTGATGTATTGTTTGAGTTTGGTATAAATACTGCACAGGTTCTGTAACACATCCTCTCATTCCCACTTCTGCAACTGCTGCTGCGGGACACAGACTTTGTGTCCCTCTTCTCTGAGAGCCGTTTGGGCTCGCTCCTGGCGCGCATGCACGGCGCCGGGAGCGGAGCCCGTGACGGCGGTATGATAATAAACTCTACTTAAAACCTTCAACAACGCTTTAATTTATTTCATGCCACCGCAACACTAAAAATAAATCAATCCTGAAATAAATAAATATATACATCGTAGGCATTAAAACTATATACAAGTATAAACACTGCAAACAATAGCAGTACCGGACTCTTCAAACTAGCACTCCCACCCCATAACATGGGCACAACATTTCAATAATACTTGATCCATAATAACACAATATGGGGCACATTTACATTTCACACCCAGCACCTATCCTACTTTCACACTTCGGTGCAACTTCACACATCACACACATATACTGTATATATCATTCAACACACACAACGGTGGTCACTTCGCTTCTCTTCTTTTCTTTTTATTAACCTTGGCAATAAAACACTAAAACACACTGCAATTAGACACACCGTAAGCCCCACAAGACTGAAGTCCTAACACAGGTCTCACATAGGCTCCCCTTTGGAGCGTCCGTCCAGCAGCCCACTCCCAGAGCGTCTCCGCCTCTTCTTAACCAGAGACGGGCTACACTGGCGTTTCTTCCCTTCTGAATTCCGCAGCTCATTCGGGTGCCGTCTCGACCCATCCGTCAACTCTAGGTAACCGTCATTGCCAGTCCGAACCACTCGCAGACCACCCTGATCATCTCGTTGCTCCCTTGACTTTCGGACCCATCCAAGCCGAGACTCAACCCTAGGGCGCACGTCATCACCCACACCCAGGGGAGTACTCACTGGCCTCCTTCGTCTACGGCGTCGTGACCTGGTACCCACATGGCTTTGTAGCAACCCGCCGATCCGGCTTGAGCTCTGTCCCTTGTTTTCATTCTGGGCATGTCTAGGGTTTGTGCCATCCGGTTCCGCCCCGATCATTTTCATTTCTTGCGTCGGAGCGGCACTGACAGCGCCCGGCTCCACAGTGGTACTCGGTCGGCCACCGGAGCTTCGCTGTGCCTACTCTCTGGACCAGCCCGCCCCCACGGGTGTCAAACCATGCCGTTCGGGTCCCTCATCCAAGGGACCGCAAACATTGGCACGGGACACTTGCCGTGGCAGCGTACTCTGGTGCTGGTGGCGGCCCTCTTCACCTGGTCTTGGCCAGCCTGAGTCCCACACCTCTTCGCTGCTTCCCACATAAAATGGCCGGTCCCACAGTCCACCGCCTGACCACTCCTCCACGACACCACAGGTGAGCCCGTAAAACAAATCAAAGCCCATTAAATTGTTACCTTCATGGGTCACCATGAACTTGGCTGCACACATTGAGACCACCTTGTACCTCACCAATAGCCACACCGAGCCCACAAAGTCCAGGGGGTTGTTGCCATACTCGTAACAGGCAATGTCTGTCATATTCACAGTATAATGTGATAAATACGTCTTCACCGTTGCCAGATTCAAGATGGAGGTCACTGACCCCGTGTCCACCATCAGCGGGACTAGCATGCCATCCAACACAATGTTGCACAGAATACGTCCGTCTGTGTTGGGCGAGACCGTGTGGACCACCGTGGGCGTCCTCTTAGTCGAAGCCACATTCCCTGGTCCCCGGTCCTCCTTCTCAAAGTTCCGACAAACTCTGGTGAAGTGGTGGAACAACCCGCACCGTCCACAACGCTTCCCCTTTGCTGCGCACTCCCTCGCTTTATAGTGGTGCCTGCTGGATCCACAGCCATAGTATCTCGGCATCCCCGGGGCGGACCTAATCTTCATGACGGCTGCGTAGTCATCGTCGCTGCCGTCATCCGGATCTAAGGCCAGTGCTTTCCACTGTTTATCGTTCCTGGGTAGGGCCTCCATGTCACAGAGATTCTTTGTAATTCTTTCTGCTGCCTCGTGTTGTTGCACTAGCTCCATGGCTGCTAGCAACGTCAGCTCACCAGCATGAGTTAGCAAACAAACCCTTGTGGAGGAATACGCCACGTGCTCAGCTAGCTCGTCGCAAATCATCTCCTCCTCCAAAGCCCCGAACCTGCACTCACCCGCCAGGTGCCAAAGGTCCGCCACAAACTGTTGAACCAATTTTCCGGGTCGCTGGCGTCGCTGTCTGAACTGTATGCGCCTCATAATGGTATTTTCAGGGGCGCAAAAGTAGCCCGCCATGAGCCTCACGACGTCTCCAAATGTGTCACCATCTCCAAGAGTGCTCAAGATCCTTTGGCCCTCCATACCAAGGTTGTGGACCAAAATAGCCCTCGCTCGTAATTTGTCCAGGTCGCCAAGGTCCAGCGCTGTAAGATAGTTCTCAAAGGCGGCATACCACGTGGCCCATGGTACCAGCGGCTCACCCGGAGCCTCCAGAAATGGTCGAAATGCGGTAGCTGCCCTCTCCATGCTGTGTATCCTCATCGCCAAATGTTATGTTCGAAATGAGGAGGAGTCGAGGTGACATTTTATAGTTTTATTATGAACATGAGAACAGGAACACATGAGTCACTAACGCTAGCCTGAGAGCCACAGCGAAGAGACAAGATGTCTCCCGCAGCTACCTTATATACCCCAGGTGACACCACCCTCCGGAGGCTGGGCGTCACCACTTCTCTACCCTACGGCACCGCCATAATAATCCATCCATCCATCCATCTTCTTCTGCTTAATCCTTTTCGGGTCGCGGGGGCGCTGGAGCCTATCCCAGCATCTTTTGGGCGAGAGGCAGGGTACACCCTGGACAGATCGCCAGTCCATCGCAGGGCCAACAGAGAGACAGACAACCATATATATATATATATTATCCAAAACTTTTATTAGTACATTAACTCCTGAAATTAACTGACGGCAGGTGCAGTATTGCACGTTTTACTTTGACTATAGCAGTTTGGCCTGTGACCACGTGTGTTTTACTCTGAAAAGAGTTAGGTTGGGCTACAGATTTTTACCTAAGATTGGTCCGAACATGCGGTTTTTGGTGTGACAGCCTTGTTTAAGTAGGTATACTAGATGCACTAAACATTTAAAATCAAGATGTTATATGATAACAGTGTAAATGTACAATTTTCATTTTTAGACTATAGCTTAACTTGTAGCTGTTAACATGAGATGCTAAAGCTAAACTTCTTAAGGTCTTCTTCCACGTGTTGATGGTGGGGCAGTTGGCGCATTTTATGCCCCCCCCCCACAGTAAAACTCCAGCAGTGTTTTGTGGACTATAAAATTGTCATGATTTTGAGCACAGTGGAGCACTGTGCTCAGTCTCTGAGTGTATTTTAGTCTTTTCCTGTATTTCTGCATCTCCGTTTATTTGGCATTTAGTATGGTTGGTGTATTTGGGTTGTTCTTTGTTGTTGTTTTGAGTTTTTCTTGTCCTCACCGTTGTGAGTTATGTTTCCTATTGTGTCATTTGGTATGTTCCCGTTTTGAAATGAGTTCTTATTTATTGTCAGTTACTTTTTGTTTCATCCCGGTCTATGCTTTTACTTTGACAGTCACTTTTGGTTACTTCCTCCTGTGAACCCTGTTCACAGGCTGCCACAGCTGTCAAAGGTTTACCTGATTATTTCCTGCTCGTTTGATCCACACCTGTGATTCATTTGCCCATTTCCCATATGCTTATTTAAGGACAACGGCAACGGGAAGCGTTGCCATGTCCTTCTGGTTTCCTCTTTGTTCTCCGTGGGGGTGTACGGGTGAGTTCTGTTGTTTTTTCTCTTTTAATCTGGCGTGTCCGTGCGTCTCAGCCTGGCGATTCCCAGGTTGTTCTCCTTGTATTTTGTAGACGTGAGCCCCGGCATCCCCGCATGCCTTTCCTCCCGTTTTCCTCCATCTGTAAGTAGCGTTTTTGTATAGTGTTGTGTTTGTGTTAATAAATGTTGAAAACTCACAGCGTGCATTTGGTGTCCTTCGTCTAGCCCTTGAAAAGGGCGATTCATAACAAAAATAACACCAACTCTTCCATTGGCATGAGTGACTGACTGAAGTTGCACTTGTGGATGAACTATCCCTTTTAAAATTAACATTTTTTTTCTTGCCATCAAGGATGCAGACAATACGAGTGAAGTACAGAAACCGTCAGAAATACATTTGTCATGAGGGCCAACTGACTTTCAGATCCTTTTTGGAATGTGGTAAGCGTTGTGTCCTTATACATACAAAGATAAAGAGAGGGTTCGGAGATACCATTTATAGAGCACTTTTTTAATTAACATGCCGTTGGAGCATACGGACTGTTAACACACTGTGGTTGCTAGTCAATCACTAATTTAGAACTCCATTTCCCATAATGCAGCAAGTATGAATTCTAAGACATTCAATACACAACATATTCCTCCCCCTTAAAATGACATGTCTATGGCATGAAACTGTAATAACACAAACATTAACTCAAAACTTTCTATAACTAGGGCGAGAGGGTAGACTATCTCTACGACCCACTAACCCTGGGGTTTATTCTGCCCCATTGTTCCTGGGTTAGTACTATAATGTAAGGCAATCAGGAGGTTTTCTCTCATGATGTGGGTTGCGTCTTAACACGGGAACAGTTTCATTGAGAGGCAGTCTCTCGTGAGAGGCAGATGTGCCGCTCTAATCTTTTCCTGCAGGTGGAGCTGGAACTGGTGTCCCAGGCAGTGTGGTAGTGACAACTTCTGAAGGATTTTTCTCTGTTGCCTCCTGGTGTTTACCCGGATCTCACCAGATGCTTCTCTGGCCAGTAGCTGGTTGAGATGTCACCGCCACATCTGTTTGTCATGAGTCTGAACTTGGAGAGATTGGTGCTGAACCACCTGAAGGTCATCACAGGCCCCCTGATGGACCCACTGCAGTTTGCCTACCGGTCAAACAGGTCAGTGGATGATGCAGTGAATATGGGACTACACTACATCCTGCAACACCACGACTCCCCAGGGACGTACGCCAGGATCCTATTTGTCGACTTCAGCTCAGCGTTCAACACCATCATCCCAGGCATTCTTCATCAGAAACTCCTCCAGCTCAAGGTGCCCCCCTCCACCTGCCAGTGGATCTCCAGCTTTCTGACTGACAGGTGGCAACAGGTGAAGCTAGGGAGATTTACATCCAGCTCCCGAAAAATTAGTACTGGTGCCCCCCAAGGATGTGTCCTTTCCCCACTGCTCTTCTCCCTCTATTCCAACGACTGCACCTCAGAGGACCCTTCGGTGAAGCTCCTGAAGTTTGCGGATGACACCACAGTCATCGGTTTGATCCGGGATGATGATGAGTCTGCATACAGGCGGGAGGTGGAGCAGCTGATCCTCTGGTGCAGCCAGAACCATCTTGAACTTAACCCAGTCAAAACGGTGAAGATGACTGTGGATTTCAGGCGACACCCCCCTTCATTCCCCCCACTCACCATCCTCAACAGCACAGTGTCCACTGTGGACTCCTTCAAGTTTCTGGGTACCACAATCTCCCGGAACCTGAAGTGATCCTCCCATATAGACACTGTCCGGAAAAAGGCCCAGCAGAGGTTGTTTTTTCTGCGTCAGCTCAAGAAGTTTGATTTGCCTCAGGAGCTGCTGGTTGTCTTCTACACCGCCATCATCCAATCTGTCCTCTGCTTTTCCATCACTGTCTGGTTTGGATCTGCCACTAAACAGGACAAGACCAGACTGCAGCGGATCGTTAAGTCTGCGGAGAGGATCATTGGTACCGACCTACCCTCCATTGAGAACTTATATCAGTCCATAACCAGGAAACGGGCGGGAAACATCTGTGCTGACCCATCACACCCCGGCCACAAACTGTTTGAACTTCTATCTTCTGGTCGTCGTTACAGATCACTGAAGGTCAAAACCACCCGTCACAGGAACAGTTTCTTTCCTCAAGCCATCACTCTGATGAACTCCTAACATTCACCTAGTCCTACCTGTTGCTGTACTCATGACTTTTCATCCATTATTACATTGCACATAACTCTCACACTGCTTTTTACTTCATTCACATTATATCACTGAATCTGAGTTCACATTGAAATACTGTGTGACTGTATATTTTTTCATATATTTCTGCAAAGTGTGGTTAGTCTGAGTAAATAACGGCATATATTCCTGTATTTATTTGCATCCTTTTATAGAAATGTGGACAGACTGTAATTTACTGTACATACTCTGTTGTCATTGAATCCTTATTTAAATCCTCCACCTGAACAACAAGAGCAAGTTTTTAGCCAAAGTCAAATTCCTTGTAAGTGTTGTGCATACTTGGCCAATAAAGCTGATTCTGATTCTGATTCTGAACGGTGTAGGACACAGGCCTCCCGTCTTCTGAATGACAACAGTACGAATCCATTTCTCTTGACCTGAATAGCTGCAGGTGAGCACTGCGTCTCCACCAGAGAAATGCCTCTTCTTAGCTCTTTTGGAGCTCTGGACAACTTGATCTTGCTGTCCATTCTGTATGATTAATTCTGTGGCTTTTGGTCTCAACAGATCTAATTGTGTTCTCAGCTGGCATTTCATGAAAAGGGCTGCAGGGGATGCTTTTGTAGTTGCATGAGGTGTGTTCCTGTACTGCAGTAAAAATGCAGCCAAGCGTTGCCCAAATGTCATTTTGCCTTTTGTTGCTATGAGTGAATGTTGCACTGTTTGAACCATGTGTTCTGCCAGTCCATTTATAGATGGATGATAAGGACTGGAGAAAATGTGCTTTACTCTATTGACACACAGGATATCTTCCATCTCCTTGGATGTGAACTGTGGTCCGTTATCTGTGACCAGCTGCTCAGGCAGTCCATAACGTGAAAACATCTCTCTTAAGATCTGGATGGTCTATTCAGATGTAGTGGTGGACATGACTGAAATCTCAGGCCACTTGGGAGTGTGCGTCCACTGCAACAATTAACATCTTCCCTTCAACTGGACCTGCAAAATCCAGGTGCACCCATTGCCATGGAAACGCTGGCCAGTTCCAGGGATGTAGTGGTGCCAAGCTAGGTGCATTTCTGATAGTTTGACACTGTTCACATGACTTGGCTCTGATCTCAATTTCATGATCTAATCCTGGCCACCAAAAGTAGCCCCTTGCAAGCTCTTTCATCCTTACAATGCCACTGTATCCTGAGTGTATCGAGGACCAACTTTCTCAGGCTTGGTGGTATGATGACCCGCATGCCCCAAAGCAAACATCCTGCTGCCACTGTCAACTCCTTCCCCTTTGAAAGGTAAAGCCGCAGATTAGGTGCAACACCAGTGGTGCAAGTGATGTCTCCTTGCATCACTTTATCCAGCACTTGTGACAAAACTGGATCAACTCTTGTTTCTTTTCTGATCTGGTGAGCAGTGACAGGGCTGTTTCCGACCATGCTGAAATAAAAGATGTCTTGGTCCTGGACAGCACCAGATTGTTGGACAGGCAATGGCAGTCTAGACAAACCGTCAGCATTTATATGTGCTTCAGAGTGTCAATACTTGATATCATAGTTGTGAGCACTCAAAATTAGTGCCCAACGCTGTACTCTGCTAGCGGCTAGTGAAGGTATACCTGAGTGGGGTCCAAAGATAGACGTTAGGGGTCTGTGGTCTGTCAGCAAAAGGAATCGTCACCCAAACAGGTATTGATGGAACCTCTTTATTCCAAATACTATACCCAGGGCTTCTTTTTTGATTTGTGGGTATTTCAGTTCTGCAAGGCTCAATGTTCTTGAGGCGAATGCCACAGGTTTTTCCTCACCTGAAGGCAGTATGTGTGATAGTACTGCTCCCACCCCATAAGGTGATGCATTGCATGCAAGCTGAATGGGCAGTGATGAGTCAAAATGGGTTAGAACGTTACTGTCTGTCAAAGCTGTTTTGCCTTGCAGAAATGCCTTATTGCATTCTTCTGTCCATTTCCAGACCTTGTCATCACAGAGTAGCTCATGTAGGGGTTTCAGCAGTGTTGCCAGCTGTAGAATGAACTTGCCATAGTAATTTATTAAACGCAAAAAAGATAATAGCTGAGCAATGTTCTGTGGGGCTGGAACTTCTGCCATAGCCTTTACTTTCCAAGGTGCAGTGTGCAAGCCGTCAGCATCAATCACATGCCCCAGATATTCTACTGATGGCTTAAAGAACTCACACTTACCCTTACGGATACCAGACCATACTGTTGAAGCCTCTCCAGTGTCTTATCTAGATTCTGAAGATGTTCTCTGGCATCTTTCCCAGTGACTAAAATGTCATCTAAGTAGCACTGAACTCATTCAAGGTCACTTAAAATCTGGTCCATTGCTCTCTGAAACACAGACGGTGCTGATGTGATCTCATACGGCAACCGAGAGAATCTATAGAGCCCCTTGTGTGTGTTGATTGTCAGGAGTTTCTGAGATTCATCATCCACGTGCATTTGCAAATATGCTTGGCTCAAGTCAATCTTACTGAATTTTCTTCCTCCCGATAATCAAGCAAAAAGATCCTCAATGACTGGACGTGGATACTGTTCAGCAATGAGCGCAGGGTTTACGGTGACTTTAAAATCACCATGCAGCCTCACTGAGCCATCTCACTTAATAACGGGCACAACTGGGGTTGCCCAATCACTGTGGGACACTGGGCTGAGAACTCCCATGTCAACCAGTCGCTAAATATCAGCTTCAACTTTGGGCCTTAAAGCATAAGGAATGTTTCTTGCTTTTAGAAACTTAGGGTGGCAGTCTGGTTTCAACTTGAGCTTCAGATTAATTGCTTTCATACTGCCCAATTCTTCCTTAAAAACATCAGTGTGCTTCTTAAAAATTGCTGCCAACCCTTTTTCTTCCACAGAGATCGCATGTAACCTTGTCCAGTCTAGGCGAATCTTCTCCAACCATGGTCTGCCCATCAGAGATGGAAAACTGCCCTTGGCCACATAGGCAGGTAGTTTAGCATTTTGTCCATTTAGTTTAACATGTACAGTCACTTTTCCCAGCATGGGAACAGTTTTCCCAGTGTATGTTTTCAACTTGACATCGGCTTCTGTCACTGGGAGGGTTTAAAATGTTCTTTAAAAACTGACTGTGATATCAATGAAACAGCAGCTCCTGTATCCACCTCCATTTTGACTGGTTTCCCCTCTATGAGTGGAATAACACTGTAGGCTGGGTAACTGTCTTCCACCTGAAGCACTTTAACTGAGAATCAATCATCTGACTCTGTCCCACTGCTTTGCAGTGAATTTTCATTTATTGTGTGAAGATTTTTCTTTTTAGATTTCCACTGCTTGTTCTTTCCAGATTTTTCTTTTCCTATGCTCGTAAATACCTTTTCTTCCTTGCTTTTACAAGCTTTTTCAATGTGCCCTTTTTTCTCGCATTGTCTACATTTTCAGTCTTTGCACCAACACACCAGCTGCAGCATCCACACTGTGCACACGGACAGCGGCTCCTAATTGCTGGGCCTCCTTAGCTGCTAATTCCATTGATACTGCAATTTCTATTGCTTTTTGAAGTGTCAGGTTTGCTTTATTTAATAAGTGCTTCTGTACTGCTTTGCTGTGCATGCCACACACTAACCTATCACAAATAGTGTCATTTACAGCTGCGTCAAACTCAGTGTTCCGTTAGCTTTTTAAGCACAGCTACATATTGTCCAATGGGTTCTTCCTCTTCTTGATAATGCTTATGGAATCTGAGGCATTCTGCTATTACCAGTGGCTTAGGAGAAAAATGTGCTGACAGTATCTCCATAATCTCTTTATAGCTTTTAGAGCCTGGGGTTGCAGGTTGAATTAAGCTGCTAAGCAGCCCTTAGGTTTTAGCAGCCATCATGCTAAGAAAAGCTGCTACTTTCTTGACATCAGCAACACCGTTGGCCACCACAAAAACTCAAACCTTTCTGTGGAGGAGTTCCACTGTTTGACTGTCTCATCAAACTCTCCAAAGGCTTCAGTCAGTGTACTTGCCATGTTATTCCTTTTTCCTTTTCCCCCTTCACGAGAAAAGACCGTCTATCTGCACCACAGATGACTTACAGCAGGGCTAGCATTAGCATAGATGAGCTAACTGCCAGGCTGAAGGATCATGTTTTCTTCTTATGAGTCCTTTTTATGAGGAAAACGTTACGGCAGGCCGTCAATCCTTGTCGCCAGTTCTTTTTTGTGTCCTTATACAAGCAAAGATAAAGACAGGGGCCGGAGATACCGTTGATAGAGCACTTTTTAATTAACTAGTCATTGGAGCATACAGACTGTTCACACACTGTGGTTGCTAGTCAATCGCTAATTTAGAACTCCATTTCCCATAATGCAGCATGTATGAATTAGTACGGTAGCCTGTAATGAATGAATGAATGAATGAATGAATGAATTTATTTATTTCGGATAGTACATTACAGGTTAAAAGAAACTGTATAATATAACAACAAGGTCAAATTAGACAAAGACTCCTTCTACTACACAATTCCACGTGAGTTATCCGAAATGGGTGATGGCTGAAGCCGCAGCTTATATTGCCCACCCATATTCCATCCAAGAATTCAAAGGAGAAAAAAGAGAAAACAAGACAAGAGCGATTACAATTTAAAACAAGGCTAAGACAAAATATGACTGAGAGAAAAAGAAAACTGAGCTAGTCTAAGTTAAGCGGTTACTATTCAAAAACAAATCTAAGACATAGTGTCACAGAGAAAAAAGAAAAACTAAGCTATAACACAACACAGGCTGGAAATGTCAATCCTTATGTGAGTTTACATGTCGTCTTGTAAATATGTTTGGAGTATTTCTTCCTTTAGTTTTTGTTTAAATTGTCCAAGCTTTGTACATGATTTTAATTCAGGTCCAAAATCGTTCCATAATCTGACACCTTGCACTGAAATACAGTGTTGCTTGGTAGTTGTTCTCACTGTAGGCTTTTGAAATATACATGTTCCTCTGAAGTGATATCGTTTCTCCCTTGTTTGGAACAACTTTTGGATATTTGCGGGCAGTGATAGATTCTTCACTTTGAACATTATTATTGCGGTTTTAAAGTCGATCAGATCTTTCAACTTGAGAGTTTTTTGTTTAAGAAAAAGTGGGTTTGTTGGTTCCCTGTAAGCTGCTTTGTTGATTATTCTAATAGCTCTCTTTTGAAGCATAAAGAGTGGATAAATGTTTGTTTTATATGTATTTCCCCATACTTCATTACAATATGTCATGTATGGGAGTATTAATGAATGATACAAGGTGTATAGTGTGGGTTGATTCAGCAAATTTTTCACTCTGTGTAATATTGCAATTGATTTGGATACTTTACCTTTTATATAATTAATATGTGGCTTCCAACACAGTTTGTTATCAATTATTACTCCAAGGAATTTAGTTTCGGATACCCTTTCAATCTCTACACCATTTACACTGAGTTTGGGTACTGGGTAGTTGTGATGGTTGTTAAAGACTATAAATTTTGTCTTGCTTAAATTGAGCGTTAATTTGTTTGAATCAAACCACAGTTTCAGCTTTCCTAATTCCTTTCCGAGTGTATCCAGAAGTTGTTCCAAATTGTTTCCACTGCATAGCAGGTTAGTGTCATCAGCAAACAATATTAAGTCCATTTTTTCTGAAACTTTACATATATCATTTATATACATATTGAATAATAATGGTCCCAAAACTGAACCCTGTGGGACTCCACAGGTGACCTTCAGTAGCTCTGAGTTTTTGTTGTTAACACATACAAACTGATATCTATTCTTTAAGTAACTTCTTAACCAGGACAGTGCTACCCCTCTAATACCACAATTTTGTAGTTTCTTTAATAATAGATTGTGATCTACTGTATCAAATGCTTTTTTAAGATCCAGGAATACTCCAACTGAATACTCTTTATTTTCAATGGCTGTTGATATTTTTTCTGTAAATTCCATTAAGGCATATGCTGTTGTCCTTTTGTGTCTGAACCCATATTGCTGCTCACACAATAAATCATTCTTCAGTATGAAGTTGTCAATTCTCTCATAGAATATTTTTTCAAGTATCTTGGAAAATTGCGGTAATAGTGAAATTGGTCTGTAGTTGGAGAGTTCCCCTCTGTCGCCTGTCTTGTAAATCGGAATTACTTTAGCTATTTTCATTGCATTGGGAAATATACCTGATTGGAGAGACAGGTTACAGATATACGTCAGTGGTTTCACTATGCATTCGATAACAGTTTTGACTAGTAGCATATCAATACCATCGCAGTCAGTAGATGTTTTACTTTTGAACGATTTAACAATTTCAATGACCTCTCTTTCGTCTGTGTTCTTTATGAAGATGGTGTCTTTTACAGCAGTGTTATTGCATATTGAATCACCTGTTGGCACCGTAGTGGGTATTTCTCGGGCCAGTTTAGGTCCAATGTTAACAAAAAAATTATTAAATTCATCTGCAGGTGAAGCTATATTCACATTCGGAGTCGATTTATTATTTTTTGGAATGTTAGTTGGGTAGCTGGTATTTCTGCTTTTATTTCCAAGGATACTGTTGATTATTGTCCATGTATTTTTAATATTGTCTTTGTTTTTTTCCAGTTCTTTACTGTAATAGTCTCTTTTACTACATCTTATTATATATGTTAACTTATTTTTGTATGTTTTATACCGCTGCTCTGCTTCTTTTGTCCTTTTCTTTATGAAAGCTTTATATAATAAATTTTTCTTTTTACACGCCTTTTGTAGTCCTTTGGTTAGCCATGGTTTGTCAGTAAATTTGTGTTTAAGCTTTTTTTTAACTAATGGGCAGTTTTTTTCATAAAGAGTGGTTACAATGTTTATAAATGCGTCATAGGCTTCATTTACATCTGATACATAGACTTCTGTCCAGTCTTGCTTCAGCAAGTCCTCTTTAAAAGAACTGATTGCGTTTGGTGATTTGTGTCTGAACGATTTTGAGATTTTTTCTGGGTTGGGCCCCGTGTGGCCATGGATAAGTGCAAAGATTGGCAAGTGGTCGCTTATATCATTTATCAATAATCCACTTTCTATTTTCTTGTCGAGAACATTGACAAACAGGTTGTCAATAAGTGTAGCAGAGTGAGCTGTGATTCTACTGGGATGTGTTATTGTGGGATATAGACTCATGCTGTACATAGAGTTCATGAACTCTGTAACTACATTTTGTTGATGTGGATTAAGTAGATCAATATTGAAATCTCCACAAATTGCTACCATTTTCTCACTAGTAATATTATTGTACAGCTCGACTAATTTATCTCTGAATGTCTCAATGCAAGTTCCCGGCGTTCTGTATATGCTGTATATTCTGTATAAGACATTCAATACACAACAGTAAGAGAAATGTTACTAGTTTCCACAAAATAGTTGTGCCAAATATAAACATCCAAAGTATTTTATTAATAGGCTATTTTTGTGGAAGTGTGGTTTTCCAGTGAATGCATGTTTATTAGAACCTGTACACTAATACAATTTTTTTTAAAGAAAGATCCATATACTTGCATCAGTGTCTGCAGCTTAGCCAATAATAGTGATGTAGAGAGTACTGAAAATATGTACTTGGGTACAAATATTTATTTTACCTGTTACCCAATTACAAGTATTATGACTCCTATTAAAATTATACTTAAAGTGCAAAGTGTTCTCACACAATCACAACATTCAATTTAAGTTATCAGTATCGGTTTCTTCAAATCTCAGCGTGAGTTCCTCCCATCACCTGTTGCGTTCTGCTCCGTGATAATGGTCACCTCTCTAAACACTGACCTGTTGAAGTTTTGTACTTTTTTGTCAGTATGTTAGGGTTATCATAGGCCCATTTGTGATCAAATAGCCTTATTAGTAACAAAATGCAGGTGACAGGTTGATATTAATTCAAGTTGTGCACAGTACTCAATTATGAGTACTGTGCACAATTATTATTATTGTAACTAAGGACATTACATAATTTAATGCACACTGAGGTACATGTGATATTAAAGACTGAAAAAATACTCATAATGTCATGAATTAACCTCTGCGGGGCAGAGAGGAGAGATCCAGACGCTGAACTGCAGTTTGTGGTAATTTAATGAAAAAAACACACAAGTCCAACAGTGGACAAAATAAAACTTACAAACAGACGGAACTGGGAGTAGGATGGATGAAACGTCAGAACGAGTCAGGGTACTGACGGGAACAGGAATAGGATTCCTTAATGAGATTCCGGCAAGGAATAAATAAACAGACAGTCCTTAAGTAGGCATGCAAACAATTATCACAAATGCCATCTGATGTGAATCACATGAGCAGACTGGGGGTGAAAGTGATTACAATCAGCTGTGAGTCATGCGGAGAGGAAACGGGGTTGACAGCTTGACAGGGGCACCGCCCACAACTAGGGTAAAACCCGGAAGTGCCTCTGGCAGCTACAACCCCAGAGAGAGAGAGAGAGAGAGAGAGAGACGGAACTGGCAACATGCAAATATAATGCGATGACAAATAAAGACTGAAGGAAAAATACAAGTAAACCCAAATATGTAAATAACAAACCTACAATGAACGTAAAAAAAGTCACACTAAGAAACAATACAGAATATGTGAAAACCAACCAAGGATAAAATAACAGGAAGTAGAACTCAAAAAGACAACACTATACAAATATAGGGAAAAAAAGGGATAAGGGATAAGGACCTGTACTTATATAGCGCTTTTTCTAGTCTCAAAGACCACTCAAAGCGCTTCGCTAGTACTAACCCTCTATTCTAAGGGCCTATAGGAGACAGATATCTAGGGACAATTTAGAACAACCAATTAACCAAACATGCATGTCTTTGGATTGTGGGAGGAAACCGGAGTAAACCCACGCAGCACAGGGAGAACAGGTTCAGGTTCAGGTTCAGGTTCAGGTTACTTTATCTGTACCCGTAGGTAGATTTGTTTTGTAGTCTGGTGACATCCATATTTACAAGCCACTAATTACATTCAACATAGACACAAACACAGGCACACATGAAGCTGACTATAAACATGATAAAAAATACTCAAGGCTCCATCAATCAGGGTATAAAAAGACAAAGAGATGAGAGAGGAACCAGAGGTAAGAGAGAAGGGTCATATTAAAGGTTAAAAACTAGTCAAAGAGGTTAAAAAACTCAAAGGTCTAAAACCCAATAAAATATTTAGAACCCAAGTGACATCCTACAAAAATAAGTAAATATAAAATGGAGTTAATAAATAGGTACCTAAATTATGTACAATATATTTTTACAGCTTGTTCAACTCTTTGACAGCAGCAGGAACAAAGCTGTTTTTGTAGCGCTGGGTTCTACTTTTTGGGACAGCAAACCTCCGTCTGGAGGGAAGAAGCTGAAAGTGGCAGTGCAAAGGGTGGGAGTCATCATTTAAAATGGAGGTAGCAATCCTCTGTACTTGTCTGGTGTACAGGGATGTCAGGCTCAGCTATGACTCACCAAGCAAACGACTGGACCATCTAACTACCTGATCCAAGGATTTCCTCTGTTTCAGTTTTATCTGACCAAACCATGACACTAAAGAAAAGGATAAAACAGATTCAATAAAAGCCCAATAAAACATTGTCATTATGGTTCAGTCAACTTGGAAGCGTGCAAGTTTTCTCAAGCAATGCAAATGTTGCTGACCCTTTTTGCACACCCTTTCACAGTTCACTTCAAAGTTTAAATTACTATCAATAATCGTCCAAAGATATTTGTACGATTGTACACATTCGGTGGTCTGGCCTTTTAGTACGGTGACTTTGTGCCTGGGATTTTTCCTCCTAAAGTCAATAATTATATCTTTAGTTTTTGTTGTATTCAGCTGCAGGTAGGAATCCTCACACCAGTGAACAAAATCATCAACTACTGGGCCGTGGCCACTCTCACCATCCTGGAGGAGACTGACAATAACTGAGTCATCAGCATACTTTATAATGTGTCTGTTGTCATGTCTGCTCCGACACATGTTTGCGTACAGGATGAAGAGTAGTGGTGACAGCACACACCCCTGAGGAGAGCCAGTAGAAGAGCACTTTAGGTCAGACAATGTACCATTGACCCTTACTCTCTGCGTCCTGTTGTTTAAGAAATCCAGAATCCAACCCACCAGATTATTGCTCAAGTCAAATTGTTGCAGGAGCCTTTCAACTAAGATATGAGGTTGGATTGTATTAAAGGCGGAAGAAAAGTCCACAAATAAAAGCCTGGCATGTGTCCCATTAAAATCCAGATGTTTAAAAAGCATGTTAAACAGAGTGACAGTGGCATCCTCCACTCCTCTGTGAGGCCTATAGGCAAACTGCAGAGGATCCAATGTTCAGTCTGCCTTAGGACCTCTCATCTGACCAGTTTTTCAAAAATTTTCATTAAAATTGAAGTCAAAGCAACTGGTCTAAAGTTGTTTACCGTTTTAGGACAGCTGGATTTTGGAACGGGAACAACCACGGCTTCTTTCCAGATCTTAGGCACATGTTGTGTCTGTAAGGACTTATTGAAAATGTAATGAAATATAGGACTCAGTTCATGTGCACAGGACTTTACCAAGCGCCCACATATATTATCAGGGCCCTGACTTTTGTTCACTTTTACAGCGCAGAACTCCCTTTTAACATCCTGCACCTCAATATTAAAGTGCTGATTGTCTTTGAGTTTCTGTTTCAAATCTTGGATTTCTGTGCTGAAATCAAAGGAGTCAAAACGACCATAAAAACAATTAAGAGCATTAGCCAGCTCTGTGTCTGAATTAAAACCATCTAAAAACACACGATTACTGCGCTCTGTGCTCTGAAGGCCTGCAATAGTTTTCATACTGGCCCAGGCTGAACCAAGTTTCTTTGTTGCCATCTTGCTTTCCAACTCTGATTTATAATTCTGTTTCGCTCTTAAAATTTCGGCCTTCAGCTCCTTTGTGGCAACCTGTAGCTCAGAAACAGACCCCTGTTTAAAGGCAAGTGCTTTCCTCTTTAAGCAGGATTTAACTGATTTTGTAACCCATGGTTTGTTGTTGGGATATATTTTGACACGTTTACGTGGAACAATCTTATTTTTACAGAAAGACATGTATGAGCATGTGAGGTCAACCAGAGAGTCCAAATCATCCCCGCAGGCCAGTGTGAACATCTCCCAGTCTGTACAGTTAAAGCATTCCTGGAGGCTATGCTCTGAATCTTCTGTCCACACATCAATGTCTCTCGTCTCCACCTTGCCTCTTCTGAGAGCAGTTTTATATGTGGGCAGCAAATGTACACAGTTGTGATCTGAGGATCCTAAAGGAGGAAGGGGGAGTGATTTATAGGCCCTCTCTATGAATCCATAGCACAGGTCCAATGTCTTTTTTCACCTGGTTGGGCAGGAGACATACTGATAAAAGTTTTTAAGTGTCTTCTTTAAAGAAACATGGTTAAAATCCCCAAGAATGAAGTTGAACATGCAAACTCCACACAGAAAGGTTCCTACCCCTGCCAGCCTGAGGATTTGAACCTTGTACCTTCTAGCTGTTAGGCAACATTGCTAACCACTGCACCACCGTGCTGAAAAAAGGCAAAGAGACTGAGCATGGCGGAATCCCCGGTGCTCAGATCGTGACAGAGCCCCTCCTCAAGGGGTGGATACCAGACACCCAGGGTAACATCGAAAAGGGAAAAAGGACCCACCCACATAGAAAACCCACCCGACAAAAAATAAGAAAATAACCCCACCCCGAGTGGGAGGAGGGGGACCCAGGCACAGAGGGACTGAAACATACCAGAGAAAATAAGAAAAGCCCTCATGGCTCACACCCCAGCAAAACCCAGGCTAGGCGGAAACAAAAACAAAAAACCCACTCAGGATCCACACCAGGCAGAACCAGGCACCTAGGCCCCCTGGATTGGAGAGCTGTACAGTTCAGGCAGCCGGCTAAAGTCCCAGACCTGGCCAATGGTGTGATGGAAAGAGTCGGGTGGCCTGCCGGAGAATGTGGGCCACCCAACTCAACAGCACAGTCTGTCAGGTGGTCTGCCAGAATTCTTTAACCACCTGAACAGAAAGGGTGGTCCAGGGGGTGGCTGCCCAATGGGAGGAACCAGTGATGAGGCGGATGGAGGAGTAGGGGAAACCCCAACGACGTCAGATGGAGAAGAGGGAACCACGACGGCCTTAGGTGGAGAAGAGGGAACCATGACGGACTTGGGCGGAGAAGAGGCAACCACGACAGCCTCGGGCAGAGGAGAGGGGACCACGACGTCCTTGGGCAGAGGAGGGGGGACCACGATGGCATCAGGCAGAGGAGGGGGAACCAAGACTGTGCCAGGCAGAGGAAGGGGAACCACAACGCCCTCAGACTGGCCTGTAACACCCTCAGTGACCCCGGACTGGAGCATGGCAGCACCCACGGTGGCTCTGGGCTGGAGCAAGGCTGCACCCACGGAGGATCCGGACTGGAGCAAAGCTGCACCCACGATGGACCTGGACTAGGCCAGAGCTGCACACACGATGGACCCGGACTAGGCCAGAGCTGCACCCATGGTGGCTCCCGGGCTGGAGCGTAACGCCCACGGCAGACCAAAGCTGGAGCACAGCACCCACGTTGATTGAAGGCTGGGGTGCAGCACCCACGATGGCCCCCAACTGTGACACAATACACATAGAGACCCGGACTGAGGAGGAGCTGCACCAACAGAGGTCCCGGGCTGGGACGGAGCGCACGTGAAGACCTCAACCAGAGTGGGCGCAGCACCCACGGAGGTCCCAGGCTGGAACAGAGCACCCGCGACAACCTCATCTGATGGGGAAACAGCACCCTTGGAGGCCCCGGGCTGGGATGGAGCACCCGCGAAGATCTCAACCGGATGGGGAGCAGCACCCACGGAGGTCCCAGGCTGGGATGGAGTACCCGTGATGACCTCAGCCGAAGGTGGAGCAGCACCCACAGAGGCCCCGGGCTGGGATGGCGCACCCATAAAGACCTCAACTGGAGGGGGAGCAGGACCCACAGAGGTCCCGGGCTGGGACCTGCGATGACCTCAGCAGGAGGAGCTGTACCCATGGAGACCTCTGGCAGAGTTGGACAAACCTCGGTGACCCTGGGGAAAGGCTCAGACAAAAGGGACAGAGACACAGGGTCAGGGTCACCGGCGGCAGTGGAGCCGGGCGAGGTGAGCTCAGGTGCAGCTGATGGCTGCACTTGACTCTCCTCACCAAGAGCCAGGCAAGATCTCTCCAAAACAGAGACAGTGAAAACAAGGAAGAGCACTTGCATGAGCTCAAGCTCCACCGCCATCCAGGACTCCGCCAATCCAGGCGGCGACGTCTTGTGCCCGGTCCTTTGGAGGTCCAGCTTTGGCTCAGCTGTGGCAGCCCCTACAGCAGGCATGGTGATGGATGCAGTCCCGGGAACGCCCAGTGGAGTGGCCCACGCAGGTGGCTCGCCCAGCGTGGACACAGGATGTCAGTTCCCTGCTGGCGCTGGATCCTGTTTTGCTGAGGCCAGGGGATGTTCCATCATTGGTGCAGGCTTCAGCTTGGTCACAGCACTCTCCCTCCATCCACACCATGGCTGCGGGGCTGGAACCAGGTCCTCCAGGGCCACAGGTTCCTCCACTGTCCGGCGGCTTGATTCTGTGACTGGCGGACACTCAGGGAGAATAGGAGGACACACGGAGAGAGCAGGTGAGGTACTGCAATCTGCAGCAGGTGGTGAGAACTCAGTGGACTGCAGTAACTGAGCCCCACCACCGGGAATCAGGCAAGGTAATTCATGTGTTGGTAATAAAGAATGAAAAAACACTTGCCTGTGTCACCAGGGCACGATAGTTTCTGCTGCAGCTGGCTTTGAATCAGCCCTTTCCGTGGCTACTGTGGTCATGGGCCCCTCAGAGGATTGTGGAGGAGCCGCCCCTGCAGAGATGGTGATGGACGGAGCCGGGGAGGAAACAGCCAGACCCTCAGCAGCGGGAGGATGCTTTGAGGAGACGGGAGTCACAGCAGCAAAGGAGGAACAGGAGGCTGACGGGACAGCCGGCAAAGGAGAACTAGAAGGAGGGACTGCTGCGGGAATTGTCTGGCTCAGTGTGGGAGAAACTGCTGACTGAGAGTTGGAGGCGTTCTTCCAGCGGGATTTGTCTGGGCAACGGCGGGAAGCAGGAGACGGAGACATTGGCTCATGGCGAAGTGGGGGAGGCCCCGGAGTCACGGGATGCTCACTCGTTGGCTCAAATTTTGGGCCCCCCAGTGAAACCTCCTCCAGCTCCTGGGCAAAATCCAGCTGCCTATGCTCCTCCAGCTCCTCGGCCGATGGTGTGGGCCTGTGTTTGGGAGAAGGAGGTAGAGCTGCTGCCGGAGAGCAGCGAGAGGCTGGAGTCTTCCATGTACGTGGACACTTGCTCTTCGTCAACACAGGCACGGACATCAAAGCGATCTCCCCCAGCCTGTGACTGATGGATTCTGGGGCGACTATGGAGAGGAGAAGGTCAGTGAGCTCCAGGTGGTCCCACAGGCAGGGGCATGCCTCGAGTTCCTGCGCCACACCCTCCAGACACTCTCGGGCTGCCTCGGGGGTATGGGAGGCACGAGCCTGTGATAGAAGATAGAGCCTGGGCTGCATGGTGGCGCAGTGGTTAGCACCGCGGCAGCACAGTTTACCCTCGGCGGGGGGATCGCGGGGATCGTGGGTTCGATCCCTGCCCCCGGCCAACAGTGATCTGTGTGGAGTTTGCATGTTCTCCCCGTGTTTGAGTGGGTTTACTCCGGGATTTCTCCGGTTTCCTCCCACATGCTAAAAACATGCTGGTTAGGGAGTTAAGGGGCGCTTGCGCACGCAGCGACCGGCAGCTGGTGGCTTGTCACCAGACTGCAGAACAAATCTACCTACGGGTACAAAATAAGTCAAAAAAAAAAAAAAAAAAGAATGTTCTCCAATATACGTACAGTCCACCGTTCTACTTCATTCAGTCCAGGAGTTGGAGAATCCACGGTGGCAGACATAGCGAAACCCCTGGTGAAAAACAAAAACTGGAGAGGAATTGGAGAAAAAAGGCAAACCCTCGCTTCCGCTGGTATTTAAATTTGCTGGGTCCCTTTTTGGCCACATCCTACTGAGGAAAGACCCAGGCTGGACCCGTGCTTTTACGCACGGCGGCGCGCAACAGCACCACTGCCAATAGCCACAGGAGGCCGGCTCCTAGTTACCAGGTGGGTCAACGGCTCTGGCTTTCATCACAGGACATCAATCTCAAGGCCGAGAAGAGGAAGTTGGCTCCACGGTTTCTTGGGCCCTTCGTTATTTCCAAAATTGTCAATCCGGTGGCTGTGCGTTTGGCCCTCCCTCCCTCCCTCCGTGTGTGTCCCACTTTCCATGTATCCAAGGTCAAGCCTGTTGTCTCCGATCCACTCTGTCTTCCTCCTAGGGCGCCGCCCGCTCCCATGATGATCGACGGTCACCCGGCGTGGGGAGTTGCTTCCATCCTGGACTCTCGGCGCCGAGGTCGTGGGCTGCAGTACTTGGTGGATTGGGAGGGATATGGCCCAGAGTGGAGATCCTGGGTGCGCTCTTCCTTTGTGCTGGACCGAGACCTCATCACGGAGTTCCACCGGGCGCACCCAGATAAACCAGCGCCAGGAGGCACTGTTGGGGGGGGAGTACTGTCACAGCTCGCCACTCTCAGGCATCCACCTCAGCTGCGTGCACACCTGCACCTCGTTAGCGTGGAGCTATTTATTCCACCTCGCCCTGAGCATTGGTCTGGAGCCGTCTGTTCTACAACGCGCTCAATCCCTCAGCAGGATCATCTCTCCAGTCCTGCCACTCATCACTGCTTCATGTAAGCTGTCATATCACTTTCCTGTTTTCTCAGCCTTCCCCTGTGCACAGGTGGATTCCTTGGCGGCGGACACCCTCACCTTCGCCGTCTTCTCCTCCCGCATCTCCACTTCGTCGTGTGCGCAGCAGGGCGCTGTCTCCCAGGCCTGTAATCCTCGCCAACGGCAGCCACCATTCCCTCTGCAAGTAAGCATAACTCTGCATCACTTTCCCATGTGGTTTTGCCCAGCTCACTCCCTGTTTGTGTTTCTCCCATAGGGTTGCCTGGCCGCAGAGCGTGCTGCTCTGTTCCTGTTCTCATCCTCCACCCACAAACCACTACCATATCTCATACACGCATCCAAACACACTTTCCTGGTTGAATAAAGCTTTCAAATCCATCTGAGCCTGCGTGCGTGTTTCCTGGGCCGAGAATTATGTCAATTTAAAGTAAATGACATTCGTAACTTTAGGATCACTACCACAATGCAGATGATTGACATATTGTTCGGCCCAGGAAACACGCACGCAGGCTCAGGCAGATTTGAAAGCTTTATTAAACAAGAGTGTGATGTGTATGGATGCGTGGGTGAGGGATAAGTGTGTAATGAGGGTGGAGGATGCAGGTCAGGACAGAGCAGCACGCCGTGTGGCCAGGCAACCCTATGAGTGAGAGGAGAGCAGGGATTAGCTGGGCAACCACACAGGAGAGTGACAAAGTTCTGTGCTTACTTGTAGTACTGCGGTGACTGGCGTTGGCAAGGTCCCAAGCCTGGGAGACAGCATCCTGCTGTGCGTCCGGGATGAAGCGGCGAGGCACAGGAGCGGCGAGATGAAGGGGAGTGATTCCGCCGCCGGGAGATCCACCTGTGCACTGGGGAAGGCTGACAGGAGAAGGTAAGGTAATAATAAACAGCTTACGTGCCGTGATGAGGAGTCAGCAGGCCTGGAGGATAGGATGCTGCTGAGAGTTGAGTACGCAGGGAGACAGACGGCTCCAGGCTGCAGCTCAGGGCAGGATGGAATAAATAGCTGCGCACTAACAAGGAGCAGGTGTGCGCGCAGCTGAGGTGGATGCCCGTGAGCTGCGGGTGATGACAGTACTCCCCCCCTACCAGCGCCTCCTGGCGCTGGCTTACCTGGGTGCATCCGATGAAACTCCGTAATGAGGTCCAGATCCAACACCCATGAAGAGCGCACCCAGGATCTCCACTCTGGACCATAACCTTCCCAATCCACCAGATATTGCAGCCCACGACCCCAGCGCCGGGAGTCCAGGATGGAAGTAACACCCCACACCGGGTCACCGTCGATCATCCTAGGCGCAGGAGGAGACCTAGGAGGGGGGCAGAGTGAATTGGAAAGGACAGGCTTGATTTTAGAAACGTGGAAAGTGGGACACATACGTGGGGGGGGGGGGAGGGCCAAACGCACAGCCACCGGGTTGATGATCCTAGAAATCACGAAGGGGCAGAGAAATCGCGGCGCCAACTTCTTCTTCTCACCCTTAAAGTCCTCGGACGGTGACATTTTTTTATTGAACCAATAAACTGATTGTATGAAAATATTCCATTCTGGCCATTCCCATGATTTAAAATGTGTCACCAGCCTCCATAAATGACTTTATTTGTTAATAGCCCATATTTCACTTAGTGATGCTGCAGTACCGCCATCTCTCGATAGGGGCGTGCAGCAGTGACGTCAGGTCAGGGAGAAACAGGAAATGGCTGCAGGAAATGGATGATCACCTGCCTGCAGAAATGGCTGAACGACAGCAGAGTGATTCGGACAGCGATTATTTTATCGAGTATGACGACCGCAATATAAGTGATGATATTGAAACTGACGAATCTGATGATGAAGTAGTTTTGGGTGGTGCTGATGGGGTTATTCAGCCGTATTTGTTCGAGCCCGCGGGTGCGGCGGAAGACGCGGACGAAACAGCAACCGGAGCAGAACGAGAGGACGAGAGGCAAGAACGAGAGGCTCGCTGATTTATATTGGTAAAATATGCTTTGAAATTTTTTTTTTAGGCGATATGCATGGTCACACACTTAATTATCAAAATAAAACTGCCAATTTTTCCCTCGCTGCCTTACTTGGCGACTTATAAACATTAGAAACATTTAGAAACATTATCATTGGAAATAAAAGGATAATGTATGTGAGGGATGTGTACTTTACGAGCTTGTTAGGAGATGTTGTTAATCATCATCATGTTAATCCTAGTCTCAAAAGCTACATAATTCTCTTAGGAGATTGATGGATCAACATGATCCATCATGGATCATGATTACTGTGATTCATTATTGTTTTCCTATAACTTCTCTTTCTGGTCAAAACTTTTTACATGTTTTAACTATTTTCTAATCAAACTTCATTTTTTTTTTTTTTTTTTCTCTCGGCGCCACACGAGTAGGCTGCCTTTTGCAACAGCGGCTCGATTCCGAGTCTTTTTCCCTTCCTCTCTCTTTTGATTCGTCTTTTTTTTTTCACCCCACTTATATCACGGACACACAGATCGTCCCAAATGTCTCCTGAGCCGGTGGACGAAGCCACTGTTTATAGCAGGATACGATACAGCAGGGAAGAGCTGCTAGCATTCAACCGCCACCCGGTCCCATTGGAAAAACTCGACATACCGAGAGAACTGAGGCGAAAACACCGCGGCTGCCGGGCTGGAGTAAGGCGGAGGACAAAAAATATAAGGTACAGACCCTCCCTTCCATCTGTTGTCATGGGAAATGTACGGTCGATACTGGGAAAGTTAGATGAGCTAGCGGCTATCTCCCGTTATGATAGCACATACCGGGAGTGCTCTCTCCTTTTGTTTACTGAGATGTGGCTAACTGAACTAGCAGCAGATGCTAACATTGAGCTGGAGGGTTTTCACATGATACGAGCTGACCGAACACCAGACAGTGGCAAAACTAGGGGCGGTGGAGTGATAATGTATGTTAACAACAACTGGTGCAGACCGGGACATATCACTGTTAAACAACGACACTGCAGCAAAGACATTGAGTTGCTAGCTGTTAGCATGAGGCCTACATATCTCCCGAGAGAACACTCACACGTGATCTGCATTGTTGTTTATGCAAATCCGACGGCGAATGCTGGGACAGCGCGTGACGTCATCCATTCAGTAACCAGCAGGCTGCAGACAGAACACCCAGATGCTCTTCTCCTCATCTCAGGCGATTTCAACCATGTTTCACTATCTCCCATTCTACCCACGTTCACCCAGTATGTCACATGCCACACTAGAGACAATAAAACACTGGATTTATTCTACGCAAACACTAAGGAGGCGTACACCTCATCACAACTCCCCCCACTCGGGAGATCGGATCACAATTTGGTTCATCTACGGCCGGTGTACAAAGCCCTAGTGCACAGACAACCTCCGGCCATGCACACTGTGGAGTTATGGTCTGAGGAGACAATGGACACTCTAAAGGACTGTTTTGAAGCCACCGCCTGGAAGCAGCTCTGCGATCCACATGGTGAGGACATCGATGGCCTCATTCACACCTTCACGGGCTACCTCAGCTTCTGTGTGGACAAATCCGTTCCCACCAAGACCATACGGCGTCACTCAAACAACAAACCCTGGATCAACCCTGAGATAAAAACACTTCTGAGAGAGAAGAAGAGGATCTTCAGGTCGGGGAACAGGGAGATGCTGAAGTCCGTACAGAGGGAGCTGAGGAGAAAGATCAGAGAAGGCAAGGACAGCTTCAGGAAGAAGATGGAGGACAAGCTGCAACAGAGCGACATCAGCGGGGTCTGGAGAAACCTCAAAACCATCTCGGGGCTCCAGAATACCTCCCCCCAGGCCACGGGGGGCAGGGAGTGGGCGAACAA
Source organism: Pholidichthys leucotaenia (assembly GCA_020510985.1). Taxonomy (NCBI): domain Eukaryota; kingdom Metazoa; phylum Chordata; class Actinopteri; order Cichliformes; family Pholidichthyidae; genus Pholidichthys; species Pholidichthys leucotaenia. Next base: position 225,595,348 of record CM035840.1, read on the forward strand.
CCTGAATCTGTTTTTCAATAGATTTGACCAACCGCCCTCCCCCCTGTCTGCACAACAACCACTGCTGCCTCTAAAGAAATCAAGTCCTTCTGCCCACTCCCCACTCCACCAACACCCCCCCACTCCCAACACACAGCCCCCCATCCTGACCCTGACCGAGACCCAGGTGAGGACGGAGCTGAGGAAGATCAAAGCGAGGAAGGCGCCGGGACCGGACGGCATCAGCGCAAAGCTCCTCAAGTCCTGTGCAGACCAGCTGTGTGGGATTGTGATGTATATCTTCAACATGAGCCTGAAACTGGGGAGGGTACCACAGCTGTGGAAAACATCTTGTGTGGTACCTGTACCAAAAACTTCCCACCCCAAAGACCTGAACAGCTACAGACCGGTGGCCTTGACGTCCCACTTGATGAAGACCCTGGAGAGACTGCTCCTTGCTCACCTCCGCCCCCTGGTGGAACCAGCGATGGATCCACTCCAGTTCGCCTACCAGCATGGCATTGGAGTGGAGGATGCGGTGATCTTCCTCCTTCACCATTCTCTGTCCCACCTGGAGAAGCCCGGGAATATGGTGAGGATCATGTTCTTTGACTTCTCCAGTGCTTTCAACACCATCCAACCGATGATCCTGAAGGACAAGCTGCTGCGAGCAGGGGTGGACCAGCACCTGTCATCATGGATCCTGGACTACCTCACGAACCGGCCTCAGTTTGTGAGAACCCGGGACTGTGTGTCCGACACGATCATCAGTAGCACGGGGGCCCCCCAGGGAGCGGTGCTGGCTCCCTTCCTGTTCACTCTTTATACTGCAGACTTCTCACACAACACAACACACTGCCATCTACAGGAGTTCTCTGATGACTCTGCGATCGTTGGCCTCATCTCCAATGGAGATGAAGCTGAGTACAGAGGGCTTATCCAGGACTTCGTGGACTGGTGCCATCGGAACTGCCTCCAGATCAACGCGAGGAAAACTAAGGAGCTGGTGGTGGACTGCCGCAGGCATGGGCAGCCCCTCACAGCACCAGTAAATATACAGGGAACAGACATCGAGATGGTGACATCCTATAAGTACCTGGGTGTTCATCTGAACAATAAACTAGACTGGTCACACAATACTGACGCACTCTACAAGAAGGGACAGCGCAGGCTGTTCCTGCTGAGGAGACTCAGGTCTTTTGGTGTACAAGGGGCGCTGCTGAAGTCATTCTATGACACGGTGGTGGCATCAGCCATCACTTTTGGAGTGGTCTGCTGGGGCAGTGGCATTACTGCAGCCGATAGGAAGAGACTGAACAAACTGATTAAGAAAGCTAGCTCTGTCCTGGGGCAGCGCCTTGATCCGATGGAGGAGATAGGAGAGAGAAGGACGGTGGCTAAACTGTCATCTCTGCTGGAGTCCGAGTTCCACCCTATGCAGGACATACTGGATGCACTGAGGAGCTCATTTAGCAGCAGACTACATCATCCCAGGTGCACAACCGAGAGGTTTCGTAGGTCCTTCCTACCAACGGCTGTCAGACTGTACAACCTAAGCAGGGCTGCTCGCAGAGATAGCAAAAAGACATAACAAACTAATAGTTTTTTGAATGCAAAAGATGCAATAGACTTACACAATGGTCCCCTCCGGCATACAACTAGGAACATACCGGTCGCTATGGAGGGTGAGAATATGTATGGGCACATAATCATACCATGTAGGATAACTAAGTAGACGGTTATGCTGTTTCATCCCATCTAGCAACAATGCTCTGCACTGTGTGTGTTTATATATTTACATATTTATTCCATCTAGCTACAATGCTCCGCACTGTGTTTTTATATATCTACATATTATTCCATCTAGCTACATTGCTCCGCACTGTGTGTGTTTATATACTTGCATATTTATTCCACCTAGCTGCAATGCTCCGTACTGTGGGTGTTTATATATTTACATATTTATTCCATCTAGCTACAATGCTCTGCACTGTGTGTTCATATACTCATATATTTGTTCCATCCAGCTACAATGCTCTGCACTGTGTGTCTGTGTGTGTGTGTGTATATATTTATTTTATAGTAATATGTACATATGTATATTAACCGCTCTTGCTTGCTTGTTTTTTTCTTGCCTTCTGATTGTTGCTCTGAGTGTTGCTATCCCTGTGCTGTTGCAATCCTGGAATTTCCCCGTTGTGGGTAATAAAGGCTTATCTTATCTTATCTTATCTTCATAGACCAATTTATATAGCACTCCCACGAGCCATTAGTTTATTATAAGAATCTGATTATACCATTTTTTTTAACAGGTGCACTTGTGAGAAATGCAACATTATGCCATCATCAACTGAATCTCGGTGCTGCCAGGAGGTATTGAAGGTGAAGAAGTGAGGGTGATATTGCCTGCCTGTGCTGTGAGCCTCATCAGAGAAACATTCCCATCTGATCACAACAAGGGATTTTGCCTACCAAGATTAGATTTGTAATCAATGTTATTTAAATAAAGTTTTTTAAAATCATATATTGAGTTTATTAATGTGCATGTCAATTTTATAATTCTAATATTTCAGCATTCATCAAAGTCGGATCTCATATACATTAGAGTAATTTTTCTACCATTTTATGGTGTAAAATTCGTGTGCAATTTTTAAAAGCACATTTCTCTAAAAATCTTAGGCTTATATTTTTTTGTCTTAGCAAAAAATGTTGCTTCCCTAACAATTGAAAGCTGAACTTTCATTGCTAATTGGAAATTTATTCTACTTTTACATGTTTGATTTTGAAAATCTAGATACATGTTGCTCAACAGCATCAGCTTTGATGGGACGCTGAAATTTGGCACTCAATGTTGCTGGAACTCTGGCTTGTACAGAGTGCCACTGCTCCAATAAGTGGGTTGGATCAACCAAGGTTTTGTCGAAAAGAGTATTCATCAGATCATCCACATATTCTGAAATAAAATTAATTTAATAAAAATTAGAAATCGAAAGCTCCTTGTAAGTGGTCGTGGAAATTCCAACGATACCGGCTGCATTTAGAACTCTGAGGACCTTGACATATGACGCACCAATGAAGAGAATGGCGGATGAAAGCTGTATGTTACCAGCTGGGATGTCCCTGATCATCGGCTGGCTGTGCCAGGATAGATCCTCAACACAATGTGGACAATGTTGTTTGATCACCAACAGAGAGCCTTTAGTGTGACTTGTTACCTCACATGGATGACTGCAATGAGGACAATTGCTGAATAATCAAATTCAAAAAAAAAATCCACAGTATTTGAAGGTTGAGTGACAGTGGATAACATCTGCAAAAACAGTAGATCAACATAATTTCATTCCAGAGGTGTCAAATTGGATTGCATATATAGAAATATAACTTGAGCAAACAGGCACAACCACCTCCCTATACAGCACTGAATATTTCATATTTGATTAGTATGAATACCCTAAAATTCTAATATTTGATAAGTTGTTAAGGCAATGAAATTCATTGCTTGTAAATAATTTTAGTAAATATTGGCAGTGAATATTTAAAAAAGAAAAATTACCCTGTTTACTTCTCTTTCTGACAGCAGATCGCATCGGTAGATCACCCTTGCTTTTCACGCCACTGTCACTGACACTTGTCTGAGAGTGGGACTTTGAAATGAACGGATATATAGTTGGAACAGCCGATTTTTTTATCAGCAATCTTTTTGCTAATTTCATTTCAAATTGCATCTTATTCTCAAAATCGCTGTCAACAAAATGTCTAATGCACATGTTGGGTGATTTTGCGACATAATTCCAATTTTTTCGCATTTTCTGAACGAAATTCACCCATGCGGTTCTGATTTTCCCAGGCAGGGGAAATTCATAAACACTCACCGCGTGCTCCTCAGCGTGCTCCTCCTCCTACTCAGGTCGCTCCCTGACCTGACGTCACACAGCCAGTGGCCATTTTAGCCGCTGATCGCTTGGCAGACAGACAGCTCTCAAGGAAATCATACTTCAATAGCGCATTGTCACCTTATGCGACATTTGTTGACACCAAAACATGTGCGGTTTAAATTAGCTCGTCTCACACACAAATTTAAGATAGGATTTAGCGATATTGAAATTTCGTCCGGCCGACGCCTTTAAGGTTAATGTCCTGGGACGAGAGCCAAACCCGCTGACCCACCTGGTAGGCAGGAGCCGGCCTTCTGTGGCGATTGGCGGTGGAGGTGTTGCGTGCCGCTGTGCGTAAAAGCGCGTTCTTGTTCTTGGTCCACACACTCCGGCAGCGCCTGATGTGCGCCTGGATGAAAGGGACAGCAAGCTCACCCTCCTGCTCGGGAAACACGGGAGGGTCATACCCCAAGGACGCTTCAAAGGACGACACCCCAGTAGCAGAGGACCGGGCCGAGTTATGGGCGTATTCCACCCAGGTCAGGTAGGAGCTCCAGGATGAAGGGTTTGAGGATGTCACGCAGCGCAGGGCGGCCTCCAACTCCTGATTCGTGTGCTCACACTGCCCGTTGGACTGGGGGTGGTAACCAGAGGAGAGACTCACCGTAGCCCCCAAAGCGTTGCAAAAGCTCCTCCAAACCTGGGAAACGAACTGTGGGCCCCGGTCTGAGACCACGTCCAGCGGGATCCCATGCAGCCTGACGACATGTTGGACCAGGAGGTCAGCCGTCTCACGTGCCGAAGGGAGACCCTGAAGAGGCACAAAATGGGCGGCTTTGGAGAATCTGTCCACAATAGTCAGGACCGTGTCAAAGGTGTTGGAGACAGGGAGACCGGTGACGAAGTCTAAGGCGATGTGTGACCAGGGCCTGCCCGGGACCAGCAGGGGCTGGAGTAGACCCGCAGGTGGAGAGTTCTGGGATTTGCCAGTAGCGCACTGGGGACAGGCCAGGACATAGTTGGTCACGTCTTTCTGGAGACCCGGCCACCAAAACGAGCGTTGCAGCAAACTCACCAGGCGGGTGATGCCAGGGTGACAGGAGAGTTTGGAGGTATGGGCCCAGTGGATCACTTCACCTCGAACCGCCAAAGAAACAAAGAGCCTCCCCTCCGGCCCCCCACCAGGGTCCGGTTTCGTCTCCTGAGCCCTCAGAATCTTGTCTTTGATGGACCAGGCGATCGCCCCCACAACGCACAAATTGGGCAGGATGGTATGTTCAGATTTCTCCGGACCCTCAGTGGCAAATTGTCTGGACAGGGCGTTGGGCAACCCATTCTTCGAGCCTGGACGGTACGTGATGGTGAAATGGAAGCGAGCAAAAAATAGAGACCAGCGTGCCTGGCGGGCATTCAGGCGCCTCGCTGACCTCAAGTACTCGAGGTTTTTATGGTCCGTTCAGACCACAAAGGGCTGGGCTGCCTCCTCTAACCAGTGACGCCACTCCTGTAGCGCGAGCTTGACGGTGAGGAGCTCCCTGTCGCCGACGTCATAATTGCGTTCCGCCGCTGACAGCCGCCGGGAGAAGAAGGCGCAGGGCCGCTTGACACCATCCACCAGTGAGCGCTGGGAGAGCACCACCCCCACCCCTGTGTCGGACGCGTCGACCTCCACCAGACACTGGAGCACGGGATCAACCTGGATCAGGACCCGGGAGAACGAGAACTCCGCCTGGAGAGTCTTGAAGGCGGTGGCTGCTTCCTCTGACCACTGGAAGGGCACCTTCGATGACGTGAGGCGGGTCTGGGGGGAGACGATGGTGCCGAAGTTGGGAATAAAGCGCCGGTAGAAGTTTGCGAATCCAATGAACTGCTGCACCTGCTTCCTGGAGGTAGGTGTGGGCCACTCGACCACCGCTTTAACCTTAGCGGGGTCGGGGAGGATCTGATTATGTGAAATGACGAACCCCAGGAAGGAGGTGGTCCAGGTGTAGAATTCGCACTTCTCAGCTTTAATGTACAAGCGATTCTCCAGCAGCCGTTGCAGGACCCGCCTCACATGGGCCTGGTGCTCCTCCCGTGACTTGGAGAAGATGAGTATGTCATCAAGATACACAAAGACAAATACTCCCAGGAAGTCCCGAAGAACGTCGTTAATGAGACGCTGGAAGACGGCAGGTGCGTTGGTGAGCCCGAACGGCATCACGGGATATTCGAAGTGGCCGCTGGGTGTCCTAAAGGCCGTCTTCCATTCGTCTCCCTCCCGGATCCTAACGAGATGATAAGCGCTGCGGAGGTCAAGCTTGGTGAACCAGGTTGCCCCCTGGAGGGAGTGGAAAGCAGTGTCCATGAGAGGTAGTGTGTAGCGGTCCTTAATGGTGATATCATTCAAAGCTCTGAAGTCGATGCAGGGGCGTAGGGACCTGTCCTTCTTACCCACGAAGAAGAAACCTGCGTCAAGCGGGGACGAGGAGAGGTGGATGATCCCAGCGCTGAGCGACTCCTTAATATAGGTGTCCATCGCCTCATGCTCCGGTGCAGAGAGACTGTACAGATGGCCAGACGGCAGGGGGGCCCCCGGGAGGATGTTGATCGCACAGTCATATGGTCGATGCGGAGGAAGGGACAAGGCTCTGGACTTGCTGAATGCTACCCCCAAGTCATGGAACTCCTGCGGCACTAGAGTCAGGTCCGGGGGCTCGGAGACCGGCGCCGGCGGAGGGGAGGTTGGAGCACAAGCCACCGACTGGAGGCAGGTGCCCAGGCAGAAGGTGCTCCAGGACAGGACGCTGCCGGTTCTCCAATTCAGGACAGGATTATGCAGCTGCAGCCAGGGGTAACCCAGAATGACACGGTCCGACGAGGAGGGCAGGACGTAGAGGGTCAGATCCTCCCGGTGGTTGCCGGAGACGATGATGGGGACTGGCTTGGTACGATGCATAACTGTTCCCAGAGAAGAGCGAGAGAGCGTGACCAAGTTTAGGGGGGTAGGCATCAGTTGGCAGGGTATGCCCAAACGGGTTGCCAGGCTCTTAGAGATAAAACTCTGCTCTGCCCCAGAATCCACCAGTGCGTGAGTGGAGTGCCCGGTGGAGTTGTGGCAGAAACATATGGGCAATGTGCATGATGATAGGGGATTTGGCCGGTTAGAGTCCGCGAGGCCCCCTACTGTGACTCGCGGACCTCCCCGTTTGGCTTAACCGGGCACAGCTCCACGGGATGCTGGTCATCTCCGCACTACATGCAGAGACCCCGTTCCCGCCGGCGTTGTCTCTCCGCTAGAGGGAGCCTAGTGCGCCCGATAGCCATGGCCTCTGGTTCATCAGTGGACTCTGGAGCTGGTAACGCCAGGGAGCGAGACTGAGGTGGACGGAGGGAAGCTCCGCGCGGGCGGCTGGCAGACTTCCGCTCCACAGCCCGCTCACGTAGCCTGTTGTCCAGGCTAATAGTGAGCGAGATCAACTCAGAGAGTCGCCCTGGGAGATCCCGACCGGCCAGCTCATCCCTCAGACCAGAATTGAGGCTACGGAGGAAGATACTGCAGAGAGAAGCCTCTCCCCAGCCCACCTCCTCCGCTGCCACCCGGAAGTCGACAGCGTATTCCGCCGCTGACCGGCTCCCCTGTTGGAGACTAAGGAGCCGATCAGCGAGGACGCTGTCGAGACGGGAATGGTCAAAGACTTCTAAAAAGTCTCGCACAAACCGGTCATACGAGAGGTTTGCGTAGCTGGGCTTCGTCATTACGGCGTAAGCCCAAGCTAACGCTCGCCCCTCAAGAAGATTAGCCATGTACCCGATTCGGCTATGGTCTGAGGGAAAATCCCCGGGAACGCACAGAAACACCGACTCACACTGCAAGATAAACCCCTTCGCTCCACCGAGTTTCCCTTTGAAGCGAGCGGGGGTTGGAATGGGTGTGAGACGGGTTGGCGCTCCCGAGCTAGGCTGGCCAGCCGAGGAGGCAACCGGAGCCGCAGTGCCGAGAGGACCCGGAGGGAAAGCCCGCGGAGGGTCCAGGTGGTCTAACCGGTTAGTAATGGTAGTTAATTGATTCAGAATAACCTGCTGTTGGTGAGCAATCATATCCACCCAAGCCTCGAGGGTGGAAAAACAGCGTGCAAGCCCTCTGTCCGCTGGGCCGCTTTGCTGGAGCCGTACTGACATATTGTTCGGCCCAGGAAACACGCACACAGGCTCAGGCAGATTTGAAAGCTTTATTAAACAACAGTGTGATGTGTATGGATGCGTGTGTGATGGATAAGTGTGTAATGAGGGTGGAGGATGCAGGTCAGGACAGAGCAGCACGCCGTGTGGCCAGGCAACCCTATGAGTGAGAGGAGAACAGGGATTAGCTGGGCAACCACACAGGAGAGTGACAAAGTTCTGTGCTTACTTGTAGTACTGCGGTGACTGGCATTGGCAAGGTCCCAAGCCTGGGAGACAGCGTCCTGCTGTGCGTCCGGGATGAAGCGGCGAGGCAGAGGAGCGGCGAGACGAAGGGGAGTGAGTCCGCCGCCGGGAGATCCACCTGTGCACAGGGGAAGGCTGACAGGAGAAGGTAAGGTAATAATAAACAGCTTACATGCCGTGATGAGGAGTCAGCAGGCCTGGAGGATAGGATGCTGCTGAGAGCTGAGTACGCAGGGAGACAGACGGCTCCAGGCTGCAGCTCAGGGCAGGATGGAATAAATAGCTGCGCACTAACGAGGAGCAGGTGTGCGCGCAGCTGAGGTGGATGCCCGTGTGCTGCGGGTGATGACAATGATGGGAGTGGGTATCTGGCATGGAGACTGAAGTTTGTTCAAAAGGAAGCATCAGAGGGACAAAAAGAAGACCCTTCCTCAGTCTGATACTGCACATTTTTATTATTTTAAGAATAAAATGTGCTTGGTTGATTTCTGATTTGCTGACCGTGTTTTACCATAACCATCAGTGTGTTACATCTGAGTAAAATGCAGTCCTGTTTAGAGTAAAACACCTTCTGTTTTGAGTGAAAAAAAACTCATTTTGAGTTTATTTCAAGGCCACCTTATTTCAGGCCAACTCCTGTTTTTTTTTTGTTTTTTTTTTTTTTGTTCTAGTTGTGAAAATTTTATTTTAAGTCTTTTTTTTTTTTATTTAAGTTTTTGTAAAGGGTATACAGGTCGTTACAGCAATGCATTGTTTACATTTTCATCACATGTTCCCTTATTTTCTGATATCTGACAACATTGGAAGAATAATTCTTACAACACCCCTTTTTTTTTTTAAAGTGAAAGAAAAAGTGAAAATAAAGAGAAAAAAAATAAAAACAAAAAAAACAAAAACAAACAAAAAGAAAAAGTAAGTAAATAAAGGTAAAAGAGCATCTGAGTAGCGTTGGAACAAAGAGCGGAACCATTATTGAAATGGTATTTGTCAAAGATTAGATTTAATGGAAGACACATATGCGATCCAGGGTTGCCAAAAGTTCATGAACACATCCATGTCCTGTCTCAGTGCGAATGTCAACTTTTCCATCGAGTAAATGTCTTGGATCACGTTAATCCAATCTTCAGGTGTAGGACAGTCCTTCAACATCCATTTTTTAGTTAGAGCTTTTTTGCTTGCCAATATTAAAACATTGAATAAGTATTTTTCTCCTCGTCTTTCCAGTGAGTCCGGTAGTAAACCCAAATACAAAGTTACAAAAGAAAAGGGAACTGTTATTTTGAATATTTTCCCCAATATTGTCTGTACATTGGTCCAATATTGGTGGATAACTGGGCATGACCAAAACACATGAAAATGATTTGCAGTCTTTTCACCACACAAGCGCCAACAGTTCAACCCCTTATGGGTAAATTTGTTTTGTGCAGGTGTTCTGAAAAATCTTACCAAGTTTTTCCATCCAAATTCTCTCCACTGCAGGGATGAGGTACTTTTCCATTGCTGTTTATTTAGCTTTTCCCATATTTCCAGTTGTAAAGTGAAATTCCCCTCTTTTTCCCATCTCTCTTTTATATATGATGTGTTGTCTCCTTTTAAGTCTTGAAGACCTTGGTATATTTTAGAAATGTATCTGATCCCTGGGATCCCTTTATATGCCATTAAGAAGACCTTCAGAACACCTGACTGGGCCCTTTCCAAATCCTCCTTTTTAAGTATATTGTTTATGTGGTGTCTAAGCTGGAAGAACCTGTAAAGGTCTTGATTTATTAGGCCTTGTTTTTTCAAATCTTCAAAACTTCTTAAAATTTGCCCTTTAAAAAAATCGTAATATTTTATCAGCCCTTTCTCCTTCCACTTTTTAAATCTGGTGTCTGTTTTATTAGGAGTAAAGTCTTGATCATAGGCAATCCATTGCAGAAGTCGATAGGGCTCTTTAGTTTGATTCTCTCTGACTATCTTAAACCAAATTTTTAGCGGGGTCTCTATCCATGGGTTAGTGTTATTCAAAAGCTTAGGTAAGGCATTGTTCCCTATTTTCGCCTGTAGGGGGATGTCACTTGTTATTTGGCATTTGATCTCCTTCCATTGTGCAGTGTAGACTGGGTTACATATCTCTACTAAAGTTTTAATTTGTGCGGCTTTAAAGTAGTCCCTGATATTTGGCAGCGCGAGCCCACCTTTGTCTTTGTTTAGCTGTAAGGTTCTATATCTGATTCTAGGTCTCTTGCCCTGCCAGGCCAACTCCTGTTTTGAGTATCTAATGCTTCTTTCTGGTGCTATTGATCGTCATTGTGGGCTATATTAATCATACTGTATATTCCATAACCTACATATGTTGAAGCATGTGAGAGTGTTTGGTAATTACATATGTAAAGCGACTTCACACCTCAGAAAGGACAAAGACTCTCAACCGCCAGTGAAGAACAAAGACGTTCCCAGACACTGCGGTGGAGACCGGAGGAGCTACCCTCACCCCCCCAGGGCGAAGAGAGGAAGTACTAAGACAATGGGGGGATTATGATAACGAGGGATGTCAGCCTTTGATATGCATGTCTTTTGTTATGTGCAAGTATAAAGTCAGAGAGCCGGAGGTATTCGGTCTCTTTTTCCTTCTGCTGCTTCTGCACTTAGATGAGACTTGTTAGAAGAGCTGATAATAAACTTTGGTTTATATATCACACCGCCTCGTTCTTCCAAGCTCTTCTACACTGGTGACCCCTGACACGAGTATGGATCTGAGGCGTTCCCCCGCGATTGACTCATCTGTGGCGACCCAGGCAGACGCCAGTGCCCACGCAGATAGGGGAACAGATGGACGACTTTCCCCCCCGGCAGAAGTGATAGAGAGGGCTCAACCGAGCACCAGCGCCGCTGAGAGAGCCGAAGCAAGGCACTCTCACCCTGCGGACACATCAGTGATGGTCTACACGAATGCCGTCGCTGTCAAGCTGCCGGACTTCTGGCAGGAAGACCCCACCTCGTGGTTTCAACAAGCTGAAGCCCAGTTTACACTAGCGGGCATCACGGCTGACGATACGAAATTCTATCACATCGTCTCCAAACTCGACGCCGCCACTTCGAGGTGTGTGCGGAGCATGATCCGGCGGCCGCCGGCCCAAGACAAATATGAAACACTGAAAGCAACCATCGTGGCAAATTACGTCCCCTCAGCTGAAGAGAGAGCCGAGAAGATCCTGGCGGTCTACGGCCACAGAGGGTGCAAACCTAAAGCCCTCATGGAGGACTTGCTGCAGCTTAAAGAAGAGGACAATGACAACTTCCTCTTCCAATTCATATTCCTCAGCACGCTGCCGCCACACATGAGAGGGACGCTCGCCAACGTGAGATGCAGCACCCAGCAAGACTTCCGCGTGCTCGCCAACGAAGCTCAACGGCTCGTCAACGCCTGCAAAGAGCAGACACCCACAGCAGCATCCGCAGACCTCAACGCTGATGCCCAGAACCACGAAGAGCCGCAACCCACTGAGCAGATCCAGCCCGCGGTGACAGCGACACGGCCAAAACGTAACAGACGGAGCGACGTCTGTTATTATCACCACCGCTTCGCCGAGAAGGCCCGCAAATGCGTTCCCCCTTGCAAATTTACGATTTCGGGAAACGCCAAAAGCCGAGAGCCGTTAACGGCAGCGGTTCTCGGCGAGAAGAGTAAGCTGTTATATGTGACGGATGGACACACCGGCAAGCAGTTCCTTACTGACACAGGAGCTCAACTGAGTTTTGTCATGCCCTCCCAAGCAGATCGAGCCATGGGCACCCGGGGCAATGGAGCGGTGGCAGCCAACGGCTCCAGCATTGACACTTTCGGCGAAAAGAGCCTGCACCTCCACATCCACGGCCGCAACTACAGATGGACATTTGTTGTAGCGGCGGTGAGTTTTAACTTGTTGGGCGCAGATTTTTTGTGTGCACATGGGTTATTAGTGGATCTAGCAAATAGATGCTTGGTTAATGCACTGTCCTTTGCTTCTATTCCCTGCTCAGCCCGAGTTTCTCCACCACCTGTGCAGGCTAGCGTCACCACGGCAGGAGGTAAGTTTGAGCAACTCCTCACCCAATTTCCAGCACTCACAATTCCCAAATTCTCAGCCACTGTGGCTAAACACGGGGTTGAACACTTTATTCCCACAACGGGCCCACCCGTATTTGCCAAAGCTCGCCGCTTAGACGCGGCCAAACTCACCATAGCTCGGGACGAGTTTACTACCCTTGAAAAATTAGGCATTGTTAGACGCTCGAAGAGCCCTTGGGCCTCACCACTTCACATGGTTCCGAAACCCGACGGTTCTTGGAGACCGTGCGGGGATTACCGCAGATTAAACAATGCGACAGCGCATGATCGCTACCCAATTCCTCACATTCAGGATTTTTCACTGCATCTGGCGGGTGCGCGCATTTTTTCAAAAATAGACCTGGTCCGCGGTTATCATCAAGTCCCAGTTCGAGCAGAGGACATTCCTAAAACAGCTGTAATAACCCCTTTTGGCCTTTTTGAATTTCTGCGAATGCCTTTCGGCCTCAAAGGCGCTGCTCAAACTTTTCAGCGGATGATGGACGCGGTATTACACGACCTCCCTTTTGTTTTCGTCTACCTCGACGACATGCTGGTAGCCAGCTCGTCTGAGGAAGAACACGAGCAGCACCTCACTACGGTTTTTCAGAGACTAGAAGAGCACGGGTTCATAATCAATCCAGCCAAATGCAAATTCGGCGTGTCACAAATTGATTTTTTAGGACACAAAGTCTCTCCGAAAGGGGCAGTTCCACTTCCAGACAAAGTTCACGCGATAAAAAGTTTCCCACGGCCACAAACGGTCAAATCGCTGCAAGAATTTTTTAGGAATGGTTAATTTTTACAACCGTTTCCTCCCCCACGCAGCTCAGCTCATGCAGCCTCTATATGACGCACTCAGAAAAAAGAAAGCTTCCAACGCGGTCGAATGGACCCCGGAGCGCGAACGCGCCTTCGCGGAAGTAAAGAGCGCTCTAGCTAATGCCACATTGTTAGTTCACCCCGATCCCTCGGCCCGCATTGCGCTAACCACAGATGCTTCGGACCTAGCTATAGGGACAGTTGTAGAACAACATGTCAGCGGGATCTCGCAACCTTTAGCATTCTTCAGCAAATCGCTAAACCAAACTGAGCGTAAGTACAGCACTTTTGACAGGGAGCTGCTAGCGCTTCATTTATCCATCCGCCACTTCCAGTTCTGGTTAGAAGAGCGGAGTTTCACGGCTTTTGTAGACCACAAACCGCTCACCTTTGCTATGGCTAAAATTTCAGAACCATGGTCAGGCAGGCAACAAAGACAGCTGGCTGCGATTTCAGAGTTCACCACAGACATTCGACATGTGGCAGGCAAACTTAACGTGGTAGCAGACTGCCTCTCTCGCGCTGTGACATCACCAGAGCGCGAGGAGACAGATTATACTGCCTCAGCCGCAGAACTTTTCACTAACGCGGACACATACGCAGCACCTATCCATGCAGGGATAGATTATGCAGCCATGGCAGAGGAACAAAGCAGTGACCCGGACGTGCGCGCACTCCTGTCTGGACCAACAGGGTTAAGGCTGGAGGAAAAGGGTTTACGCGACGGCGTGCCCCCCCTAATATGCGATATTTCAACCGGCCGACCTCGCCCGTTAGTCCCAGCCACATGGCGACGCCGTATTTTCGACTCACTGCACTCCCTCGCGCACCCAGGTGTGCGCGCCTCGGTTAAAATGGTCGCCGAAAAGTTTGTGTGGCCTGGCCTGCGCAAAAACGTAAAAGAATGGGCAAAAACTTGCATTTCTTGTCAGCGCGCCAAAATACACAAACACACTAAAGCCCCTCCGGAGCCTTTTCCGATCCCGGCTAGAAGGTTCGACCACGTTCATGTCGACCTCGTGGGGCCACTACCTTCCTCCCAGGGTTTCACACACCTGTTAACAATGATAGACCGCACCACGCGCTGGCCAGAGGCAGTCCCTCTAGCGTCAACTACAGCAGAGGAAGTCGCTCGCGTTTTTTTGACAAACTGGGTGGCACGTTTCGGCGTCCCATCGGACATCACGTCCGATAGAGGACCTCAATTTGTCTCGGAGCGTTGGTCAGCCATGTCCAGCAGCTTAGGGGCAACAATTCATCGCACCACCGCTTATCACCCTCAGGCTAATGGGTTATGCGAGTGTTTTCACAGGTCTATAAAAGCCGCCCTCAGAGCCTCACTAATTTATACAAATTGGGTAAATAAACTTCCCTGGGTTTTATTGGGGTTGCGTGCTGCGCCTAAAGAGGATCTAGACGCCTCTCCGGCAGAATTAGTTTTTGCACAACCTCTCAGGCTCCCAGGTGAATTTTTACCAGAGAACCCAGAGCCAGGGCATCTTCCAGTCCCAGGGTTTTTAGGCAGCAACGGACTGGACTCTCTCCCCGGTCCAGCTCATCACTTCTTTCCACGGGTTTTTGTCCCTCAAGCTTTAAAGAACGCTGAATTCGTTTTTGTTAGACATGAAGCTTTAAAACCAACTTTCCGCCCAGCATACGATGGGCCATTCAGAGCGCTGGAACCTGGTGATAAACACTTTGTGCTTGATTTTGGGGATAGAAAAGAAACAGTCAGCATTGACTGACTTAAACCTGCCTTCTTGTTGAAAGACGAGCCTGCACAGTTGGCGAGAGCACCTCGGCGGGGTAGACCCCCCAAGAGAAAAGACTCAACCCCCCTGCAGGGAACAATTAACCACTCTCCTTCCCACGCTGCAGATTCCTTACAAGAAGGTCCCAGCAGGACGCCTAAATGAACCCACAGCAGTTTTGGGAGAAGATTAAAACCCAGACAGCACAGGGACTGATGCAAACTACTCCACAGTTGTTCACTAATTGTGCTGTAACAGTTTAGGACTGACTTATGATGTTACTATGCTGTTATGATTACCACTGAACTCTCTTAGGAGCATGGCTGCTGGAAAGTTTCTTCTGTGGCAAGAGGTGTAACAGTTAGTATGTCATAGTAATTATCTTAAACTGTGAATTTTTCTATTGTCCTTTCTTAGTCGTTTGGGGGGGCTGTGGGCTATATTAATCATATATTCCATAACCTACATATGTTGAAGCATGTGAGAGTGTTTGGTGATTACATATGTAAAGCGACTTCACACCTCAGAAAGGACAAAGACTCTCAACCGCCAATGAAGAACAAAGACGTTCCCAGACACTGCGGTGGAGACCGGAGGAGCTACCCTCACCCCCCCAGGGCGAAGAGAGGAAGTACCAAGACAATGGGGGGATTATGATAATGAGGGATGTCAGCCTTTGATATGCATGTCTTTTGTTATGTGCAAGTATAAAGTCAGAGAGCCGGAGGTATTCGGTCTCTTTTTCCTTCTGCTGCTTCTGCACTTAGATGAGACTTGTTAGAAGAGCTGATAATAAACTTTGGTTTATATATCACACCGTCACATCACATCACATTTTATTATAGGGACTGCATTTTTGGTTTGGTTATTGTTTTTGTTTTGTTTATAATACCCCGTTGTTGTTAATGTTTGGGCTGGCACCTTTGTATCCAATCCTGAACATATACTGTGAACATCCCTGAAACTAAATTTGTACTGTAAAATGTGGTGACATTTAAAAGTAATAAAAAAGTCCTGAAAAAGAAAGTAAAACTTTTTTAAATTTTTAATGTGGCCCAAATATTCCTTCATAGGTCAAAGTTATACAGAAAAAAATGCAAATTTACAACAAAAATTACTGCAAATGCTTTTCAAATTTATAAGAAATATTTGCAAATTTATAAAACAGTAGAGCAGAGATCAACATGGTACAGCACTGCCTGTTATAGTGGAACCTGTGGCTCAGACTTAGCACCAGCCTGGACAGTTTTTGGTGCGACACACAACAGAATCTTGAAGTGTAGGTGTTCAAATCGGTTTGCTGGAGTATTGCTGTCATACTATGTGAACATTTGGATCATAGTTTATATTTAATGAGACATTAAAACGAGTGCCCACAGGGAATGAATCTCTTCAGCGAGCAGCACGCCAACCAGAAGTTAGTGCAAGGCTAGCCACAGCAAGTTTATGATTTTTTTTTATCAGCACATCAGAATCAAATGGGCATTAGCAGTTTATTATATTTTCTGAATATTTCCCACTGGATTAGTAAATTTAGGCAACATTAACCTTTAAGCTGTGTGATTTAATTTTTATTTAATAATTAATAATATTTAATTTAATAATTTTAATTATTTTTTTTTTTCTCCCGGCGCCACACGAGTCGGCTGCCTTTTGCAACAGCGGCTCGATTCCGAGTCTTTTTCCCTTCCTCTCTCTTTTTGATCCGTCTTTTTTTCACTCCATTTATATCACGGACACACAGATCGTCCCAAATGTCTCCTGAGCCGGTGGACGGAGCCACTGTTTATAGCAGGATACGATACAGCAGGGAAGAGCTGCTAGCATTCAACCGCCACCCGGTCCCATTGGAAAAACTCGACATACCGAGAGAACTGAGGCAAAAACGCCGCGGCTGCCGGGCTGGAGTAAGGCGGAGGACAAAAAATATAAGGTACAGACCCTCCCTTCCATCTGTTGTCATGGGAAATGTACGCTCTATACTGGGAAAGGTAGATGAGCTAGCGGCTATCTGCCGTTATGATAGCACATATCGGGAGTGCTCTCTCCTTTTGTTTTCTGAGACGTGGCTAACTGAACTAGCAGCAGATGCTAACATTGAGCTGGAGGGTTTCCACATGATACGGGCTGACCGAACACCAGACAGTGGCAAAGCAAGGGGCGGTGGAGTGATAATGTATGTTAACAACAACTGGTGCAGACCGGGACATATCACTTGTATTGATATGTGAAGTTTATATAGAGTCACCACAAGAGGGCAGTATGACCCTGGCCATGACCTAACTATAAAAGGAGTTGTACTTGAGCCACTGTGTGGTTAGTTGTTGGTTGAAGTTGCAGTGACAAGTAAAAGTTCTGACTGACACCCGGTGTGTGTGCGCCTCGTCATTACATGGTACCAGGATAAAAGACATGGTACCAGGATAAAGATATGAACCGACGGCGAAGATGAACGCTCTTCGACAGCCGGACGAGTTAAAGTTGACCGGTAACGTCAACGAGAACTGGAAAGCATTCAAGCAAAGTTTTGAACTTTATTCGCTAGCTATCGGTCTCCGTGACGAGGAGAGGAAGATAGCATTACTGCTAACAGTAGCAGGGCGAGCAGCGCTAGATGTGTTCAACACATTCATCTTCACGGAAGAAGAAAAAGGCAAATTCGACGTCGTGATGAAGAAATTCGACGATTATTGCACACCGAGAAAGAATGAAACGTACGAGAGGTATGTGTTCAGAAAAAGACTTCAGAAAGAGTCAGAGTCCATCGAGCTGTATGTCACAGACCTACGGTTGAAATGTCAGTCATGCAACTTTGGAACATTGAGTGAGTCAATGATACGGGACCAAATTGTAATTGGGGTCCAAGACAACAAATTGCGGATGCAATTACTTAAAGAGACTAACTTAACGCTGGAGAAAGCGATACAGATTTGCCAAGCGTCTGAGAGTACAAAGGCACAATTAAAGACTTTTAGCAGCAAGGAAAGAGAGACTGCTGAAGTCCATGCAGTGCAGCGGGCGAAGCCGAAAGGAACGTTGTATGCAAGGAAAAGAGATGCAAAGCGCGCGCGCGGGAACTGTGAGCGGTGTGGAATGCAACATGCGCCAAAGCAGTGTCCAGCATTCGGGAAGGAATGTCGCAAGTGTGGCGGAAAAAATCACTTCGCAAAGACCTGCTTCTCGAAGAAGAGGGTGCAACTCGTGGAGAAAAAGAGCGACAGCGAAGAGGATCAGTTTTACGTGGACGCCATCGAGGGAGAGACGAGCGCTGACGAATGGATAGTGTGCTTGGAGATGAATGGCACGGACATGTCACTGAAGCTCGACACAGGTGCGCAGGTAAACATCCTGCCAATGAAAGATTTTAAAAGACTGAAAAACAAACCGAAAATAAGAGATAAAAAGATTAATCTGAGAACATATGACGATAAGCCAATACCCACTAAGGGAATGTGCAGGGTTACACTGTCAAACAAAGATAAGACAGTGAATGCATTGTTTGTACTTGTTGATGGAAATAGACAAGCAATTTTGGGTTTAAAAACATGCGATCAGCTAGGTCTGATCAAGAGGGTGAATGTCATTGATACAGACAAGGTGACAGCACGAGAAAATACAGAGGCTACAACAAGTAGGCACAAACACACTGACTGGGTGAAAGAATACAAAGAGGTGTTCAAAGGAATAGGCCGCCTACCAGGCAAACAAAAAATTAGGCTGAAAGAGAATGCAGAGCCAGTCATACATCCAGCAAGAAAAGTGCCAATAGCTCTTAAAAAGAGGCTGAGGGAAACACTAGACTCACTGATAGCAGACGGAGTGGTCAGAAAAATAGAAGAACCAACTGAATGGGTTAACTCCCTAGTTATAGTGGAGAAGCCAAATGGAGATTTGAGATTGTGCATAGATCCGAAAGATCTAAATAAAGTAATACAGCGGGAACATTACAGGCTACCAACAAAATCTGACATAACCAGCACAATGAGTGGAGCAAGCTACTTCACAAAATTAGATGCCAAATCTGGGTTTTACCAAATAGCGCTCGATGAGGAAAGCGCTAAATTGTGCACATTTAATACGCCATTCGGAAGGCATTGCTTTCTACGAATGCCGTTCGGGATTAGCTCAGCCCCTGAAATTTTCCATAGAACTGTGCAGCAATTGTTTGACGGAATAGAAGGGGTGGGAGTTTTTCTTGATGATGTGGTAGTCTGGGGAAAAACAAAAGAGGAGCACGACGAAAGGTTGGCTAGAGTTCTCACACAGGCGCAAAAGTCAGGTATGAAACTGAATAAGAGTAAGTGCCAATTTGGGGTACAGGAGATTACATACCTGGGAGAGAAGTTATCTGGGGCAGGCGTGCAACCAGATCCGGAAAAAGTGCGGGCCATAGCAGAGCTGCCAGTACCGCAGGACAAAATTGACTTGCAAAGAGCCTTAGGGCTAGTCAATTACATGGGGAAATTTATCCCAAATTTATCAGCTAACACAATAGCTCTTAGAAGCTTGTTAGAGACCAATACAATGTGGCAGTGGATGGCAGAGCATGCCAGAGAATGGGAGTGGCTCAAAAGCAGTCTAATACAGGAGCCAGTGTTAAAATTCTATGATCAGGACAAACTGCTAAAAGTGTCCACAGATGCGTCCAAAGCCGGTCTAGGAGCTGTGCTATTGCAAAAACATGACACAGAGTGGTATCCAGTCGCATACGCATCGCGCACCATGACAAGCGCAGAAAAAAATTACGCGCAAATAGAGAAAGAGACTCTGGGTGCAGTGTTTGGATGTGAGAAGTTTCATGAATATGTGTATGGACGGTCAGTAATACTAGAAACAGACCACAAACCACTGATTGCGATCTCACAGAAGCCACTGGGTGACGCACCACCGCGCATCCAGCGTCTAATGTTAAGATTACAGAAATATGACTTGAAATTTGAGTTTACACCAGGCAAGCAACTAATTGTAGCCGATGCGCTGAGTAGGGCTAGCTTGAGCAACACCAGCAGCACAACAGAGGAAGCTGTGCAAATACATGTAGACTCTATTAAGGCACATATGCCAGTGTCAGATGCAAAATGGACGAAGATAGTGAAAGAAACACAAAAAGATGAGAAACTAAAAAGAGTAATGGAACAGATACATCAGCCAGGACAGGTTATGATTGACAAGCCCTACCAACACTTTAAAGGTGAACTGTCTGTGTTAGATGGGGTTCTGTTAAAGGGTACAAGGATAGTCATACCTACCTCCATGAGATCAGAAATGGTTAAATTAGTGCATGAGGGGCATTTGGGTATTGAAAAGTGCAAAAGACATGCACGTGATGTTTTGTATTGGCCCAACATGCACAAGGACATTGAGGCATATGTGCAGCACTGTGAGACTTGCCAGCGCCACAGGTATCAACAGCCAAAGGAGCCTATGAGGCCCCATGAGAAGCCTCAAGGGCCATGGAGAAAAGTGGGCATGGATCTATTTCAGCTTAAGGGCAAGGACTATCTGTTAGTCATGGACTATCATTCCACCTACCCAGAGTTTGCAGGGTTGAGTGACACAACAGCAGAAAGAGTGATTGCACATACAAAGACAATGTTCGCACGCCATGGAATTCCAATGACTGTTGTAAGCGATAACGGACCACAATTCACGAGTCAGTGCTTCAAAGACTTTGCAGACACATATGGGTTCAAGCACGTGACCTCAAGCCCTCTGTACCCACAGTCAAATGGGTTAGCAGAGAAAGGGGTGCAAATTGTGAAGCGCATACTGAAAAAGGCTGCAGACAATGCAGAAGACCCACATCTGGCGATCCTGAATTACCGAGCATCACCACTAGAGAATGGACTTTCCCCAGCAGAAATGCTCATGAACCGGAAACTCAGAACGCGACTTCCATCAGCATCTCAGGTGATGGAAAAGAGAGATGTGAGGCGCGATGAGAGGCAAACTGAACTGTACAACAGAACAGCACGACCTCTGAGACCACTTGCACATGAGGACATTGTGCGAGTGAGATGTGATGGAGAATGGGGACCGCTGGCAAAAGTGGTTAAAGAAACAACTCCCAGATCATATGAAGTCATCACAGAGCATGGGAAAACAATGAGGCGAAACTGACGTCACTTACTGAAAGTGCCTCAGACCAAATTGAGAGTCACAGACAGTGAAACAAGCGACATGCCAATTCCCAGCCAAACTGAACAACCAGAAATGGCTGAGAACCAGAACATAGAGACAGACACTAACGAACAGACTGAGGTGACACAAAAGAGATGCTCACAAAGGCAAATTGTGAAACGGAAAAGATTGATTGAGGAAATGTAAGGAGTACTGAGATGAATGAAAAAAAAAAAATGTGTTGATGTTGAGTTGTAAACAGAGAAAATGTTGAAGTTGTGATTCAGTGTACAAGGTTGATGTTGAGATGTAAACAGAAATGGAATTTATTTTGTTTATTGAAATTAGAGAAACAGTTTTAAGTTTATAGTTGGACATGACCTTACTTGAAAAAAAAGGGAGATGTATTGATATGTGAAGTTTATATAGAGTCACCACAAGAGGGCAGTATGACCCTGGCCATGACCTAACTATAAAAGGAGTTGTACTTGAGCCACTGTGTGGTTAGTTGTTGGTTGAAGTTGCAGTGACAAGTAAAAGTTCTGACTGACACCCGGTGTGTGTGCGCCTCGTCATTACATCACTGTTAAACAACGACACTGCAGCAAAGACATTGAGTTGCTAGCTGTTAGCATGAGGCCTACATATCTCCCGAGAGAACACTCACACGTGATCTGCATTGTTGTTTATGCAAATCCGACGGCGAACGCTGGGACAGCGCGTGACGTCATCCATTCAGTAACCAGCAGGCTGCAGACAGAACACCCAGATGCTCTTCTCCTCATCTCAGGCGATTTCAACCATGTTTCACTGTCTCCCATTCTACCCACGTTCACCCAGTATGTCACATGCCACACTAGAGACAATAAAACACTGGACTTATTCTACGCAAACACTAAGGAGGCGTACACCTCATCACAACTCCCCCCACTCGGGAGATCGGATCACAACTTGGTTCATCTCCGGCCGGTGTACAAACCCCTAGTGCACAGACAACGTCCGGCCATGTGCACAGTGGAGTTATGGTCTGAGGAGACAATGGACACTCTAAAAGGCTGTTTTGAAGCTACCGCCTGGAAGCAGCTCTGCGATCCACATGGTGAGGACATCGATGGCCTCATTCACACCTTCACAGGCTACCTCAGCTTCTGTGTGGACAAATCCGTTCCCACCAAGACCATACGGTGTTGCTCAAACAACAAACCCTGGATCAACCCTGAGATTAAAACACTTCTGAGAGAGAAGAAGAGGATCTTCAGGTCGGGGAACAGGGAGATGCTGAAGTCCGTACAGAGGGAGCTGAGGAGAAAGATCAGAGAAGGCAAGGACAGCTTCAGGAAGAAGATGGAGGACAAGTTGCAACAGAGCAACATCAGCGGGGTCTGGAGAAACCTCAAAACCATCTCTGGGCTCCAGAATACCTCCCCCCAGGCCACGGGGGGCAGGGAGTGGGCGAACAACCTGAGTCTGTTTTTCAATAGGTTTGACCAACCGCCCTCCCCCCTGACTGCACAACAACCACTGCTGCCTCTAAAGAAATCAAGTCCTGCTGCCCACTCCCCACTCCACCAACACCCCCCCACTCCCAACACACAGCCCCCCATCCTGACCCTGACCAGGACCCAGGTGAGGACGGAGCTGAGGAAGATCAAGGCGAGGAAGGCGTCGGGACCGGACGGCATCAGCGCAAAGCTCCTCAAGTCCTGTGCAGACCAGCTGTGTGGGATTGTGACGTACATCTTCAACCTGAGCCTGAAGCTGGGGAGGGTACCACAGCTGTGGAAAACATCTTGTGTGGTACCTGTACCAAAAACTTCCCACCCCAAAGACCTGAACAGCTACAGACCGGTGGCCTTGACGTCCCACTTGATGAAGACCCTGGAGAGACTGCTCCTTGCTCACCTCCGCCCCCTGGTGGAACCAGCGATGGATCCACTCCAGTTCACCTACCAGCATGGCATTGGGGTGGAGGATGCGGTGATCTTCCTCCTTCACTGTTCTCTGTCCCACCTGGAGAAGCCCGGGAATATGGTGAGGATCATGTTCTTTGACTTCTCCAGTGCTTTCAACACCATCCAACCGATGATCCTGAAGGACAAGCTGCTGCGCGCAGGGGTGGACCAGCACCTGTCATCATGGATCCTGGACTACCTCACGAACCGGCCTCAGTTTGTGAGAACCCAGGACTGTGTGTCCGACACGATCATCAGTAGCACGGGGGCCCCCCAGGGAACGGTGCTGGCTCCCTTCCTGTTCACTCTTTATACTGCGGACTTCTCACACAACACAACACACTGCCATCTACAGAAGTTCTCTGATGACTCTGCGATCGTTGGCCTCATCTCCAATGGAGATGAAGCTGAGTACAGAGGGCTTATCCAGGACTTCGTGGGCTGGTGCCATCGGAACTGCCTCCAGATCAACGCAAGGAAAACTAAGGAGCTGGTGGTGGACTGCCGCAGGCATGGGCAGCCCCTCACAGCACCAGTAAATATACAGGGAACAGACATCGAGATGGTGACATCCTATAAGTACCTGGGTGTTCATCTGAACAATAAACTAGACTGGTCACACAATACTGACGCACTCTACAAGAAGGGACAGCGCAGGCTGTTCCTGCTGAGGAGACTCAGGTCTTTTGGTGTACAAGGGGCGCTGCTGAAGACATTCTATGACACGGTGGTGGCATCAGCCATCACTTTTGGAGTGGTCTGCTGGGGCAGTGGCATTACTGCAGCCGATAGGAAGAGACTGAACAAACTGATTAAGAAAGCTAGCTCTGTCCTGGGGCAGCGCCTTGATCCGGTGGAGGAGATAGGAGAGAGAAGGACGGTGGCTAAACTGTCATCTCTGCTGGAGTCCGAGTTCCACCCTATGCAGGACATACTGAATGCACTGACGAGCTCATTTAGCAGCAGACTACATCATCCCAGGTGCACAACCGAGAGGTTTCGTAGGCCCTTCCTACCAACGGCTGTCAGACTGTACAACCTAAGCAGGGCTGCTCGCAGAGATAGCAAAAAGACGTAACAAACTAATAGTTTTTTGAATGCAAAAGATGCAATAGACTTACACAATGGTCCCCTCCGGCATACAACTAGGAAAATACCAGTCGCTATGGAGGGTGAGAATATGTATGGGCACATAATCATACCATGTAGGATAACTAAGTAGATGGTTATGCTGTTTCATCCCATCTAGCAACAATGCTCTGCACTGTGTGTGTTTATATATTTACATATTTATTCCATCTAGCTACAGTGCTCAGCACTGGGTGTGTTTATATTTATATATCTATATATTTATTCCATCTAGCTACAATGCTCCGCACTGTGTTTTTTATATATCTACATATTATTCCATCTAGCTACATTGCTCCGCACTGTGTGTGTTTATATACTTACATATTTATTCCACCTAGCTGCAATGCTCCGTACTGTGGGTGTTTATATATTTACATATTTATTCCATCTAGCTACAATGCTCTGCACTGTGTGTCTGTGTGTGTGTGTATATATATATTTTATAGTAATATGTACATATGTATATTAGCTGCTCTTGCTTGCTTGTTTTTTTTCTTGCCTTCTGATTGTTGCTCTGAGTGTTGCTATCCCTGTGCTGTTGCAATCCTGGAATTTCCCCGTTGTGGGACTAATAAAGGCTTATCTTATCTTATTATCTTATCTTATTTCTTTTGCCCCTAGTGGCAGACCGCGGCACTGTGCCTGTCAACTGATATAACGTGCAGAAACACTGCCCAGCTGTACTGAGGATTTGTACTGATCATGCCAGTTCACAAGGTGGCAGGTACGCGTTGGAGGACTCATGGATGACACGTAATACACCAAAGAGGAAGAAATCCTTCTTCTTCTTCGTCTTTGAGATTACAAAACAAAATGGACGGCACCCATCGTTGTGGACATACGCGGTCGCAGACGGAGGAGCAAATTCAGAGGATTTGGTCCCAAATTTGCCAACTATGGTTCTAAAAACAAATTAGTTAGCTTATGAAGGTAGATGTTTACATGTTCTTATAACACAGGGAGCGTGAAGGTCGTTGATTTCACCTGCTGGCGCCCGGAGCGCCATGTGACTGTAGAGCAATCACCGGGTGCATGTCGTCATACAAGCTAAATTGCTGTGGAATAAAAGCAAAGTTAAGGTGGAATAATCAATAACAGTTTGTGGATGTAGAAGAGAAAGCTAAAATGACCGGAAGAGGACAAAATTATGACCAGAATGCCGCAAAAGTACGCCGCCTTGCCAGCGGTAAGTGACAAATGTCTTTGTTTGTTTGTATGCAAGTTAGATGTGTAAATTTGCTCCTATCTGAAACTCTGGATCATATTCTACATCTTTCTAATTGACAGTAAGCCATTATCTCTTGCCACTTCAAACTAATAGCCTTGGAAAGTTGTGACATTTGATCTGAATATTTTCTTGAAAAAAATCTTTACCACTGTCGACCACTAGGGGTTATGTCGCAGTTTGGCAACATACACAGTTAATAATAAATGAAATTTTAGTCTAGTTAGCATCACTACATTAATCACCATTAGTTTATTTTTTGTAACTCTGTTAATGCAGAATCCACTTGTGAACTGTTTGAATTCTGTAATTATTATCGTTCTGGCCTTGTAACCTTTGACCTCACCTATGTGACAGTTCCAGCAATAAAATCTCAGCCAGCATGTCCATGTGGGCCCCACCAAAGGTTAAATCTGAGCTGTCTTATGGGTCAGTGTGGGCTTGTCCGTGGGTTCCATGTTGGCCCCATCTGTTCGCCCACATGAACTTTACCTGTGGCACAGGTGAGTAGGTAATCTGTTTACCTGCTATAAACCCATCTGTGCCCCCATGGGTTTAACGTGGTTAAGCAGGTTTCAGTCGCACTGGTGCCATAGGCAAAATTATGAGGAAAAAAGTCACAAATTTATGAGAAAACAGTTGCAAGTAAAGAAACTAGCAAATTTATGAGAGTTTCAGATTTTCAATAAAAATGTATCAAATTAGGGGAAAAGTCACAAATTTACAAGAAAATAGAAAATTTATGAGAAAATACGTTGAAAAGAGGTAAACAGGTAAACTCCATGTGGGCAAACACAGATGGGGCCAACATGGAACCCATGGATACACCCACATGGTACCCATAAGACAACCCAGTTAACTTTTGGTGGGGCCCACATGGACATGCTGGCTGGGATTTTGTCTACAAATGTTTTCTTTTTCATAGTTTTTAATTGCATTTTACTGATTTATCAGTTAGCTAATTACTTAAAAATATTTCTAATCATGATTAATCACAGTTAATTATAAAAAATGGGTGTGATTCATTAGTAAAACATTTTTAAGTGACTCCCAACTAGAGTAGAAAAAAGTTTGAAATTAAAACAGCACTATGCAACTTTATTGTTAAGGGTAGGAACACTGAAAAAACTACAACTATGGTGACGATAACCTCAGTCTCAACAGCCAATCACAGGGCACAACTGTAGCCACCGACAATGATGCACCCTGTGACTGGCTGTTGGGTCTGAGGTCATGGTCTCCATAGCTGTAGTTTTTTCAGTGTTCCTACCCAGACAAGAGCTGCAGTAGAACCCCGTCAGGCTGTGGAGGAAGCGGCGTTCATGAACCATCAGATTAATTTTGAAGATGTTATTTTATGGTGAAAATCTGACAGTGTTGCTTTAGGAGACGAGGAAGATCATAAATGTGTGACAATAAACAGATTTATAATAAAATTACTGTAAATAAAATAAAAGATTCAAAGTTATCTGAGAAAAACACAATATTTATGTCATATTTTATTATTTAGTTTTATTGTTAGACTTGCAGACTGTATCCATTCACAGTGACCTGATGACCACGTGAATATGCCAATACCTTGCTGACGATGAACATGTCCTCCCTCCGGATGATGCCCTGCTGGATCTTGGAGCGCAGAGCCCTGCCAATGTAAGTCTCGTTTTTGTACTTGTAGGCCGTGTCTATGTGGCGGTACCCAGCGGCTATGGCGGTCTCTACGGCGCCCTGGACCGATGATGGGGGCAGATGAGGAGGCTGTAGAGAAGGGGGAGAAGGGGATTTAAAGTCTGAGCTTTATAATCTGATTTTTAGAGGCACCAAATTCCATCACAGAAATGCCGTGTCAGCAAACAAATCATGGATGATGTCACAGTGAGAGCAGCAACCCCCTGAGTCTGACACTCCTGTAGTAAACTGTATAGAATAGAAGGGAATAGAATAGGCTTTATTGTCATTGTACAGTTGTACAGTACAATGAAATTGTGGTACACCACCAGGCTACTGCGCAATAAAGCAAGGGAGAAGGATTTGATAAAACACAGTTACAGAAACACGATTAAACACACGACTGAAATAAAAATAGCCCAGGATTATGGAAATATACACAGGTATGGAAGTGGCTTCACAGGTGGAACTATGTACACAAGAGTGAGGAGTACAGACACACAACTGAACACAAGATTGAATAAAACGGCCCACGGATTATGAAAAATATACACAGTAGTGGTTTCATGGATGGGTCAATGTACATGAAAGTGAGGAGTGCAAAGACAGGCCAGTTATAGTGATAATTAAAAGGTCCTCAGTTCTGTGCATGAGAGCGTTTGGAGGGAGGGGGTGGGGCCTCTGACTCTTTGCAGTTCGGATGGCCCAGGGGAAGAAACTCTTTGTCAGTCTGGAGGTGTGGGACCTGGTTGATCTGAACCGTCGTCCAGAGGGGAGCAGGTCAAACAGGTGGTGGGCTTGATATGAGGGGTCTCCTGCGATGGCCTTGAGCTTTCTGAGACAGGAGGATCTGGAGATGTCCTCCAGGGAGGGCAGAGGGCCGCCGATGATTTTTTGGGGCTGTGTTGATGGCCCTCTGCACAGCCTTCCTGTTCTCGGTCATGGAGTCGGTGTACCACACACCCAGACAGTAGGTGAGCACGCTCTCCACTGAGCAGCGATAGAAGGCCAGCAGCAGCTTCTGGTCCAGGCTGTTCTTCCTCAGGACACGGAGGAAGTACAGCTGCTGCTGGGCTTTCTTCACCAGGGCCTTGGTGTTGACAGTCCAGGAGAGGTCAGAGGAGATGTGGGTGCCCAGGAACCTGAAGGTGGGAACGATGTCCACGCAGTCACCATTTATGAGGAGCGGGGCATGGTTCTGTCTGTTCTTCCAGAAGTCCAGTATGAATTCTTTGGGTTTTTTTGGACATTCAGTTTGAGGTTGTTTGCTAGGCACCACAGAAGCAGATTCTCTACCGCCGCCCCGTATGCCTTCTCATCGTCGTCAGTGATGAGCCCCACCAAGGTGGGATCGTCCATGTACTCCACGTATGTTGGTACAAGTTACTTTGTGTGCTAAATCCCAGCCAGCGTGTCCAAGCGGGCCCCACCAAAGGTTAAAACCTGGGCTATTTTATGGATCCATGTGGGTTTGTCCATGGGTTCCATGTTGGCCCCATCTGTTTGCCCACATGGACTTTATCTATTGACGTATTTTCAACTTATTTTCTCATAAATTTGCTATTTTCTTATAAATTTTTAACTTTTTTTCCTGTAAATGTATTTTTCTTGAAAATTCAAAACTCTCATAAATTTTCATCCTTTTTTTACTGTAAATTTTCAACTTTTTCCTCATTAATTTGTTACTCTTTCTTGTAAAATTGTGACTTTTTCTTGAAAATTTGTTCACTTTTTCTTGTAATTTTGGAACTTTCTCATAAATTTTCAATTTATTTACTCATATTTGCTACTTTTTTGTTATTATGCACCTTTTTCAAATTTTTTCCTCATAAATTTGTGACTTTTTCTCTTGTAAATTTGCTAATTTTTTGTAAGTCTAACTTTTTCAAGGAATTTTACTATTTTTTTCTTGCAAATTTGCAACTTTTTTCTCCTAAATTTTTGTTTTTCTTATAAATTAGTGACTTTTTTCTCATAAATTTTCACATTTTTCTCATAAATTTTCAATTTTTTTCTCATATATTTTTGCCTTTTTTTTCTAATAAATTTGTGACTTTTTTCCTCTTCCTTTTGTTGCCAGTGTTAATGAAACCTGCTCACCCTTATTAAACCCATGTGGGGTTCAGTGGATTTAATGCAGGAAAACCGATTACCTGCTTACTCGTGCCACACGAAAAGTCCATGTGGGCAAACATAGATGGGGCCAGCATGGAACTTGTGGACAAGCCCACATGAGACCCACAAGATAGCCCCGTTTTAATCTATAGTGGGGCCCACATGGACATGCTGGCTGAGAACTGACTTAATCTGGTGTGTGTGTGTGTGTGTGTGTGTGTGTGTGTGTGTGTGAGTGTGTGTGAGTGTGTGTGAGTGTGTGAGGTGGGGGCAATGTCATTGTGAGTGATGGACAAAAACCTGGTAAAGACTAAAGCCAGCTGATGGCATTCATTTTCATTAGCTTTTTTTCAAATTTAAAAGTCTCGTAAATTAAAGCGTCAACAGATCTTTAAAAAGTTTTCAGGTATTAATTTATTCAAAATAAACCCTTAATTACCTTTAAAATGTCAGTCCTTAACTCTGACTTTTAAAGGTCTGTCATGTTCAGGTGAGCGCACGCCCCCTCCTTCCTGAGAAGAATTTCCCCGACCTCATAGGTAATCACTGAGTCTTTTCTCTGGTGTGGTTCCCTGCACCTGAGCTGATCTTTCCATCACTATGACAGAACGAGCCAGCCATAACGTGAGCTCAGTGGGAGCTGCATCAGCGGAACACTCCACTCTACACCACTTAGATGTCACAGAGAGACAGGTGGCCACGCTCACTCAACAGCTGCAAACAGTTACGCAGCAATTGGGCACGGTCACCGAGCATTTGGCCCATATCTCTCATCCGGCTCCCTCCACTCCACCTGTGGTCCGTTTCTTCCACCTTGTGCTGAAAACGTCCATTCCCTCACCTGCCCCGTATGTGGGGGAGGTGGGGAAATGTAACGACTTTCTTTGCAATGTTCGGCTTTACCTGGGCCAGGTGGGTGGGGAGCATGTGGCCGAGATTTCCAGAATTTATTTTATGACTCTCCTGCTGCAGCACCGAGCCCTCAGTTGGGCTCGGTCCGTACTCAACAGCCCAGAGTGTCCCACTTACACTTTCGATCATTTTGTCACTGAATTTTCCCGTACTTTTGACCGCATGGAAAGTGAGGACAACATTATGAACTGCCTTTTGTCTCTCCACCAGGGAAGCTAATCTGTAGCCGACTTCTCAGTGGAGTTCCGGATGGTCGTGCCAGACTCTGGATGGACTGACGTTGCGTTACGCAGTGCATTCCACCAGGGTTTAAACGCTAACCTCCGCGATGACCTGGCGGTTCATGCTGTTTACCAAACTCGACTTATGCAATACGCATCATTTAGTCCGTATTTGCGAGGGGGACGAGTGGAAGACGACCTTTTAAACTCACCTGGGGCAGTTTGAGTACCTGGTTATGCCTTTTGGTCTCGCCAGCGCCCCTGCTGTCTTCCAACGACTCATTAACGACGTCCTCCGCGATATGGTTAATCAATTCGTTTTTGTCTATTAAGACGATATCCTCATTTTTTCCCGCATGCCAGAGGAACACAAGGTCCATGTCAGAGCCGTGTTACAACAGATTCTGGAAAACCAACTGTTTGTGAAGGCTGAAAAGTGTGAGTTTTCCACCTGCTCCACTTCCTTCCTAGGATTTATTGTGGCGGAGGGGGAACTGAGAGCCAACCCGGCCAAGGTGAAGGCTGTACTAGATTGGCCTACACCCCACTCCCGCAAGGAGCTTCAGCACTTCTTGGGGTTTGCGAATTTTTATCACAGGTTCATCAGGAACTATAGTGGGGTTGCACAGCCTCTCACACAGCTGATTTCCGTTAAGATGCCATTTCTTTGGTCCGAGGCAGCCGAACGGGCTTTTTCCAAATTAAAGAGCCTGTTCTCTAATACTCCCATCTTGGCCCAGGTCAACCCTCAGCTCCAGTTCACCCTTGAGGGGGATGCGTCTTATTCAGGGATAGACGCTGTCCTCTCACAGCGCTCGGCCTCCGATCAGAAGCTCCACCCATGTGCGTATTTCTCTCGGTGGCTCACCCCAGCCAAGAGGAATTACGACGTAGGGGACTGGGAGCTCCTAGCAATTAAATTGGCACTTAGAGTGGAGGCATTGGTTGGAGGGGGCTATCCATCCCATAGTCATGTGGATCGACCATAAGAACCTAGAATACCTTCAGTTGGCCCACCGATTCAATGCCAGGAAGACCAGCTGGGCCCTATTTTTCCTTAGATTTAATTTCAACATCACCTATAGGCCTGGCTCACGCAATGTTAAACTGGATGCTCTTTTCTGGCAATTTAGCCCAGATCATCTAGCCTCCCTGTCCTTCCCCCAGCCTATTGCTCCCCCTTCGAGCGTCCTCGGAGCCCTTACCTGGCAGATTGAGCAGAGGGTCCGATAGGCCCAGTTGCTTGAGCCCAAACTGGCAGGAGGGCCTGGTAATTATCTGTTTGTTCCTGCCGCCCTCCGCAGCAATGCCATCCAGTGGGGCCATTCCAGTCACTTCACCTGTCATCCTGGGGTGTCCCGCACTACGGACCTTATCCGACGAGTGTTCTGGTGGTCCACCCTGTGGAGGGACGTGCAGGAGTACATGAAAGCATGTCAGACCTGTGCCCGCAACAAATCCAACTCCTCACCTCCTGCTGGCTTGCTTCACCCCCTACCTGTTCCCAGTCGACCATGGTCTCATGTTGCCTTTGACTTTGTTACTGGACTTCCCCCTTCTCAAGGCAAGACTGTCATTCTCACCATTGTTGGCCGTTTTTCTAAGGCTATCAACCTTGTAGCCCTCCTCAGATTACCCAACGCATCCGAAACTGCTGACCTCCTCACTTCCCACGTCATCCGCCTCCATGGTATCTGTTTGGACATCGTGTCTGACCAGGGTCCACAGTTCACCTCAATGGTTTGGAAGTCTTTCTGCCAATCGCTTGGGACAACTGTCAGCCTCACGTCCGGTTATTAACCCCAGAACAACGGGCAGGCTGAGCGTACCAACCAGTCCCTGGAGGCCGTCCTCAGATGTGTGGCAGCCGAGAACCCTTCCACATGGAGCTCGCATCTGGCCTAGGTGGAATATGCTCATAACTCGGCTGTCTCTGTTGCTACTGGACTCACTCCATTTGAGGCCTCTATGGGGTACACCCCCCCCCCCATTGCCCATGGCGGAGATGGAGGTTGCCGTGTTGTCCGTGGGGGCTCACGCTCTCTGCTGCTGCTGATTCTGGAGAGCCACCCTAGCCACTCTCCTCTGCCAATATGCGGACCATAGGTGGGTTCTGGCTCCAAAGTATAAGGTCAGACAGCATGTCTGGTTATTGGTGGACCAGATACCATTGAAAACAGACTCCAGAAAATTGTCACCCCACTTCTTGGGTCCATATGCAATCACCAAGATCATCAACGACACTACGGTCCACCTACAGC
Source organism: Pholidichthys leucotaenia (assembly GCA_020510985.1). NCBI lineage: Eukaryota > Metazoa > Chordata > Actinopteri > Cichliformes > Pholidichthyidae > Pholidichthys > Pholidichthys leucotaenia. Next base: position 225,627,853 of record CM035840.1, read on the forward strand.
TCCCACGGGCCCTCCGCGTCCATCCTACATTCTACATGTCATGCATCAAACCCCTCTCTGCCAGCCCTCTCTGCCCCCCCCCCCCAAGCTACCTCCTCCTCCTCGTGTCCTCGACGGGAAGACCACCTATACCATCAAGAGAATTCTGGATGTTCACTGTCGGGGCAGGGGCCTCCAGCATTTGGTTCACTGGAAGGGCTACGGCCCGGAAGAAAGATCATGGATCCCCAAGTCCTACTTTCATGACAAGGGGAAGCTCCGGGCATTCCACCAAGCCCATCCAGAAAAGCCCAGTGGACCGCCAGGAGGCGCCCCTTGTGGGGGGCACTGTCATGTTCAAGTGAGCGCACGCCCCCTCCTTCCTGAGAAAAATTTCCCTGACCTCATAGGTAATCACTACACCTGTGTGATTGGACGCACCTGCCACTTCTGCCTCGCCAGCGCATAAAAGACCACCAAGCGGAGGCTTCAGCACTGGCTTGTTGGGTATACTGCCTCAGCAAGCAACTTCTAAGTGAGGATAACCTAATTAATTCCGCTGTTTTCTTCCCTTTCTCAGGTTCCTGCCATCTGCGTGGTGCATCTCCGGGGATTGTTGTGCGCTCACCTGCCCCATCAACCTCATCCTGCTTCAGCAGCCTTTCTCCACCCGGTCAGACACCACCTAGCTCCTTCCCTACCTGTTTCCTGCCAGCTTCATCCCGCTGGTTCGTCTATTACTGCTGGGTCTCTCCCTGTCAGGTTTTCTGCTCGGCTCACGTAAGTGGCACTTTGACTATCCACTTACACAGCCGCCATCCTCCACTAATTTGCTCTTGTCTCTCCCCACAGGCTTAGTCTTGCTCTGGCAAGTGGCATTTTCCATAACAGTGCTTTCTGTTGTGTCGTGAATGTTTTCTCTGGTGTGGCTCCCTGCACGTGAGATGATCTTTCTATCAATATGACAAGGTCTTAATATCACTGATAATAAAGCTTTAATATTGGGAGAGGGGAAACTAAACTAAGCAGTACAAACAGCAGTCATTAAAACTATAAATCTCTGACTTTTTTCAGGTACATTTGCAGATTTTTTTCCCCTCATACATTTGTAACCAAGATTTGAAATTTTTTTTACATAAATCTACAAAATTTTGCTTGTAATTTTGCTACTTTTTCATGTATTTGTTTTTTTCTCAAATTTTAAACCATTGTTCTGATAAATGTAGGATTTTTTTCCCCTGTAAATCTAACCTTTTTCCTTATGTATCTGAGACTTTTTTCCACATAAATGTTATGTACAAAATGAGTGAGCCGTGAACCAACTTATGTCAAGCAGCGAACTGAACTTCATTACCAGAAAAGGGCAAACATATACAGCGGCTGTAGCCCACCTGATGTCATCTGTCCGACGGCTACAGCAAGCCCCAGGGCCCAAACCCACATACGACATTTCCCCGCCCCCTCAGAAAATGGAGAACAATAAATAACATTAGCTAATACCCCCCCCCCAAAAAAAATAGCGAATTAAACACCCATATAAAATAAAATAATTACAACATGAACGTCACGCACAGAAAAAACACCAACAACTAACTGAGCACTTGGGTGGACTACCGAGGTGCCCGCATGTTGAGGTGGATTATTCTGCCACCTGGTAACAATCCATCCTAGCTAACCAGTCCCACAAAAAAGTCTTTCAGATACCCTGGCCACTGACGGTTTCTTGCTGGGCACCTCACTGGTGGAGGTCCTGCTACTGGCTCCGTTGGCCATTCCCGTGCACCTTCCAGCGTCTCGTCAGCCAAGTTCCAATTCAATTCAATTCAATTCAATTCAATTCAATTCAATTCAACTTTATTTATATAGCGCCATTTCACAACAACAGCCATCTCATAGCACTATCAACTGTAGGGGGAACCCCCACAGTTGCAGAAAGACCCCAGCAATCAGGCGATCCCCTGTGAGCAAGCACTTGGCGACGGTGGAGAGGAAAAACTCCCTTTTAACAGGAAGAAACCTCCAGCAGAACCAGGCTCAGGGAGGGGCAGTCATCTGCTGCGACTGGCTGGGGGGTGAGGGGATAGAGAAGATGAAAAGAACAGACATGTAGAGAGCAAACAGCACGACAGGGACTCAATCTATGGGAGAGAACAAACAGATGTTAATGACCAGCAAAAAAAAATATATTTCATTGAGAGTGAAGAAAGGAGTGAGGCCCAATGCATTATTGGAGGTCCTCCGGCTGACTAAACCTATTAGCAGCATAACTAAGGGAGGGTGCAGAAACACATGATCCCTCCCTAATTGTAGGCTATATCAAAAAGGAAGGTTTTAGCCCTATTCTTAAAAACAGAGATCGAGTCTCACTACCGAATCCAGATTGGCAGCTGGTTCCACAGGAGAGGAGCTTGATAACTGAAGGCTCTGCCTCCCATTGTACTTTTGGAGATTCTAGGTATTACAAGTAATCCTGCATTTTGGGAGCGTAGTGCTCTGTTAGGATAATACGGTAGTATCAGATCTTTTAAATAAAAATGAGCCTGATTGTTTAGAGCTTTGTAAGTAAGAAGAAGGATTTTAAACTTAATTCTAAACTCTATGGGAAGCCAATGAGGGGAGGCCAGAACCGGAGAGATATGATCTCTCTTTCTAGTACCTGTTAAAACTCTTGATGCAGCATTTTGGATCAGCTGAAGACTTTTTAAAGATGTTTTAGGACAGCCTGATAATAAAGAATTACAATAATCTAATCTCGAGCTAACAAAGGCGTGGATCAGTTTCTCAGCATCACTCTGAGACAAGATGCTCCTAATCTTGGCAATATTACGCAAATGACAGAAGGCAGTCTTAGAAAACAAATTTAATATGTGAATTGAAGGACAGATCTTGATCAAAAATAATTCCAAGGTTCCTCACAGAGCTATTAAGAGAAAGAGTAACCACATCCAAACTGAAAGTTTGATTTGAAAAGGTATTTCTAAGGTTTTTTGGACCAACAAGAATGACTTCAGTCTTATCTGAATTTAATAGCAGGAAATTACAAGTCATCCAAGCTTTGATTTCCTTAAGACAGGCTTCTAACTTGGCTAATTGATTACTATCATCTGGCTTCATTGACAGGTATAATTGTGTGTCATCTGCATAACAATGAAAATGTATACAGTGCTTTCTAATAATGTTGCCTAACGGAAGCATATATAAACTAAAAAGAGTAGGGCCTAGCACAGATCCCTGTGGAACTCCATGACTAAGCTTTGAGTTGAAAGAAAACTCATTATTTACATGAACAAACTGGAACCTATCAGATAAATAAGATCTAAACCACTGCAACGAAGTTCCATTAAGTCCAGCATAGTGTTCTAATCTATCAAGTAGAATATTATGATCGATAGTATCGAAAGCTGCACTAAGGTCTAAAAGGACAAGTACAGAAACCAGTCCATTATCAGATGCGATGAGGAGGTCGTTAGTGACCTTCGCTAAGGCTGTTTCAGTACTATGATGGATTCTAAACCCAGATTGAAACTCTTCAAGTAAACCATTTCCCTGCAGGTGGTCAAATAATTGCGTAGCAACAACTCTTTCTAAGATTTTTGAAATGAAAGGGAGATTAGAGATTGGTCTATAGTTAGCTAAAGCTCCTGGATCTAGCGTTGGCTTTTTGAGTAAGGGTTTAATTACAGCCGTTTTAAAACGGGCCTAAACATGGCCTAACATGGCCTAAAGTTAATGAAGAATTGATTATATGAAGAATAAAGCTACCAATAAGTGGGAAGACTTCTTTAAATAACCTGGTAGGAATAGGGTCTAAAAGACAAGTTGAAGGTTTGGATGAGGAAATTATTTTGTCTAACTCACAAAGGTCGATTGGAGTAAACTCATCAAGACAGACATCAATTGAAGGAGTTGTAGTAGTTACAGTATTTAAGTTAACTGTGGGAAGAATCTGATTGATTTTATCTCTGATGGATGAAATTTTATTATTGAAAAAGTTCATAAAGTCCTGACTAGTAAGCTCTAAGGGAATGCTAGGATTGACAGAGTCCTGACTCTTTGTCCACCTGGCTACAGTGCTGAAAAGAAACCTGGGATTATTCTTGTTCTCTTCTATTAATGCAGAATAATAACTCGTTCTAGCTTTTCTAAGAGATTTTTTATAGATTTAAAGATGATTTCTCCAAGCTAAATAGATTTCATCTAAATTAGTGGAGCGCCATTTTCTTTCTAATTGACGAGTCTTCTGTTTTAAGCTACGAGTTTCTGTGTTGAACCAAGGAGTTAGAAATCTCTGATTAGACTTTTTCTTTTTTAAGGGGGCCACCAAGTTCCAGCCGGTGTCCGTCTCGTCCGTTGGTGCCCTCGGATCATGGGTCGGTGAAGGATTCCTGAGGGGCTAGAATGCCACTGTGACCCATCGGAGAGGTGAAACGTGTACGGGCCCAGCTGCTAGATGATCTGCAGTGGTCCCATCCAGAACAGCTGCAGCTTGTGCGTGCGATTGGGGTGCCTGATCCTAACCCAGTCCGCTACTCTGAGTCCATGAGTTCTCACCCTGTGCTTCTTGTCAAAGAGTTGTTTCATTTGCTGCTGTTGTTCAAGAACCCGCCCCCTTGGTGGTTTTGTGTCCGCCGGACGGGTGGCCGTGGGGAGCCACAACCGGTCCAGGGAAGATATAATTCACATCCAGCATGAGCTTTGCAGGAAAACACCCCATCGTGGCATGGGCCAGCGCTCTGTAATGGACGAGTGTGTTCTGAGGAGCGTCAGCGAACTTAAAGCCATCTGCCAGGTGTGCTCTTAGTCACACCGAAACCACCATGCAGTGTCCTCTCACCACGCTCACGTCGTTCCAGCAGCTCAGCTCGTCCTTGACCCTGTGAAAAGGTGCCAGATTACCCTGCATCTTCGTGGGCCACCCCCCTCTGATGAACGAGTGCAGTTGAGACAAAGTTGGATCCTGCTTCGACTCCGCCTGAAGTTCCTGGAGGGACACCACACTCCGGATGGAGTAGTGCAACGTGTTGATCAGGTCCGCGTCCAGGGGATCACAATCGTCTGGTCGAGATTTCAGCTTAGCAATGGCTGCCGAGCAGGCCAGGGTCCACTACCACGGAGGATTCTGCTTCATGAGAGCACGGAGTGGTTCTATTGTCTCTGAATAATGAAGGATGAAGTGTCCGTAGAAATTTGCCATGCCCAAAAATGATGAAATTTGTGCGGACGTCGTGGGGTCTGGAAGTCAGAGGACTGCCTTGACATTCAAGTGTAGAGGGCTCAGGCCCTCAGCGGACAGATGAAATCCCACAAACTCAATGGCCTTGGCTGTAAAGATGCACTTTTCCTCATTCAGCATGACTCCGTGATCCAGCAGCACCTCCATTACTTGTTCCAAGCGTTCGTCGTGTGCCGCCCGTGACACGCCATGCACCACAATGTCGTCCAGATACACCACCACACCCTTGAGGACAACAAGAATCATGGACATGATTTTCTGGAAGCAACTTGGGGCTGAGCTAAGGCCAAAAGGCATGCGGGTATATCTAAAAATGCCCATGTAGGTCACGAACGCCATCAGGTTGCGGCTGGCCCGGTGGAGAGGCAACTGTAGATAATCCTGATGGAGGTCCAGCCTTAAAAACATCCTGGAGCTGCTGAACATTACGGTGAGCTCTTCCATCGTGGGTAGTGGGTATTTATCTGGGATGATCACTTTGTTAACCATTCTGAGGTTGATACACAGTCGGATGCCACCTGACTTCTTTTTAGCCACCATGATATTTGAGATCCACGGCGAGGCATCATGCCAGCGCTCAAAAGTTTATTCAGCTCCGCTGTGACGTCGTCCCGCAGGGCAAGGGGCAACTGGCAAAGAGGCTTAATCCTGGACGTCACCCCCGGGTCAATGAGCGGATTTTGGTTGAAAGCTGCTATGCAACCCAGGCCCACAAACGGTGCCGGCCAGTGAACTTGCCAGGCTGGTGAAACTGTCAGCACCGTGGAGCCCGTCAGGTCCATAATGTAGAACTCCAACTCCCCCAACAAGTCAATACCCAGCAAGTCAGCCCCATGGCGCGAAACCTGAAAGGTGAATGCAGGAATAGTCTTTGGTCCACACGCCACAGAAAAACTGACCGTGCCAATCTTCACATGTGCATAGCCAAACATGTTATCAGTGCCCTCTATAATAGTCTTCTTAAGGAAAACTTTTCTTTCCATAGACACGTTCAGTATTGACTTTGCAGCACCTGAATCCACCATGAGCAGAACATCGATTCCATCGAGTTGCACGACTTACCATTTTAGTGGCCAGTTCTTGGCACCTGCTATACATACTGAGGCTACACCCACGGGTCCCACATCTGCTGTCTCGTGGGCGGTGGTGCAAACCCTAGCCAGGTGGTTAGCTTGACCACAGTTGTAGCACTTCTCTCTAGAGGGGCAGGCAGACAAGCTTGTCCAGTGATGGCAGGAACCACAGCCACACAGTCTCCGAGTTCCCACTCCTGCCCGTGCCACGGTCCGCTTCCGCGTGGAAGCCCGCCCCGAGTAGTTAGCTGTGTTGCTATCGGCCTGGCGAGGAGAGGGAGCTTGGTCAGCTAATCCATTAGTTGGTATTTGTTTCCCTAGCTGGGTGGCGGATTCAATTTGGCTAGCCATCTCCATCACCTGACCTAGCATGAAATTGTCCTTTGTTAGCAGTTGCTTCTCCTTTAACCACTCGTTGCTCGTGCTATGTGCTAGCTTGTCACGAATTAGCTCCTCTTCTAAAGGCCCAAAGGCGCACATGCTCGCTAGGTTACGGAGCTCCATAACATAATGTTGCATGGACTGACCCACTTGCTGGCAGCTGTCGAAGAATCTATATCTTCATGCTGTGATGTTACACTTGTCCACAAAAAACTCGTCCATTAGGCACAAACACTTGTCCAAGGAGCCCGTACTGCCCAGTACGCGAAGCATTTGCTGTCCTTCTTTGCCTAGACAATGAATCAGGATGCTCTTCCACTTTTCTTCGTCGGCACCGTCCAGGTCGGCCAGATTTATAGGCATTGAAAGACTTCAGCCAGTGGCACCATGGTGTGGCTGGCACACCTAGTGGCTCCAGGAATGGAGGTGGTGGTCTCGTGCACACCCCCATGGTTTAATCCTCAATCACAAAATATTATGTACAAAATGAGCAAGCCGTGAGCCATTTTATGTCGAGCAATGAATTGAACTTTATTACCAGGAAAGGGTAAACATACAGCGGCTGTAGCCCGCCTGACATCATCCGTCTGGCAGCTATGGCAAGCCCCAGGGGCCAAACCCACATACAACAAAATGATTGTCTGTTTTGCAGCAGAGCTTGTGTTTTAGTGGAGAATATTCTGGGTAGTATTTGCCATTATCTGTCCGCTCCCACATTAATAAGAGGATGAAAAACTTGAAACATGAAGCTAACTACTGCGGTGGCGCAGTGGTTAGCACTGTGGCAGCACAGCAACTCACCCTTGGCCATGGGATCCCTGGTTCGATCCCAGCCCCTGACCAACAGTGATCTGTGTGGAGTTTGCATGTTCTCCCCGTATCTGCGTGGGTTTACTCCGGGATTTCTCCGGTTTCCTCCCACAGGCCAAAAACATGCAGCTTAGGTTAATTGGAGACTTTAAGTGGCCCTAGGTGTGAATGTGTGTGTGAATGTTAAAGCGATAGCGCCGTACTGTGGCTGCTTCATCCATCCAGGTGGATGCCCTCAATTTCCCCTCTGGGGATCAATAAAGTACACAAAAAAATTTTTTAAAGTAATCACGATTAATCTACATTTTTTTTGGGGGGGGGGTTATCATGATTAAATTTTAAAATTGATTTTCACCTCAATTTCCCCTCTGGGGATCAATAAAGTACACAAAAAAAAAATTAAAGTAATCACGATTAATCTACATTTTTTGGGGGGGGGGGTTTTATCATGATTAAATTTTAAAATTGATTTTCACCACTAATTATTAAACAAACAAACAAACAAACAATATAGCCACAAGCGGCGATCATCGGGTTCCAAGCAGATGTAGACTTCAAGGTCTTGTATTGCTTAGCAACAACATTTAAAACCTAAGGTCTGCACATATTAGTTTTTAAAACAGCACTATGTAACTTTCTTGTTTCTTGTAGGAGCAATGAAAAGGCCACAACCATGTCATCTATGAACCCAGTCTCAGCAGCCAACCACAGGGCTTTTTGTTGTTGGTAGCTAAAATCATGCCCTGTGATTCTTTGCTGGGACCAAGGCCACAGTCTGAGGCCCACACCCTGATTTTTGGAAATCACCACCAAGGCTTTCATATCCGGGCCTCGTCTTCTTTCTCTGTGATGGAGACACTATGATTGGAGGCCTGAAATGAAAATTTGAAATATAATAATCATTACTGGGTTGATTTATAGTGTTAAGAAAAGCTTCCAGAAGTTCTTCCCGCTTCCTGTGTAAAAACACGATCTGTTTGTGTCGCCTAACGCTAGCCTCTGATAACATTACATCTTTCTTTTGAGGCAATTCATCTATCACTAATGGCCACCAAAATTCTGATAGAAAAAATGATTCTGTACGTTTAGTTTGCTGTCCCCCCAGTAATGACAACAACAAAGAAGAAGCCAATTTTATTGTCATTCAATCCACACAGCAGAACAACACTATATTTCTCCTATCTACAATGTTAATCATGTCTACAGTCAGAGGGACTGCTGCAAACTTCTCCTTCCCCATTCTAGTATGCTGAACACCAAGCTAGTACGAGAGAAGTACCATTTTTATTTGGTCTTTGGTATGACCCGGCTGGGGCTTGAACCCACAACCTCTCGACTATGGGGTGGATGCTCTACCACTAGGCCACCACTCCTGTGGCTGTTTAGGCAGTTGTTGAAGGCAATGTGGGCCCACTCAGGCTATGGATGAAGTGACATTCACTCAGTCAAATCTTGGTGTACTATCAAAATAATTTTGCAAACATTGTTTTGAGGTGAAAATCTTACATAGTGCTGCTTTAAAATGTACAGACGAGCCATGCTGTACTCAGCTGTTTTTCAGAAGAACAAACCATCCCTGGTAGTGGAGTTGCTCAGTGGCCACAGGTCAGCCTGTGCATGTACTGGTTAGTTTCCTGGTGTGAATGTGCAATGTGTGAATGAACAGGGTGTCCTTGAAAAAGAGAGGTTGCCTCTCAATGGAACTACCCTGTATAAATAATGATGAATTTTTAGTCTAGGCTCCGCTGTTCTCCAGATATTTGCAAAAACATAAAACTTGTGGAGGAAAAATAAGTTCAGGCGAGGTACGGCGAGCTGGAAGGTTGCAGAGTTTTATTTTCCTCCAACATAATGAGACGCACTTGTAGTGCTGTGCGCTACTGTGCTGTCTCTGCTGTGTCGTGTTGCGCTGTGCCCTGAGGCATGTATAGCAAGCTCGTTTATACATGTTAGACAGAGAGAATGCATGGCACATTTGCATATTGATATACATATCAGTCAATACATATCATTCGCGTGACCAACTGGCGCCGGGACTTCCTCTCCTTAATCCGGGGATGTATAACAATAGTCATTGTTCTGATTGTCTCCTAGGGGCTCTCTGTCCGTATGCAAATTGTCCTCTGCTTAGTGCAGGCTGGCTGAGTGTGAGGATTGAATGTCCATGTAGATTGTGGTGGGTCACCACAAACTGTTTATTTTCACGCCACCTATGTATACAGTACCTTGATTTTTTTTTTGTCTGAACAGTGTGGAGAGTTTCTGATCAGACTATAACATTTCAAGTTTTCATGTTTTTGCTCCCCATGCACTTTTAGCGAAGAAGAAGAATCAGAACAAAAAAACAATAGTTCCCCACAGCACAGCTGCTTGGAACCCTAATCAGTCCCTCCAGGATTTCGCGGGATGTTTTCATGATTATTGCAGGCCAAAAAACCTGAATTTGCGGGAGCTTTTTTAAAAAGTTGCGATCAAAGTTGCATTATTTTTTGAGTGTTTTTTGCACTAAAGGTTGTGGGAAGAATTCCAAATTTTAAAGCAGATGCTTTTTTCCAGTTTACTGCAGTGATATTCTACATAATACAAGAAAAGCTCAGGATTGTCAAAAAGTTCCTATTATAGTGATTTGTTAATTAAGCAGAAACTTCTGCTATTCAGAAAAACTCTTGTGCTGTGGAGTGTGTAAATGAAGAGGCGTATTCATTTCAGACGATTTATTACACACTCACATCTCACAAGCAAAGAACAGACTGACTGGTCACATCAAGCATTCCTCTCTCTATATCAAGTCACACTTCACAAGGTTCAAGGCACTTCCTCCTACACAGCATGACATCTACACTACACTTCATTCAACCCCCTCTCACCCACTTGGGCATTGTTCTCCCATGTGTATTCATTGTCTCTGTCTAAGGTGTGAAATAACCTGAGGCCCATACCGCCCCCCCCCCCAGCATCTTAGATAGAACAATAGAACATCAGTCCACATGCTGTTTTGGCTTCAGTCTCCTCCCATATCTACTGTAACTGGGGTTTACTGCCTCCGTGGCACTGCTGTGCCGGTGGGAGGCTGCTGGGAGTGTGTCTGACTGCGGGTGAGCCCGGGGGGGGAGGGGGGTCACTCTGTCCATGTGGCTGCTCTGATGAATCGTTCCCCTGGGGAGGTCTCCGTGGGGGTCTTCCACGCCGAGGGGCCCTCGCCAACAGCACTTGCTCATCCGCCACCACAAAAGCTGGTTTGAGTCTGTCTATGCCAATTCTCTCCTGTCTACCCCCCAAGTCTAGCACAAAATGCTTATCCCCTGTTTCCAACACTCTGAACGGTCCACCATAGGGTGGGCGCAATGGAGGGCGGTGGGCTTCGTGTCTGACGAACACGAACTCCGCGTTCTTCAAAGTTTTAGGCACGAAGGCACGCGGAAAACTGTGGTGGGCAGGGCCCGGCAGCGTGCCTGTGTTTGCGCTACGCTGCAAAAGCTGAGACGGGGAGCTGCCCAGCGCGGGATTGTCCGGTAGAAATTCCCCGGGCAGCCGTAGAGGCTGCGCAAAAACGAGCTGTGCCAGGGAAGCTTCCAAATCCTCTTTTGGCGCAGAGCGCAACCCCAATAAAACCCACGGCAGCCTGTCTACCCTATTTGCATCCGTCAGTGAAGCCCTGAGTGCTGCTTTCAATGATCTATGAAAACGCTCGCATAAACCATTAGCCTGTGGGTTGTACGCAGTTGTGCGATGAATTGCAGCACCCAGGCTGCGGGCCATCACGGACCAGAGGTCGTAAACAAATTGCGGGCCCCTGTTGGACGTAATGTCCGACGGAACTCCAAAACGCGCCACCCATGTTGTTAAAAAAGCACGTGCTACGTCCGCGGACGTGGTTGCTGCCAGCGGGACTGCTTCTGGCCAGCGCGTGGTGCAGTCCACCACTGTCAGGAGGTGCGTGCATCCCTGTGATGGCGGGAGGGGGCCCACGAGGTCCACGTGAACGTGGTCGAACCTCTTAGCCGGTACCGGAAACGGCTCCAAGGGAGCCTTCGTGTGCCTGTGTACCTTGGCTCGTTGGCACGCCACGCCTGCAGCCCACTCTTTTACTTGTTTGCGTAGGCTCGGCCACACGAACTTCTCTCCCACCATTTTGACAGACACGCGCACTCCTGGGTGCGCTAGAGTATGAACCGACTCAAACACGCGGCGGCACCACGCGACCGAGACTACCGGACGCGGGTGTCCCGTGGAGATGTCGCAGATTAGGGGGGGGCTGCCATCTTGCAGCATCCTGCTCTCCAGCCTTAACCCTGTTGGTCCAGACTGGAGCGCGCGCACGTCTGCATTGCTAATCTGCTCCGCGGCCATGGCTGCGTAATTTATCCCCACGTAGACTGGGGCCACCACGGCGCGCAAGAGGCAGTCCGCCACCACATTCAGTTTACCCGACACATGCTGAATATCGGTAGTAAACTCTGAGATCGCGGCCAGCTGTCTCTGCTGCCAGCCCGACCACGGTTCTGAAACCTTGGCCATCGTGAACATTAGTGGCTTGTGGTCTACGAACGCGGTGAAGTTGCGCCCTTCCAGCCAGAACTGGAAGTGGCGTATGGCCAGATGGAGAGCCAGTAACTCTCTGTCGAACGCGCTGAATTTACGTTCGCTGTCGTGCAAAGTTCTGCTGAAAAATGCGAGCGGCTGCCAAGCCCCAGCTACGCGCTGCTCCACGATCGCCCCTATGGCCACGTCTGAAGCGTCGGTGGTGAGCGCTATGCGGGCCGTCGGGTCCGGATGTGCCAGCAGTGCGGCGTTTGCCAGGGCTGCTTTAACTTCCGAGAACGCCCGCTCTCGCTCTGGGGTCCATTCGACTCCATCTGCGGGTTTCTGTCTCTTGAGCGCGGCGTACAATGGTTGTATGAGCCGCGCCCATGGGGAAGGAAACGGTTATAAAAATTCACCATCCCCCAAAATTCCTGCAGCGCCCCGATCGTCTGAGGCCGGGGGAAATCTGCCACGGCGCGCACTTTGTTGGGCAACGGGATCGCTCCTTCCGGAGAGACGCAGTGCCCCAAAAAATCAATCTCCGCCACGCCGAACTGGCATTTCGCCAGGTTGATTATTAACCCGTGCTCCTCCAACCTCCGGAAAACCGTCCTGAGGTGGGTTTCGTGTTCGTCTTCGGACGTACTGGCTACCAGGATATCGTCCAGGTAGACGAACATGAACGGGAGGTCACGCAGCACTGCATCCATCATGCGCTGGAACGTCTGTGCTGTGCCTTTTTACCCAAATGGCATGCGCAGGAACTCAAATAAACCGAACGGAGTTATTACCGCTGTTTTGGGTACGTCCTCCGTGCGCACTGGGACTTCGTGGTAACCGCGGACCAGGTCTATTTTAGAAAAAAACGTGCGCTCCGACGAGGTGAACGGAAAAATCCTGAATGTGGGGAATTGGGTAGCGGTCGTGTGCTGTGGCGTTGTTCAACCTGCGGAAATCACCGCACGGTCGCCACGCTCCCTCAGCCTTTGGGACCATGTGTAGCGGGGATGCCCATGGGCTGTTTGATTACCTGATGATGCCCAGCCTTTCCAGGTTGGCGAACTCCTCGCGCGCTATGGCCAGCTTAGCTGCGTCCAAGCGCCGAGGTCTTGCAAAAACGGGCGGCCCGGTGGTGGTGATAAAGTGCTCCACCCCGTGTTTAGTGATGGCAGCCGAAAACGTCGGGACCGTGAGTGCTGGGAACTGAGTGAGCAGTGCGTGGAATTTACCGCCTGGAGTTGTGATGCTGGCTTGTGCTGTTGGCCGGGTCCCTCGAGCTATACAGGGGAGAGATTCAAAGGACAGTGCATTAAGCAGGCGCCTGTTAGCAACATCCACAAGTAAACCATGTGCACACAGAAAATCAGCGCCCAGGAGCGGGCAACACAGTGCTGTTATGATAAAAGTCCACTCATACGAGCGGCCATGTAGAGATAAGGTCAGTGTTCTCTCACCGAACGTCTTAATCTCCGAGCTGTTTACTGCCAACATTCCGGGGCCGCTAGGTCCTGCCAGCCGGTCAGCGTAGGACAGCAGGATGACGCTCTTCTGGGCTTCGGTGTCGACGAGGAAGCATCTCCCCGAGCGCGAGTCCGTCATGTAGAGCAGCTTGTTCTCTTCACCGGCGGTCGCAGCTGCTACCGACTGCCGGCCTTGGCGTTTCCCGAGCGCTTGAAGTGGCACGGTGGCGCGCATCTGTGCGCGTTCCCTCCGAAGCGGTGGTGGTAGAAGCAGAGCGTGTCTTTCTGGTGCTCCTTGGCCCCCGTTGCCGCTACCGTCGGTGGCTCCTCGCCTCCCCTGGTCGTCTCGCTGGGCTCCGTTGCCGCTGCGTTGACTGTGATTGCCCTGGTGGTGAGGATGATCAGGTCTGCCTCCTGGGCTAGCGCACGGTAGTCTCACGTGGCCGGCAATGGCGAATTGGCCAGAACCGCTCTTGCTTCTGTTGGCAGGTTCCGGAGGGAAAGGTGGGCAAACAGAAAGTGCCCGTCGCCCGTGCCCATCAACGCCAGCATCTTCTCCATCAGGTCTATGGCTGACCCATCTCCTAACTCGGTTCGCGCCAGGAGCCTCTCTGCTCTCTCACATTCCGAGAGTGTGTATCGCCGGATGAGCGCAGCCTTGAGCGCCTCATATTTGCTGCTGGCTGGTGGCTGATCAAGCAGGCTTGCTACCTGCTGAGCTGTGCGGGAGTCCAGCGCTGCTACCACATGGTAGAACTTGGTGTCGTCTGCTGTTACTCTCCGGAGGGCGAACTGGGCCTCGTTGTGGTGGAACCAAGAGCGCTGGTTGTGCTGCCAGAAATCCAGTAGCTTGACCGAAACTGCACACGCGTTGCTGGGGGTTCCAGTCCTGGCTGTCTGCGGGTTGGCTTCAGCGTCCCTGGGGGTTCCCGACCGGGCCGGCTCCGGGGTTCTTGCCTTGTGTTCCATAATACGTCTTGGGTCACCAGTGTGGAGTGTGTAAATGAAGAGGCGTAATCATTTTAGACGATTTATTACACACTCACATCTCACAAGCAAAGAACTGACTGACTGGTCACATCAAGCATTCCTCTCTCTATATCAAGTCACACTTCACAAGGATCAAGGCACTTCATCATCACAGCATGACATCTACACTACACTTCATTCAACCTCCTCTTACCCACTTGGGCATTGTTCTCCCATGTGTATTCATTGTCTCTGTCTAAGGTGTGAAATAACCTGAGGCCCATAGTGCAACAGCAAATACAAACATTAACACAATATCCATTACAGCAGCTAAATTGCACTGAATGCATGTTAAAGAGTAGAGACTTGGAAATTATTGGCAGCACCTTCATTTGAAAACTCCCTACAGTACCCAACCACTCAGTACCGAGCGGAGAGGAAAAAATAAATTATTCTGTTGCTCTGGATCGGCTGTTGGAGTCTGTGTTTCTCTGGAAAAAAAATACAGAGAATATTCTGTCTTTCCATGTCTGCCTGTCTGTCTGCTGCATGTTGGGCTACACACACACACACACACACACACACACACACACATACACACCTTTCATTTACAGCGGGACGGCGGGGAGGGGCATTTGTCCCTCCACACCGGAGATTAACAGTTTTAAAGCTCACTGACCAGATGTAGTAATGATTTGACCTCTAACGATGTATAAACGTTCAAACACTCGTTGTAGTGTCGTGTACTCTCCTCACGCGCGCTCCCGCAACAGGGTGCTTTTAGACAGGCGCATGTTTTTCAACACAAACGCAGCGTTTCATACACGCGGTCAGGATGCAGACGTGGGGCGTCCATGAGCAGGCTGGGGAGACGGAGGAAGGGACGGTGTTGAAAACTTCGTGGGTGAGTGTTTTTTTTTTAAATCACGCACTCTGTTTGCTGACGTGCTCCGCTCCTCACCGTAAACTCTAAACTCACTACTCACTGTAAACACGGAAGTGAACGCGGTGCAGCGATGCATTTGATTGGTTAGACTGAGCGTTTCAGCGCGTTGGAGACAAATTTGATTGGTGAAATTGGCGGAAGGTGATGAGGATTGGCCAAAATTGCGGGAAAGTTGCGGTGATTGAACAAAGTTGCAAGGTCGCGCAATAGATGAGCTGATTGGCTGATTTCGCGTGAATCGGCGCGATCGCAACATGGCGAAATCCTGGAGGGACTTCCTGATAATCTGTTGTTCCTTTTTACTGTCAGCTCATAGCTTGTATTTGCAGAACTGTTGCATGCAGTGAAGATGATGTGCGGTGATCCCTTCGGCCATCCTCCATGTCAGTTCTGTAACCAAATCACTGCAGTACTACAGTGTACTCACTGATACTGCATTCCTTCTAGTGTTATAGTAAATTAGGCCCTGCCTACCACTCTGTTTCACCTCTGTTAAATCAGGAGACATACTAACCTGAGTTTAACCAGAGAGGCCTTATCAACCTTAGCTGACCTGGACGAAGGGCAACTTTGGACCAATCAGAATCCAGCTCTTTCTCCTCCCTACAATAGTGAACTCAGGTCATTTTCCTGCTCCATCCAGTGTTTCAAGTAGTTTAAATGGAGAATATGCAGTATCATCTACTTTCAGACATTCCAGAAATATAATTAATAATGGATTAGATGTATATGGTGCTTTACACGTCAAGTGACATTTCAAAGTGCTTACAGTGAGTCCATCATACATTCACTCCAGATATACATTGATAAGCTACTACTGGGGCAGACTGATAGAAATGTGGCTGCCAGTCCACACCAGCCACTCAGTGTCATGGACACTGGGGGCAAGGTGGGTAAAGTGTCTTGCCAAGGGACACAATGGTAGGATGGCTGGGGAGAGCAGGACTCGAACCACCAGCCTTCTGGTTAGTGGACAAGCCGCTGTACTTCCTAAGTCACTGCTGCCAATGCTTGTGTAGTGACCAAACCACAAACTAACCTGTAAGGTGACTTTGACAGTGAAGCATGAGTGTTTTTCTTCTTCTCACTGATGCGATCACTACAGGAGCTCCTGCTCGCTGGCTGCTCACTTTATGTGTAGTCTCCTGTTTTTGTCCCAGTAACTTCCACTGTACTCAGTCTGGATCAATTCTCATGAAAATTTGGGACAGTGTTTTCAGTCAGCTGCTCTGAATGTTAATGTGTCACATATGTGAGACATGATAGACCTCCAGAGATTCTTTTACATACAGTAGATGAGAACAAAACTAAAGTGAATAACAATGTCAAATGCAGCTCATGAGTGACTTTACCTTCCATGTCCCCAGACCCAGGACTGGCATTCGTCTGCCATCATTTAGCTCGATGACCTTGGCCACCTGCGTGTTCTCCTCAGAGTCCATGAGAGCAGCAGAAGACAACAAAAGCAGAAGCAGCAGCTCAGTTTGGTTCTGTTTGCTCTGTCACCACTTCCTCCTTTTTTGTTTCTGCAGAGTCATCAGTGTCCTTCCTTTTTTCTCTGCTAGTTTATACTTTATCTTGTGTGTCTCTGACCTTCAGCCTGTCACTTCCTCCACCCTCCTCACCATGTTTCTTGCTTCTGTTTCTGCCTTATCAGAAGTTAATTATTGGACAGTGCGGTTCCAGTACTTCACTTCCACCAAGCATTTATGGGTAAATAAATACTGAGAGGCTTGGGAGGAGCACAGGTCACTACACACACACACACACACACACACACACACAAAGTAATGCTGTGGGTTAAACCCAAGGTGGCACTGCACTTCAAAACATGAAATCTTACTAAGATAAAATATCTTAAATCAAGGATATAATTCATGTTTTCGTCTAAGATGGTTTTTTTTTCTTGTCATGCAGTTTTCTCTAAGAAAATTGTGTTTGTCATAGGATATATTTTTTACTTGTTTTAAACAGTTTAATCTGGTTTTAAGTAAAAGTTTCTACCAATGGTGCAAGAAAATTTTAATTATCAAATTGCTTAAAACAAGCATAAATTTTCTCCAGGAAATTTTTACTTGTTTTAACCAATTTGATGAGTGAGTTTTTTAACACAAATTCATAACTTTTTTCTTGCACATGTGCAACTTTTTTAAATGATAAATTTACAGTTCCTTTCATGCATGAAGTTTCACTCTTAGATGTGTTATCGATCCATGGTGAGATGCGCACACGCATAGTGTTAATTTCATCAACGAAAAGTGTGACGAAATATGTCCGTCAACAAACCTTTTTTACGAGACTAATACGAAATGAGACGAGACGTACATAAAGGTCGTGTGATGCTGACTTTGACTAAATATCACATGTAATTTCTCTGACTAATAAAGACGAGACAAAATTTAGTTTAACAGATAAAAACTTTGCCGAACTCTCATCATTTTCGTTGACAAAAAATGACAAGACAAAATATGAAGCTATTTTGCTGGATTATTATTTTGCAGCATTTCCGTTTCCTTCCTAACTGTGTGCGGTGCAGGAGCTCTGGTGCACCTTTGGTTTCTTTTCCTGTCCTGCACCATTTGGAAAATGCAAAAATCCAATTGCTTCTGATTCAGCGGAAGTGTATGGAGAAAAGGACATGATGGTGATGTTGTATCCATAACTGAAGCAATAGCAAGTAGACAGTGACTACCGTTTACGGAGCTTTATTATAAATACTATGTACAATACCCTCAGGCGTTCGGCACTCACCAACAGGCCAGGTGTCCCACGACAAAAGAGGACCAGCCTCCTCTGCCCACATCCTCCACACCTGGTGTGGCGTCACCACCGGAACCAGCAGTTAACCACCCCGCTCTTTCCCCGTCCACCCCGGCCACCATCTTATTAATACCTTCTATTTACATACATAACATTTTTCCCCCTTCAAAAAAAGTCATGCATATAGGTAACCCACCCAAATTTGGCTCCGACACACTCTCTAATTATAAAAATATGTACAAAAAGAAACAAACTGCCTATCCATTCAAACAACTAAGGCTGGGGGGCCGGGTAGACTACCAGCACCCCCTACATGGCTAGGCGGGTTATTCTGCCGCCATACTTAAAACAGTCCAACTTAAAAGGCCATGTTTCTAAATAAAATAATCCTGTTAAACAGCTCCACATGAACATAAAGAACAACAATCACAACACTCATTGATAACACCACTGGCAGCCCCCACCCCAACACCCACCCGCACCTGGGCACACAGTATAAAACAATACGTGTTGGGTATATTAAATAGCACAGATTATCAATTATCAAGACTAAAACAACCCAATCATAATTTACTGTTTCTACTTCCTTAACTCTCTTCCTTTCAAATCCAAATTCAGGCACATATCAAACCAATCAGTGAACCATCTCACCCTCACCATGTTCACAGAATGAATCCAATAACTACAAATATCTTTAGCCATTAAAATTTTGATCTTATACAAACACATAAGTTATAAAATTTAACTCATAAAATTTTGTCTTCCTTCTTTTATCTTTTTTCAAACCAATAATATCCGGGGCACTAATACGGTAGTGTTCAACAATGTACAGCAGGACCTGGGTTAAAATCAAAACGCACACAGTAAAACATCCTCAGTCCTTGGATGGGTCTCTTTCTGGGCGCCTCCTTCTCTTGACCTCCGGGCTCTCGCTGCGTCATCTCCTCTTTTCCACCACTAGAGGCAACTTGTTCTGATGCCTCCAGGTCTTGTCAGACAGGCGTAGATACCCGTTGCTCTGGGCAGCCTCCACCTGGAACTGCCTCCGATCATCACGCCGCTTGCATGACTCGTGATTCCCTCTCATCCAGGCCTCGACCCTGGGTCAAATCTCATCTCCAACCCGCAGGGAAGCCCTTTTCTTCTTATCGGGATCACTCTGGTTCCGACTGGTCTCCATCATCGATCCGGTCGACTTGCGGGTCCAGTTCGCCGTTCTCTTGGCAGGCCGTCATTGTGAGCGCTTCAAAATCACACTCTCAGGTTTTGCCCCCTCAGTCTCCAGCGCAGGCACCTTGTCCTTATGGGCCACCCCGGGGGTCCCGGCGTGCCATCCAGCTCCCACATCCAGGACAACGTGGTTACTGGCATCGGGCCCATCCCGGGGCGGCGGCGCATGGCGCCGAACGTGCTCTCCACTTGTAGTATCCAGCCAGTCTGAGTCCCACACCTCCTCGCCATCAACCACCGGAGCTGGTCGGCCCCAAAGTCTGCACCCCGACCAATCCTCACCCAACACATTTGCTATAGAGAACCCCAGGCTGTAAAAAAGATTGCACCCCATTATGTTAACACCTGCAGCGGTGACATAAACATGGGCCTTGGGTACCACAACAGACTTGTACCGTGCCTCCATTTCCACAAATCCCAAAACGGCCAGTCTGTTCCATCCATAGCCAAAGTAGTGTCTCTCCTGCTTCCTGATCTGTCGGTGTGGAAACAGACACTTCATGGTTGCCAGGTTCAAGACGGAGATAACAGCTCCCGTATCCACCAACAGGGGAACCTTGACGCCATCCAGCATTACATCACACCTGATCCGTCCCATGGTCTCCGGAGAAACGGTGTGGACAATCCTGGGAGTCTTCTGCGAGGGACCCGCCTCCCTCTACCGGTCCCTATGCTCAAAGTTTGCGCACGCCCTGGCAAAGTGGTTCAGCAAACCACACTTCCCACAACGCTTGCCCTTCGCCGGACATATCCTGGGTTTATAGTGGTGACTTGGGGACCCACAGCTGTAACAATGCGGCGTACCTGGGGCAGACCTAACTTTAACCACGGAGGCATATTCATCCTCTTCGCTGTCCTCATCTTCAGGGTCCAATAAGTGTCTTAGTGCGAGACTCGCCTTGGTTCAGAGCGGCCCCTTCAGTCAGGCCCCTCGCGATAGTCTCTGCTGCCTCGAATTGCTGAGTGAGCTCGATAGCTGCGGTCAACATCAGGTCACCTGGATGAGTCAAAAGCCTGTACTGGGCTGCTGGACAGCGAATGTGTTCCACCAACTGGTCCCATATCATCTCATCTTACAAGGGTCCAAACTTGCAATCTCTCACCAGCTCCCGGAGGTCCGCCAGAAATCTTTTCACTGATTCCCCTGACTGCTGGCAGCGTTGTCGAAACTGAATGTGCCAGACCGTGACGTTTTCTGGCAAGCGAAAATAGCGCACCATTAATTCCACCACTTTATCAAAACTATCGGCCCCTCCAAGGTTTCCCAGTATCCTTTGCCCCTCCATGGCCAAATAATGGACCAAAACAGCCCTCGCGCGAAGCTTCTCCAGCTCGCTGAGGTTCAGTACTACCAAATAATTTGTAAATGCGGCAAACCACCGAGGCCAAAGCATGGGTGGCTCACCCAGGGTTTCCAAAAATGGCCAAAAACTGGCAACGGACCTCTCAACAACCGCTTTTACCTCGTCGCCAAATGTTGTATCCATAATTGAGGCAATAACAACAGACAGTGACTACTGTTTATGGAGCTTTATTATAAATACTATGTACAATACCCTCAGGCGTTCGGCACTCTCCGACAGGCCAGGTGTCCCACGACGAAAGAGGACCAGCCTCCTCCGCCCACATCCTCCACACCTGGAGTGGCGTCACCACCGGAACCGGCAGTTAACCACCCCTGCTCTTTCCCCGTCCACCCCGGCCGCCATCTTACTAATACCTTCTATTTACATACATAACAGGCGATGCAGCAGGGGATTGTCTTGGGAGGTAAAGACAGTAGGATCTTTAGCCATACAGTATTTTTGATACGTTGATGAGTTAAAAATGAAGGAATGTGTTGTGGAAATAGACGGGGAGAAATGTGGCCAAAACTTCATCAGATAAGGGTAAGATAGCCTATTGTGTGAATTTTGAAATGGGTCTACAACAAAGTAAATGTTGGTTTTGGCTAATTTATGTTACATACGTAAATAAAAGAGAGTAAAAAACAAATTTCATTGACTAAAACTAGACTAAAATGTCATCAGTTTTTGCCGACTAAAACTACACTGAAAGTGGTTGCGCTGGCGACAGTCCTCAGTTAACATATTCTCCCAGGGGTGGTGGTGCATAGCCATTTAATATTTTATAAATTGAACAGGAAATTTGAGAGTTTTATCATTTTCAAAAGACAGAAAATTGTATTTCTTTTAAATGTAACAGCAGTGATATATGGGACCTTTCTTATCAAATATTTTTATGGCTTTTTTTGTATAAGGATTCATTAGGTTTGATTATGGTTACACCAGAGAAGATCAATGCATGCAGAAACCGTTTGGCCGCACTGTCAGCATTGATCTAGTTTGTTTAAAATTTTTCAGATTGAATTTGATTATGTTTGAGTTTTTTTGATGGGTTTTTAAAGATTTATGAGGAGTCTAAAATCACGCTGAGGTAATTAAATTCCTCGATAAATTGCAGCTCCTCCTCTTTTAAGAAAATGTGAGAGTTTGAAAGATTTGGTCGTTGTTTGGTAAACATCATGCAAACAGTTTTTAATGTTTAGTAGGAGACATGAATTATTGAGCCGGTCAGGGCTTTGGGTCATCACTGCTGTAAGAACACAGGCGGTTTCTTGTGTGTTTTTGCAGATGTGAATATTACTGTGTCATCTGCGTACATTTGTATATGAATGTTTCTGCATGCATTTTGTAAATCATTTATGTATGAGGAGAATAATATTGGTCCAAGTATGGAGTCCCACAATTTGACATTTCAAATTTATTTATTTTATTGGTTTATTTAGCAGGGACAGTGCACATTAATGAACAGTTTTATAAATGTGCCAGAATTAGCCAAAAGGCTATTTTTCATCTGTAGTCCCTGGACAGATGTTACAAGTCACCCTAAAAGTAAAAACAAATGAATATAAAATATACAGAAGAAGACTAACAGAGATATTTGCATTAATATGAAAACTTATTAGAACATCCTTTTGTTATAGGCTATTGTCACAAAAATATGCTATTAGGACATTTAACATTTAAAACGTGACAAATGGCACAAATCTTGCAAAATAATAAAATGAGAAATGTTGGTGTTAGTTAAAATATGAGCCAAGTTAAAACCACATATAGTAAACAGAATTATTATATACAAAAGAAACATGCATAACAGAAGCAAACAATAATAAGTATACATAACATAAAACAAGGCAACAATAAACCATGCATGCAGGCACATAAAGACAAACTAAGACAGCAGTAGGTGGCAACAAGAGGAATTCAGCACAGAAACACTGGGGCTATTAAAAATGTGACTTAGTTTTAGTGATGGCAGAGCTAACTGTCAGTTAACCATTTCTTTGAACGAGTTTTAATAATTTATATGAATCCAGTTCTCTGATAGATTTGGGGATAGAATTCCATTCTAATGCAGCTTTAACAGAATGCAGACTTACTGAAAGTGCTTTTTCTGAGTGAAATAATACAGTCTCATCTTGCTGCACCTCTTGTGACATGATATTCATTTGTTCTTATGGTAACAAACTCTCTAAGTGAAGGAGAGGTCAAGTTATGGATGTTCTTATACATAAGACAAATATTTACATGTCATATCTGCCCCTTCGGGGCGAGGGAGACAAACCCACACGCAGGAGAATAATTGCAACATTTATTGAAACAAGTAACTAAAGTTCAAAAAATAATGCAAGACACTAAGTGCAAAAACCAGGAACACTTACAGAGGAGCGGTCCTGAGCTGTAAGCCCAGGAGGAGATGAGGAAATACAATAAATGTCCTGAGGAGCATTCAGATGAAGACATATGATGAAGCGGCGGTGAAGAGTGGGCAAACAGAGCTTAAATTGTGGATGAGATGATAACAAAAGTGAACACAAGTGTGGGTTGGCCTGAGCAGGAGAAAAGAGCAAAAACTAATCATTGGGTACAGCTGGTGGAAATGACAGGTGAGGAAGGGGCAACTGGCAGCTTGACAGGCGGCAGGGCACACCCATGCAAGGGTGCGCAACCCTGACAGCTGTCAACAGCGAAAAGGGAACACTGGGAAAACAAAATAAAATGACATCCTCAATAATACATATCAAAAACTGCAGAAAAAAACACAACAGGAAAATGGCAAATATAACCTAAATACATGCAACAGATAATGATCGATACAGGGACAACGGAAGGTGGTATGGAACTCACAAGATATAACAATACGGCAGATAAATATGAATACAAAGGAAAGTCATGAAACTGAGTTTGGGGAAAATCCAAACTCAGTTCATAACATTTACGTGTTTAATCAAATTTTCCCAGCTCAACAGATGGAATTTTTTAGTATTGGACAATGATGATAATGTACCT
Source organism: Pholidichthys leucotaenia (assembly GCA_020510985.1). Taxonomy (NCBI): domain Eukaryota; kingdom Metazoa; phylum Chordata; class Actinopteri; order Cichliformes; family Pholidichthyidae; genus Pholidichthys; species Pholidichthys leucotaenia. Next base: position 225,651,570 of record CM035840.1, read on the forward strand.
GTTTCTTGTCAATAACTTTAAGAGTTTGTTTGTATAAGGACTCTATTTAAGAGTAGAGATGCCAGCCTGTGACCATGTTGTTAAACAGTAAGTGATATGAGAAAAGACCATAGAGTACATGTGCATCTTAGCTGCCTCAATTGACATGCAATTTTGAGTAAATCTCAAATTTGATAGATTGTAGCACTGCCACATATTTAATTGCATTGCCCCTTTTATGGAGAGAATGGTAGCCACATAAAAGTAGGTCGGAGGTATCTTAATTGACATGATGCAGGATTTATAATGCTCCATGCCATGTTTGTGCCTTGTGATAAGCATGTTCTATTTTCTGAATGTATGTATGTGAAAACATAATTTACCTATGATTACATCAGCTGGTAATGGGAGTGGCCATCAGCTGATTTCCAGCATCTGGGAGCGGCGTTAATAGGAAGGAGGAAGTCGCCGCGAGACATTCTCTCATTCAATCCCAGACTCACAGACTGACAGGCCCGCTGTTGCTAGGAACAGCCGTCATATGGACAACGGAAATAAAGGCCTTTCTGGAGACAATTGGAGAAACCAGGAGGAGCGACAGTCCGCTGGGAGTCAACATAGGACCAGCGGCTGACGGCGCATTCCTTGCCGTGAGACGGCAGGTTGGTTGGCCCAGGAGGAGGACGCTGGACCAGGGAATTCGCTGTGTAACCAGAGGGAAGGGCAGTGGACCCAAAGCCGGTGAGAACGCTCCCTCTTGTCTCTCACTCAGCATTTTTTCTCATGTCCATCCTGACTGAGCTCAGGGGTTTTTGGTCAATTATACAGTGATGTCTTGTTGTCAACGATGGCTCTCACGAGCCATCAATTAGACACCGAGAGCCAGCCAATGAGTTTGCGTATTTTATTAACACAGGAAAATCGTTTCGTCGGCCTCCGTCGGTCTATGATGACCATGGAAGAGAATCCTAAACGTCTATTCTGCTGGAACAGCACCGCCTGTGGCTGAACAGGCTGATGCGCGAATGACAGTCCCTGTCACACAGGTCACACTTGTGGGTGGTCTCCGTGCTGCTGGGTCTGTGGCGGTTCTTCCTGCGGGTCCTTTTTCATCTGCTGCAGCAGTCAGTCTCTGTTCACCCGCCTTGAGCTGTCTGGTCAGGGTGCCTCTCCATTTGGAGCGGTCCGTTGCAAGGTCCTCCCAGCGCTCTGTGTTGATATCCAGGGCCTTCATGTCTCTCTTGCAGACGTCTCTAAAGCGCAGCTGTGGGCGGCCAACGTCTCTCCTGCCAGTTGCCAGTTCTCCATAGAGGACGTCTTTGGGGATTCTGCCATCCTCCATACGGTGAACGTGGCCTAGCCAGCGGAGCCTGCGCTGCCTGAGTAGAGTGAACATGGAGGGAAGGCCGGCGCGGGACAGAACTTCTGTGTTGGGCACTTTGTCCTGCCAGGATATGTCCAGGATGTGGCGAATGCAGCGCAAGTGGAAGGAGTTTAGTCTCTTTTCCTGCCGGGCGTATGTTGCCCACGTCTCACTCACATAGAGCAGTGTGCTGATGACGCAGGCGTTGTACACTGCCATCTTCGTCTTGACAGAGAGTTTGGGATTCTCCCACACTCGTGTGGTGAGGCGAGCGAGTGTGAAGGCTGATTTTCCAATCCTCTTGTTGATCTCTGTATCAAGGGAGAGGTTGTTGCTGATCGTGGACCCCAGGTACGTGAACTGATTCACGACCTCCAGCTTGTAGTCATCAATGGTGATGGTTGGTGGTGCTTCCGTGCCTTGCGCCAAGACGTTAGTCTTCTTCAGGCTGATGGTAAGCCCGAAGTCCTTGCATGCCTGGGAGAAGCGGTCCATCAGGGTCTGAAGCTCCTGCTGTGTGTGGGTTGCGACTGCAGCATCGTCTGCGAACAGCATGTCTCTGATTAGAGCCTCGCGTACTTTGGTTCTGGCTTTCAGGCGGGCGAGGTTGAAAAGCCTGCCGTCAGATCTTGTGTGCAGGTAGATTCCCTCTGTTGCTGTGCTGAAGGCATGCCTCAGGAGCATAGCAAAGAAAATCCCAAAGAGGGTTGGGGCAAGTACACAGCCCTGTTTCACTCCGCTGCGTATGTTGAATGGCTCTGAGACGTTGCCATCGTGCTGCACTATCCCCTGCATGTTGGTGTGAAACGATTCGATGAGGCTTTGCAACTTTGGTGGGCATCCTATCTTTGGCAGGATCTTGAAAAGGCCCTCTCTGCTGACCAGATCGAACGCTTTGGTGAGGTCGATGAAGGCGACGTACAGAGGCATGTTCTGTTCTCTGCATTTCTCCTGGAGTTGGCGGATGGAGAATATCATGTCTACCGTCGATCGCTCAGCGCGGAAGCCACACTGAGACTCGGGGTAGACACGTTCGGCAAGCTTCTGTAGACGAACGAGAACAACTTGTGCATAGGCTTTGCCAACAACGCTGAGGAGGGAAATGCCCCTGTAGTTGTTGCAGTCGCTTCTCTCCCCTTTGTTTTTGTAGAGGGTGATGATCTTGGCGTCCCTCATGTCCTGTGGTACGGCACCTTCCTTCCAGCACTGGCAGAGGACGTCATGCAATAGCTGTCCAGTGAGATCTGATGATCCCTCCCACCATCGGGAACAATCCCTGGCGCCACGCTCTACGCCAATTGAGCAGTGGCTTATAACCGGTAACTGCCATTCCCCGTGTTTTGTCTACGCCAAAGGCGAAGCTGGAGTGTCCTCTCCAGTGATCCGGTGTTCTACCTTCCAGCGTTGGGCGTTGGTAGGATTCAAGCCTGGGCAGGAAGATATGGAGGACAAAATGTTGCCCATGCAGCATGTTCCCCCTCTCCACGTCACTGATGAATCCAACGGAACAGCAGGGCTGCTACAGTTTGGCACCAGCGCTGTTGCAGGAGCTGCCAGAACGATGTTGAGCACAACATAGAACTGCCTTAGGGGCTCCGACTCCGGATTTTTCCTCAGGGTTGACTCCTGAAGCCTTTCCCGTGACCAGGTATGCCACAAGGCAGCAGAGGTTTGAAATCAGGGTTTACCTTCCCCTAGATGGGGTACCTTCCCAGGTTGACGAGCCACCATCTACCCGAAGCATCTGGTTTTAAGGCGCCAGAGATCCGCCCTCGCCCCTTCTCCTATTAGTAAAAGCAGTTCCGCCGGGCTTAGAGACTAAACCACACGGGCAGGCTAGGAGTTGGACTTAGTTGTCAGAGGCTTTTCGAGACGCACACCATAAGGAGCATTTTATGAGCACTGGGAGCTTAACCCCAGTGCCGCTCCTGGCTATGACAACCTTGGAACCAACACAGGAAAATAGTACAAAATAATAAGCCACGGGGGGCAAAACACAATAACTAAGACTACGACACACTGACGAAAAACACAGACTAAGGTATACACTTACTGGGAAAAGGCACAAACAGAGGATCTAGGATGGAGGTTGGACGAAGGAATAATTGACGATGAATATCAGACGATATCAGACGAGGAATGTCAGACGAGGTCACAGCCCGGAGTAACCAAAGCTGCTCCCTTAAATAGGGCCAGGGATGAAACAGCTAATGAGGCAGTCATCAACTCCATTGATTCCAGCTGTCACAGCCAGCTCTGCTCTGACAGCCAGAAGCCCCGCAGAGACGCTGTCAGAATAAGAGCCCTGCGGGACCATAAGAAATACTATCGAATGGGAGGAAAATTCGATAGCGCGGACAAGCGCAGACAAGATCGACGCTCAGGCCATGACAGTACTCCCCCCCGAACGATGCACTCTGGGCGTAATAGTAACATCCAAGCCTCCCCCCACCCAGAAGGATACGAAATCTCACCCAGGGCGGGTGGAGGGAGGAAAAAGGCCTGGCAGGCAAGAATCAAAGAAAAAACACAAAACAACGACCAGGGCCAAAAACAGAACAGCTACAGGCATACTGCACAACAGAGAAAGGAAAAAAAAAAAAAAAAGATATACTCCAACATGAATAGGCAAAGGACAAACGGGACAATAAATGCAAATAACAGAAATACAAAGTCAACAGGCCACAAATAGAAATACAACATCAATAGACCAAGATAAACAGGCTCAGAAAAAATAAAATGGGGGCCACACATCATCCCTCAAACAGGGGAAGGAAGAGGAGAAAAAAAAAAAACGCTAAATAGCGGCGAATACATACAGCACAATGAGAACACAATAATTGGCAGAGGCAACACCAGGGCATATCTCAGACTATCGAGGAGGAGAGACCCCCCCCCCCCCCCCACACACACACACATGCAGAAGAGCAGTGATAAACAGTACAATATAGTCCAAGACTTCAAACGAAAACATCCCTACTCACACGGGGGGGGGGGGGGGGGGGGGAATGACGACAGGCAGAGCGTAATGGGGAAAAAACAAGTTCAGGTGGTCTGCCTGCATCCAGCGTCCAGATCACCAATAAGGGAAAAAGGAAGAGTCCGGGCGGCCTACCCCAGTCCCAGGCCTGGAGAGACAGAACCTCCGGCGACCGAACCAGGTCGCCCAGTAGAAAGTTCAATTCGTCGGGTGGCCGACCCAGAATGCCAAACCGGCGAAAAAGTTTCCCAGGCGGCCGACCCGCATCATCAGGCCAACAGGACCACATGGGAGAGTTCGGAGATATCCTCCTTATGGCGAGGAGTGGTGAGGGAGAGCCGAGCCGATTACGGGAAATCCCTGCGGTACCCGAAGGAGGGAAAAAGGAAATGGGGAAAGAACGAGGGACCAGTCCAGCTAAGATCAGCGAAGGACCTGCAGCTCCACCGAACTTCACCAGAACAGGCGCTGTCCTCCTGTCGGACCCCAGGTGAGACCAAGTTGCACCCACGATGGACCCCGACTGCGTCGGAACAGCACCAAGGATGACCTCCAACCCCAAACCCGGAACCTCCAGAGCAGAGACCAGGACTGACTCATCACCGGCAACCCTGGGAGAAGGCTCAGGAGAAGGAACAGAACTGGAATCAGGATCACCGGTAGCGACAGAACCTGGTGAGACAAGTTCGGATGCAGCGGACGGCTGCACCCGGCTCGTCTCCCCAAGAGACAGGCAAAAATGCTCCAGGGTAGAAAGAAGGAAGACAAAGTAGAGCACTTGCCTGATCTCGAATTCTGTCGCTGTCCAGGACTTCGGCGATCCAGGCTCAGGACGAAGAAGGACGTCCTCTGGCTCCCACTCGGCTACGGCGGGCTCCGCAGCCAGCATGATGGTGTCCACAGTCTGGGGATTCCCTGACGCTGATGTCCATGCCGAGGGCCCGCACGGCGTGATGGCGGGGAATCCATGACCTGCTGGATCGGACTGTCCTTCTGTGGAGCCCCAGGGATGCTTGCTCGTCGGCGCAGGCTCCAATCTGTAGTCCGCCCTCCTCCTCTGCCCGTGTCATGGCTGCAGGGCTGGAACCAGGCTCTCCAGGCCTGCAGGCTCCCTCCTCATCCGGCGGCGAAGACCTGGAGCCGTGGACAGCTCAGGGGAAGGAGACACAAAGGTTGCAGGTTCACAATTAATGTCTGCAGCAGGTGGAGGAAGCTCGGGGGACTGTGAACCACGAACTCCACCCCCAGGAATCAAACAAGGTGCTTCACCCAGTGAAGGAAAAGAATGAAGGGACACTCGCCTGATCCGCTGAGGGCCGATGGAACCTGCGGCAATGAACTTGCTTCTCCCCTTCTCCCACTGGAAGGAGACAGAGTACCCCCCGGGAAGACGAAGGGGAGCCACTCGCACCAGATCAGGGATGGGGGCAGCCGGAGACGGACTCATGGAGATCACAGCAGCTGAGGGGAGTGTCGAAGAGAAGGGAGAAACAGCTGAGGCGAACCGGGAACGAGGAGCTGACGGAACAGCGGGGACAGATGACCCGGGGGAGGAGGTGGCTGTTTTACCTCTCTGACGAGACACGGAGGCTGCAGCTGGCTGGGAGACAGAGTTTGTGCGACTACCCGGAACTGGATCCGGACAGGGTTCTCGCTGAGGCTTGCAATCTGGGTGGTGACGACGTTTTCCAGCAGAGGGCGAGACGAAGGTGAGGTCACGGCAACGCTGCTCCTGCACGGAAACCAAGGCAAGCAGGTCAACGTATTCCAGGTATTCATACAGTTCTGGATTCCCATCCAACAGCCTGACCGCCGTCGTCACATGCTTCAAGATCTGTGCGGGTTGGAAAGCGGAGCGAGCTGCAGTCACTCAGTCCTGGATGGCAGCCTCTATCAACTGTAAATCCTCCGGGGGAATCCCGACTAACGTCTCACTCCATTGGGGAAAGCCCCTAGGTGGTGCGAACTCCTGGACTGGATCTGGAGCAGGAATGGGATCCCGAAGCGAGGAGCGAAGATGCCTCCTCTTCGGCTTCCTGCCGGAGTTTCCCTCCAGCCCATGGAGCTTCCTCCTGAGTGCAGAGATGTCCGCCATCCTCGCCGAGACTTCAGGGTGGTCGGAGTAGCGAGGATGGCGGTTAATGATCGCCTCAGCGAGGTCCAGGTACCAGGGTGCATCACTAGGATCATCATACAGGCAAGTGGTGAAAAGGACTCCATCTATTTCGTCGAGGGCCCTCACCAGATTGTTGCCCAGGCACTTAGCGTTGCCCTTGAGAGGCATCATCTCCCAGCGCACTGGTACGAGAACAGGGAAAAACTCAAGTCCAACTCAAACTCACAGTCGCCGGCATCTCAGTCTGGCTGTGACCTACTGTCAACGATGGCCCTCACGAGCCATCAATTAGACGCCGAGAGCCAGCCAATGAGTTTGCGTATTTTATTAACACAGGAAAATAGCACAAAATAATAAGCCACGGGGGGGGGGGGCAAAACACACAATAACTAAGACTAAGACGCACTGACGAAACACACAGACTAAGGTGTACACTTACTGGGAAAAGGCATGAACAGAGGATCTAGGATGGAGGTTGGACGAAGGAATAACTGACGATGAATATCAGACGACATCAGACGAGGAATGTCAGACAAGGTCGCAGCCCGGAGTAACCAAAGCTGCTCCCTTAAATAGGGCCAGGGATGAAACAGCTAATGTGGCAGTCATCAACTCCATTGATTCCAGCTTTCACAGCCAGCTCTGCTCTGACAGCCGGAAGCCCCGCAGAGACGCTATCGGAACAAGAGCCCTGCAGGACCATAAGAAATACTATTGAATGGGAGGAAAATACTGCATGACCCGAGCGCAGATGAGATCGGCGCTCAGGCCATGACACTTGTTTGTTTTTGGGTGACTTTAGTGGAACACTTTATTTTTCTCTTTTTTTTATTATTGCCGGCGAAGATTGGGAACAATAATTCAATTCAATTCAATTCAACTTTATTTATATAGCGCCATTTCACAACAACAGTCATCTCATAGCACTCTCAACTGTAGGGGGAACCCCCACAGTTGCAGAAAGACTCCAGCAATCAGGCGATCCCCTGTGAGCAAGCACTTGGCGACGGTGGAGAGGAAAAACTCCCTTTTAACAGGAAGAAACCTCCAGCAGAACCAGGCTCAGGGAGGGGCAGTCATCTGCTGCGACTGGCTGGGGGGTGAGGGGACAGAGAAGAAGAAAAGAACAGACATGTAGAGAGCAAACAGCACGATGGGGACTCAATCTATGGGAGAGAACAAACAGATGTTAATGACCAGCAAAAAAAATATTTCATTGAGAGTGAAGAAAGGAGTGAGGCCCAGTGCATTACTGGAGGTCCCCCGGCTGACTAAACCTATTAGCAGCATAACTAAGGGAGGGTTCAGAAACACATGATCCCTCCCTAATTGTAGGCTATATCAAAAAGGTAGGTTTTAGCCCTATTCTTAAAAACAGAGATCGAGTCTGACTCCCGAATCCAGATTGGCAGCTGGTTCCACAGGAGACGAGCTTGATAACTGAAGGCTCTGCCTCCCATTGTACTTTTGGAGATTCTAGGTATTACAAGTAATCCTGCATTTTGGGAGCGTAGAGCTCTGTTAGGATAATACGGTAGTATCAGATCTCTTAAATAAAAAAGGAGCCTGATTGTTTCGAGCTTTGTAAGTAAGAAGAAGGATTTTAAACTTAATTCTAAACTCTATGGGAAACCAATGAAGGGAGGCCAGAACCGGAGAGATATGATCTCTCTTTCTAGTACCTGTTAAAACTCTTGCTGCAGCATTTTGGATCAGCTGAAGACTTTTTAAAGATGTTTTAGGACAGCCTGATAATAAAGAATTACAATAATCTAATCTCGAGCTAACAAAAGCGTGGATCAGTTTCTCAGCATCACTCTGAGACAAGATGCTCCTAATCTTGGCAATATTATGCAAATGATAGAAGGCAGTCTTAGAAACAAATTTAATATGTGAATTGAAGGACAGATCTTGATCAAAAATAATTCCAAGGTTCCCTACAGAGCTATTAAGAGAAAGAGTAACCACATCCAAACTGAAAGTTTGATTTGGAAAGGTATTTCTAAGGTTTTTTGGACCAACAAGAATGACTTCAGTCTTATCTGAATTTAATAGCAGGAAATTACAAGTCATCCAAGCTTTGATTTCCTTAAGACAGGCTTCTAACTTGGCTAATTGATTACTATCATCTGGCTTCATTGACAGGTATAATTGTGTGTCATCTGCATAACAATGAAAATGTATACAGTGCTTTCTAATAATGTTGCCTAACGGAAGCATATATAAACTAAAAAGAGTAGGGCCTAGCATAGATCCCTGTGGAACTCCATGACTAAGCTTTGAGTTGAAAGAAAACTCATTATTTACATGAACAAACTGGAACCTATCAGATAAATAAGATCTAAACCACTGCAACGAAGTTCCATTAAGTCCAACATAGTGTTCTAATCTATCAAGTAGAATATTATGATCGATAGTATCGAAAGCTGCACTAAGGTCTAAAAGGACAAGTACAGAAACCAGTCCGTTATCAGATGCGATGAGGAGGTCGTTAGTGACCTTCGCTAAGGCTGTTTCAGTACTATGATGGATTCTAAACCCAGATTGAAACTCTTCAAGTAAACCATTTCCCTGCAGGTGGTCAAATAATTGCGTAGCAACAACTCTTTCTAAGATTTTTGAAATGAAAGGGAGATTAGAGATTGGTCTATAGTTAGCTAAAGCTCCTGGATCTAGCGTTGGCTTTTTGAGTAAGGGTTTAATTACAGCAGTTTTAAAAGCCTGCAGTACATGGCCTAAAGTTAACCTGTTGCACTTCTGTGTACCGCGGGCGGGCACGTCTCTGCATCCTAGAGCGCACGAGGGTGCTGCGTCCTAGAGTGCACTGAAAAAAAAAGCTGCATTTCCGTTCTTCCAATACAGACACAGCCGCTAACAGATTAGATGTGATTGACCTCTCATTCGACTAATAAGAGCCTTGAATTGGGTTTCTGAAACCTTGAAGAACCAATGACTGAAAACCTAGCAAGAAGGACCCGCCTACCAACGGCTGCAAATGCAGCCAGCCAATTGAAGCACAGAAGTTCGAAAGCTGTTTTGTGTAAGGCTGGGTGAAGAGAGACTGACTGCTGCAGCAGATGAAAAAAGGGCTTGCAGGAAGAACTGCCACAGACCCAGCAGCACGGAGACCACCCACAAGTGCGACCTGTGTGACAGGGACTGCCATTCGCGCATCGGCCTGTTCAGCCACAGGCGGTGCTGTCCCAGCAGAGTAGACGTTTAGGATTCTCTTCCATGGTCATCATAGACCGACGGAGGCCGACGACGAAGGCTGGGTGACACACACGCGTTCGCCAGTCTTTTTTTACTACTACTGTTATTTGTTTTGAAAAATCGTTCGCCAAAACCGCAATCATGGAAGCGCAAAACCGCAATAATGGAATTATGTTTTGACCGGGTCGCGAGGCCAGAACCATGAGTCCGTAATAAGCGGACCAGCTTCATGTTCGTCTGACAGTGAGGAAGAGAAGTTCGCCAGCTACGCTGCTGTTGTGAACAGGTAAGTGTTATAAGCTAAATTATTCTTTATCCCTGAAAATTGTATTCAAAAATGACTTTTGACTGATCGGTAAATTACAACTGTGCGTCATCGCCACATGACGGACCGCGGCGCACAACAACCCCCCCCACACACACACACACAGCCCTGAGAGTCACCTTTCATTAGAGCCCCAGATGAAGCTTCTATATTGAATCATTCAAAAGTTACGGACGTTTTTCCAAACTGTGCCATTTGGCACAATTTGGCACAGTTCAAAAACGCCTGGGAACAACCTGAGAACAAAGCTGTGTAATATATTCATTTTTTGTGGTATTGTTACAAAATTTTGACCTCAGCTGGATAACACTTGGTTCTACATTTCTGTTGCATTTTCCAGCCCGGATCTGAAGCTGTGTGTTATTTGCAAGCATTTGTATCCAAAAGGGAGGGGAGCGAGGGAAGATGCTGCAAAGGGTTGAAGAACAGCTTTTGATTTACTTTGGGCACGTTATTTTTTGGCGTTTTTAGGGAAATTGACCAGAGTGCAAGGGGTTAATGAAGAATTGACTATATGAAGAATAAAGCTACCAATAAGTGGGAAGACTTCTTTAAATAACCTGGTAGGAATAGGGTCTAAAAGACAAGTTGAAGGTTTGGATGAGGAAACTATTTTGTCTAACTCACAAAAGTCGATTGGAGTAAACTCATCAAGACAGACATCAATTGAAGGAGTTGTAGTAGTTACAGTATTTAAGTTAACTGTGGGAAGAATCTGATTGATTTTATCTCTGATGGATGAAATTTTATTATTGAAAAAGTTCATAAAGTCCTGACTAGTAAGCTCTAAGGGAATGCTAGGATTGACAGATTCCTGACTCTTTGTCAACCTGGCTACAGTGCTGAAAAGAAACCTGGGATTATTCTTGTTCTCTTCTATTAATGCAGAATAATAACTCGTTCTAGCTTTTCTAAGAGATTTTTTTTTATAAATTAAAAGGTGATTTCTCCAAGCTAAATAGATTTCATCTAAATTAGTGGAGCGCCATTTTCTTTCCAATTGACGAGTCTTCTGTTTTAAGCTACGAGTTTCTGTGTTGAACCAAGGAGTTAGAAATCTCTGATTATACTTTTTCTTTTTTAAGGGGGCCACCAAGTCTAGAGTCTGATGCAGAGAAGCTGTAACACTATCTACCATGCTGTCAATTACAGAAGGAGCAAGCTGTCTATAGCTTATTTCCGTTGTGTTGACACATGGCATAGAGGAAACAATCTGCATAAATTTGGTAACAGCATCATCTGAGAGGCATCTACTGTAGTAATATTTTTCTTTAGGAGCCAAATAGTCAGAAATAGTAAAATCAAAGGTTAACAGACAATGGTCTGACAGTACAGGGTTATGAGGAGACACTACAAGATTTTCTATTTCTATGCCATATGTCAGAACAAGGTCCAATGTATGGTGGAGGTAATGAGTAGAATTTCCTACTTTCTGAGAAAACCCAGTCGAGTCTAATATTGAATTAAATGCCACATTAAGGCAGTCACTATCTACATCCACATGTATATTAAAGTCCCCTACTGTAGAAGAGCTTGAAATGATGAGGCGATTTGATATATAAACCAAAGTTTATTTATCAGCTCTCCTAACAAGTTTCATCTAGTGCAGAGGTAGCAGAAGGAAAAAGAGACCAAATATCTCCGGCTCTCTGACTTTATACTTGCACATAACAAAAGACATGCATATCAAAGGCTGACATCCCTCATTATCTTAATCCCCCCATTGTCTTGGTACTTCCTCTCTTCGCCCTAGGGGGGTGAGGGTAGCTCCTCCGGTCTCCACCGCAGTGTCTGGGAACGTCTTTGTTCTTCACTTGGCGGTTGAGAGTCTTTGTCCTTTCAGAGGTGTGAAGTTGCCTTACATATGTAATCACCAAACATTCCCACATGCTTCAACATATGTAGGTTATGGAATATATGATTAATATAGCCCACAGCCCCCCCCCAAACGACTAAGAAAGGACAATAGAAAAATTCACAGTCTAAGATAATTACTATGACATACTAAGTGTTACATCTCTTGCCACAGGAGAAACTTTCCAGCAGCCATGCCCCTAAGAGAGTTCAGTGGTAATCATAACAGCATAGTAAAATCACAAGTCGGTCCTAAACTGTTAAAGCACAATCAGTGAACAACTGTGGAGTAGTTTGCATCAGTCCCTGTGCTGTCTGGGTTTTAATCTTCTCCCAAAACTGCTGTGGGTTCGTTTAGGCGTCCTGCTGGGACCTTCTTGTAAGGAATCTGCAGTGTGGGAAGGAGAGTGGTTAATTGTTCCCTGCAGGGGGGCTGAGTCTTTTCTCTTGGGGGGTCTACCCCGCCGAGGTGCTCTCGCCAACTGTGCAGGCTTGTCTTTCAACAAGAAGGCAGGTTTAAGTCTGTCAATGCTGACTGTTTCTTTTCTATCCCCAAAATCAAGCACAAAGTGTTTATCACCAGGTTCCAGCACTCTGAATGGCCCATCGTATGCTGGGCGGAAAGTTGGTTTTAAAGCTTCATGCCTAACAAAAACGAACTCAGCGTTCTTTAAAGCTTGAGGGACAAAAACCCGTGGAAAGGAGTGATGAGCTGGACCGGGGAGAGAGTCCGGTCCGTTGCTGCCTAAAAACCTTGGGACTGGAAGATGCCCTGGCTCTGGGTTCTCTGGTAAAAATTCACCTGGGAGCCTGAGAGGTTGTGCAAAAACTAATTCTGCCGGAGAGGCGTCTAGATCCTCTTTAGGCGCAGCACGCAACCCCAATAAAACCCAGGGAAGTTTATTTACCCAATTTGTATCCGTTAGTGAGGCTCTGAGGGCGGCCTTTAAAGACCTGTGAAAACGCTCGCATAACCCATTAGCCTGAGGGTGATAAGCGGTGGTGCGGTGAATTGTTGCCCCTAAGCTGCTGGACATGGCTGACCAAAGCTCTGAGACAAATTGAGGTCCTCTATCGGACGTGATGTCCGACGGGACGCCGAAACGTGCCACCCAGTTTGTCAAAAAAACGCGAGCGATTTCCTCTGCTGTAGTTGACGCTAGAGGGACTGCCTCTGGCCAGCGCGTGGTGCGGTCTATCATTGTTAACAGGTGTGTGAAACCTTGGGAGGAAGGTAGTGGCCCCAAGAGGTCGACATGAACGTGGTCGAACCTTCTAGCAGGGATTGGAAAAGGCTCCAGAGGGGCTTTAGTGTGTTTGTGTATTTTGGCGCACTGACAAGAAATGCAAGTTTTTGCCCATTCTTTTACGTTTTTGCACAGGCCCGGCCACACAAACTTTTCGGCGACCATTTTAACCGAGGCGCGCACACCTGGGTGCGCGAGGGAGTGAAGTGAGTCGAAAATACGGCGGCGCCATGTAGCTGGGACTAACGGGCGAGGTCGGCCGGTTGAAATATCGCATATTAGGGGGGGCACGCCGTCGCGTAAACCCTTTTCCTCCAGCCTTAACCCTGTTGGTCCAGACAAGAGTGCGCACACGTCCGCGTCGCTGCTTTGTTCCTCTGCCATGGCTGCATAATCTATCCCTGCATGGATAGGTGCTGCGTATGTGTCCGCGTTAGTGAAAAGTTCTGCGGCTGAGGCAGTATAATCTGTCTCCTCGCGCTCTGGTGATGTCACAGCGCGAGAGAGGCAGTTTGCTACCACGTTAAGTTTGCCTGCCACATGTCGAATGTCTGTGGTGAACTCTGAAATCGCAGCCAGCTGTCTTTGTTGCCTGCCTGACCATGGTTCTGAAATTTTAGCCATAGCAAAGGTGAGCGGTTTGTGGTATACAAAAGCCGTGAAACTCCGCCCTTCTAACCAGAACTGGAAGTGGCGGATGGATAAATGAAGCGCTAGCAGCTCCCTGTCAAAAGTGCTGTACTTATGCTCAGTTTGATTTAGCGATTTGCTGAAGAATGCTAAAGGTTGACAGATCCCGCTGACGTGTTGTTCTACAACTGCCCCTATAGCTAGGTCCGAAGCGTCTGTGGTTAGCGCAGTGCAGGCCGAGGGATCAGGGTGAACTAACAATGTGGCATTAGCTAGGGCGCTCTTTACTTCCACGAAGGCGCGTTCACGCTCCGGGGTCCATTCGACCGCGTTGGAAGCTTTCTGTTTTCTGAGCGCGTCATATAGGGGCTGCATGAGCTGAGCTGCGTGGGGGAGGAAACGGTTGTAAAAGTTAACCATTCCTAAAAATTCTTGCAGCGATTTGACCGTTTGTGGCCGTGGGAAACTTTTTATCACTTGAACTTTGTCTGGAAGTGGAACTGCCCCGTTCGGAGAGACTCTGTGTCCCAAAAAATCAATTTGTGACACACCGAATTTGCATTTGGCTGGACTGATTATTAACCCGTGCTCTTCTAGCCTCTGAAAAACCGTAGTGAGGTGCTGCTTGTGTTCTTCCTCAGACGAGCTGGCTACCAGCATGTCGTCGAGGTAGACGAAAACAAAAGGAAGGTCGCGTAATACCGCGTCCATCATCCGCTGAAAAGTTTGAGCGGCGCCTTTGAGGCCGAAAGGCTTTCGCAGGAATTCAAAAAGGCCGAAAGGGGTTATTACCGCTGTTTTAGGAATGTCCTCTGCTCGAACTGGGACTTGATGATAACCGCAGACCAGGTCTATTTTTGAAAAAATGGACGCACCCGCCAGATGTAGTGAAAAATCCTGAATGTGAAGAATTGGGTAGCGGTCATGCGCTGTCGCATTGTTTAATCTGCAGTAATCTCCGCACGGTCTCCAAGAACCGTCAGGTTTCGGAACCATGTGAAGTGGTGAGGCCCAAGGGCTCTTCGAGCGTCTAACAATGCCTAATTTTTCAAGGGTAGTAAACTCATCCTGAGCTATGGTGAGTTTGGCCGCGTCTAAGCAGCGAGCTTTGGCAAATACGGGTGGGCCCGTTGTGGGAATAAAGTGTTCAACCCCGTGTTTAGCCACAGTGGCTGAGAATTTGGGAATTGTGAGTGCTGGAAATTGGGTGAGGAGTTGATCAAACTTACCTCTTGCCGTGGTGACGCTGGCCTGCACAGGTGGTGGAGAAACTTGGGCTGAGCAGGGAATAGAAGCAAAAGACAGTGCATTAACCAAGCGCCTGTTCGCTAGATCCACTAATAACCCATGTGCACACAAAAAATCTGCGCCTAACAAGTTAAACCTCACCGCCGCTACAACAAATGTCCATCTGTAGTTGCAGCCGTGGATGTGGAGGTGCAGGCTCTTTTCGCTGAAGGTGTCAATGCTGGAGCCGTTGGCTGCCACCGCTCCGTTGCCCCGTGTGCCCATGGCTCGATCTGCTTGGGAGGGCATGACGAAACTCAGTTGAGCTCCTGTGTCAATAAGGAACTGCTTGCCGGTGTGTCCATCCGTCACATATAACAGCTTACTCTTCTCACCGAGAACCGCTGCCGTTAACGACTCTTGGCTTTGGCGTTTAAATTTGCAGGGGGGAACACATTTGTGAGCCTTCTCGGCGAAACGGTGGTGATAATAACAGACGTTGCTCCGTCTGTTACGTTTTGGCCGTGTCGCTGTCACCGCGGGCTGGATCTGCTCAGTGGGTTGTGGCTCTTCGTGGTTCTGGGCATCAGCGTTGAGGTCTGCGGATGCTGCTGTGGGTGTCTGCTCCTTGCAGGCGTTGACGAGCCATTGAGCTTCGTTGGCGAGCACGCGGAAGTCTTGCTGGGTGCTGCATCTCATGTTGGCGAGCGTCCCTCTCATGTGTGGTGGCAGCGTGCTGAGGAATATGAATTGGAGGAGGAAGTTGTCATTGTCTTCTTCTTTAAGCTGCAGCAAATCCTCCATGAGGGCTTTAGGTTTGCACCCTCTGTGGCCGTAGACCGCCAGGATCTTCTCGGCTCTCTCTTCAGCTGAGGGCACGTAATTTGCCACAATGGTTGCTTTCAGTGTTTCATATTTCATGCTCCGCAACACCTCGAAGTGGCGGCGTCGAGTTTGGAGACGATATGATAGAATTTCGTATCGTCAGCCATGACGCCCACCAGTGCAAACTGGGCTTCAGCTTGTTGAAACCACGAGGCGGGGTCTTCCTGCCAGAAGTCCGGCAGCTTGACAGCGACGGCATTCGTGTAGACCATCACTGCTGTGTCCGCAGGGTGAGAGTGCCTTGCTTCAGCTCTCTCAGCGGCGCTGGTGCTCGGTTGAGCCCTCTCAATCCCTTCTGCAGGGGGGGAAAGTCGTCCATCTGTTCCCCTGTCTGCGTGGGCGCTGGCGTCTGCCTGGGTCGCCACAGATGAGTCGATTGCGGGGGAATGCCTCAGGTCCATACTCGCGTCAGGGGTCACCAGTGTAGAAGAGCTTGAAATTATGAGGCGATTTGATATATAAACCAAAGTTTATTTATCAGCTCTCCTAACAAGTCTCATCTATTGCAGAGGTAGCAGAAGGAAAAAGAGACCGAATATCTCCGGCTCTCTGACTTTATACTTGCACATAACAAAAGACATGCATATCAAAGGCTGACATCCCTCATTATCTTAATCCCCCCATTGTCTTGGTACTTCCTCTCTTCGCCCTAGGGGGGTGAGGGTAGCTCCTCCGGTCTCCACCGCAGTGTCTGGGAACGTCTTTGTTCTTCACTTGGCGGTTGAGAGTCTTTGTCCTTTCAGAGGTGTGAAGTTGCCTTACATATGTAATCACCAAACATTCCCACATGCTTCAACATATGTAGGTTATGGAATATATGATTAATATAGCCCACACCTACTATAATTATTCGATCAGATTTCAGCACTAAATCAGCTAAGAAATCAGCAAATTCGGATAAAAATTCTGAGTAGGTTGATGGGGGAAGATAAACTATGGCAAATAAAATTGGGTTTAACCTAAAATTGCTAAAGTGCCCAGTACTGAGGACCAGGACCTCAAAGGAATTATAACATGTTTTTTGCTTTACATTAACTAGTAATTTGGAATGGTAAATTGTTGCTACTCCTCCTCCAAGACCAGAACTTATGGGATTTTGACAGTTTAAATAACCAGAGGGAGTTGATTCATTTAAACCAACATAATCCTCTTGCCCTAACCAAGTCTCTGTAAGGGATATTAAATCAATCTGATGATCTATTAACAGATCATGGACTAACAGAGACTTGGGAGTTAGAGACCTAATATTTAATAAACCACATTTAATTTTTAAATTATGAGGAGGAACAGAGGCCAAATCATTCAATTTAGAGGCTTTATGTTTAATTTGAGTTTTACCAATATTTTGCTTAATCACTTTGGGATGCTTATACATTATATTTTTATTTACTTTGGAGGGAGCAGACAGTGATTCTCTGATGGGGAAGACAGGGGCTAAGTTGAGGGGTGGCGGATGAAGAGGAGCTGCAGAGAGGCGTGTAAGACTGCGACTCTGCTTCCTGGTCCCAACTCTGAGTAGTCAAGGTTTTGGAAATTTGGATAAAAAAGATGCCAGATTGTTAGATAAATGAGAAGCACCATCCAAAGTGGGATGAATGCTGTCTCGTCTCATAAGACCAGATTTTCCCCCAAAAGAGCTCCAATTGTCAATGTAGCCCACATTATTTGCAGGACACCACACAGACAGCCAGCGGTTGAAGGACGACGAGCGGCTAAACATGTCATCACTGGTCAGATTGGGGAGGGGCCCAGAGAATACTACAGTGGCATACATCGTTTTTGCAGAGTCACACACCGATTCTACATTAAGTTTCGTGACTTCCGACTGCCGGAGACGGATGTCATTAATGCCAGCGTGAATAACAGTTGTGGAGTATTTACAGTTACTTTTAGCCAGCATTTTCAAATTTGACTCAATGTCGCCTGCTCTGGCCCCAGGAATGCATTTGACTATGGCCGCTGGAGTCTCTAGGTTCACGTTTCTGACTACAGAGTCGCCAATGATCAGAGTTTTTTCCTCAGCAGGTGTGTCGCTGAGCGGGGAAAAACGATTAGAAACGTGAACAGGTTGGAGGTGTACCGGGGCCTTGTGACTATGCTTCCTTCTCACCGTCACCCACCCAGTCTCCTCGCTGCTGAGGAGGGCCGGAGGACCGCTAACGGGGTTAGCTATGCTAGCTAGCTCCGCTGCAGCTAAGGGGCGTCCATCAAGAGTAACTGGCGCAGACGGTGTTTCAATGCAGCGGAGCCGGGATTCCAAATCAGACAACCTCGCCTCGAGCGCCTCAAAAAGACAACATTTATTACATTTACCGTTATCACTAAAAGAGACAGAGGTGTAGCTAAACATCTGACAGAGAGAGCACACCAGAGGAGGAGAGGCAGGAGAGCTAGTAGCCATTGCTAGTGGCTAACCCAAGAGCTCAGGAGAGTGAGGAGAGCAAACCACACAGACAGACAGCAAAACAGGAAGTGACGATACGTTACCACAAGGAAGTGACGATCAATCAAACAATCGAACAATACGGGACAATTGAACACTATATTGAATTATGTTTGTGTGAATATAAATTGTGTAAATACATTGGAGGTGTGGTAAATAAGGGGTAGCTAGAATTGTAGTATGATCATTATTGTATGCACTTGGAACGATAATAATAATAATGATCCACCAAACCATATAAGCGTGTAAGGACTGAAATCCTTTAGCTCCTGCTGCCGATCTGGTTCATTGTTTGGCTCGAAAAGTGAGACGGCGAAAGAGAGGAAGACGAGCGGATGCTCTCGTACGGCTCCGCAGGAGAGGCACGTGCACGGCTTTGCCTGGCATATTTCTGTCCAATGCCAATTCTCTCTCTAACAAGGTAGATGAACTGAGACTGCTGATGCGTTTTAAGGACCTCTCTTCCTCAGCTGCCCTCTGTTTTACTGAGACCTGGCTCAGGGAAAATACACCGGACAGCGCGCTGCTCCTCGAGGGATTTCAGCTGTTCCGTGCTGATCGTGACACAGAGCTCTCCGGTAAATCCTCAGGAGGAGGAGTCTGCTTTTACATTAACAGCAGCTGGTGCTCTGATGTAACGGTAATTTCCAAACACTGCTCTCCCGCCCTGGAATTTCTTTTTATTAACTGCAAGCCATTTTATTCCCCGCGGGAGTTCGATTCATTCATCCTCGCCGCTGTGTACGTCCTTCCTGACGCGGACGCGCGCGAAGCTCAGTGCGCGCTCGCAGATCACATTCAACATACGGAACGGACTTTCCCGGACTCTCTGGTTATTGTGGTTGGCGACTTTAACCAGAGCAATCTGAGCCACGATCTCCCCCGTTACAAACAGTTTATTAAATGCCCCACCAGAGGAAAGAACACGCTGGATCACTGTTACACCACAGTGAAGGACGCGTATCACGCTGTTCCCCGCGCTGCGCTCGGACTATCTGATCACGTGATGGTCCACCTCATTCCCACTTACAGACAGAGACTGAAGCTCACTAAACCTGTTGTGAGCACTACGAAGAAATGGACCAGTGAAGCTGAGGAGAAGCTGGAAATGCGCATGGAAATAACTGACTGGGGCATGTTTAAAGGAGCCACGCATGATCTGGATGAGTACACGGACACTGTGAACTCATATATCCATTTTTGTGAGGAGAGCATTCTTCCATCGCACACCAGGGTGAGGTACTCAAATGACAAGCCCTGGTTCACTGCTAAGCTCAGACAGATCAGGAAGGAGAAGGAAGCAGCGTTGAAAAGTGGAGACAGAGACTGCTACAGGGAGGTTAAATATCGGTTTAGCAGAGAGCTGAGGAGAGCTAAATCTGTGTATTCTGAGAGACTCCAGCAGCAGTTCACAGCTAACGACTCTGCTTCTGTGTGGAGAGGACTGAGGCAAATCACCAACTATCGGCCTCAGGCTCCTAAAGGTCAGGATGACAAAGCCCTTTGTCAAAGACTGTCCCAACACTATGCCCGTTTTGACACCTCGTCAGCTGTGTCCAACTCCCCCCCTCCCCCCAGCTCCACTGCCTCCACAGTCCCTACTTCATCAAAGGCGCCCCCCCTCCCCCCCCTGCCCTTGTCATCAGTGAGCAGGACGTGCTCAGACAGTTCTCCAGACTGAACCCGCGCAAGGCCCCCGGTCCGGACGGCGTGTCTCCCTCCACCCTGAGACACTGTGCGAAAGAGCTGGCTCCTGTCTTCACAGACATTTTTAACACCTCCCTTAAGCTATGCCACGTGCCGACCTGCCTCAAATCCTCCACCATCATCCCTGTCCCCAAGAAGCCACAGATCACTGGACTTAACGACTACAGACCTGTAGCGCTCACCTCTGTAGTCATGAAGTCCTTTGAGCGCCTGGTCCTGCCCCACCTCAAGTCCATCACCACTCCCCTCCTGGACCCGCTGCAGTTTGCCTACCGAGCCAACAGGTCTGTAGACGACGCAGTCAACCTGGCCCTCCACTCCATCCTGCAGCACCTGGACTCCCCGGGAACCTACACCAGGATCCTGTTTGTGGACTTCAGCTCTGCATTCAACACCATCCGCCCCGCTCTGGTCCGGGACAAGCTGTTCCTGCTCAACGTGCCTGACTCCCTATGCAGGTGGATCACCGACTTCCTGACAGACCGGAGGTAGCATGTGCGGCTGGGAAAGACTGTCTCAGACTCTGTTAGCATCAGCACCGGATCACCCCAGGGCTGTGTACTTTCCCCCCTACTCTTCTCCCTTTATACCAACTCCTGCACCTCCAGTCACCAGTCTGTCAAGCTGATCAAGTTTGCGGACAACACCATCCTCATCGGGCTCATCTCCAACGGCGACGAGTCCGCCTACAGGAGAGAGGTGGCCCAGCTGGCGTCCTGGTGCAACAATAACAACCTGCAGCTGAACGCTCTGAAGACAGTGGAGATGATTGTGGACTTCAGGAAAGTCACAACCCCTCTGCCCCCCCTCACACTCACAGGCTCTCCCATCACCACTGCAGATTCCTTCCGCTTCCTAGGCACCACCATCACCAGGGACCTCAAGTGGGAGCCGACCATCATCTTCCTCATCAAAAAGGCCCAGCAGAGGATGTTCTTCCTGCGGCAGCTGAGGAAGCTCAAGCTACCCACCAAGATGTTAGTGCAGTTCTACACAGCCATCATCGAGTCCATCCTCACCACCTCCATAACCGTGTGGTACGCAGGAGCCACTGCCAGGGACAGACTAAGGTTGCAGCGCGTCGTGCGCACTGCTGAGAAGGTGATCAGCTGCAAGCTCCCATCTCTCCAGGATCTGTACATCTCCAGGACCCGGAGGCGTGTTGGCCGGATCATAGCCGATCCTTCACACCCTGGTCACGTACTGTTTGCCCCTCTCCCCTCAGGTAGAACACTTCGGTCCATTCAGACTAAAACCTCCCGTCACATGAACAGCTTCTTCCCCTCTGCCATCAGACTGCTGAACACTAAGTGACTTATTGACTCTCGTGCACTATGTACAGCAGCTCAACCAGACTCATGTCAATCATCACTGTTTTCTTTTTGCATTACCGACTGCACTATATGGTTCTCCACAATATCTGCTGCTTAATATATTTAAAACTGCTGACTAGTATTACTCATTCTTATTCTACACTTTATTGCATGTATAGTTTATTTCTTTTATTTTATCATGTTTAATGTTGCAGCATTGCACCGAGACAAATTCCTAGTTTGTGTACTACATGAACAATGGCAATAAATCTGATTCTGATTCTGAGTCATTTCATCCCATATATTGGTAATATTCTCTATTTAATAGAAGAGTGTTACAAGATTGAATATGACTCTGTTACAGACCTTCTTCATCTGTGTCTTGAAAGAAAGTTTAGAGTCTTTGACAACTCCATGATATTTAAATTCAGACACAACCTGTAGCCTCTCCCCTGAAACAAACAAACAAACAAACAAAAAAAATCTGGCTCTGAATTGTTAATGTTTTTGGACTTGGTGAAAACATGGACACCGTTTTAGAGACATTTAACTGCAGAAAAGATTGATTTAATCATGTTGCTACATGAGTCAAGGTGTTTGTAAGTTCATCAGCAACCTGTCTCGCACTGCTGCCATACATATGTAAATGACAGTGTCATCTGCATGCATTTGGATGTAAGCATTAGGACAAATGGATGGAAGATCATTTATGTATAATGTGAATAATAGTGGACCCACGATTGATCCTTGTGGGACACCTGTGGAGAGGTGAAGGGCAGAGGATAGGTGATTTTGTATTTGAACCTGCTAAGATCAGTTTGATAAACGTGATTCAATCCATTTAAATATATTGTAGGAAAAACTGAAACTAGATAATTTAGACATGAGAATTCTGTGATTCAGTGTCAAAAGCTTTTTTGAAATCAAGAAACAGCTCCAACAACACCACCTTTATCCGAGAGATATGGCGATTTGACACGGTTGACCATTACACATTGCTGTCTGTCATTTAAATGGGATTTCATCCATTTGATAGCGTATTCTGAAAAATTAAACCAAATAAGTTTGGTTAAAAGGATGTTGTGGTCAGTGGTTTCAAATGCCTTCTTCAGATCTAAGAAAAGAGCACCTACACAATTGCACTTATCAAAGAAAGATTTAGTTTTCTCTAAAAACAAGCTTATTGCAAACTCTTGAATGGTGGGCATGGAACCCAAACTGTGCGTGATGCAGGGGGGTGTTCCCATAATTAAGATGTTCTCATAATAGTGTGGCCACCCATTTTTCAGTTATTTTGGAGATAACAGGTAAGATGCTGATTGGTCTGTAGTTGTTTAAATCAGTTTTAATCCCTGTTTTCAAAATTGGTCTGAGCACTCCTACCTTCCAAGCAGTTGGGATGACAGCATGTTTGATTGACAGATTGATTAAATGGGTAACTGGGCAAATGAGAAATTCTTTATTTTCTTTTAAAACTTTGGTGTTAAGACCATGTTCATCTGTTGCTTTTGAGCTATTCAGTGAGCTGATGATATTTGCGACTTCATTTTCAGTATTTCTAATATATTAAAAACTGGTTGTGAGGGTTAATAGGACTAGAATTATGATCAGGTGGATTAAATGAATTGGATATCTCTAGCACAGAGTTTATGAAAAAGTTGTTAAACTCTGTAGCAATGAGCGTGGGATTCTGCACCAATTTGTTATTAATATTAAGTTCCGTGTGTCCGTCATCTTTTTTGTTCTGTTTATTAGTCAATTTGTTAATATTATTCCAATTTTTTTGCCATCTCCTTTTGCATTTTCAGTAATGGTTATAAAAAAGTTTGCATTAGCTTTCCTCAGAGTTTGTGTTACCTTCTAGCAGACATAAATTTTTGTCTGTCTGTTGTTAAACATGATTTTAGAGCTATTTTAAGAAGTTGATCTCTGGTCTTCATTAGTTGGTGACATTTGGAGTTAAGCCATGGTAAGTTGATTCTTCTTCTGTTGTTTCCTTGTTTTGAAAATGCCTGTAATGATCAGGCGAGCGTGCTCCCTCTCCCCTCCTCCCCTCCTGTTCCTGTTTTCCTGGCTCCGGAGTGATCAACACACCTGTGTGATTTGCTGCACCTGCTGCTCTCTGGGTCGCCAACGTATTTAAGGTCCAGTGTGTGGATACAGTGCCGCTGAACCATTGGGTATTTCTGCTTCACAATGACAGTTACGTTGTTGGCATATCGTGATCTGTGTGACTCACCTCCTGTGTCTCCTCATCCTCCTCAAGTTTGCTGCCATCTCAGCGGTATGTTCTCCGGGGCTGGTCACGCTCACCTGACTCTCTACCAGAAGACATCAGATTCTCCACCCAGGTCATCTGCCTTTTCCTTTCTTCCCCTGGTCCCATGCAGGAGTCCCCTGTTGGGTCCTCTGCTCAACGCAGTAAGGATTTATCTTCCTTCTTAGTCTCCTCCTTTGGAGTTTCTTGCCTCTAATAATCTCTCTCGTTTGCGCTCTTCCTTAGTTTGCACTTTTATTTAAGTTTGTGTATTTTGAGTTTTGTGGTTTTCATTAAAGTTGTGAATCTTTCACCATCTGAGTCTGAGTGTTCATCTGGTGTGGTGGCTCTACATTTGAGCCTCCCTTGTGTTGAATCATGACAGAATGGTCCAGCCAGGATCGAGGCTCAACAGGCACTCCACCAGGTGAGCAGTCGGCACTCTCGTGCTTGGATGCCATGGAACACCAGGTCATGTTTTTATCTGACCAGTTCCAAACCATCACCCAACAACTGGCAACCGTCACTGAGCATTTGTGTCGGCTTCCTGGTGTGGCATCTCCCCCCGCACCTGCTGCTTCAGCAGTCTCTTCCATCCGCAGGACCATTTCTGTTCCTTCACCTGGGTTCCTGCTCCACTGCCAGCTATATTTCCAGCAGGTTGAGGGGGAGTATAGAGAAAATTCAACCAAGATTCATTTCATGACCTTGTTGCTACGAGATCGGGCTCTCAAGTGGGCACAGTCCGTCTTAAGTAGTCCAGACGATCCCCTATACACATTCAAACAGTTTGTGCAGGAATTCTCTGAGGCTTTCGACCATATGGAGAGTGAGGGGAATATCGTTAGTCAGCTGATGGGACTCCGGCAGGGGAATCGGTCTGTGGCCCATTTCTCCGTCAAGTTCTGGGTTGCTGCAGCAGACTCCGGATGGAATGACGATGCTCTGCGCAGCGTCTTCCTCTGGGGCTTGAATGCTAACCTCAGAGAAAAGCTGGATATCCGAGCCTCTCCCTCCTCTCTAGATGAGCTTATTGCGCAGGCAGTGGCTCTTGATAACCGGTTTAGGGAGCGCGCAAGGGAGCAGAAGGCCCCTCCTTCCTTGTCCGCTTCACGGCCGGCCCCTCCATCCTCTGATGCTGCTCCATCGGCATCGTCACTGGAGCCAATGGTCCTCGGTAGGGTTGTCTGACTCCGGGAGAATGCCGATGTCGAAAGACGGCGGGGGCGTGCATATATTGTGGGGTCCTTGGCCACGCAATATCGAAATGCCCAATTTGACTCGAAAGAGCCGGCCTGTCAGTAGCCATGGGGGGATCTTCCCAAAATCCTCTCAGCTATTTTGAACTCACGGCCCTCATTCAGTTACTGGGGGCCAAGTTCAAAACATCCGCCCTGGTTGATGCCGGAGCTGAGTAGAATTTCATTCATCTGGTACTGGTCCAAAAATTTCATATTCCCACCAGGAACCTCCTGATTCCTTTTTTTTTTTTTTTTTCCTTTGAAAGACAAAAGTAAAATAGAAAGATGTCTTTACCTTCTTTACATGTTTCAACTGCACTGCAGCCTTCATCAGAAGAGTCAGCTGATTGCTGCCAGGTGACATTTATCAGCTGATTTTCGTAGGCGGGGCCAGCTCAGCAGATCTGTCAGATCCACCGAGCCGGCCCCGCCTCCCGCCGTCAGATGGTCTCTGGAGAATGTGGTCCCAGGTGTGAGAAAGCATAAAGGCCCCCTCATCTCGGTTCATGGTGTCTTTTCCCCGCTTTCTGATCTCTATTGCCTCCTTGATCCAACGTTTGTGTCTGTTGCTCTCCGATCCAATAATTTTTGTGTTGTCCCAGTCCATGATGTGATTATTTCTTTTGCAGTGGTCCGATATAGCTGATTTTAATGTTTCTTGTTCTGCTTTTTCTTTTTGTGATCTTGTGAGTCGTCCTTGCGTTTCCTTCTCACATTCCTTTTGGTGTTCTTTTTTTCTTGTGGTGAATAATCTTCCGGTTTCTCCAATGTAGGTTTTGTTACATGATCTGCATGATATTTCATATAATACATTGCATTTATTGTCTTGTTCTATTCTGTCCTTGGGGTGTACTAATAACTGTCTTAATTTTTTGTGTGGTTTGACTGCTGTGTTTATTTTGTATTTTTTCATGATCCTTTGAATTGGTTCCGTGATCCCTCGTATGTATGGTATAGTTATGGTTTCCTTGTTTTTGATTTCAGCTTTTGTTCTGTGTCTTGTGTCCTGTTTATTTTCTTTGTTTTTGACTTGCTGTTTCCCTTTGTTTATGGCCCATACTGGATATTGGCAGCGTATAAGTGCATGTTTTATGTGGTTTTCCTCTTCCTGTCTGTCTTCTTGTTCCGTGATGATGGTGGCTCGTTCATATAATGTCCTGACGACTGATAGCTTGTGTGCTGTGGGGTGTTCCGATGTCCAAAGTAGGTATTGATCTGTGTGGGTTGGTTTCCTGTAGACTGTGATTTTTATGCTGCCATCCTCGTTGTGGTGGATTTTCATGTCCAGAAAGGCTATGGTGCCATTTTCCTCCTCTTCGTGTGTGAATTTTATGTTCCCCGTACTGTCTGTACTGTTCAGATGGTCAGTGAGTTCTTGTGTATGTCCTTTCCTTATTTTTTCCAGAATGTCATCTACGTATCTCTTCCAAAGGGTGGGTTTGCATATTGTGGGTGCTGTGTTGATGGCTTTATTTTCCAGATCCTCCATAAAAAAACTGCTCATGATGGCTGATAGTGGGTCTCCCATTGCAAATCCTTCTTTTTGTTTGTAGATTTTTCCTCTGAATTGAAAATAAGTGGATTTTGCAACAAACTGTAGTAATTTGGATATGTCATGGACTGTGAGGTTGGTGCGTCTTTTTAGGGTACTGTCCTTGTTGAGGCGTTCTTGCACTATATGTAGTGTGACGTCAATAGGAGTCTTTGTGAATAAAGAGATGACGTCATGTGAGATGAGGATCTCGTCTGATTCTATTTCCCTATTTCTATATCCCTGGCAGCAATCAGCTGACTCTTCTGATGAAGGCTGCAGTGCAGTTGAAACATGTAAAGAAGGTAAAGACATCTTTCTATTTTACTTTTGTCTTTCAAAGGAAAAAAAAAAAAAAAGGAAAAATAATTGAAAGAAGACAAAATGAACCTGTTTGACGTACCTCCTGATTCCATTGACTGTCTGGGCCGTATCTAGCAGTAGGATCGCAGCAATTACAGCACAAACTGAACTGATTTCAGTCATTTTGCCCGGTCACCACCATAAAACTGTTCAGTTTTATGTGCTTGTTCAATCTTCTACCCCCATGATTCTGGGGTATCTGTGGCTCCAAATTCATAACCCCATAATTAATTGGAGTCAGGGCTCTATTTCGTCCTGGAACTCCTTTTGT
This sequence comes from Pholidichthys leucotaenia, assembly GCA_020510985.1. NCBI lineage: Eukaryota > Metazoa > Chordata > Actinopteri > Cichliformes > Pholidichthyidae > Pholidichthys > Pholidichthys leucotaenia. The sequence continues at coordinate 225,678,515 of CM035840.1, forward strand.
CTTTCTTCGTTTTTTCGCTCAGCCACATGCTCACCTTCTCTCCCGATCTCCTCCCCTCTGGCTGAGCCAGTGGATCTCAGCTCCGTGCCCGAGGTCTATCATGACTTAGGGGAGGTCTTTAGCAAGTCTAGAACCTTATCTTTACCACCTCACCAGGCCTACGACTGCACTATTGACCTCCTTCCAGGCGTGCGGCTGCCATCCAGCCAGCTCTACAGTTTATCTGGGCCAGAAAGGGAGCCAATGGAAACCTATATCAAAGACTCCCTCAGCACCAGCCTTTTTTGCCCATCGTTCGCCTCTCTCAGTGCTGGGTTCTTTTTAGTAGGGAAAAAGGACGGGACGTTGCAGCCATGCATTGATTACCATGAACTTAACGCTATCACCCGTAAGGATAAATATCCTCTGCCCCTTATAAACTCAGCTTTTGAGCTTCTCCAACGGGCACATTATTTCACCAAGCTCGACCTCCGCAATGCGTATCACCTGGTCCACATTTGGGAGGGAGACAAGTGGAAGACAGCATTCAAAATACATCTGGGCCAATTCGAATATTTGGTCATGCCATTTGGGCTGACCAACGCCCCTGCCATCTTCCAGCGGTTTATGAATGATGTTCTGTGGGACATGGTTAACCAGTTTGTTTTTATTTGGGCGATATTTTTATATTTTTTCCTGCACGCTGGAGAAGCACGTAGTCCACGTCCGGTCTGTTCTGCAGGGGCTGCTGGAGAATCAGCTTTTTGTTAAAGCTGAGAGGTGAAAATTTACCACTCGCTCCACTTCATTCCTGGGGTTCATCATCGCTGAGGGCTCGTTAATGGCCGATCCGGCGAAAATCAAGGCGGTAGTAGACTGGCCTACCCCCGAGTCCAGAAAGCAACTCAAACGCCTCCTGGGTTTTGCCAACTTCTACCACCGATTTATCCGCAGCTACAGCAAGGTGGCACAATCTCTGGTGAAAGTGATGTCAACCAAAAGTCCATTCAAGTGGTCCGAGGCTGCTGAACAAGCTTTTGCAACCCTGAAAGGCCTCTTCACCAACGCGTGCGTCCTGGCGCAGGTGGATCCTCAGGCGCAGTTTGTGGTCAAGGTGGATGCTTCCAACTCGGGGGTGGGCGCTGTCCACTCCCAGTGCTCCAGCTCCGATCAGAAGCTTCATCCGTGTGCATATTTCTATCGGCGACTAACGCCAGTTGAGAAGAATTATGACGTGGGAGACTATGAATTGTTACCTATTAAGTTGGAGTTGGAGGAGTGGAGGCACTGGCTCAAGGGGGCTAGCCAGCTGGTCATTGTCTGGACAGATCATAAAAATTTAGAATATCTTAGACCTGCCAGACGGTTGAAGTGGCGGCTCAGTTGGTAGAGCATTCGCCCCACACCCGGGAGGCAGGGGTTCAAATCCCAGCCGGGTCATGCCAAAGACCATATAAAAGTGGAACTTCCTGCCATCCAGCATGGTGCTCAGCAATAATGGAATGGAGAAGGGAAATTTGTGGGGGCGCCTTGCATAGCAGCAACCTTCTGATTCTATATATATATGTGTGTGATTAACATTGTAGATGAGAAACATAATTTCGTTCTACTGTACCTGATTGGCTGCATGGATTGAATGACAATAAAGATGGCTTATCCTTAATTCTTGGCTGGCTTGGTGGGCCCTGTTCTTTCTTAGACTCAATCTTTCCATCTCGTACCACCCAGGGTCCTGTAATGCCAACGCTGATGCCCTCTCGTGCCAGTTCTCTCCCGACTCCTCCTACCCCTACTTTTCTCCCTCTGCAGCTGTGGTCTCTCCCCCGGAAACCATCCTTCCTTCCTCCTGCTTTCTCGGGGCTCTTTCTTGGGAGATCGAGCAGAGGGTCAGGCGGGCCCAGTCCTCCAAACCCATCCCAGAGGGAGGTCTGGCCGATCGACTGTATGTGTCTTCCTCTTTACGCAGTGAAGTTATCAAGTGGGGGCACACCAGTTTCTTTGCTTGCCATTCCGGGATTTCTCGGACAGTTGAGTTACTGAAGCAAGCGTTTTGGTGGCTCACACTTGAGAGGGGTGTGCGGGAGTATGCCAAGGCCTGTCACTTCTGTGTCACAAACAAAACAAACTCTTCCCCTCCAGCCGGCCTCCTCCATCCCCTCCCTGTCCCGAGTCATCCGTGGTCCCACATCGCTCTGGATTTCGTCACAGGTCTCCCTCCATCCCAGGATAATTCAGTCATTCTTACCATCATCAACCATTTCTCCAAAGTTATCCCCCTTGTCCTCTCCCCAAATTGCAACCTGCTGCCGAAACAGCCAGTTTGCTGACCCGACATGTCATCCGCCTGCATGGGATTCCTACAGGCATTGTCTTGGACCATGGCCCCCAGTTTACATCACAGGTGTGGAAGGCGTTCTGTCGGTTTCTAGGTGCTACTGCCAGCCTCACGTCTGGATACCATCCTCAGAGCAACGGTCAGGCCGAACGTGCCGACCAGTCCTTGGAGGCCACCCTGAGATGTGTGGCGTCCTGCACCCCAGCCACCTGGAGCTCCCACCAGACTTGGGTGGAGTACGCCCATAACACCGCCGTCTCCTCTGCCACCGGGCTAACACCTTTTAAGGCCTCGATGGGGTATACGCCGCCCCTGCTTCTGATGGCAGATAGGGGAATCGCTGTCCCATCTGTGGAGGTCGACGTGCACTGGTGCCACCATCTGTGGAGGGCTATGTGAGCTGCTCTCCTCCGCTCAGCTGAGTGTAACCAGCATTACGCGAACCACAGATGGGTGCCGGCGCTGAAGTACACAGTGGGACAGAAGGTCTGGCTGTCTGCCAAGCGGATTCCAAGGAAGACAGAGTCCCGGAAGCTGTTGCTGTGCTATCTAGGCCCTCTTACCATCAAGTGCATCATCAATGATGTTACTGTTCAGCTGGACCTGCCACCTTTGCTGCGCATCCATCGAATCTTCCATGTCTCTTGTATTAAATTCCTCTCCGCCAGCCCTCTCTGCCCTCCTCCGGACCCCCCCCCCCCCCCCCCCCCCCCAGGGTCATCAACAGTCAAACTACCTACACCGTTCAGAAGATCTTGGACGTCCGCTGACGGGGTCGTGATCGCCAGTACCCTGTACACTGGAAAGGGTACGGTCCAGAGAAGAGGTCCTGAATCCCGGGCTTGTACATCCTGGACAAGGGCATGGTGTGGGCATTCCACCCTCGGAAGCCCACTGCGATGCCAGGAGGTGCCCATTGGGGGGGGCGGCACTGTGATGATCAGGCGAGCATACTCCCCCTCCCCTCCTGTTCCTGTTTTCCTGGCTCCGAAGTGATCAACACACCTGCATGATTTGCTTCACCTGCTGCTCTCTGGGTCACCAGCGTATCCATCCATCCATCCATCCATCCATCCATCCATCTTCTTCTGCTTAATCCTTTTCGGGTCACGAGGGGGCTGGAGCCTATTCTAGCATCTTTGGCCGAGAGGCAGGGTACACCCTGAACAGATCGCCAGTCCATCGCAGGGCCAACATAGAGAGACAGACAACCATTCACTCTCACAGTCATACCTAAGGACAATTTAGAATTCCCAGTTGATGCTAATGTACCTAACTTGCATGTTTTTGGCATGTGGGAGGAAACCGGAGAAATCCTGGAGTAAACCCACGCAGACATGGGGAGAACATGCAAACTCCACACAGATCACTGTTGGTCAGGGGCTGGATCGAACCCAGGATCCCCCAGCCAAGGGTGAGTTACTGTGCTGCCGCAGTGCTAACCACTCCACCACTGCGCTGCCCCGTCGCCAGCATATTTTCAATTCAATTCAACTTTATTTATATAGCACCATTTCACAACAACAGTCATCTCATAGCACTTTCCACTTTGGGGGAAACCCCCACAATTGCAGAAAGACCCCAGCAATCAGGTGATCCCCTGTGAGCAAGCACTTGGTGATGTGGAGAGGAAAAAACTCCCATTTAACAGGAAAAAACCTCTAGCAGAACCAGGTTCAGGGAGGGGCAGTTATCTGCTGTGACTGGCTGGGGGGGGGGGGGGGGGGGGGATAGAGAAGAAGAAGAAAAAAAGCAGACATGTAGAGAGCAAGCAGCATGACGGGGACTCAATCTATGGGAGAGAACGAACAGATGTTAATGACCAGAAAAAATATTTCATTGAGAGTGAAGAAAGGAGTGAAGCCCAGTACACTGTTGGAGGTCCCCCGGCTGTCCAAAATTACTAGCAGCATAACTAAGGGAGGGTTCAGGGGCACATGATCCCTCCCTAATTATTGGCTATATCAAAAAGGAAGGTTTTAACCCTATTCTTAAAAACAGAGATCGAGTCTGACTCCCAAATCCAGATTGGCAGCTGGTCCCACAGGACAGGAAGTTAGTTTAAGGTCCAGCGTGTGGATACGGCGTTGCTGGACCATTTTGTATTGCTGTCTCACAACGACAGTTACGTTGTTGGCATATTGTGATCTGTGTCTCACCTCCTGTGTCTTCTCCTCCTCCTCAAGTTTGCTGCCATTTCAGCGGTGTGTTCTCCAGGGCTGGTCACGCTCGCCTGACTCTGCCAGAAGACATCGGCTTCTCCACCCAGGTCATCCGCCTTTTCCCTTCTTCCCCTGGTCCCATGCAGGAGTGCCCTGTTGGGTCCTCTGCTCAAAGCAGTAAGGATTTATTTCCCTTCTTAGTCTCCTCTCTAGGAGTTTCTTGCCTCTAATAATCTCTTTCTTTTCTCTTCACTCAGGCTGCGTGTGTTCCAGCGTGCTCCACTGTTTTTGTGTGTCTGTTTAAGTTTGTGTCCAGTTTGCGCTCTTCCATAGTTTACACTTTTACTTAAGTTTGTGTATTTTGAATTTTGTAGTTTTCATTAAAGTTGTGAATCTTTTACCATCTGAGCTTGAGTGTTCATCTGGTGTGGTGGCTCTGTGTTTGAGCCTCCCTTGTATTGAATCATGACAATGCCGTGATAATCTCTTTGATTTTCATTATAAAAAATTTCATTGCTTAATAATTGTCACACGGTGACCCTCGCGGGCCACCATAAGACACCAAAAGTTGCCAGTGAGTTTTGCATTGGTGTTTTATTAACACGAACACAAGACAATAACACAAACTATGAGCCGCTATGGCAAAAACACGCACTACAAAGGGCTTGGGATCGTAGGGCTACACCCAGCCACCTACGATCTTAACGAGAGCATGAACATGAATAAAGACACGAACCTTGGCACGAATGTAGACCAGGAATGTTTGACGATACTGCTGCATCAACCAGCTGTCAGCGCCCGCTAATAAAGCCGGCAGCTAACGAGCTGTGATGCAGAACAGCTGATGGGCTCTGACAGCAGGAAGCCCCACCTAGCGCTGTCACAATAAGAGCCCCGGGAGCCAGAATGTAATCCACTGCTGTCAAAGCCGGCAGAGATGATGCATGGCCCGAGCGCGGACGAGATCGGCGCTCGGGTCATAACAGTACCCTCCCTCCGAGGGCGGGCTCCTGTACGCCCATAGACATCCAATCCCCGCCCACCCACCCCCTCCACGGTGGGTGGATGGGGGCAGGCCCGGCGGGAGAGGATCAAACCGCAGAACGAGAACCAGAGCACAGACAGAAAAAAAAAAATGACTCAAAAATACATGAAACAATTACACAGGCACGAAATAACAGAAAAAAAAACACTCTCTACAGCACAAAACATGATGATGACAGGATAAAAGAGGCAACTGCAGAACACAAATCACAAACTCTCAAAATACACAAATGGCAACTACAAGAAACAAAACACAGGACAGCAAAAAGAACAGAACAATTACAGGACCAGACTACCACCACGAATGACCTCTACCCCCGACCGTTCATGACGACCGGCGGAAACCAAATGCCCCGGGAACAGTTCAGGCGGTCTCCCCACTTCCAACGGCCGACGGGAGGTCATGGGGGGGCGGAACATGACCGAGTGGCTTACCATAGTCCCAAGCCCAGAAAGTCCACTCCTCCGGTGAACCAGATCGCCTGGTAAAATACACATGTTGGGTGGCCAACCCAAGGCACCAAACCAGTGAAGCAGTTCCTCGGGCGGCCGACCCACGTCCCTCAGCCACCAGAACCGGGGGAAAACAGCCCGCGGCGGCCACCCTGGCGAGGTCAAAACATGGGAGAGCCGGGGCGAGCGAAGAAGTACCCCCACGGCCCCCGGCGATGACTCTGAAGAGGGGAATGATGGCGAAGATGAGCCCGTACTAAGTCAGGTGGCGAAGGGTCTGCAGCTCCTCCACCGTCCTCGGACCACACCGGCACTGCACCTCCGCTGGACCCCAATTGGGTCCCGGCTGCACCCACGTCGGACCCCGATTGGGCCAGAACAGCACCTGCGGTGGACCCCGATTGGGCCTCGGGCACACCCACGTCGGACCCCAATTGGGCCAAAGCAGCTCCCGCAATGGACCCCGATTGGGTCTCAGGCGCACCCACGTCAGACCCCGATTGGGCCACAGCAGCCTCCACAAGGGACCCCGACAGGGTTGGCGCAGCACCGCTGACGACCTCTGCCCCCGAACCTGGAACCTCCAACACAGCGACCACGACTGGCTCCGTGCCAGTGACACTGCAACAAAGCTCAGAGGACAGAGAAGAACCGGGATCAGCATCACCGGCAGCGACAGAGCCCAGTGAGACGAGCTCGGGCGCAGCAGGCGGCTGCCCCTGACTCGCCTCCCTGAGAGGCAGGAATAAGTGCTCCGAGACAGGAGAAAGAGACACAAGAGAGATCACTTGCCTGCACTCGGGTTCTGTCGCCATCCAGGACTTCGTTGATCCAGATTCTGAGCGAAGACATTCGTCCGCAGGCTCCCACTCAGCTACGTCGGACTCCACAGCTGGCATGATGGTTTCCGCAGCCTGAGGTTCCTCTGACGTCCACGCCGATGACCCATATGGCGTGGGGGTAGGGGACCCTTGACCCAGTGGCTCGGACCGCTTCGGCGAGGAGACCCGGGGACGCTTCACTGTCGGCACAGGCTCCAGGCTGCAGTCCGCTCTTCTCCTCTGTCCACGGCGTGGCTGCGGGGCTGGATCCAGGCTCTCCAGAACCGCAGCCCCCCCCCCCCGTAGGCCTGGTGTCGTGGACTGCTCAGCGGAGGGAGACACAGAGGCAACAGGTTTTATTATCACAACTACAGCAGGTGGTAGGAGCTCGGGGGACTGCGAACCCCGAACTCCGCCCCCAGGAGTCAGACAAGGCAGATCACAATTGTCATGTAAAGAATGAACTTGCACTTGCCTTTCTCCTGGAGGGAGAATGGTGCCTGCTGTAGGGAACGTAGTTCCTCCCTCTCCCTGCTGGATGGCGACAGAGGGCCCCCTGGAAGGACGAGGAGGAGCCGCTCTTGGAGGTCTGCTGACGGGCTTCGCCGGCAGCGGGTCCAGCCGGGGATTCTGCTGAGGTTTACCTTGGCCGTGGCGCCGACGTCTTCAACGGCCCCCAGATGGCGCGAACTCCTGGACTGGATCGAAGACAGGAAAGGGATCCCACAGCGGGGAGCGAGGATGCCTCCTCCTCTGCTTCCGGCCGTAGTCCTCCTCCACCATACGGAGTATCTCGCGCTGTGCGGCGATGTCATCCCTCCATCCCTCCTCGCACCGACTTCAGGGTGGTCGGCGTAGCGGGGGAGATGATCTAGGACATCCTCAGCGCAGTCCAGGTACCAGCGTACGTCGCTGTGGTAGTCGAGGAGGGAGGCAGCGATGAGTGTTTCGTCCACATAGTCCAACGCCTCCGCCAGCTCGTAGTCCCAACTCCGAGCTTGGCCCCTCTGCGACGGCATTCTTCCAGCACGCAGTTACCCAGACAGGGAAGAACAATAGTCCGATTTACGCAAAAACTCACCGGGACGGCGTCTCGGTGTGGCGTCTCTGTTTAGATGCCTTGGCAGCAGTATACTGTCACGCGGTGACCCTCGCGGGCCACCATAAGACGCCAAAAGTCGCCAGTGAGTTTTGCATTGGTGTTTTATTAACATGAACACAAGACAATAACACAAACTATGAGCCGCTGTGGCAAAAACACACACTACAAAGGGCATGGGATCATAGGACTACACCCAGCCACCTACGATCTTAACGAGAGCATGAACATGAATAAAGACACGAACCTTGACACGAACGTAGACCAGGAATGTTTGACAATACTGCTGCATCAACCAGCTGTCAGCGCCCGCTAATAAAGCCGGCAGCTAACGAGCTGTGATGCAGAACAGCTGATGGGCTCTGACAGCAGGAAGCCCCACCGAGCGCTGTCACAATAAGAGCCCAGGGAGCCAGAATGTAATCCACTGCTGTCAAAGCCGGCAGAGATGATGCATGGCCCAAGCGCAGACAAGATCGGCGCTCGGGTCATAACAATAATAAATGCATTATGTCGTTTGAAGAGGTGATTCCCATCCATTCGATTTCATTTATTGCCAATGTTATGTTTTGTTGTTGGGTTTTTGGGATTACATAACTTACTGTGTTACCTGATTGTTATGTATGTAAAATACCTCTGAAAGGATGAGGCCTGATGACTGGACGAACTCAGCTTTATTGAACGATGTTTATGCAACAGACACACAGTAGACACCAGGCAGAGGAGACCGGTCAAAGAGACTGTGTAATGGATGCCCTCTGCTATTTATAGGGCAGTGCAGTGGCGGAACAGGACATGCCTGCCACTACACTGCACTTCACAGTAAAGGTGTCAACCCCACACCCCACCCCCTAAAAGTCCAAAACTACCCATTCAATTAAAACCCTCCCCGATTTGGGACCCGAATCACGCACTAACGAAACAAAAACTGATGTCTCCAAATGGCCTAACACATTCACACAACAGAACCTAAAATAGGGCGGACGGGTGGACTACCATCCTGCCCACATGGCATGATGGATTATTCTGCCACCTGCTAAATTAAAGAAAAGTCCATTAGTAAACTAAAATCATTGCGATGTTCCTAAACTAATAAAATGGACAAAAAATCCCATTTTACAAAACACATAACCATATGAACATCAGAACTAATATACACAATTTACAGCACTGTCCCTTGGGCAGGAATAGTAGAACCCACATGGGAGGGCCCAGGGCAGCCCCTCAGCAGAGGCGCCCCTGGAAGCAGTAGGACCCCGGGATAATGGCTGATCTCACGGTCGAAAGCACCACTTCTCATCACCATCGACTGCCGCTCTCATCCAGCCCCGTCACCAGAAGCCTCAGTAAGTTTGTATATGTCCCATCCAGTCATTTTTCTTGACATGCAGTTAGAGTCCACGTCTCTGAGCCATAGAGAAAAATTGGCTCTATCAGCGTTTTTCTTTTGGTTGTTGAGAATCGAATGCCATATCTTATTAAGCTTATTACATGCTGCCCATGCTAGAGCATTACGAGACTTTATATCCTTTTGAGAATCCATTATATACGAGCCAAGGTATTTGAAATCTTCGACTTGGGTGATGCTTACGCCAGCCAGTGAAAGCAGGCTACAGTTTGGTGTTGCAGAAATTAACTGTTTTGCTTTTGTTGCAGTAAAGCCCTACCAGGTTTGTCGCTTTTTCTAGCGACTGAAGAAGCGATTCTGCATTCACAACAAGGTGTATATATACTAAGGCAATATCATCAGCATAATCAAGATCTGTAACATACTTAGCAGCATGCCTCTGGCTACGTCTTGGTTGGAGTTGTAGACCCTTGTCATTTATGGTGTCTAGGGTGAGGCGTAGAACATTATCTAGCACAATAATAAATTAAAGCTGCAAGCAGCTGTAAGCAGGCCCTCACTCCCCGCACAACCATAAACCCCGGCACCCGTCGTACCTAGCTGGCTCAGAAAATTTCCCATTGTTGCAGCAAGTGCTGTATGAATAACAAAGTAAACCATCTGGCGCAGTACTTCCTGTGAGCAGTAGGTGGCGCTATAACTTGTCAATCATTTTTCTGTAGGAGTGTGTGGGGCGTTACTAATATCCATCGTAGAAAATTTGGTGAAAATAAGACAAAGTTTAGTTAAGTCAACCTTCGCCATGTTGCCATGGCAACACTTCTCTGTCAGTTATGTGTTGCCCACCCATATAGGACTATATATGACAGTCACCTTAACCTTTGTTCCAGATTTCATGACTCCAGGTTGTTCCCAACCATCCCAACAAGATCATGGATTGAATGGCGAGGAGGGCGTGTTCATGGTAACAGCAGTGATGCCATGCTAAAGGTGATGTGCAGTTATGATCAACAAGGTTGTCTGATAAACCTCAGAAAATTGCACGTCATTCTGGCAAGTGGCGCGTGAGTATGGCATTTGAGTTATGGCAACTTCCTGTCTATTGGCAGTAGGGGGCGCTGTTGCTATGTATCATTCTTTATTATACAAATTATCAGTATTGGCTACCTAGTCACCACACAAAATTTGATTGAAATCAGTCAATGTATGCCAGAGTAAAAGCCATTGAAAAGGTGATGGCGATACTGCAAACTTGGCCACGCCCATTCTGCCAAACCATCGGGCATTTGGAAAAGTTTTCAACAGCTTTTGATGGAACATGGATATAGATGATTGACACCATAAATGGTACCAATCAGACTATTTATTTCAGAGATATTGAAGAAAATCTTTGGTGTAACCTTCATGTCTCCAAGAGAGGGCACTGTTGCTACTCATGAATATCCATAGCTGTAATTGTTTGGAGGCATACCCATATACATCATACCTATCTTGGTGCCAATCTGATATTCCATTCCCTCGGTATTAAAAAAAACAGCATGATGCAAACTTTCTGATGCAAAGCTTTCTGCCTCCTATAGGTGGTACTGTAGATTTCTATGAATATTGTTCTATAGAACTGTTTGGAATTGGACTGATATCCATAATATTGAATTTGGTTGAAATCCGACAATGCATACCAGAGTTATTGCCATCAGAATGGTCATAGAATGATCATGGCAAGGCATCAAACTTTGCCACGCCCCTATGGCCAAACCATCGAGCTTTTGGAAAAGCATTCAGTAACTTGTAATGGCACATGGGTATAGATGATTGTCACCACAAATGAGCTCAATCGGAAAAACACTCTAGGACGAGTTTGATCAAATGCGTTAGGTGGAAATGAGGTCACTGCAACTTCCTGCCAAAATGTCCGACTTCCTGTTGGGTGTAGACCATCACTTCTATGGAGTTTTTTTGCATGTCTTGACATGATAAACTTCTCACCCAATTTTCACCTTTCTATGCGAAAGTAAGCATGTGCCACTCCCCATTGACTTCACATGTTAGGTGGCGCTGTAGAGCCATTTTTGTCGGGTCATTCATATTTCCTCCAAAATATTCAATTTTTTCCAGTCTTGAGGTCCTGCAAAAAATGGTGAGTTTTTTGGTGACTACCGCAAAAATGAGATCTTAGATGGAGAAAAAAAAAAAATACTAACAATTACAATAGGGCTCTCGCCCACTGACGTTGTCAGTGGCTCGGGCCCTAATTAAAGCGGCAAGCAGCTGTTCTCGGGCCCTCGCCACCTGCGCAACCGCGGACCCCGGCGCCCGTCATACCTAGCTGGCTCAGAAAATTTCCCGTCGTTGCAGTAAGCGCTGCGTGAATAACAAAGTAAATCATTTGGCGCATTGCTTCCTGTGACCAGTAGGTGATGCTATAAGTTTTTGCCAACCATTTTTACTTAGGAGCATGCAGGGTCGGACTAATATCCATCGTAGAAAATTTGGTGAAAATTGAATAAAGTTTGTCCAAGTTGCAACTTTTCGATGTTCCATGGCGAGGAGTCAACCTTCACCATGTCACCATGGTAACACTTATCTATCAGTTATGTGTTGCTGACCCATATAGGTCTACAGATGACAGTCACCTCTACCTATGCACCAAATTTCATGACTCCAGGATGTTCTCAACCCTCCACACAAGATCAAGGATTGAATGGCGAGGAGGGCGTATCCATGGTAACAAGTGTGACATCATGGTAAAGTTGATGTGCAGTTATGATCATCCCTGTGGTCTGATGAGTCTCAGAAAATTTCACGTCATTCTGGCAAATGGAGCGTGAGTAATAAATAACAGTTTTCAGCAATTCTTCCTTTAACCACTAGGTGGTGCTGTAGATTTCTATGAATATTGTTCTATAGAACTGTTTGGAATTGGACTGATATCCATAATATTGAATTTGGTTGAAATCCGACAATACACACCAGAGTTATTGCCGTCAGAATGGTCATAGAATGATCATGGCGAGACATCAAACTTTGCCACACCCCTACAGCCAAACCTTCAAGCTTTTAGAAAAGTTTTCAATAACTTGTAATGGCACATGGGTATAGATGATTGTCACCACAAATGAGCTCAATCGGACTAAAACCCTAGGACGAGTTCGATCAAATGTGCATCAATTGCGTGAGGTGGAAATCAGGTCACTGCCACTTCCTGCCAAAATGTCCTACTTCCTGTTGGGTGTAGACCATCACTTCTATGGAGTTTTTTGCATGTCTTGACGTGATCAATATCTCACACAATTTTCATCTTTCTACGCAAAAGTAAGCATGTGCCACTCCCCATTGACTTCACATGTTAGGTGGGGCTGTAGAGCCATTTTTGTGGGTTCATTCATATTTCCTCCAAAATATTCAATTTTTCACCAGTCTTGAGGTCCCTGCAAAAAATGGTGAGTTTTCATGCACATTCACTACCCCAAAAATGAGATCTTAGATGGAGAAGAAGAAAAAAAATTCTAACAATTACAATAGGGCTCTCTCCCACTGACTTTGTCAGTGGCTTGGGCCCTAAAAAAAAAATACAAAAAAATTAATAGTTACAATAGGGCTCTCACCCCCTGATGTTATCAGTAGGAATGTTAACATGGACACAAGTAACCGGACTAAAAGCCTAATCGGAATAAAAATGCTCCATGTAAACACACCAATCTGAATATTCTGACCCGATCATGCTCATTCATATCAAAATTTCATTCCAGTTGAGACGGGTGGGTTATGCCGATTGTTAATCCGATTGGTGCGCATATAAACACTTATTCTGAAGGTTGGGCAGAAAATTTTTTACTGCGCATGTCTGTACGTCAGCCACATGTCGACGTGACATATTTCCGCCTTTACAGCAGCTAATGGAAGACATAGCTGGAGTAAAACAAAACTGGTCTGTATCGTCCTGCTGTCTCCCTCTGTTTGTCATATGCAGAAGTACAGTATGTACTTGTAGCTTCATTATGGAGACCAGCAGAAGCAAAAGTACAGTCTGAATAACACAATGCAGGTCCATTTCAAAAAGAGAAAGACACGAAGCAGGGTTTGTTTACATCGGAAGTTGCTTCTTCTTCTATTATTTCCGGAATGTTGGATAATTGTGCGCATGTCAAAATTATTTAGTCCGTTCAAACGTGTGACACATGGAAACACACATCCTAATCAGATCAACTTTTTCAGGATCCATGTAAAAAGTAAAGTTCTAATCTGAATTGTTATCAGACTGAAGAAATTTTGCCCATGTAACTGTGGCCAGTGGCTCGGGCCCTAATAAGAATGGTGCCAGAGTGTCGCCTTAAGAACCCCTGCTTCAATGTCAAAGAATGCTGTTTCACCATCAGCTGTTATGACTGTAGCCTTGGTGTTGGTATAGAGCACTTGAATGGCTGCAACGATAGGATGTGGGCTTCCATAAAGAGGTAAGATATTAAACATCACGTCCCAATTGATGGGACAAATGCCTTCTGAAAGTCTACAAAACAGACAGTGAAATCCTTGTTAAGTCTCTTCATTTCTTCTATTATGCAATGCAGGGACAGTATTTGAGAGATTGTTGACCGCCCTCTACTGAAACCATTTTGGTTATTGCGCAGCAGGGTGTACACAGTTGAAGATCCACTGATGAAACCAACAGGACAACATCATCTCCAAACAACAGAGATGAGATCCTGTGGTCACCAAGCATGACACCCTCCATTCCCTGGCTATGCCTAGAAGTCCTGTCCATAAAAATTATGGACATGATCAGTGACAAAGGGCAGCTTTGGCGGAGTCCAACTCTCACTGGGAATAAGGATAAGGGATAAGGACCTGTACTTATATGGTGCTTTTCTAGTCTCAAGACCACTCAAAGAGCTTCACTAGTACTAACCCTCTATCCCAAGGGCCTATAGGAGACAGATATCTAGGGACAATTTAGAACAACCAATGAACCTAACATGCATGTCTTCGGATTGTGGGAGGAAACCGGAGCCGAAATGAGTCTGACCAAGTGTTGGCAATACGAACCAAACTCTCACAACAGTCATATAGAGACCGGATAGCTCGTAACAGCAAGCCCTATACCCCATACTCCTGAAGCACCCCCCACAAAAAACCACGAGGGACGCGGTCGGATGTCTTCTCCAAGTCCACAAAACACATGTAAACTGGTTGGGCAAACTCCCACAAACCCTCAAGGATTCTTGAGAGGGTAAAGAGTTGGTCTGATGTGCCACGGAAACCACGAAAACCACATTGTTCCTCCTGAATCTGAGGTTTGACCAACGGCCGGACTCTCCTCTCCAGTGCTTTGGCATAGACCTTCCCAGGGAGGCTGAGGAGTGTGATCCCTCTAAAGTTGGAGCACACCCTCTGGTCCCCTTTCTTGAAGAGAGGAACCACCACCCCGGTTTGCCATGCCAAAGGCACTGCACCCGACCTCCACGCAATGTTGCAGAGGCATGTCAACCATGACAGCCCTACAACATCCAGAGCCTTGAGGAGCTCAGGGCGAATCTTGTCCACCCCTGGGGCCTGGCCACCAAGGAGCTTTATAACCACCTTAGCAACCTCAGCCCCTGTGATGGGCGAGTCATCCCCCTTGTCCTTAAGCCCTGCTTCCTCTGTCTAAGGCGTGTCAGTGGGATTGAAGAGATCCTCGAAGTATTCCTTCCACCGCCCAATGATATCCCCAGTCGAAGTAAGCAGCACCCCATCTGCACCATACACAGTGTGGACAGGGAGCTGCTTCCCCCTCCTGAGCCACCAGACAGTTTACCAGAATCTCTTCGAGGCCGACTGAAAGTCTTGTTCCATGGCCTCACCAAACTCCTGCCACACCCGAGTTTTTGCTTCAGCAACCACCCGAGCTGCATGCTGCTTGTCCCACAAGCCAACCAAGCTTGATAGGACTCCTCCTTCAGCTTAATGGCCCCCGTCACCACTGGCGTCCACCACTTGGTTCGGGGGTTGATACCATGAGATGCACGGACAGCCTTGCGGTCATAGCTCTGGGCAGCCGCTTCAACAATGGAGGTGGAGAACATGGCCCATTCAGACTCCATGTCTCCAGACTCCCTCAGAATGTGGTCGAAGTTCTTTCAGAGGTGGTAGTTGAAGACCTCCCGGACAGAGGCCTCAGCCACACATTCTCACTATACGTTTGGGTCTACCAGGTCTGAACGGCATCCTCCCCTGCCATTGGATCCAACTCACCACCAGGTGGTGATCAGTTGATTCTCTTTACCTGAGTGTCCAAGACATACGGTCGCAGGCCTGATGACACAATAACAAAATCGATCATCAACCTGCGGCCTAGTGTGTCCTGGTGCTATGTGCACATATGGACACCCTTATGCTTGAATATGGTGTTTGTTATGGACAAACTGTGGTTAGCACAGAAGTCCAATCGGGCAGGCTATTCCTCCCAATCACCCCCTCCAGATTTCACTGTCGTTGCCCACGTATGCATTGAAGTCCCCCAGTAGGACAATGGAGTCTCCAAGCAGAGCACCCTCCAGCACCCCAGTCAGAGATTGATCAAAAAGGGTGGGTACTCTTAACCATCATTTGGTGCATAGGCACAAATGATGGTCAGGATCCATTTCCCAACCCGAAGGCGCAGGGAAACAACCCTTTAATCCACAGGGGAAAGCTCCAATATAGAGGCAGCAAGGTGGGGGGATACAAGAATACCGACTCCTGCTCATCGCCTCTCACCCGGGGCAACTCCAGAGTAAGCCAAGCTCCAGCTCCTCTCCAGGAGACTGGTTCCAGAACCAGAGCTGTGTGTTGAGGTGATTCCGACTATATCTAGCCGGTATCGCTCAACCTCATGCACCAGCTCAGGCTTCTTCCCCACCAGAAAGGTGGCATTCCGTGTGAGAAAAGCCAGTTTAGGAAGCCTAGGATCAGAGGTCTCTGCCTTCAATCACCACCTGATCCACTGTACCGTCAATCCCTTTGGCTCCAATCTATAAAATCACTCTTCACCTTAAAGAAATTGTTTCACCCAAAACTCTGGTCAAGAATTGTTTCCTTCACCTAAGAACCATAGTTTAAAAACATATTCCATGGTAAAAGGGACAATAAGGATCCCATTTCGTGCCAGGAACGGATTAGTCTGCAATCATAAATCCCGGAGTTTCTTCCCCAACCAGGCAGTTTTATGCTTCAATAACTGTTTGAAACCTTCCAAATACCTTGGAACACATTCCACAGGTCTCTAGGGATTATCCACAGCTCAACATTACCCCCTGGTGGACAACTCCGGAATATCTTTGCTGTTGCCTCTGCAAGTTGAATGGGGTTAATGAATGAAAAGACTTCCTTTTAACAAAAACTCTCAATTCTCAGAATATTTTCTTTTTCAGGACACCCTGGAAAATCAAGCGGGACTCTAACATACCATTCTGCTTTGCAGTGTTTCATTAATAATTGGTTTAAATGTATTGCATGTTTGAAAATGCTTAACCCTTAGAGTGTGAGATTTTGTGTGCCCTTAGTGGCAGAGCATGGTGCTGTGCCTGTCAACTGATTTTACTTTCCTCAACAATGTTCACCTTTACTGATGATTTGTACTGATCATGGCAATTCACAAGGTGGCAGGCGCGCGTTGGAGGACTCATGGATGACACGTAATACACCAATGAGTAAGAAGTCCTCCTTCTTCTTCCTTGTTTTTGAGATTACATCACAAAATGGAGGCACCGATCACTGTGGACATTCGCAATCGCCCACGGTCGAGGAAATTCAGAGGATTTGGTCCCAAATTTGCCAACTATGATTCTAAAAAGAGATTATTTAGCTTATGAAGGTAGATGTTTACATGTTCTTATAACACAGGGAGTACGACGCTCGTTGAATTCACCTGCCGGTACCCAGAGCGCCATGTGAATGGAGGACAATTACCGGTTGTATGTTGTCAATATAAGATAAATTGCAGTGGAATAAAAGCAAAATTACGGTGGAATAATCAATAACAGTTTCTGGATGTAGGACAGAAAGCTAAAATGACCGGGAGAGGACAAAATAACCACTAGAATGCCGCTAAAGGATGCCGCTTTGCCAGAGGTAAGTGATAAATGTCTTTGTTTGTTTGTTTGTATGCAAATTAGATGTGTAAATTCACTCCTATCTGAAACTTATTCTAATGCATGTTAATTATAGGACAAGTTTATGAAACTGCATGTTCAATATAGCAAGAATGAAAATTAGTCATGAATCACTAATGTTAGTTTAGCTTACACACATAAAGTGAATTTTTCATTTTTCTTCTTCTTCTTCATTTAGATGCGTTTGGCAGTTGGCAACCAGCTTACAGGTGCATTCCCGTCACTGACTTGATTATCATCACTCTATATCTTTGTATAAGGAGTTCTTATAAGGAGTTCTGAACAACTTCTTATGTGTGAAAAAATTATCCATCCTTGGACTGTGTCCTGGACTGGTCCTACTGCCACCGACCTAGATGTGTTTCATCCTATTGGAAAAGCTTACTCAAGTCATCTGGCTGGCTCAGCCAATCACCAGCAAGTCTCTGTTAGGCAAAGCCCCCTTTCATTCTACTGGTCGGTTACAGACAAAGGACTGCTTGCTTATTGGACCAGAGTTCATTTGATTGTCCCACGATGGGACACAATTGGTTCCCTTTCATGTCAGTCAAGTTTTTCTCCTAAAAAAAATACTTGGTTTAAGTGAGGAATGCCCTAGTTCGGGCAGTAGTTCTTTCTGAAAGTTTGTCTAAGTTGTCTGTATCCTGCCTTGAATTTGCTTTCCTTTAAACATCTGAGAAAAATACTTTTTCTTCTGTTTTGAGCTCAAACTTCTCTCATATGGAGTGAAACTCCGTGCTCTCAGACATTTTTCTATTTTATTCTGTAAAACTTTTTCTGTTGATTTTCCTTAACTCACTGTGTTTTAAAATGGACTTGTGGCGCATATGTTGGTTACATATTCCCCACAAATGTGTTGCTGTATGTTTATTGTGTGCTTCACGTCTCATGGAACAAAGAGGACTGAGACTCTGGGATTCAGCAGAGGAGTGTGAGATTCGGCCTTTGTGTCCGGGAGACGACCAGGGAAGATTTCCGGGCCACAGAGACTAGAGGACAATGGCGTGAGATCAAAGGGGTTACTTGGTGGTTGAGATTAAGTACCATGTGACTGTATGTTTGATCAAACACCATGTGACTGCTGTTTCGTGCCCGGGGTATAAAACCCCTGATGTGAGATGAAAACTTCCTCTTGATTTGCTTTGAGATTTGTTGGAGATGTGCTCTGTGAATAAAGCTGAATCTGAGGAACAAACTCAGCCTCATCCTTGAACACATTCTCCACACTGGTGACCTTACAACTCAGAATGAGCAGAAATAATTCTCCCGAGCGGGGCTCGGCAGAAGCCAGCCTGATGGCTGCCTCCACACTCCGGCTGCCTGACTTCTGACAGCATAGTCCGCGCTCCTGGTTTAGCGCGGTCGAGGCGCAGTTCAACCTCCGGAGAATCTCGAAGGACGACATGAGATTCTACCATGTTGTGGCGAAGCTGGACAGCCACACAGTTCAGAGGGTGGAAGACCTGGTCAACCACCCACCGGACAGCGACAAATATGGCGCCTTGAAAGCTGTGCTTATCAGTCATTTCACCCCCTCCGTGCAACAGTGAGCAGAGGGGCTCCTGGCGTTGACGGAGTCAGAGAACGACAGACCCGTAGACCTGATGGTGAAAATGCTGAGGCTGAAAGACTCCGAGGACTGCGAATTTATCTTCGCCCACCTTTTCCTCCAAACCCTGCCGCCAGCGGTGAGAGTTACCCTGGCAGATTCACCCCGGTTGGCCAAGCGAGACTACCATGGGCTGAGCAAGGAGGCGCAGCGACTCGTCGACGCCCACAAGCGGAGCGCAGTTTCGGCTGTAGCAGCGGAGACGGCATGGGGCCAGTGGTTGCAGCACCAGACGCCCCGACGACGGCAGCAGTCAGCACCAAGCGACACGGAGCGGGCGACATCCTTTGCTTCTATCATCGCCATTTTGCAGAGAGGGCACACAAGTGCCTCCCGCTGTGCCACTTCAAGCGTTCGGGAAACGCCAAGATCGAGGGTCGGTAGCGGCTGCGGCCCTCGGGGAAGAGAACAAGCTGCTTTACCTGACGGATGCACGTTCGGGGAAACGATTCCTCATGGACACAGGCTCCCAGATGAGCTTCATCATGCCTTCCTACGCAGACTGGCTGATGCCGTCCAAGGTTCCCTGGGTGTCAGTGTCAGCAGCGAACGGCTCAGCTATTAAGACCTCCGATGAGAGGACTCTGCTTCTTTCTTTGCAGGGTCGTTCATTTGAGTGGACTTTTGTGGTAGCTGCAGTCAGTTTCAACATGTTAGGGGCTGATTTCTTGTGCTCACATGGTTTATTGGTTGATCTTGCTAATAGACGTCTGGTTAATGCACTGTCTTTTCACTCTATTCCCTGCACAGCATGAGTGGCACCGCCAACTGCACAAGCCAACGTCACGACTGCGGGTGGTAAGTTTCACGTACTTCTCACTCAGTTCCCAGCACTAACAGTCTCAACGTTTTCGGTGACAGTGGCCAAACATGGGGTGGAGCATTATATCACTACCACCGGGCCGCCTGTTTTTGCAAAAGCTCGGTGCCTGGACTCAGCTAAACTGACCATAGCGCGCGAGGAGTTTGCCAACCTGGAAAAATTGGGTATCATCAGACGTTCGAAAAGCCCCTGGGCTTCACCATTGCACATGGTCCCAAAGACTGATGGCTTGTGGCGACCTTGCGGTGATTTCCGCAGGTTGAATAACGCCACTGCACACGACCGCTACCCGATCCCACACATTCAAGATTTTTCGGTTCATTTGGCGGGGGCGCACATCTTTTCTAAAATAGATTTAGTGCGCGGCTACCATCTGGTTGCAGTGCGTGCCCAGGACATACCCAAAACAGCGGTAATAACTCCTTTTGGCCTTTTTGAGTTTTTGCGCATGCCTTTTGGACTCAAGGGGGCCGCTCAGACGTTCCAACGCATGATGGACACGGTGCTACGCGACCTCCCTTTCGTGTTCGTCTACTTGGATGACATTTTAGTAGCCAGCACGTCCGAAGACGAACACGAAAACCACCTCACGGCAGTGTTCCGGAGGCTGGCAGAACACGGGTTAATAATTAACCGCGTCCGATTTAGCGGTAGGGGCGGTTGTTGAACAGTTGGTAGCGGGGACCTGGCAACCGCTCGAGTTTTTCAGCAAAACCTTGCGCGATAGCGAGCGAAAATACAGCGCATTCGACAGGGAGTTGTTGGCCCTACACTTGGCCATCCGCCATTTCCAGTTCTGGCTGGAAGGGCGCCGTTTCACCGCGTTCGTGGACCACAAACCGCTGACTTTTGCGATGGCCAAGATTTCTGAACCTTGGTCGGGCCGGCAGCAAAGACAGCTGGCCGCGATATCAGAGTTCACCACCAATATCCAGCATGTCGCAGGTAAACATAATGTAGTGGCAGACTGCCTCTCGCGTGCTGTGCCGGCGCCAGACCACGCGAGGGCAGACTCTGCAGCCATGGCCGCGGGCCAGGGTAGCGATGCGGGAGAGTGCACGGCCCCGGTCCGCGTGGGGTTAGATTATGCAGCCATGGCCGCGGAGCAGGTTAGCGATGCAGACGTGCGCGCGCTCCAGTCTGGACCAACAGGGTTAAGGCTGGAGGACAGGGTGCTGCAAATGGGTATGCCTCCCCTAATCTGCGATGTCTCCACGGGACGGCCGCGCCCCGTGGTACCAGCTGCGTGGCACCGCCGCATTTTTGACTTGATCCATTCTCTGGCGCACCCGAGGGTGCGCGCATCGGTCAAAATGGTGGGGGAGAAATTTGTATAGCCGGGGTTGCGCAGACAGGTCAAGAAATGGGCGACAGCCTGCGTTGGGTGTCAGCGAGCCAAAATACACAAGCACACTAGAGCTCCTTTGGAGCCTTTTCACATTCCTGCTAAGCGTTTTGATCATGTGCATGTCGACTTGGTAGGCCCCCTTCCGTTGTCACAGGGGTACACACATCTTTTGACGATGGTGGATCGCACCACGCGTTGGCCGGAAGCGGTTCCTCTGGCGTCAACCACAGCGGAGGAAGTGTCGCGCGCGTTTTTAACAGCTTGGGTAGCGCGTTTTGGAGTTCCGTCGGACATAACGTCAGACAGGGGTCCTCAATTTGTTTCCGAACTCTGGTCGTCGATGGCCCACAGCCTAGGGGTAAAGATCCACCGCACCACCGCGTACAACCCCCAGGCTAACGGTTTATGCGAGCGTTTTCACAGGTCATTGAAAGCGGCCCTCAGAGCGTCGCTTATGGATACAAATTGGGTTGACAAGTTACCATGGGTCTTATTGGGGTTGCGTTCTGCACCTAAGGAGGATTTGCAAGCCTCTCCAGCGGAATTAGTTTTTGCACAGCCTCTCCGTTTGCCAGGGGAATTTCTCTCCGATAATCCTGCCCCAAATTGCCCCCCCTGCTCAGCTGTTGCAGAGCGGCACAGGATCAAACACGCTTCCTGGCCCGGTTCATCACAGTTTCCCACGCGTTTTTGTGCCGAAGGCTTTAAAAAATGCGGAGTTTGTTTTTGTGAGACATGATGCTTGTCGCCCCAGCCTGCGCCCGCCTTACGATGGGCTGTACAAGGTGCTGGAAACAGGAGAGAAGCATTTTTTGCTAGATTTGGGAGGCAGAAAAGAATCGATTTGTATTAACAGACTCAAACCTGCTTTTGTTTTGGTGGATGAGGAGGTGCAGTTGGCGAGAGCCCCTCGTCGCGGTAGACCCCCTAGAGGGCATTCTACAGGACTCCCACAGAGATTGACTAACAGTTCTAATCCACAGGTGCAGACAGCAGCAAAGCCGGCTTTCAGCAGATACGGCAGGAGACTGAGAGTTAAGCTAACTAACTAACTAACTAACCTGCACTTATATAGCGCTTTTCTAGTCACAAAGACCACTCAAAGCGCTTTCATTAATACTAACCCTCTATTCTAAGGGCCTATAGGAAACAGATATCTAGGGACAATTTAGAACAGCCAATTAACCTAACATGCATGTTTTTGGCATGTGGGAGGAAACCGGAGAAATCCCGGAGTAAACCCACGCAACACGGGGAGAACATGCAAACTCCACACAGATCACTGTTGGTCGGGGGCTGGGATCGAACCCACGATCCCACGATCCCCACAATCCCCCGGCCAAGGGTAAACTGTGCTGCCGCAGTGCTAACCACTGCGCCACCGTGCAGCCAAAGCAACTGGTGGATTGATGTGTAGTAATGTTATGATGTCATGTGTCTCTGGTTATGTTTGTCCCATTTAGACGTTTGGGGGGGGGGGGTCTTGTGGCGCATATGTTGGTTACATATTCCCCACAAATGTGTTGCTGTATGTTTATTGTGTGCTTCACGTCTCATGGAACAAAGAGGACTGAGACTCTGGGATTCAGCAGAGGAGTGTGAGATTCGGCCTTTGTGTCCGGGAGACGACCGGGGAAGATTTCCGGGCCACAGAGACTAGAGGACAATGGCGTGAGATCAAAGGGGTTACTTGGTGGTTGAGATTAAGTACCATGTGACTGTATGTTTGATCAAACACCATGTGACTGCTGTTTCATGCCCGGGGTATAAAACCCCTGATGTGAGATGAAAACTTCCTCTTGATTTGCTTTGAGATTTGTTGGAGATGTGCTCTGTGAATAAAGCTGAATCTGAGGAACAAACTCAGCCTCATCCTTGAACACATTCTCCACAGACTGATCGTTTTTTTCTCACACTGGAAGCTGTTTTCGCCAATCCCTATGATATCTGAAAAACTAGGATTTCATGGGTGGAACTGTTTTACATCCATTTTTCTTTCAGCCTGTGGTTCTTGTCGGCCAGTGGACATCCCACAGTTGCGGGCCAGGGAAGGACCTGTTGCCTAGGAGAAGACTTCACCTGCCCAGGTGCCAACCGCTCACTCTACTGCCGGTTTCACTGTCGGCCTGCTGCTGAGTCTGTAAGAACTGCTGCAATGATTGGAAAGGACTCCAGGCAGTCTTTCCCCCTTTTGCCATCTGCTGGCATTCAAGATCATTGCTGAAATCTGAAGACACAGCTATTCGTAAGCCAGACTCCAACTTCCCATTTGCTGGGCTAAATGTGTTGTCTAATTCTAATTGAATATAACCAGTTTTTCATGTTAAAAGTTAGTCCATAAGCTATGATAGGAGCTATAAAGCTGAAAGAAAATAATATTTTCCTTTTCAATAACTTCCATTTTACTTTTTAGAGTAACCCAGAATTTCTTTTTCATATAATCAGCTTTTATAATTTTCTTCATAAAATTTGCGTCTAATTTTCTTCATATTTTGGTTATAGTTATTTCAGTCTCCATTTTCATCACAGTTACAAATTCACATTAAGATTTTCTTGGTTCCACAAATGTGATTACACTCTTTTGCTCAATAATCAGTTACAAGTTGAATGTGTTGCTTGATACTTGATCATTTCACCTTACCATCAAGTCCATTGAATGTAATGTTATTTAATCTGAGTCTGATCATTAAAACTGTAAATGGTATACGGAAGTTTCTGTTAATTTATTTTTCCTGTGTCTGTTTCTGAAGTCACCCAGGATAATTCATGAATATTTGAGTGATCGATTGAAGGTCTAAAGATTAGTTATTAATAAATTGTCCAAGTTTTGTAGTGGTGCCCCAAAAACGAGTTTTTCTGGTGTGTGCGTGGACACGAAGCAAACCTTCAGTTCCACACACACCTCTGGGTTTAAATTAAATAATCTTTGTACCTTAAAATCAATTTTCCCTACATCCACATAGCACCGGACCCGCATGACCCCTCCTGCAGGTGGTGAGCCCACTGGAGGGTGGACCCATTAACTTCTTCGGGCTGAGCCCGGCTGGATCACATGGGCAGAAACCCTCATATCTTTTGACCATCATGTTGGCTGACAACTTAATGTTAACTCCTACACATTCTAGACTCATCTTTTGACTGCGTGACCCAGAAAACAGACACAGAAAAAAAAAATAATCAAGTAGAAACTTCTATACACCGTTAACAGTTTTAATGATCAAACTCAGATTAAATGACATCACATTCAATTGATTTGTAAGCAGGTGAAATGATCAACAAGTATCAAATATCAAATTAATTGGTAACGGATTAGGCTCCAGCCCCTCCGCGACCCAAAAAGGATTAAGCGGAAGAAGATGGATGGATGGATTCCTGAGCATAAAGTCTATAGTTAAACCTTTGTGGAAACAAGAGAAACCAGATTTTGGATTTGTAACTGTAACACAACAGGAGACTGTGAAGTAACTGTAATAAAAATATGCATAAAATTGGATGCAGTTTTATGGAGAAAATGATAAAACTGATTATATGAAAAAGGAAATTCTGAGTTACTCTACAAAAAAACGGATGTTAATGAAAAGAATGTTATTTTTCCTTCAGTTTTATAGCTCCTTTCGTAGCTTACGGACTAACTTTTAACATAAAAAATTGGTCATATGTAATTAAAATTAGACATTGTGGTGACCCAGCACACTGAGGACGGACATTATCTCACACTCATCAGGGCTGGAGGAAGGGGAGGACAATTGATATACGGACAGAGAGCACCGGGGGGGCAATCAAACTGGACTGTTATGTATGCGTCCCCCGAGGACGGAGAGGACATCTAGGTGCCAGCTGATGTCATGCTTATGAGGCGTATTAAATGACAATCACTATGCTAATGTGCCATGCATTCTCTCTGTCTGTATAACGTATAAAAGAGCTTGTTACACATGCCTCAGCAGCGCAGTAGCTCACCAAGCTACAAAGCGTGTTTCATTATGTTGGAGGAAATAAAACCTTGCACCCTTCCAGCTTGTTGCATCTTGCCTGTTCTATTACCTCCACATTGGTGACCCTGGACGTGGCATGGTGCGCCTTCTCACCTGTTCCATTACCTCCACATTGGTGACCCTGGACATGCATGGTGCATCTCTCGACTATGCCATTTTCTCCACACTGGTGACCTGATGAGAGAGAATGACCGTCTACTCCCTCTCACCGTGCTGTGGATTCCAGAGGACCAGGGAACTCCTGCATCCTCTTCATCCACACCGGAGCACGCTCTCCGGAGCGGGCAGCACTGGGACCGACACGCACCATGAACGGCAATACGAGTGAACCAAAGGAAACAGCCTGAATGGGGAAGATCATCGGCGCTGTCTGCGTTGATTTCCATCAAGCTCCCCAACCCTGACTCACCTCCCTACAGAGGACTTTCAGCGCACAGAAGCCCCGTGCGCACACCACAGGATTATGAGGACAGCGCAACTTCCAGCTACGTGGCCGCAGTGCGCGCCACGCACCAGGGACAAATCGGCTCCACAGACTCACACACCAGCCTCCGCAGCTGCACATGCCCCGGGAACACGGCCGATCGCCATCCTGGGAACCTTTAGGGCTGCTGCCACTCCTAAAGCAGACGTGCAGCCTTGCACGCAGGACATGTGTTTGTCTCTCAGCCGCTGTGCACAACAGGAATTTAGCCGATTGCTTTCCCTGATGCCTTTAGGGCTGCTTCCGCACCTAAAGCAAAACTGCCAAGTCCTTCACACAGCTTCAGTTTTTTCACAGCCGCTATGCATCCTCGGGGAATTTGGCCATTCGCCTTCCCCACATCCTCGCAGGACTGAGCCGCACGAGTAGACAGAGACTTCCATCCATCCATCCTTCCATCCATCTTCTTCCGCTTAATCCTTTTTGGGTCACGGGGGTTGGAGCCTGTCCCAGCATCTTTGGGCAAGCGGCAGGGTCAGAGACTTAATTTTTTTTTTTTTTTTGCACAGCTGCTACGGATCACCATCAGGTTTACCAGGAAAGTCCCTCACCATGGCGGATCCATACGCAATTTTTGTGCAGCCCAGACACTTTTGACGTCCCGGGCCGGCATTCACGTATTCCCATCCACCTCCCTCTCCTCCTCCACATTGTTCTTCCTGCACCTCACTCCCTAAAGCCGGCCGATTGCCGGTTTGTTCCATTACGCACGACACGCACCGGCCCCATGCGCCCATGATCCATGGCCGCTGCAGCCTCCACGGGCAATGACTGGAGCCCAAACGACCCGGGGGGTCACAGCCCATTCTGAGTGTTCTGGGGGGAGCCGTGTGGTGACCCAGCATGCTGCAGACGGACATTATCTCACACTCATCAGGGCTGGAGGAAGGGGAGGACAATTGACATACGGACAGAGAGCCCTGGGGGGCAATCAGACTGAACTGTTATGTATGCATCCCCGAGGACGGAGAGGATATCCAGGCATCAGCTGATGTCATGCTAATGATGCGTATTAAATGACAATCACTATGCTAATGTGCCATGCATTCTCTCTGTCTGTATAATGTATAAAACAGCTTGTTACACATGCCTCAGCAGCGCAGTAGCTCACCGAGCGACAAAGCGTTTTTCACTATGTTGGAGGAAATAAAACCTTGCACCCTTCCAGCTCGTTGCATCTCACCTGTTCTGTTACCTCCACAACATCACATTTAGCCCAGCACATACAGTATAAAGCTGGAATCTAGCTTACGACTAGCTGTGTCTTCAAAAAGTTCGGCGATGATCCTTAGCGAATGCCAGCAGATGACAAAAGGGGGAAGACTGCCCTCAGTCTTTCCCAGTCGATGCAGCGGTCCGCTTAGACTCAGCAGCAGCGAGATCAGTGTTACTGGCAGCAGAGCGGGTTGATGGCCCCCTGGGCAGGTGACATCTTCTCCTACGCAACAGGTCCTTCCCTGGCCGGCAACTTTGAGATGTCCACCGGCTGACAAGAACCACAGAACTGAAGAAAAAAAATGGATGTAAAAAGGTTAACCCTTTGAGTGTGTATGGTGCCAAACTGCGACATACCCCCTAGTGGTCAAGAGTGGTAAATATTTTTTGTCAAAAAATAGTTCAGATTTCCAAGGTTATAACTTGAAAGTGGTAAGAGGTAATGGTTTACTGTCAATTAGAAATCAGAATCAGAATCAGGTTTATTGCCATTGTTCATGTGATACACAAACTAGGAATTTGTCTCGGTGCCATGCTGCAACATTAAAAACATAATGAGAAAAAGGGATAAACTAAAAAACTAAAGGACTAGAAACGTGCAATAAGTGTAGAAAAATAAGTAGTAATAAGTAATAATAATAATAATACTAGTAATAATGAGTAGTACTAGTCAAGGCAGTTTAAAAAATTAGCATGTAGCAGATAATGTGAAGTACCACATAGTGCAGTCAATAATGCAACAGAAAAACAGTGATGAATGACATGAGTCTGGTTGAGCTGCTGTACATAGTGCACGAGAGTCAAAAGTCACTTAGTGTTCAGCAGTCTGATGGCAGAGGGGAAAAAGCTGTTCATGTGCCGAGAGGTTTTAGTCCGAATGGACCGAAGCCTTCTACCTGAGGGGAGGGGGGCAAACAGCACGTGACCAGGATGTGAAGGATCGGCTATGATCCGGCCAGCACGCCTCCGGGTCCTGGAGATGTACAGGTCCCGGAGAGATGGGAGCTTGCAGCCTATCACCTTCTCAGCAGTGCGCACGACGCGCTGCAGCCTTAGTCTGTCCCTGGCAGTGGCTCCTGCGTACCACACAGTTATGGAGGAGGTGAGGATGGACTCGATGATGGCCGTGTAGAACTGCACTAACATCTTGGTGGGTAGCTTGAGCTTCCTCAGCTGCCGCAGAAAGAACATCCTCTGCTGGGCCTTTTTGATGAGGGAGCTGATGGTTGGCTCCCATTTGAGGTCTCGGGTGATGGTGGTGCCCAAGAAGCGGAAGGAATCTGCAAAGGTGATGGGAGAGCCTGTGATGGTGAGGGGGGGCAGGGGGGATGTGACTTTCCTGAAGTCCACAATCATCTCCGCTGTCTTCAGAGCATTCAGCTGCAGGTTGTTGTGGCTGCACCAGGACACCAGCTGGGCCACCTCTTCCCTGTAGGCGGACTCGTCACCGTTGGAGATGAGCCCGATGAGGGTGGTGTCGTCCGCAAACTTAATCAGCTTAACAGACTGGTGGGAGGAGGTGCAGGAGTTGGTATAAAGGGAGAAGAGTAGGGGGGAAATATGAAAAAATGTAAAATATGTAAAATATGATCCAAAGTTTCAGACAGAAATAAATTTATGCATCTAATTCGCATAATGTTGCATCACCTCTTTAAATTCTATAATTCAGTCAAAACTGGACTTTGGATGTATTTACCCAAAAAATGGTTAAGTCTTTTGACACCATTTTTTGTACAGAGGTACCTCACCATCATATCTTCAAAGTATATGAACAAAAATCAGTACATTTAAAAAACCTAGAAATTTCTCACTTACTTTTGACAAAGTAAGAGTGAGAAGGCAGGCACAGTGCCGCGCTCTGCCACTAGGGGCACGCAAATTCTCACACTCAAAGGGTTAAACCCACAAAATCCGAGTTCTTCCGACGTCATGGTACGTGGGTGAGGCAGTCTTGAGGAAAAAGTTCAAAATCACTATCAGTCCACTTTAATGGTGAGTTAAGGAAAATCATAAGAAAAAGTACAACAGAATAAAACGGTGTCTGAGGAGAGGGAAAAACATTGGAGTTTTACTCCATGTAAGAGGGTTTGAGTTTGATGACAGGATGATCTCTCCTCAGATACCAGTGAAAAAAATGCACACAGAAGAGACAGAAAGACTTCAGAAAGACAACTGAACAAGAACTGAGAAGAACTGAACAAGAACTTAAAAAGAACTGACAAAGAACTGCTGGACAACTGAAAAGCTAGGGCATTTTCCTGTTTTAAATGAGAGCAATTCCTTGGACATAACAACTGACTGGCAGCAGGAAGAACCAATTATTGTCTATCGCGGGAGATTTGAATGGACTCTGGTCCAATAAGGAAGCAATCCTTTGTCTCTAACCGACCAATAGAATGAAAGGGGGCATCATCCAACAAAGACGGCCTGGTGATTGGCTGATACCAGTCATATGACTTACCTAAGATTTTAAGAAGAAAAACACATATTAACTTTGAAATTCATATTATAGACTTATACATAATCTAAGCTAACTTCAGTGATTCCTGATTAACTTTCATGACTACTTCCAGTGAGCATGCACTTTATAAATTCATTTAAACTGAGTTATCCTCTAAGGAACATGTTAATGTTCACAACAGTTTTGAGATTGATGAGATGAGATTCAACTTTATTGTCATTACACATGTATGAATACAAGGTAACGAAACATGACTTGGCATTTGGGCACGCTCTGCAGAGCGCATCCAAGGCCGGGGCAGCCGCTAGGCGCCACTCATAAAGAAGAAAGGAAAAAAAAGAAAAAGAGAATGGGTATGACACAGTAGGCGAGAGAAAAAAACATGTTTTATCAGAATGACGCTCGGCAAGTGAGCGAAATTTTGATTTGCAGGCAAAAAAACCCCTCAATGCACATTTAGCAGACATTTAGCAGGAGATCACACACAAAAGTTGAGAGGCAGTGTATTGTATGCATGTAATGTTGTATGCATTGTGTAGTGTAAATGTAACAGTTGTTAGTGAGCAGCAGAGGGCGCCTCCTGGCAGTGGATAGATGTTATAATCATGTGACTTATAAACAAGTCCAGAGTCCAGAGTCTATCTCTCTTGCTCTCTCTCTTGCTTGCAGAAGGCACATGGGCATTGTCCTTGAGGGTCCAATCCGCTGATACGACAACAACTGATTGTCGATTGTTTGGGTAGAAGAGCCGGCCCTTCCGCTTATCTCAATCAGGAGGAATGTAAACACGGGGCAAACAAGGTCAAATCAAATCAAAACAGCACAGTGCACTCAGAGAATAAAATTTGTCCTCACCCGTGTAATTCTGTGCTTCCATTATATGTGCAGGCTTAAACTGTTTTTCCATGGAGAGCACAGGGCTCCAGATTTATTCCTCCACTGAATCACTGTCATTCAGTTCACCGTTTGCCGCTACTCGTGCCCTCCCCAACTGGTCGAATTTGATGAAGGAGCTTGCCGGGTCCGCTTTGATCAGCTCTCTCACCTTCCTTCAATTTCTGATGCATCAGGGAACTCCACAGCCAAAAATAGAAGTCCTGAGATCATAACCAATAATGTTTCCACAGACGCATGAATTCCAATGTCCATGGGTCTCCTCGTAGGTTCCAATTCTTGGGCTCCCCCTTGGCCCAATTCTTGTTGAAAAATAGTGACAATAGCACATTTAAGCCGCTTCCAAATCCATAATTTCCGTTTAGATTAAGATTCAGCAGAAGAAGAGCGACTAAACACAGATAAAAACGCAACATTGCAAAAGCTGGGAATAGATCAGGAAGGCAGGAGAGGAGGGAAGAAAAATGCGACTGCTCTCTCTCAAGGCAAGAAGGAAATTTTCACATTAAAGAGGTATCCAGTGATGCAGTTAAAGAGATTATTGGGACAATGAATAACTCTGGCAATGGATGTTGATAACTTAAATGCTGCCTTAATTAAGAAACACCAGAATAGTCTGTTGGAGCCTATTACTCACTTAGTTAACTTGTCAATAAGAACAAATACCTTTCCAGAGAATTGGAAGACAGCAGTAATCACCCCGGTCTATAAGTCGGGAGACAAGGACCTAGCAAGCAACTACAGGCCGATTGCCAAATTGCCCGTAGTTTCAAAAATTCTGGAGACGATTGTTGCTGCTCAATTGATAGAACATTTAGAGTCCAACCAATTACTTTATCCACAGCAATTTGGGTTTAGACCTAAGTATTCCACAGAAATAGCTAACTGTTATTTTATCGAGAAGGTCAAGGCTTTATTGGTTAAGGGGCATGTTGTGGGGACCGTGTTTCTGGATCTAAAAAAGGCCTTTGACACAGTAAACCACACTGTCCTACTGTCGAAGTTAAAAGACCTCAAGATTTCAACTGAGGCAATACAGTGGTTTAGGTCATACCTGGAGGGGAGAGAACAATGTGTCAAGGTCAATGGGGAGAAATCTGGGTTGCTCACCAATAACATGGGAGTACCACAAGGATCTATACTAGGGCCATTGTTGTTCACAATATACATCAACGACTTGCCCGATAGCTGCCCAGGTGCCAGCTGCCATATATATGCTGATGACACCATAATCTATCTGTCTGCCAAAACGGCTAACATGGCAGCTGAGCACCTGACCCAGGTTTTACAGAACATCTCTAAATGGCTTGTGTTGTCGCATTTAACCTTGAATGTTAAAAAAAAAACTGTTGCTATGTGTATCTCTATTAGAAACAGGCCCATGAATGATGTTTTTGATGTTAAAATTGGAAATGAGGTGCTTACTGAAGTGAATGAGGTCAAGTATTTAGGGATCATTCTAGACAGGAACCTGCAATTCGACAAGCAGGTGCATTATATTTGTAAGAAGGTCAAATCCAATTTAAATTGCTTCCGTCTCATTAGAAGGGATTTGTCATTCAGAACTGCTCATACATATATGCACGCGATGATTCTTTCACATCTGTCATACTGTATCACATCTTGGTCACAAACATCTTAAATTACACTAAAACCCATAACTACAATATATAAACAGGATATAAAAATCTTGGACTGCAAACCAATGCGGTGGTATCACTGTGATATTTTAGCAAAGCACAGTCTTTTTACTTTTGAAAATTTTATTATCTTCTGTAATATCAGACTGGTTTTTAAATGTCTATACAATCTTGTTTCACCTCCTTTTTCTGGTTTGGTGGCTAGACGCTCGAGCTCTAGCAGAGCAAGCACACGAGCTTCCATCAACGGCGACTGCATTGTCACCATGTCTAGAACTTCATTTGGTCAGTCTGCTTTCTCCATAAAAGGGGCAAACTTATGGAACTCTCTGCCAACTCACTTAAAATTGGAGACAAATGCCAACCTCTTCAACAGAGGCATTAAAGATTGGCTAAAATCCCACCAGCAATGTGTACATATCTAGTCTGAATTATTATGTTTGTTGTGATCATGGATCTCTTGCTCTATTTATAATTTGTAATGTATTTGTAATTTTAATTAGCTTATAAATTTTGTATGCATAGGCTAACTTATGACCTATATAAGCCACCTATGGACTGGTGTTGAGAATTAGCACTTGTGCAGCGGCATGAAATAAAGCGGTGTTGGTGAAGGTTTTAAGTAGAGTTTATTATCATACCGCCGTCACAAGCTCCGCTCCCGGCGCCGTGCATGCGCGCCGGGAGCGAGCCCACGGCTCTCAGAGAAGGAGGACACAAGAGTCTGTGTCCAGCAGCAGTAGATGCAGAAGTGAGATTGAGAGAGCGAGTTACAGAACCTGTGCAGTATTTATACCAAACTCAAACAATACATCAAAGCAGATTCACAGCAGTTGGTCTGATCAAAGGGACTGCAGAACAGGCATGAGACATTTGCATTTGTAAGACCTACATAACAATAGGCAGATGTAGCCTCTGCTCCGGCTTGCAGGACAAAGAGGTTACAAGGCACATCTACATATTGTTCTCAGCCTCTAGGTCACAGTAAGGACAGGACGCATGAACACTATAAATGAATGGCACATTACATCACAATACATGGATGGCACATTGCATCACGATACATGAATGGCACATTACATCACAATACATGCATGGCACATTACATCACAATACATGAATGGCACATTACATCTCAGTAGTGCAACGGGAAAAACCAAGAGAAGAGAGCTGACTGTCCTGTGTGTTGTGGGGGGGTTGAATCAACCCGCCACACTTGTGCTATATTCACCTATGCAAAACATCTGGTCTCTCCTTGTGATTGTACTAATGTAATTCGTTATGTCCATATTAAATAAAGAGTAAAAAAAAAAAAAAAAAGTCAGTCTCCCTTGCTCTGGAGCTCCATACAAGATTTGACTTTGTGGGGTTAGGATGATTCTGAGAAAGGTGAGGGATCAGCCCAGAATAACACAGGAGGAGCTTGTTAATGATATCAAGGGAGCTGGGACCACAGTCACCAAGAAAACCGTTGGTAACTGTCATGGTTCTAGCGCCGATTTCGTCCGCGCTCGGGCCATGCAGTATTTTCCTCCCATCTGGTGTGTGTGTGTTCCCTGTGGCTCTCCGAGCTTTTATTGTGACAGTGCTCGGAGGGGCTTCCGGCTGTCAGAGCTGAGCCATTTGACAGCTGAACTGCATTACTGAGTGCCTCATCAGCTGTTCCATCCTGAGCCCTATTTAAGGGAGCAGCTGAGGGCTAAACCTCGCTGCAGTCTCGTCGGACTTTCCTCGTCTGACATCGTCGAGCATTTCTCGTCGAGCTTCCCCTGGTCAGACGTGAACAATCCTTCATCTTTGTCCATTATTGTAAGTGTTTTCATTGGGAGTCTGTTCCTCCTTTGCCCTAGTCTGAGTTGTAGTTATAGTGTGTTTTAGCCCCCTGTGGCTCATTATTTTGCCGTTATCCTCTTTTAATAAACTGTGCAAACTCATCGGCTGGCCTATGGCGTCTTATTGATGGCTCGTGAGGGCCATCCATGACAGTAGACTGCAGCCAGACTGAGACGCTGGTCGCCGTGAGTTTTGCCTAAATTGGACTTTTGTTTTTCCCTGTCTGGGTACCTGTGTGCAGGGAGGTCATGTCGTCACTCAGGGGCCACGCTCAGAGCCTGGGCTACAAGCTGGTGGAGGGCCTGGACTACATTGACAACTACTGCTTCGCCTCGCCCTTTGCCGGTAACCGTCATCCCCTCCTCCTCAACATCTTCCCCGGCTGCTGTGAGTGCCATGAGTCCTGCTCCGGCGAAGCCCATTATTGGACCATTGCGAGTGGCTCCTCCTCGTCCTCCCAGGGGGCCCTCCATCACCATCCAGCGGGGAAAGGGAGGAACAAAGTCCACTGTAGCGGGTTCTATCGGGCGTCTACGGATCAGGCAAGTGACTTTTCATTCTGTTCCCTCATTGAGTGAATTGCCTTGCTTGATTCCTGGGGGTGGAGTTTGGGGTTCACAGCCCCCCGAGCTTCCTCCACCTGCTGCAGAAATTAATTGCGAACCTGCCACCTTTGTGTCTCCTTCCCCTGAGTGTTCCACGGCACCAGGCCTACGCTGCCGGACGAGGAGGGAGCCTGCGGGCCTGGAGAGCCTGGTTCCAGCCCCGCAGAAACGACACGGGCAGAGGAGGAGGGCGGACTGTAAGTTGGAGCCTGCGCCGACGATGAAGCATTCCAGGGTCTCCACGGAAGAGTGGTCCGACTCAGCAAGTCGAGGATCTCCTGCCACCACACCGTGCAGGTCGTCGGTGTGGTCATCAGCGTTGGAGGGTCCTCAGGCTGTGGGAACCATCATGCCGGCTGCAGGGCCCGCCGTAGCCGAGTGGGAGCCAGAGAACGTCCTTCTGCCTTCTGAACCCGGATCGTGGAAGTCCTGGACGGCGACAGAACTTGAGTGCAGGCAAGTGCTCTATTTTGTCTTCCTTCTATCTGTTCTAGAGCATTTTTGTCTGTCTCTCGGGGAGACGAGCCAGGTGCAGCCGTCCTCTGCATCCGAGCTCGTCTCACTGGACTCTGTCGCTACCGGTGATCCTGATGTTGGTTCTTCTTCTTCTCCTGAGCCTTCTCCCAGGGTCACCGGTGCAGAGTCAATCCCGGTCGCTGTGCTGGAGGTTCCGGGTTCGGGTTTGGAGGTCGTCCCTGGTGCTGTGCCGACCCAGTCGGGGTCCATCGCGGGTGCGGCATTGACCCAATCGGGGTCCGACATGGGTGCAGCCACGACCCAATCGGGGTCCATCATGGGTGCAGCATCGACCCATTCGGGGTCTGACGTGGGTGCTGCTCCAGCCCAATCGGGGTCCATCGCAGGTGCTGCTCTGGCCCAATCGGGGTCCATCGCAGGTGCTGCTCCGGCCCAGTCGGGGTCCGTCATGGGTGCTGCTCTGGCCCAATCGGGGTCCATCGTGGGTGCAGCGCTGACCCGATTGGGGTCCAGCAGGGGCGCAGCGCCGGTTTGGTTCGAGGTCGGTGAGGGAGCTGCAGATCCTCTGCCCTCTGACGCTGGACTGGTCCGTCATCCTTCCCCCAGTTCTTCTCTACCAGGTGCCGTTGGGGTTCCCCATGTTCTGCTCAGCTCCCCCTCGCTTTCCCCCTTGCCAGGGAGGCCATCTTTGATTTCTCCCCTGTGGTCCTGGTGGCTGAGTGATGCGGGTCGGCTACCTGGAGGACTGCCTCGCCCGTTTGCCATTCTGGGTCGGCCACCTGACCAACTAGACTGTCTGTTTGGCGACCTGGTCCGGCCGCCAGAGGTCCTGTTTCTCCAGGCCTGGGACTGGGGTAGGCCGCCCGAACTCTTTCTTTTTCCTCAGCCAGCTATCTGGATGCTGGATGCAGGTAGACCACCAGAACTGTTCATTGTCTTATTGGACTCTGCCTGCCGTCACCTCTGTGTTGTATTTTTATTTCCACTAAAATATTAAGGTCGTTCTGGTGTGTTGTCATTTTCTCTATTTTGGTCTCTGTATTCACCGCTGTTTAGCGTGCCTTTTTTTTCTCTCCCCCTCCTCTGTCTGAGGGATGATTTCTGACTGCCACATCGTGTCTTATGGGCCTGTGTATTTTGGTTATAGACCTTCTCCTGTTATTTGCATTTTTTGTCCTGTCTGTTGTGCCATCCGTGCATTATGGAGTATTGTGTTTTGTTTTTGTTTTTTTTTCCATGCTCTGTAATTGCTTTGTGTTTATTTTCTGTGCTCTCCCTTGTCACTCTCCATTCCGGTTCCTCGTCGATGTTTTTTTTTTTTCCTCTCTTTTCTGGTTCTCACCCTCCAGGCCTTCGCCCCATCCTCCCACCCTAGGTGTGGGGGGGGCTTGGGTGTCACGTGGCGCCCGGAGTGCCCTGTCGGGGGGGAGTACTGTCGTGGTTCGAGTGCCGATTTCGTCCGTGCTCGGGCCATGCAGTATTTTCCTACCATTTGGTGTGTGTGTTCCCTATGGCGCTACGAGCTTTTATTGTGACAGTGCTGGGAGGGGCTTCTGGCTGTCAGAGCTGAGCCTTCTGACAGCTGAAGTGCATCATTGATTGCCTCATCAGCTGTTCCATCCTGAGCCCTATTTAAGGGAACAGCTGAGGGCTAAACCTCGCTGCAGTCTCGTCGGACTTTCCTCGTCTGACATCGTCGAGAATTTCCTCGTCGAGCTTCCCCTGGTCAGACGTGAGCAATCCTTCATCTTCGTCCATTATTGTAAGTGTTTTCATTGGGAGTCTGTTCCTCCTTTGCCATAGTCTGAGTTGTAGTTATAGTGTGTTTTAGCCCCCCGTGGCTCATTATTTTGTCATTATCCTATTTTAATAAACTGTGCAAACTCACCGGCTGGCCTATGGCATCTTATTGATGGCTTGTGAGGGCCATCCATGACAGTAACACACTTCGCTGTAATGGATTGAGATCCTGCAGTCCTCAGAAGGTCCCCCTGGTCCAGAAGGCACATGTATAGGCTTCTCTGAAGTTTGTCAATGAACACCTGAAAGATTCAAAGAAGGTTTGGGAGAATGTGGTGTGGTCAGGTGAGACCAAAATTGAGCTCTTTGGTATCAACTGGACTCACCGTGTTCGGAGGCAGAGAAATGCTAAATATGACCCCAAGAACACCATCCCCACTGTCAAACATGCAGGTGGAAACATTCTGCTTTGGGGCTGTTTCTCTGCTAAGGGTACAGGAAGACCACCACATTGAGGGGCCCTGAACAGGGCCATGTACCATAGAATCTTGGATGGGAACCTCCTGGCCTCAGCCAGAACACTGATGATGGATCATGGATGGGTCTTCCAGAATCACAGTGACCCAAAACATACAGCTAAGGCAACAAAGGAGTGGCTCAAGAAGAAGGTCATATTCAGCATTTCTCTTTTTGGGTAGGATTAAATAAGTGTTGATTTCATCCTACTCCTTTTCCAGCATGTAGATTGTGATGCATCTGAATGAAGAAAGAAAATTGTAATTTGTTATGTTCTATTTTTGCCTTGGTTCCAAGGTTGTCATAGCCAGGAGCGGCACTGGGGTTAAGCTCCCAGTGCTCATAAGATAAGATAAGATA
Organism: Pholidichthys leucotaenia; assembly: GCA_020510985.1. Taxonomy (NCBI): domain Eukaryota; kingdom Metazoa; phylum Chordata; class Actinopteri; order Cichliformes; family Pholidichthyidae; genus Pholidichthys; species Pholidichthys leucotaenia. The sequence continues at coordinate 225,715,885 of CM035840.1, forward strand.
AGATAAGATAAGCCTTTATTAGTCCCACAATGGGGAAATTCCAGGATTGCAACAGCACAGGGATAGCAACACTCAGAGCAACAATCAGAAGGCAAGAAAAAACAAGAACAGCTAGTATACATATGTACATATTACTATAAATATATATATAGAGAGAGACACACAGTGCGGAGCATTGTGGTTGGTGAATGTGCAGCAGAAAGTCTAAGCTCTCTCTCCGCGGATGCGGCGGGCCAGCTCGATGTCTTTGGGCATGATGGTGATCCTCTTGGCTCCATAAAATGCTCCTTATGGCGTGCGTCTCGAAAAGCCTCTGACAACTAAGTCCAACTCCTAGCCTACCCGTGTGGTTTAGTCTCTAAGCCCGGCGGAACTGCTTTTACTAATAGGAGAAGGGGTGAGGGCGGATCTCTGGTGCCTTAAAACCAGATGCTTCGGGTAGATGGTGGCCCATCAACCTGGGAAGGTAGCCCATCTAGGGGAAGGTAAACTCTGATTTCAAACCTCCGCTGCCTTGCGGCACACCTGGTCACAGGAAAGGCTTCGGGAGTCAACCCTGAGGAAAAATCCAGAGTTGGAGTCCCTAAGGCAGTTCTCTGTTGTGCTCAACATCGTTCTGGCAGCTCCTGCGACGGCGCTGGTGCCAAACTGTAGCAGCCCTGCTGTTCCTTTGGATTCATCAGTGACGTGGAGAGGGGGGACATGCTGCATGGGCAATATCTTGTCCTCCATATCTTCCTGCCAAGGCTTGAATCCTACCAACGCCCAACGCTGGAAGGTAGAACACCGGATCACTGAAGAGGACACTCCAGCTTCGCCTTTGGCGTAGACAAAACACGGGGAATGACAGTTACCGGTTATAAGCCACCGCTCAATTAGCGTAGAGCGCGGCACCAGGGGTTGTTCCCGACGGTGGGAGGGATCATCGGATCTCACTGGACAGCTACCGCCCGCCTCAAGCTGGGCAGCCCCCAGCCAATAAGGTGTTGTCCCGCCACAGCTTGCTTTCCTCATTGGGTGCATGGGGATGAGGAGAAGTCCGAACAGCAGGCTGAGAACCTTTGCACCAGGCAAGACAAAAAAACAAAAGAGACCAACTCTAAAACTGGGAACTTGGAACGTCCGCACTATGATGACAGGACTCGCTGCTAACCTCAAGGACATCAACGACACCTGGAAGACTGCCATCATCAATAATGAGCTGAAGAGACTGGAAGTGGATATCGCCACTCTCCAGGAAACACAGTTGGCTGACGCAGGCATACTGAGAGAGAAGGACTATACGTTCTACTGGCAGGGAAAGGGCATTGACGAACACAGGGAACACGGAGTGGGCTTCGCAGTGAAGAACACCTGGCTGAAGATGGTGGAACCGGGCAGCAATGGCTCTGCACGACTCCTCACCCTCCGCCTGAACACCACTCAAGGCCCAGTCACCCTCGTCAGTGTGTATGCCCCAACACTGACAGCCACACCAGAGGCAAAAGACAAGTTCTACGAGAATCTCGCAACAACTGTCAGGATCATCCCCAACTCTGAACAACTCATTCTCCTTGGAGACTTCAATGCCAGAGTGGGTGATGACCACGACTCCTGGCCCTCCTGTCTTGGACCGTTTGGCGTGGGCAGAATGAACGACAACGGACAGCGGCTGCTCGAGTTCTGCACATATCACGATCTGTGCATCACAAATTTGTTCTTCAAGACCAAGCCCCAACACAAGATTTCCTGACGACATCTGCGCTCAAAGCACTGGCACCAGCTGGACTTGATCCTGACCAGGTGCACCTCACTGAAGAACGTGCTAATCACCCGTTCGTTCCAGAGTGCAGATTGTGACACAGACCATTCATTGGTGTGTTGCAAGGTCAAGCTGCAGCTGAAGAAATTCCATCGTGCTAGACAGCCTGGAAAGGCACGGATTGACACCAGCAAGATGGCTCAACCAGAACTTGTTGAGCAGTTTGCCTCCACCTTTGAGAAGGAACTTGGTGTACCACAAGAAGGAGAATCTGCAAAGCAGAAGTGGGAAGAGCTGCGAAACACCATCCACCACACAGCCTTGGCTACCTTTGGGAGGAAGACCTCGAAGTCACAGGACTGGTTTGATGCCAAGTTGACCGAGATGACCCCCGTCATTGAAGCCAAGCGCTCAGCACTTGCTGAGTACAAGAAGTACCCAAACGAGAAGAATCTCCAGATTCTCAAGGCTGCAAGAAGCAAAGTTCAGCAGACTGCTCGGCACTGTGCCAACGAGTACTGGACTCAGCTCAGCCAAGACATTCAAACCGCTGCCATAACAGGGAACATCCGTGGTATGTACGATGGCATCAAGAAAGCACTTGGTCCGGCTCAGAGCAAGACGGCCCCCCTCAAATCCTCCACTGGGGAGATGATCACAGAAAAGAACAAGCAGATGGAGAGATGGGTGGAACACTACTCCGACCTCTACTTCAGACAGAACACTGTGACACCATCAGCCCTTGATGCCATCGACTGCCTGCCATCCATGGACAAACTTGACGCCGAGCCAACCATCGATGAACTCAGCAAGGCCACTGATAGCTTGGCCGCTGGCAAGGCACCCGGCAACGACGGCATACCCCCCGACCTGATCAAGCACTGCAAGACCGCCCTACTGCTGCCATTGCATGACGTCCTCTGCCAGTGTTGGAAGGAAGGCGCCGTACCACAGGACATGAGGGACACCAAGATCATCACCCTCTACAAAAACAAAGGGAAGAGAAGCAACTGCAACAACTACAGGGGCATCTGCCTCCTCAGCGTTGTTGGCAAAGTCTACGCACGAGTTGTTCTCGTTCGTCTACAGAAGCTTGGTGAACGTGTCTACCCCGAGTCTCAGTGTGGCTTCCGCGCCAAGCGATCGACGGTAGACATGATATTCTCCATCCGCCAACTCCAGGAGAAATACAGAGAACAGAACATGCCCCTGTACATCGCCTTCATCGACCTCACCAAAGCGTTCGATCTGGTCAGCAGAGAGGGCCTTTTCAAGATCCTGCCAAAGATAGGATGCCCACCAAAGTTGCAAAGCCTCATCGAATCGTTTCACACCAACATGCAGGGGATAGTGCAGCACGACGGCAACGTCTCAGAGCCATTCAACATACGCAACGGAGTGAAACAGGGCTGTGTACTTGCGCCAACCCTCTTTGGGATTTTCTTTGCTATGCTCCTGAGGCATGCCTTCAGCACAGCAACAGAGGGAATCTACCTGAACACAAGATCTGACGGCAGGCTTTTCAACCTCGCCCGCCTGAAAGCCAGAACCAAAGTACACGAGGCTATAATCAGAGACATGCTGTTCGCAGACGACGCTGCAGTCGCAACCCACACACAGCAGGAGCTTCAGACCCTGTGGACCGCTTCTCCCAGGCATGCAAGGACTTCGGGCTTACCATCAGCCTGAAGAAGACTAACGTCTTGGCGCAAGGCACAGAAGCACCACCAACCATCACCATCGACGACTACGAGCTGGAGGTCGTGAATCAGTTCACGTACCTGGGGTCCACGATCAGCAACAACCTCTCCCTTGATACAGAGATCGACAAGAGGATTGGAAAATCAGCCTTCACACTCGCTTGCCTCACCACACGAGTGTGGGAGAATCCCAAACTCTCTGTCAAGACGAAGATGGCAGTGTACAACGCCTGCGTCATCAGCACACTGCTCTATGGGAGTGAGACGTGGACAACATACGCCCGGCAGGAAAAGAGACTGAACTCCTTCCACTTGCGCTGCATTCGCCACATCCTGGACATATCCTGGCAGGACAAAGTGCCCAACACAGAAGTTCTGTCCCGCGCCGGCCTTCCCTCCATGTTCACTCTACTCAGGCAGCGCAGGCTCCGCTGGCTAGGCCACGTTCACCGTATGGAGGATGGCAGAATCCCCAAAGACGTCCTCTACAGAAAACTGGCGACTGGCAGGAGAGACGTTGGCCACCCACAGCTGCGCTTTAGAGACGTCTGCAAGAGAGACATGAAGGCCCTGGAGATCAACACAGAGCGCTGGGAGGACCTTGCAATGGACCGCTCCAAATGGAGAGGCACCCTGACCAGACAGCTCAAGGTGGGTGACGAGAGACTGACTGCTGTAGCAGATGAAAAAAGGACCCGCAGGAAGAACCGCCACAGACCCAGCAGCACAGAGACCACCCACAGGTGTGACCTGTGTGACAGGGACTGCCATTCGCGCATCGGCCTGTTCAGCCACAGGCGGTGCTGTTCCAGCAGAGTAGACGTTTAGGATTCTCTTCCATGGTCATCATAGACCGACGGAGGCCGACGATGCATTTTTGCCTTGTGTTTTACTGATTTTACATTTACATGCTTGAAATAAAAATATTCAGTCAGATATATTCAATCAACAAAGCTCAATAATGTCCTTGAGTGGCTGGCTTAGTCAGTCTCTGGACCTTCGTCCCATACAAAATCTGTGGAGGGAGCTGAAACTTTAAGTTGCCAAGCGACAGCCTGAAAACCTTCAGGATTTGGAGCGTATCTGTAAAGAGGGGTGGACCAAAATTTCTCCTGAGATGTGCACAAACCTGGTGACCAACTACAAGAAACGTCTGACCTCTGTGCTGGCAACAAGGGTTTCACCACCAAGTACTGAGTCACGTTTTTCTCGGGGATCAAATAATTATTTCCCTCAATCAAATGCAAATTAATTTATAACCCTTATTTAATATTTTTTTCTGGATTTTTTTGTTGATATTCTGTCTCCCTCTGTTAAAATAAACCCACCATAAAAACTATGGACTCTTCATTTCTTTGTAAGGGTAAACTTACAAATTTAGTATGGGATCAAATAATTATTTCCCCCACTGTATCAATAACACCAAGAAACACCGCTGGTTGCTCTGGGCCCAAGCTCATCAGAGATGGACTGATGCAAAGTGGAAAGTGTGCTCTGGTCTGACGAGTCCACATTTCCGATTGTTTCTTTTTTAAATCATGGATGTCATGTCCTCCGGGCTAAAGAGGAAAAGGACCACCCAGACAGTTATCAGCGTTAAGTTCAAAAGCCAGTATCTGTGATGGTATGGGGGGTGGGGTGTTAGTGCCCATTGCATGGGTAACTTGCACATCTGTGAAGGCATCATTAATGCTGAATGGTACACACAGGTTTTGGAGCAACATATGCTGCCATCCAAGCAACGTCTTTTTCAGGGATGTCCCTGCTTATTTCAGCAAGACAATGCCAAGCCACATTCTCCACGAGTTACAACAGTGTAGCTTCATAGTAATAGAGTGAGGGTACTAGACTGGTCTGCCTGCAGTCCAGACCTGTCTCCCACAGAAAATGTGAGGAGCATCATGAAGCACAAAATCTGACAACGGAGACACCGGACTGTTAAGCAGATGAAGTCGTCCATTAAGCAAGAACGGGAAAGAATTCTACCTACAAAGCTTCAACAATTAGTGTCCTCAGTTCCTAAATGCTTATGAGTGTTGTTAAAAGGAAAGTTGGTGTAACACAGTCGTAAACATAACCCTGTCCCAGCTTTTATGGAACGTGTTTCAGGAATCAACTTCAAAATGTTGAAAGGATGAAACAGATTTGCAAATCATTGTATCTTTTCAAATTTATGGCCAACTTCACTGGAATTGGGGTTTGTAGTTATGCCTTGGTGAAACTGAGAGGCATGCGGTAGTCAGTTAGTGCGTCTGTTTGTGGATGTGTGTGTGTGTGTATCTGTCCATCCCCCTCTCTGTTTCAGCTTGCCCGGTAAAAATTAAGTGGAACTAAATGCTTGTATCATTTTATCACCATATTTTTTCCACTTGTAATTTGCCAGATTTTGAAATAATTCTTTGTTTTTGAAATAAACACAAAAATAGCTCACCTTTACCATCAATGGAACGGTACTGCGCATGTGCCCAGAAACTCCTGCCAGAGGAAAGTACTGAGCAATCCACCAATGCTGGGTGAACAAATGTCCGTCTTTTTGCCCGTCTGTTTTCTTCCTCTACCACTAAAAAGCAAAAACTCCTGTTCATCTTGATTGTCATTGTATTCATATATCTCCATCACTTCCGCCATTTAAAATGTCTGCCACCGTGCTTTTCTTCTGTGCCTCATTGCTGGCACTGACAGTATGGGCATGTGAACTGCACATTGTTTTCACTGTGCATGCGTATACACCAAAACTACTGGATGGATTTGGATGAAATTTTTACCAGAGGTGGTCCTTGGGCTAGAGAGGAACCCATAGCATTTTGGTGATGATCCAAGATTGCATACCTCTGCCAAGGCTTTGGCACTGAGGCATCAGGACCTTGGTCACACAGAGCATGAGAGTCATAAACTGAAACAGGACTTCTTGTGGGATAGGCAAATATGAGCATTATGCTTCAGCCTGTACCTTTTTAGTCATTTCCATCATATATTATCATTTTGTGTTACTTAGAATGTAAATATTTATTATTATTATAAAAATCAGTGTGTTTCTATGTGTTGTGTGATGACTGAGTAAACTTCTGCTCATCCTAACAGTCAACAGGACTGTGTTTTCTTGTCTGTTCATTTGAATTCATGACACATTCTGATCTTTTATTGTTCCAGTATTCAAAACAGAAACGATAACATCAGAACATCTGTAATGATCCTGGGCACAGATGGGTGCCGTACCCAGTCTTCAGTTAAGTTTAGTCTTTTTCTGTCTGTTTGTTTCTTTGTTTACCCTGTCTAGTTATTGTGCCATTTTGTATTGGTAGTAATGTTTACATTTTGGGGTTGTGTTGTTCTTTCATTATGGTTTCCAGTTTGTGTTTTATATTGACAGCGCTGTGCAGCTTCTGGCTGTAAAACTGGTCCGCAGCTGCACAGCTGTCATTCATTCTGTTATTTTCTCCACTCATGTATCCACAGCTGTTACACATTATGAAACGGTATTTAAGGGGCACGACAACCTCTCCCAGTTGTCATGTCCTTCCGTTATTGTACCCGTAATCAGGAGCGCTGAAGTTGTCACTGAATGTTTTGGGTATCGCTGTCCAGGAGAGAGGAGAGCTCCATCCAGGTTAGTTTTTCCCTTTTTATTTCCAGCCGTGAGCCCTGCTGCCTTTCAGGAGTGCTCCGGCTGGATTCTACCCCCTTGCCCTTGCTTCGGTCCCCCTGTGACGTTGAGTCCCGCTCTCCTCCAGCGCCTTCGCCTTCTTGTATGTACATGTTTAGTGCTTTTTGTGTGTTTGTCTTTGTGTTAATAAATGTCCAGAAACCACAGTGAGTATTTGGTGTCTTTCAATAGCCCTTAAAAAGGGCTTTTTATGACAACATAAATTTTTTTCAATAGGTTTGACCAACCGCCCTCCCCCCTGACTGCACAACAACCACTGCTGCCTCTAAAGAAATCAAGTCCTGCTGCCCACTCCCCACTCCACCAACACCCCCCCCCCACTCCCAACACACAGCCCCCCATCCTGATCCTGACCAGGACCCAGGTGAGGATGGAGCTGAGGAAGATCAAGGCGAGGAAGGCGTCGGGACCGGATGGCATCAGCGCGAAGCTCCTCAAGTCCTGTGCAGACCAGCTGTGTGGGATTGTGACGTACATCTTCAACCTGAGCCTGAAGCTGGGGAGGGTACCACAGCTGTGGAAAACATCTTGTGTGGTACCTGTACCAAAAACTTCCCACCCCAAAGATCTGAACAGCTACAGACCGGTGGCCTTGACGTCCCACTTGATGAAGACCCTGGAGAGACTGCTCCTTGCTCACCTCCGCCCCCTGGTGGAACCAGCGATGGATCCACTCCAGTTCGCCTACCAGCATGGCATTGGGGTGGAGGATGCGGTGATCTTCCTCCTTCACCGTTTTCTGTCCCACCTGGAGAAGCCCGGGAATGTGGTGAGGATCATGTTCTTTGACTTCTCCAGTGCTTTCAACACTATCCAACCAATGATCCTGAAGGACAAGCTGCTGCGCGCAGGGGTGGACCAGCACCTGTCATCATGGATCCTGGACTACCTCACGAACCGGCCTCAGTTTGTGAGAACCCGGGACTGTGTGTCCGACACGATCATCGGTAGCATGGGGGCCCCCCAGGGAACGGTGTTGGCTCCCTTCCTGTTCACTCTTTATACTGTGGACTTCTCACACAACACAACACACTGCCATCTACAGAAGTTCTCTGATGACTCTGCGATCGTTGGCCTCATCTCCAATGGAGATGAAGCTGAGTACAGAGGGCTTATCCAGGACTTCGTGGACTGGTGCCATCGGAACTGCCTCCAGATCAACGCGAGGAAAACTAAGGAGCTGGTGGTGGACTGCCGCAGGCATGGACAACCCCTCACAGCACCAGTAAATATGCAGGGAACAGACATTGAGATGGTGACATCCTACAAGTACCTGGGTGTTCATCTGAGCAATAAACTAGACTGGTCACACAATACTGACACACTCTACAAGAAGGGACAGTGCAGGCTGTTCCTACTGAGGAGACTCAGGTCTTTTGGTGTACAAGGGGCGCTGCTGAAGACATTCTATGACACGGTGGTGGCATCAGCCATCACTTTTGGAGTGGTCTGCTGGGGCAGTGGCGTTACTGCAGCCGATAGGAAGAGACTGAACAAACTAATCAAGAAAGCTAGCTCTGTCCCGGAGCAGCACCTTGATCCGGTGGAGGAGATAGGAGAGAGAAGGACGGTGGCTAAATTGTCATCTCTGCTGGAGTCCGAGTTCCACCCTAGGCAGGACATACTGAATGCACTGAGGAGTTCATTTAGCAGCAGACTACATCATCCCAGGTGCACAACCGAGAGGTTTCGCAGGTCCTTCCTACCAACGGCTGTCAGACTGTACAACCTAAGCAGGGCTGCTCGCAGAGATAGCAAAAAGATGTAACAAACTAATAGTTTTTTGAATGCAAAAGATGCAATAGAATTACACAATGGTCCCCTCCGGCATACAACTAGGAAAATACCGGTCGCTATGGAGGGTGAGAATATGTATGGGCACATAATCATACCATGTAGGATAACTAAGCAAACGGTTGTGCTGTTTCATCCCATCTAGCAACAATGCTCTGCACTGTGTGTGTTTATATATTTACATATTTATTCCATCTAGCTACAATGCTCCGCACTGGGTGTGTTTATATTTATATATCTATATATTTATTCCATCTAGCTACAGTGCTCCGCACTGTGTGTGTTTATATATTTACATATTTATTCCACCTAGCTGCAATGCTCCGTACTGTGGGTGTTTATATATCTACATATTTATTCCATCTAGCTACAATGCTCCGCACTGTGTGTTTATATACTCATATATTTATTCCATCCAGCTACAATGCTCTGCACTGTGTGTCTGTGTGTTTGTATATATATATATATATATATATATATATATTTATAGTAATATGTACATATGTATATTAGCTGCTCTTGCTTGCTTGCTTTTTTTCTTGCCTTCTGATTGTTGCTCTGAGTGTTGCTATCCCTGTGCTGTTGCAATCCTGGAATTTCCCCGTTGTGGGACTAATAAAGGCTTATCTTATCTTATCTTAACATCAGCACTGGACTGAATATTAAACAGAACATCGATGTCAGCGGTAAAATGGTGATAAATTACATCAGGTAAGTTATAGTGTGAAGAGAACATCATGACTCTACTCATGTCTGATGAAGGTTGTAAAGGTAGTTAATGTCTTATTTGTTTACCAAAGAATGAAATCAGTTGTGTTAATTGGATGAATCCCATCTCCTGCTGAGTACATACAGTTAGGTCCATATATATATATATATATATATATATATAGTATATATATATATGGGCACTGACAAGTTTTGTTATTTTATCTGTTTACCAAAACATATTCAAGATACAGTTATATAATCAATATGGGCTTAAAGTTCAGACTCTCAGCTTTAAATTCAGTTGATTCCAGGTGTGGGTGGCATTTGCATTTGGAAGCTGTTGCTGTGAATCCACAGCATGTGGTCAAAGGAGCTCTCAGTGGAAGTGAAACAGATCATCCGTAGGCTGAAAAAAGAAGAAATCCGTCAGAGAGATAGTGGAAATGTTAGGAGGGGCCAAATCAACAGTTTGGTAGATTCTGAGAAAAACTGGTAAGCTTGGGAACTCAAAAAGGCCTGGACGTCCTTGGAAGATAACAGTGGTGGATGATGATAGGATAAGGACCTACTCATATAGCGCTTTATCTAGTCACAAAGACCACTCAGCAGCGCTTCACTAGTGCTATCTATTCTAAGGGCCTATCAAGGGACAATTTAGAATGACAGATTAACCTAACATGCATGTTTTTAGATTGTGGGAGGAAACCCACACAGCACAGGGAGAACATGCAGACTTCACACAGAATTGTTCCTACCCCTTCCAGTCTGGGGATTCCAGCTGGGAACCTTCTAGCTGTGAAGCAACAATGTTAACCTCTGTACCACCATGCTGCCATCCTCAGGATCCTTTCCATGGTGAGGAAAACCCCTTCACAACATCCACCCAAGTGAAGAACACTGTTCTGGAAGTAGCTGTATCAGTATCTAAGTCTACCATAGAGGGAAGACTTCATGAGAGCAAATACAGACAGTTCACCAAAAGGTGGAAACTGTCATGGTCTGAGCGCCGATGTCGTCCGTGCTCAGGCCATACATCATCTCCGCCAGGTCTCAGCGGTGCTTCCGGCTGTCAGAAGCCAAGCACCACGGGATGGCTGGAGGCCAATTATCGCTCATCAGCTGATGAGCTGTCAACCCCTATATCAGGGAGCTGCTCTGTTTGTTCAGGGCTGCGACCTCACGCTTTCCACACATCCCTCTCGTTGTGGATTAGGCTGGAGTCCCTACGTCCGGCTCCAGCCCTCCTCTCTTCCCTCATCGTTACTCGTAAGCGCTCTCTTGTATTATTTGTGTTTTTGCCCGGCGAGGCTCATTTCCTTTGTTGCTTTCCTTTGTTAATAAATTACGCAAACTCACTGGTTGGCCCTCGGCTCTTATTAATGGCTCGCAAGAACCATTCATGACAGTAGGTCGCAGCCAAGCGAGACGCCGGCCACCGTGAGTTTTGCAGTAGGACTGTGCTCCTACCTGTCTGGGTACCGTGCTGGAAGCATGCCGTCGCGGAGGGTCCCCGTTCTGAGTCAGAGCAACGAGCTGGCGGACGCCCTCGAGTGCGTCAATGAAGCCCTCATCGCCACCTCCCTCCTCGACTTCCACAGCGACGTGCACCGGTACCTGGACCAAGCTGAGGACATTCTAGATCACCTCCCCCGCTTCACTAATCACCCTGAAGTCAGCGTGAATAGAGATGACATCGCCGCCCATCACGAGATACTCTGTGGGCTGGAGGGAAACCCCGGCAGGAAGCCGAAGAGGAAGCATCTCCACTCCTCACGTCCGGATCCCGTTCCTGCCTCCACTCCGGTCCAGGAGTTCGCTCCGCCCAGGGGTGATCCCCGCCGGAGAGTGTCGTCATTCGGGAATTCCCCGGAGAAGCTCCAACTCACAGCTGCTTCCATCCGGGACCGAGTGGCGGCAGCTCATTCCACTGTTCATCCGTCTCTCATCATGAAGCGTGTGGTGGCGGCAGTCAGACTGGTGGAGAGGAGTCCCGAGTTAAGTGACTTCCCTGAGTTCGCCGACCTCCTTGCCTCTGGAGCAGCGATTCCCGGACCTCACCTTCGCCTCGCCCTCCATCAGAAATTGTTGTCACATCTACAATCAACCTCAGTTTGAACCCCGTCCGGATCCAGTTCCGGGTCGCCGCAGAGGCTCTACCTCCCACACAGCTGTCACTCCCGCGCCTCATCAGAGGGGAATCCCCGCAGCTTCTCCCCCCGGGCCATCTTCTCCTGCTGTCCCATCAGCGCTCCGTGCCCGGCTCGTTTCGGCTGTCTCCCCCTCCAACTCGATGCCTCTCCCAGCTGCTGTGTGTGCCTGGAGTCCTGTTTCGGCGAGCTCCGTCCCAGAACCTTCGCGAGCGGCTCCCCCTCGTCCTCCCAGGGGGCCCTCTGCCACCATCCGGTGGAAAAAGGGAGGAGCAACGTCCGCTACATCCGAGCTTGTCTCGCCGGGTTCTGGCGCTGCCAGTGATCCTGATCCCGGTTCCTTTCTCTCTCCCAAGCCTTCTCCCAGGGCCGCCGGCGTGGAACTGACTTCATCCGCTGTGCCAGAGGTTCCGGATTCGGGGTTGGAGGTCGGTACTGGTGCGTCGCTGACCCAGTCGGGGTCCGACACGGGTGCAGCCGCGACCCAATCAGGGTCCATCGCGGGTGCAACCATGACCCAATCGGGGTCCGACGAGGGTGCAGCACCAGCAGAGTCGAAGGTCAGTGAGGGAGCTGCAGATCCCCTGCCGCCGGACACTGGACTGGCTCATCTTTCTCCTCATCTTCATCCTCATCAGCATCACCCTCATCTTTCCCCCAAGCCTTCTCCACCAGGTGCCGTTTGGACCCCTCATCTTCGGCCCGGCTTGCCCTCGCTATTCCCCTCTGTAGGGAGGCCGTTGTCGGTCTCTCCCCTGCGGTCCTGGTGGCTAAGCAATGCGGGTCGGCCGCCTGAAGGACTGCCACACCCATTTGGCTCTCTGGGCCGGCCATCTGACCCACTGGACTCTCTATTCGGTGACCTGGTCCGGCCACCTGAAGCACTGTTTTTCCTGGCCTGGGATTCGGGTAGGCCGCCTGAACTCTTCCCGTTACCCCTGTTACGGTTTGGACGCTGGGTAAGGGGAGGCCCCCGGAACTGTGTAATCTTGCCTGTAATCCCTGTGCTTTTTTGTCCCTCTGTAATTTTGTGGATGTACGGCTATGATTATTATGATTTCATTTAGTCTCATCGCTGTTAGCGTGTCTTTGTTTTCTTTCTAGGCTGGGTTCTGGTATTCCCATTTGGAGCCTGCAAATTTCATTTTATTGGTGTTGTATGGAGTTTTTTTTCCTTCGTTTTTGGTTCCTTGTTGGGTTGCCCGTATTGTTCTTGTTCTGGGCATTATTGTGCATTTGAGAACATTGTATTTTCTATTATCATCCCCTGTGTTCTCCCTGTCTTCATCATGATTTTTTTGTCCTTTCTGGTTCCCCCCCCCCCCGGCCTTTCTCCCTCCGCCTCCCAACTTGGGGGGGGATCTTGGGTGTCATCAGGCATTCTGAGCCCGCCTTCGGTGGGGAGGTACTGTCATGGTCTGAGCGCCGATGTCGTCCGTGCTCAGGCCATACATCATCTCCGCCAGGCCTTTGTTGTGACAGCGTCTCGGCGGTGCTTCCGGCTGTCAGAAGCCAAGCACCACGGGACGGCTGGAGGCCAATTATCGCTCATCAGCTGATGAACTGTCAACCCCAATATCAGGGAGCTGCTCTGTTTGTTCAGGGCTGCGACCTCATGCTTTCCACACATCCCTCTCATTGTGGATTAGGCTGGAGTCCCTACGTCCAGTTCCAGCCCTCCTCTCTTCCCTCATCGTTACTCGTAAGTGCTCTCTTGTATTATTTGTGTTTTTGCCCGATGAGGCTCATTTCCTTTGTTGCTTTCTAACTAACTAACTAACTAACCTGCACTTATATAGCGCTTTTCTAGTCACAAAGACCACTCAAAGCGCTTTCATTAATACTAACCCTCTATTCTAAGGGCCTATAGGAAACAGATATCTAGGGACAATTTAGAACAGCCAATTAACCTAACATGCATGTTTTCGGCATGTGGGAGGAAACCGGAGAAATCCCGGAGTAAACCCACGCAACACGGGGAGAACATGCAAACTCCACACAGATCACTGTTGGTCGGGGGCTGGGATCGAACCCACAATCCCACGATCCCCACAATCCCCCGGCCAAGGGTAAACTGTGCTGCCGCAGTGCTAACCACTGCGCCACCGTGCAGCCCATTGCTGCACGGTGGCGCCCATTTATTAACAAGCTTTCCCATTTATTAACAAGCTTTCCTTTGTTAATAAATTACGCAAACTCACTGGATGGCCCTCAGCTCTTATTAATGGCTCGCAAGAGCCATTCATGACAGAAACCACTAATCAGCCTCAAAAATAGAAAGGCCAGATTAGACTTTGCAACAAAAAAAAAAATCTAAAGAAACCAGCCCAATTCTGGAACAACAGATGAAACCAAGATCAACCACAATGTACCAGAATGATGGGGAGAAGAAAGTACGGAGACTTGGAATGGCTCATGATCCAAAGCACACCACATCTTCTGTAAAACATGGTGGAGGCAGTGTGATGCATGGGCATGCATGGCTTCCAGTGGCACTGAGTCACTAGTGTTTATTGAGGATGTGACAGAAGACAGAAGCAGCCAGATGAATTCTGAAGTGTATGGGGATGTACTGTCACATTCAGAATGCTCAACATACTGAGAAACCAATCCACGAGACTTTTTTAAGGTAAAGAAGTGGAATATTCTGCAATGGTTGAGTCAATCACCAGATCTCAGCCTGATCCAGCAGCATTTGACTTGGTTAAGACAAAACTTCAGGCAGAATGACCCAAAGACAAGCAACAACTGAAGACAACTGCAGTAAAGGCCTGGAATAGCATCACAAAGGAGGAAACCCAGTGTTTGGTGAGCTCCATGGTTCCAGACTACAGGCAGTCATTGTCTGCAAAGGATTCTCAGCTAAGTATTAAAAATGAACATTTTATTTATGTTAATGCTAATTTGTCTAATTACTACTGAGTCCCCTCCCTCATGGATCGTCACCTTATCGTGGTGGGGGGGTTTGCACGCCCCAGTGATCCCAGGAGCTATGTTGTCCGGGGCAATTTGCCTCTGATAGGGTCTCCCAAGACAAACTGGTCCTGGGTGAAGGGCCAGACTAAGAACGATCCAACAGACTCTCATGAATTGTATATCAAGGATTCAGTCTACCCTGCCCGGTATGGGGTTACCGGGGCCCCACCCTGGTGCCAGGCCTGGGGGAGGGGCTCGAAGGCTAGCGTCTGGTGGCCGGGTTTCCACCCATGGGACCCGGCCGGGCTCAGCCCGAAGGAGTTACATGGGTCCGCCCTCCAGTGGGCTCACCACCTGCAGGAGGGATCATGGGGGTCCGGTGCTATGTGGATCAGGTGGCGGTCAAAGGCGGAGACCTTGGCGGACTGATCCCAAGCTTTCTAAACTGGCTTTTGGTACGTGGAATGTCACCTCTCTGGTGGGGAAGGAGCCTGAGCTGGTGTACGAGGTTGAGAGATACCGGCTAGATATAGTCGGCCTCACCTCAACACACAGCTCCGGTTCCGGAACCAGTCTCCTGGAGAGGGGCTGGAGCTTGGCCTTTTCTGGAGTTGCCCCGGGCGAGAGGCGACGAGCAGGGGTGGGTATTCTTGTATCGCCCCACCTTGCTGCCTCTATATTGGAGTTTTCCCCGGTGGATGAAAGGGTTGCTTCCCTGCGCCTTCGGGTTGGGAAACGGGTCCTGACCATCATTTGTGCCTATGCACCAAATGATGTTTCAGAGTACCCACCCTTTTTGGAGTCTGTGACTGGGGTGCTGGAGGATGCTCCTCTTGGAGACTCCATTGTCCTACTGGGGGACTTCAATGCGCACGTGGGCAACGACAGTGAAACCTGGAGGGGGGTGATTGGGAGGAACGGCCTGCCCGATCTGAACCCGAGTGGTGTTCAGTTATTGGACTTCTGTGCTAACCACAGTCTGTCCATAACAAACACCATGTTCAAGCATAAGGGTGTCCATATGTGCACCTGGCACCAGGACACCCTAGGTCGCAGGTCGATGATCGATTTTGTTATCGTGTCATCAGACCTGCGACTGTATGTCTTGGACACCCGAGTAAAGAGAGGTGCAGAGCTGTCAACTGATCACCACCTGGTGGTGAGTTGGATCCGATGGCAGGGGAGGAAGCCATTCAGACCTGGTAGACCCAAACGTATAGTGAGGGTGTGCTGGGAGCGTCTGGCTGAGGCCCCTGTCCGGGAGGTCTTCAACTCCCGCCTCCGGAAGAACTTCAACCACATTCCGAGGGAGTCTGGAGACATGGAGTCTAAATGGGCCATGTTCTCCACCTCTGTTGTTGAAGCGGCGGCCCAGAGCTGTGGCCGCAAGGTGGTCGGTGCATCTCGTGGTGGCAACCCCCGAACCAAGTGGTGGACACCAGTGGTGAGGGGGGCCATTAAGCTGAAGAAGGAGTCCTATCAAGCTTGGTTGGCTTGTGGGACTCCCAAAGCAGCTGAGGTGTACCGGCAGGCCAAGCGGAGTGCAGTTCGGGTGGTTGCTGAAGCAAAAACCCGGGTATGGCAGGAGTTCGGTGAGGCCATGGAACAAGACTTTCGGTCGGCCTCAAAGAGATTCTGGCAAACTGTCCGGCGCCTCAGGAGGGGAAAGCAGCTCCCCGTCCACACTGTGTATGGTGCGGATGGGACACTGTTGACTTTGACTGGGGACATCGTCGGGCGGTGGAAGGAATACTTCGAGGATCTCCTCAATCCCACTGATACGCCTTCCACAGAGGAAGCAGGGTTTGGGGACGAGGGGGATGACTCGCCTATCACAGGGGCTGAGGTCGCCAAGGTGGTTAAAAATCTCCTTGGTGGCCGGGCCCCAGGGTTGGACGAGATTCGCCCTGAGTACCTCAAGGCCCTGGATGTTGTTGGGTTGTCATGGTTGACACGCCTCTGCAACATTGCGTGGAGGTCGGGGGCAGTGCCTTTGGCATGGCAAACTGGGGTGGTGGTTCCTCTCTTTAAAAAAGGGGACCGGAGGGTGTGCTCCAACTTTAGAGGGATCACACTCCTCAGCCTCCCTGGGAAGGTCTATGCCAAGGTACTGGAGAGGAGAGTCCGGCCGTTGGTCGAACCTTGGATTCAGGAGGAGCAATGTGGTTTTCATCCTGGCCGTGGCACATCGGACCAGCTCTTTACCCTCTCAAGAATTCTCGAGGGTTCGTGGGAGTTTGCCCAATCAGTTTATATGTGTTTTGTGGACTTGGAGAAGGCATTTGACCGCGTCCCTCGTGGATTTTTGTGGGGGGTGCTTCGGGAGTATGGGGTATCAGGCTTGTTGTTACGAGCTATTTGGTCTCTGTACGACCGTTGTGAGAGTTTGGTTCGTATTGCCAACACTCGGTCGGAGTCATTCCCAGTGAGAGTTGGACTCCGCCAGGGCTGCCCTTTGTCACCGATCCTGTTCATAATTTTTATGGACAGGATTTCTAGGCGCAGCCAGGGAATGGAGGGTGTCATGCTTGGTGACCACAGGATCTCATCTCTGTTGTTTGCAGATGATGTTGTCCTGTTGGCTTCATCCAGCAATGACCTACAGCTCTTGCTGGGACGGTTTGCCGCTGAGTGTGAAGCGGCTGGGATGAGAATCAGCACCTCCAAGTCCAAGTCCATGGTCCTCAGCTGGAAAAAGTTGGATTGTCCTCTCCGGGTTGGGGACAGGATCCTGCCCCAAGTGGAGGAGTTTAAGTATCTTGGGGTCTTGTTCACGAGTGAGGGGAGAATGGAGCGAGAGATCGACAGACGGATTGGAGCAGCATCTGCAGTGATGCGGACGTTGTACCGGTCTGTTGTGGTGAAGAGGGAGCTTAGTTCTAAGGCAAAGCTGTCAATTTATCAGTCAATCTACGTTCCTACTCTCACCTATGGTCACGAGCTTTGGGTAATGACCGAAAGAACG
The DNA here is from genome assembly GCA_020510985.1 of Pholidichthys leucotaenia. Classification (NCBI taxonomy): domain Eukaryota; kingdom Metazoa; phylum Chordata; class Actinopteri; order Cichliformes; family Pholidichthyidae; genus Pholidichthys; species Pholidichthys leucotaenia. The sequence goes on from CM035840.1 coordinate 225,733,523, forward strand.
AGATCACGGATACGAGCGGCTGAAATGAGCTTTCTCCGTAGGATTGCTGGACTCACCCTCAGAGATAGGGTGAGGAGCTCAGTCATCCGGAAGAGGCTCAGAGTAGAACCGCTGCTCCTCCACATTGAAAGGAGTCAGTTGAGGTGGTATGGGCATCTGATTAGGATGCCTCCTGGACGCCTCCCACTTGAGGTGTTTCAGGCACGTCCCACTGGGAGGAGACCCCGGGGCAGACCCAGGACTCGGTGGAGAGACTATGTCTCCCAGCTGGTCTGGGAACGCCTTGGTATCCCCTCTGAAGAGCTGGAGCAGGTGGCTGGGGAGAGGGAAGTCTGGGCTTCTCTGCTTGAACTGCTGCCTCCGCAACCCGGACCTCCGGAAAAGTGGTAGAAGATGGATGGATAGACTTCTGAGTCCCTGTAATGAGGAGGCTTTGTATAAAATTGGTTGTATTTCCTGAACTGTAACTCCAGTCAGGATGTGAAAACCCTCAAATTAAAGCCGAGAGTCTGCACTTTAAGCCCATATTGATTGTATAACTGTATCTTGAATATGGTTTGGTAAACAGCTAAAACAGCAAACCTTGCCACTGTCCAACTGTATATAGGTGGTAATGAAATGAAAGAACACTGAGGTTGTGGGCACCCAGCACAATGCAGACTGATAATACAGTGATCCCTCACTTATCGCGGTTAATGGGTTCCAGAACCGACTGCGAAAAGTGAAAAACCGCGAAGTAGCGTCACCCCTAATGACGTCACCCATAAATAATACGTACGTTCATTCTCTCACTCTCTCTCTCATATGATACGTGTGTGTGTGTGTGTGTGTAAGTGTACATACATACGTAGATGTAAATAAAATGTACATAAATATGTTTTTAGAACTCTTTTATTCTTATAACAAGATACGTAACTCAAGATGAAGATGATTTACTGCACAGGTTAATGAGAGCTTTACTGCTCCTCAGGTGATGCCTCATCGTCAGGTGCTAGAGGCGCAGCATCGTCGAGGGCAGCTTCCGATAGAGCTGGAGAAGCTGCAGGAGGCGGCGTAGTGGCTCGACGGGAAGACTATTTCGCACAAAAAGGCACAAGAAAACAGCGAAAAGTTCCACGCGGTGAGACTAAGAAACACGAGCGATAAAGAACAATGAATGCAGTCTTCCTGCATGGGCGTTCGGCAGGGAGAGAAGGTGGGTGAAACGTCTCGGCCAATCAGCTTGCGGAGTGAAACGTCTTGGCCAATCAGCTTGCGAGATTTCCGAGCCAAGCCAACACGAGAACAGCGAACAGAGAGGTGGATTTTGAGTTGTGCGGCTCTCCGTGTTGATACCTGATGGTCTAATGTAGTCTCCCTGCCTTCTGCTAGCGCCCGCCCATTATTTCTCAATTTTGAATTTTTGATGGATATTTTTGAAAAATCCGCGATGCACTGAGGGCGCGAAAGGTGAAGCACGAAGTAGCGAGGGATCACTGTATTCACGCTCAGCAGGGATTGCATACGAGCAGAGAGCCCTAGGGGGACAACCAGAACAATGACTATTGCTATTCATCCCCGGAGTAAGGAGAGGAGTCTGGCACCAGTTAGTCATGCGATTGATATGTATTGTCTGATATGTATATCAATGTGTAAATGTGCCATGCATTCTCTCTTGTCTGTATAAAAGAGCTGACTTTACATGCCTCACTAGAGCACGCACAGCACACAGCGCTGCAGTATGTCTCATGATGATGGAGGAATAAGACTCTTAAACCTTCAGCTCGCCGTGTCTCACCTGAACTTATTTTGTTCCTCCACACTGGTAACCCTGGACGAAGAATGGAAAACCAGACGAACTCCCCGGAGATGGCCCGGACGGGAAGCCTCAGCACACGTCATGGTGCGCCCCTCGCCTGATCTTTTACCAGCACCATGATCAACACGAGCAAACAAAGGAAGCAGCCCGAACAGGGACAATCATCGACGCCGACTGTGTTGATTTCCATCAAGCTCCCTGACCCTGACTCACCTTTCGACAACGGACCTTCCGCCCACAGAAGCCATGCGCGCACTCTGCAGGGTTATGAGGACAGCGCAACTGCCAGCTATGTGGTCACTGCGCCAAGCGCGCGCCACGCACCAGGGACAAGCCGGCTCCATAGACTGATACAGCGTCCTCCGCCACTACACATGCCCAAGTAAAACGGCCGATCGCTACCCTCAGAACCTTCAGGGCTGCTCGCACACCTGAAGCATACGTGCAGCCAGCACACAGGACATTGTATGAGTTTTCCAGCCACGGCGCACAAGGGGAATTTAGCCGATTGCTTTCCCCGATGACTTTAGGGCTGCTTCCCGCACCTAAAGCCAAACTGCCGAGTCCCTGACACAGCTTCAGTTTATCACAGCCCCTACGCATCCTCGGGGAATTTGGCCGCTCGCCTTCCCCACATCCTCGCTGGACCAAAACACAGAGAAGTCAGAGATATACAGTTAGGCCCAGAAATATTTGGACAGTGACACAATCTTCATGATTTGGGCTCTGCATGCCACCACATTGGATTTGAAATGAAACAACTACAACAGAATTGAAGTGCAGACTTTAAGGTTTAATTCAAGGGGTTGAACAAAAATATATGATTAAACATGTAGGAATTGTAGCTATTTTTATACAAACACTCCTCATTTCAGGGGCTCAAAAGTAATTGGACAAATAAACATAACCCTAAGTAAAATGTTACTTTTCAATATTTTGTTGAGAATCCTTTGCAGGCAATGACTGCCTGAAGTCTGGAACCCATGGACATCACCAAACGCTGGGTTTCCTCCTTTGTGATGCTTTGCCAGGCCTTTACTGCAGCTGTCTTCAGTTGTTGCTTGTTTGTGGGTCTTTCTGCCTTAAGTTTTGTCTTGAGCAAGTGAAATGCATGCTCGATTGGGTTGAGATCTGGTGATTGACTCAGCCATTGCAGAATATTCTGCTTCTTTGCTTTAAAAAACTCCTGGGTTGCTTTTGCAGTATGTTTTGGATCATTGGTGAAGCGCCGTCCAATCAACTTTGCTGCATTTGGCTGAATCTAAGCAGAAAGCATATCCCTATACACTTCAGAATTCATCCGGCTGCTTCTGTCTTTTGTCACATCATCAATAAACACAAGTGACCCACTGCCATTGGAAGCCATGCATGCCCATGTCATCACACTGCCTCCACCATGTTTTACAGAAGATGTAGTGAATCAGAATCAGAATCAGAATCAGGTTTATTGCCATTGTTCATGTAGTACACAAACTAGGAATTTGTCTCGGTACAATGCTGCAACATTAAACATGATAAGATAAGAGAAATAAACTATACATGTAATAAAGTGTAGGATAAGATTAAGTGATACTGGTCAACAGTTAAAATATATATTAGCCAGCAGCAGATACTGTGGAGAACTATATAGTGCAGTCGGTAATGCAGGAAGAAAACAGTGATGATTGACATGAGTCTGGTTGAGCTGCTGTACATGGTGCACGAGAGTCAGTTAGTGTTCAGCAGTCTAATGGCAGAGGGGAAGAAGCTGTTCATGTGACGGGAGGTTTTAGTCTGGATGGACCGAAGTCTTCTACCAGAGGGGAGGGGGGCAAACAGTACGTGACCAGGGTGTGAGGGATCGGCTATGATCCGGCCAGCACGCCTCCGGGTCCTGGAGATGTACAGATCCTGGAGAGATGGGAGCTTGCAGCCGATCACCTTCTCAGCAGTGCGCACGACGCGCTGCAGCCTTAGTCTGTCCCTGGCAGTGGCTCGTGCGTACCACACGGTTATGGAGGTGGTGAGGATGGACTCGATGATGGCTGTGTAGAACTGCACTAACATCTTGGTGGGTAGCTTGAGCTTCCTCAGCTGCCGCAGGAAGAACATCCTCTGCTGGGCTTTTTTGATGAGTGAGCTGCTGGTCAGCTCCCATTTGAGGTCCCTGGTGATGGTAGTGCCTAGGAAGCGGAAGGAATCAGCAGTGGTGATGGGAGAGCCTGAGAGGGTGAGGGGGGGCAGAGGAGTAGTGACTTTCCTGAAGTCTACAATCATCTCCACTGTCTTCAGAGCGTTCAGCTGCAGGTTGTTATTGCTGCACCAGGACGCCAGCTGGGCCACCTCTCTCCTGTAGGCGGACTCGTCGCCGTTGGAGATGAGCCCGATGAGGGTGGTGTCGTCCGCAAACTTGATCAACTTGACAGACTGGTGGCTGGAGGTGCAGGAGTTGGTGTAAAGGGAGAAGAGTAGGGGGGAAAGTACACAGCCCTGGGGTGATCCGGTGCTGATGCTAGTATAGTCTGAGACAGTCTTTCCCAGCCGCACATGCTGCCTCCGGTCCGTCAGGAAGTCGATGATCCACCTGCAGAGGGAGTCAGGCACGTTGAGCAGGGACAGCTTGTCCCGGAGCAGAGCGGGGCGGATGGTGTTGAATGCGGAGCTGAAGTCGACAAACAGGATCCTGGCGTAGGTTCCCGGGGAGTCCAGGTGCTGCAGGATGGAGTGGAGGGCCAGGTTGACTGCATCGTCTACAGACCTGTTGGCTCGGTAGGCAAACTGCAGCGGGTCCAGGAGAGGGGTGGTGATGGACTTGAGGTGGGACAGGACCAGGCGCTCAAAGGACTTCATGACTACAGAGGTGAGCGCTACAGGTCTGTAGTCATTAAGTCCAGTGATCCGTGGCTTCTTGGGGACAGGGATGATGGTGGAGGATTTGAGGCAGGATGGCACGTGGCATAACTTAAGGGAGGTGTTAAAAATGTCTGTGAATACAGGAGCCAGCTGTTTCGCACAGAGTCTCAGGGTGGAGGGAGACACGCCGTCTGGGCCGGGGGCCTTGCGCGGGTTCAGTCTGGAGAACTGTTTGAGCACATCCTGCTCACTGATGATAAGGGGAGGGGGGGAGGAGGGGGGGGGTGCCTTAAATGAAGTAGGGAATGTGGAGGCTGTGGAGCTGGAGGGAGGGGGGGAGTTGGACACAGATGACGAGGTGTCAAAACGGGCATAGTGTTGGGACAGTCTCTGACAAAGGGCTTTGTCATCCTGACCTTTAGGAGCCTTAGGTCGATAGTTGGTGATTTGCCTCAGTCCTCTCCACACGGAAGCCGAATCATTAGCAGTGAACTGCTGCTGGAGTCTCTCTGAGTATAGAGATTTGGCCCTCTTCAGCTCTCTGTTAAACCGGTATTTAACCTCCCTGTAGCAGTCCCTGTCTCCACTTTTCAGCGCTGCTTCCTTCTCCTTCCTGATCTGTCTGAGCTTAGCTGTGAACCAGGGTTTGTCATTAGAGTAACTCACCCTGGTGCGTGATGGAAGAATGTTCTCTTCACAAAAGTGGATATATGAGTTCACAGTGTCCGTGTACTCATCCAGATCATGCGTGGCTCCTTTAAGCATGCCCCAGTCAGATATTTCCATGCACGTTTCCAGCTTCTCCTCAGCATCACTGGTCCGTATCTTCGTAGTGCTCACAACAGGTTTAGTGAGCTTCAATCTCTGTCTGTATGTGGGAATGAGGTGAACCATCACGTGATCAGATAATCCCAGCGCAGCTCGAGGGACAGCGCGATATGCGTCTTTCACTGTGGTGTAACAGTGATCCAGTGTGTTTAATCCTCTGGTGGGGCATTTAATAAACTGTTTGTAGCGGGGGAGATCGTGGCTCAGATTGCACTGATTAAAGTCGCCAGCCACAATAATCAGCGAGTCTGGAAAACTCCGCTCTGTGTGTTGAATGTGATCCGCAAGCACGCGCTGAGCTTCGCGCGTGTCCGCGTCGGGAGGGGCGTACACAGCGATCATTATGAAAGAAGCAAACTCCCGCGGGGAATAGAAGGGCTTGCAATTGATAACAAGAAATTCCAAGGCAGGAGAACAGTGTTTGGAAATTACCGTTACATCAGAGCACCAGCTACAGTTGATGTAGAAGCAGACACCGCCTCCTGTGGTCTTGCCGGAAAGCTCTGTGTCACGATCAGCACGGAAGAGCTGAAAGCCGTCGAGGCGCAGCGCGCTGTCCGGTATATTTTCCCGGAGCCAGGTCTCAGTAAAGCAGAGGACAGCTGAGGAGGCGAGGTCCTTAAAACGCATCAGCAGTCTCAGTTCATCCACCTTGTTAGAGAGAGAGTTGGTATTGGACAGAAATAAGCCAGGCAGCGCCGTTCGCGAGCCTCTCCTGCAAAGTCGTACGAGAGCGCCCGCTCGTCTTCCTCTCTTCCGCCGTCTCACTTTCCGAGCCAAACAATAAACCAGATCGGCGGCAGGGGCTAGAAAAACTGGGAGGAGGTCCGTGGGGGTCAAAGTCCTGATATTTAAAAGTTCTTCACGGGTATAAGTGCAAGCAGACACACAATTGACAAACAAAAACAAACAAAGAGCGCAGCGAAGCACCATGTCGACCGCTGTGGGCGCCATCTTGGATCGAATTGGATCGAATTGGATCGAATAGTGCTTTGGATCATGAGCTGTTCCAATTCTTCTCCAAACTTTCTTCTTCCCATCATTCTGGTACAGGTTGATCTTCGTCTCATCTGTCCAAAGAATGCTGTTCCAGAACTGGGCTAGCTTCTTTAGGTGTTTTTTGGCAAAGTCAATTCTGGCCTTTCTATTTTTGAGGCTGATTCATGGTTTGCACCTTGTGGTGAATCCTTTGTATTTACTCTCATGAAGTCTTCTCTTTATGGTAGACTTAGATACTGATACACCTACTTCCTGGAGAGTGTTCTTCACTTGAGTGGATGTTGTGAAGGGGTTGTGAAAGGATTCTGCGATCATCCACCGCTGTTGTCTTCCGTGGACGTCCAGGCCTTTTTGACTTCCCAAGCTCACCAGTGCACTCTTTTTTTCTCAGAATGTACCAAACTGTTGATTTGGCCACTCCTAACATTTCTGCTATCTCTCTGATGGATTTCTTCTTTTTTTTCAGCCTCAGGATGGTCTGTTTCACCTCCATTGAGAGCTCCTTTGACCACATGTTGTGTGTTCACAGCAACAGCTTCCAAATGCAAACGCCACACCTGGAATCAACTCCAGACCTTTTAACTGCTTAATTGATAACAGGTTAATGAGGGAAGAGCCCATGCAGCCTTGTTATTTTTTTTTTTCAGCCTTCTGAGTCAATTGTCCAATTACTTTTGGTCCCTTGAAAAAGAGGCGGTTACGTATTAAAGAGCTGTAATTCCTAAACCCTTGCTCCAATTTGGATGTGAATACTCTCAAATTACAGCTGAGAGTCTGCACTTTAAGCCCATATTGATTATATAATTGTATCCTGAATATGTTTTCGTAAACAGCTAAAATAACAAAACTTGTGTCACTGTCCAAATATTTTTGGGCCTAACTGTAATTTTTTTCACAGCCACTGTGGATCTCCATCACGTTTAACGGGAAAAGTTCCTCACATCGCAGATCCACACGCAATTTTTGCGCGGCCCAGACACCTTTGATGTCCCGGGCCGGCACTCGCTTACTCCCACCCCCTCAACCTCCTCCTGCACAGAGCTTTTCCCGCACCTCACTCCCAAAGCCGGCCGATCGCAGTCTGGTTCCATTATGCACGATTGCACACTGGCCCGTGTGCCCACGATCCACGGCCGTTCAACGTGCTGGAACTCGGAGCGGAGCACACTGCCCTTTCCACCCCTCCCCTGTCCCCCTCACGGACTGACATGCCCTCCGACAGTTCTACCGGAGCTGGAGCCAAACGACGGGGGGAGGGGGGGTCACAACCCCTTCTGACTGTTCTGGGGGGAGCAGTGTGGGCACCCAGCACACGTGTGGGCACCCAGCACAATACAGAGTGATAATATTCACGCTCAGCAGGGACTGCATACAAACAGAGAGCCCTAGGGGGACAACCAGAACAATGACTATTGTTATTCATCCCCGGAGTAAGGAGAGGAGTCTGGCGCCAGTTAATCACGCAATTGATATGTATTGTCTGATATGTATATCAATATGTAAATGTGCCATGCATTCTCTCTTGTCTGTATAAAAGAGCTGACTTTACATGCCTCACTAGTGCACACACAGCACACAGCGCTGCATTGTGTCTCATGATGATGGAGGAATAAGACTCTTAAACCTTCAGCTCGCCGTGTCTCGCCTGAACTTATTTTGTTCCTCCACAAGGTTACTTTTTCTGTCTTCCAGCCACTGTAATAAACTTCCTTAATGGAAGATCAACATGCCAGTGTATTTATTCAATATCTGTAGAAATTTCATCCTAACATAAACGTCACTTTATACTGGTAAATTTGCAGTTTATTCTTGCGTTTTATAATTGTTTTTCACGTAACTTTGAGACTTTGTTCTTATATTTCCTCTAGTATAGTAAATCTGGAAGGTTTTACTTCCAAAACTGACTTTCCTCTGAAATTTGCTTGGTTTGGTACTTTAAAAGTTTGGAGTTTGCACATTTATTTTTGGAACACAAAATTGCCTGTTTTTTAGTTACGTTTGAGATCATTTTTTTCTTTCTTAATTTTTCTTGTCAATGAAAGACTTTTTCCTTAAAATATGGAGATCTTGGAATTTTTTTCCAACTTTGTAGCTTCTCATCATTCATTTTCCTGATGAATTTAGCACATCTTTTTTAATGCATTTCTTGTTTTCATATACATTTTCAATGATTGTTTCTGTACATGTGTGACTCTTTTCTTCCTAAATTTGCAACTTTTCTCGTATATTTGTGTCATGGGCAGCGAGAGCGCACCCCGTCCTTCCCGTTCATCTCTCCTCAGGTCATCAGTGCACCTGAGTGAGAGGACACAGCTGCGCCCTATCATCAGCTAGCGTTCATAAGGAGGCATCCTTCAGTGATTCAACGCTGGCTCGTCTGGGTATACTGCCTCACTGACAGTGAGTTGTGTTCACACTGGTGAAGAAAATTGTTAACCTGTGTGCTTTTTCCCTATTCAGGATGCTACCATCATGCGGGTGTGTCGCTGGACTGCACGCGCTCTCCTGCCACATCTCCACTCACCAACAGTAACCTCCACCCGGTCAAACACCACCAGCTCCTTTCTCCACCCTGCTGGTTCATCTATTCCCCGCTGGAGTCCTGCCGGTGCTCCCTCGGAGCCCTTGTAAGTGGTAATTTGGCTCGCCCATTTTCCCTCGCTCCATTCCTCCTCTCACAGCTCTCGTCTTCTCTCCACAGGCTCCGTCCTCTGGCGAGTGACTGTTCTGTAGCTGTGTGAGGACTTTTGCTATTTAATTAAGAACCTCAAACGTGTACTGTTGTTTGATTGTCCCTTTGTTGCTGCATTGCGCATGTGAGCTGATTTATTATTTCAGTCATGCCAATTTGTGATTTTTGTTATCATTTCACCTTTTTCCTTGTGATGTTGCCCTTGTTTCAGAGCAACAGCCCCTCAAAATGTCTGTGCACGTCCATGTTTAACTTCATCTCTGGTAACGTGTGAATGTGAATGTTAAAATACTGTGATATCTATTCTACAGTGTATAAAGCATTTGTGGAGAAAAAGGAATAGGCGAAGGCAACAAGCTGGACGGCACAAGGCGTTCCTCCAACATAACAGCAAACATGCTTCTGACCTCTGCTTAGCTACTGCACTATCTGGGTCTCTGTACATTCCTCTTTTATATCTTTAGTGCCATATGTAGAGACCCAGAGCTTCCGACCATCTTACATTGTTGTGTGGACAAAGAGAAATGCAGCACATTAACATGGCATTGAAATACACGTCACAGAGCATGTATTGCCACAATACATTCACACCCTTGCATCTTCAGGTGCCAGCCTGGCGCGGCAGGGGGTGAAAGGCACATCTTTGTTTAGTTGGCTCCATTCAGCTTTCCCTGGGGGGTACATAGTCCTTACTGTCCAGTCTGAACCCCCCGGACCTCCTAACTCAATTCATTGGGTGTGAGAAAACGCTCACACTCTGTGCCCCCACACATTAAGCATTTCATTTACCAGAGAATACTTAAGTGATAACAGTCATTCATCATTTAATTCTCTCCAAATTTCCAATATTTTGGTTAGCAAATATGATTGCTTTAACATGCTTTTAAGTGCAATGTCAGGATAAACCAACATCAAATAGCATAGCACTATAGTAGCTATTATCTGACATAACGCACGGCTCAGGAGACGCACACACACAGGCTCAGAGTAGTTCAAACAGTTTATTAACAACAGGCGTGAATGAGTGAGTGTCTGCGGGATGTAAATGTATTGGTGGCGGTGTCTGCTTCAGGCACAGAGGCAGGAGACCGTACAGCCGGGCAACCCTATGGGAAAAGCACAAGGAGAGGGTGACGGGCATACACCAACACAGGAGGAATAATGGCAAGAGAAGGACTTACTTGGATGGAATGGATAGCTGGCACAAGGGACGAGACCCGGGAGACAGCCACCTGGAGAGCTCGGTGCAGCAGCGAGGAATAGGCGATGGAGAGGCGTCGTCCGCCGCCGGGAAATCCACCTGTGCACAGGGGAGCAGACTGGAGAAAAAGGAGGTAAGGGCTTCTTACCAAAATGTTTGAGCTGAAGTTTGAGAATGACTCACAGCGGTGAGGAACGAAGTCTGACGGCTTCAGGCCGAAGCTCAGGGCGAGGCGGCTTATATTCCTCGCCGCTGATGATTAACAGGTGTGCGAGCAGGTGGCGCCGCTGATGAGCGGCGCAGCGTGACAGTACTCCCCCCTCTAGCAGCGCCTCCTGGCGATGGCTTCTCTGGGTGCGCTCGGTGGAAGTCAGCGATGAGCGATGGGTCCAACACGAACGACGGGGGCACCCACTGTCGATGCTCGGGCCCATAGCCCTCCCAGTCCACCAAGTACTGCAACCCACGACCCCGGCGCCGGGAGTCAAGGATGGAGGAGACGGACCAGGCCGGATGGCCACCAATCATCCGGGGCGCGGGTTGTGCAGCAGGAGGAGGGCAAAGGGGGTCGGTGACTGCCAGCTTCACCTTTGACACGTGGAAGGTGGGATGGATGCGGAGGGAGGGGGGAATAGCCACGCGCACAGCCACCGGGTTGACGATCCGGGTGATGGGGTAGGGGCCCATGAATCGCTGTGCCAGTTTCCTCCTCTCGCCTTTTAGAGTAACGTCCTGGGTTGAAACGTAGACATGTTGCCCAACTCTGTACGCCGGGGCAGGTCTTCTATGCCGGTCCGCCACAGTCCTGTTGCGCTCTGCTGTGCGTAAAAGCGCATTGCGCGCGGCAGTCCAGATGGAGCGGAACTGCCTGAGATGTGCCCTAATGGAGGGGACAGTTACCTCACTCTCCTGCACCGGGAACAGCGGGGGGTCATAACCCAGGGACGCCTTGAAGGGAGACATCCCTGTAGCCGAAGAGCGGGCGGTATTGTGGGCATACTCCACCCAGGCAAGATGGTTACTCCAGGACGTGGGTTTGGATGAGGTCACACAGCGGAGCGCAGCCTCCAGCTCCTGGTTGGTCCGTTCACACTGCCCGTTGGATTGGGGGTGATGGCCGGAGGAGAGGCTCACCTTGGCTCCGATGGCGTTACAAAACGACCTCCAAACCTCAGATGAAAATTGGGGGCCCCGGTCCGAGACCACGTCCACCGGAATCCCGTGCAGCCTGACCACGTGTTGGACGAGGAGATCCGCCGTCTCCAGGGCAGTAGGGAGACCTCGCAGGGGGACGAAATGCACAGTTGGAGAAACGGTCCACGATGGTCAGGATGGTGTCATAGGAGTTGGAGACGGGGAGTCCGCTGACGAAATCCAACGCGATGTGCGACCAGGGCCTGCCAGGGACGGGCAGAGGCTGGAGCAGACCTGCTGGAGGGGCATTTCCTGACTTGCTGATGGCACAGATTGGGCAAGCCCGGGCGTAGCGGGCTGCATCCCTCCGCAGGCCTGGCCACCAAAAGGACCGTTGGAGGAGGTCTATCATCCGGGAGGTGCCAGGGTGACAGGTGAGCTTGGAGGTGTGTAGCCAATGGATGACCTCTCCTCGGACCGCGGATGGCACGAACAGTCTTCCCTCTGGTCCGCCGCCAGGGTCAGGTTCCACTTCCTGCGCCTTCCGGATCTTGCTCTCAATGTCCCATGAGATAGCTCCCACGACGCACGACCTGGGCAGGATGGTGTGGGGTGTCTCCTCCGATTCCACGGGGGTGAACTGCCTAGAGAGGGTGTCAGGCAGGCCGTTCTTAGAGCCAGGCCTGAAGGTGATGGAGAACTGGAACCTGGTGAAAAACAAGGACCAACGCGCCTGGCGGGCGTTCAGGCGCTTGGCAGATCGTAGGTATTCCAAGTTTTTGTGGTCCGTGAGGACCACGAACGGCAGGTTCACCCCCTCTAGCCAGTGACGCCACTCCTGCAGGGCGAGTTTAATGGCCAAGAGCTCTCTGTCCCCCACATCGTAGTTCCTCTCCGCCGGGGACAAGCGCCGGGAGAAGAAGGCACAGGGCCGTTTGGCGCCATCGTCCGGCGACCGCTGGGATAGCACTGCTCCCACTCCTGTGTCCGAGGCGTCTACCTCCACGATGCACTGCAGCGCGGGATCGACCTGGCGAAGGACCCGGGAGGAGGAGAACTCCGCCTTCAGCGCCTGAAAGGCAGCAGCGACCTCTTCGGTCCACCGGAACGGGACCTTCGGGGACGTGAGGCGGGTCAGTGGTCCAATGATGGAGCTGAAGTTGGGGACAAAGCGGCGGTAGAAATTGACGAAACCAACGAACTGTTGCACCTGCTTCCGGGATGCAGGTGTAGGCCATTCCACCACCGCCTTCACCTTCTCTGGGTCTGGGAGCACCTTGTCGTGGGCGATGATGAACCCCAGGAAGGACGTAGTCCTGGCGTAAAATTCACATTTTTCTGCCTTCACGTACAGACGATTCTCCAGCAGTCTTTGGAGGACCCGCCTCACGTGGACCTGGTGCTCGTCCCTGGACTTGGAGAAGATGAGAATATCGTCCAGGTAGACGAACACGAAAAGGCCGATGAAGTCCCGGAGGACGTCATTGATGAGGCGCTGAAAGACGGCAGGAGCGTTGGTCAACCCGAACGGCATTACCAGGTATTCAAAGTGGCCGTTCGGGGTACGGAAGGCTGTCTTCCACTCATCTCCCTCCCGGATCCGGACGAGGTGGTAAGCGCTGCGTAGATCCAGCTTGGTGAACCAGGTCGCCCCCTGGAGGGAGTGGAAGGCAGTGTCCATGAGGGGCAGGGTGTAACGGTCCTTCTCAGTGATATCGTTAAGGGCCCGGTAGTCAATGCAAGGGCGGAGGAACCCATCCTTTTTTCCCACGAAGAAGAACCCTGCCCCCACGGGTGACGATGATGGGCGGATTATCCCAGCACTCAATGATTCCTTCAGGTAGGCGTTCATTGTCTCCTTCTCCGGCGCTGACAGGCTATAGAGCCGACCAGAAGGTAAGGGAGCCCCCTGGCGGAGGTTGATGGCACAGTCATAGGGCCGATGAGGGGGGAGAGACATAGCCTTCGTCTTACTGAACACCATACCCAGGTCGTGAAATTCCGGAGGCACCAGAGACAGATCCGGGGGTGCAGCGTCCGTCGCAGGGGGAGGAGCGGACGGAGAGCAGGCAGCGGACTGAAGGCAGGTGCCCATGCAGAAAGTGCTCCATGCCGATACCCCAGCTGACTTCCAATCCAGGACAGGGTTGTAAAGGCGTAGCCAGGGATACCCCAGGATGATGGGCGACACAGAGTTGGGTAGGACATAAAAGGTCATTTCCTCCCGGTGGTTTCCCGAGATGATGACTGGGACGGGGATGGTCTGGTGTAATACTCTCCCAAGGGAGGCACGGGAGAGGTTGACAAGGGAGATGGGACTTTTGAGTGCCTGACAGCGGATGCCCAATCGGGTTGCCAGGCTTTGTGAAATGAAGCTGCCTTCTGCGCCCGAATCCACCAGTGCATGGGTGAGATGCCCAGTGGGATTGTGGCAGAAACGGATGGGCAGCTTCAATTGGGTATGAGTGTTTAACCAGTTGAGATCCGCGAGGCCCCCTACAGCGATTCGTGGACCCCGCCGACTGGCTTTCCGTGGGCAGAGCTCCACAGTGTGTTGGTCGCCTCCGCAATACATGCAGAGGTCCAACTCACGGCGGCGTTGTTTCTCCGCAGGGAAAAGCCTTGTCCAGCCCGTCACCATCGGCTCCGACTCCTCGGGGCACGATGCTGGCGGCGCCGCCAGGGGGCGAGCTTGGAACAGGTGCGGCGAGACTCCACGAGGGCGAGAAGAAGACGACTTCCGCCCTGAGGAGCGCTCGCGCAGCCTGTTATCCACACTAATCGCTAAGGATGTCAGCTCCGCTAGCGTCTCAGGAATATCCCGTCCAGCCAGTTCATCCCTCAGATCGTCATTGAGGCTGCGGAGGAAACGACTGCAGAGGGGGCGTTCCTCCCAGCCTAATTCCTCCGCCGCTACCCGGAAGTCGACCGCGTAGTCCGCGGCCGACCGGCTTCCCTGCCGGAGGGCGAGAAGCCGATCGATCTGGACCGTCTCGGTTAGAGAATGGTCAAAGACCTCCAGGAAGCGCCTCACGAATTGGTTATATGTGAGGGCGGCATAACTGGGTCTCGCCATAACGGCGTAGGCCCACGTTAATGCCTGCCCCTCCAGGAGATTCCCGATATAACCAATTCGGCTATGATCTGAGGGAAAATCTCCGGGCACGCGGTGGAAGACGGACTCACACTGCATAATAAACCCCCGCGCTCCGCCGAGCTTACCGCTAAAGCGGGCGGGGGTTGGAATAGGTGTGAGCCGAACCGGTGCACTCGGAGCCTGCTGGACGGCCACTGGAGCAGCAGGAGCCGCGCCACCCTGACGAGCCGGGGGGAACGGCTGTTGAGGATCCAAGCGGCCCAACCGGTTAGTTAAATTCAATAACTGATTAAAAATCACCTGTTGCTGATAAGCTAAATGATCCACTCGAGCCTCGAGAGTGGAAAACCGGTGTGCGAGCCCGCCGTCTGCCGAGCCGCTCTGCTGAAGCCGTACTGACATAACGCACGGCTCAGGAGACGCACACACACAGGCTCAGAGTAGTTCAAACAGTTTATTAACAACAGGCGTGAATGAGTGAGTGTCTGCGGGATGTAAATGTATTGGTGGCGGTGTCTGCTTCAGGCACAGAGGCAGGAGACCGTACAGCTGGGCAACCCTATGGGAAAAGCACAAGGAGAGGGTGACGGGCATACACCAACACAGGAGGAATAATGGCAAGAGAAGGACTTACTTGGATGGAATGGATAGCTGGCACAACAAGGGACGAGACCCGGGAGACAGCCACCTGGAGAGCTCGGTGCAGCAGCGAGGAATAGGCGATGGAGAGGCGTCGTCCGCCGCCGGGAAATCCACCTGTGCACAGGGGAGCAGACTGGAGAAAAAGGAGGTAAGGGCTTCTTACCAAAATGTTTGAGCTGAAGTTTGAGAATGACTCACAGCGGTGAGGAACGAAGTCTGACGGCTTCAGGCCGAAGCTCAGGGCGAGGCGGCTTATATTCCTCGCCGCTGATGATTAATAGGTGTGCGAGCAGGTGGCGCCGCTGATGAGCGGCGCGGCGTGACATTATCGGGAGTTTTTCTTTCAAGGTGTCAGTTTACATTCCAAAAAGGTAAAAAAAAAAAAAATCACAGTAAAGATAGAAACAAAACCAAGTTCGGTTTGAAACCTATAATGTTTTGGCAATTTGATGTGAAAATTTCATGAAGCATCCTCAGATAGTATTTTAGTTACAGCATTACAGGCCTACGAAGAACACAACAACATCACGACATGCTTTGAATGTGAACAGGAGTAACAAAAACAGCCTTTTAAAGCAAAATATTGAGTTATTTCCACAGTTAAACTATAAATTTGGGTAACAGATGGTGAACAGGTCAGTCAAGGTACCTGTGTAGTAATCATTATTGGAACCAGAAAATGAAAATGAAAATATCAAAAGTAATACCATTATTCAAGCAAGGAAATAAACACCACGACACAAACTACAGACCAGTATCACTTCTCCCACAATTTTCAAAGATTCTGGAAAAACTTTTCAACAACAGATTAGAAAACTTTTTAAATAAACAAGATGTGCTTAATCAGAACCAATATGGGTTTAGAGCCAAGAGTACAACATCGTTGGCGATAATGGAAGCAACAGAGGAAATAATAAATGCATTAGATCAAGGAAAATATGCAATTGGTGTGTTTATAGATTTTTGAAAAACATTTGATACAATAAATCATTCAATACTTCTTAATAAATTGCAAATGTATGGTATTAGGGGAATGGCTCTGAAATGGGTTACAAGTTATCTATCTGAGAGACAACAATTTGTGAAGATGGGAGAATATCTGTCTGGGTGTATGGGAATTGCCTGTGGGGTCCCCCAGGGGTCAGTATTGGGCCCCAAATTATTTAACATATATATAAATGATATATTCCAAGTTTCTAAATTATTAAAAATAATATTATTTGCTGATGATACTAATATATTTTATTCTGGAAATAATAATAATCAACTAATCCATACTCTAAATAATGAATTAAATAAGCTTAAAAAATGGATGGATTGTAATAAATTATCACTAAATATAGATAAAACTAAGGTAATGATATTTGGTAATTGTAAAAATAAAGAAGATATACATATTCATATAGATAATGTAGTTATTGAAAAAGTTGAGGAGATCAAGTTTTTGGGTGTAATACTGGATGATAAAATTAGTTGGAAACCACATCTCAGATACATACAAAACAAAGTTGCAAAAAATATTGCAATTATAAATAAAATTAAGCAGGTCCTAGATTATAAATCACTTCATATCTTGTATTGCTCATTAGTACTTCCATACTTGACTTATTGTATAGAGGTTTGGGGTAACAGTTATAAAAGTAAACTTAATTCATTGTTAATATTACAAAAAAGGGCAGTCCGTGTTATACACAAAGTCGGGTACCTCGAACATACTAATTTATTGTTTTTACATTCAAAGTTATTGAAATTATGGGATCTGGTTCATTATTACACAGCACAATTAATGTTTAAAGTCAGTAAAAACCTCTTGCCACACAATACACAAAATCTTTTCAGGGAGAGAGAAGGGAAATATAATTTACGGGGGAACACAAAATTCAAAATGCACTTAGTAAGATCTACTCAGAAGGGTTTTTGTGTGTCTGTGTGTGGGGTAAAATTGTGGAATGGGTTGGGGGAGAAACACAGGCAATGTCCAAACATCCACATATTTAAATCAACATATGAAGAAATGATTTTTGAGCAGTACGAGAATGAAGGGCAGTGATGTTACATTGTGTCTTCAGTGAGGGAAGGTTGTTGTTGTGTTATGGTGATTGTGAAGGTGATGGTGTTGTCTGTGTTTGTATTGAACATTCCAGAAGTGTATGTTTATTGTTGTTGTAATATTGTTGGATGTTGGTATTGTTGTCAATATGGACTGTCATTGTTGTATCATTTTTGTTGTATAATTTGACTATGGGTGTATTATGGTGAATGTGGTTGTGGGATAATGATGATTATGAATGATACTGTAATTTGTTGGTTATGGAAAAGGGGTGGGACTATATAAGCGTTGGCTTCTTCCCACTCCTTTTGAACATTTTTTTTTGGCTTGTCTTTTTTGTTTTGTTTTGAATTCTCTTCTTTTTTTTAGAATGTTCAAATAAAAATCAATGTCAATGTCAATGTCAATGTCAACCAGTATATTATAGGGGCTACGGAGAATACATTGGAGTTTGGAGGGCTGTGGTAATCAACTGCAATATTTCTATTGCTGTGGGTCATGACAGCTGCTGCACATAAATCATATTAATGGTATTTAACTTAAAATGGCTGCTGATTTTGCAGATATACAATGGGGGCTATGGAGAATACAGTATATTTGAAAGAACTATTTAGCGTGATTCCACATGTCCTATTATTTATATCTGCTATGCAATATCACAGCAAGGTATTTATACATGGCTTAGTCTACTCATATGTGTGAAACTGGGTTTATAGATATGTTATATCACTATTATGGTTGAATAGAGAGGGAAGGTAATGGAATGGTTAAACGATCATGGATTCACATAACAAGAACAGATCATTCGAAGAAACTGACTGAAAATATCAAGATGAAGATGTTAATTCATGAAAATGTCTGTTATTTCTCAGTTGTGAACATGCAGATTTATCAATGAATGTATAAACGGAACAGTTACAGTAAAGTGAAACAGAAATAACACTAATTTTGCTGTACTGCAAATTAACAAGAAAAATGTGTAATAAAAAGAAAAATTCATGGGAAACATCCCCAAATTATGAGTAATGTCACAAATTTATGAAAAAGAGAAGCGAATTGACAGGTTGAAATGCACAATTTTTTAAGAGAAAAAGCAGGAAACCTAAGTGCAAAAACCTACCAAATTTATGAGGGAAAATCTCAAATTTACAAGAAAAACCCTAAATTTTTATGAAACTACAGATTTAAAACATCAGATTCATGAAAGAAAATCAGAAAATTGAAGAGAAAACCTGATAACTGCAAAGTAAGAAAAAGCCCCTCCCCATTTAATCCGTGAGCTTCCATTGGCTGATGTGGAGCGGCCAGCAGTAAAACCTCTGGCTGACCAGCTGTGGTGGATGTGGAACTTTCTGCAGGCTGAACAGACCAGAGAGGATGCTGGAACGTCTTGTCACTTGTGTTACAAATTGCTATTATTGATCGGAATCTACAGGCATGTCATGGTTTGATTCGATGATGATTCAGGAATTTGACTGTAAAATGGCTCGCCATGCGTCTTTTGTTTCTGTTTAGCCTGATGCTTATAAAGCAAAGTATCTGCAGTGGCCCGTGAATTTACTTCCAAAATCTAATAGCACCTGCAGCAGAACATTTCTGCAATTCTTAATACAACCGGGAGAACATTAGCCAAATGAGCTAACTTAGCAGTCAGCGTTCATTCAGTCAGTCACATCCATCTTCAGCACATGTGCTCAACTCAGCCGTGACCACTGTGTCAGTTGGAGCAGTCCTCCCAAGCTGCTGCAGATTCCCATTAGCCAGCTTCCAGCAGCTTCCTCCAGACAAAACTCCAGCAGGGCACAAAGGGATGCTCAGTCACCCTGCTGACCGTTTCTCTTCATCCACTCCACAGCCAGATGGACCACTGGATCACTACACGCAGCAGCCGGCAGCACTGAAGCTCACCAGTCTGGAGGACACCACTGGCCCTTTTCCACTAGTACCTGTTTGGCCCTGTACAGCACGGTACAGTTCAGTTCAGTTCGGTCCGCTTGCGTTTCCATTACACCGGAGTACCGCTTGATGTGGGTGGGATTTGTTACAGGGAGGCAGCGCAACCCTCCCGTTACATAAAACAAGCGACCCCGGCAAAACACAAGATGGCAGGATAAGAGGTGACTGCGGTGTCTGGCTTTTTTTGCCAGAGTAAAGGCAGAAAAAGAGCAGAAGGCTATAGGCGACGAGACTGTAGAATAGGAATATTATAGTATATTAGCATGGCGGTGCCCTAGGCTGGGAGGGATGACGCCCCGCCTCTGGGAGGTGGCGTCACCTGCACCATATAAGCCTGAGGCGGGAGACCTCTGGTCTCCTTGCCACACTCCTGTACCCGCGGTAGGGTCTCCCTTGTGTGCCATAGTTCTTGTTTAATAAATACTATAAATGTCACCTCGCCTCCTCCGTTATTCTGACATTACATTTGGTGATGAGGATAATTGGACATGGAGAGGGCTGCTGCCGAGCTGCGCTTTCTGTTGCAGGCTCCGGGTGAGCCGTTGGTCCTGTGGACCAGGTGGCGGGCAGCCTTCGAATACTATTTGCTCACGTTAGACCTCAGCAACCTGTATAAATTATGTGCATGGGCTATCCTGGTCCATAACCTGGACGAGGAGAGCCGAAGAGTCCTGAGCACGTTTGGAGAAGATGACCTATTCGGCCATGTGACTGGGCTCATGGCGGGCTACTTTTGTGCCACTGAAGACACCATAAGATGGCGCATGCAAGTCAAGCAGCGGAACCAGCAACCCGGAGAGTTGGTTCGACAGTTTGTGGCAGACCTTCAGCAGCTGACGTGTGAGTGCAGGCTTGGGACTTTGGAGGAGGAGTTGGGCTGCAGCTGGTTAGCGAAACACGTGGCCGGCCCCCCAGCAAGAGGCCTGCTAACTCGCGCTGGTGAGCTAGCACCGGTAGTGGCCATGGAGCTAGCACGACAAAACGAGGCAGCGGAGCGGCTGACGAACTACCGTAGCTGCGAAGTAACTCCTCAGAAAAGCGGAGCACATGGGATGACCCTGGCTTTGGATTCGGACGAGGGCAGCAACGACGAGTATGCGGCCATGGTCAAAGTGCGGTCCACTCTGGGGACACAGGATATAGGATCAGCAGTACTAATATCACATGCTGTGGTTATGGTAGCCACCTACTGGATGTCGTGGGCTCAGTTTGGCTGTCGGTGAGGTACGGAGGAGCCTCTATCTATGCCAACGAGTTCTTGGTGTCGCAGGAGGGCAATAACCTTATGGGATGTGATATTTTTTATGATCTCAGTTTTGCCATCGCCTGCGGTGACGCAGAAGAATGGGCAGGTGGTGGTCTGTGGGATCAGCCCTTTTATGTGGGATGTAAGGACGAAGTGTGGGACTTAGGGTGGCCCATTTCGAGTGAAGAGGTACATCACCGGCACCATAGTACACCGTCAGGACAAGGCTCCCATGGCAGTATTTGTGGTTCAGCGGAGGACAGACTCGCACGACGTGGTTTGAACTCTGCGGAGGCAGAAAGGTCCAGAGAGCGTGAGTTGCTGAGTTCCTGTGGCTGATTGGATACCACCGTCGAGCCAACTGTGACTGATGCCGCTCCAACGTACCTTCATCTGGCGTCCGGGGCAACACCAGATGGAGCAGACCCCAACCGTGCCATGAACCAAGGCGAGGGACACAAACTGAGTTACAAGAGAGCCACAACGCAGCACAGCTGGTGGAGGAAGCCAGGGGGTGCCCTCCTAAGGGAGGGCGATACAGTGTGCCCTAGGGTTGAGCCTTGGCTTGGTCAGGTGCCTAGTTCCAGAATTGGGACAGTGGGACAGGATGATCTGCAGGTGGTCCAGTCCGGCAACGATAGCTACTTAAAGCTGACTGATGGGTTGGACAGGCATCCCAATGAGCTGCAGCGCCGGAGAGTGGTGGGGCGTCGATGCAGTCTGTCTCCACTCGCAACAAAGTGGAGACGCTCTGGAAGTGGGCCGCATGACGGACACTCCGGGGGGTGGGGGGGGGGCCTTTGGAAGACCTGGATTGAATGAATGGGGCTAACAAGCGGTCTGCTGTGCTGTTTTTGTCATGTTCTGTTTTATTTTAATGGTTCTGTGTGGAAAAAAAAGAGAAGAAGTTGTACAACTGTATTGATGTATATACTGTGGGAGTGACCTGGGGGTACGCGTTACCGTATAGTCCGGGTACGGAGGTACAGTGATATGCAGTGTGATACAGTGTTGTATTTTACTTCTGTTTACAGCACAGGCTACTGAAGTGATTCCCCTTTCACGGGCTGGCCTTTATGGCTGGAGGTGGTCTCATTAGGGACGTAATTACCTTTGTGTTAGGGTGAGTCAGCTAGTAGGCACAAGACCACTGCTGTGAATGTGTGTGTGACTGTTGTGCATGTTAGGTGCTTTACTACCTGGGTGTGATTGGGATAAGTATTGCCCATTGTATGAATCTGGGTTTTTTTGTGTGTTTTTATTTTAGGAGTTCCCTGTTTACGTGTCTATGTAGATTATTATTATGGGACAGGTACCCGCCATTTTATGTGTTTAGTATCTGTGTTTAGCTTAGGAGGGATTATTTTAGTTTGGTGAGTGGCTCATTTTCTTTTCGGAGACTTTTATCTTTACATAGCGGTGGGTTCCGCTGAGCCAGTGTGGTGTGAATGGTTAGGCCTGTTCCCCTGTATTAGAGTGCGTTTCGGGTACAAATTTATTGGTTGGGTAATTAGTGTGATTGCAGTTTTTTCAAGGGAGGGGGTGTAGAATAGGAATATTGTAGAGGATGACTTTCACAAACGAGACTGAGTTTACTTCTCAGGAAAGGTTTATTGTGAGTCTACATCCTCTAACAAGCAAAGTATCTCAGCAAAGAGGCAGAACAATCATTCTTCACAGCTCTTATACTCTCCAGAGACACAAAACCCCCAACATCAAATATCACATCCCCAACCCACAGTCCTTCAGTAAACATATAGCCTCCGAGGCTCCTTGGAGTCTCCATTGTCTCTCAACTCCTCAGCCTCGGGGGCTCCTGCTGGGACATTCTCTCTGACTTCCCGTCTCTCAAGAAACCACTTCACACCTCCCGAGGTCTCTGCCGGGTCAGGTCCTCTTGGACGTTTAGACGTGAAGCCTCCAGAGTATGCACCGTCATGCCTACTAAATATATGTGAGGGAAAATGCATACCATACATGCATACCATATATGCGCCCTAAATGCGCGCCATATAACCCCCCCCCAAACGTCTAAATAAGGACAACTTACACCCCAGATGCATAGAATCATGACATATCCACACAGAACGAAAAAAAAAAAATTGGCACAACATATCGCACATCCAACTGCCTGGGCTTCAACTTCCTGCCATATCTGCTGTGAGCTGGTCTCGCTCTGCCTGTGGCTGTCTCTTGCATCTGTGGATCAGAGTCATTAGCACATCATTGTGAAAGCTTAGCAGAATGTCTCCCCGGCGGCCTGCCGCGGCGGGGGGCCCTGGCCAACTGAACTTGTTCATCAGCTAACACAAAAGCGGGTTTGAGTCTGTTAATGCAGACTAATTCCCTCCTGTCTCCCAAATCGAGCAAAAAATGCTTTTCCCCGGTTTCTAACACTCTGAACGGTCCATCATAAGGTGGTCTTAAACCTAACCTCTGTGCGTCGTGTCTAACAAAGACGAATTCTGCATTCTTTAAGGCTTTAGACACAAAAATGCGTGGGAAACTGTGATGAACTGGGCCGGGGAGGGTGTTTGATCCCCCGTCGCTCTGCAGCAGCTGAGCGGGGGGGCGATCTGGTGCGGGGTTCTCAGGAAGGAATTCTCCCGGTAACCGGAGAGGTTGGGCGAAGACTAGCTCGGCCGGAGAGGCTTGCAAATCTTCCTTAGGTGCTGAACGCAACCCTAATAAAACCCATGGAAGCTTATCAACCCAATTTGTGTCCGTGAGAGCCGCTCTGAGGGCTGCTTTCAATGACCAGTGAAAGCGTTCGCACAAACCGTTGGCCTGGGGGTTATACGCAGTTGTGCAATGAATTTTCACCCCCAGGCTGAGTGCCATGGATGACCAGAGCTCAGAAACAAATTGGGGTCCTCTGTCAGACGTTATGTCTGACGGGACTCCAAAGCGCGCGACCCAAGCCGTTAAAAAAGCGCGTGCAACGTCTGCTGCTGTGGTTGACGCCAGGGGAATCGCCTCTGGCCAGCGCGTAGTGCAGTCCACCATAGTTAGAAGGTGTGTGAACCCCTGTGACAGCGGGAGGGGTCCCACCAAGTCGACATGCACGTGGTCGAAGCGTTTGGCTGGGATGTGAAAAGGTTCTAGAGGGGCCCGCGTGTGCTTGTGTACCTTTGCTCTTTGACACGCTGCGCAGGCTGCGGCCCATTCTTTGACCTGTTTATGCAGCCCCGGCCAAACAAACTTCTCTCCCACCATTTTGATCGACGCGCGAACTCCCGGATGTGCCAGCGAATGTATTAAGTCAAAAAAGCGGCAACGCCACGCAGCTGGGACCACGGGGCGTCCCCGCCCCGTGGAGATGTCGCAGATTAGGGGGGGCATACCTCTTTAATGCACCCTGTGCTCCAGCCTTAGCCCTGTTGGCCCAGACTGGAGCGCGCGCACGTCCGCATCGTTAACCTGCTCGGCGGCCATGGCTGCATAATCTAACCCAACGCAGATCGGGGCTGTGAGCGCTTCCGCGCCGCAAGCCTGGCCCGAGTCTACAGCCGCCGAGTCTGCCCCCTGGGGGCCTGGCAGTGCAACTGCGCGCGAGAGACAATCTGCCACTACATTGTGTTTGCCCGCCACGTGTTGAATGTCGGTGGTAAACTCTGAAATCGCGGCCAGCTGTCTCTGTTGTCGGCCCGACCAAGGCTCTGAAATTTTAGCCATTGCAAATGTTAATGGTTTGTGGTCTACAAACGCGGTGAAACGGCGCCCTTCCAACCAGAACTGGAAGTGGCGGATGGCCAAATGCAGAGCTAAAAGCTCCCTATCAAACGCGTTGTATTTACGCTCGTTATCGCGCAATGTTTTGCTGAAAAACGCAAGTGGTTGCCAGCTCCCTGCTACCAGTTGCTCGACAACCGCCCCCACTGCCACGTCAGAAGCGTCCGTGGTTAGTGCCATGCGAGCTGCTGGCACCGGGTGTGCCAATAACGCGGCATTCGCGAGAGCCAATTTGACTTGTGAGAAAGCGCGCTCCCGGTCCGGGGAACACTCGACCTTAGTTGCAGATTTTTGCTTCTTTAGTGCCGCGTACAATGGGTGCATGAGCCGTGCCGCGTTGGGGAGGAAGCGGTTATAAAAATTGACCATCCCCAAAAATTCTTGCAGTACCTTAACTGTCTACGGTTGGGGGAAATCCGTTATCGCGCGCACTTTATCAGGCAGCGGGATCGCGCCTTCTGGAGACACGCAGTGCCCCAAAAAATCGATTTGCGCTACCCCGAATTGGCATTTCGCCGGGTTAATTATCAGCCCGTGTTCTGTCAGCCTCTGAAAAACGGCTGTGAGGTGGCGTTCGTGTTCGACTTCGGATGCACTGGCTACCAAAATATCATCCAAATACGCGAACACGAAAGGGAGGCCGCGCAGCACTGCATCCATCATGCGTTGGAACGTCTGCGCGGCGCCTTTGAGGCCGAAAGGCATGCGCAAAAACTTGAAAAGCCCGAAAGGGGTTATAACTGCCGTTTTGGGTATGTCTTGCGCGTGGACTGGGACTTGGTGATAACCGTGCACCAAATCTATTTTGGAAAAGATGCGCGCCCCCGCCAAATGTGCCGAAAAATCCTGGATGTGCAGAATCGGATAGCGGTCATGTGCTGAAGCATTATTTAATCTGCAGAAATCACCGCAAGGGCGCCACGAGCCGTCAGCCTTGGGTACCATGTGCAGGGGTGACGACCAAGAGCTGTTCGAGCGTCTAACAATGTCCAGTTTTTCCAAGTTGGCGAATTCCTCGCGCGCGATGGCCAGTTTAGCTGGGTCCAAGTGCCGAGCTTTTGCAAAAACAGGGGGGCCAGAGGTAGTTATGAAATGCTCGACCCCGTGTTTGGCAACTGACGCTGAAAATGTTGGGACCGTGAGTGCTGGAAACTGATAGAGTAGTGCATGAAACTTACCACCTGCAGCTGTGACATTGGGATGTGCAGAAGGCAGGGCCACCCGAGCTGTGCGGGAGATAGAGTAGAAAGACTATTAGCAAGATCAACTAACAAACTGTTTGAGCATAAAAAGTCAGCACCTAGCATGTTGTTGCTAACTGCGGCTACGACGAAGGTCCACTCGAAGGTGCGGCCGTGGAGGGATAGGAGGAGCGTCTTCTCCCCATAGGTTTTGATCGTGGAGCCGTTCGCCGCTAACACCAGGGGTCCGCTGGCAGGCGTCAGCATGTCCGCGTAGGCAGGCTTGACAAAACTTAGCTGGGAGCCTGTGTCCACCAGGAATTCTTTCCCTGAATTTGCGTCTGTCACGAAAAGCAGCTTGTTCTTCGTGCTGAGAGTTGCAGCTGCTACCGGCTGCTACTAAATATATGTGAGGGAAAATGCATACCATACATGCATACCATATATGCGCCCTAAATGCGCGCCATAATATTATAGTATATTAGTATGGCAGTGCCCTAGGCTGGGAGGGGTGATGCCCCGCCTATGGGAGGTGGCGTCACCTGCACTATATAAGCCTGAGGCAGGAGACCTCTGGTCTCCTTGCCACACTCCTGTACCCACGGTAGGGTCTCCCTTGTGTGCCATAGTTCTTGTTTAATAAATACTATAAACGTCACTCTGGAAAAGTACTGGAGTGTTTAGGAAACCATATAGAGCAGTATAGAGCGGAAGACATGAGGATACGAACTACATCACATATGAATGTAAGCTAATGATTGCAAATGCTACTTTGCTTTAAGTCTGCCGTACTACATTGTAATGTCGGCAAGTTATCGCTATTAGATACTAAAATCTGTATTCTCTGTGTGTGTTTCAGATGGCTCTCTTGTGGCAACATTATCGCTTCAAACCGTGGGTCTGGGTGTTCAACACAGGCCCCCAGTGATGAGATGTCACCCCCGCTTCACGAACACGCAGTGGTTACAGAACTTCAGAACGTCTGTAGAAATGTTTAGCTTCCTGTGCAACAAATTACTCTGATCTGTGTGAAAATCATGGACAGACTGTTAAGACGTCATGGGATTTACCTGTTCCAGCCAGTGGTGTCATGACAAAACATGATCAGCTGCCAAAACTTGATCGCCAGGTGTCATATTGTAGTTATGGATTACATTAGCCATAAAATATATATTTCAACAGGTAAACAGTGCTGAGTTAGGTATAATAAGATATATTTAACAATTATGATGCATTTTAACCCAAAACAAACTGGATCTAGGATTAAAAGCATTTAAAATAACGCAGTCACAAGGTTACATGGAGAAATGTATGGATTTACTGGATATATATCATATTGAGTATTGCTGACTACATGTAGATACTGTTTAAATATATTTTCTCTGCATCAACAATGAACTATACTTGTATTCATTCAGTATTGCACTAGGAATTTTGACAATAAACCTTTGTACTTTTTGCAGATCTGTCTCCACTTTTGTTTTATATGTGAAGGATACCGCCAAGTGACACCAATTAACCTGTTGCACTTCAGTGTACCGCGGGCGGGCATGTCTCTGCATCCTAGGATGCACGAGGGCGTCCAAGTACGCACACTGTGCGTCCTAGGAGGCACTGAAAAAAAAACCCACCTGCATTTCCGTTCTTCCACTACAGACACAGCCGCGAACAGAAAGCCAAAGGAGTGCTTTGATTGGTTTAGATGTGATTGACCTCTCATTCGACTAATAAGAGCCTTGAATTGGGTTTCTGAAACCTTGAAGAACCAATGACTGAAAACCTAGCAAGAAGGACCCGCCTACTAACGGCTGTGAATACAGCCAGCCAATTGAAGCACAGAAGTTCGAAAGCTGTTTTGTGTAAGGCTGGGTGACACACAGGCGTTCGCCAGTCTTTTTTTCTAACTACTGTTCTTATTTGTTTTGAAAAATTGTTCGCCAAAACCGCAATCATGGAAGCGCAAAACCGCAATAATGGAATTATGGTTTGACAAGGTCGCGAGACCAGAACCACAAGTCCGTAACAAGCAGACCAGCTTCATGTTCATCTGACAATGAGGAAGAGAAGTTCGCCAGCTACGCTGCTGTTGTGAACAGGTAAGTGTTATAAGCTAAATTATTCTTTATCCCTGAAAATTGTAATCAAAAATGACTTTTGACCAATTGGTAAATTACAACTGTGCGTCATCACCACATGACGGACCGCGGCGCATTAACCCGTGCACCAGGCGATGTCCGTCCTCTGTAGCGGGGGGGGGACAACCCCCCCCACACACACACACACACACACAGCCCTGAGTGTGACCTTTCATTAGAGCCCAAGATGAAGCTTCTATATTGAAGCATTCAAAAGTTACAGACGTTTTTCCAAACTGTGCCATTTGACACAATTTGGCACAGTTCAAAAACGCCTGGGAACAACCTGAGAACAAAGCTGTGTAATATATTCATTTTTTGTGGTATTGTTACAAAATTTTGACCTCAGCTGGATAACACTTGGTTCTACATTTCTGTTGCATTTTCCAGCCCGGATCTGAAGCTGTGTGTTATTTGCAAGTATTTGTATCCAAAAAAAACACCCAGGCGAAATTTATTTTCTTCAAGTTCACTATGTTTAGATGACTGTTACTCAGTGGCCGGAGCACTTAGAGAGATTATGACTGTTTTGCCAAAAAAATTCAAAGTGTTTTCTTTTAAATGAGACCAACCCCATGAAGATGCTGCAAAGGGTTGAAGAACAGCTTTTGATTTACTTTGGGCATGTTATTTTTTGGCGTTTTTAGGGAAATTGGCCAGAGTACAAGGGGTTAAATACTAAAAGATTGGAAAAGCTGTCTAAGAACAGTCCAGCAGTTTGAGAAATCACTTTTGGTTTGGTGTAAGTCTGTCAACAGAATTATGAACCATAAAGCAGTTTGTGTTCAAATGTTAAATCGCATTAAACCCTAACCCAGGGGTGTCCAATCATGTGCCATGGAAGGCCAAGACCCTGCAGGTTCTCTCTTCTACCCAGTCTCTTCAGCAGGTGTTTTCACTGATCAGCAGTCAGTAGAATAAATTCAGTGGAATCTGCTGCTGAAGACACTGGTTGCAGGTAAAACCTGCAGGGTCTTGGCCCTCCATGGCACATGATTGGACACCCCTGCCCTAATCCATTATTAGGAAATACAGATGCTAATATGGCCCAGAATTCCTCCATATACTGGTACTATCACTAAAGTGTGCAGTGTCTTCTGCACTGGCACATCCAACAATACAGTCTTCAGTTAATAAAATAATTGTTTTGGTTACTTTTCCTTAAATAATGAGCCATTATTTTCAATGTCACAGATAAATGTTTTTTACTGTTGACTCTTTTCCCACTGGTGTCTTAACAGACAAAATAGAAAATCATGATGCAAACACATAAATCACTAAATTGTTTATTACAATCAGCAACAAATTCCAGATTACTTTGAATGTGCAAAATTCAAACTGTAAAAAAAAAATCAGGATGGGTCACACACGCCGGCCATGCTGCCTCACTGAGAAGCAACTGGATGTGCTGCTCAAGCTGGTCCCGGTTCAGCAGATCGTCAGCCTGCATCTCTGTAAACGCAAGGTCCAGTTTGGGGTGGATCCTTTTCCTCTTGCCTAGACGAAAGACAGAAAAGGGTGGTGGATAATTAATGCAAGTTGAAAACATATTTGGGAAATACACTTGTTGCTAAAAGCCGGTGGTGGAATGTGACAAAAAAGTACTTTGTTGTTGTATTTAACCACAATTTTCATGTAGCTGCGCTTCAGTAAAGTACATTTTACAAGGGCTGAGTTACATTTAAAATCATTTGTTTTTACTGTGGCCTCAGCAATCAGAATGAGTTGATGCCTTCAGTTTAATGGAATCTAGTACTTTAACTGAGGGTGTGCATCACTGAGTATGGAGTTGCTCAGTCAGAATATGTAATTTTTATCAATAAATGTTTAGCCACCAAAGTGCAAGATACACTATTAAGAATATAACTCACAAAGGATCACACAAGTGATCTGACAAAAAATAAATAAATAAATAAAATGTCACGACGGCCCTCACGGACCGTCACAAGACGCCTCAGTCACCAGAGAGTTTGCAGTGGTAATTTATTGTAGAGTAAGGATGAACACACACAGAACACATACAGTGGCTGGGTGAAGTCTGAGCCGGGGAACACCCGATGCGCCAGACGAGATAATCACAAAGATACAGTCACACAGAGCGTACCTTACAACGGGACCGTTAACAGACGGGTAACGGGGGATTCCCAAGTCCATTAACCACGATGAGCAAGGAGAATAACAGGAGCACGACGGAACGTGGCTGAACATACAGGTGAACATAACAGGATATAACAGAGACTGCCACGTTGGAGGACATTTAGCACCCGCTTATATCTCTGGTGGCTAATGACCCCAACGCGGCACAGCTGCTGCTAATGACAGCAGAGCAGCAGCTGACTTTGACAGCAGGGAGCTCCCCCGTGCGCCTTCACAATAAGAGCCCGAGGAGCTGGAAGGAATCCTCAGCTGCCAAAGCCAGAGAACAAAAAGATATGAGACCCGAGTGTGGCCAGAACCGACACTCGGGTTATGACATAAACAAGCTGTTTATTTTACAGTGGCTACTATTGGATGTGCCATTCATGTTCAATTATTCTGTAATTAATATTCACACAATCAAAAAATACCGGAGTGGTGGCTCAGTTGGTAGAGCATCCGCCCCACACCCGGGAGGCAGGGGTTCAAATCCCGGCCGGGTCATACCAAAGACCATATAAAAATGGTGCTTTCTGCCTTCTAGCGTGGTGCTCCGCATAATGGAATGGGGAAAGTAAAGTTACACACAGAGCTACCAGAGGACTGACCCCCCACTGTAGCTTTCACTACTTACAGTAGCTGTGTGGCCTAGGGTCAGAGAAACGGAGATAGGCGCCGCCCATATACACCTTCAGGTGTGAAGGGATTAACTAACTAACTAACAATCAAATAAATCTCAGTTCCATCCCTTTCATATTAAGTGGAAATTGTGCTACTTTAATTTCGGCACTTTACCTATACTTTAACTTAAAAAGCAAAGGATTTGAGTACTTTGTCCACCACTACTAAAAATATAATGTGATGTGCAACTTACCAGTCATAACAGCTAACCGTTGTTAGTGTCACAGCAGATGCTGGTCGGACTCTAGAAAGAAAAGACACACAACTTAAGTACATGCACAACACAAAAGTGCAACAGGTAAAAAAAACAACAACACCCTTTTCACCAGGATTACAACTAGTTTATTTCATCAGATATTGTTGACACAAGTGCAAAATACAAGGAGAGCACGGAGTTAGCATTGATGGCTAACTAGCTAGCTTATTATATGCACAAAAGAGACAATGTTGTCTGTCCAAAGTGAACTTTCCACTGCTGGGATAAATAATGTAAAAGATGCATAATATCACATCATATCACATCTGTCATGAACCTTGGTTTGGTGGTCCAAACCCAGTTCTGACACTGGGACTATTTTGGCCCGTTTCTCTATTCCTTTTCTATCAGGCACTTCAGGGAGCCCTGTGGGTCCTCGGCTCCCTGACAGCTCGGGCACACCCCCTCCTCCTGTCAGTATCACCAGCTGATCGTCATTATTGGTTCTCACACACACACACACACACACACACACACACACACACACACACTTGCGGTTGTCCATCGAGTCCGATGATGACGTCCACTTCTATCGGTGAGTCCTTTGATGGCTGTGTAGTCCTATCCTGAACCCACATGTCCTGTTGCAGGTAGGGCATGTCAAAGTTGTAGTAGTGGCAGCAGGGGCTGCAGGTGCATTCCTCCTCAGTCTTCTCTCCTGTCTCCTGGCTGTTCTGTCCTCCTCCATCATACGGGTCCCCACAAGGCACTGCTGTCGCCAGGTGTTCCGGTCAGCAGCAGCCTCCTCCAGAGCCTCAGGTCTGATCCTGCACTTCTTTAAGGCCATCTTTAGCTGGTCCTTGTAGCGCTTCTTCTGCCCTCCAGCAGAGCGTCGACCATGGTGTAGCTGGCCATATAACACCCTGTGAGGCAGCCGGTTTGGGAGCATCCTCACCACATGTCCCAGCCAGCGTAGCTGGTACTGGGTGATCGTTGCCTCAATACTCCTACAGCTGGTCTTAAAGAGTATCTCAGAATGAGGCACATGGTCATGCCAGGTGATTCCCAGGATGCGCTGAAGGCAGTGTATATGGAACCGCTTTAGATCCCTAATGTGGCGGCTGTAAGTCACCCAGGATTCACAGCTGTAGAGGAGAGTAGTGACATAGACTGCCTGGTAAACAGAGATCTTCGTTTGGAGATGGAGGTTCTTGTTCTGGAAGACCCGACGCCGGAGTCTCCCAAAAGAAGCTGATGCCTGCCTGATCCTGTTCTGGACCTCACTGTCAATGGTGTTGTCTACAGAGAGGATGCTCCCCAGGTACTTGAAAGATGGAACAACAGACAGCTGTTCACCAGCAACAGTGAAGGTAGGTGGAGTAGATGGAATATTGGTGCTCCACTGGCAGACGACCTCTGCTTTGATGGTGTTCACCGTCAGTCCCATCCTGCTGTATGCTCTCACCACAGCAGTAAGAACAGACTGGCGATCTTGTGGGCTATGAGATACCAGAGCACAGTCATCTGCATACTGTAGCTCAATGACTCTCACCCTTTGCAGTTTGGTGGTTGCCTGGAGCCTCCTTATATTAAAAAGGTTGCCATCTAGACGGAAGTCCACTGTTACACCGCTGCTATCCTCAATCTCCTTGTGGAGAAGCTGGGTGACACAGAGCAGGAAGATGTTAAAAAGTACTGGTGCTAATACACACCCCTGCCTAACCCCTGTACAAACGGGGAAGGAAGGAGATTCCTGTCCTCCTATAGTCACCTGAGCAGTCATACCATCATGAAATTGGCGGAGGATATTGACAAACTTAATGGGGCAGCCAAACTTAAGAAGAACTTCCCATAGGAGTTCTCTATGGACAGTGTCGAAAGCTTTGGAGAGATCGACAAAGGCCATGAACAGGTCCTGGTGTTGCTCCCGACATTTCTCCTGCAGCTGCCGAGCTGTGAAAATCATGTCCACTGAGCTCCTGCCCTTCCTGAAACCGCATTGCATTTCAGGCAGCACTGATTCTGTGATGTTGTTGATCAGCCTGTGAAGCATCACCTTCGCCAGGACCTTACCAGCAACAGCAAGGAGCGAAATACCCCTGCTGTTGCCACAGACAGCCTTGTCACCCTTGTTTTTATAAATGGTGACAATTGTGGCATCTCTCCATTGTTGTGGGATGTTATCATCGGCCCAGACCTTGGTGATGTACTTGTGCAGGGTTTTTGTACACAAGTAGCCTCCTTGTTTCAACAACTCGGCAGGGATGTTGTCATTACCAGGGGACTTGTTTTTTTTTGAGAGAACGGGTAGCTGATAGAACCTTCAGGAAGGTTGGGGGCTGATCCATGTCTTGCATCGGAGGAAGTGTAGGCAAGTCGTCGAGAACAGTGGGGTCTACATCTGAGTCCTGGTTAAGCAGGGTACTAAAGTGTTCAGCCCATCTCAGCAAGATGTTAGGCTGATCCTTTAGGATTCTCAGCCCATCTGCTGTTTTCAGGGGAGTGATGCAGCGATTTGTTGGGCCGTAAATCTTCTTGACAGCATTATAAAAATTATGCATGTCATTTTTATCGGCAAAGGCCTGGATTTCATGTGCCTTTTTTGTCCACCACTCGTTCTGCATTGTCCGAGTAGCCCTTTGTACATCCCGCCGAGCTCTCTGCCACTGATGCCTGATGATAATGGATGAGGGGTTCCTTAAGGTTGCCTGATGTGCTCTGTGCTTGTCCTCCAATAAGTCGTGGATGGTATCCGAGTAGTCATCAAACCAGTCTTGGTGGTTCTTTCTCTTATAGCCAATCGTTTGGGCTGCTGCTTCACAAAGAGCCGAGCTGATGAAGTCCCACTTCTGGTCCATGGTCTTCTCAGGCAGACTCAGGAAATGCTCCACCCCACCCCCACCCCACCCCCAGTTTCTCAACCAGGGAGCGACGAAAGTCATTTCTTACATCCAGATTTGCCAGACGGGAGCAATCAAGTTTCCTCCTGGCCCTTGTAGTCACAAGGGGGGGGCGTACTTGCATGTGGACCTTGGCCACGATCAGCCGATGATCTGTCCAGCATTCTGCACCTCTCATTGGCACGGGTGATGTGGACATCTCTGATGTCACTGCGCCTCACAATGATGTAATCAATCAGGTGCTAGTGTTTAGAGCGAGGGTGCATCCATGATGTTTTGTATTTGGCCTTTTGCTGGAAGATGGTGTTGGTTATGGTCAGATTATGCTCAGAGCAGAGAGTGAGCAATCTCACTCCATTTGCGTTAGCCTGGCCAACTCCGTGTCTGCCAAGCACTCCACTCCATATCTGATTGTTCTGACTCACTCTGGCGTTAAAATCTCCAAGTAAGAAGATCTTGTCATTCTTGGGGATCCAGCGAAGAGTTTCATCCAGTGACTGGTAGAAGGAATCCTTGGCCTCACTTTCCAATGGCAGGGTTGGTGCATAGGCACTAAGAAGTGTAGCAAAGCGATTCTTAACCAGGGGTATACGGAGTGTCATCAGTCTCTCACTAATGCCAACAGGTGTTTCACTGAGTCTTGGTAGAAGGGTGTTTTTGATGGCCAGTCCTACACCATGCAGATGCTGTTCTCCTAAGGGGTAACCCATCCAGAAGAATGTGTAGCCCATCCCTTCCTCTGTTAAAGAGCCCTCATCTAGGAGCCTGGTCTCGCTCAGTGCAGCAATATCAATGTTGTAGCAACTCAGTTCAGCAGCAACCAGAGCTGTTCTCCTATGGGGTCTATCAGAACCTCAATCCAGGGGTGTCCTTACTTTCCATGTTGCCAGTTTTAGGTTGCATGTTCTCTTTTTATTGTTTCAACCACAGAGGTGGAATGACCCAACAGGCGCAGTAACCTGTTCAGGGGAAAGATGGGTGGACAATTTTTAGGCCACTTTTTCTAGGCCCCTCCCCAGTTGGGGTGAGCAGTGCTGTCCTAAATAGGGCTGCTCAATCACACAGGGGTCTGCCGAAAACAGCTGCCACCCCAGCTGTTAGCGACCATAATAGCCCTGTGCTGCTGACATGCAGGGTTATAGCTAGGAGCTCCCAGTAACATTCATACCTGCTCCCGTCGCCACACACCCTGTCGCCGTCAGACTTCAACCAGATGTCCAGGAAGGTAAGGCCCACCATGGTCAAAGGTGGACACCTGCGCATTGAATTATTTAAAAAAAAAAAAATTTTTTCTTGCCTTCTGATTGTTGCTCTGAGCGTTGCTATCCCTGGCTGTTGCAATCCTGGAATTTCCCCATTGTGGGACTAATAAAGGCTTATCTTATCTTAAATATGTAAATATATAAATATATGTAATGTATGTAATATATGTAATATATGTAATATATGTAATATGTAAATATATAAACACACACAGTGCGGAGCATTGTTGCTAGATGGGATGAAACAGCACAACCGTCTACTTAGTTATCCTACTATATACTGGATTGATTATTTGGGGTTTTGTCAATAAAGTGCATGAATCTACTCCTGTTTGTGGGTTTTTCATTCTGCCCTCGGTGCGCCGCGTAATGGCACATGAGGGATCATAACACACATCACTCACCATCCTCTATATCCTAACATCATGGCTTTCAACTGCTGAAGTTTGGTGCTCCCGCAGCCATAAATTCATTTTGGGTGGTTCCATCTAGTTCTCTGTGGATTCTCTCATCAGCCGAAAGGCACAGAAAACTCTGCTGGATCACGGTGTTGATTTCTGTGGGTCTGATTTCTGTGAAGCCATTCTATCGTTGTTGTTTATAACAACGCTTGCTTGCTGGCTCACGGACGAATCTTTGCAAATGGAGGCTCGAGATTCTGTAATTCATTCAACCTCAAACGTTGCTTTCATGACGTTACAGCAAGACCAATCAGCAGCCTGCAGTGTTTTTGCGTCACGTTTTCAGGTCGGTGTGGCATGGTTAGAACCACTCTCCAGCAGGTCCAAAAAATCGAGACTGTAACCATTGCAGTTCCTAATGGAAAAGCCTACAAAGCGTACCATACCAAACCGAACTGGGCCAAACTGACACTAGTGGGAAAGGGCCTCAAAGGTCTGGGGGTGTGCAGATTCTTTCTCGTGTTTGGGGTTTTGGTTTGTGGGGCTTGCTTGCAGTCACACCTGCTCCAACAGCATACAGGTTGGGCCAATGTCAGCAAGTTTGCACTGGGCATGCATTTTATAGCTGACATCTAGCCAATGTCTTGAAAATGTACAAATGACCTCTATAAGACGTATTCCTCATGTAAACTTGCTGATGTTGGTGTGCTGTTGGTGATGGGCTTCTATATTGTAAAACTGTTTTATTACACCAACCAACAGACATATTCCAGTGTGTTTTATTAGATAAGGAATAACACAACTACTACAGTGACAGTCTTTAAAAAACATGCATATACAGAATAAGTCATTTCAAATAGAAAAACAAATGAATCTTCAAACATATACAGAGAAGTTGATGCTGGTGTGAAGGTTAGCAGTGTACATGATCACCATAAAATGATCTTTACATGTCGTCATGGATAGGTCAGAGATCAGCAGGAAGGTGCAGAAACAATAATATGTGAGAAATTACTGTATACAAATACACAAAACAAGTACAGGCTAACAGAATTTGGTACTATAAAACATAAATATCATGGCTAACATCAGCTGCTGTGGTAAGTTTATCTGGAACACAATTACATCTCCATCCACCGCCTCCGCGTAGTCAGGGCTCACCACATCACTGGTCCAGGTCGTTGCTGTCACAGCTGTAGGGCTGATAGTAGTGCTGGCAGAACTCCCTGATCCGAGCGCACGCCTCCACCATCATCTTCTCCGGCACCGTCACCACGATGCGGAAGAAGTTGGGATACTCAAACGCCTGGGAGGGAACAGAGAGACGGAGTTCAGGTTTGGGCTAAAGAAGAGACGGAAACAGTGAAGAAAAGGAGGAAGACGGCATCTCACCGATGCAGGCAGACAGAACACGGACTGCTCCATCACCAGACGTTCTGTGAAGTCCACGTCATTCTTAAAATCTGGGAAGTTGTGCA
This sequence comes from Pholidichthys leucotaenia, assembly GCA_020510985.1. Taxonomy (NCBI): domain Eukaryota; kingdom Metazoa; phylum Chordata; class Actinopteri; order Cichliformes; family Pholidichthyidae; genus Pholidichthys; species Pholidichthys leucotaenia. The sequence goes on from CM035840.1 coordinate 225,770,100, forward strand.
TGCTGATCCCCACCTGGACAAATGAGAACATCCAGCTGAGATTAGAGTCTGAGCTTCAGTGAGCAGGTCCAAGCTTGGCTGTTTAATAAATCTGCTCTTAATTCGGCATCAGGAAACCTTTGAAGAGACATGATTTAGAGAGATGTGAAGTTAACCACTTTATCCTGAGTGTCATGGTAGAAACCAGCAGAACATTTAAAGACTGGTCATCATCAGGTCACAGCAGGAGCAGTAGAAAAAAATGGTAGAAAGTTATGTTGAGTTACATGTACTTGCACTGTGTAAAAACTTTGCTTTGCACCAAGCCAGCATGTCCATGTGGGCTCACCAAAGGTTAAAGTGGGCTGTCTTATGGGTTCCATGTGGGTTTGTTCATGGGTTCCATGTTGACCCCATCTGTGTTTGCCCACATGGACCTCTTTACCTATTTTAATCTTATTTTCTCATAAAGTTTCTATTTTGTTGTAAATTTATGACTTTTTTCTGATAAATTTGATACATTTTTCTTGAAAATTTGAAACTTTCTCATAAATTTTCAACTTTTTTACTGCAAATTTGCAACTTTTTCTTATAAATCTGTGATTTTGTTTTCTTTCAAATTTGCTAACTTTTTTCTTGTAATTTTGGAACTTTTTCATCATAAATTTGCCACTCCTTGACTATAATCCTGCAACTGTTTCCTCATAAATTTGTTACTTTTTTCTTGTAAGTTTGAAACGTTCTCAAAAATGCACGACTTTTTTTGCTGTAAACTTTCAACTTTTTCTTATAAATTTGGGACTTTTTTTCTTCTAAATTTGTAACTTTTTTCCTCATAAATTTTCAATGTATTTACTCATATTTGCTACCTTTTTGATAATTTGCAATTTTTTTCAGATTTTTTTCCTCATAAATTTGTGATTATTTTCTTGTAAATTTACTAAATTTTTCTTGCAAGTTTATAACTCTTTTCAAGTAATTTTACATTTTTTTCTTGCAAATTTGCAACTTTTTTCTTCTAAATTTTCACTTTCTCCTAAATTTGCAACTTTTTTCTCGTAAATTTGAGACTTTTTTCTCATAATTTTTCTCATAAATTTGCAGCTTTTTTCTCATAAATTTGTGACTTTCTTCCTCGTAATTTTGGTGGCAGTGTTACTGAAACCTGCTCACTCCCATTAAACTCATGTGGAGCCCAGTGGGTTTAGTGCAGGTAAGCAGATTACATGCTTACCTGTAGCACGGGTAAAGTCCATGTGGGCAAACGCAGATGGGGCTAACATGGAACTCATGGACAAACCCACATATCCACAGATCCATAAAACAGCCTAGCTTTAACCCTTGGTGGGGCCCACATGGACATGTTGGCATTTGGTGTGAATACGCCATAAGAAACATGTGACTATTGCAGTGCTGTAGAGCTCAGATGAGACCAGACTGAGACCAAAGGGTTTAAAGAGACTTCAAAGTCTCTTTAAACCTTTAAACCTTTAAAGTCTTTAAAGACTTTAAAGGGTCAAGACCAAGTCCGGACCAAGATGACTGTATATGAAGGTTTCAACTTGGTGTTGACCTTTTGGTCTTGTCTTGTCTTGTGAGACTTCAATCTTGATGAGGTCTTGACTTCAAGGGTGGGTGTGGCGCAGGTGTAGTGTGGCCGTCTACTGATTGGAGGGTCAGTGGTTCTATTCCCACTCTGTCTGCAGTCTGCATGCCGAAGTGTCCTTGATCAAGACACTGAACCCCCAGTTGCTCCTGGTGGTTCAGGCCAGCACCTGTGAATGGCAGCTCCACCGCCACCACTGTGTGTGAATGGGTGGATAGCAGGATCTGTGCTTTGGTCATCTAGAGATGACTAAAAAGTACTATATAAGTCAACACCATTTACAACAGCAGTGTCTTGTTACATGACCGATATCAGGTACTGACACCGCCCTTATGATATCTTAAAATAATGATGAGCCGTTTTTTTCTTTTCTTTTTCCAAACGGCTCTTTGACATTCATGGAGCCATAAGATCCATCTCCTTGTAAGGATCCAAATTCCCATCAATACAATGTGATTAAAGCAGTTTCCAATGATCTTAAAATCTCACCATGAGACCCTCTTCCCAAAGTCAATATCAAAGGAAGATCCTGCACTCATTTGATGAGCCAGGAAGAAGTCTTTACTGTCAAAGAAGTTCAAGAGTGAAGTTTACTGGAGAACACCTAGACAAGACCAAAACTTTTGGACCAAAGAGGTTTGCAGAAATGTTTTTAAAATTGTTTGAGCGTGGCAACACAAGTCAGTGAATGACCACAGGGAGGATTTGAGCAACAGAACCTCAACTAACTGTGAGGCATGAGGGTGGAAATGTCATGGGTTGGAGCTGCTTTGCGGTGTAAAACCATGACATGACTTTATGACTTCATACTGGATCAGAACTTTACCTTAAAACAATCTCAACTACAGAGGTCACAGACTTTAAACTCATTTATGGAACTGTTTAAATCAGTATTGTTTAGGTAGGTCTGGGGTCAAAGCCCGACTGCCCTGTGTTAATAAGATGCTGCTGGTATGAAATGCTAACAATAAAATCTCTCATATTTCCAAGGGTGGATATTTCATTTCACTGTTTTTCTTTTTTTTTTTGTTTGTTTGTGTGTGTGTGTGTGTGTGTGTGTGTGTGTGTGTGTGTGTGTGTGTGTGTGTGAGGGGGGCAAAAACAGAACATTTTCTCCAGACTAAATACTGAGGGGGGCACTATCAGTATCATTGTGGTCAGGTCCATTCCTGGGTTTGCGGGGGCAATATGCGAGATTTTGTAATGGGGAAGAATTCAAACCCTTTAAAATGAGGGGAAAAAAATCTGTATATACACTACCGTTCAAAAGTTTGGGGTCACTCAGACAATTATTTTGTGTTTTCCATGAAAAGTCACACTTATTTACCACCATGAGTTGTAAAATGAATAGAAAATATAGTCAAGACATTAACAAGGTGAGAAATAATGATTTGTATTTGAAATGATATTTTTTCCTTCAAATTTTGCTTTCGTCAAAGAATCCTCCATTTGCAGCAATTACAGCATTGCAGACCTAACATGATTGCACAAGGGTTTTCTAATCATCCATTAGCCTTCTGACGCAATGAGCAAACACATTGTACCATTAGAACACTGGAGTGACAGTTGCTGGAAATGGGCCTCTATACACTTATGTAGATATTGCACCAAAAACCAGACATTTGCAGCTAGAATAGTCATTTACCACATTAGCAATGTATAGAGTGTATTTCTGATTAGTTTAAAGTTATCTTCATTGAAAAAAGGTGCTTTTCTTTCAAAAATAAGGAAATTTCTAAGTGACCCCAAACTTTTGAACGGTAGTGTATAACTATAACTTAAATAAAATAAAATGGGGTCATTGTCAAGACAAACATCAAGAAATAACTAATAACATAGAATCAAAATTTAACCAGCACTCATGTGAACACTCCAAAATTTAGTCGCAAATTTACAAATTTGCCAAAAAAAAGTCCAAAAATGTTGCAAATTAACAAGAAAAAAAGCTGTATGGGGTACCCCCCCACAGCAGCCACGGACAAACACAGTGCTCGACTAGAGCAATTAACAGGACAGTGAGATGTGTGTGTTGAGATCAATAGGCAGCCTTCCTGTGCTTAGTTCAGGCACCAGCATCCTGTGGATATGTATGATGCAAATGCAAACATTCATGCTTCCTGCTCGCATTGTGGTACAAATGTCACATGTCTGAATGCATTTCCTTTGATGATAAAATGCCTTTGATGTATTGTCCGTTGCTGGGTATTTAAGTGGCTGAATTCATATGTTCACTCTCTGTTCTTCTTCTGACTGCTTCTGACTACAGCTCATGAGAGCCTGAGAGCGATCCCCAGCATGCTTATACAGCAGCTGGGGTGAGCTCCGTGATGGTGATGATTTGATCAATAAACTTCATTAAAACTCCAGACGCCGTGTCTTATTTTAACATCGCCACAGCTGTACATTTAGAGGAAAATTGAAAATTTTGAAGAAAAAAGTTGATTTTTTTTTTGAGAAAAAAATGCAAATTTATGAGAAAAAGTTACAAATTTACAAGAGATTAATGAGAAAAAATTGCAAATTACAAGAAAATAGTTGCAAATTAATGAGAAAAAAGTGGCAAATTTACAAAAAAGTCCAAAAAATTTTGCAAATTAACAAGAAAAAAGTTGTACATTTACAGGAAAAAAGCTAAAAAATTTTAGAAAAAAAAAAGTTGTGATATATTTTTGAGAAAAAAATTGCAAATTTATGAGAAAAAGTTGCAAATTTACAAGAAATTAATGATAGAAATTGCAAATTACAAGTTGCAAATAAATGAGAAAAAGGTACAAATTTATATGAACATGTTGCAAACTAAGGAGAAAAAAGTTGCAAATTTACAAGAAAATAGTTGCAAATTAATGAGAAAAACTTGCAAATTAATGAGGAAAAAGTTGCAAATTTGTCTGAAAAAAGCTGCAAATTACTGAGAAAAAAACTTGCAAATTTACATGAAAAATTGCAAATTAATGAGCAAAAGGTGCAAATTTACATGAAAAAAGTTGCAGATTAATGAGAAAAATTTTCAGATTTACAAGAAAATGGTTGCAAATTTACAAGAAAAAAGTTGCAAATCAATGAGGAAAAAGTTGAAAATTTATATGACAGTGACAAATTTACATGAAAAATTGCAAATGAACGAGAAAAAAGTTGCAAATTTTCAAGAAAATAGTTGCAAATTTGCAAGAAAAAAGTTGCAAATTTACAAGATAAAAGTTGCAAATTAATGACAAAAAAGCTGTGAAGTAATGAAAAAAAGTTGCAAATTTATATGAAAACAGTGGTAGATTAATGAGAAAAAAAGGTGCAAAATTATATTAAAAAGTTGCAAATTTCCATCAAAAAACTGCAAATTAATGACAAAAAGTTACGAATTTACAAGAAAAAAAAGTTGCAAATTTACAAAAAAAAGTTGCAAATTTACAAGAAAAAAAGTTGCAAATTGAAGAAGAAAAAAGTTGCAAATTAAAAAGAAAAAAGTGTCAAATTTATGAAAAAAATTGCCTTTAAAGAAAAGCTACAAATTTCCCCCTAAAATATCTCTTTCACATGTATCCTTAGCATTGGTGCTTGAAGTGCATTTTTTTTTTCAGTTCTGTAACATGATATAGAAAAGTTACTGATGATATTTGGGGGGGGTGGCAATTCGCTCTTTTTTTTCTCAGGTATGGGGGCACATCCCCCTCCCCCGTCCCCCCTTGATTTACGCCCATGGGTATTACAGTTATTCTCATTTTAAAAGAGGCTGAAGAAAGTGATGAGGCTATCCCTGATTTAACGATTCAAATCCACAACAAAAGCAGAGTTTTGTGACTGAAGACAGACCCATGATGGAGGTTCATACTGACCATGAGGTACATGGCTCCTGATGGCATGATGGGGTTCAGACCAGGGACAGTGGACAGTTCCTTAAAACATATTTCAGAGTTGGACTGAGGAAGAAACACAGATATGAAGCCTCTTAGTGCCAGTCTGAACTTTTGATAATAAAACAAGTTCAGCACTAAGGATAGAGGAACTGGACTGGAGAACAGAGGTAAGATCCTACAGTTTCATCCATATCAACCATGTAAAGAATGAATAATAATGGTACAAGTGTGACAGAAGAGAGTGATGTAGTGAATACTTTGAGGAAGCCGACGGTGTTGTCAAAGAAGCTCTGAGGAGTGGCATTGAGGATGCTCTCCAGTGCCCCCTGGACAATGCTGCAGGCTCCCAGAATACGCTGACTCAGCTTCACCAGACCCTGTCGAACCTGAGGGAGGAAAGTTTTTGAGTGACTATATCTTAGTGAAAACTAATATAGCTCACGTGTCTGTTGGATCTCATTTCTGTGATTGATGATAGCTAACCAGAGTCACATGATCAGACCCAATATCACAACAAGATCAGCCCAACATACAAACATCTGGATTACATCTTATAGAGGTCGGTTGCACATTGGCAAGACATTGGCTAGACATCAGCACCTCTATAAGTTGTATTTGTGATGTAAATTTGCCAACGTTGGCATTCTTAACTTGACAGGCTGAAAGTCTTCTGGTTGTAATTCTACCAACAATTCAATTCAATTCAATTCAACTTTATTTATATAGCGCCATTTCACAACAACAGTCATCTCATAGCACTATCAACTGTAGGGGAAACCCCCACAGTTGCAGAAAGACCCCAGCAATCAGGCGATCCCCTGTGAGCAAGCACTTGGCGACGGTGGAGAGGAAAAACTCCCTTTTAACAGGAAGAAACCTCCAGCAGAACCAGGCTCAGGGAGGGGCAGTCATCTGCTGCGACTGGCTGGGGGGTGAGGGGATAGAGAAGAAGAAAAGAACAGACATGTAGAGAGCAAACAGCACGATGGGGACTCAATCTATGGGAGAGAACAAACAAATGTTAATGACCAGCAAAAAAAAAAAAAAAATATTTCATAGAGAGTGAGGAAAGGAGTGAGGCCCAGTGCATTACTGGAGGTCCCCCGGCTGACTAAACCTATTAGCAGCATAACTAAGGGAGGGTTCAGAAAACACATGATCCCTCCCTAATTGTAGGCTATATCAAAAAGGTAGGTTTTAGCCCTATTCTTAAAAACAGAGATCGAGTCTGACTCCCGAATCCAGATTGGCAGCTGATTCCACAGGAGAGGAGCTTGATAACTGAAGGCTCTGCCTCCCATTGTACTTTTGGAGATTCTAGGTATTACAAGTAAACCTGCATTTTGGGAGCGTAGTGCTCTGTTAGGATGATACGGTAGTATCAGATCTTTTAAATAAAAAGGAGCCTGATTGTTTAGAGCTTTGTAAGTAAGAAGAAGGATTTTAAACTTAATTCTAAACTCTATGGGAAGCCAATGAAGGGAGGCCAGAACCGGAGAGATATGATCTCTCTTTCTAGTACCTGTTAAAACTCTTGCTGCAGCATTTTGGATCAGCTGAAGACTTTTTAAAGATGTTTTAGGACAACCTGATAATAAAGAATTACAATAATCTAATCTCGAGCTAACAAAAGCGTGGATCAGCTTCTCAGCATCACTCTGAGACAAGATGCTCCTAATCTTGGCAATATTACGCAAATGATAGAAGGCAGTCTTAGAAACAAATTTAATATGTGAATTGAAGGACAAATCCTGATCAAAAATAACTCCAAGGTTCCTCACAGAGCTATTAAGAGAAAGAGTAACTGCATCCAAACTGAAAGTTTGATTTGGAAAGGAATTTCTAAGGTTTTTTGGACCAACAAGAATGACTTCAGTCTTATCTGAATTTAATAGCAGGAAATTACAAGTCATCCAAACTTTGATTTCCTTAAGACAGGCTTCTAACTTGGCTAATTGATTAGTATCATCTGGCTTCATTGACAGGTATAATTGTGTGTCATCTGCATAACAGTGAAAATGTATACAGTGCTTTCTAATAATGTTGCCTAACAGAAGCATATATAAACTAAAAAGAGTAGGGCCAAGCACAGATCCCTGTGGAACTCCATGACTAAGCTTTGAGCTGAGAGAAAACTCATCATTTACATGAACAAACTGGAACCTATCAGATAAATAAGATCTAAACCACTGCAACGAAGTTCCATTAAGTCCAACATAGTGTTCTAATCTATCAAGTAGAATATTATGATCAATAGTATCAAAAGCTGCACTAAGATCTAAAAGGACAAGTACAGAAACTAGTCCATTATCAGATGCAATGAGGAGGTCGTTAGTGACCTTCGCTAAGGCTGTTTCAGTGCTATGATGGATTCTAAACCCAGATTGAAACTCCTCAAATAAACCATTTCCCTGCAGGTGGTCAAATAATTGCGTAGCAACAACTCTTTCTAAGATTTTTGAAATGAAAGGGAGATTAGAGATTGGTCTATAGTTAGCTAAAGCTCCTGGATCTAGCGTTGGCTTTTTGAGTAAGGGTTTAATTACAGCCGTTTTAAAAGCCTGCGGTACATGGCCTAAAGTTAATGAAGAATTGATTATATGAAGAATAAAGCTACCAATAAGTGGGAAGACTTCTTTAAATAACCTGGTAGGAATAGGGTCTAAAAGACAAGTTGAAGGTTTGGATGAGGAAACTATTTTGTCTAACTCACGAAGGTCGATTGGAGTAAACTCATCAAGACAGACATCAATAGAAGGAGTTGTAGTAGTTACAGTATTTAAGTTAACTGTGGGAAGAATCTGATTGATTTTATCTCTGATGGATGAAATTTTATTATTGAAAAAGTTCATAAAGTCCTGACTAGTAAGCTCTAAGGGGATGCTAGGATTGACAGAGTCCTGACTCTTTGTCAACCTGGCTACAGTACTGAAAAGAAACCTGGGATTATTCTTGTTCTCTTCTATTAATGCAGAGTAATAACTCGTTCTAGCTTTTCTAAGAGATTTTTTATAAATTAAAAGATGATTTCTCCAAGCTAAATAGATTTCATCTAAATTAGTAGAGCGCCATTTTCTTTCTAATTGACGAGTCTTCTGTTTTAAGCTACGAGTTTCTGTGTTGAACCAAGGAGTTAAAAATCTCTGATTAGACTTTTTCTTTTTTAAGGGGGCCACCAAGTCTAGAGCCTGATGCAGAGAAGCTGAAACACTATCCACCATGTTATCAATTACAGAAGGAGCAAGCTGTCTATAGCTTATTTCCGTTGTGTTGACACATGGCATAGAGGAAACAATCTGCATAAATTTGGAAACAGCATCATCTGAGAGGCATCTACTGTGATAATATTTTTCTTTAGGAGCCAAATAGTCAGAAATAGTAAAATCAAAGGTTAACAGACAATGGTCTGACAGTACAGGGTTATGAGGAGACACTACAAGATTTTCTATTTCTATGCCATATGTCAGAACAAGGTCCAATGTATGGTGGAGGTAATGAGTAGAATTTCCTACTTTCTGAGAAAACCCAATCGAGTCTAATATTGAATTAAAAGCCACATTAAGGCAGTCACTATCTACATCCACATGTATATTAAAGTCCCCTACTATAATTATTCTATCAGATTTCAGCACTAAATCAGCTAAGAAATCAGGAAATTCGGATAAAAATTCTGAATAGGTTGATGGGGGACGATAAACTATGGCAAATAAAATTGGGTTTAACCTGGAATTGCTAAAGTGCCCAACACTGAGGACCAGGCCCTCAAAGGAATTATAACATGTTTTTTGCTTTACATTAACTAGTAATTTGGAATGGTAAATTGATGCTACTCCTCCTCCACGACCAGAACTTCTGGGATTTTGACAGTTTAAATAACCAGAGGGAGTTGATTCATTTAAACCAACATAATCCTCTTGTCCTAACCAAGTCTCTGTAAGGGAAATTAAATCAATCTGATGATCAATTAACAGATCATGGACTAACAGAGACTTGGGAGTTAGAGACCTAATATTTAATAAACCACATTTAATTTTTAAATTATGAGGAGGAACAGAGGCCAAATCATTCAATTTAGAGGCTTTATGTTTAATTTGAGTTTTACCAATATTTTGCTTTATCACTTTGGGATGCTTATACATTATATTTTTATTTATTTTGGAGGGAGCAGACAACGATTCTCTGATGGGGAAGACAGGGGCTAAGCTGAGGGGTGGCGGATGAAGAGGAGCTGCAGAGAGGCGTGTAAGACTGCGACTCTGCTTCCTGGTCCCAACTCTGAGTAGTCACGGTTTTGGAAATTTGGATAAAAAAGATGCCAGATTGTTAGATAAATGAGAAGCACCATCCAAAGTGGGATGAATGCTGTCTCGTCTCATAAGACCAGGTTTTCCACAAAAAGAGCTCCAATTGTCAATGTAGCCCACGTCATTTTTAGGACACCACACAGACAGCCAGCGGTTCAAGGATGACGAGCGACTAAACATGTCATCACTGGTCAGATTGGGGAGGGGCCCAGAGAATACTACAGTGGCAGACATCGTTTTTGCAAACTCACACACCGATTCTACATTAAGTTTCGTGACTTCCGACTGCCGGAGACGGATGTCATTAATGCCGGCGTGAATAACAATTGTGGAATATTTACAGTTACTTTTAGCCAGCATTTTCAAATTTGACTCGATGTCGCCTGCTCTGGCCCCAGGAATGCATGTGACTATGGCCGCTGGAGTCTCTAGGTTCACGTTTCTGACTACAGAGTCGCCAATGATCAGAGTTTTTTCCTCAGCGGGTGTGTCGCTGAGCGGGGAAAAACGATTAGAAACGTGAACAGGTTGGTGGTGAACCGGGGCTTTGCGACTAGGCTTCCTTCTCACCGTCACCCACCCAGTCTCCTCGCTGCTGAGGAGAGCCGGGGAACCGGTGACAGGGGGACCTAAGCTAGCTAGCTCCGCTGCAGCTAATGGGCGTCCGTCGAGATTAACTGGCGCAGACGGTGTTTCAATGCAGCGGAGCCGGGATTCCAAATCAGACAACCTCGCCTCGAGCGCCTCAAAAAGACAACATTTATTACATTTACCGTTATCACTAAAAGAGGCAGAGGTGTAGCTAAACATCTGACAGAGAGAGCACACCAGAGGAGGAGAGGAAAGAGAGCTAGATCACACAGAGATTCATACCTCATGTCCAAACACATCATTCCTGTCATGGATGAGGATCCATCCCATCCTCCAACCAGGAACCAGCCAGCGTTTAGCCAGGCCACCGCAGGACAGGATGGGAACATCACTGCTGAGAGACGCCAAGGTTGGAGAACTGCATCCTGGAAAAACCTGAAGACCACAGCAGTGGAGAACATCCAGCAGTGAGAACAAGGTTACAGTTTCACCAGAACCAGCTGTGGTCCCACATTAATGTGCAATAAGAAAAGAAGAATCTCAGCATTGTGTGTGAGAGAAGATCAAGTCTTTCCCATCAAACATCAGGGGTAGGGTCTCACAGGGATTTGTTTTAATGAGGTCATTGACTGAAAAATGGTGTGCTTGTACGTTTTAATTGTCTGAAATGTGTCTAGTGGTACTGCTGTTTCAAAGAAAACAGTAAGTAATGCATTCAACCAACATGGGCTTTATATCTGCTCACCTTGCAAGACTCTATTACTGAAGAAAAAACATGTTGAAGCTTGTTTAAAGTTTGCTGCACAACATATGGGCAAGCCAGTAAAGTACTGGGAGAATATAGTCTGGTCAGATGAGACTTGATTGAAAAATTGAACTTTTTGGATCCCACAACACACAGCATGTTTGGAGGAGAAACGGCACTGCACATCAGTCCCAAAACACTATACCAACAGTGAAGTTTGGAGGTGGGAGCATCATGGTGAGGGGGGTGTTTTTCAGCACATGGTACAGACAGATTTAATATCATTGAAGGATAGATGAATGGACAAATGTACAGAGACATCCTTGATAAGAACCTGTTGCCATCTGCCAAGATGCTGAAGATTAAACGAGGGTGGACATTTCAGCAAGACAATGATCCCAAACACACAGCCAAGGAAACTCTCAAATGGCTTCAGAGAAGGAAAATAAAGCTGCTAGAATGGCCCAGTCAGTCACTGGACCTGAATCCAATTGAAAATCTATGGAATGAACTGAAGATCAGAGTTCATAGAAGACACCCATGGAACCTTCACGATTCGAAGACAGTTTGTGTGGAAGAATGAGCTAAAATCACTCCTGAGCAATGCCTGCGCCTAGTTTCTCCATACAGGAGGTGGCTGGAAGCTGTTCTTACCAACAAAGGCTTTTCTACTAAATATTAAATGAATTTCACAAAGTTTGTTTAATACTTATTCCCTGTGTCATTCCACTTTATTAAATATAACTTGTTTTGTGAACACAGTTGCCTTGATTTCTTTGTATGTATGGATTACTTGGGTTGTTACTGATATCTGGTGAAAATCTCAGGTCAATGGTTCCATCAGAAATATGTTTAATGAGAAAAATGTTGACGTGTTCAATACTTATTTTCCCCACTGTATATCATGATTTGACAATGCCAACACACAGTCATCCTTGAGACCCACCCACTGATCTATTACTGGCCCGCCTAGCTGCCTGTCATGTAGATAGAAGGGGTGCTAAATGTAACCTATTAATCCCTGAGCTATTAGCCCCCCAGCTAACACTGGTACCAGGAGGCTCACATCGAGTGTGGCTTATATTGTTATTTTCCTCAGATCTTCGTCACACTAATAGCTATCCCTGTTTCCACCTGGTTCACCAGTCCACATTCAACAATATACCCTGCACCACCCCAGCCCATTCCCTAACAGCTTTGCCACAACTCAAAAGCTCAACTCAAAAAATCGCCAGCACCAGCATGTCTACATGGGAACCGAGGCTGCTGGCTCTCAGGGAAAGCTCCCTCACCGTCCTCGGTTGCTCCGTGCAACTCCGCTCCGCTCTCACGGGCAGTGTAAGGAAGCCAGCTCATCATGGGGTGTCCCCCAGCTGGCTGTAGGAGTGGAGCAGAGTCCTACAGAGTGGGACACCGCCCTTTTGACGTCCCGTGGCTTGGCAGCTCATCTCGGTAAGTTTTGCCTCAGCCAGCAGCGCTGATTGGGGGGCCTCCTGGCATGAGGTGCTAGCAATCTGCTGCGGAATCATGGCAAAACCACTGGGAGATGGTCCAGAGAAACGTGAGATACACCGTCGACTGTGGATCAGTGAATCAGTGCCACTCATCTGAGCTAGAAGGAGGCTAAAAGCTAAAGGCTAGGAACTAGTCAGCTAATGGCTAACTGATGTAAGAGGGAGGGCAGAGATGAATAAGTTTAGGATGTTTCTTAAAGTGACAGGCTTTAAATAAGAGAGTTTCAAGAAAGCTGGGAAAAATACAACAGATTTGCTTCAGTAATCAGGGTTTCCCCTGGTAACATTTCCCGGTGGTGGCCCGCCACATCAGAAAAATTTCCGCCGCTCTATCAGGACATATAAATTTAAGAAAAGTTTATGAAAGAATGACGATCCGCAAGCGCGCACACGAACAACGCGCATGACCGTCATCCACGCGGGGAATCAGAAGCGCCTCATCCGCGTGTTCTAGTTGCCATTCAGGCAGAGTGTCTCACTACTAGTGTTATTGTCAGAGAGAAACCAGAGCATATTAAAGTACCTTAAACACGGAAAAAAGCAGAAGAGATATGTAAGCACTGGAGGCATTTATCCTGGTTTTAACCCACTGGTAACGGGAGCAATAATGGAAGAGTCGCTTAGCTAACAGGTGTGGTTAAGAGCTCAAATTGTTTTGTTTAATTATTGTTTTTTTGTTTTTCTTATTTCAGACAAGAATGAAAAGGAGCTGTTTTTAACCTTTACCTTAGTTAATATTAACTAATTTATGTTCACTATTATGTACCTGGCAGCTTAAGATGACCGAAATTCACAAAGTCAATGACTAATCTGTCAGCAGCCTTCAGACAAACTTAACGTGCCAATTTGAATTTCAAAATAAGAGAGGCTTTTCCTGCTGTCTGGGTGGTAAGGAGAGTTCTAAAAAACTATAAATATATAGAAATATTATTACAGAAATAACTACATCTCTGGTCATTTAAGTTATTTCATTAAATACAACTTTATTAATATTTTTCTATGAAATCAGAGTTAAATTATTGTTCTGTTCTGGATCTGCAAAATTACGGTCAAAAATGTAAATTGTTATAAGGAAAAAGTTAAAAAAAATTACCACAATCTGTTTCAAATTTATTTAAAAACAATAGTTTTATTTTTAAAAAATAGACAAAAATTAGCCATAAAATAATCCACAAATTTATAATAAAGTCTCAAATGTACAAGAAAAGTCCATTTTACAAGAGGAAATTACAAATTTGAAGAAAATGGCTTCAAATTTAGATAAATTTACAGAGAAAAGTAGAAAACTATAAGAAAATTATTTAAAATTTTTGAGAAAAACCTCAAACCTTCAAGACTGAAGTCATTACTCAAGTTTTTAAGTGGCTGCTCTTGGATGTGTGTGTATGTGTTTGTGTGGCAGTGCCTGCCCCCTAGGGTGGCGTGAGGTTGGCACAGCCCCTCTGTATATAAACCCCAAGTTCAGTGTAATAAGGAAGAGTTCTATGTTGCATGAAGTCTCGCCTCCAACTCCCTCATTTCAAGACATAATATTTGGCAACGAGATAAATTGGAGATATTATAAATAATGGATAACGCGTGACGAGACTATCGCGCTATCTTTAGTTGATGGGGAGAGTTTTATGACCTTAAATAGTGGACGGGCGAGTCCCTTAAGTCATTTCTGTTGAGGCTTCGTAACCTAGCTAGGAAGTGGAAGTGGGGAGAGTTGGAGAGCGGCCTAGTGAGGGATAAGTTGGCCCATGGCACCAATGACCTTTGGCTGAGTTTGACACTGAGACTGGCCAGGGTGCCGCCATCGCTGGAGGAAGTGTTGGAGTTGGTGGAACACTGGGAGTCCGGAGCCATACGTGAGCTACCAGCTAAAGCTAGCAAGGGGCCGACCACGTGCGATTTCCCGCCGAGAGTAGAGGTTTGCATGCTAGGTGGGCAGCCGCTTGTGGAAGCTACACAGCGGGAGAGCGAGACCATGCAGGCTGAAGGCCCCGGGGAAGAGCAGCAACCGCCAGATGCAGAGACGGCCAAGCGGGACATCCGGGTCGAGGGTGCCGACAGCAGCGACAAGGCGTCTGTGTCAGAGGGTATGGCCAACGAGAGCGGTGCTGAGAGCCCAGGTGGAGAACAGCTGCAAACGGACAGTGGAGCCGATAGGAGCGGCACTGAGAGCCCAGAGGGGGAGCAGCCGCAGCCTGTCTTGGTGATAATGCAGCAGTGCGTCCTGGAGGAGGGTGCCAAGAATGTGGACAAGATGCCCGGGTCGGAGGATAGGGCTGATGGGAGTGTCACCAAGGGCACCGAGGGACAGCAGCTGCAGCCGGGTATGGTGAAGACGCAGCAAAGCACTGACACTGGAGCGCCCACTCCGCGCTGTCAGGGGGAGAGCTGCCAGAAGGAGGGGCCGGGACAGGTTGTAGAAATGTTCCCGGTCGCTGAAGACAGCGGGCCAGCTATGGAACCCAGTCTGGTGTGGGACCACGGTGCTGATGGTTTGGACTTTGCGATGTGTGAAGACGGAAGAGAGGAGGTGCAGCAGGAGCCAACCCCACTGTTGGAAGTTGAACAGCGGGAGACCGAGACCATGAGTGCTGGAGGCCTCGGCGAGGAGCCAGGGTTGGAGGACATGACCGGCAAGGGTGACTTCATGAGCCCTGGAGGTGAGCAGCGGCAGCTGGTTGCAGAGACAGCGCAGCAGAGCGCCCTGGTGGAGGACGTTGGGTGCTGTGACAAGGCACCCGAGGCAGCGGACGACGCCGAGGAGTGAGCTGTGGGTCTACCTGAGGTGTGGCCACTGGGGGCCGGAGTGTCTCGGGCCATGATGGCAGTGCGCAAGGCAGTTGGGAGCGGCTCGTCAGGCACGGATAGGCGTTGCACCGAACGGCACAGCGAACCGAGAGGAAAGAAGCTCCTTATAGTGTGTAAATACATTTTTGGCAAGGAGGGGGACTTTGACCCTGGGGACAGACCGTGGCCAGGTGTGCAGACACCATGGGGCTGTCCTGGGCTTCCGGTTAAAGACATCTTTGCTGGGGAGGGGGGCTTCAACCCTGGAGGGAGAAAAAGTCTAGGGGCACAGATGCCATGGGGCAACCCAGGTCCTCCGTGGCAGTGTAAGAGAGGGTGGCTGGCCAGAGACATTGGGGTCACTTAGTTATTATATGTAGGTATGTAAATGCATCAATATTTGTATATATTTCAACATGTGTATATATTTGTTTGCTGGTGTGCATGTGAGTGAGTGACTGTATGTATAATATGGGATTATTTTGTGTTTTAAAGAGACATGATCCATTTTGAGCTATTTTGTGTGATTGTGATAGGTTATTTTATTGCAGTTTATTGTTCCCCATGTTCTTAGCGTGTGATTCGGGTTTTAAATTTGGGGGGGTTTTAATAGTGTGCGTGATTTCCCATTTTCAAATGGGGGAGGGAATGTTGGATGTGTGTGTATGCGTATGTGTGGCAGTACCCGCCCCCTAGGGTTGCAGTTGGCACAGCCCCTCTGTACATAAACCCCAAGTTCAGTGTAATAAAGGAGAGTTCTATGTTGCATGAAGTCCCGCCTCCCACTCCCTCATTTCAAGACATGCTCTTTGTACACTTAACTCTATGAGAAATTTTTGGTTGTCTACTTTTAATTATTAATTTCAAAGCACGCTTTTACATAAATAGAATTTCTGATTACTGAGCCTGGTTCTGCTGGAGGTTTCTTCCTGTTAAAAGGGAGTTTTTCCTCTCCACCGTCGCCAAGTGCTTGCTCACAGGGGATCGCCTGATTGCTGGGGTCTTTCTGCAACTGTGGGGGTTTCCCCTACAGTTGATAGTGCTATCAGATGACTGTTGTTGTGAAATGGCGCTATATAAATAAAGTTGAATTGAATTGAATTGAACTGAATTGAATTACTATACCCACCTGATCATATAATTTAAGGTGGAATAACCTGTTTGTATACCACCATAGACAGAGAGAGAAGCTGAATTAGACAGGGCTTAGAGAGGGCAAGATGAGACAGAAGAGAGGAGCCAAGGAGAGGAAAGTGTTCAGGGAGAGGGTCCAGGAGAGGTGCGAGCAGAGGAAGGAGAGAAGGATGACACCACGAAAAAGTCTAAACACAGGACGTCTGGGTGGGACCCCAAGTGGCCCAATATTCCAACATTCAAGCCTCGGTTGTACAATACTTCATATGGTAAGTTCCATATGCAAAGTTACTGTGCAAAATGTAAAAAAAAAGAAGAAGAAATAAATAGTATAGAATTTACATAGTCCAATAACAATAGTGTCATGTGTTTACTGCCCCCCCTCTCCCAGGGAAAATATGTTGCCACTGTGCCAAGGTCTTTAAGCCAGAGGAAACACTGAATAATGAAAAAAAAAAAAAGGTGAACAAAATATGTCAAACATTTCATTAAGACATGAATGAGGTGTTAAAATGTGAAAAAAGTGCAGTCAGTGACCGCTTTAATGCCAGCGTATTCCAGTCATTTTTACCTGTTTTCACTCAGTTGAAATTACTAACATGAAAAGTATTTCAGAAGTGGAGGAAAAAACAAAACAGAACAGAGCAGAACCGAAAGTATTCCTGGGGTAACTCTTACAGCTCTAGTATAAACACATCTACATGTTCCACTACAGAACGGTTCCGTTCCCCTCTGTGATGATGATTATATAACACTGGTTAAAGTGTGGGTGAAACCAGAGAACCGATGGCATTAAAGCATCCAAATGTTAGAGGAATCATGGGGCTGGTTCTAATTAAAGTCCAGCAGTCGAAGTGACATGGAGCAGGGTACGGCCTCCCACCTGATTGGCCGGACCAAGATGAGTGACTTTTGCAGAAGCCACCCCTCCCCTCTGCTATTTCACATGAGTGAAGTTGTGAAACACCAGGGATCAATATGGGTGTGATGAGGAGTTTATGTAGAAATAGAACCATCTTCACGAGCTGTGAAATATATGTGACTCTGAAGCTAAAGTGGCTGAGCCATGACCATAAACTGGCCAGTCAATATTAGTCTTCTACAAAAATATTCATCACATTATTAATCTGGAACTTTTTCCTGCTAATTTGGTTTATTTTATGAATTAACCCTAACCCAATTGCACACATGTACACACGCATGCAGCTAATCCACAATGTGAGAAAAACATTAAAACATCAATATTCTTACTGTGATTTTGTGACTTTTGCTGTATGCATTTGTGACTTTTTTTTAAATGTATTTCTTATATGTAAATTTGTGAGGTTTCTGTATTATTATTACATCTTTTCTTATAATTCTGATACTTTAGTTCAGGAGTCTGCAGCCTGTGACTCAGGTGCCCACCATATATTTACAAGAAAAAAGGGTGCACATGCATGAGAAAAATATCCTAAAAAGCAGAAAATGAGAAAATCTGAAAACTTCTGCAAAAAAAATCTCACAAATTTACGGGAAAATTTTGCAATTTTCTGAGGAAATTTGCAAGAAAAAAGTCACAAAATGTATGGAAAATAAATCACAAATTCGCTGTAAAAAGTTAGAGATTTATTTTAAAAATGTAATAAATTCATGTAAGAAATGCTGCAGTTTTGCCCATGAAAGGTAATAAATTTATAAAGAAAAATATAATAAATGTATGAGAATAGATGAAAAATTTATGAAAAAAAAACATTCTCAAAATTCAGGGAAAATGTTGCAATTTTACAAGACGGAAAAAAACATAAATTGGCAAGAAAAAAAGTCACAAATTTATCCCAAAAACTACAATATTATTAAAAACAACTGCAAATTTATATGAAAAGGCAGTATCTTTACCTGAAAAGGGTAACAGTCAGATCAGACAATCTTATGAGAAAAGCAGAAGACTATGACAAAAACATCAAAATGCATGAAAAAAGCTTAGAACTTTACTGGGAAACTGTACTCTTAAATTGTTTTCTATGTGTGCCGTCTCTCATCTTTTTACCTTTAAACTTACTCCCTGCTTGTTTCAGGGTCAACAGTTTGGGAAACCCGACCTATATGTGCTCTTTTCCTTTTAATATCTTTTCTTGGCTTCCTCAGGGACTAAAGATGAAAATTAGTGAGAATGCTATAATCTGGAACAGAGCTATGTTTAAGGTTTTTCTGTACATGGTGTCATGTTCGGGGTCGTCATCCCGTCCATGACTTGTGGCTGTAGGGTTTGATTATTGCTTATTAATTCCAGCTGGCGGATTGAGCCTTGCTCTCGGTCAGTCCTCCAGTCACGCTTTCCTCCTCGTACCAGACACTCACCAGCTGTTTGTAATCACCACACACACACACACACACACACACACACACACTCACACACTTAGTTCAATCAGTCACGCATCTGTTTGCCACACGGCTGGGTCTACTTGCTGTCATTAGGGCTTTGTATAAATAGCAGGGCAGTACGACCAGCCGGCGTGGCAGCTTAGCAATGTCAACCATGGACATCCAGGCTCGCATCCGTTGGTTTACCCCTGCACTGAAACGTGTTGTTCCCTTAGAGCCTTTCCGCTGCAACACTGCTGTAAGTCTTTTGTGCCTTTTTCTCCGCTCCTGCCTTATTGGAGCACATTAGGCATACCCTTTGACCAACCTAGTTTGTAGCTGGGTGTCTTCCCCTTTTTATTGTGACTGTTTTTTGGACTATCTGTACATTCACCCACTGTAAAAAAACACGTTACTTACTCTGCGTTTTGGGCTCACTGCCATTTCCTATGTTTGCTGCAAAGCTACGCAGCGAACATGACAGTAAGCTGCCACACCAAAGAGCCCAAGCAGTAAGTAGCGTGTTACTTTCATTTTTGTGTTTTTCCTACCTGCCACTGGAGTTATGATGGATTACTGGAGCGACGCGGAACTGCACGGACTGGCCCGTCTGGAGGACGCCTTCTCCCAGATGCAAGGGCAGTATTCCCCCAAGGCCATTCGCGCTGCTCAAAACACAGCAGCGGAGGTCCTGGAGCATTGTCCCGACGTCCTGTTTTTCCCTGAGTCGGCTGACATACTTCACGCTATCCTGGCGCTGCATGAAGAGGAGCCAGGGAGGGAATTCCCAGCGCAGGAACCATCTCCTACACGGAAGAGGCGTCGCGGGAAAAGAAGTTTTCCTCCTTCTGCAGCTCTCCCGCTTCTTCCACGGGTGGATGGACGAGATGCTCTTCTCCGTCGGTGGCCATCTTCCCCTCCGCTCCATCTCCTGCTCCAAGATGGCAGCCATCACGTCAGCGTCACCTGGAATCCCGGAAGAACGATTTTGCCCCATGATCTGCTCCCGCTCCAACACCGAGCCCAGTTACCTTCTCAGTGGATCATCAGCCCCGAGCAGTCCCGTCTGCAGGATCTCCATCCACATCCGCTGTGAGGTCTTCCTCCTCGGTTTGTTCACCGGCAGCAGTGGGGTGCCTGCTTTTTTTCACAGGGGTCTCCCATTCCTGAGGTGAGAGGGCCTGGCTCCCATACTTTCTACCAAGGAGCCTAGCACCGCCTTTCCCGGATGGACGGGTGAAAACGTCCAAACAGCAGCAGCCGCAATCAACACCATAAACTGGGAAAACAGGCAAGTAGGTTTTCATTTGACTCACATTAATACTGAAATGTCTTGCCTGATTCCCGGTAGGGAGGCTCAGGGAAAGCAGTCCACTGAGCTCTTCCCTCCTGCTGCTGTTACAAACTGTTCACCAGTCCTCTCTCCTCTCCCCTTCGTGTGCCTGCCAGAACCGGAGCCGAGCAGTCAGGATCAGGAGGAGCCAGAGGTCCGGGAGGGGTTTCCTCCCGCAGCCATGGTGAGCCAGGTCCCAGCCACCACGCTGGAGGAGTCACCAGCGTGGATCATGGCAGCTGGGAGAGTTAAGACTGCAGTGACCATCATGCCTGCTGTGGAGGCCACTTCAGCAGAGTCACCGCCCAAGCGGAACCACTTGGAGGCCGAACCTGGGAGGACGTCGCACGGATCACCAAAGTCCTGGACGGCGGTAGAGCTTGAGCTAAGGCAAGTGCTCTCTTTTGTCTTTCTCTTTTCTATTATTGAGCATTTTTGCCTAGGTTTAGGTGAGGAGAGCCAGCTGCAGCCAAATGCTGCACCTGAGCTTGCCTCGAAGGGCTCTGCCGCTGCTGGCGACTCTGACCCTTCCTCCTCTCTGTCCGAGTCCCTTTTCAGGGTCGCTGGAGAGAACTCACCATCGCCGGACGAGTCTGGGGTTCCAGGTTCACAACCGGAGGTCACCGAGGTTCCGGTCGAGGTGGTTGTCAGGGGCACCCTGTCCCAGTCCAAGGTGCCTGTGATCGATCGCCTCCTCGCTTGGGTGCTCATACAGGTTGGCTGGCCCACGGCCAAGATGGCGTTGGGGTCAGCAGTGGCCCAGCCGGGTCCCACCGGAGGTGCAGCAGGGGTCCAGCTGGACTCCATCATGGGTGCAACCATGGCTCGGTCGGGGTCCATCATGGGTGCAACATTGTCCCAAGCCGGTACCATTGAGGGTGCAGCCAAACTCCAGTCCTATGTCAGGACCACCGGGGGTGCCACAGGACAGTTTGGGGATGCTGGGGTCTTCTTTTTCCTTTTGGAGGCCCTGTGGGTGTTCCTCCTTCTGCTGGGCACCGTCGGGGTTCTTTTCCTTCCACCGCCAGCGACCGCAGGGGTTCCTCTGGTCACCCACCTCTCAGCCTTCCGGTGGGTAGGCAACCGCCTCATCTGCCCCTCCAGTTCTGGTGGCCTAATCTTGTGGGCAGGCCGCCCGAAGGACTAGGTTCCTACGTCAAGTGGCCTTTTTTATCTGGCAGGCCGCCTGATGCTGTTCAGCAGGCCGCCTGCTGGCCCTAGGACTTGGGTTGGCCCCTTGAACGTACGGCCACCCGCTGGGCCTTGGACTCCGGTCGGCTCCCTGAACTGGGGGACTCTTGGGGGTGGGGTGGGTTAGCTTGTTTTGGGGTTGGGCAGTGTTACTGTGTTGTTTTGTGGTGTTTTTCCATTTATGTTTGATCCCTCCTAACCTGTTTTCCCCCACGTCCCACCCTGGTTTGGTGTGTTGGCCTTTTGGGTGTGGGGGGGGGGGCAGGTTTTGCTCTCTGTTTGTGATGGTTTGGTGGGTGTCTGGTGTCCACCCCTTGGGGCGGGGCACTGCCATGTTCGGGGTCGTCACCCCGTCCATGACTTGTGGCTGTAGGGTTTGATTATTGCTTATTAATTCCAGCTGGCGGATTGAGCCTTGCTCTCGGTCAGTCCTCCAGTCACGCTTTCCTCCTCGTACCAGACACTCACCAGCTGTTTGTAATCACCACACACACACACACACTCACACACTTAGTTCAATCCGTCACGCATCTGTTTGCCACACGGCTGGGTCTACTTGCTGTCATTAGGGCTTTGTATAAATAGCAGGGCAGTACGACCAGCCGGCGTGGCAGCTTAGCAATGTCAACCTTGGACATCCAGGCTCGCATCTGTTGGTTTACCCCTGCACTGAAACATGTCGTTCCCTTAGAGCCTTTCCGTTGCAATACTGCTGTAAGTCTTTTTTTGTGCCTTTCTCCGCTCCTGCCTTACTGGAGTCCATTAGGCATGCCCTTTGACCAACCTAGTTTGTAGCTGGGTATCTTCCCCTTTTTCATTGGGGCTGTTTTTGGACTATCTGTACATTCACCCATTGTAAATAAACACGTTACTTACTCTGCGTTTTGGGCTCGCTGCCAATTCCTATGTTCGCTGCGAAGCTACACAGCGAACATGACACATGGTCCCTGACAAACCAATAAACTAAAAATGTCACAAATTTACATGGGGAAAGTCTTTAATTTTACTCAAAAAAGGTTTTAAATTCGCAAAGAAAAATATGCCAATTTTTTTAAAAAAGCAAAACATATTCATGCCAAAATGAAGGAGGAAAAAAAAACAGTTTATTGAAGAAAATACCCACACAGTTTTGCAAGCAAAAAAAGACCAAAATTTGCAAATAAAAAATTTACCAGAAAATTTAATTTTGTGAGAAAGGAAACAAATTTACAATAAAAAGATGCAAATTTATTTTTTTTAAAAAACTCTTAATTCTGATGTCAGGCTAGAATATTGTTATAACTGTTTTGACTCAGCTTTTAGACAGATGTTTTTGTGGCTCTGTGATTTTTTTTATACAAAAATCACACACAGTGGCTCTTTGCATAGTACAGGTTGCTGACCCCTACTTTAGTTCTATAGATTTTTTGGGATGTCGGTATGCTAGCACTAAACCATCTATGACCATGAACGGGCGTGTGATGCACCATGTGCGGTGCTTTGTTTTATTTTTGCTGATTCATTTTACATGTGCAGAGCAAATAAAGAGGATTTACAGAGTAGATGGACAGAGGCCACTGACCCTCTCCAGTCCACAGACGCCCCCAGCCTCTCAGCAGTCATACTACATGAACATATTATCAGCGTATCTGAGCTGCAGCCACACACTTCCTCCCCCACTGAACACCACACATCTTCACTAACTGCAAATACGTGGGGTGGAACAAATGCAAATTAACATGAAAACATGCAAATTTACATGAAAAATTGCAAATTAATATGAAAAACTTGCAAATTTACATGAAACAAAGTTGTAAGTTAATGAGAAAAAAGTTGCAAATTAATATGAAAAATGCTACAAATTTACATGAAAAAGTAGCAAATTAACAAGAAAAAATATGCAAATTAATATGAAAAATGTTTCAAATGTACCAGAAAAAAAATCAAAAACTAACATGAAAAATGTGAATTAATATGAAAAATGTTGCAAATTTACGACAAAAGTTGCAAATTTACATGAAAGGATGCATAGAGGATTTAAATTGGATTTATAGAGTGGAGGGGCAGCAGCCACTTATCCTCTGCGGTCCTCAGACGCTCCTAGCCTCCCACCAGTCATACATGAACGCGCCATTGGCATATCAGAGCTGCAGCCACACACTTCCTCCCCCACTGAACACCACACATCTTCACTAACTGCAAACACATGGAGCTGAAAAAATGCACAGTCATTGTGGCCTGTGGAATTTGCTGTGAATGGTGGTGGGCCAGTTAGTGGATGAACCCAGTCACCCCGACTCCAAACTTTTCCACTCTCGCAGCAGCTGCAGCAGTAGCAGCAGAACAACACCTTCAGGGACCCCAGACCAAAGCTCCATCAGACGGTCTCTTACAGCGGCCAGGACGAACACCTACGTTCACCTTCATCAATAATAACCAATGTTGGGAGTAACGTGTTTCTTTGTAATGGGTTACTGTAACGAGAAACGCTTTACGCATTGCGTATTACTCGTTACAGTAACACATTAAAAAGTAACAGATTACTGTTACGCCACTACTTTTGCAGTAATGTGCTGTGTAACAAAATTACTGTTTAAAAATTCAGTAATGCATTAGTTACTGAAATTTGATCAGATGTATTACTTGTTACTTGTTTTATTAAAATGGATAGATATTTTTAGCGCAAATAAATGAATATACAAACTGACCCTACTATAGCTGAGGCAAGCCGTCAGTCGACATGACCCGTTTCAAAGAGCCTGAGTCTTTACTGCTGAGCAGAGGAAAAGATAAAGCTACTTTGTTTTTGTGGAAATAGACAGATTGTTTTTCCTTAATCGTGGTTAAGGACAAAAGCATATTGGTGGGTTGCAAACTAAGTGCCGGTTGAGACCTACTGCAATCTTTAGAAGAGCCTTAAAACAGCAACAAAGCTCCGATACTGCTAGTGCTAAGTAACGGTTAGCTATGCTAACAACTAACATCGTGTTAGTGGATCTACTGTATTCTAAACAGCCACAGCTGGAAATAAAGTGGAAGTACTCTTGTCTCAATAGCCAGAGTTGGATTTCAAGCACAGGTATGCATCTGGATGATTTGTGACCCAGCTGCGGCAGATGATAAAATAAAGGCAGCGAAGTGAGGTTTTAAGTAGAGTTTATTAAATCACACCGCCGTCACAGGATCCCCGCTCCAGCCCAAGTGTGTGCAGGCTGGAGCGGGATCCTCAGGTTCTCAGAGAAGAGACACAAAGTGCGTGTCTGCAGCAGCAGTTGAAGTGAGTGAGAGAACAAGCTACAGAACTTGTGCAGTATTTATACCCAGTTACAGACAGTACATGAAAGGGCCTTCACAGCAGTTGGTATGATCAAAGAGACTGCAGACAGGCATGAGACATTTGCGTCTGAGAGACACAGTAAGAACAGGATGCATGAACACAATGCATGAATGGTGCATTAACATCACAGTACAAAACCGGAAAAAGCCAGAAGAAGCAAGGTTGCCTGTAGACATCAATACACACATTTCACTGTTAAGTTAATTGCTCTAGTCGAGCGCTGTGTCTGTCCCAGTCTGTTGTGGGGGGTTACGCCACACCAGCAAGAATTAAACTGCCTGATTGCCAGATACGTTTTTACAGACTGAAAATGTGATTACAGTGACTTTCCATCAGAAAGAAGAGACTGTGAGCCACTGAAGTTAAAACACATTTTCTTGCTACCTGGATAAAGATTACACAGGGCTACAAAAATAATTTTTTTGTAAGTTGTCTGTGTTTCTTCAACTGATTTAAGACAATTATGCACCGCTGAATCCAAAAATGACATCCGTTTCTCTCAATCAGGTGCCAAGTAAAAACCTGTACTTACTTAGTACTGTGCATGTACTTACCTTTATATAAAGGTAAGTACATGTAAATTGAATGTTACGTCATCATTGTTCAAAATTCAGAGAATTTCAAGAAATAAAAAAGAATTTTGTATCATATAAAGCGAAAATACCCGTACATGTAAACAAAAACGTATAAAAAAAAACATGTGGCCATAATTCAAAAAAGTTGACCTGACTGAGCAAAACCAATGTGATTTTTGGATTCAGCACATCAAAATTGTCCTAAATCAGCTAAAAAAATCTTAGACAATAAATTTGGTGTTGACCAGTGTTATTCAAAAATGGATTTTGATCTCCAAAAGGAATTTAAGGGACTGGATCATGTCTCTGTCACAGCAGACATTTGGACTGTGGATAATGGACATTTTTTTTGGATCACTGCACATCAGATTAAATCCATATCATAAAGGCAAGATAAACATGTTATGTCCTAGTAACGGGAGACCTGAGCCACACTGAACCAAGCAAGGAACTGAACTTTTAAACTGAGGATTCTAAATTGTCTTTAATTCCAATTCAATTCAACTTTATTTATATAGTGCCATTTCACAACAACAGTCATCTCATAGCACTATCAACTGTAGGGGGAACCCCCACAGTTGCAGAAAGACCCCAGCAATCAGGCGATCCCCTGTGAGCAAGCACTTGGCGACGGTGGAGAGGAAAAACTCCCTTTTAACAGGAAGAAACCTCCAGCAGAACCAGGCTCAGGGAGGGGCAGTCATCTGCTGCGACTGGCTGGGGGGTGAGGGGATAGAGAAGAAGAAAAGAACAGACATGTAGAGAGCAAGCAGCACGATGGGGACTCAATCTATGGGAGAGAACAAACAAATGTTAATGACCAGCAAAAAAAAAAAATATTTCATTGAGAGTGAGAAAAGGAGTGAGGCCCAGTGCATTACTGGAGGTCCCCCGGCTGACTAAACCTATTAGCAGCATAACTAAGGGAGGGTTCAGAAACACATGATCCCTCCCTAATTGTAGGCTATATCAAAAAGGTAGGTTTTAGCCCTATTCTTAAAAACAGAGATCGAGTCTGACTCCCGAATCCAGATTGGCAGCTGATTCCACAGGAGAGGAGCTTGATAACTGAAGGCTCTGCCTCCCATTGTACTTTTGGAGATTCTAGGTATTACAAGTAATCCTGCATTTTGGGAGCGTAGTGCTCTGTTAGGATAATACGGTAGTATCAGATTTTTTAAATAAAAAGGAGCCTGATTGTTTAGAGCTTTGTAAGTAAGAAGAAGGATTTTAAACTTAATTCTAAACTCTATGGGAAGCCAATGAAGGGAGGCCAGAACCGGAGAGATATGATCTCTCGTCCTAGTACCTGTTAAAACTCTTGCTACAGCATTTTGGATCAGCTGAAGACTTTTTAAAGATGTTTTAGGACAGCCTGATAATAAAGAATTACAATAATCTAATCTCGAGCTAACAAAAGCGTGGATCAGTTTCTCAGCATCACTCTGAGACAAGATGCTCCTAATCTTGGCAATATTACGCAAATGATAGAAGGCAGTCTTAGAAACAAATTTAATATGTGAATTGAAGGACAAATCCTGATCAAAAATAACTCCAAGGTTCCTCACAGAGCTATTAAGAGAAAGAGTAATCGCATCCAAACTGAAAGTTTGATTTGGAAAGGAATTTCTAAGGTTTTTTGGACCAACAAGAATGACTTCAGTCTTATCTGAATTTAATAGCAGGAAATTACAAGTCATCCAAGCTTTGATTTCCTTAAGACAGGCTTCTAACTTGGCTAATTGATTACTATCATCTGGCTTCATTGACAGGTATAATTGTGTGTCATCAGCATAACAATGAAAATGTATACAGTGTTTTCTAATAATATTGCCTAAAGGAAGCATATATAAACTAAAGGTATGGATGTGAGAGTGATTGGTTGTCTGTCTCTCTGTGTTGGCCCTGTGATGGACCAGCGATCTGCCCAGGGTGTACCCTGCCTCTCGCCCAAAGATGCTGGGATAGGCTCCAGCCCCCACCACCCCCCACCCCGCGACCCAAAAAGGATTAAGCGGAAGAAGATGGATGGATGGATGGACACTCAATATACATACTGGCCATAGCCCGGCTGACGTCATCACGTCGGCTGCCTGGCGTTGGCTACAGCAAGCCCCAAAGGTCAAATCCCTATACAACATTTCCCCCCACCTTTCAAAAACATGAAAGCACCATAAAGAACACATATACAAAATGGACCCCCCCCCCTTAAATTAAGCAAGAAAGAAACCCTTAGAACACATGCAATATAAACCTTTTTTTAACATTGCCTTCGTTTTTATTTTACTTTTTTGAAACACACAGAACAACAAGGCTAGCCAGCTAAACGGGCACCTGGGTAGACTGCCAAGGTACCCTCCCGTGTTGGGGCGGATTATTCTGCCGCCCATTCCCAACATGCTTCAGCTAAAGCTACTTTACATACAAAGTCATCGAGGTATTTGGGCCTCTGATGCATCCTAGCCGAGCGCCTCACCGGAGGAGGACCTGCTCCAAGCTCTGTCGGTCACACCTGAGAGTCCCCAACACCTCCATCAGATAAGTCCCAACCCTCATCAGTCCGCTCTGCTGCAGCTCCCGGACCCTGTGCAGGCAACAACTTCCTGAGTCAGCTGGAATGCCACCGTGACCCGTCCGAGAGCTCAAACGTGTCCTGGCCCCGCTGCCTCATGATCTGTAGTGGCCCCGTCCAGAAAAGCTGCAGTTTATGCATGCGGTTGGGATGCTTAATCCAGACCCGGTCCGACACATCAAGTCCGTGGGCCTTCACCCTGTGCTTCCTGTCGAAACATTGTTTCATCTTCTGCTGTTTGGGGACGACCAGGTCTTGTGGAGGGTCTGTGTTCCCCGGGGGGGAAGTTGTGGGGGGCCTCAGTCAGTCCAAGGAGGGTAGAATTCGCACCCCAGCATGAGTTTCGCTGGGGAGCATCCTGTCGTGGTGTGGGCCACTGCCCTGTAGTGGAGGAGTGTCTTCTGGAGGGCATCAGAGAACGTGAAGCCGTCCGCCAAATGGTCTCTCAGACTGTTTTTCAGAGTCTTGCTGAAACGCTCCATGCCCCCATTGATTTGGGGGTGGTAGAACGTGGTTTTGATGTGTTCCATATCCCTAACACCCAAAAACTCCTCAAACCCCCCAGAGGTGAACTGTGGGCCATTGTCTGTAGTGATGGCATCTGGGACTCCCCGTCTGGCAAACAGTGATGAGAGGAAATCTGTAACCACATCCGTCATGACCAGATAAGTGGGTAACACCTCCAGTCAATTGGAGAACAGGTTGTAGACCCCTAGCAAGAAACGGCTGTTTGGGGGTGCTGTATGTAGTTCACCGCAAATGTCCAATTGGATGTGCTTCCAAGGGCCCTCTGGGTACGGTAATGGCCACAGAGGTGGGGGAGGTGGTCCACCGGTCTTTCCGCTCTCCAAGCACGGAATACAGTTCTTTACCATAATTTCAATGTCCTTATCGATACCAGGCCACCAAACTGAATCCCTGCAACTCTGCTTCACCCTGACTACACCCAAGTGACCCTCGTGGAGCATTGTCAGAACCTGTGATCTCAGAGACACCGGGATCAATGTGCAGTGTCCCCTTGCCACACACACCACGTTCCAGCAACTCAGTTAATCACCAGTGAAAAGACTTCAGATTGCCCTGTACTTTTGTGGGCCAACCCTCCTTGATTACCGAGCATAGATGTGATAACGTGGGGTCCCGCTCCGACACCGCCCGGAGCTCCTGGAGGGACACCATGTCCCACAGGGGTCCACGTAGTGCGTTGGCCAGATCTGCCTCTGTGGGGTCGTCTTCGTTGTCCAGTTGAGGAGTGTTGGCAGTGGCAATGGACAGGAGAGCCGCCACTACATTCTCTTTTCCAGGGGTGATCTGGGTAGTAAAATTGTAGGCCCTCAGCTGCTCAGTCCACCAGTGGATCCATAGGGGCCTGTGTCCCAAGCCTGTCATCTGCAGCAGTGTTGTCAGAGCCCAGTGGTCTGTTCGCAGGGTGAAATGGCATCCATAGAGGTAGATGTGCCACTGTTTACATGCCCAGACACAAGTGAGCACCTCCCTCTCACCCACGGCATATTTCTGTTCAGCCGCTGAAAGGGACCTCGATGCGAACACCACTGGGTGCTTGGTACTGTCTTGCAATTGAGAAATAACCGCCCCCACTGCTGACCCAGATGTGTCACAGGTCACAAAAGTTGGCCATTTTTGATCAAAGTGGGCCAACACTGGAAGGGAGGTGAGTTGGGACTTCAGTCTAGTTACTGCCGCTGAGCAGGCCGAGGTCCACTGCCACGGCGTGTCCTGCTTCAGAAGGGCCTGGAGGGGTTCAATAGTCTCTGAATAATGGGGAATAAAATGGCCATAAAAGTTCACCATGCCCAGGAATGAGGAGATTTGTGCGGGTGTCGTGGGGTTGGGGAGACGCAGGACCGCCTCCACATTCGAGTTCAGGGGGCTCAGGCCCTCGGCTGCCAGCCGGAATCCCACAAACTCAATGGAATCCACCATGAAAATGCACTTTTCCCTGTTCAACACATGCTCCAGCAGCACCTCCATCACTCGTCTCAAACGACTGTTGTGTTCTTGCCGCGATGCGTCGTGGACCACGATGTCATCCAGGTACACCACTACACCCCTGAGGTCAGCCAGAATCGTGAACATAATCTTCTGAAAGCAGCTAGGTGCTGAGCTCAGACCAAAAGGCAGGCGGGTGTACCTGAAAACACCCATGTGGGTCACAAGAGCTGTCAGGTCCCTGCTGGCTGGTTGAAGGGGCACCTGCAGATAACCCTGGCAGAGACCTTGCTTCGTGAACACCCATGAGCCGCTGAATATTGCTTCATCACGGGGAGTAGGTATTTGTCCAGGATAATTGTTTTATTAACAATCCTGAAGTCAATACATGGCCGGATGCTGCCCGTCTTCTCCTTGGCCACCACGATGTTTGAAATCCATGGTGAGGTATTCACTTTCTCAATGATGCCGGCTTTAAGCAATTTGTTCAGTTCCGCTGTGATGTCGTCCCGCAGGGTGAGGGGAAGCCACCATAATGGTTGGATCTTGGGTGTCACGCTTGGGTCAATGAGCGGGCGGTGGTTGAATGCTTTAATACATTCTAGGCCCACGAACAACGCCGGCCAGCGGACAAGCCATTCAGGGGACACCATCAGCCCTATTGAGCCCGCTGGGTCCATGATGGAGAATCCTAATTTGCCAAGCAGATCGACTCCCAGCAAGTCTGCCCCCTGGCGCGAAACCTGGAAGGTAAACGCAGGAATAATCCCTGACCCATATTTTCCCAAGAAGCTGACTGTGCCCACCATGCCAATTTTAGCGTTACCCTACCCAAACATTTTCACCGCCCCTGCTTTGATGGTTTTGCCCGGCAAAAGTCTTTTCAATGTGGACATGCTCAGTATGGATTTACCAGCCCCTGAGTCCACCATAAGCGGCACATCAACCCCGTCTAGCTGCAAGATCTACCACTTTAACGGCCCCTCCCTGATGCCTGCCACATACACCTGCATCACGCTTTCCGGCTCCGAAGCTGATGGTTTAATAGCGGTGGTGCAGACCCTGGCCCAGTGATTAGAATGGCTGCAGTTATGGCACTTTTTCCCTCTAGCGGGGCAAGTGGACATGCCTGCCCGGTGACAGGGATAGCCGCAACCACCACACAGACCCCGAGCTCCCGCTCCTGCCCATGCCACAATCTGTTGCCTTTTGGGGGTCCACCCCAAAGGATTAGCTGCTGCTCTCCACATCAGGCTGCTAGGAAGCTTGGGTGGCTAGGTTCTCTTTAGCTAGCACTTGTAGCTAGACTTATATCTCTAAAAGATGTCCGTAGTTAGCGTTAGCTTTTCTTTGAGCCACTCATTGCTTGTACCGTGTGCTAGCTTGTCACGGACTAGCTCCTCTTCAATTGGCCCAAAGACACACTTGCTTGCTAGGCTACAGAGTTCCGTTATGAACCTTTGGGTGGACTCACCGGCTTGTGGTCGGCAGTCGAAGAATTTATATCTTTGCGCTGTGATGTTGGACTGGTCCATAAAGAAATTGTCCATAATGTCCAGACACTCCTTCAATGAGCCTATGTGCAAAATACTCATTCGCCTTCTTCACCGAGGAAGTGAATGAGTAGGCCCCTCCATCTCTCTTCGTCGACGCCACCCAGGCCAGCCGCTGTAATGTACTCCCCGAACGCCTCCTGCCAGTGGCGCCATGGTGTAGTTGGCACACCCGGAGACCGTAAGAACGGAGGTGGCGGTTTTATGCACGCTCCCATGGTTTAGACCTTGTCACCAAAATGTTACGTCCTGATAACAGGAGACCTTAGCCATGTTGAACCGAGCAACAAACTGAACTTTATTGAGATTCACAATCAATATACATACTGGCTGTAGCCCACCTGATGTCACCATGATGGCTGCCTGGCGTCGGCTACGGCAAGCCCCAAAGGTCAAATCCCTATACAACAAAACATGGACAGCTTTATGCAGTGTTGCCAACTCTGACTCCAAAATGAGGAAATTACTGGCAATGTCATGTTGATTTTCTTTAGAGTTTTCCCACAATAAGAGCTCTCAAGGCAGGATAAAGCAGACTGAACATGTTCTAAAAGCTCTGTATGAAACAATCTGTTTTCAGCCTGACATTAATAAGCCTGTAATGTAATCCATTATTGAATTATCTTGCTATGTGTGCAAGATGATTTAAGTATGCATTTAAAAGCACCATGAAAGTTACTTTTCCAAGACACTAATTACTTTAATCATGCAGTAATTGGTAAAGTAACTCAATTACTTTTTAAAAGAAGTAACTAGTAACTGTTATAAGTTACTATTTTTTAGTGACTTGCCCATCACTGATAATAACCATTAATTTTTTATTAGCAAGGGGGAGGGTGGTGGTGGTGTCATGAATGCCCCTCAGGGCAGAGAGGCGAGACCCATGCGCTGAACTGCAGTTAGTGGAATGTTTTATACAAGAAAACATACAAGTCCCAAGAAGTGCATAAATACAAATGAGGAAAAACTTTCAAGAAGACGTCAGAGCAGGGCAGGGCTCTGGCGAGAACAGGATGACGATAATCAATTCAGCGGCCATGTGAAAATGAAAATCAAGCCCGTAAATAGTATCAGAATCCATTGGCCTGATCAACAACAGATGTGGGTACCTGAACGGGCAGGAGAAAGCAATGATACATAATGGGAATCAGCTGCGGCCGTGAGAGGGAGGCGAACCCAAACTGACAGCTGACAGGGCATGCCCACACAAGCTTCACGTCCCTGACAGCTGTCAACAGGAAAGGGTAACACTAGAGATATAAAGAATAAAATAACATGCTAAATAAATATAAACAAACACAGAATAAAAATATAACACTAACTCATACCGGAAAAAATGGCAAGCAGAACAAAAACACATAAACCCAAACAGCATAAGATGCAACAGATGAGTAAATAAGCAGAAAAAGCCATGAGCCTGAGTCTGGTAAAGAACTCCAGTGCTCAGCTCATGACAGAGGCCCCTTCTCAAGGGGTGGATCCCAGACACCCCAGGGCAACACCAAAAGAAAAAGAACCCCCCCCCAGCAGGGAACCACAATGACCCACCCAGGGTGGGTGGTGGGGGGAACAGGCTTGGAGGGAACGAAGCAAACCCCGCTCAGTACCCACACCAGTCAATAACAATGAATTAGGCCCCCCGGACCAAGAAGCTAGAAAGTTCAGGGGGGCGACCAAAGTCCCAGGTCTGGCGGATGCGAGGTGGAACGAGTCGGGTGGTCTGCCAGAGAGCATGGGCCACCCAACCCCATGGCACAGTTCGTCAGGTGGCCGACCAGAGTTCTTAAGCCACCTGAACAGTAAGGGTGGTCAAGTAGGTGGCTCCCCAGAGGGAGACCCAATGACGGGAAGGAGAGTTGAGGAGGGGGAACCACAATGGCATCTGGCTGAAGAGGGGGAACCACAACAGCTTCTGGCACTGGAGGAAGATCCACAATGGTGTCTGGCGGTGGAGTGAGGACTATGATGCTCTTTGTCTGGCCAGCAGCACCCTCGGTGGTCCCGGATTGGGACAAAATTGCACCCGCGGTGGCTGCAGGCTGGAACGAAGCTGCACAAGTGGTGGCTCTGGGCTGTAGCAACACTGCACCCTCGGTGGCTCTGGGCTGGAGCAACGCTGCACCCTCGGTGGCTCCAGGCTGGAGTAATGCTGCACCCTTGGTGGCTCCAGACTGGAGCAACACTGCACCCTCGGTGGCTCCAGACTGGAGCAATGCTGCACCCTCGGAGGTCCCTGGGCTGGGGCGTAACACCCATAGCGAGCTCCCACTGGAGCACAGCACCCAAGTTGGATTAAGGCTGGGACGCAGTACCCATGATGTTCCCCGACTGGGGCACAGCACCCATGGAGACCCGGACAGGAGAGGAGCTGCACCCACGGAGGTCCCGGGCTGGGATGGAGCACCCGTGAAGACCTCATCCG
Organism: Pholidichthys leucotaenia; assembly: GCA_020510985.1. Lineage (NCBI taxonomy): Eukaryota > Metazoa > Chordata > Actinopteri > Cichliformes > Pholidichthyidae > Pholidichthys > Pholidichthys leucotaenia. The sequence continues at coordinate 225,803,860 of CM035840.1, forward strand.
GAGGGGGAGCAGCACCCATGGAGGTCCCGGGCTGGGATGGAGCACTCACAACAACGTCAGCAGGGGGAGCTGGACCTACTGCGACCTCGGGCGGCAAACCTGGATCCACGGGGACATTTGGCGCAGGTGGACTATCTTCGGTGACCCTGGGAGAAAGCGCAGACAACACAGGCAAAGAAACAGGGTCAGGGTCACTGGCAGCGGCTGCACCTGGCTCTCCTCACCAAGAGCAAGACAAGACCTCTCCAAAACAGATACAAGGAAAACAAAGGAGAGTACTTGCCTGAGCTCGAGCTCCACCGCTGTCCAGGACTCCGTCAATCTAGACAATGGTACTCAGAGCTTGGCCCTCTGGAGGTCAAGCTCTGACTCTGCTGTAGCGGGCCCCGCAGCAGGCTTAGTGGTGGATGCAGTCTCTTTGACCCCAGGTGAAGTGACCCACACAGGAGGCTTGTCCGACGTGGCGGCTGGGGTTCAGCTTTCCGCTGGCCTGGACTCTGTGTAGCTGAAGCCAGGGGGCACTCTGTTGATGGTGTAGGCTTCGGGTTGCAGAAAGCACTTTCCCTCCGTTCCTGGTGTGGGTGCGGGGCTGGAGTCAGGTCCTCCAGGGCCGAAGGCTCCTCCATCGTCCGGCGGCTCTGTTCCGAGGTCGGCGGACACTCAGGGACAGCAGGAGGAGACAGGGAGAGGGCAGGTGAGAAATTGATAGTTACAGCAGGTGGTGAGAGCTCAGGGGACTGCATACCCTGAGCCTGACTGCCAGGAATCAGGCAAGGCATATTATAAAATGAAGTGGAATGAAATGACACTTGTTGTCCCGGAGTTTGATGTTTCCTGCTGCAACGGGTGTAGTGTCATCCCTCTCTATGGCTACGATAGAGATGGGCCCCTCTGAGGATTGTGGAGGAGCATCCCCAGGAGACACGGAGGCAGATGGAACTGGAGGAAGCACCGCTGACCTCTTGGCGCAGAAGAAGGCACCTGGGAGAAGCGGGGGACAGTAGCTGTAGGAAAACTAGGAGCTGATGGAACAGCTGAAGAGGAAAAACACAAGGTGTGCACTGCTGAGGGAGGCTTCTGCCTCGGCAAGGGGAAATTTGCTGCCCGAGAGGCGGGAGTATTTCTCTGGCGGTCCAGAGCTGGATGACACTGACTTCATGGAGCTGACGAGGCAAGAACAGGAGATGGTCCGTGACGTTGAGTGGGGCGTCGTCATCCAGTGCCTTCTTTCCACCCGCAGCCCCTGGATGTCAGCTTGCTGCTGCAGAGCTCCTCCTGCTCCTCTGGAGAGAGAACTGATGGTTTGGAGGCTGGCTCCGGTGAGGAGGAAGCTGATGGAAGCAGTTGCAGTGGAGGAAGAGAAAGACTCAGCACCCATTGGTGGAAGCGCACCCTAGGTCTAACCTCCAGCAGATTGGCAACTCTACCCCAGCACAGCATCTCGTCCTCCTGGGATGAACAGCTCCGAGCACCGGCTGCCATGTCCTCAGTCATGGAAACAAACTCAAGTTCATCCCGACTCCACTTCCTCCTCCTCCTTTCTGATTCACTTGCTGGAGGCATAATTGCTAAGCACGACTGGTAGGTGAAAACAGGAGGGTGAAAAATCCACTGACTACAGCAGCTGGGTCTCCACTGGCCCCTGAATTCTGTCATGAATGCCCCCCAGGACAGAGAGGTGAGACCCACGCGCTGAACTGCAGTTAGTGAAATTTTTTGTACAAGAAAACACACAAGTCCCAAGAAGTGCATAAATACAAATGAGGAAAAACTTACAAGAAGCACGTCAGAGCAGGGCAGGGCTCTGGCGAGAACAGGATGAATATAATTAATTCAGCAGCCATGTGAAAATGAAAATCAAGCCCTTAAATAGTATCAGAATCCATCGACATGATCAACAACAGGTGTGGGTACCTGAACGGGCAGGAGAAAGCAATGATACATAATTGGAATCCGCTGTGGCAGTGAGAGGGAGGCGAACCCAAACTGAGAGCTGACAGAGCATGCCCACACAAGCTTCACGTCCCTGACAACTGTGGAAAAGGGTAGCACTAGAGATATAAAGAATAAAATAGCATGCTAAATAAATAAAAACAAACACAGAATAAAAATATAACACTAACCCAAACAGGAAAAAATGGCAAGCAGAACAAAAACACATAAACCCAAACAGCATAAGATGCGACAGATGAGTAAATAAGCAGAAAAGCCCAAGTCTGGTAGAGAACTCCAGCACCTGGCTCATGACAGGTGGGGGGAATTCACAAATTTAGGCACAAATAAATAAACTTAAAATAAGTATCTGTAAGAATAAAGGTGGAAAAATGTGAAAATTATGCTTATTTACAGTTTAAAAAGTCCCTTAAGTTACCGTAGGCCAGTCCCAAATTTATGTGGAAAAAATGACAACTCATCAATCAAAAAAGTCATAAATTTATGACCAAAAAATTTGATGATTTACAAAAAAAAAAAAAAATCAAAAATTTATGAGAAAAATATGACTCCTCTGACGCTTCATGTGATTAAAATTGTAGATAGGAAAAATGTAATTTCGTTCTACTGTGCACGATTGGCTGTATGGACTGAACAACAATAGAGCTGACTTCTACTTCAAATTAATATGAAAAAGTAACAAATTTATATGAAATATTTGAAAATAATGAGAAAAAAGTTGCAAATCAATATGAAAAAAGTTGAAAATGTACATGAAAACTTACAAATTAACAAGAAAAAAGATGCAAATTGTCAGAATCTGCCCTCTGGGAAGATGAGGGTTTACAGGTAGGACCCATGAGTGCAGGCAGGAGCATGGTGAAAAACAATGATTTATTAACAAAAGTTAAAGAGAAACAAATGGCAGTGCGGTGGCTGAAAATAGCACAAGAAATCACGGGCTAAATAACTCACAGGAGTAAACTAGGAAACAGCACAGATAGTCATGGGAGGCAAGCACAAACTGACATTGCTCTGTGAGGAACCTTGGAGTTATTTTTGATCAGGATTTGTCCTTCAATTCACATATTAAATTTGTTTCTAAGACTGCCTTCTATCATTTGCGTAATATTGCCAAGATTAGGAGCATCTTGTCTCAGAGTGATGCTGAGAAGCTGATCCACGCTTTTGTTAGCTCGAGATTAGATTATTGTAATTCTTTATTATCAGGTTGTCCTAAAACATCTTTAAAAAGTCTTCAGCTGATCCAAAATGCTGCAGCAAGAGTTTTAACAGGTACTAGAAAGAGAGATCATATCTCTCCGGTTCTGGCCTCCCTTCATTGGCTTCCCATAGAGTTTAGAATTAAGTTTAAAATCCTTCTTCTTACTTACAAAGCTCTAAACAATCAGGCTCCTTTTTATTTAAAAGATCTGATACTACCGTATCATCCTAACAGAGCACTACGCTCCCAAAATGCAGGTTTACTTGTAATACCTAGAATCTCCAAAAGTACAATGGGAGGCAGAGCCTTCAGTTATCAAGCTCCTCTCCTGTGGAATCAGCTGCCAATCTGGATTCGGGAGTCAGACTCGATCTCTGTTTTTAAGAATAGGGCTAAAACCTACCTTTTTGATATAGCCTACAATTAGGGAGGGATCATGTGTTTTCTGAACCCTCCCTTAGTTATGCTGCTAATAGGTTTAGTCAGCCGGGGGACCTCCAGTAATGCACTGGGCCTCACTCCTTTCCTCACTCTCTATGAAATATTTTTTTTTTGCTGGTCATTAACATTTGTTTGTTCTCTCCCATAGATTGAGTCCCCATCGTGCTGTTTGCTCTCTACATGTCTGTTCTTTTCTTCTTCTCTATCCCCTCACCCCCCAGCCAGTCGCAGCAGATGACTGCCCCTCCCTGAGCCTGGTTCTGCTGGAGGTTTCTTCCTGTTAAAAGGGAGTTTTTCCTCTCCACCGTCGCCAAGTGCTTGCTCACAGGGGATCGCCTGATTGCTGGGGTCTTTCTGCAACTGTGGGGGTCCTCCCTACAGTTGATAGTGCTATGAGATGACTGTTGTTGTGAAATGGCGCTATATAAATAAAGTTGAATTGAATTGAATTGAATTGAATAAATAGGGTAACTAATGAATACACACACGAGGCAGCTGGGCGAACATTCAGGGGCAGCAAGGAAGAGACTACAGGTGGGAGTAATCAAGGGCAATGGAGACAGCACCGGACGGGTGGGGCTACACAGACAGAGCACACAGAGACCAAAATACAAATAATAATCACAGCACAGAGATACAAAGGGTAAGGACATGGGATGACGACAGACTGGGGAACACCAAAGACAATAACAGAGGACGGAAGGCAAATAATCTTCTTATTTTTCTTATCTTCTTAATTATTGCTCTGAGTGTTGCTATCCCTGTGTTGTTGCAATCCTGGAATTTCCCCATTGTGGGACTAATAAAGGCTTATCTTATGATAATCATAATAACTATAATAATGAATACAGAGAGGCAAGAAAATAACCACAAAATGTGGGCATGATCCTAAGACCATGCCCCAGACCATGACAGGGCATCTCAAGGGTAGATTCCAGATGCTCACCACACAAAACAAAAATACCCCAATCAGGTGGGCGGAGGGGAACATAGGTATGACGGGGCAAAACAAGGACATACACAAGGAAAAATTATTCATCAGGTGGTTGGTCCGAGTCCCACAACCACCAGTAGGAGGAGCATTATGCATCTGGTGGTCTACCAATATTCATGGCCCACCAGGCAGAGGAACGGAATACGTCGGGTGGCCTACCGCATTGCAAGGGCCACCAGACGGATGAACACAGTGTGTTGGGCGGCCTACCACATAGGCCACTTGATGGAATAACGCGGTAAAGTAGAAGTGTTAAGTTCAGCAGCTTTTAACACGGGCGATAGCATAGGAGCCTCTTGCACAGAGGACAACAACATAGAAGCATAACACTCAGGAAATAATGACATGAAAATTATACCCTCAGAAAGTTTAACCTCTGAAGAAGACAAAGAACCTTTAAACTCTGGTGATGACAACATACGTAAAACCTTTAACTTCAGGAAATGACATGGGAACCTTTTGCTCTGGAGGAAACAACATCAGAATTTTTTGTTCTGGAGAAAATAATGGAAGAGCCTCTTGCTCCGGAGAAAACACAGATAATTTTAACTCAGAAGATAATGACAACCTGGAACCTTTAACCTCAGGAGTAGGGGTGAGTTCAAAAGATCGATTCAATAATCTGGATTGATCCACGTTTGGCTGAACCAATATCGATCCACAAAATCTGCAGATTCATCTTTTAATATAATGCTTTTATATCTGTGAATGTCTGCTGAGTCTGATGGGGTCAAAACCGGGTCAGTGAGCCAGGAACAGTGGCGAAGAACCAGAAACACCCGGAGCTCTAACAGAGCTAACAGCTAACAAGCTAACAGAGATGCTGGTCCTTCTTCTGTGGTGTTAAAACGCTTCTCATCCGGCAAGAGTTCCCTGCAGCGCATGCGCACGTCTTTACTTCCGTGTTTACGTGAACGGCGCTGTTGACATGCATGTATCTTAATTTATCAGCAAAAGTCACCGTAAAGACTGTCCTCAACAGTTTCCGAAAATTTTTCATAAAGCGGGGATAAACAGTTTTGTACTAAGTGCAGTGCTGTGTTGAAACATAAAGGCGACGATTGATAAACACTTCAAACGGAAAGCGGAGACACTTCAAATTTCAAACGGAGAGACTGGCTGAAACTCATGAACAGAGAGGGAGATTTGGAGCTGCTGTACATACTCTGTTGTCATTGAATCCTTATTTAAATCTTATTTAAATCTTACACCTGAACAACGAGAGCAAGTTTTTAGCCAAAGTCAAATTCCTTGTATGTGTTGTGCATATTTGGCCAATAAAGCTGATTCTGATTCTGATTCTGAGATTGTAAGTAAAATATCATTTGTTTGTTTTAACATTTGTGTTGTAAATTAATAATTTATCCAGTATGATGGTGTTTTCTTTTACAAACTATGGATGTAGTAGTTAACTCTTGGTTAAGCGCTTTGAATAAATGCAGAATAAAGGAACAATTTATGAGATTATGGACTTCTATCACTTAAGTGAAAGATTTGAAGGTAACAATAAATCACATTAAAAAGAAAATGGCAGAATTAATAAAGGCTACAGTACGAGCTATTTTTACTCAATAGAACTAAACTGAAATGAACAAATCTTCCCAGGAAATTAATTGAAACCCTTTTCAAAAATTGAAAGTTAATTTGTAATTCAAATATAAACAAAAAATAAAAGATAATAAATTATTAAACCCTACTGTGGTGTGGGCATTTAAAAATATAATTAATTTGACTTTGAAATATATTCTCCTTTTCATAGCCCCTTCAGATCTGTGAAGACTGGGTTTCCGCTCTAAGATCCGTCCTCCACTGAGACCTTCTGAAGGGAAGAGGTCGTCAGTGAAAGACCAGCCCTGCTTCAGCACACAAGATCCTAAATTTTTCAGGGGGTTTTGTTTTCAAATTCAAGATTCAAGAAGGTGCTGCCATAATTTTGTCCATACTCTAACATGCATTCAGTGCATTTTAGTTGTTGTAAAGATTAATTCTTTTATTTCTTTTTTTATTTAAGTTTGCAGCAAGAATACAATGTTGATCATTTTTTGACAACTTTACTGAGCATTTAATTCTACATAAATCACTGTTTAACAGGAGTTTTTTTGCAATCCTCTGCTTTTCTTGTGGTGTTACATAAAATAGCATCACTGAGTGTAAACTATGGAAAAAGCTGCTACTTTAAAATCTGTACTTCCTCACACAACTTTCAGTGCAAAAAACATCTAAAAATGTCAACTTTCTGGAAAAGCTCCTACAAATTCAGGCTTTTGGGACCACAACGATCACAAAAACAGCCAACGAAATCTTGGAGGGACTGAAATTCAGTGAGATCATGTCTATATACTTCATGCATTGAATTTGTTTACTGACTCTGGGTTGTTAACTTGACACTACACACTTTTTGCACTAAAGAAAGCACTTGTGAGCACTTTGTGAAATCATAAGTTAAATAATAAAAAGTGCATTATTGTAACTGATTTTGGGTCAGTTCTTTATGTGATAATTTATGTATTAACAAAGTTAGAGTATTCTTGGTACAATTTGCAGCGTTATGTCTCGAAGATTTTTTTTCCTGGCAAGAAAAATGGCTATTAAACCGTCGCCAAGTGCTGCTCACAGGGGATCGCCTGATTGTTGGGGGCTTTCTGCAATTGTGGGGGTTTCCCCTACAGTTGAAAGTGCTATGAGATGACTGTTGTTGTGTTGTTGTGAAATGGCACTATATAAATAAAGTTGAATTGAACTGAAATGAATTGAATTGAATTGAAATAACAGAGAAACTTTAAATTCAGGAGATAATGGCAACATGAAATCTTTAAACTCAGGAGATGACAATATGGAACCCTTAAACTCAGGAGATGATAATGTGGACACTTACCTCAGGAAATGGCAACACAGAACCTCCAAACTTGGGAGATGATGACATAGAACCTCCTAACTCAGGAGATGACATCGTAGGAGCTTCTGGGTCAGAAATTAATGCAGGAATCCTTAATTCAGAGACTGATAACAGGGGAGTTTTTTTCTTCTGGAGCCAGTAATGAAAAAGCTCTTAGTTCCATATCAGGTGGCCACAGCGCGCTGCCCTTAGAAACAGCTGATGGGCATGTGCTGGACTCAAGAAGAGACAATTGTTGCACAGTAACTTAAGGGATTGGTGAAGGGGACACGCTGACTTCAAAGACAGGTGACAGCAGTGCACAGCCCTCTGGAGCGGGTGTCAGCAGCGTGCCAAACTCAGGAAGCGATTATTGGGGTGCACCGAGTACAGGAACAAAGAGCAGATGCACACCGGCCCCTGAAACAATAGGTGGATGCGTATTGGCCTCTGGAACAAATGGTGCATGCACATCGGCTTCCAGAACAAACGACAGATGCGCACCGGCCTTTTGGATGGGTGGAGGTCCCCTGACTTCTGGAACGACGGGTGGGGGTCCCCTTACCTCTGGAACGATAAATGGAGGTCCCCTGACCTCTGGAGTGATGGGTGGAGGTTCCCTGACTTCTGGAACGATGGGTGGAGGTCCCCTTACCTCTGGAACGATAAGTGGAGGTCCCTTGACCTCTGGAGCAACGGTTGAAGGCATGCTGGTCTCTGAAGCTGATGACAGCTGGGCCTGAAGAGCATCCGGCCCAGAAACCTGGAATCCCCCCTCTGATGCAGCCACCTCGGACAAGGGAGACAGGCAGGAAATGTGTGACGTGACACCACTATCACCAGGAGCTAGGCAAGTCCCTTCTAACATAGATGTTGAAAATGAAATAAGAACTTGCCTTAGCTCCTGGTCCTCTGCTGCTGGGGTGACCGCCTCGGGGAGAGCTGGAACCAGGATGTGCATCTCAGGGGCAGCTGGAGCAGAGTTGTGCACCTCAGAGACTGCCGGAGCTGCTGCGTGCACCTTGGAGACATCTGTAGCTGTGGTTTGCACCTCAGAGACAGCTGGAGCTGTGGCGTGCACCTAGGAGACAGCTGGAGCTAGAGCGTGCACCTCGGGGAAAACAGAGAGACCAGGGTGGGTGACAGTACACTAAAAGGGGTGACAGCAGAATCAGGAGGTGGGGGCTCAGAAGCAGAAGTGGGCTGTTGCTGAGACCCCTCACCCGAAACAAGGCAAAACATCTCATTAGGTGGTAACAAGAAACAAGTATACACTTGCCTGTTCTGCTGCTCTGCTTTCGCTGTTGGAGATGGACCAGGAGTAGGGACTGTGGCTCCTGGCAGGGCAGCAGATGAGGCAATATAAGAAGTTGCAGCAGGCGAGGGCACCAGCATGGAAAATGTGGGAGCTGGCACTGCAGCTGCCATGGAAGCCAGCATAATAACAGTCCTGGGGGCCGGCACTGCAGCTGCTGTGGGAGCTGGAGTTGCAGCTGTCATGGGGATGGGCGTGACAGCTACCGTGGAAGCTGGTGTTGTTGATGACAAGCTCCACAGTGCTGGAACAGAGGCAGAAGAGCGGCGAATTGGTGTGCTCTCCTCCAGCCCGTGGAGTGGCTGTGGTGTAGAGGAGAGGCGCGATGAGAGAGACACCGGAGCCAGGGAGTGCTTCTTCATCAGCACAGGCTGCGGCACAGGTAATGAAATCTCCTCCGGCCCATGTGGTGACTGCGGGGCTTGAGGGTGCGGGGCCAGTTCCGAAAATCTCCGGCGGATGTGGCTGCAGACAGAAACGAGCAGCATCCTCACTTCGGTGCAGTCCTGCAGGCTGGGGAACCTTTCCACCACCTTCATCACAAACTCCAGGCGAGTGAGAGCCTCCTCTGATGTGCGGGAGGTGCAAGTGTCCGAGATGAGGAACTGAAATGTTCAAACTGCCCACTGCTCACTCGTGTTGAGATCACCAGCTTCTGGCCTGCCTGCTGGGTCCATGCTTGCTGATCTCCTCCTGTCAGGATCTGCCCTTTGGGCAGATGAGGATTTAAAGATAGGACCCATGAGCGCAGGCAGGAGCATGGTGCAAAAACAATGATTTATTAACAAAACTCAAAGAGAAACAAATGGCAGAACGGGGGCTGAAAATAACACAAGAAATCATGGACTAAATAACTCACAGGAATAAACTAAGAAATAACAGAGCACATGTAATCACGGGAGAATGGCAGAGAATAAATGACGATGAGACCAGACAGAGCACAAACACAAGCTGACATAAATAGGGGAAATGATTAATACAAACATGAGACAGCTGTGTGAACAATCAGGGGAAGCAGGGAAGAGACTACAGGTGGGAGTAATCAAGGGCAGTGGAGACAGCACAGGACGGGCGAGGCTGCACAGACAGAGTACACAGGGACCAAAATACAAATAATAATCACAGCACAGAGAAACAAAGGGCGAGGACATGAGGACATGGGATGATGACAGACTGGGGGACACCAAAGACAATAACAGAGGACGGAAGGCAAATAATCATAATGAACACAGAGAGGCAAAAAATGAACATAAAATGTGAACGTGATCCTACGACTATGCCCCAGACCATGACACAAATTTATGATTCAAAGATTTTTATTTGTCAGTACTTCTATATGTACAGGACATACAGGAGAATCGAAATGCTGTTTCTCTCTCTCTTAGTTGTGTGCATAATATATAAGAAAAGAAGGAATAAGGATGAAAACAACAACAACAGTCTATGTACCATAATGCTACCCGTAGTGCAAATAAAAATAAAAAACACTGCAATCCTATGTATAGTAATACTGTAATACAAGGAGTGCAAGTTCAATGCGGTGGAGGAGGTGCAAACAGTGACAGTTTGGAATGTGCATCATCAGTAGTGCAATAACAAACACCATCAGGTGTGGCATTTGTGCAAATGGTTATAGAAAGGTGCAGAGAAATATAGCAGCAGATGTGTTACTGTTGGTGTGCTGAGTCTTTCTGTGCAAACAGCTGAGGTAGTTATTTTGGGAGTGGGTGTGTTACGGTCCAGGACTGAGGTGGGGGGCAGAGTTAGGGGTCCTGATGGCCTGGTGAACAAACCTGTTTAGCAGTCTTGTGGAGCAGGCCTGGAGGCTCTGGTACCTTCTTCCTGAGGTCAGGAGGCTGAAGAAGGGAGTGTGAAGGGTGGGAGGTGACAGCTGCAATGGTGATGGCTCTGCAGGTGATGTGGGTGTGGTAGATGTCTTAGAGGGAGGGCAGAGGGGCACTGATGATCTTGCTGACTGCATTCACTATATGTTGTAGAGTCTTTCAGCTTCCGCACCACACAGTGATGCAGCTGGTGAGGATGCTGTCAGTGGTGCCCTGTAGAATAAGCACATGATGGGGGGTGGGACACATGGTGTCCTCAGTTTGCGGAGGAAATAGAGGTGAGTTTGAACCTTCTTGGTCAGTGATGTGGTGTTGTTGGACCAGGAGAGGTCCTCGGAGATGTGCACCCCCAGGAACTTGGTGCTGCTCACCATTTCCACAGCTGTCCCATCGATGATCAGTGGGGGTGCTATGTGTGTCCTCTCCTGAAGTTGACCACAATCTCCTTGGTTTTTCCCCACCTTCAGGAAGAGATTATTGTCTTTACACCACTGGACCAGTTAGCTCACCTCATTTCTGTAGTTGGTCTCTTCATTGTTGGTGATGAGGCCCACCACTGTCGTGTCATCCACAAACTTCATGATGTGGTTTGTGCTGTAGGCTGGTACGCAGTCATGGGTCAGCAGGGTGAAGAGCAGCAGGCTGAGCATGCACCCTTGTGGGGCCCCTGTGCTCAGCATGATGGTCATGGAAATGTTGCTGCCGACCTCTGTGCTGCTCTGTGGCCTCCCTGTGACAAAGTCCAACACCCAGTTACAGAGAGAGATTTTGAGTCCCAAGTGTCTGAGTTTTTGTATTAGGTGCTGGGGGGTGATTGTGTTGAATGCTGAACTGAAGTCCAAGAACAGCATTCGCACGTAGGAGTTCTTTGAATCCAGGTGGGTGAGGGCTGGATGGAAACCAGCAAAGATGGCATCCTCTGTGGATCTGTTTGACCTGTATGCGAACTGAGATGGGTCGTGGGAAGGAGGGAGGGTGGACTTGATGTTTTGCATGACCAGCTGCTTGAAGCACTTAATTACAGCGGTGGACAAAATTGTTGGTACCCCTCTGTTAATGAAAGAAAAACCCACAATGGTCACAGAAATAACTTGAATCTGACAAAAGTGATAATAAATAATAATTCTATGAAAATTAACCAATGAAAATCAGACAATGCTTTTGAACTGTGGTTCAACAGAATTATTTTAAAAAACAAACTCATGAAACAGGCCTGGACAAAAATGATGGTACCCTTAACTTAATATTTTGTTGCACAACCTTTTGAGGCAATCACTGCAATCAAACGATTTCTGTAACTGTCAGTGAGATTTCTACACCTCTCAGCAGGTATTCTGGTCCACTCCTCATGAGCAAACTGTTCCAGCTGTCTCAGGTTTGAAGGGCGCCTTCTTCAGACGGCATGTTTCAGCTCCTTCCACAGATGTTCAATAGGATTTAGATCAGGGCTCATAGAAGGCCACTTTAGAATAGTCCAATGTTTCGCTCTTAGCCATTCTTGGGTGTTTTTAGTTGTGTGTTTTGGAAGACCCATGACCTGCGACTGAGACCAAGCTGTCTGACACCGGGCAGCACATTTCTCTCTAGAATACCTTGGTAGTCTTGAGATTTCATTGTACCCTGCACAGATTCAAGACACCCTGTGCCAGATGCAGCAAAGCAGCCCCAGAACATAACAGAACCTCCTCCATGTTTTACAGTAGGGACAGTGTTCTTTTCTTGGTATGTTTCATTTTTGCATCTGTGAACATAGAGCTGATGTGCCTTGCCAAAAAGTTCCAGTTTTGTCTCATCTGTCCATAGGACATTCTCCCAGAAGCTTTGTGGCTTGTCAACATGCAGTTTGGCAAATTCCAGTCTGGCTTTTTTATGATTTGTTTTCAACAGTGGTGTCCTCCTTTGTCGTCTCCCATGAAGTCCACTTTGGCTCAAACAAGGACGGATGGTGCAATCTGACACTGATGTACCTTGACCTAGGAGTTCACCTTGAATGTGTTTAGAGGTTGTTCTGGGCTCTTTTGTTACCATTCGTATTATCCGTCTCTTCCATTTTTCATCAAGTTTCCTCCCGCGGCCACATCCAGGGAGGTTGGCTACAGTCCCGTGGATCATAAATTTCTGAATAATATGTGCAACTGTAGTCACAGGAACATCAAGCTGCTTGGAGATGGTCTTATAGCCTTTACCTTTAACATGCTTGTCTAAAATTTTCTTTCTAATCTCCTGAGACAACTCTCTCCTTTGCTTCCTCTGGTCCATGTTTAATGTGGTACACACCATGTCACCAAACAGCACAGTGACTACTTGTCACCCTTTAAATAGGCCGACTGACTGATTACAAGTTTGTAGACACCTGTGATGTTAATTAGAGGACACATTTTGGTTGAACATGTCCCTATGATCACATTATTTTCAATCGTTTCTAGGGGTACCATCATTTTTGTCCAGGCCTGTTTCATGAGTTTGTTTTTTAAAATAATTCTGTTGAACCACTATTCAAAAGCATTGTCTGATTTTCATTGGTTAATTTTCATAGAATTTTTATTTATTACCACTTTTGTCAGATTCAAGTCATTTCTGTGTCCATTGTGGGTTTTTCTTTCATTAACAGAGGTGTACCAACAATTTTATCCACGGCTATATGATGGAGGTCAGTGCAGCTGGCCAGTAATCATTATAGCTGGATGGGACAGGCTTCTTTGGGACTGGTATTATGGTAGCAGTTTTGAAAAATGTGGGGACAACAGCTTGACTCAGGGAGATGTTGAAGATGTCGGCCAGGATGTTCTTAATATGAAAAAAGTTGCAAATTTACATGAAAAATTTTGCAAATCAATGAGAAAAAATATGCAAATTATTATGAAAAAGTTACAAATTAAAGAGGAAAAAAGATGTAAATTAATATGAAAAAGTTGCAAATTTATGAGGAAAAAATCACAAATCTATAAGAAAAGTTGCAAATTTTCCCCAAAAAATATTTGTTTTACATTTGTGCTTAAAAGTAATTTTATCCAATTGTGTAACATGATGCAGACATATTTATGATGATATGGGGGAACAATTCTCTCTTTTTTCCAGGCTGGGGAGGGCATGGCCCCCCTGTCCTCCCCTTGACTTACACCTATGGACTAAGGCTACATAAATTCCTGTTCAGAATAAGATAAGATAAGATAAGATAAGATAAGCCTTTATTAGTCCCACAACGGGGAAATTCCAGGATTGCAACAGCACAGGGATAGCAGCACTCAGAGCAACAATCAGAAGGCAAGAAAAAACAAGCAAGCAAGAGCAGCTAATATACATATGTACATATTACTATAAAATATATATATACACACACACACACAGACACACAGTGCAGAGCATTGTAGCTGGATGGAATAAATATATGAATATATGAACACACAGTGCAGAGCATTGTAGCTAGATGGAATAAATATGTAAATATATAAACACCCACAGTACGGAGCATTGCAGCTAGGTGGAATAAATATGCAAGTATATAAACACACACAGTGTGGAGCAATGTAGCTAGATGGAATAAATATATAGATATATAAATATAAACACACCCAGTGCTGAGCATTGTAGCTAGATGGAATAAATATGTAAATATATAAACACACCCAGTGCTGAGCATTTTTGCTAGATGGGATGAAACAGCATAACCGTCTACTTAGTTATCCTACATGGTATGATTATGTGCCCATACATATTCTCACCCTCCATAGCGACCGGTATGTTCCTAGTTGTATGCCGGAGGGGACCATTGTGTAAGTCTATTGCATCTTTTGCATTCAAAAAACTATTAGTTTGTTACGTCCCGTTGGTAGGAAGGACCTACGAAACCTCTCGGTTGTGCACCTGGGATGATGTAGTCTGCTGCTAAATGAGCTCCTCAGTGCATCCAGTATGTCCTGCATAGGGTGGAACTCGGACTCCAGCAGAGATGACAGTTTAGCCACCGTCCTTCTCTCTCCTATCGCCTCCATCGGATCAAGGCGCTGCCCCAGGACAGAGCTAGCTTTCTTAATCAGTTTGTTCAGTCTCTTCCTATCGGCTGCAGTAATGCCACTGCCCCAGCAGACCACTCCAAAAGTGATGGCTGATGCCACCACCGTGTCATAGAATGACTTCAGCAGCGCCCCTTGTACACCAAAAGACCTGAGTCTCCTCAGCAGGAACAGCCTGCGCTGTCCCTTCTGAAATGATTGTCATGCTGCTAATGTCTCACCTCCTACACATAAACTTGTGCACAACTTATTTCCATGTTAAAGCAACCAACACATTTTATCGAATTTTCTATGCAGGATTTTTATACTACAAAAACGGCCAACAACTATTGTGTCCCAGTGGGACAATAAATCATTACATTTTATGCATTTTTTGTTCCATGTATCGTAAGCAGAATTTAGTTTTTTATGTAATAGGCTGTAATGATTCTGCAGGAAATTCAGATTTGTATCAATTAACTGACTAATGAGGAACCTAATAAACAAACGAGTGTGTTCAGCGTTAATGGGAACGTTCACTTTAACCAGATCATCTGTCATCAGTGTTTTGGTGGTAAATGTGGCTGAGAGGTGATCATGTTTTGTTCCAGAATCATTTAGCACCTGTTCATCCTTCAGCGCAGCTGAATGAAAACTTGCTGCAAAACACTCCAGTATATACAGTAAATATCAACAGATTATATTTGTGAACAATTAACAAAGTCACAAAACTGAGGAGTTTGTGATAAATGGAGACTCTGATCAGGATCAATCAGTGGAAAATTCCAGTTGCTAGACGATGTAACTCTGACCCCACGCGGCCCTGGCGTCCGTGCCTGACCTTCAACCCATCTGTCCAGAACAGACGTTTCTGAGTTAATATTCAGACAGAGAATCGATTTGTTTCTAAGAGTCAACACTGACTAGGGTCACTGATATGTTTCCTATCACTACTACACACTCCTCTCTTAGGAATTGTGTTTTAAAGCCACACGATTCTCCCGTCACGTCACAGGACACCAGCATGTCTCTAGCCCAGAGTGGTGGCCTAGATGATAGAGCATCTGCCCCACAACGGGGAGGTTGGGGGTTATAAAGTACCATATAAAAATGGTAACTTCCCGCCTTCTTGCTTGGTGCTCAGCATAATAGAATGGGGGAAGGAGAAGTTGTCTGTTGCGGCGCCTTACATGTCAGCGACTCCTCTGATTTTACATGTGATTAGCATTGTAGATAGGAGAAGCGTTATTTTGTTCTACTGTACACGATTGGCTGTATGGACTGAATAACAATAGTGATGACTTCTTCTTCTTCTTCACTGATCATGCACATCTGGAGCCACATCTGCTGATCTTTGCTCCTCAACCAGCAGCTCCCAAAATATTTACATTAAATCTAGTGGTGCCACTTGGATCATGATTAATAGTGCTCGAATCGTGATTAATCGCACCAGGGTGAGTTAATTACATTTAATGCATGAGATGAGATGCAAATTCATGCAATTAATCACAATTAGAGTTACATCCTGCTTGAAACACTCTGTGTGTAATGAATAGTGGCGAAAGTTTTAATTGCGATCAAATGCGATTAATCGCGATTGAAGTGACACCACTAATTAAATCATCTATATTAAAGAAAATACATTTACATGAGAAACTTGCACAGAAGTTAAAGGAAAAAATGGAAATTTATGGTCAAATATTTGCAATTTTTTAAAAATAAATGACATATTTTCTAGAAAAAAAACACAAACTTACATGAAAAATTCATATTTACATCTGGAAAAGAGAGCAAATTTGAAGTAAAAAAAATCTTAAACCTGCAAAAGTCTCAGAATTAAAAAGGCTGTCAGGTTTATTCTGTCTGTTTGTCAGCATTCAACAAACCTGAGTCACGGAGACAGCAGGACTTCAGGGATTCCTGACACTGACTGTTACCCTGACCCCCCGATTGCCCCTCATGACCTCTCTGGTTTCATCTGTTCCAGCTGGCACCCCCAAATCCCCTGCCTGCTGATGTGAGGTCGTCAGCTCACTGTGCATGCCAGGATCACTCCATCAGCATCACTGTGGAGGAAAATCTGCCTCGCTGCTGTTTCAAAAAGGGACAGTAATCCCCTAAACTGATGTTCTACCAGGGTTAGGGTCAAAGAGAGAGAGGGTTCCCGGGTCCTTCTAAGTCTAATGAAACATCCCCAACAGCACACATATGTTGGGCCAAAGTCAGCAAGTTTACATTGGGAATGCATCTACTGTATTAGAGGTTGTTTGCACATTGGAAAGACATAGGCTAGATGATGTATTACCAGTGTAAACCTGGTACATTAGGCCGATGTTGGCATGATGTGTGTCTGCTGTTGGGGATGGTGGACTTGATAAGGGCTTCACAGATGAACCTTTAGGTCTCACACAGAGTTAAACTGACATGACTAATGAGTAGAGAGGAAAACACCCAAGAGCCTGAACCAGAACCAGAAGCTGGCCCACTCACCATGTCATTGTAGATTTCATCAGCCAGGATGGGGAGGCAGTGTCTAGAGGCCACTGGAGGGAAAACAAATAAAATAGCCTTTATGAGGTGGTTTAGTTTTCCAGCTACAGGATACTGACTGTTTTCAGGATGAAATCATTTACGTAGCTTCACCAAGAACAGGGGTCTGCAACCTTTTGCTCTGGGGCCACATGTGGCTCCCTGAGGCCTTGAGAGAAAAAAACTCATACATTTCCAAGAAAACAAGCAATAAATTTACAAGAATAAAAGGTTGCACATTCATGGGGAAAATATCCTAAAAAGCAGAAAATGAGAAAATCTTAAAACTTATGCAAAAAATCACACAAATTTGGTGACAAATTTGACTATTTTCTGAGGAAAACTTACACACAAATCCATCCATCCATCCATCCATCTTCTACCGCTTTTTCAGAGGTCCGGATCATGGAGGCAACAGCTCAAGCAGAGAAGCCCAGACTTCCTTCTCCCCGACCACTGCCTCCAGCTCTTCAGAGGATAGAAAGACGTTCCCAGGCCAGCTGGGAGACATAGTCTTTCCAGTGTGTCCTCGGTCTGCCCTGGGGTCTCCTCCCACTGGGACATGCCCAAAACACTTCAAGTTGGAGGTGTCCAGAAGGTATCCTGATCAGATGCCCAAACCACCTCAACTGGCTCCTTTCAATGTGGGGGAGCAGCGGTTCTACTCTGAGCCTCTCCCAGATGACTGAGATCCTCAACCTATCTCTTAGGGTGAGTCCAGCAATCCTACAGAAAAAGCTCATTTCAGCCGCTTGTATCCGCGATCTCATTCTTTTGGTCATTACCCAAAGCTCATGACCATAGGTGAGGGTAGGAATGTAGATTGACTGGTAAATAGACAGCTTTGCTTTAGAGCTCAGCCTCCTCTTCACCACAGACCAGTACAATGTCCGCATCATTGCAGATGCTGCTCCAATCCGTCTGTCAATCTCCTGCTCCATTCTTACCTCACTCATGAATGAAACCCCGAGAAACTTAAACTCCTCCACTTGGGGCAGGAGCTTTTCCCCAACCCGGAGTGGACAATCCACCCTTTCCTGGGTGAGAACCATGGACTTGGACTTGGAGGTGCCGATTCTCATCCCAGCTGCTTCACACTCAGTGGCAAATCATCCCAGTAAGACCTGTAGGTCATTGCTTGATGAAGGCAACAGGACAATATCATCTGCAAACAGCAGAGATGAGATCCTGTGGTCACTGAACATGACGCCCACCCTTCCTTGGCTGCTCCTAGATATCCTGTCCATAAAAATTATGAACAGCATCAGTGACAAAGGGGAGCCCTGGTGGATTCCAACTCTCACTGGAAATGAGTTTGACTGGATGTTTGCAATATGAACCAAACTCTTACAAAGGTCATATAGGGACCGGATAACTCGTAACAACAAACCTGATACCACATACTCCTGCAGCACCCCAAACAAGATACCACGAGGGAGGAGGTCGAATGCTTTCTCCAAGTCCACAAAACACATGTGGACTGGTTGGGTAAACTCTCATGAACCCTCGAAGATTCGAGAGAGAGTAAAGACGTGGTCCAATGTTCCACGGCCAGGATGAAAACCAAATTGTTCCTCCTGAATCTGAGGTTTGACCAGCGGTTAGACTCTCCTTTCCAATACCTGGCATAGATCTTCCCAGAGAGGCTGAGAAGTGTGATCCCCTAAAGTCGGAACACACCCTCTGGTCCCCTTTTAAAAATGAGGAACCACCACCCCAGTTTGCCAGTCCAAAGGCACTGTCCCCAACCTCCACACAATGTTGCAGAGACATGTCAACAATGACAGCCCTACAACACCTAGATCTTTGAGATACTCAGGCCAAATCTCATACACCTCCGGGACCTGATCACCAAAGAGATTTTTAACCACTTCAGTAACCTCAGCCCCTGTGATGGGTGAGTCGTCCCCCTCGTCCTCAAGTCTTGCTTCCTCTGTGGAAGATGTGTCGGTGGAATTGAGGAGACCCTTGAAGTATTCCTTCCACCGCCAGACAATGTCCCCAGTAAAAATCAGCAGCGCTCCATCTGCACCATACACAGTGTGGACAGGGAGTTGCTTACCCCTCCTGAGTCGCCAGACAGTTTGCTAGAATCTCTTTGAAGCTGACCGAAAATCTTATTCCATGGCCTCACTGAACTCCTCCCACACCCGAGTTTTTGCTTCAGCAACCACCTGAGCTGCACTCCGCTTGGTCTGTTGGTACACCTCAGCTGCACTGGGAGTCCCACAAGCCAACCAATCTCAATAGGACACCTTCTTCATCTTTATGACCCCCCTCACCACTGGTGTCCACCACTTGGTTCAGGGTTTGCCACCACGAGATGCACCAACGACCTTGCGGCCACAGCTTTGGGCAGCTGCTTCAACAGTGGAGGTGGAGAATATGGCCAATTCAGACTTAATGTCTCCAGACTCCCTCGGAATGTGGTCAAAGGTCCTCCCAAGGTTAGAGTTGAAGACCTCTCTGACAGGGGTCTCAGCCAGACCTGAGACCTGGGTCTGAGTGGCATCTACCCCTGCCATCGGATCCAACTCACCACCAGGTGGTGATCATTTGAGAGCTCTACACCTCTCTTTACCTGAGTGTTCAAGACATATGGTCGCAGGCCTGATGACATGATCGACCTGCGACCTAGGGTGTCCTGGTGCTAAGGGCACATATGGACACCCTTGAACATGGTGTTCATTATGGACAAACTGTGGTTGGCACAGAAATCCAATAAGTGAACACCACTTCAGATTCACTTCAGATTGGGCAGGCCGTTTCTCCCAGTAACGCCCCTCCAAGTTTCACTGTTGTTGCCCACATGTGCATTGAAGCCCCTTGGAAAGACAATAGAGTCTCCAAGAGGAGCACGCTCCAGCACCCCAGTTAAAGACTCCAAAAAGTGTGGGTACTCTGAACCATCATTTGGTGCATGGGCACAAATGATGGTCATGACCCTTTTCCCAAACCAAAGGCACAGGGAAACAACCCTTTCATCCACTGGGAAAAACTCCCATGTAGAGGCAGCAAGCTGGGGGAATACAGGAACACTCACCCCTGCTCGTCGCCTCTTGCCTGGGGAAACTCCAGAATAGGCCAAGCTCCAGCCCCTCTCCAGGAATCTGGTTCCAGAACCAGAGCTGTGTGTTGAGGTGAACCCAACTATATCTAGCCAATATCTCTCAACCTTGTGCACCAGCTCAGGCTCCTTTCTCACCAGAGAAGTAATGTTCCACATCCAAAAAGCCAATTTTGAAAGCCGGGGATCAGACCACCAAGGTCTCTGGCTTTGACCGTCACCTAATCTGCATTGCGCCGGACCCCCATAGTTCCTCCTGCAGGTGGTGAGCCCACTGGAAGGCGGACCCATGTAACTCCTTTGGGCTGAGCCCAGCCATGTCCCATGGGCAGAAACCCGGGCCACCAGACGCTAGCCATCGAACCCCCTCCCCCAGGCCTTGCCCCAGGGCAGGGCCCCTGTAACCCCATACCTGGCAGGGTACACTGAATCCTTAATTTTTTATTCCTTACGAGAGTCTATTGGACCACTCTTACTCTGGCCCTTCACTCAGGACCAGTTAGTCTTTGGAGACCCTGCCAGAGGCAAATTGCCTCGAGAAAGATAGCTCCTGGGATCACTGGGGCATGCAAACCCCCCACCACAATAACATGGCGATCCATGGAGGGATACACACAAATTCACAAGAAAAAAGTCACAAAATTTCTGGGAAAGTTGGAATTTTATGAGAAAAATGTAATAAATTTATTTAAGAAATGCTCCCGTTTTACCTATGAATGGTAATGAAGTTACAAAGAAAAATATAATAAGAAGAATCTTTCCTTAATTAAAAATATAATAAATTTATGAGAACAGATGAATATTTATGAAAAAAACATTCTTGAAATCTAAGGAAAATGTTGCAGTTTTAGGAAGGAAAAAACAAGCAAATTGGCAAGAAAAAGTCACAAATTTACCAGAAAAACCTACAATTTTATTAGAAAACCTTTGCAAATTTATATGAAGAAGGCAGAATTTTTACCTGGAAAGGGTAACAATCAGATCAGTCTTTTGAGAAAAGCAGAAGATTATGCCAAAAAATATCAAAATTTGTGAAAAAAGTTTAGAACTTATTGGAAAAAAATGTTATAAATTTACATGGAAAAGTCTTTAATTTTACTCAGTAAGGTTTTGAATTTATAATGAAACATTTGCCAAATTTAGAGAAAAAGCAAGACATATTTATGCCAAAAATATAACAAATTTTGAAGAAAAAAACACATTTAAAGAGGAAAAAACCCACACAATTTTGCAACAAAAAACCCCACAAACTTTTTGCAAAAAAAAATGGTAATTTTGTGAGAAAAATGGAACAAATTTAGAACAAAAAAGCTGCATGTTGAAAAGAAAATTTTTAATCCAGATGTTGTCAGGTCAGATTGTAGCTATAATTCTGCTGTTTCACCAATTTTTAGGCTCACATATTTTTATGGTTCCATACAGATTTTTTTAGACAAAAATCACTCAAGAGAGGCTCTTTGTAGTGCAGGCATTATTATATTTTTCTTTGTAAATTTATTACCTTTCATAGGTAAAACTGCAGCATTTCTTACATAAATTTATTACATTTTTCTCATTAACCTCCAACTTTTTCAAGTAAAATTGTGAATTCTTTCCAGAAATTTTGTGACTTCTACAAATTTGTGTGGGCATGTCGTTTTAATCAGAAAATAATCAATTTTGTCCCTAAAATTTGTGAGATTTTTAAGTTTTCAAATTTTCTCATTTTCTGGTTTTTAGGATATCTTTCTCAAGAATGTGGAACCTTTTTTTCTTGTAAATTTATTGCTTCTTTTTTCTTTTCCAACTCCTCAGGGAGCCATTATCTATGGGCAAAAGGGCCATATGTGGCCCCAGAGCTGCAGGTTGCAGACCCCTGCCCTAATCTGATAGGGTAGAACTGTGAGGGAGTGTTTGTTTTGTTGATTTATGATGTCATAAAACCCCAGAAGTCTTCTGCAGCTTCACTAAATAAAGGCGGTATTTCATCGTCAGTATTTGACCAACAGAAGCTTCATGTTCTACAATATGGGAACTTTAAATAATCGAACAAAGGCTGAAGTAAATGACACAACTTGTACTTTATGAAACAATATGAATGAATGCATGCTTTATGCTATTTATGTGTTCTTTGTCATCATGTCACTCATGTCCCTCAGGCTCAACCTAAACTCAGTGTTACTTAAAGATCATCATTTACATCCTTAAGAATCAGCAGCTTAGCAGTTAGCAGCTCTGTTTTTAAATGCACTGATGCAAGACCACCAGCGTGGTCTCCTGAAACCAGAGGGAACAGAACTGCTGCCAACCTTTGAGGACCTTCTGCAAGTGGTCCTTGCTGAAGACGGAGCCGCACGGGTTGGACGGGTTGGTGACAACCAGGCAGGACGTCCTCTCATCGATGAGGCTCTCCATGTGCTGCAGATCAATCTCCCATGACTTCTCTGGCTGTGAGGAGAACACACAACTGTCACATATCTTCACAGTGTGGCTGACCAGCTTCATTCCTCTGTAGTTACTGCAGCTCTGAACCAGGTGACCATCAGTGAGCAGCAGTACGGTTTCTCCACAGATGCAGTGTTTGTTTTCAGGGTTGTTGATGGAGAATTATAGAGAAAGTCAGAGGGAGCTGCACCATGTCTTTGTGGATCAGAAAGCATATGATGGGGTGCCAAGAGAGGAAGTGAGGAGTGGCACAGAAGTATGTGAGGGTGGTTCAGGACATGAATGCGACGGTGGTGAGGTGTGCTGTGGGAGTGACAGATGGATTCCAGTTGGAGGTGGGATTACATCAGGGATCGGCTGTAGTGAGAGCAGGGAGAAGATGGAAGTGAACCTGGGGAGGTGGGTGGAGATGAGTGTCAGGGGTGATTTGTGGCAGAAGGAGAGCAGCTAGAGTAAAAGGGAAGATTTACAAGACGGTAGTGAGACCAGCTATGATGTCTGGTTTGGGGACGGTGGCACTGACAAAAAGACAGGAGGAAAGCTGAAGATGCTAAGATTCTCATTGGGAGTGACTAGAAAGGGATTAGAAATGCTTATATGTGACCCGTGCTGGCAAAATGAGTCAGAATGCACACTACGTCATTACGAGCTACAGGCATGAGAAGTCATAAATCGTGACTCTTTCTTTGTTTGCTAGCGGCAAGTCCCAGAAAACCCCCATGAGTGCCTGGTATCATGGTAAAGCTTAGAAATCGTACTTTCTAAAAATACATATGTTTTGGCAGAAGACGTAAATCCCGACCGATCAAATGCAAGTTTTAAACGTAGCCAAAATATAAACAAATTGGGTTTTTCTGGGTCCATTTTTGTGCACTTCCTACAAATTAAATATAATTTTGAAGGTCTTTCAATACAGAATATGGAAAAAATGTTACCTCAGTTTTGATAATTCCCTCAAAGTGACTCATTTTTCTGGTATGGGTCACATATGAGAGGACAGGTCAGGTTGTGAGGTTTGGAGATAAGAGATGTGTGGTGATTCGCTCTGCCTGCTTATTATCCTCAGCTGGGCGCACACCTGCTCTCCATCATCACCGGAGCTATTTAGACCGGCTGCCCTCAGATCCGCGTGAAGTCGTCTTTCTCCATGGTCAGATGAGACCAGCACACGCCTTCGTCTTCCTCGCAGTTTCTCCTAGTCACAGCCTACACTCTCCTGAAAACCTTACTTCTCCTCGTTGGTCATCTGGAAGGATTATCACCTCCACGACAAGTAAGCCATCTCAACACTCATCCTTATCTACGCTCATCCCCTGTGCTCAGGCGGAGATCCGTGGCGGTGGACCTCTCTCTCGGTGGCGGATCGAGCTACACTTCATATCCACGAGCACTTCCATCCTCTCCAGCAGCAATGGCGGGCGCTGTCTCCCTGGCCAGAGCTTACGGGTCAAACCTGAGCACTACACCATCTCATCAAACAGTAAGCACTGGACATTCCTGTACATCCCCTCTGGGGTCAAACACTAATCCTCCCTGTCTCTGCTTATCCATAGGGTTGTCAGGCTGCACGGTGCTCTGCTCGCCCCTGGCTGCTACATCTACACACACACGCACGCACACACACACTCAGAACATAATAAAGATAATTGAATCTGCTTTTGAGTCTGAGTCTGCTCACTGGGTCTTAAAACCATGTCAAGATGAAGCTGGGTGGATGATGTCATAGCAGTGAGTCCTCGTTCTCACATCACAAACAAATCCAAATTAAATCAGCTTTTTCACAAATCCATGTTGGACACATTTCCAGTTTGAGTTTTTATTGAACTGTTGTGAAGTCCTCTAACATTCCCCAGAAGTAGGAGTGGCCTGACCCTGACGTACTACGTACCAGCAGGTTGTAGAGTTTGACCTTGATGCCCATGGAGACCGCCAGAGTCTTATATAAGGAAAATCCTGGGCACGGGACCAGGATGTTGTCTCCCGGGTTACATAAGACACTGATCACCAGGTCGATGGCCTGACTGCAGCCGCTGGTCAGGATCACGTCCTGGAACAGACCGAGGTGAGCGTTAGAACTCCACATCCATGCAGAAATAATGAAACCACAGTTTCTGAGGTTCCTACATAAAAGATTCTGAATTATCAAGCTACTAAGTATGCATCTAAATAATCCCGTCACTAAGATTCACACCATAGATTATTTGCATTCCAAACCATTTGTTAACATTTGTTTTCCAAATCTGAGTTTTTTCTAAAATGCAAAATATTTTCTATTAAATTTGTGACTTTTTCTCATGAATTTGCAACTTTTTTTTTTAAAAAAAAGTATTTTTTCCTCATAAATTTGAATTTTTAAAGTAAATTTTCAACTTTTTTTCATACATTTGCAACTTTTTCTCATAAATTGGTGACCTTTTTTCTAATAAATTTGCCACTTTTTTCTTTAAAAATTTGTGACTTATTTCAGAAATTTCCTAATTTTTTCTCATAAATTTGCAACTTTTTCCAGTAAATTTTCCGTCTTTCTTTTCTCATAAATTTGCTAATGTTTTCCTGCAAATTTTCAACTTTTTTCCTCATAAATTTATGACATTTTTCTTATACTATAACTTCAAATTTTTTCTTGTAGAACTGCAACTTTTTTCATCATAAATCTGCTACTTTTTACTCAAAAATTTGTGACTTTTTCCTCATAAAATGAACATTTTTCCTGTAAATTTGCAACTTTTTTCATAAATTTGCAACTTTTTTCTTGTAGATTGACAATTTCTTTTCCTCATAAATCTGTGAGGTTTTTTTTGTTTCAAAAAATTGCAGCTTTTTCCCTATAAATTTTCATCTTTTTCTTGATAAATTTGCAATTTTTTTCTTATAAAATTGCAACTTTTTCTCGTGTCAAAAATTGCCCTTTCCAAGGGCTAAGCAGGACATTAAATGCTGAAAATAACAGAATGAATGACAGCTACTGTATGCAGCTCTGAACAGTTTGACAGCCAGAAGCTGCACAGCACTGTCAAAATAAAAGACAAACCGGAAACCATAATGAAACAACAACACAACCACAAAAAGCAAACATTACTGTAACTAGAAAATGACACAATAACTGGACAGGATAAACAAACAGACAGAAAAAGACTAAACTTAACTGAAGACTGGGCACGGTGCCCACCCATGCACAGGATCATGACAAAATGTTTGCAGCTTTCATCTGGATGCTGTTAAAATTTTTTATTCTGTATAATTATATGGACTTTTGTAATTTTAAAATTACCATCTTTTTCATGGCTTTGAACCTTTATTCTTGTACCTAATTAACATTTATCCATTTGTACCTTTTGCTAAACTGGTGAATACTCCCATGCCCCTTGTTAAAAATAATAAATCAATAAATCACACACTGCCCCCAAACCATAAAGGATTAAGTGTTTAAGAAAATGAATAAGTGAAGCTTTTCTTGTTAATTTCATAATTTTTTTTCTCATCATAACTTTGTGAGTTTAATTTTGCCAAAGGTGAACGAAGCTGAACGTGGCTCTTGAGCCACAGGTTGTAGACCCCTGGCCTAAGCAAAAACAGAAGGTGTACCTGGGCATTCAGCGGAGCCTCAGGGCAGCTGTAGAAGTTGGCCACTGTTTGACGACTCTCCAGATAACCTGAAAGATAAAAAAAAAAAAAAACAGCAGGAATGATTGAGTTCAAGTCTAGAATAGAGGGTACGCACATGGTGTCACAAAAATGAGTGGCAGCAATAGTGTGTATGCATTAAAACACAAAAAGCACACATGGTATTCACTCACAGGAGTGCACAGAGTACCTACTTGCATTGTGGAGAGCTAATCTTATTATTCCATCTTATAATAATTGACAAAAAAATAAATAATTACAGACCCAGAACCAGTTCTTTACCAATGTGTGCTCTTACCCAGACATCACAGCAATGGAATGTGGAAAGCGGTGACATGGAGGCGCAACGTTGTGTGGCCATACTTTGTTCATTGGGAAGACGTAGCACCTACATTGCTTACCTCAGAAGTTTGAAAAGTCAGCTGTTTTAAGTCACACTGCAATGTCTGGCCTCTGCAGATGCTACGACCAGGAATGGAGCATGATGTAGAAACTCCGTTGCTTTGTAATGCCAATGTTGTCGTGAGGAAGCGTGCTGTCTGGGTACCTACACATCACTTCAGTCAAGTAAACAGTGTAGTATTGACAGCTAACGTAAACAAGAGCGCTCTGAGGCGAGTGCAGTATCCCTGCTTCAATTTTCAATATAATTACTGTAGCAGAACCAAATTATGATAAGCCCATCACCCACAAATATACAACAAAGTTGCAGGGTGCCCCGGATTATCAAGAGGGCTTACTGGGGCAGGAGCCTTGTTTGGGGCCTCGAAAGAAACACTTTTTTTGTCTTGCTAATTCTGCCATGCCCAACGTTTATTGTAGGGCTTGTTTTGGTGTATCAACGTTTTATTTGTTGAGGTGTACGTCTGTTCCGCCTGCTTAATTTGATTGGTTGGTGGTAGACCATCAAGAACGATGATGTCTAGTTGTGCAGCTGTCTTTGATTGTGGGCTTGGGTATGGCTGAAAAGTCCAATCCTAGAAGCACACAGGCAGGGGCAGAAAAGGCACTGGAATGACCCTGTAGCTGGCGCAGAGGAGGAGGCCTTCCGGTGTTCTCTCAACTTTGTTGAGGTGTATGTCTGTTCTGCCTGCTTAATTTAATTGGTTAAGAGTTGACATTTGACTTGATTAAGGTAGTGAGTCCGTGGACGAATAAATGAATGAAGGTATGATAGCGGCATCCAAAAAAGAAAAAAGAAAAACAGGAATGTGAGAAGGAGGTTTAAAAAAAAAAAAAACACCTACATTGACAGGATTTTTTTAAGTTGCGATGCAGCCAGACGGTGTCAACTTCACAGTCACAACAAGATGTTTGTCAAACTGTTAGCATTATAAACGCTAACACGGTACGTACCGGCGGAGCCGCTGTCTGAAGATCCATCAGTCACAGCAGGCAGAAGTTCCAGGTCATCGAAGTTGTAAAACACCCGTTGGAAGTGTTAAAGATTCGTACACACCAGGAATGATGATCCAGAAAAGGATCAAAGAGCTGCCAGAATAAGTATGCTGGTATCAGAGCATCTAAACCAGGGGCGTCAAACTCATTTTAGCTCAGGGCCACATCGAGGAAATTCTGTTCCCAAGTGGGCCGGACCGGTGAAATCTTGGTATAATAACTTAAAAACAACAACTTCAGATTGTTTTCTTTGTTTTAATTTGGTCCAAAATAGTACAAGCACATTCTGAAAATGTACACATCACAATTAATCCTCTTGACAAAACATTTCAAGTTAGTTGAAAATTCTGAGGAAAAAATGCAATTTCAAGAACACAGTGCTTCAGTGATTGGAACTTACTTCGTCTCAGTGTTTCTACAAAGCCATTAAACTTTAAGTCACAGCCTTTCAAAATGCAAAACAAAATACAAAATAAATAAAATAATAAAATAATAATAATAAAATAGTAATAAATAATAATAATCTTCTAGGTATCAAATACCTCATTTGTCATTTCTACATATTAATCCTGTGCTAACTCAACAAACCATACAAACTGAGGTAGAAACTATTCAAGAGGGCTGAGTTACTCCCTGTCTTGTATTTAATGATAGAAAAATAAAAGCTGTGCAATGGATGAACAATTTCAACAAACCAAACTTATGAACTGAAGTGACTGACAGTATCACAGTAAACCACACACTGTTGTGTTGACTTTCTTTAAATTTCCACAAAAGATAATCATTTTCACAGAACTATATCAGGGTGTCTTATGCAGCATTTTTAGTGGGGTTACCCAGTGTTTATTTTACTCCTGAAACCTGGCATGCTTTAGCTTTCACCAAGCGCATCAATATCAGGTATCACATCCTGAGTGGCAGCCAGTTTCAAGATGTGATTCAAGTGCTTGTGCTTGAGCCTTGAGCGTAGCTTTATTTTATTGATGCTCATTACAGAGAAAACTTGCTCACAAAGATATGGGGTTCCAAACATGCACAACACTTTTGCAGCGAGGGCTGTCAAGTTGGGGTAATCTAGCAAGAGATTCTGATAAAATGTGTCCAAGCCAGCTGCGGCAAATTTGCCCTTCAAATCCGAGTCACACTGCAAGTCTATTATTTCAAGTTGGATGTTGACGGGCAGATCAGAGGCATTCATGGTGAATGGCGAGCAAAAAACTTTGAAGTCTTTCTCCAGTTCACCAAAAATCTGAAAGCATTGCTCAAACTCCCATAACAGTCCCGTTATTTTATCTTTGAACCGTTTCATGTCTGCGGCATGTTGGGTCGCGCACACATCTTTCAGATAAGGGAAGTGAGCTGCATCACCACCAACGAGTTGCATCTCCCACAATGACAGCTTCAACTTAAACAAACGTATGCTGTCATCATACTGTGTGACAACTTTGTTGCGCCCTTGCAGCTGTTTGTTCAAGTTATTCAGGTGCTCCGTAACATCCACCATAACTGCAAGGTCCTGCATCCATTCTTCAGACTGAAATTCCAATACTGGTTTGCCCCTTTCTTCCATGAACTGTTCAATTTTCTCTCGTAAATCAAAGAAACGCCTCAGCACAGCATCTCTGCTTAACCATCTTACCTCGGTGTGGTATGGCAGGCCATAGTTGTGGTCTTGCTCTCTGATAAGGCTGTCAAACTGATGGTGATTCAGGCCTCTGGATCGAATGAAATTAACATTTGGACGACCACCTTCATGACGTTATCCATCTTTAATGACTTGCAACACAAAGCCTCCTGGTGCAAAATACAGTGAAAAGTCCAAAAATCATGTCCTCCATTTGCAGATTGCACTTTCTTTTGAACTTTGTCACAACACCTGCATTTTTCCCCGATCGTTGAGGGCGCACCATCTGTAGCCAGGCTGACAGCGCAAGACCAGTCCACTCCGACCCTGTCCAGCGCGCTGACGAGTGCGGTGAAAATATCAGCTGCTGTTGTTGTATCCGTCATTGGCACCAACTCGATGAACTTCTCGGTGATGGTCAAAGTGTCATCAACTCCACGGATGAATGTGGCCAGTTGTGCAACATCTGTAATGTCTGTGCTTTCATCAGTTGCAACTGAAAACGCAATAAATGACTTTACTTTGCACTTCAGCTGGCTGTCCAAATCCGCCGAAAGATCGGATATCCTGTCTGCAACTGTGTTTCTTGTCTTGCTGATATTTGCAAAAGCCTGGCGCTTTTCAGGGCACACAATCTCCGCTGCCTTCATCATGCATGTTTTCACAAATTCACCCTCACTAAATGGTTTTGAAGCCACTGCAATTTCGTTAGCAATAAGGTAGCTAGCTTTCACTGCAGCGTTACTGATGTCTTGGCTATGAGTAAACACAGACTGCTGTTTCTTCAGACCCGCCAACAATTCATTCACCTTCTCTCTTCTCTGCTGTCCTTGAAAGTTGTCGTATTTGTCGGCATGAAGACTCACACAGTGGCAATGAAGGTTATATTCTTTCAGCACTGAAACATGCTGTGAACACACCAAACATACAGCTTTCCCATTCACTTCCGTGAATAAATAGGAGGATGACCATTTTTTCTTGGAACACTCTGCACTCTGTGTCCACTTTTCTCTTTTTTTGACAGAGACATATTGGGGCAATGAGGGTGCCAAAGCACATAATGTTAAAAGTAGAAGCCGTAATAAATAGCGCAGGCAAAACACAAAGTAGCTCATCCGGACTAGCTGGACTTGCTTGGCCTACTTGCTCAGCCCCGGTATAAACAGCTTGCTTGCTTAACACAATTGCTATTGCACCATCCAGTGGACGCAGTTAGAACAGCAGTTTCATTTATTGAAAAATTGCAGCTCATCTTTATATATACTTTACAAAATTATCTCGCGGGGCGGATTACACCCGTTCGCGGGCCGGGCCGTACGTTTGACACCCCTGATCTAAACATTACAAATGGCAGAAACATTTTTCTCCAAGTGCCATTTCAATCACAAACTTCCAAATGGTGAGTTTGTTTCAAGACAATGCCTTCCAATTTCTCCTTCCACGGCTGTTTGTATTGTTTTGCCTGGCACATATACAGCCATATTTTTCCCCACTAAGTTGGGTTCACATTATAGCATTTGGACGACTTTTACAGACGTTTTGAAAAATCAGCTAAATTAGTCCAAATGTTGTGAAATTACGTTCGTGAGCAGTTTTTTTTTTTTTAATCCAGTGCACACCAACTTTTATTAACTTTAAAGGAGCTTTTTAACTCCACAGCCTTGCTGGGCCATGGATGAGAGCTGTCCGCTACAATTCAGAGATGATGCCAGTCTTTCTCTTTGTCCAGGAATTGTAAAAGTTCCTTCAGTTATATTATTGTTCATCTCGGAAAGAGTTATATTAATCTGCTCTGGTGAATGAAAAATTGCAGATTTAATTCAAAACAACTGTCGGGATATTTTCATTTTGAATCATTCCTTTAAAAGAATGACAGTGAATGAGGTTAACATAGTAAAATCAGTCACCATAGTCACACTTCAGGGTCACAGGGTGAACCTGGGTACCAAGTTTGGTGACTCTAACTTTACTCGTTCTATAGTAATAGTAAATTTAGCATTTACTATTTACCATAGTGCAAATGGAATGTTAACTTTGACCTTTGACCCCTTGACCCCAAACCCATAGTTAGGTGAGGGTGTGCGTCATCCAAGATGTGTATTAGATACGACTTTTGTATTGATTTGAAAAGCCTACATCCTTTCTTTCAGTAGTTATTGCATTTAGAAGATTTAGGGAAAATTTGACCTCTGACCTTTGACCTCAAGGTCATCCGATAAGAGTGAAATCACAATATGCGCATCATCAGAGTATATCAAAGCATGGTACCAAGTTTCAAAACAATCAGAAGAAAACTGTAGGAGGAGTCGATTTCACAAAAGTGGGACGGACGGACCTTAACATTATCTGTCTACGGCCTTCACCCAAAGGGCTTTTTCGACCCCTTTGGGCGTTGACCCTTGGGGGATAAAAAGGCACTCTGTGTACTGCTGTGACCAGATATTTTGTGTAATTTTTTTTATGTTTTGCTGCATACAAACTAAAGCTGCCACGTGTTTGCCTCTTAAAATGCATGTGGCAGCTTGTGTAACTGTGGTAACTGCCCTGTAACTGCTAATAAGAGTTCTGTCCAATGCATTCCCTCTGTAAGACTGTTCACTGTCACACATTTGAGGAAGAATTTTAAACTGTGCCAGAATGTGTGGTTTTAAAGGAGATCTCTGTTGATCTTATTGTTATAATGAGTACATCACTGCTGTATTCAGAAGGTATTTGCTAATATAAAGCAAGGCAGTGAGCTCTTTTCCTTTGTGACCTCCATCATCCTCTACTGTGGTTTTATTTAGATGGTCCCCAGTTGGTTTTACACAAAAATGATGTTCAGACTGGCAAAACAGTTACTGTTTTACTTGAGAAGGAGCCTCAAATGATCCACCTCCAACCCAAAAGTCAGCAAGCAACAAAACTGAATAAAAATCTGCTGTGCTCCAGAGTGACATTTTCAGCCACTTCAGGCAGCATTTTAGGCTGACAGTGGAGCAGTTTAAACGTGGTACAGCCCAAAGCTTATTTATGTTTCAGCCTAGAACCAAATTATTGAGGATTTTAACGTCCCTATAAACTAAGGATGTAACAAAGATGCAAGATTTTTTGCCGATTCCAATACACAACATCACCGTCACAGACGTCTGTCCTCTATCACAGCTCTGACAGAAAGCTAAATTTCAATCATTTTCTATAACATTGTGGGGGACCCACGCTGTAGGGTTCAGTAGTTTTCCTCTCAAAAGGCAATTATTGTGTCACATAAAGTGAAATTACATTAAGACACATTGTTTATTGTCCAATAATCCATTTATTCAGTGCATGTAAACATGTCAAATCCAATTACCAGTATCTGATTATTCCTAGTTATCTGATTATTGTGGCCATGTAGCCGGGGTCACTGATGGATCAGCTTGATCTTCAGTGTCCTAAATTACTAAGGCAGTGGCTATGGATATGAAACCATATTAAATCGAATTCTTGTTACAGATATGGCTTGAATCTGTCAGTATGTTCTATTAATGCGTATCTTAAAATCAGCAGGCATGGAAATCTGAGGCATTTATTTGTTTCACAATTTTAATCAATATCTATTTACTACCTTTTTAGCCTTACACACTCCCAAATCCTAAGGCTAACCTCTCAAGTTTAAGTCTAAATTTCATAGACCCCATAGATATAGAAAACGGCTCAAGGGGGCCCTTTGTGTGCCTGTGCACTTTGGCTCGTTGGTACGCTACACAGGCTGCAGCCCACTCTTTCACCTGTTTGCGCAGGCTCGGACAGACAAACTTTGCTGCCACCATTTTGACTGAAGCGCGTACGCCTGGGTGCACCAGGGAGTGAACCGACTCAAAAACGCGGCGTCGCCAAGCGGGTGGTACCACCAGGCGCGGGCGGCCCGTGGAGACGTCACAGATTGGGGGGGGGGGGGGGGGGGGAGACGCGTCTTGCATAACTCTGGTCTCCAGCCTTAACCCTGTTGGTCCAGACTGGAGCGCGCAAACGTCGGCATCGCCGATCTGCTCTGCGGCCATGGCCGTGTAATCTATCCCCATGTAGACTGGGGCCACTAAGGTGCGTGAGAGACAGTCAGCCACCACGTTGAGTTTACCAGCCACATGACGAATGTCGGTCGTAAACTCCGAGATCGCAGCCAGCTGTCTCTGCTGCCGGCCCGACTATAGTTCCGAAACCTTGGCCATCACTTACGTTAGTGGCTTGTGGTCCACGAACGCAGTGAAGGCGCGCCCTTCCAGCCAGAACTGGAAGTGGCAGTAACGTTTTGAAGCTGGTCAGTTAACCCTGCCCATGGCTGTGGATGTAACCAACGTAAACTGGTGCTGCCGTTGGCCCAGCTAGGAGTTGGGGCCACGATAGCCCCACTTTTGGGAGTCCGGGACTGGTGCTTTAGTCGGTGGAAAACCAAAGAACTGGTGCTAATGACGCTCTGGCTCCAGTTAAGCACTGGAACCAGTTTGGTGGAAAGAGGCCCTGAATGGTGAATGCAGGACCTCAGGTAGCAGGGAGGTGTGAGTTTTGGGATATAAAAGAGAGAGTCCCTGCTTCACAAGTTTAATGTTCTGATTCTGGAAGACATGAGAGTGAAATAAAGTTCATCTGCTCGGAAAGTTTGGTCTGGTTATTTCATCTCCACAACATCTAATTATGATTGAGGAAATCTCTATTGGGAGAAATGTTTGCTGTATTATCCCTGAACATTGGCATAAAAATACTTTTTTAGAATAAGTTAATCACGTCCTCAATAATTCATCCTTCAGTTCAGTCAATCTCTACAGTAAGACTTCCAAGCTTTGCCTACCAATCTCATTGGTGGTGGAGGAGTTCAAGGCCACTAAGGCAAGGTCTGTCTGTTCTTTGCTCTATTCTGATGATAAGAAGGTCAGGCATTCCAACAGAGCCATTAAGTGCGGTACGAAATGGAGACCCCAGGAAACTGTCAGGGAAGCTGAAGCATACTGGAGACATGACAAAATTGTCAGCGTAGTTTGTCAGGGACGACTCAGGCTAGGAAATTACAACGGTAAAAGGTGGAGCAAAGCTGACACCAAAAGCAGGAGAAGACTCGTAATACAGAGGGTCAGAGAGGCAGTGGAAGAGGACTGCCGTGTGAAAGCCGCAGGGCTCGCCTCTCAAGGGCAGTGGATGCAGTGGAACCATGTACTCAAACAATCACTGTCCTGGAATGATATCTGGGGCACATACCAGGGCAAGTTGGTTTTTCTTCTCTGTGCAGTGACTGATCTTTTACCAACACCAAGTAATTTAAAAATTTGGTACAAAGATGAGGATTCATCTTGTAAGCTGTGCGGTATGACCCCTAGTACTTTGAATCACATTTTGACCGGGTGCTCTAGAGCACTTGGAGAAGGGCGTTACTGGTGGAGACATGATAAAGTCCTTGCAGAAATGGCAAGGTGGGTTGAATTCCAAAGGATTAGAGCCAATAACCATCAGGCAACACCATTTCGGGTCATCAGCTTTCAAAAGCCAGGAAATAAGTCTCTGAAGGCAAAAACAACTGAAAGAAAGTGCTCCTCTGTTTTGTATAAAGCATCAGACTGGGAGATGCATGTTGATCTAAAAAAGAAGCTCGTCTTCCCAGAGGAAGTAGCAACAACCACACTCCGCCCGGACATGATTCTTTGCATTTGGAGTGCAAAATCCATTGTAATAGTTGAGCTTACAGTGCCTTGGGAGGAGAGGCTGGCCATATCTCACGAGCCCAGGAAGGAAAAATATCAGGACCTAGTTGATGAGGCTTGTATTAAAGGGTGGCACACCACTTTATTCCCCATCGAGGTTGGTTGTCGTGGGTTTCCAGCCGCATCTTTGTACCATTTTTTACACAAGATAGGTCTGGAACCTAAACATCTAAGGAAAGCCATTGTGGACATAGCCTCAGTGGTCGAGGCTAGTTCAAGGTGGTTGTGGCTCACAAGAGACCGTGGTTGGAACCCTTCTGCAAGTGAAGATTAATCTTTGCTGCCCCATTCAGGCAAGGCGTACAGGTTCAGGGGCGAAACGCCTATGACCCTGAGACACCTGCTGATGATGCAGGAGGGATCTTCTAACGAAGTTCTGACCACCCAGCCACCAGGACAGTTAAGAGAAGAAATTGATGTTTCATCTATTTTGCTTCTGCAGTTTCTGCTTGTAGCAAAGCATCTCTGAAGTTTATTTCACCTTAACCACTGACCTCACCATAACAGCCATCAGACAGATGGAAACTTCTCTTGAATGAATTTTGTTTGTAATAATTTCAGAGCATTTTTATCCTCCGGAAGACTAAATTTAACACTACCAGAATAACCAACAAAGATCTTCACTACAGCAAGAGTGTCACTGTCAGTCTAATGTTTTAAGGAGATTTTATAAAGCGTTAAATGCACAGAACAGATAAAATCAGTTATAAATCTGTCTTTAAGTCTTCTATTTTGTTCTTCTATTTTAATGACGTTTTTGTTTGCAGTGATATATTTAATTAGTTCATCTCTTTTTTAATCCTAAAAAAGTCTGTTAATACCCACGTGTTTGCACATTGGCTAGACGTCAACCTAATGCCGACGTCTAGCCAGCATCTTGCCAATGTGCAAACAACCTCTAATGGATGCATTCCCAATGTAAGCTTGGTATGTTTGGCCGATGTTGGGGTAAATATCAGATTGGCCCATCCCTAGTATAAACATCAGATGTGAGGCTATATGCTAGATCTTGTGGCTAACATTTGCTCCTTTCTGTATGAATATAAATATTTCTAAGTGAACATCAACTGTGGATCAGTGAACCAGGTGGAAACAGGGATGTCTGTTAGGATGAC
This sequence comes from Pholidichthys leucotaenia, assembly GCA_020510985.1. Lineage (NCBI taxonomy): Eukaryota > Metazoa > Chordata > Actinopteri > Cichliformes > Pholidichthyidae > Pholidichthys > Pholidichthys leucotaenia. The sequence goes on from CM035840.1 coordinate 225,839,970, forward strand.
TGAATTCTGAAGAAAATAACGATATAAACCATGATTGGTAAGCTAACTCCATAGCAGCACTGTTAGCTCTAAAGCTAACTCCTTGGCTGGGCTCCCTGCTCATCTGCATAACAGACAGCTAGGCTGGCCAATAATATAGCAGTGGGCGGGTATCAAGGCTGGTTTATCTTTTCATGACATACCGGAAAAGACCAGGAAAGGTTAAAATGGCTCCTCTGGAACAGAATTGATATTCTCAACCACGGATAATCCAAGACTTTCACTGTTCTGGTAACTTAGCAACAAGGGGGTGGTGAAAAAAAACGCCATTATTGTGTTGTGCATTGCTAGCGAGGAACCTTATCAGGAGAGTTTTTCATCTCTGTTAACAGCATTTGTGAATATCCAGAAAGGCTATCTATGAAACAAGATAAGTTACACTTTCAAGCTCATTCTTGAGTGTTGTATGTGGTCTGCGGAGCTAAGTGGCATGCTATAAACGATGTGTGGGCCTGTTTGTGGCAGCCATGTTACTGTGAGTGAGAGGAGAGCATCAGTAAAATGAATGTTTTTGGCATGAAATATGCCACAAAACTGCATCGCTGTAGGCTGTCCTAACCACAGTTTGAAGAAAGACAAACCAATCATTTTTTGATCTGCCAAACAGACATTTAGAGCCTGAACAAAGGGATTAATGGCTGAGTCTCCTGAGTAAATAAATGTATTCCCTTTAATTTGCCTGTTACAAAATGATCCGAACATAGAGTTGTGATATTTGGAGGGCTACAGAGTGTCCCATCCTAATTCTTTCTATGAACAGCACTCAGCCATTTATCCCTTCAATCAGGCTCTAAATGTCTCTTTGGCAGCTCAAAAAATGACACTGGTTTGTCTTTCTTCAGACTGTGGTTATGACAGACAACAGTGATGTAGTTTCGTGGCATATTCAAGAATAGAGGCTGGGTGTTTTCTAAGTGAATGTTCTGACATTTTTCAATAATCACATGACCAATAGATTCAGAAAGTTAAAACCTACAAAAACACAATTTTTCAGTGAATGGGACCTTTAATTTAAAGGGCCTATATCATGCAAAATTGACTTTTTTGAGCTTTTAAGCATGTTATAATGTTAATTCCTCACCAAAAACACCCCCAAAGTGGTATTTTTTTTTTTTTATTTTAGTATACTTTATTGATCCCCAGAGGGGAAATTGAGGGTCATCCACCACCTGGATGGATGAAGCAGCCACGATACGGCGCTATCCCTTAACCATTCACACACACACTCACACCTAGGGCCACTTTAGAGTCTCCAATTAACCTAACCTGCATGTTTTTGGCATGTGGGAGGAAACCAGAGAAATCCCGGGGTAAACCCACGCATACACGGGGAGAACATGCAAACTCCACACAGATCACTGTTGGTCGGGGGCTGGGATCGAACCCACGATCTCCCGGCCAAGGGTAAATTGTGCTGCCGCAGTGCTAACCACTGCGCCACCGTGCAGCCCATTTTGCTCCATTCACGCATCTCTGAATATTCCTCCTCAACCCTGCTCTCTGAGCTGCTGCTCCGCTCTGTCCCTGATAATGACTGGGTCCCCATGTTCATACGTATGAACGTGGGTGAGCCGCCCACTCCAGGAAGTGCCTGTGCTGCCAGCACCGCCCCCAGGCTAACACACACACCCACTTTCTCCACGCAGCTAACGGAGCGGTGATCGGCAAAACTCTTTCACTTTAGCATTGATGCTGTGAAGAAGTAGTTCCTCTCGCACCTAATCTGCTCAGTGACAACAACTGTTTGCTTTTTTACGTAAGACAATGTCTTCTAAGTTTTCGTGGGCGGAACCCAGTGACACGCTGCAGCAGCCGGCTCAGGGGTTACGTCATGAAATGGGCGGCAGCCACAAGAAGGAGAGGCGGAGCCTCAGAGATTGAGGCATCTTACTTCCGGGTTGGAAAAGTAGCTCGCAAAAATAACTCATATTTCATAAGAAATTCATTCTCCAGTGTACCAAAGGTAATATACTATCACATACCTGCATATAGTTTACTCTGAAAGGCTTAAAATAGCATGATATAGGCTCTTTAAAGAAGTGAAGTGACCTCCGCTGTATGTGTAACGCAGTGTGGGACTCACCCACAGAGGGAGCGTAGCCGTCATATTTTTGCGAGTCTATGGCATCTTTCAGAGCTTGACGCACAGCTTCGTCTGTAGGCAGGTTCCCAAAAACTGTGGGATCTCCTGAGGAAGGAACATAACGGTCATGAGAAAAAGGAGAAGAAACAGCAGAAGAAAACATCTGTACACATGTTAAACCTCCCACCGATGGACAGTGCTATCATGGGTTTGTCTGTGTTAGGCGTGAGCTTCATTCCGTCCACAATGGCCCTGATGGGGTTCAGCGTGTTGTTGGCCATCTCTGAGGGCTTCACCTCCCACCTCTGCCTGCGGCTCTTGGCCTTGAGCGGACACGAGCCACCATTCACGCTGATGTGGTGGACGCCGTTCCCGTGCACCCCCTTCCCCTTGACTCCAGCTCCATTCAGACTTTTGGTGTTGACCATCGTCCTGCTATGAACGCAGTTACTGTTCATCTGAACCAAGTGAAGCTTGTTGTCCATTCTGAAACTGCAGAAACACACAGATGAATCAGAAATATCCTACTTGGTATTTATGAGGGTGGTCCCAGATATCAGGTTTAGTTCATGAATCTCGCCAACATCGGTCCAGTGTACCAAGTTTACGTCAGGAATACATCTGATGGAGGTTGTTTGCACATTGGCAAGACATTGGCTAGATGTTGGCATTATGCTGATGTCTAGCTAATGTGCAAAAGACCTCTATAAGATGTATTGCCAATGTAAATTTGCCAACATTGGCTGGATGTAAATTTTAAAGTTTTTATCATATACTGTATTTGCAGCTTTTATCTTACAAGATTTTTGGCTTTTTTTCTTGTAAATTTTCAACTTTTTTCCTGTAAATTTTCAACTTTTTTAGACTTGCACCTTTTTTCTCATAAATTTCTGACTTTTTTCTCATAAATTAGCATTTTTGTTCTTGCAAATTTGCAACTTTTTTTCTAAACAAATGTATTAACTTTTTTCCTATAATTTTTTATATTTTGTGACAAATTTGCAGTTATTTCTTGTAGATTTGTGACTTTTTCTTTTTTGATTTTTTTCTCATAAATTTGTGACTTTCTCATAAACTTGCAGCTTTTTCTTGTAAAATTGCAACTTTTTCCCTGTAAATTTTCAACTTTTTTAGACCTGCAACTTTTTCTCAAAGCTTTGTGACTTATTTCCTGAAATTTTTCATATTTTTCTGTTAAATTTGTATTTTTTTCCTCAAACATTGACTTTTTCCTGTAAATTTTCATATTTTTGTCATAAATGTGCACATTTTTTCTAAAAAAAATTATGGCTTTTTCCCTCAACAATTTTTTTTTACAGGGGGAAAAAGTGGTCGTGTAGTGGTCGGAGAGGCCTTTAGTACGGATTGGCCGCCACATTTCTGTCAGTCTGCCCCAGGGCAGCTGTGGCTACAGTAGTAGCTTACCACTATCAATGTCTGTCAGGAGTGACTGAATAACGGACTCACTGTAAGCACTTTGAGATGACACTTGACATGTAAAGAGCCATATAAATCTAATGCATTATTATTATTATTATTATTATTATTATTATTATTATTATTTTCTTATAAATTTACAACTTTTTTCACAAAAAAATTATTGAAATTTTTTTTCATATTTTTAATCATAAATTTGCAAGTTTTTTCTAAAAAAAATTATAGACTTTTTTCTGTAAATTTTCTTTTAAAATTTCAACTTTTTTTTGAAACTTACAATATATTCTTGTAAATTTGCAACTTTTTCATGTAAATTTTCTACTTTTTTAGACTTGCAACTTTTTTCCTCAAAAATTTGTGACTTTTTTCTCATAAATTTGCATTTTTGTTCTCACATATTTGCAACATTTTTCTTAAAAATTTATTGACTTTTTTCCTGCAATTTTTTCATATTTTTCTCCTAAAATATGAAAAAGCTTTTTAATGTAAATTTGCAGCTTAAATTTTCAACCTAAAGTTTCAGGCATCTAAAAAAAACTAATCACAAAATATTATAAATACAATGACAAGAAACATCAAATATACATAATAAATCAAGAAGTTAGGGGGAGAAAGCTGCAAATTTACATTAAAAAGCTGTTAATTAATGAAAATAAAGTTGGAATACACTACCGTTCAAAAGTTTGGGGTCACCCAGACAATTATTTTGTGTTTTCCATGAAAAGTCACACTTTTATTTACCACCATGAGTTGTAAAATGAATAGAAAATATAGTCAAGACATTGACAAGGTTAGAAATAATGATTTGTATTTGAAATAATAATTTTTTCCTTCAAACTTTGCTTTCTTCAAAGAATCCTCCATTTGCAGTAATTACAGCATTGCAGACCTAACATGTTTGCACAAGGGTTTTCTAATCATCCATTAGCCTTCTGACACAATGAGCAAACACATTGTACCATTAGAACACTGGAGTGATAGTTGCTGGAAATGGGCCTCTATACACCTATGTAGATATTGCACCAAAAACCAGACATTTGCAGCTAGAATAGTCATCTACCACATTAGCAATGTATAGAGTGTATTTCTGATTAGTTTAAAGTTATCTTCATTGAAAAAAAGTGATTTTCTTTCAAAAATAAGGAAATTTCCAAGTGACCCCAAACTTTTGAACGGTAGTGTATATACAACCAATGGACACAAATGTAAACAGAGAAAAAAGATGAAAAATTACAACAGAAAAAAACTTTTAATGATCAAGTTGGATGTAAGAGAAAAAAATGAGACATTTCAGAGAAAAAAAAAAGTCCTCATGCTTCTTGAAGAGACAAATATTTAATTTAGAAGAAAAAACTCATAAATCTACTAAAATAATTTGGAAAAAAGTCTTACAAGTATCAGTAGGAACAAACATGACAAAAACATGATAAATCTGAGGACAAAAATCAAACATTCATAAGATTTTTTTTTTAATTTTGAGGGAAAAGTTGCAGAATTACAGAAAAATCTGATTTCTAAGATAACAGAAAAAATAACAACATGCAACTGTGGCTCCGTGCAGATTTTTCTGGGACTAAATGCTTGTTTTCATGGTGCCCTGAGACGAACCACTCACAATGATTCCTGCTCTTTTATGTCTGACGTGAACAATGGTGATGCTCTGCAGAAAGAACATAGACTCACCTCTCTGAAGCCTGTGCAGAACCTGAGATCAGAGCAGCAGCTGCAGGTTTGTCTCTCCTAAATGTTCCAGCAGGATGTTCTGGTGCTTTATAGCCACATCCCCCAACATAAAAATGGGTGTCAAACCCTGCCCAGAATTCCATTGGAAGAGGCTGAGGGTCGTTCAATCACACCCCTCTGACATCACTAACCAGAACCATACCTCATCACTCCCTGAGGTTGATCAGTTACCATGAGGAGGTCATGGTGGTGGTGGTGTGTGTGTGTGTGGGGGGCGGGGGGGGGGGGGTGTCTATGGGAGGGCATCAAAACAGAAGAGACAAAGTTCAGGTCTTTGTGTGTTCGTCTCCATTAAGGCTATAGATAAATCCATAAATACGTGATCATTCTTCTGCAACAACAACCCCACCCCCCCAATCCTCATTCATTCACCCCTGGACTCACAAATTTACAAGAAAAACAGTCATGACAGAATAATTTCACTAATATACAAGAAAAGGCTGCAGATCAAAGCAGAAAAACTCTTAAATATGAGAGAAAAATGTATGAGAATATGATGCACATTTATAAGAACAAAGTTGTTAACTAACAAGAAAAAGTTCCAAATTAAAGCTGCAGAGTGTAACTAGAAAAGCACTCGGAGAGCACATACCTCCACCACGGCTCCTTCCATTCCTCATGGATCACCTCCAAATCGTAAATGGTTTGTGTGTAGGCCACGAGCAAGTTCTGGTGAAAATTGCATCAAAGTCTATCCAGTAGTTTTGGAGGATTCTTTCTAACACACTGTGAAAAGATAACAGCCTTGGTGGAGGTATGTGTTCTCGGATCATCACCAAAATGGTATGGGTTCCTCTCTAGCCCAAGAACCACCTCTGGTAAAAATTTCATCCAAATCCATCCAGTAGTTTTTGTGTAATCCTGCTGCACAAATACAAGCAAGGTCCTTGGTGGAGGTATACACTCTTAGATATCACCAAAATTTAATGGGTTCATCCTTGGTACGGGCTACCTCTGGTGAAAACTTCATCAAAATCCATACAGTAGTTTTTGTGTAGTCCTGCTAACAAACAAACAAACAGGCAGACAAACCACCCCGATTATGTTACCTCCTTGACGGAGGTAATAACTAGCTGTCAAATTTCAAAATGCAAATATTTTTCTTTACACTGGCCATTCCTCCCTGATTAAGCCTTTACAATAACCCACAGAAGTAATTTCTGTAAATAGATTTTGGCATAGAAACTTGGAAGAAGGTGGCTGCCTACATGGAGATGGACCCTCTTCCTGTGTATAAAAAAGTAATCCTACAATACAAAAAAACACAACTAATTACTACCTAAAATGATTACATAACTTAAGCTGAAGAAGGAGTCCTATCAAGCTTGGTTGGCTTGTGGGACTCCCGAAGCAGCTGAGGTGTACCGGCAGGCCAAGCGGAGTGCAGCTCGAGTGGTTGCTGAAGCAAAAACTCGGGTATGGGAGGAGTTCAGTGAGGCCATGGAACAAGACTTTCGGTCGGCCTCGAAGAGATTCTGGAAAACTGTCCGGCAGCTCAGGAGGGGAAAGGAGCTCCCTGTCCACACAGTGTATGGTGCGGATGGGGCGCTGTTGACTTCAACTGGGGATATCGTCGGGCGGTGGAAGGAATACTTTGAGGATCTCCTCAGTCCCACTGATACGCCTTCCACAGAGGAAGCAGGGCTTGTGGACGAGGGGGATGACTCACCCATCACAGGGGCTGAGGTCGCCAAGGTGGTTAAAAATTTCCTTGGTGGCCGGGCCCCGGGGGTGGACGAGAGTCGCCCTGAGTACCTCAAGGCCCTGGATGTTGTAGGGCTGTCATGGTTGACATGCCTCTGCAACATTGCGTGGAGGTCGGGGGCAGTGCCTTTGGCATGGCAAACCAGGGTGGTGGTTCCTCTTTTCAAAAAAGGGGACCGGAGGGTGTGCTCCAACTTTAGAGAGATCACACTCCTCAGCCTCCCTGGGAAGGTCTATGCCAAGGTACTGGAGAGGAGAGCCCGGCTGTTGGTCGAACCTTGGATTCAGGAGGAGCAATGTGGTTTTCGTCCTGGCCATGGCACATCAGACCAGCTCTTTACTCTCTCGAGAATTCTCGAGGGTTCGTGGGAGTTTGCCGAACCAGTTTACATGTGTTTTGTGGACTTGGAGAAGGCATTCGACCGCATCCCTCGTGGTTTTTTGTGGGGGGTGCTTGGGGAGTATGGGGTATTGGGCTTGTTGTTACGAGCTCTTCGGTCTCTGTACGACCGTTGTGAGAGTTTGGTTCGTATTGCCAACGCTCAGTCGGACTCATTCCCAGTGAGAGTTGGACTCCGCCAGGGCTGCCCTTTGTCACCGATCCTGTTCATAATTTTTATGGACAGAATTTCTAGGTGCAGCCAGGGAATGGAGGGTGTCATGCTTGGTGACCACAGGATCTCATCTCTGTTGTTTGCAGATGATGTTGTCCTGTTGGCTTCATCCAGCAATGACCTACAGCTCTTGCTGGGACGGTTTGCCGCTGAGTGTGAAGCAGCTGGGGTGAGAATCAACACCTCCAAGTCCGAGTCCATGGTCCTCAGCCGGAAAAAGGTGGATTGTCCTGTCTGGGTTGGGGACAGGCTCCTGTCCCAAGTGGAGGAGTTTAAGTATCTTGGGGTCTTATTCACGAGTGAGGGGAAAATGGAGCGAGAGATTGACAGACAGATTGGAGCAGTATCTGCAGTGATGCGGACGTTGTACCAGTCTGTTGTGGTGAAGAGGGAGCTGAGTTCTAAGGCAAAGCTGTCGATTTACCAGTTAATATACGTTCCTACTCTCACCTATGGTCACGAGCTTTGGGCAATGACCGAAAGAATGAGATCATGGATACAAGCGGCTGAAATGAGCTTTCTCCGGATTGCTGGATTCACCCTCAGAGATAGAGTGAGGAGCTCAGTCATCCAGGAGAGGCTCAGAGTAGAACCGCTGCTCCTCCACATTGAAAGGAGTCAGTTGAGGTGGTATGGGCATCTGATCAGGATGCCTCCTGGACGCCTCCCACTTGAGGTGTTTCGGGCATGTCCCACTGGGAGGAGACCCCGAGGCAGACCCAGGACTCGGTGGAGAGACTATGTCTCCCAGCTGGTCTGGGAACGCCTTGGTATCCTCTCTGAAGAGCTGGAGCAGGTGGCAGGAGAGAGGGAAGTCTGGGCTTCTCTGCTTGAGCTGCTGCCTCCGCGACCCGGACCTCCGGAAAAGCGGTAGAAGATGGATGGATGGATGGATGATTATATAACAGTGAAAATATTTTTATGATTTCAAGCTGCATTCAATTTTAATGTTTAGATTAGACAAAATATTTTGTCTGTTTTGAAATCACTGCCTGGGAGCAGCTCTGCAATCCACATGGTGAGGACATCGATGGCCTCACTCACACCATCACGGACTACATCGGCTTCTGTGTGGACAACACCGTACCCACCAAGACCATACGGTGTTGCTCGAACAACAAACCCTGGATCAACCCTGAGATAAAAACACTTCTGAGAGAGAAGAAGAGGATCTTCAGGTCGGGGAACAGGGAGATGCTGAAGTCCATACAGAGGGAGCTGAGGAGGAAGATCAGAGAAGGCAAGGACAGCTTCAGGAAGAAGATGGAGGACAAGCTACAATAGAGCGACATCGGCGGGGTCTGGAGAAACCTTAAAACCATCTCTGGGCTCCAGAATACCTCCCCCCAGGCCACGGGGGGCAGGGAGTGGGCGAACAATCTGAACCTGTTTTTTAATAGGTTTGACCAATCGCCCCCCCCCCCGACTGCACAACAACCACTGCTGCCTCTGAAGTCATTGAGACCTGCTGTCCACACCCCACTCCACCAACACCCCCCACTCTTAGCACACAGCCCCCCAACCTGACCCTCACTAAGACCCAGGTGAGGACGGAGCTGAGGAAGATCAAGGCGAGGAAGGCGTCAGGACCGGATGGCATCAGCGCGAAGCTCCTCAAGTCCTGTGCAGACCAGCTGTGTGGGATTGTGGAACACATCTTCAACCTGATCCTGAAGCTGGGGAGGGTACCATAGTTGTGGAAAACATCTTGTGTGGTACCTGTACCAAAGACTTCCCATCCCAAAGATCTGAACAGCTACAGACCAGTGGCCCTGACGTCTCACATGATGAAGACCCTGGAGAGACTGCTCCTTGCTCACCTTCACCCCCTGGTGGGACCAGCGATGGATCCACTCCAGTTCGCCTACCAGCATGGCATTGGGGTGGAGGATGCAGTGATCTTCCTCCTTCACCGTTTTCTGTCCCACCTGGAGAAGCCCGGGAATGCGGTGAGGATCATGTTCTTTGACTTCTCCAGTGCTTTCAACACCATCCAACCGATGATCCTGAAGGACAAGCTGCTGTGCGCAGGGGTGGACCAGCACCTGTCATCATGGATCCTGGACTACCTCACTAACTGGCCACAGTTTGTGAGAACCCGAGATTGTGTGTCTGACACGATCATCGGTAGCACGGGGGCCCCCCAGGGAACGGTTTTGGCTCCCTTCCTGCTCACCCTGTTCACCGTGTTCACCCTTGCCAATAGTCTGTCTTCCGGACAGACTATTGGCAAGATGGCGCCGTTGTGTGTGGCTGGACGTCTGCCTGTCCTATGTCTTATGTGTTTAGTTGTCTTCTTGTTTCTAGCTCAGAACGTGTCATCCCTACTGGTTTATGATCACCTGACTCTTCTAAATATTTGCAATTCTGTGGTCAAATTCTCAACCTATGAATTTAATGGTCAGCCTCCTCTGCTTCTGTTGGCGTCTATACTGTACCACCCTATCTTAGATGTGCACCCAGCGGGCTGTTTCGAAACAGCCGCCACAAAAGATGCCGCAAAAGAAGAGGTAGGAGAGGTGGCGTGTCATGCAGACTGAGGGCTTACCTGTCTTCTTCTTCAACTCACAACCCTCGTCAACTGCTGAGCTCTCGAGGAAGCGTATCGGTTTTGACGTACCTCAATCCATGGATTATCGCTACCGATGGCTGTTGCCGACTGTCCCAGGGACTGGACACCCACTTCCCTGCCGCCGGCCCGTTTGGATTCGCAGAAGGGGCTGCGCACTGGAAAATCTTCACTCGATCAGTCCTGCTTCCCAGCAGGCTGATCAGTGTTTGATCCACATGGCTCTGATTAACACCAGATCCATTGCAAATAAGACTTTTATTCTAAATGACTTTTTTACTTCACATTCCTTGGATTTTCTTCTGCTGACAGAAACATGGGTTAAACCAGGTGAGACCGCCACCTTCTCTGAGCTCCTCCCTCCCGGCTGTTCTTTCTTCAGCTCCCCGCGAGCATCTGGTCGGGGTGGAGGTCTGGCTTCTGTTTTTAATGACAGTTTTAAATGTCACCTTCTCTCCACAAATACTCATTCCTGTTTTGAGCTGCAACTATTTGTGGTGGATCTCACAGGTCCTGTGTTGTTTGCTGTTGTCTATCGTCCTCCAAAATATAATAAGGACCTCATTAATGAGTTCTCTGAGTTTTTGGCAGATGTTATGCCAAAATATGATAAACTTTTGATCTGTGGGGACTTTAATATTCATGTCTGTTGTCCATCTGATCAGCTGGCATCTGATTTTAAAAGACTGTTGGCGACATTTAATTTAGATATTTTAGCAGACAAACCAACACACACCGTCTTGGTCACACTCTGGACCTTGTTATCTCTGTTGGACTATCAATCTCTCTCAAAGAAATTTCTGAGTCTGTCATCTCAGATCATCTCCCCATCATTTTTGAATTGTTGACCCCTTCATCACCCAGCAAGCCTGTGGCTCCATCATGCTGGCGTCGCATCATCACTTCTTCAACACCAGAGGAGTTTTCTGCTGCTTTTAGGGAGTCTCAGTTTTTTTGCCTTGAATGGACTAATTTCCCCTTCCCATCCGGATAAGATTCTTTCCTCCTTTCATACCACCTGCTCTGGGATTTTGGACTCTATTGCCCCATTTCGGCTTAAAACGGCTAAACCGAAAACAGATCCCTGGCTAAACGACACTACCCGTGCCATTAGACAACGGGTCAGGCAGGCTGAATGGAGATGGAAAAAGGACAAATTACATTTGTCTCTGGGAATTTTTAGGGCTTGTCTTGCTGATTACCAGAGGACCATGCAAAAGGCAAAATTTCAGTATCTCTATGATATTATTTCCAGCAGCAGTCACTGTCCTAGAGTGCTATTTAACACAATTAACTCTTTTATAAACCCACACACTCTGACTGTAACAGACGATTCGTTTACAACATATGAGACTTTTCTTCACTTTTTTGTTGATAAAGTGGACTCTGTCAGACGAGTTATTAATAACAGTTTTAATGGAAGCTTGTCTGTTGTCCCGGGTTACTCTGCTGTTTTTGAGCAGTTTGAGTTGGTCTCTTTATCATCACTCACTGATATAGTGAAGTCTCTGAAGCCGACAAATTGCTCACTGGATGTTGTTCCCGCTGGAATCCTGAAAAGGGTTTTTAATACTGTTGGGCCTGGTCTTTTGGTTTTTATTAATTCCTGCCTTAGTTCAGGATTTGTCCCACCTGCTTTTAAACATGCTGTGGTTAGGCCCCTTCTTAAAAAACCTCACCTTGACCCTTCAGTTTTATCTAATTTTAGACCCATTTCTCATTTGCCTTTTTTATCTAAGGTTTTAGAAAAAGCTGTTTTTATACAATTGCAGTCTTTTTTAGAAGACAATTCTATTTTTGAGAAGTTTCAATCTGGGTTTAGATCTTGTCACAGCACTGAGTCTGCCCTACTTAAGGTGCACAATGATATTATGATGTCTGTTGATGCCAAATGCCCCGTGGTCTTAGTGCTGCTAGATCTTACAGCAGTCTTTGACACTGTGGACCATACTATCCTTTTGTCACGCCTGAATCACCATGTTGGCATCCATGGCACTGCACTTAAGTGGTTTGAATCCTACCTTTCTAATAGAACTTTTTCTGTAATGATTGGTGACATGTCCTCTTCTAGTGCCTCTCTCTTCTGTGGGGTCCCACAGGGCTCTATCCTTGGCCCTATTCTGTTTTCATTATTTATGCTGCCACTCGGGTCAATAATAGCCAGGCATAACATGTCTTTCCACTGTTATGCAGACGATTTGCAGCTTTATTTACCTTTGAACCCAGAACAAACTAACTCACAAAGTGTTCTATTGGACTGCATCATTGATATTGAGTTGTGGTTAAGCCAAAATTTTCTCCACTTAAATGAAGAAAAAACAGAATGTATTGTGTTTGGGGATACTGTAACGGCTGGCTTTGGTACCCTCGCTTTAAGGCTCAGTTCAGCTGTCAGAAATTTGGGGGTGATTTTTGACAGCCATTTAAAATTTGATAAACAGATTGACAATGTAGTCAAGATGAGCTTTTATCAATTACGTCTGTTATCCAAAGCCAAACCTTTCCTGAGCCGTCATGATCTTAAGATAGCCATCCATGCTTTAATCACGTCTCGACTTGATTACTGCAATGCACTTTATGTTGGCATCTCTCAGTCTTCTCTCGGCCGCCTTCAACTTGTGCAAAATGCAGCGGCCCGTCTTTTGACCAACACACCTAGGCGAGAGCACATTACTCCAATCCTTTTTTCACTTCATTGGCTTCCAGTCCATTTTAGAATTAATTTTAAACTTTTGCTTTTTGTTTATAAAGCTCTTAATGGCCTTGCTCTGGTTTATCTGTCTGAGATTTTGACTGTCCGTGACCAAGGCAGGGCTTTGAGGTCATCCAATCAGCTTTTGCTGGATGTGCCCAGGTCAAGGTATAAAAATTGGGGTGACCGAGCCTTTTCTGTTGTCGCCCCCAGGCTCTGGAATAATCTCCCCCCTGACCTACGTGCTATCTCTGACCTGGCCCTTTTAAATCAGAACTTAAGACATATTTGTTTAGGATGGCTTTTAATACCCAGTAGTGGTGATATCTGTCTTGGCATTTGTTTTTATTTTATTCTCATTTTTAGGTATTTATTCTTATATTTTTTTTTGTTTATGTTATTTGTTTTTAATGCTCTGTGTGTTTTTAATGCTGTTTATTTTCTGTAAAGCACTTTATTCACCTACGGGTTGTTTTAATGGGCTATATAAATAAAGTACATTACATTACATTACATATACTACGGACTTCTCACACAACACAACACACTGCCATCTACAGAAGTTCTCTGACGACTCTGCGATCGTCGGCCTCATCTCCAACGGAGATGAAGCTGAGTGCAGAGGACTTATCCAGGACTTCGTGGACTGGTGCCATCAGAACTGCCTCCACATCAACACGAGGAAAACTAAAGAGCTGGTGGTGGACTGCCACAGGCAAGGACAACCCCTCACAGCACCAGTAAACATACAAGGAACAGACATTGAGATGGTGACATCCTATAAGTACCTGGGTGTTCATCTGAACAATAAACTAGACTGGTCACACAATACTGACGCACTCTACAAGAAGGGACAGCGCAGGCTGTTCCTACTGAGGAGGCTCAGGTCTTTTGGTGTACAAGGGGTGCTCTTGAAGACATTCTATGACACGGTGGTGGCATCAGCCATCACTTTTGGAGTGGTCTGCTGGGGCAACAGCATTACAGCAGCCGATAGGAAGAGACTGAACAAACTGATCAAGAAAGCTAGCTCTGTCCTGGGGCAACGCCTTGACCCAGTGGAGGAGATGGGAGAGAGAAGGACGGTGGCTAAACTGTCATCTCTGCTGGAGTCCGAGTCCCACCCTATGCAGGACATATTGAACGCACTGAGGAGCTCATTTAGCAGCAGACTACATCATCCTAGGTGCACAACCGAGAGGTTTCGCAGGTCCTTCCTACCTACGGCTGTCAGACTGTACAACCTAAGCAGGGCTGCTCGCAGAGATAGCAAAAAGATGTGATGACCTAATAGTATTGAATGCAAAAGACGCAATAGACTTACACAAATGGTCCCCTCCAGTATACAACTAGGACTAACTAACTAACCTGCACTTATATAACACTTTTCTAGTCACAAAGACCACTCAAAGCGCTTTCACTAATACTAACCCTCTATTCTAATGGCCTATAGGAAACAGATATCTAGGGACAATTTAGAACAGCCAATTAACCTAACATGCACGTCTTTGGATTGTGGGAGGAAACTGGAGCCCCCGGAGTAAACCCACGCAGCACAGGGAGAACATGCAAACTCCACACAGAAAGGTTCTAACCCCAGCCAACCTGGGGATTCAAACCAGGAACCTTCTAGCTGTAAGGCAACAGTGCTAACCACTGCACCACCGTGCTGCCCAGGACAACATCAGTCGCTACGGAGGGTGACAATATGTATGGGTACATATTCATACTATGTAGGATAACTAAGTAGACGGTGATGCTGTTTATTCCATCTTGCTACAATGCATGTATATATATTTATATATTTATGTGTACGTATGTACACACTGCTCTTATTTATATTTTTCGTATCTTCTTAATTATTGCCCTGAGTGTTGCTATCCCTGTGCTGTTGCAATCCTGGAATTTCCCCATTGTGGGACTAATAAAGGCTTATCTTATCTTATCTTATCTTATCTTATCTTATCTTATCTTATATTACACACTGCACCTTTAAAGAGAAAAAATGGCTAATTTATGCAAAGAGATGTAAATTTAAGAACTTATGAGGGGGAAAAAGCTACACATGCACAAGAAAAAAGTCCCAGATTTATGAAAAATGTGCAAATTCAACAAAAGTGCTGAAAATTTATGTGTGGAACATGACAATAAAAGAATGCAAATTAAAGAGGAAAAGGTCAGAAACGTCTGAGAGAAAAATTATGTGTATTTATTTGAAAAATTATGTGTATTTATTTGAAATAAGAATGCAGATTAAAGAGAAAAACATTCCAAACTTTGGTGGAGAGTTGTACAGTGTCTCTGACCCAAAACAAACTTTGTATGTCCCAACACACAACAGAGTCAACAAAACATGTGACGGCAGTGTGTGGCGCTACCCAACATCCAGGCCACACAGTGCTCAATTGATATGTCAGAAAAAACACACACAATACTGGAAATAATATTTATTCAGCTATAAATACTGTATGTCCTGATTCCTTCAGCTGAGAACAGCAGTTTAGAGTAAAAACAGAGAGCGGGCTGAGCTGTGGTGGTGAGTGGAGGGTTAACTGACTCTTATATAACACCATGTCAGTCATGTTGTATTCATATAGAACTGAATCACTGTACAGCCATGGTTTTTTTATTTAATATAATGCATGGTCTTCTGTTCTATTGGCATCATATAGGGGATGCCTGATTCATATGACCAAAACTATCAGTGAGGAATGCACTCATCAGGAAGGCTTTAAAAGAATCCCAGATCCATGTCATGATCGTATCAACTCCAACACTTTTTCCACATGTTGACTTGGTTTCTACGGGTCTTCATGGCATGTCTATGACATGCTTTGGCTTTAGGGTTTAATTATTGCAGCACCAGTTGGATTAATCTCATGCAGCCTTTTTCAGAATGTCTTATTTTAACGCACGTCTGTTTAAATGCCCGGGGGCCTCGGTTCACTGCTGGGGTCTGTGGTTGATTTCATGTCACTAATGTTAACTGACTAGCTCCTAGCTCTGGTATCAAACACAGCATGAGCTAAGTAACGTAAACTTGTCTCAAATAATGAATGAAATAAAGCATCCCTGGTGGACAGGAGTGTGGTTTCTCTGGCTGATGTACAGTATAAAGAGAAGGACACAGAACCTATCTCGTCTGATTTAGGATTCTAGCTACTCGATAGTCTTGGGTCTTCGTTGTTATATTTTATATATGCTGTATGTGTGTTTTTTTGTTTTTGTTTTTTTTGTTTGTTTTTTGAAGGTTTGGACTGCAGGCAGACCAGACCAGCACCCAGACTCTTCTGCTACGAAGCCATGCTATTGTGAGAGATGGAGTATGCATCTTAGTTTTGTTGGGCCCTTTCTGGAAAAAGAAACATCTGGAAGACAGCATATGTTGCTCTTAAACCAGTATACACATTTAAGCATTAATGGTGCATTTCTAAACGTGCAAATTGTCAGTTCCATAGGCACTAATGCACCCCCATACCATCAGAGATGAGGTCTCTGCACTGACAACAAGCCAGATGATTCCTCTTCTCTTGAGGATGTGCTGTCTTTGATTTCCAAAAGTTTGATTCTAACCACAGAACAGTTTTCCACTTTACCTCAGTCACTGTAACAGAGCTTTGGCCCAGAGAAGATGGCAGAGTTTCTGGCTCATGTTCACACATGGCTTCATCTTTGCATGATGGAGCTTGAACCTGCATTTGTGAACTGTGATCACAGACGATTTTGGGAAGTGTTCCTGAGCCCCTGCCATGAATTTCATGACAGAACCACCCTTTTTTAAATGCAGTTCCTCCGAAAGACCTGAAGATCACTGGCACCAAATATTGATTTTCAGCTGCATTACTTGTTTTTTGATTATGTCAGGTATTGTAGATGATGGAATATTCAAAGTTGTCCCTGCTGTTTGACAGCAACAAAGTCATAAAGTAAAATAACACTATGTATATTAGCTGCTCTTGCTTGCTTGTTTTTTTTCTTGCCTTCTGATTGTTGCTCTGAGTGTTGCTATCCCTGTGCTGTTGCAATCCTGGAATTTCCCCGTTGTGGGACTAATAAAGGCTTATCTTATCTTATCTTATCTTATGTAAAATCTAAATAATCAATTTCTGGTGTGTGTGTGTGTGTGTGTGTGTGTGTGTGTGTGTGTGTGTGTGTGTGTGTGTGTGTGTGTGTGTGTGTGTGTGTGTGTGTGAGGGGGTACCCTAATCTCACCTAGGGCATAGGAACTTTCCAAAGTTTAATGTTTACAGTAGCATGAAATGACGGGCGTGAAAAGGAAGATTATGTATACGAGTCTGTGCATGCGCAAAGATGCAGGCGCATGCGCAAAGATGAAGGGCAGCACGTCTTGATAAGTAGCACAGAATTATAGAACACCGGTCCTGCATACAGAAGTGTTTTATCAGCTTTTCCACCTGTGTTGTATTCACTGCCAGTCAAAGTCTGGACACACCTACATATTTATTTTCAGTGGTAGTGTAGCTATAGCCATGCTGTTAGCAGTGCTAGTTTTGAGGACAGCTCCTCAGTGCTACAGGTGATAAAAACTCACTTAAGAATAATGAGTGATGTTGTGGAGAGAAAAACCAGGCCGAACTTTTCCAAGCAGATAAAACTTTATTCCACTCTCTCTCACATTCACCAGAATCAGACAACTTCCCACCAGGTTGCAGGCACTCTCTTTTATTTCACAGCACTATCTTTTATATCACGCTGTGGCGTTGTTTAATCTGCGGAAATCGCCGCAAGGTCGCCACAATCCCTCTGCCTTAGGAACCATATGTAGCGGGGATGCCCATGGGCTGTTTGAGCACCTGATGATGCCCAACTTTTCCAAGTTGGCAAACTCCTCGCGCGCTATGGCCAGTTTAGCTGCATCCAGGTGCCGAGGTCGTGCGAAAATGGGCGGTCCCGTAGTGGTAATGAAGTGCTCCACCCCGTGTTTTGTGACGGTCACCAAAAACGTCGGGACCGTGAGTGCTTGGAACTGGTTGAGTAGAGTGTGGAACTTACCCCCCGGAGCTGTGACGTTGGCTAGCGTTGTGGACCCGGCTCCTCGAGCTGTACAGGGGAGAGAATCAAAAGACATTGTGTTAATCAGGCATCTGCTAGCGACATCAACTAGTAGTCCGTGTGCACACAAAAAATCAGCGCCTAAAATGGGGAAGTTGCATGCCGCTATGACGAATGTCCATTGGTATGTACGGCTGTGCAAGGATACAGTCCGTGTCCTCTCTCCAGAAGTCTTAATGTCTGAGCCGTTTGCGTCCATCAGCTCGGGGCCGCTAGTTCCCGCCAGCCGGTTGGCATAGGACGGCAGGATGAGGCTCTTTTGGGAACCGGAGTCCACGAGGAACCGTCTCCCCAGGCGTGAGTCTGTCACACAGAGCAGCTTGCTTGCTTCACCGGCGGTCACAGCTGCTACCGACTGCCAGTCCTGGTATTTCCTGAACACTTGAATTGGCACGGTGGCACGCATCGGCGTGCGTCCTCTCCAAAACAACGGTGGTAGAAACAGAGCGTGTCTCTCCAGTGCTTCTTGGCCCCTGCTGCAGCCACCATCGCTGGCTCCTCGCCTCCGCTGACCATCTCGCTGGGTTCCGACACCGCTGGGTTCCGACACCGCTGTGTTCACTGTGAGCGCTCTCGTAGTGAGGATGATCCGATCTGCCTGCTGGGCTAGCGCCCGGTAGTTGCGCGCGGCCAGCAGCGGCGAATTGGCAAGGACCGCTCTGGCCGCTGTTGGGAGGTTCCGGAGGAAAAGGTGGGCAAAGAGAAAATGCCCGTCATCTGTGCCCATCAACACCAACATCTTCTCCATCAATTCGACTGCCGAACCATCTCCTAACTCGGAGCGCGTCAGGAGCCTCTCCGCTCTCTCACAGTCTGAGAGCGTGTAGCGCCGGGCCAGCGCGGTTTTGAGAACACCGTATTTGTCGCGGGCTGTGGGCTGTTGGAGCAGGCTCGCCACCTGCTGAGTTGTGCGTGCATCCAGCGCTGTGACCACGTAGTAATATCTGGTGTCATCTGCCGTTATTCCCTGGAGCGCGAACTGGGCCTCGGTGTGAAGGAACCAAGACTTCAGGTCGTGTAGCCAAAAGTCTGGGAGTTTGACCGAAACTGCGCACGCATTGCTGGCACTTCCCGTCCAGGTCGTTTCCGGGGTGTTCGCCTCGTGTTCCATTGTGTGTCAAGGGTCACCAGTGTGGAGAGAATAACCAGGCCGAACTTTTCCGAGCAGATGAAACTTTATTCCACTCTCTCTCACATTCACCAGAATCAGACAACTTCCCACCAGGTTGCAGGCACTCTCTTTTATATCACAGCACTAACACTTCTCTGCTACCTGGGATGCTGCATTAAACATATCACTCCCCACACTCCCCACCTTTGGTCTACCACGTCAGTCTGAGGGAAAACTACTGAGTAACTACTGAGTGGGTTCCCCACAATGTCAGGATTAACCCAGCCACAGGGGGTGCACAAGGCAGTGTACTCCTAGTGCTGGTCCCAAGCCTGGGTAAATGGGGAGGGTTGTATCAGGAAGGGCATCCAACGTAAAAACTTTGCCAAATCGAACATGCAGATTATGATGAATTTGACTTTCATACCAGATTGGTCAAGGCCTGGGCTAACAACGACCACCACCGGTGCTGTTAACCGACAAGGTGCCAGTGGACATTGGGCGAAGATCGAGAAGGAGGACAGGGGGAAGGCGTGTTAGGAGGGAGGGAGAGAAAAGGAAAGGCAGAAGTGTGGAGGTGAGAGTAGGGACGTTAAATGCAGAGACGATCACTGGTAAAGACAGAGTTGGCTGATATGATGGAGAGAAGAAAGGTAGATATACTGTGTGTTCAAGAAACCAGATGGAAGGGAAGCAAGGCTAGGAGCACTGGAGGTGGATTTAAACTGTTCTACCATGGTGTAGATATGAAGAGAAATGGAGTAGGAGTAATCTTGAAGGAAGAGTATGTGAAGAGTTTTCAGGAGGTAAAGAAGGAGTCAGACAGAATCATGAGTTTGAAGCTAGAAGTCAAAGGTGTGAAGTTGAATGTTGTCAGTGTGTATGCCCCACAAGTTGGATGTCGGGTAGAAGAGAAAGAATAATTCTGGAGTAAGTTGGATGAAGTGGTAGAGAGTGTTCCCAGAGGGGAGACAGTGGTGACTGGAGCAGACTTTTATGGACATGTAGGTGAAGGGAACAGAGGTGATGAGGCAGGAGACTGCAAGGTTGTGGCAGGGGAGAATATAGCTAGACAGCATTAGATGGTAGTCTGTAGGATGACTTTAAAGAGCAAGAAGAGGAAGAGAATGAAGGCAGAGCCAAAGATTAAGTGAGGGAAGTTACACAAGGAAGAAGGTTGCACAGAGTTCAGGAAGGAGTTGATACAGGCTCTGGGTGGTAGGGAAAAATTACCAGATGACTGGGAAAGTACACCAAAAGTAT
Source organism: Pholidichthys leucotaenia (assembly GCA_020510985.1). Taxonomy (NCBI): domain Eukaryota; kingdom Metazoa; phylum Chordata; class Actinopteri; order Cichliformes; family Pholidichthyidae; genus Pholidichthys; species Pholidichthys leucotaenia. The sequence continues at coordinate 225,860,298 of CM035840.1, forward strand.
TGAGTTAAACGGGTAGAAAGGTATGTGGTGTATGCAGTGGACAGTGGAAGGAAGACGAGGAGACTTGGTGGTGGAATGAGGAGGTACAGGAAAGTAATCAAAGGAAGAGGTTAGCAAAGAAAAAGTGGGATAGTCAGGGAGATGAAGAAAGTAGACAGGAGTATTTGGAATCTAGGAGCATTGCAAAGAGAGAGGTGGCAAAGGATAAGGGATATATTGAATTGTATGAGGCTGGACATTAAGGGAGGAGAAAAGGGGTTGAATTGGCTGGCTAGACAGAGAGATCGAGCTGGAAAAGGATGTACAGCAGGTCAGGTTGAATAAGAACATAAATAGTAATGTACTAACAAATGACAAGAGTGTGATGAGAAGGTGGAAGGAGTACTTTGAAGAGCTGATGAATGAAGAAAAAGAGAGAAAGGAAGATGGATGGATGGATGAAGGCAATATAGTGAACAATGAAGTCCCAAGGATTAGCAAGGCAGAAGTGAGGGCGGCTTTGAAGAGGATGAAGAACGGAAAGGTGGTTGGTCAGATAACATACCTGTGGAGGTATGGAGATGTTTAGGAGAGGCGGCAGTGGACTTTTTAACCAGATTTTTTAACACAATCTTGGAGAGTGAGAGGATGCCTGAGGACTGGAGAAGAAGTGTTTTGGGACCAATTTTCAAGAACAAAGGTGATGCTCAGAGCTGTAGTAACTACAGAGGCATAAAGTTGACCAGTCACACTATGAAGACATGAGAAAGAGTTGTTGAAGCCAGGTTAAGGGGAGAGGTGGCCATCAGTGAGCAGCAGTATGGTTTCATTCCAAAAAAGAGGACTAAGATGCAATGTTTGCTCTAAGAGTGTTGATGGAGAAGTATAAAGAAGGCCAGAAGGAGTTGCACTGTGTCTTTGTGGATCTACAGAAAGCATACGATAGGGTGCCAAGACAGCAAGTGTGGTACTGTATGAGAAAGTCAGCAGTGGCAGAAAAGTGTATTAGGGTGGTGCAGGACATGTATGAGGACAGCGAGACGGTGGTGAAGTGTGCTGTAGGAGTAATGGATGGATTCAAGGTGGGGGTGGGGTTATATCAGGGATCGGCTCTGAGCCCCTTCTTGTTTGCCATGATGAAGGACAGACTGACAGATGAGGTCAGGCAGGAGTCTCCGTGGACCATGATGTTTGCACACGAAATTGTGAGCTGTAGTGAGAGTAGGGAGCAGGTGGAAGAAAACCTGGAGAGGTGGAGGCATGCTCTGGAGAGAAAAGGGATGAAAGTCAACAGAAGCAAGACAGAATACGTGAGTGTGAATGAGAGGGAGGCAGGCGCAATGGTGAAGATGGAAGGAGTAGTGGTAGTGAAAGTAGATGAGTTTAATTACCTGGGGTCAACCATCCAAAGCAATGGAAAATGCACAAGAGAGGTGAAGAGAAGAGGGCAGGCAGGGTGAAGTGGGTGGAGACAAGTGTCAGGGGTGATTTGTGACAGAAAGGTAGCAGCAAGAATGAAAGGGAAGATTTACAAGACAGTAGTGAGACCCGCTATGATGTATGGTTTGGAGACAGTGGCCCTGACAAAAAGACAGGAGGTGGAGCTGTAGGTGGCTGAGTTGAAGATGCTAAGATTTTTATTGGGAGTGACTAGGAGGGACAAGATTAGAAATGAGTATATCAGAGGGACAGCTCACGTTGAGTGGTGTGGAGACAAAGTATGAGAGGCAAGGCTGAGATGGTTTGGACATGTACAGAGGCGGGATAGGGGAGATATTGGACAAAGGATGTTGAAGATGGAGCTGCCAGGCAGGAGGAAAAGAGGAAGACCACAGAGAAGATTCATGGATGCAGTGAAGGAGGACATGGAGAGGGTTGGTGTTACAGAGGAAGATGCAGGGATAGGGTGAGATGGAGGCAGATGATCTGCTGTGGAGACCCCTGAAGGGAGCAGCTGGAAGAAGAAGCAGAAGTAGAAGAAGAAGAAAAAGAAGAAGAAGAAGAAGATTTTTACAAAAACACTTCATTTACAAATTTACAAGGACATCAAGACAAATAGTAAAGTTAAAGTGCGTACAAAATTTTTAAAACATGCTGAACACATAAATCAGCCACTAAAAAATGTGCAACACACAGTTCATCCTCACATACACTACAAAGGACGTCTCTAGAACACCATGTTTGCCTAAAACCATCCATGTTCCCAGTCATCTTAAAAAAGCTGAACTTCAGTCTCAGTCTGGACCAAATGTTGCAGCGCCACACTGAGGCCGATTCTTGAACTGGTTTGCCTTCCACTTTATTTTTTCTGCTCACATGTATTGCCAGCTTGGCTTCACCAATAACAAAATTCAGCAGTTGCCACTTTTCCTGACTTATTTTTTGGTCTCCTGCACCATAAATAAAATGACCCACAGAAATTTTTCCACCAAATAAATTAAACTTTTGTTAAAAGAGTGAAGAGCACTGTAAGCCTCTTCCACTCACTAAAACATGAACCACAGTCTCTCGGAGACTGCAGAAAGGGCCCTGGTTTGAAACAGCAGGATTAAGAACAGAAATAAAAGCATTTGAGGCAGTAGCTCCATGTAAAATTCTCCACTGGAGATCTGCTGTCCTTTTTTTAACTGGAGGTTTGTACAGAACTCTCCACTGTGGACTCACTCCTTCCCCACTCAGCTTCTCAGTCCACACAGTGGAGGGTCCGCTGTGCAGTCCTGTTTTGTTGATGACCTTAACATAATTGATGTACAGTGTTTTTTTGTTAGCATTTTGTAAGGTCAGCTGTCTGGAGTTGTGTGTTCTTAATAAATGATCAGTTAGATGACCAAGATCTGGGCTCATGGAGATCTCTGGGAAAGGGTCACTGTGGTTGGGTTCAGTTACTCCTCTGCTGTGGTTCACCAGAAGCCATCTTTCCCTCCCATCGAGCCTCTGCCTCCAAAGTTCCAGGACCCTCTGAACCACTCTGGCAGACCGGTTACCCAGTAAGGTAGCTACAGGCAGGGAGTCTGTTAGCGTTGGTCCTGCTACATTCACCAGTTGTTGAGGAGTCAAAGTCTCTGTTCACAGGAGTGCTGCCATCAGCCCAGGAATGGCGTCAGTGCAGATATCCAACCTTGCTCCATGAATCAACGGCTCCCTCAAGAGCCAAAAAAGAGTGTCAGAGTTTTTAAATCGTTTTGCGTTAAAAAGGTTCCAGGACTTAAAAACACTTTGATAAAATGGAGGCAACCCACTTAACTTTAAACATTTTGAATTAATTAAAAACAGAGCATAATCCTGTCCCAGATTACTCACATGTCTGAAGAAGCAGCTGGCCACTTCTCTTCACATTAGATCTGCCGACCCTATCTGAAACCTCTGCACAAACTGTAACCTAAAGGTGGCAGTTCTGCTGGTAAACTGTATGAGGTCCTGCCCCCCCCCCTCCTCTCTGGGTAAAAACAGCACCCCCTATAGCACCCAGTGCAAATTATCCCAGAAAAAGTTTACAATTTTTGTCTGGATCTGGGACAGTAAACCTGGTGGGGGATCTAGGCAGGTTAATTGGTGCCAAAGCAGGGAAGCAACAAGGTTATTTAGCACAAGCACCCTCCCTCTGTAGGACATCTGAGGGAACAGCCATCTTATTCATTCTGCCTTCAATTTTCTCACCCATGTTCTCATAGTTCCTCCGGACCATGACATCATTACCGAGAAAACCCCCCAGGTACTTTACGCCATCTTTTTTCCATGCAATGTCCTGTGGAAGAACTGGGAGGTGACCATGCCAATCACCAACAGCAAGGGCTTCACTTTTTCTCCAATTCACCCTTGCTGCTGATAAAAGGGTGAAAGCACCAGTTAAATCAATTAAAACATTAACGTCAATCTGACTTTTAATAAAAACAACTACATCATCCGCATAGACGGATAAAACAATCTTTCTATTAAAACCAGGTAAGGCAAGACCATCAATGCTTGTACGTATTCTATGGAGGAGGGGTTCTAGGGAGAGTGCATAAAGCATACAAGACAAAGCACAGCCCTGCTGGATGCCTCTATGCACTCTGAAAGGAACACACAAACTGCCATTGATTTTCAGTATACTCTCAACACCCAGCATATAACACCTGGATCTTGGCTATGAAACCAGCGCTGAACCCACACCTCTCCGTGACCTTCCAGAGGAAGTCATGATCAACGCGGTCAAAAGCCTTTTCCTGATCTAGAGAAATCAGACCAGTGTTTATACCCAATGAGCTGGAGACTTCCAAAACATCTTGACTTTGGTAGACATTGTCTACCATGGACCTGCCCGGTACACAGTACGTCTGGTCCCGATGGATGACCTGCTCCATAGCTTCTCTCAGCCTGTTAGCCAAAGTCTTGGACAAAATATTGTAATCCGTGCAGAGGACAGATATGGGCCGCCAGTTTTTGTTTTTTTTTTTGTCCTGTAAATCTCCTTTTTTTGGCAGGAGGATAACAACAGCCCTGCGGCAGGACATCGGCAGAGAGCCTGAACACAAACTTTCATTAAAAACCTCTAAAATGTCAGGCACTAAAATGTCCCAGAAAGCTTTAAAAAAAATCCACAGTGAGGCCATCTATTCCCAGAGCCTTCCTCCCCTTCAAGCTCTGAAGGGCAGCAGACAATTCGTGTAACTGAATTGTCTGCTGGTCTAACTGTGAGTTGGTCTCCTCAGAGACCTGAGATGGTCCACTGCAGAACCCCTCGACCAGGCCATTGTCCTCCCTGTAGTCACTGGTGCACAGAGAGGAATAGAACTCAATGGCATGCTTTCTGATCCATTAAGGCTCGATCAGCTCCTGCCCTGTGTTGGAGACCAGGGAGTGTATTACCTCTTTTAGTCCATGCTTCTTCTACAGACTGAAGAAGAAGCTAGAGGGAGTATCCATCTCAGTGATGTTTTGAATTTGGGACTGGACTAGGGCACCTCGTACTTTAGTATCCAACAGCTAGGCTAACGTCTTTTTTTTGGATTTGAGGACTTTGATACATCCTCGATTTCCTGTGGACACACAAAAGGTCTCTAACTCCACAATATCTATCTCCAGGTCTCTGATAGATCTACAGGTGTCATGTGTGACATTGAATATATACTGCTGACACAATAGTTTAATTTTAGTATTACCATGGTCCCACCATTGCCTAAGACACGTAAAAAAAATTTTTTTACTTTGTCTAAAAGCAGTCCAGAAAAATCTTAAAGCCTCTTTAAAACCTTTATCAAATGTTAAAACAGTTAAAATGTCAATATGCACTCTTGGGGGAAAAATTCTTTATAAAAACCTGGCAAACAACAAGCGCATGATCAGTAAAATCAACTGGTAAAATTTTACAGGACTTAAAAACATTACAATGGCGCTTAAAACAATACAGTCGATCAAGTCAGGCTAAAGAAATCCTATCCTCTTTGAGGTGGGACAATGTGTACTGTCGGCAGTCGGTATGCGTCCTTCTCCACACATCCACCAGGCCATGAGAATAGACCAGCCATCTCAGAGCCTGCTGGGAACCTGGATGCGGCTCTATGTGGATTCTATGTGGATTCAATCTACAGTAAAAACTCATTTTCAGTACAATTAAAATCCCCACCGAATAATAAAAAAATCCTCAGATCTGCAACTGTTTAATTTATCATTAATCTTTTGTAAAAAAAAAAAAAAAAAAAAACTCTTCCTCTAAGTACTATTGGTTGGAGCATAAATGTTGATTAAAAGCACAGTAAAATTGTCATGGATGGCCCTCACGAGCCATCATAAGACACCACAAATCACCAGTGAGTTTGCACAGTTTATTACAGAACAGAAAAGGAACAAAATAAAAAAGCCACGGGGGGCTAAAACACACTACAATGAATAATCAATCAATGACGAGGAGGAACAGATTCATAATGAAAACACTTACAGTTACGGATGGAAAGTAGTTAGCGTCTGACCAGGGAAATACAGCGAGGAACGCTCGACGCTGTCAGACAGGGAATATCTGACGAGACTGCCGCCCCTTTCGCTCTCAGCTGCCCTCTTAAGTAGTGAGCAGCTGATGAGGCGAAATGCTGCTCAGCTGTCAACTCTGATAGCCGGAAGCCCCTCTGAGCGCTGTCACAATAAAAGCTCGGAGAGCCAAAAGGGGCACACACACGTCAGAAGGGAGAAAATAGTGCATGGCCCTAGCGCAGACGGGATCGGCGCTCCAACCATGACAGTACCCCCCCTCCGAGGTGGCTCCCCCCCCCCCCCCCCCCAGGGTGGGCGGATGGGGGAAAAAGGCCTGGAAGGCGAGAACCAGAAAGAGCAAAAAAAAAAAAAACCAACCCACCATGACGATGACGGGGAACAAATGAAGCAATTACAGAGTACGGTAAAAAGAAAAACACAATACTCCATAACGCACAGGCGATACATATGTAGAACAGGGCAAAAAAAATGCAAATGATAGTCGAAGACCTAGAACTGACCACACAGGCCTATAAGACATAATGTGACAGATGCAAATCATCCCTCAGACAGGGGAGGGGAGAAAAGAAAAAAAACACACTAAGCAGCGGTAAATACACAGATCACCGAAAGAGGCCTAGAACTAAACACACAGGCCTATAAGGCAAAATGTGGCAACAACAAATCATCCCTCAGACAGGTGAGGGGAGAGGGAAAAAAAAGGAAACACGCTAAACAGCGGTGAACACAGATCCGAGCAGAGCAACTAACACAGAATGACGTTTATATATCAGTGGAGCTACAAAACCACGAGGATGACGACAGGCAGAGACCAATGGGACAGGAACAGTTCTGGCGGTCTCCCTGCGTCCAATGTCCAAATGGTGAGTAAGGGGAGAAGAAAACGTTCGGGCGGCTTACCCCAGTCCCAGGCCCTGAAAGACAGAATCTCCGGTGGCTGAACCAGGTCGCCCAGTAGGAAGCACCATACGTCGGGTGGCCGACCCAGAACGTCGAACCGGCGAAACAGCTCACCAGGCGGCCGACCCGCATCACTCAGCCACCAGGCCCGTAGGGGAACAATTGAAGACGGCCTCATGGAGAGGGGGAGGATGAGGGAGAGCCGGACCGAATCTTGAGAACCCCAACGGCCCCCAGTGGAGATGAGCTGGGATGACGATGGTGATGATGACAACGATGACGATGATGAAGACGATGATGACGATGAGCCAGTCCAGTGTCAGGCGGCAGTGGATCTGCAGCTCCCTCACCGACCTTGAACCACACCGGCGCTGCGCCCCTGCTGGACCCCTACTGGACCCCGATCGGGTCAGCGCTGCACCCACGACAGACCCCGATTGGGCCGGAGCAGCAGCACCCGCAATGGACCCCGATTGGATCTCGGCTGCACCCATGTCGGACACCGATTGGGTCTCGGCTGCACCCGCAATGGACCCCGACTGGGTCGGCACAGCACCAGTAACGACCTCCAACCCCAAACCCGGAACCTCCAGCACAGCGACCGGGATTGGCTCCGCACTGGTGACCCTGGGAGAAGGCTCAGGAGAAGGAAAAGAACCGGGATCAGGATCACCGGTAGCGACAGAGCCCAGTGAGATGAGTTTGGGTGCAGCGGATGGCTGCCCCTGGCTTGTCTCCCCGAGAGACAGACAAAAATGCTCCAAAATGGAAAGAAGGCAAACAAAGTAGAGCACTTGCCTGCACTCGAGTTCTGTCTCCATCCAGGACTTCGACAATCCGGGCTCAGGACGAAGAAGGTCATCGTCTGGCTCCCACTTGGCTACGGCAGGCTCCGCAGCCAGCATGATGGTCTCCGCAGCCTGAGGATCCACCGGCATTGACGCCCACGCCCTCGACCCACTGGATCGAACCGCTCATCGGTGGAGACCTGGGAACGTTTCGTTGTCGGCGCAGGCTACACACTGCTGTCCGCTCTCCTCTTCTGCCTATGACGTGGCTGCGGGGCTGGAACCAGGCTCTCCAGAATCGCAGCCCCCCCCCCCCCCCCCCGTCCGGCAACATAGGCCTGGCGTCATGGCCAGCTCAGCGGAGGGAGACACAGAGGCAGCAGGTTTAGCATCAGAAGCTACAGCGGGTGGTGGGAGCTCGGGGGACTGCGAACCCTGAACTCCACCCCCAGGAGTCAGACAAGGCAAATCACAACTATGAGGAGAAGAATGAACTTGCACTTGCCTGTTTCCCGGAGGATGGATGGTGCCTACTGTAGCAGATGTTGTTCCTTCCTTTCCCTGCTGGATGGTGACGGAGGGCCCCCTGGGAGGACAAGGATGAGCCACTCGCAATGGTCTGTTAACGGGCTTCGCCGGAGCAGGACTCATAATACTCGCAACTGCCGAGGAAGACGTTGAGGAGGAGGGGATGACAGCCAAGGCGATCCGGGCACGGGGAGTTGACGGAACAGCAGGAAGAGGTGACCCGGGGAGAGAGGCTGCGTGGATTCCCTCCTGGCGAGACGTAGGAGCGGCAGCTGTCAGAGAGGTGGAGTCTCTCCGACGACCCGGAACAGGATCCGGATGGGGTTCTTGCTGAGGGTTCCTGTTGGTGTGATGACGGTTACCGACAGAGGGCGAGGCAAAGGAGAGGTTCAGGAATCGCCGGTCCTGTGCGGAAACAGAAGCGAGCAGGTCGGCGTACTCTGGGAAGTCACTTAACGCTGGATTCCTCTCCACCAGCCTGACTGCCGCCGTCACATGCTTAATCACCCGCGTGGGGTGGACAGTGGAGCGCGCTGCCACCACTCGGTCCCGGATGGAAACAGCTGACTGTCGTAGTTTCTCTGGAGGAATTCCGACTGACGTGACACTCCTTCGGGGATCACCCCTGGGCGGTGCAACCTCCTGGCCTGGAGCGGGGACAGGAATGGGATCCCGAAGCGAGGAGCGAGGATGCCTCCTCTTCGGCTTCCTACCAGAGTTTCCCTCCAGCCCACGGAGTATCTCCCGTTGTGCGGCAATCTCTGCCTTCCTCGCAACGACTTCAAGGTGGTCGGAGTAGCGAGGAAGGCGATTAAGGATGTCCTCAGCAAGGTCCAGGTGCCGGCGTACATCGCTGGGAGAGTCGTAGAGGGTAGCGGTAACGAGCATTTCATCTTACGTAGTCCAGGGCCTCCGCCAGCTCGTAGCCCAGGCTCCGAACACGGCCCCTGAATGATAAAATAACCTCCCAGCGCACAGGCACCCAGACAGGGAAGAACAAGTCCAATTTAGGCAAAACTCACGGTGACAGGAGTCTCAGTCTGGCGGCAGTCTACTGTCATGGATGGCCCTCACGAGCCATCATAAGACGCCACATATCACCAGTGTGTTTGCACAGTTTATTACAGAACAGAAAAGGAACAAAATAACAAGCCACGGGGGGCTAAAACACACTACAATGAATACTCAATCAATGACGAGGAGGTACAGATTCATAATGAAAACACTTACAATTATGGATGGAAAGTAGTTAGCGTCTGACCAGAGAAATACGGCGAGAAACGCTTGACGCTGTCAGACAGGGAATATCTGACGAGACTGCCGCCCCTTCCGCTCTCAGCTGCCCTCTTAAGTAGCAAGCAGCTGAAGAGGCAAAATGCGGCTCAGCTGTCAACTCTGACAGCCGGAAGCCCCTCCGAGCGCTGTCACAATAAAAGCTCGGAGAGCCAAAAGGGGCACACACACGTCAGAAGGGAGAAAATAGTGCATGGCCCGAGTGCGGACGAGATCGGCACTTGAACCATGACAAAAATGTTCAAAATGGGCTTTGGCTAAAAGACATCTGCCTTTGATAAAATGCTCAACCTCCAGAGAAGTTAGAGCAAACTTCATGGAGAATAAAAAGCCCACCCCTCCACTGGCTGTGGTGTTGTTACTTAAAGTCCGTTTGCCTTCCCACTCTCTACTCCAGTCTGCCTCTACGCTCGCATCACTGTGCGTTTCCTGTAAAAACAATACATCAATGTGCTTCATTTTTGCTGTTTCAAAAACCAGTGCCCTTTTCTTTTGTTCTCTGGCACCATTTACATTTAAACTCCCCACCATTAAAAAATCCATAATTAGAGGAGTATTAAAACCAGAGTAAAAAACAATTAAGAAGAAAAGTAAAAGAGAAAACATTATATTCTTCATCATAATTGAAAGCCAATTTGTTTTCTTACTTTATTCATCTGTTTTCTCAGTCTATAAATTTCCTGATCTGTGAGGTCTGTTTCAGCTTTGCTTTTTATAAGCCTCCTGGCAGAGTTATAAAAAGCCTGCTTATCAGGAAAATATTGCTGTATATCAAGCCCCTTCGTGCCCTTGGTCTGCTGTAAAAACAAGTTGAACATTTTTGTAGGATAATGCAATTCAGTTCAATTCAACTTTATTTATATAGCACCATTTCACAAAAACGGTCATCTCATAGCACTTTCAACTGTAGGGGAAATCCCCACAATTGCAGAAAGACCCCAGCAATCAGGCCATCCCCTGTGAGCAAGCGCTTGGCGATGGTGGAGAGGAAAAAACCCCTTTCAATAGGAAGAAACCTCCAGCAGAACCAGGCTCAGGGTGGGGCAGTCATCTGCTGCGACTGGCTGGGGGGTGAGGGGATAGAGAAGATGAAAAGAACAGGCATGTAGAGAGCAAACAGCACGATGGGGACTAAATCTATGGGAGAGAACAAACATATGTTAATGACCAGCAAAAAAAAAAAAAAAAATTTAATTGAGAGTGAAGAAAGGAGTGAAGCCCAGTGCATTATTGGAGGTCCCGTGGCTGTCTATACTTATTAGCAGCATAACTAAGGGAGAGTTCAGAGACACATGATCCCTCCCTAATTGTAGGCTATATCAAAAAGGAAGGTTTTAACCCTATTCTTAAAAACAGAGATTGAGTCTGACTCCCGAATCCAGATTGGCAGCTGGTTCCACGGGAGAGGAGCTTGATAACTGAAGGCTCTGCCTCCCATTGTACTTTTGGAGATTCTAGGTATTACAAGTAATCCTGCATTTTGGGAGCATAGTGATCTGTTACGATAATAGGGTAGTATCAGATCTTTTAACCCTTTGCACTCTGGTCAATTTCCCTAAAAACGCCTAAAAATAATGTACCCAAAGTAAATCAAAAGCTGTTCTTCAACCCTTTGCAGCATCTTCATGGGGTTGGTCTCATTTAAAAGAAAACACTTTGAATTTTTTGGCAAAACAGTCATAATCTCTCTAAGTGCTCCTGCCACTGAGTAACAGTCATCTAAACATACTGAACTTGAAGAAAATAAATTTCGTCTGGGTGTTTTTTTAGATACAAATGCTTGCAAATAACACACAGCTGTCAGATACTGGCTAGAAAATGCAACAGAAATGTAGAACCGAGTGTTATCCAGCTGAGGTCAAAATTTTGTAACAATACCACAAAAAATGAACATATTACACAGCTTTTTTCTCAGGTTGTTCCCAGGCGTTTTTGAACTGTGCCAAATTGTGCCAAATGGCACAGTTTGGAAAAATGTCTAACTTTTGAATGATTCAGCATAGAAGCTTCATCTTGGGCTCTAATGAAAGGTGACACTCAGGGCTGTGTGTGTGTGTGGGGGGTGTTTATTCATTCATGAATGAATGAATGAACAAGCAAGCCCCCCACACACAAAGAAGCATGCCACGTAAAAAATGTGTGGCCTTTTTTTACAAGAAAAAATAACCTACAGTGCAATAAAAATTATACTAAAATATCTGCAATGTAGAGCATAACACCCACCCCCCCGCTACAGAGGAGCTCGGCGCACAAAAAAACGGTCTGTCAACGGTCCGTCATGTGGCGATGACGCACCATTGTAATTTACCGATCGGTCAAAAGTCATTTTTATTACTGTTTTCAGTGATAAAGAATAATTTAGCTTATAACACTTACCTGTCCACAACAGCAGTGTCTTTGGTGAACATCTGTTCCTCATTGTCAGACGAACATGACGCTGGTCCGCTTGTTACGACTCGTGGTTTTGGTCATGCGACCCGGTCAAACCATGATTCCATGATTGCGGTTTTGGCGAACGATTTTTCAAAACAAAGAACAGTAGTAATAAAAAAAGACTGCCGAACGCTACCGTTACACACAGTGGCTTACACAAAACAGATTTTACGCACGGGACGCACGCGTTCAATCGTCGAACTTCTCTGCTTCAATTGGCTCGTATTCGCAGTCGTTGGTAGGCAGGTCATTCTTGCTAGGTTTTCAGTCATTGGTTCTTCAAGGTTTCAGAAACCCAATTCAAGGCTCTTATTAGTCGAATGAGAGGTCAATCAAATCTAAACCAATCAAAACACTCCTTTGGCTTTCTATTCGCGGCTGTCTATACTGGAAGAACGGAAATGCAGCTTTTTTTTTTTCAGTGGGCACTGAGACGCACAGTGCACACTGAGACGCACTAGGATGCAGAGACGTGACCGCCCGCGGTATCCCGGAGTGCAAGAGGTTAAATAAAAAGGGGCCTGATTTGTCACGCCGCGCAGCTCATCAGCGGCGCCACCTGCACGCACACCTGCACATCATCAGCGGCGAGGGATTTAAGCCGCCTCGCCCTGGGCTTCGGCCTGAAGCCGTCAGACTTCCCTACGCATCGCTGTGAGTTCCCTTTCATTCTCAGCTGATCATTCCGGTAAGAAGATCTTAACTTTTTTCTCCTCCAAGTCTGCTCCCCTGTGCACAGGTGGATTTCCCGGCGGCGGACTACTCCTCTCCATCGCCTGTTCCTCGCTGCTGCACCGGGCTTTCCAGGTGGCTGTCTACAGGACCTCGTCCCTTACTGTGCCAGTCATCCGTCCTGTCCAAGTAAGCTCCTCTCTCGCTTATATATCTCCTGTGTTGGTGTGTGCCCGTCACCCTTCTCCCTGTGCTTTTCCCATAGGGTTGTCCGGCTGTACGGCCTCCTGCCTCTGTGCCCGAAGCAGACGCCGCCACCAACACATTCACATCTCGCAGACACACATTCATACACTCCTGTTGTTAATAAAGCTATTTGAGCTACTCTGAGCCTGTGTGTGTGCGTCTCCTGAGCCGTGTGTTATGTCAGTACGGCTTCAGCAGAGCGGCTCGGCAGACGGCGGGCTCGCACACCGGCTCACCACTCTCGAGGCTCGAGTGGATCAGATAGCTTATCAGCAACAGGTGATACTCAATCAGTTGATTAATATAACTAACCGATTGGACCGCTTGGACCCCCAACAGCCGTTCCCCCCGGCTCGTCAGGGTGGCGCGGCTCCTGCTGCTCCAGCGGCTGTCCAGCAGGCTCCGGAGGCACCGACTCGGCTCACGCCCATTCCAACCCCCGCCCGCTTTAGCGGAAAGCTCGGCGGAGTGCGGGGGTTCATAATGCAATGTGAGTCCGTGTTCCACCGTGTGCCCGGAGACTTTCCCTCAGATCATAGCCGAATTGGTTATGTCGGGAATCTCCTAGAGGGGCGAGCATTAACCTGGACCTACGCCGTAATGGCGAGGCCCAGTTATGCCACCCTCACGTATGACCAATTCGTGAGACGCTTCCTGGAGGTCTTTGACCATTCTCGTACCGAGACGGTCCAGGTCGATCGGCTTCTCGCCCTCCAGCAGGGAAGCCGGTTGGCAGCGGACTACACGGTCGACTTCCGGGTAGCAGCGGAGGAATTAGGCTGGGAGGAACGCTCCCTCTGTGGCCTTTTCCTCCGCAGTCTCAACGATGATCTGAGGGATGAACTGGCTGGGCGGGATATCCCTGAGACGCTAGCGGAGCTAACATCCCTAGCGATCAGTTTGGACAACAGGCTGCGCGAGCGATTCTCGGGACGGAAGTCGTCTTCTTCTCACCCTCGTGGAGCCTCGTCGCACCTGCCCCAAGCTCGCCCCCTGGCGACGCCGCCACCATCGCGCCCCGAGGAGTTGGAGCCGATGGTGACGGGCTGGACAAAGCTCTCCCCGGCGGAGAGACAACGCCGCAGTGAGTTAAATCTCTGCATGTATTGCGGAGATAGTCAACACACGGTAGAGTTTTGTCCACAGAAGCCAAACGGCGGGGTCCGCGAGTCACTGTAGGGGGCCTCGCGGATGTCAATCGGTTAAGTCCCCTCACACAATTGAAACTGCCCATCCGTTTTTGTCACAACTCCACTGGGCATCTCATCCACGCACTGGTGGATTCGGGCGCGGAGGGCAGTTTTATTTCACAAAGCCTGGCAACCCGATTGGGCATCCGCTGTCAGGCACTAAGGAACCCTATCTCCCTGGTCAACCTCTCTCGTGCCTCCCTGGGGAGAGTAACACACCAGACCATCCCCGTCCCGGTTATTATCTCTGGAAACCACCGGGAGGAGATAACCTTTTACGTCCTGCCCAACTCTGTGTCGCCCGTCATCCTGGGGTATCCCTGGCTACGCCTCCACAACCCCGTTTTGGATTGGAAGTCCGCCGGGGTGTCGGCATGGAGCACGTTCTGCATGAGCACCTGTCTACAGTCCGCTGCCTGCTCTCCGTCCGCCTCTCCTTCACCTACGGACGCTGCGCCCCCGGACCTGTCCCTGGTGCCATTGGAATTTCACGACCTGGGTATGGTATTCAGCAAGTCCAAGGCGATGTCTCTCCCTCCTCATAGGCCCCTAAGACTGTGCAATCAACCTCCGCCAGGGGGCACCCTTACCCTCTGGGCGACTCTACAGTCTGTCGGCGCCGGAGAAGGAGACCATGAACTCTTACCTCAAGGAGTTGCTGAGTGCTGGGATAATCCGCCCATTGTCATCACCTGTGGGGGCAGGATTCTTCTTCGTCGGTAAGAAGGACGGATCCCTCCGTCCTTGCATTGACTATCGTGCCCTTAACGACATTATGGAGAAGGATCGCTACACCCTGCCCCTCATGGACACCGCTTTCCACTCCCTCCAGGGGGCGACTTGGTTCACCAAGCTGGATCTACGCAGCGCATACCACCTCGTCTGGATCCGGGAGGGAGATGAGTGGAAGACAGCCTTCCGTACCCCGAACGGCCACTTCGAATACTTGGTGATGTCGTTCGGGTTGACCAACGCTCCAGCCGTCTTTCAGCGCCTCATCAATGACGTCCTCCGGGATTTCATTGGCCTTTTTGTGTTCGTCTACCTGGATGACATTCTCATCTTCTCCAAGTCCAGGGACGAGCACCAGGTCCACGTGAGGCGGGTCCTCCAAAGACTGCTGGAAAACCGGTTGTACGTGAAGGCCGAGAAATGCGAGTTTTACGCGAAGACAACATCCTTCCTCGGGTTCATCATCTCCCACGACCAGGTGCTTCCGGACCCAGAGAAGGTGAAGGCGGTGGTGGAATGGCCCACACCTGCATCAAGAAAGCAGGTGCAGCAGTTCGTTGGGTTTGCAAACTTCTACCGCCGCTTCGTCCCAAATTTTGGCACCATCGTCGGCCCGCTGACCCACCTCACGTCCCCTAAGGTCCCGTTCCGGTGGACCGAAGAGGCCGCGGCTGCCTTTCAGGCGCTGAAGGCGGAGTTCTCCTCCTCCCGGGTCCTTAGCCAAGTCAACCCTGCGCTGCAGTGCATCGTGGAAGTGGACGCTTCGGACACAGGAGTGGGGGCGGTGCTATCCCAGCGGTCGCCAGATGACGGAGTCAAACGGTCCTGCGCCTTCTTCTCCCGGCGCTTGTCCCCGGCGTTGCAGAATTACGACGTGGGGGACAGAGAGCTCCTCGCCATCAAGCTCGCGCTACAGGAGTGGCGTCACTGGCTAGAGGGGGCGGACCTGCCGTTCGTGGTCCTGACGGACCACAAGAACTTGGAGTACCTTAGATCTGCCAAGCGCCTGAACGCCCGCCAGGCGCGCTGGTCCTTGTTCTTTGCCAGGTTCCAATTTAACATCACCTTCAGGCCTGGCTCCAAGAACGGCCTGCCCGACGCCCTCTCTAGGCAATTCACCCCTGAGGAGTCAGAGGACACGGTCCACACCATCCTACCCAGGTCGTGCGTCATGGGAGCCGTCACCTGGGACATTGAGAGCAAGATCCAGAAGGCGCAGGAAGTGGAACCTGACCCTGGCGGCGGACCGGAGGGGAGGCTGTTCGTGCCATCCACGGTTCGGGGGGAGGTCATCCACTGGTTGCACACATCCAAGCTCACCTGTCACCCTGGCTCCTCCCGGATGATTGACCTCCTCCAGCGGTCCTTCTGGTGGCCGGGCCTGCGGAGGGACGCTGCCCGCTACGCCCGGGCCTGTCCAGTGTGTGCCACCAACAAATCGGGTAATGCCCCTCCAGCGGGTTTGCTCCAGCCTCTGCCCGTCCCTGGCAGGCACTGGTCGCATATCGCCCTGGATTTTGTCACCGGACTGCCAGTCTCAAACACCTACGACACCGTCCTGACCATCGTGGACCGCTTCTCCAAGGCGGCACACTTCGTCCCCCTACGAGGTCTCCCAACTGCCCTGGAGACGGTGGACCTCCTAATCCAGCACGTGGTCAGGCTGCATGGGATTCCGGTGGACGTGGTCTAGGACCGGGGGCCCCAATTTGCTTCAGAGGTTTGGAGGTCGTTCTGCAACACCCTGGGAGCCAAGGTGAGCCTCTCCTCCGGCCATCACCCCCAAACCAATGGGCAGTGTGAGCGAACCAACCAGGAGCTGGAGGCTGGGCTCCGCTGTGTCACGGCGTCCAAACCAACGTCCTGGAGTAACCACCTCGCCTGGGTTGAATACGCCCATAACACCGCTCGCTCTTCTGCTACTGGGATGTCCCCCTTTAAGGCATCCCTGGGTTACGACCCCCCTCTGCTCCCGGCGCAGGAGAGTGAGGTAACTGTCCCCTCAGTACGGGCGCATCTCAGGCAGTTCCACTCCATCTGGGCGTCAGCGCGCAATGCGCTTTTACGCACGGCGGAGCGCAACAGAGCCGTGGCGGACCGGCACAGAAGACCTGCCCCGGCGTACAGAGTTGGTCAGCAAGTCTACGTGTCGACCCAGGATGTGATTTTAAAGGGTGAGAGGAGGAAGCTGGCACAGCGCTTTATAGGCCCATACCCCATCACCAGGATCATCAACCCGGTGGCTGTGCGTGTGGCTATTCCCCCCTCCCTCCACATCCATCCCACCTTCCACGTGTCCAAGGTGAAGCTGGCAGTCTCCGACCCCCTTTGCCCTCCTCCTGCTGCGCAACCTGCGCCCCGGATGATTGATGGCCATCCGGCCTGGCCTGTCTCCTCCATCCTGGACTCCCGGCGCCGGGGTCGTGGGTTGCAGTACTTGGTGGACTGGGAGGGCTATGGGCCTGAACATCGGCAGTGGGTACCCTCGTCGTTTGTGTTAGACCCATCGCTCATCGCTGATTTCCACCGAGCGCACCCAGAGAAGCCATCGCCAGGAGGCGCTGCTAGAGGGGGGAGTACTGTCACGCTGCGCCGCTCATCAGCGGCGCCACCTGCACGCACACCTGTACATCATCAGCGGCGAGGGATTTAAGCCGCCTCGCCCTGGGCTTCGGCCTGAAGCCGTCAGACTTCCCTACGCATCGCTGTGAGTTCCCTTTCATTCTCAGCTGATCATTCCGGTAAGAAGATCTTACCTTTTTTCTCCTCCAAGTCTGCTCCCCTGTGCACAGGTGGATTTCCTGGCGGTGGACTACTCTTCTCCATCGCCTGTTCCTCGCTGCTGCACCGGGCTTTCCAGGTGGCTGTCTACCGGACCTCGTCCCTTGCTGTGCCAGTCATCCGTCCTGTCCAAGTAAGCTCCTCTCTCGCTTATATATCTCCTGTGTTGGTGTGTGCCCGTCACCCTTCTCCCTGTGCTTTTCCCATAGGGTTGTCCGGCTGTACGGCCTCCTGCCTCTGTGCCCGAAGCAGACGCCGCCACCAACACATTCACATCTCGCAGACACACATTCATACACTCCTGTTGTTAATAAAGCGTAATTTGAGCTACTCTGAGCCTGTGTGTGTGCGTCTCCTGAGCCGTGCGTTATGTCATGATTGTTTAGAGTTTTGAATGTGAGAAGAAGGATTTTAAACTTAATTCTAAGCTCTATGGGAAGCCAGTGAAGGGAGACCAGAACCGGAGAGATATAATCTCTCTTTCTAGAACCCGTTAAAACTCTTGCTGCAGCATTTTGGATCAACTGAAGACTTTTTAAAAATGTTTTAGGACAACCTGATAATAAAGAGTTACAATAATCTAATCTGGAGCTAACAAAAGCGTGGATCAGTTTCTCAGTATCACTCTGAGACAAGATGCTCCTATTCTTGGCAATATTACGTAAATGATAGAAGGTAGTCTTAGAAACAAATTTAATATGTGAATTGAAAAACAGGTCTTGATCAAAAATAACTCCAAGGTTATTAAGAGAAAGAGTAATTGCATCTAAACTAAAAGTTTGATTTGGAAAGGAATTTCTAAGGTTTCTTGGACCAACAAGAATGACTTCAGCCTTATTTGAATTTAATAGCAGGAAATTACAAGTCATCCAAGCTTTGATTTCCTTAAGACAGGCTTCTAACTTGGCTAATTGATTTCTATCATCTGGCTTCATTGACAGGTATAATTGTGTGTCATCTGCATAACAATGAAAATGTATACAGTGCTTTCTAATAATGTTGACCAACGGAAGCATGTATAAACTAAAAAGAGTAGGGCCTAGCACAGATCCCTGTGGAACTCCATGACTGAGCTTTGAGTTGAAAGAAAACTCATTATTGACGTGAACAAACTGGAACCTATCAGATAAATAAGATCTAAATCACTGCAACGAAGTTCCATTAAGGCCAACATAGTATTCTAATCTATCAAGTACAATATTATGATCGATAGTATCAAAAGCTGCACTAAGATCTAAAAGGACAAGTACAGAAACAAGTCCATTATCAGATGTGATAAGGAGGTCATTAGTGACCTTCACTAAGGCTGTTTCAGTACTATGATGATTCTAAACCTAGATTGAAACTCTTCAAATAAACCATTTCCCTGCAAGTGGTCAAATAATTGCGTAGCAACAACTCTTTCTAAGATTTTTGAAATGAAAGGGAGATTAGAGATTGGTCTATAGTTAGCTTAAACTCCTGGATCCAGTATTGGCTTTTGAGTAAGGGTTTAATTACAGCTGTTTTAAAAGCCTGTGGTACATGGCCTAATGTTAATGAAGAATTGATTATTTGAAGAATAAAGCTACCAATACATGGGAAGACTTCTTTAAATAACCTGGTAGGAATAGGGTCCAAAAGACAAGTTGAAGGCTTGGATGAGGAAATTATTTTGTCTAACTGTAAAATGTCAATTGGAGTAAACTCATCCAAACAGATATCAATTGAAGGAGTTGTAGTAGTTACTGTATTTAAGTTAATGGTGGGAAGAATCTGATTGATTTTATCTCTGATCGATGAAATTTTATTATTGAAAAAGTTCATAAAGTCCTGACTAGTAAGCTCTAAGGGAATGCTAGGATTGACAGAGTCCTGACTCTTTGTAAGCCTGGCTACAGTGCTGAAAAGAAACCTGGGATTATTCTTGTTCTCTTAAGGAAGAACTCGTTCTAAACCTTAAACCACCCTTTATTGTCATTCAATCCATACAGCCAATTATGTACAGTAGAATGAAATTGTGTTTCTCTTATCTACAGTGTTTATCCCACACACACACCCATATATAGAATCAGAGGGGTCGCTGCCATGCAAGGCGCCGCCACAGATTTCCCTCCTCCATTCTATTATTGCTGAGCACCAAGCTGGACGGCAGGAAGTTTCGCTTTTATATGGTCTTTGGCATGACCTGGCCGGAATTTGAACCCCTGCCTCCCGGGTGTGGGGCGGATGCTCTACCAACTGAGCCACCACTCCAGTCTTCTAGCTTTTCTAAGAGATTTTTTTTATAAATTAAAAGATGATTTCTCCAAGCTAAATAGATTTCATCTAAATTAGTGGAGCGCCATTTTCTTTCTAATTGACGAGTCTTCTGTTTTAAGCTATGAGTTTCTGTGTTGAACCAAGGAGTTAGAAATCTCTGATTAGACTTTTTCTTTTTTAAAGGGGCCACCACGTCTGGAGTCTATGCAGAGAAGCTTTAACACTATCTACCATGCTATCAATTACAGAAGGAGCAAGCTGTCTATAGCTTATTTCCGTTGTGTTGACACATGGCATAGAGAAAACAGTCTGCATAAATTTGGTTACAACATCATCTGAGAGGCATCTACTGTATTAATATTTTTCTTTAAGCGCCAAATAGTCAGAAATAGTAAAATCAAAGGTTAACAGACAATGGTCTGACAGTGCAGGGATGCAAGGAGAAACTACCAGATTTTCTATTTCTATGCCATATGTCAGAACAAGGCCCAACATATGGTGTAGATAATGAGCAGAATTTCTTACTTTCTGAGAAAACCCCAACGAGTCTAATATTGAATTAAATGCCATATTAAGGCAATCACTATCTACATCTACATGTATATTAAAGTCCCCTACTATAATTATTCTATCTGATTTCAGCACTAAATCAGCTAAGAAGTCGGCAAATTCGGGTAAAACCATGTTTAACCATGTTTCTTTAAAGAACACACTTAAAAACTTTTATCAGTATGTCTCCTGCCCAACCAGGCAAAAAAAGACATCGGACCTGTGCTATGGATCCATAGAGTAGTAGTAGTAGTAGAGGGCCTATAAGTCACTCCCCCTTCCTCCTTTAGGATCCTCAGATCACAACTGTGTACATTTGCTGCCCACGTATAAAACTGCTCTCAGAAGAGGCAAGGTGGAGACCAGAGACATAGAGGTGTGGACAGAGGATTCAGTGCACTGCCTCCAGGAATGCTTTAACCGTACGGACTGGGAGGTTTTCACACTGTCCTGCGGGGATGATTTGGACTCTTTGGTGGACGTCACATGCTCATACATGGCTTTCCGTAAAAATATGATCGTTCCACGTAAACGTGTCAAAATATATCCCAACAACAAGCCATGGGTTACTAAATCAGTTAAATCCTGCTTACAGAGGAAAGCACTTGCCTTTAAACAGGGGTCTGTTTCTGAGCTACAGGTTGCCACAAAAGAGCTGAAGGCCGAAATTTTAAGAGCAAAACAGAATTATAAATCAGAATTGGAAAGTAAGATGGCAACAAAGAAACTTGGTTCAGCCTGGGCCAGTATGAAAACTATTGCAGGCCTTCAGAGCACAGAGCGCAGTAATCGTGTGTTTTTAGATGGTTTTAATTCAGACACAGAGCTGGCTAATGCTCTTAATTGTTTTTATGGTCGTTTTGACTCCTTTGATTTTAGCACAGAAACCCAAGATTTGAAACAGAAACTCAAAGACAATCAGCACTTTAATATTGAGGTGCAGGATATTAAAAGGGAGTTCTGCGCTGTAAAAATGAACAAAAGTCAGGGCCCTGATAATATATGTGGGCGCTTGGTAAAGTCCTGTGCACATGAACTGAGTCCTATATTTCATTACATTTTCAATAAGTCCTTACAGACACAACATGTGCCTAAGATCTGGAAAGATGCCGTGGTTGTTCCCGTTCCAAAATCCAGCTGTCCTAAAACAGTAAACAACTTTAGACCAGTTGCTTTGACTTCAATTTTAATGAAAATTTTTGAAAAACTGGTCAGATGTGAGGTCCTAAAGCAGACTGAGCATGCATTGGATCCTCTGCAGTTTGCCTATAGGCCTCACAGAGGAGTGGAGGACGCCACTGTCACTCTGTTTAACATGCTTTTTAAACATCTGGATTTTAATGGGACACACGCCAGGCTTTTATTTGTGGACTTTTCCTCTGCCTTTAATACAATCCAACCTCATATTTTAGTTGAAAGGCTCCTGCAACAATTTGATTTGAGCAATGATCTGGTGGGTTGGATTCTGGATTTCTTAACCAACAGGACGCAGAGAGTAAGGGTCAATGGTACATTGTCTGACCTAAAGTGCTCTTCTACTGGCTCTCCTCAGGGGTTTGTGTTGTCACCACTACTCTTCATCCTGTACACAAACATGTGTCGGAGCAGACATGACAACAGACACATTATAAAGTATGTTGATGACTCAGTTATTGTCAGTCTCCTCCAGGATGGTGAGAGTGGCCACGGCCCAGTAGTTGATGATTTTGTTCACTGGTGTGAGGATTCCTACCTGCAGCTGAATACGACAAAAACTAAAGATATGATTATTGACTTTAGGAGGAAAAATCCCAGGCACAAAGTCACCGTACTAAAAGGTCAGACCACCGAATGTGTACAATCCTACAAATATCTTGGGACGATTATTGATAGTAATTTAAACTTTGAAGAGAACTGTGAAAGGGTGTGCAAAAAGGGTCAGCAACATTTGCATTGCTTGAGGAAACTTGCACGCTTCCAAATTGACCGAACCATAATGACAATGTTTTATCAGACTTTTATTGAATCTGTTTTTTCCTTTTCTTTAGTGTCATGGTTTGATCAGATAAAACTGAATGAGAGGAAATCCTTGGATCAGGTAGTTAGATGGTCCAGTCGTTTGCTTGGTGAGTCACAGCTGAGCCTGACATCCCTGTACACCAGACAAGTACAGAGGATGGCTACCTCCATTTTAAATGATGACTCCCACCCTTTGCACTGCCACTTTCAGCTTCTTCCCTCAAGACGGAGGTTTGCTGTCCCAAAAAGCAAAACCCAGCGCTACAAAAACAGCTTTGTTCCTGCTGCAGTCAAAGAGTTGAACAAGTTGTAACAATATATTGCACATAATTTAGGTACCTATTTATTAACTCCATTTTATATTTACTTATTTTTGTAGGATTTTATTTGGGTTCTAAATATTTTATTGGGTTTTAGACCTTTGAGTTTTTAACCTCTTTGACTAGTCTTTAACTTTTTAATATGACCCTTCTCTCTTATCTCTGGTTTTTCTCTCATCTCTTTGTCTTTATACCCTAATTGATGGAGCCTTAAGTATTTTTATCATGTTTATAGTCAGCTTCATGTGTGCCTGTGTTTGTGTCTATGTTGATTGTAACTGTGGCTTGTAAATATGGATGTCACCAGACTGCAAAACAAATCTACCTACGGGTACAAATAAAGTAACCTGAACCTGAACCTGAACCTAAAAACTCTGAGTAGGTTGATGGAGGATGATAAACTCTGGCAAATAAAATTGGGTTTAGCCTAAAATTGCTAAAATGCCCAATACTGAGGACCAGGCCCTCAAAGGAATTATAACGTGTTTTTTGCTTTACATTAACTAGTAATTTGGAATGGTAAATTGTTGTTACTCCAACTCCACAACCAGAACTTCTGGGATTTTGACAGTTTAAATAACCAGAGGGAGTTGATTCATTTAAACCAACATAATCCTCTTGCCCTAACCAAGTCTCTGTAAGGGATATTAAATCAATCTGATGATCAATTAACAGATCATGGACTAGCAGAGACTTGGGAGTTAGAGACCTAATATTTAACAAACCGCATTTTATTTTTAATTATGAGGAGGAAGAGAGGCCAAGACATTCAATTTAGAGGCTTCATGTTTAATTTGAGTTTTACCAACTTTTTGTTTAATCACTTTGGGATGCTTATACATTATATTTTTATTAACTTTGGAGGGAGCAGACAATGATTCTCTGATGGGGAAGACAGGGGCTAAGTTGAAGGGTGGCGGATGAAGAGGAGCTGCAGAGAGGCGTATAAGACTCCGACTCTGCTTCCTGGTCCCAACTCTCAGTTGTCAAGGTTTTGGAAATTTGGATAAAAATGATGCCAGATTGTTAGATAAATGAGACACACCATCCAAAGTGGGATGGACGCCGTCTCGTCTAATAAGACCAGGTTTTCCCCAAAATGAGCTCCAATTGTCTATGTAGCCCACATTGTTTGCAGGACACCACACAGACAGCCAGCGGTTGAAGGATGACAAGCGACTAAACATGTCATCACTGGTCAGATAGGAGAGGGGCCCATAGAATACTACAGAGGCAGACATTGTTTTGGCAAAGTCACACACCGATTCCAAGTTTTGTGACTTCCAACTGCCAGAGTCGAATGTTGTTTATGCCGGCATGGATAACAATTGTGGAGTATTTACAGTTACTTTTAGCCAGCATTTTCAAATTTGACTCGATGTCGCCTTCTCTGGCCCCAGGAATGCATTTGACTATGGCCGCTGGAGTCTCTAGGTTCACGTTTCTGACTACAGAGTCGCCAATGATCAGAGTTTTTTTCCTCAGCGGGTATGTCACTGAGCAGGGAAAAGCGATTAGAAACATGAACAGGTTGGTGGTGAACCGGGGCCTTGCAACTAGGCTTCCTTCTCATTGTCACCCACCCAGTCTCCTCGCTGCTGAGGAGGACCGGAGGACCGCTAGCAGGCTGCCCTATGCTAGGGAGCTCCGCTGCAGCTAAGGGGCATCCGTCATCATTAACTGGCGGAGATGGTGTTTCAGTGCAGTGGAGCCGGGATTCCAAATCAGACAACCTCACCTCGAGCGCCTCAAAAAGACAACATTTATTACATTTACCATTATCACTAAAAGAGGCAGAGGTGTAGCTAAACATCTGACAGAGAGAGCACACCAGAGGAGAAGGGGAAGGAGAGCTAGTAGCCATTGCTAGTGGCTAACCCAAAGCTAACAAAAACACCGATGAAAGGTGAACAGAAGGCTAAAGAGGGTGATTAGATGACACTGAGTGCGCACACAGGTGCAAGAGGCTTGATAAATAGAAGTGAGAGCTAACGGTAGATGGAAAAAAGTGATTAAAATGCAATTAATGGCAAAAATCCTCAGGAGAATGAGGAGACGTAACCACAGAGCAAACCACACGGACAGCCAGCAACACAGGAAGTGACGATACGTGTTGCGCTAAAAATACCTTAACCCCTTGCACTGTGGTCAATTTCCCTAAAAACGCCTAAAAATAACGTACCCAAAGTAAATCAAAAGCTGTTCTTCAACCCTTTGCAGCATCTTCATGGGGTTGGTCTCATTTAAAAGAAAACACTTTGAATTTTTTGGCAAAACAGTCATAATCTGTCTAAGTGCTCCTGCCACTGAGTAACAGTCATCTAAACATACTGAACTTGAAGAAAATAAATTTCGCCTGGGTGTTTTTTCGGATACAAATGCTTGCAAATAACACACAGCTGTCAGATCCGGGCTGGAAAATGCAACAGAAATGTAGAACCAAGTGTTATCCAGCTGAGGTCAAAATTTTGTAACAATACCACAAAAAATGAGTATATTACACAGCTTTGTTCTCAGGTTGTTCCCAGGTGTTTTTGAACTGCGCCAAATTGTGCCAAATGGCACAGTTTGGAAAAACGTCTGTAACTTTTGAATGATTCAATATAGAAGCTTGATCTTAGACTCTAATGAAAGGTGACACTCAGGGCTGTGTGTGTGGGGGGGGGGGGTTGTTTATTCATTCATGAATGAATGAATGAACAAACAAGCCCACACACACAAAGAAGCATGCCACGTAAAAAATGTGTGGCTTTTTTTACAAGAAAAAATAACCTACAGTGCACTAAAAATTATACTAAAATATCTGTAATGTGGAGGATAACAACTCCCACCCCCCACCCCACCCCCGCTACAGAGGACGGACATCGTCCATCACCAAATGACGGACAGCGGGGACGGTGCGCCACGGTCTACTACGCACAGTTGTACTAAAATATCTGCAATATATCTGCAATCCGCTACAGAAGAGTAGCAGGGGCGGGGGGGGTGCGTTCACGGTCCGGATGCAGCGCATGGACTGGTCCATCATGTGGCGATGACGCACAGTTGTAATTTACCGATTGGTCAAAAGTCATTTTGATTACAATTTTCAGGGATAAAGAATAATTTAGCTTATAACACTTTCCTGTCCACAACAGCAGTGTCGCTGACGAACTTCTCTTCCTCATTGTCAGACGAACATGACGCTGGTCCGCTTGTTACAGACTCGTGGTTCTGGTCACGCGACCCGGTCAAACCATGATTCCATTATTGCGGTTTTGCGCTTCTATGATTGTGGTTTTGGTGAATGATTTTTCAAAACAAATAAGAACAGTAGTAAGAAAAAAAGACTGGCGAACACGTGTGTGTCACCCAGCAGCTTACACAAAACAGATTTTACGCACGGGACGCACGCTTTCGAACTTCTCTGCTTCAATTGGCTCGCTGTATTCGCAGCTGTTGGTAGGCGGGTCCTTCTTGCTAGGTTTTCAGTCATTGGTTCTTCAAGGTTTTAGAAACCCAATTCAAGGCTCTTATTAGTCGAATGAGAGGTCAATCAAATCTAAACCAATCAAAGCACTCCTTTGGCTTTCTGTTCGCGGCTGTGTCTGTAGTGAAAGAACGGAAATGCAGCTTTTTTTTTCAGTGCGCACTAGGACGCACACATGGGCGCCGTAGGACGCAGAGACATGACCGCCCGCGGTATCCCGGAGTGCAAAAGGTTAAACCCCAGTTCTTTTATACGAAGGCCAAAGAACCAGACTGAGAGAAGAAATATAGTTTCACCTTTTACTGAAACTGAGATGTGGATACAAGCAGCGCTGGAACACAGCTCTTTAGGCAATACCCCAAGAGAGTGCTACTCGAAAAGTGGGCCCTATAGTTTTTATAAACCTTCACCACTCCCTCATGCAAGAAGAAGTGGGTTTCCTCACTGTATCAGTACTTTTCCACTATGTGACAGTTCGGCTGAGTGCAGAACTGATTCTAACTGGTTTCAGCGAGTGAATTATAGAGTGTAACCTAAACACTGCAGTGTAGCTTGTGAAGCAAGCAGATAAAGAGGTGTAAGAATAATATTACACAATAACTGACATTGTGAGAAAAGCAAGCGAGTCATAGCATTTTACCAACATACGTTACCACAGGAAGTTGATAAATGATGTCCTCCTGACTAATAGGCAGTTGTGTACAGTTGTGTGAAAACACACTGCTGTCAGACAAACGGGACTCACTGTCACTGTTGTCAGACAGAGCTGCACTATCTGCAGCATTCTGTTAGACCATCAGCCGACCAGCTTTACCACCTGCAGACATAGGTGGAGCTTTGCTTCTACGGCGCTTAAGAGAAACCTGTCCGGATTTACACACCTCCATATCCTCTATGTCAGCTGCAGCACCATCCTCACACAAACCTCCTGATGCTTCACCTGCCCCACACTGCTCACTTGTTCCTCCACCAGTCATACACAATTCATCAGCCGCCTCAGCTTCTTCACACAGCTCTCCACTTAATTTTTTCCCTCACCCACATCTCTCATTTCACCATTCAAAGTACCAACTTTGCCCAGCTCACCCGTGTCCCCACCTGCCTCAACTGTTTCATCACTCAAATCACCTTTTTTTCTCACCCACAACACTGTCCACCACCTCACCCACTTTACTTTCCACCTCACCTGTTTTCCAATCCCTTCACCTGCTTCATCCACACCCTCTTCTCTCTCATCACTCACCACAGTGCTGCTCTCTTCCAGATTCTGTCTCACCTCTGGCAGCTCCTCAGCTGTAATGCCAACATCCTCAGCCTGCACAGAGACGTCATGCTGCCTGGTGGCGGCCAGCCTCAGCCCCGACACGGGCCTCCCGCGACTCAGCACGAGCGACCCCCCTGTCACCGGCGGTAGTCCCGGCTGAGTCCCTCAGGGCAAGGCCGGCACAGTTAGGACAGGCCTTCGCCAGATGTCCCTCTTCAGCACACCCAAAACATTTTAACGTGGCAGACGATGCAAAAAGATCATAACCAAACCCATCAACCCACACCCGAAACACACAATTAATTTCCTCCACCTTATTGTTGGGGATCATAAAGAGCTGCCTGCGGTGGGACACAAGGTGTCTCAGCAGGGGAGACTTGCAGCCTGACAGAACTTTTCTGATGGGTGACACCACTTTTCCAAACTTTGACAGCTCTCTAACAAGAAGCTCATCACTAATAAACGGGGGAACGTTAGAGAGAGTTATTTTTGTAGCCGGCTGTGACAGCGGCATGATTGACTCAAACGTCCCATTTATTGTGATTTCGCTTTTGACCAAAGTGTTTACTTGGTCCACCCTTTCCACAAACAACACACTAGCCCCGTTCATGTGGGCCGTGGATTTAATGGCATCATGCCCGATAGTTTCCCCAACAGCAAGTGCAACCTCCTCCACGCTGTGCGGCGAGCCGACACCAGTTTTGATGTCGTGCTTCTGCTTCAGCCTGGAGAAGGCCATTGCGTCTGAGACGCCGGCCAGCGCCACAGAGGCTGGCCGACAAAAACAACAAAACAAAAACTAAACACAAAAAACTAAAACAGACAAACACCACTTACTTAACTAGAAAAGCACTCGGAGAGCGCAGACCTCCGCCAAGCGCCACAGTTCCCCCCATACAGTGTTTGTGTGTATGTTTTCAGATTCCTTGACCATGAAAACATATGACAAGCAATTGGATTGACAATGATAGGATTAGTGGTTTAGTAGTTATTCACGAAAATGGCATTTTGCATAATGGCTTTTTTCTTGTGGACGGTGATCTGGATCACCACCAAAATCTAATCATCTGTAGGATATCCTATTTCTGACAATCTGTGAAAATTTCATGGAAATCCGTCCATAACTTTTTGAGTTATCTTGTTAACAAACAAACAAACAAACAAACAGACAGACAAACAGACAAACAGACAGACAAACCAACGCCGATGATCACATAACCTCCTTGGCGGAGGTAACAAACCCAAACTACTATAAACCACCAGCTGTGGCAAAAGAACAGAAAAGACAGAAATATAGCGCAAACTCTGTGTTTCTACTCTTCCACTCACACTCCTCTCACCAAGAAGAAGAAGAAGATTTTTACAAAAACACTTTATTTACAAATTTACAAGGACATCAAGACAATCTCTATAAAGTAAAGTAAAAGTGTTATTAAGTGTATACATATTTTTTTTTAAGACATGCTGAACACATAAAATAAATTGGCCAAATAAAACATGTGCAACACACAGTTCATCCAGACATCCATTGCAGAGGATATTTCTGTAGCACCACATTGTCCTAAAGGCATCCAAGTTTCCAGTCATTTTAAAAAAAGCTGAACTCCAGTCCCAGTCTGGACCAAATGTTGCAGCGCCACACTGAGGCTGGTTCTTCAACTGGTTTACCTTCTACTTTATTTTTTCTGCTTACATTTATCGCCAGCTTGGCTTCGCCAGTAATAAAATTCAGCAGCTGCATTTTTCCTTATTTGTTTTTTGCATCCTGTACCATAAATAAAATGACTCAGAAATTTTTTTGTCAAATAGATTGAAAACTTTTGTTAAAAGAGTGAAGAGCACTGTAAGCCTCTTACACTCACTAAAAACATGAAACACAGTCTCTCGGAGACTGAAGAAAGGGCCCTGGTTTGAAACAGCAGGATTAAGAACAGAAATAAAAGCATTTGAGGCAGTAGCTCCATGTAAAATTCTCCACTGGAGATCAGCTGTTCTTTTTGTAGTTGGAGATTTGTACAGAACTCTGCACTGTGGATTCACTCCTTCCCCAATCACCTCTTCAGTCCACACAGTGGGGGGGTCTGCTGTGCAGTCCTGTTCTGTCAATGACCTTAATACAATTGAAGTACAGCATTTTTTTTTTTGTCAGCATTTTATCAGGTCAGCTTTCTGGAGTTTGTTATGTATGGAAACCTGGTGATGAATGAGGCAAGATGAGGTTGTGTCGAACACAGCTTTATTGATGGCAAACACAGCGGTTACACGGCAGGCACCTGGCGTGGGCATCAGGAAAAAGAGGCCGTGCCATGGCGGCTCACCCCGCTACATAGGGCAGCGGGTGACGTGACAGGAAGTCCACGTCACCGCACTGCACTTCACAATAAAGTGCCCTTATAACACATATAACCTTTCCTCCCCCCTTTTAGAAAGTCCAAAACCACACACACAATTAAAACCCACCCTAATTTGGAATCTGAATCGCACTATAAAATAACAAAAACTAATGTACTTAACTGTCCTAACACACTCACACAAAATAATCTAAAATAGGGCTGGTGGGTTGGCTGCCACGCAACCTGCATGGCATGGTGGATTATTCTGCTACCAAATAAACTAAAAAGTCCTTTGTTAAACTAAAATCACTGCCATGCTCCTAAACTAAAAAAATAATATACACCCCATAACATAACATGCACACAAAACGCACAAGAACTATAAACATATCTCTACAGCACAGTTGGGTGGGAGAAGTAGAACTGGCATGGGGGGGTCCAGGGCAGCCCCTCAGCAAGCGCGCCCCTGGAAGCAGCAGGCCCCTGGGACGATGACTGATCTTCCGAACAATGGAGCCCGGTTTCCACACCTCCAGCACCGACTCCTGTCCAGCCTTGTCACCCGGCGCGTCCTCTAGACATGCCAAAGCTGACTGGCATGCCTTGGTGAGCAATCACACAACTAGAAGTACGCTGCGCCCAACTTCACCACTATCCACAGACATACTTGGTGTTTTGCTGGCTTTCGTTT
Source organism: Pholidichthys leucotaenia (assembly GCA_020510985.1). Lineage (NCBI taxonomy): Eukaryota > Metazoa > Chordata > Actinopteri > Cichliformes > Pholidichthyidae > Pholidichthys > Pholidichthys leucotaenia. The sequence continues at coordinate 225,890,672 of CM035840.1, forward strand.
GGCCCATCTTCGCCGTGGTCATTCATCACCCCGAACCCGAACCAAGCCCAAAACCCTCAGAGGAGGCCCGACTCTGCCTGACATGCTGCTGCTGAGCATGCGGTAACACCATGCTGGTCGATCTGGCCCCATCCTCTTCAGTTAATCTCTTGGTGTGATCAGCTGACTCTGCTTCCTCTCTTCATCCTCCAGCCTGCACGGTTCGCCCCAGGATTGCTCCAGCCCTGTAAGTGTCATGATCGTCTTTCCTTTTGTGTTTAGCAGCCCTGCAGCACTAGGCTCCCTTTTTGACCGTGCTGTAGAGCATCCAGCTGGCACCCTGTACGTCTGGTGGTCGTTACTTCATCAATTGCATCTCCCTGTATATTGTGGTTAACTGGACTTGTTTCTTTGTTGTTCTATTTAATAAAATGGCACTTTCTACTTCCATGATTGGGTTTTTCATTCTCTCCCTCGTGCACCGCACAATGTCGCAAGGGGGTTTGTGACAGAATGCTCCGACCAGACAGAAAAAAACCCAGTGGAGTAGAAGTGTGTCTTTTCTTTTTTTCCTTCCACACCTTTTTCCCTTCCTCCCCGAATGTAAACATGGGGGTTTGGACAGAGATGGAGTTGGAGCGGGAGCAGCGCTCGTGTCTCCTGGAGGAGGTTTTCTCTTGGACCCAGAAGCCCCGTTCCTTCCCGACCGTTCGACAGGCTCAGAACACCGCGAGGAGTCAGACAGCCTCTGGAATCATCCGGAGGCAACAGAGATCCTCTGGGACATCTTTGCTGCACCATGTGAGGAATCGGCTGAGGATCTCCCAGCGCTCAAGCTCCTTGTGGCCACTTCGCTCTTTTCTCCTGAGGATGTGGGGTCCCTGTGCATGGGTGACCCGCTGCCCGGCACAGTGCTCCGCATTCCAGATTATCTCATCCCTGAGTCACCCAGGAGGAGGAGAGGGAGGAAGCCCCGCCGCAAGAAGCGTCCAGCCCCGCTTATGACAGCTCCGCCTCCCCGCTCGAAGCCATGCTCCTGGCTGATACGGACCTCGTCTTGAAAGTGAAGCTGTGGCTGCTCCCGGAGATGGCCAAAAGATTAAAGGAACTTTCCCTGAGGGAGGAGGAGCCGCAACCCGATGAGGAATGCCAGGAGAGCAGAGGGGACACCTCGGAGGCCCCTGGGGACCTCTAGTGCCAGGAGAACAGGTAAGTTTCTTTTCATTCAATTTTTACAGTCAATGATCAATTTTGCCTGCCTCCTGGCAAGGATACTTGGGGTGTGCAGTCCCCTGAGTGCTCCGCCCCAGCAGCATATAGTGCTCTCATGCCTGGTCTTACTGACTCCTTTCTATGTGCCCCTACAAGCCCATCGGTCCTGGATCCAGGTTGCTCGGGGGGGAGAAGCCGGAGGGCCAGGTGGGTCCAGCCCATGGGCCAACGGAGGGGTCATTCACGGCTGCCACACCAGAGGTGTGGAGGACAGTGCCCGAGAACACCACAACTGCAACCATCATCATGCCTGCTGCGGGGGCCGCCGCAGTGGAGTCATTTCCCGGACCAGACCTCCAGCTAAGGGGACCTGGGGCGTCGTCATCAGAATCCTAGATGGCGGTAGAGCTTAAGCGCAGGCAAGTAATCTCTCCTGTAGTTTATTTGTTGATGGTGGAGGGATCTTGTCTGGCTTTTGGGGATGGGAGTCAGGTGCGGCTCTCAGCCGCATCTGGACCTCCCTCGCCAGGCTCTGCCGCTGCCAGCGACCCTAACCATTCTTCCTCTCCTATCCCCTTCGAGCTCTTGCCTAGGGTCGCTGGAGAGGAGCTGCCACCACCTGGGCCACCCACAGACGACGAGGGGGGTCCAGGGTTCTCGGAGGAGGCCGACGGGGGATGAAGCACCCGACGGACCGGGGGAACCCACGCACCCTATATCACCAGAGTCCTGGACGGCGGTGGAGCCAGAGTTCAGGCAAGCATGCTCCATTTTGTCAGCAAAGTCAATGTTAATGTCACACTGCCTGACTCATGGTGAGGTGGACCCAGGGCAGCTCACAGTAGCCCTCGGGGTCGCCACACCGGACTCTGCCACTGCCAGCGACCTGACCTGGTTTCTCTTTTTCTCTCTTTGGGCTCGGAGCCCCCGGCCGGGGTCACCGGAGAGCTCCTGGTGCCATTGGAGGCCACTGAGGATCGGAGGTCCAGCAGCAGGTGACGTGAGGAGCATCACCTCCCTCGCTGGGGAGGCCACAGCGGGAGCAATGAGGCCCCTGACGGGGGTCACCGCAGGTGCAATGGTGCTTAAACCGGAGCCCTCCGCAGGTGCAGCAGATCCCCAGCCGGGGTCCACCGCGGGTGCAGCAGAGCCCCAGCCAGAGTCCACCGCTGGTGCAGCAGAGCTCCAGCCGGAGTCCACTGCCGGTGCAGCCACATCCCAGATCGGGACCATCGCAGGTGCAGCCACGTTCCAGACCAGGACCATCGCGGGTGCAGCCACGTCCCAGACTGGGACCATCGCAGGTGCAGCAACATCCCAGACCAGGACCATCCGGGTGCAGCCACATCCCAGACCGGGACTATCACGGGTGCTACGGTTCCCCTGCCCCACGCCTCGAATGGCAGGGGGGCTCCTGTTCCTTGGCTTGGCCGCCGATGTTCCCGAGTAGGGAGGCTGCCTCTCCGCCTCCCCCCCCCCCCGGTTCTGGTGGCTCCACCATGCTGGTCAGCCACCCGAAGCACTTGGCTTGTGGGTCTGCTGGTCCATCAGCCTGGGCAGGCCGCCGGACACTATCCCACGGACCGCCTGCTGGACTTGGGACTTGGGCAGGCCCCCTGATCTGTCACTCCTCACCATGCTCGGGGCCTGGGACTCTGGTCGACCCCCTGAACTTGGACTTCTAGGGAGGGGGATTAGTGTTCCAGGTTGGGGGTCGTTAGGAGGGGTTTGCTCGGGGTTTTTTTGTTTTTTACTGGTTATGTTTTCACCGGTTGCTTCCCTCCTAACTGGTTTACCCCCACCTCCCACCCTGGGTTAGTGTTTTGTTGCCGGGATGGGGGGGGGGGGTCCCTTGAGGGGTGTTGTTTCTTTTCTTTTTGGCTGATGGTTCTGGGGTGTCTGGTATCCAGCCCTGGGGGGGGGGGGGGGGGGGGGCATGAATCTGGGTTTGGCTTCCAAACCCAGTTCTACTTATTGTTATGTTTTGCCCTATTTTCCACCTGGCGGTTCAGGGAGCTATTGGGCCTCACCCCCTCCTCCTGTCACATGCCTTCAGCTGTGCTGTCACGGGTGTTCACACACATTCACACATCCACACAGACACACATACACACATGCACACGCTCCATTCATTCCCATTCACGTGCTCACACACACTCTCTCACACACCAGGTTCCAATCAGTTCAGCCCATGCTTTCTCGCACCGGCAATTTCTTTCCTCGTTAGCTTCAGGAGTATTTGTTCGCTGCAATTGTGGAAAGAGATTGTCGGAGCATTCACCTCCATACATGGCAGCTAGCTCTCCACGTATGAGTGTTCATCACCTGCTAATTATTCAGCCAGCACTTGAAATTTGGTTAATCCCTTGGTGTGATCGGCTGACTCTGCTTACCCTCTTCATTCTCCAGACTGCACGGTTCGCCCCAGGATCGCTCCAGACCTGTAAGTGTCATGATCGTCTTTCCTTTTGTGTTTAGCAGCCCTGCAGCACTAGGTTCCCTTTTTGACCAGGCTGTAGAGCATCCAGCTGGCGCCCTATACATCTGGTGGCCGTTACTTCATCAATTGCATCTCCCTGTATTTTGTGGTTAACTGGACTTGTTTCTTTGTTCTTCTATTTAATAAAATGGCACTTTCTACTTCCGTGATTGGGTTTTTCTTTCTCTCCCTTGTGTGCCGCACAATGGCGCACGGGGGGTTTGTGACACCTCAAATCATCTTGGCCAAGGCACCAGCTGTTCATCCAGGAGCTCGAGAAAGGGACGGAGTGGTGTCATGCTCGCCTCAATGAGTTAATCCTCACTCACCAAATGTTATGTATGGAAACTCGGTGATGAATGAGGAAAGAAGAAGTAGCGTCGAACACAGCTTTATTGATAGCAAACACAGGGGTTACACAGCAGGCATCTGGCATGGGCATAGGGTGTAAAAAGGCCATGCCATGGTGGCTCGCACTGCTATATAGGGCTGTGCGGTGACATGACAGGAAGTCCACGTCACCACACTGCACTTCACGATAAAGTGCCCATATAACACATATAACAAAGTTGTGTGTTTTTAACAAATGTCCAGTTAGATGACCAAGATCAGGGCTCATGGAGATCTCTGGGAAAGGGTCCCTGTGGTTGGGTTCAGTGGCTCCTCTGTTGTGGCCCACCAGAAACCCAGGAGTGGTCTCAGTGCAGACATCCAACCTTGCTCCATAAATCAGTGGCTCCCTCAAGAGCCAAAAAACAGAGTCAGAGTTTTTACATCGTTTAGGCTGCGTGTCCACCACCTGTGTTTTTTTGTCACCCGACCACACTGAACGTCTTTTTTTCAGTGTTTGTGCACTCCGCTCTGGGAAAAAAAGTCTGTGCCCTATATCGCAGCAACAGCTTGCCACTCACTGCTCAGTGCTTCCGCTTTTCCTATGGTCAGACTTTATTTTTATTTTTTAATAGCAATCTCTGAATAACGATGGACAGGACACATATTCTAGCATTGGTAGCAGCTCTGGATGCAAAATATGATGACATGAAAAACAGGAGTCTGAGTACAGACTGTACCGGCATCCTATGTCAAGCCCTTCCTTATTCTAATTGGCTGCTTAGAAAGGTCTGACATTGATGAGCTCAACTGCAGTCTGAAAAGTTGAAATTTTTTCAACTCTGAAAGCCCTGAGCACCATGACAAAAAGCAGCCACCACCAAGTGTTTCAGCACTGAGGGCGCTCAGCGCTATAGACGCTGGACTACCTAGATAATGAATAGAAAATAGTCACCCACAGCTGAAAAAACATGTTTGGTGGACATGCAGTTTTAGTGTTAAAAAATTTCCAGGACTTACAAACACTTTGATAAAATGGAGGCAACCCATTTGGATTGAAACACTTTGAATTAATTGAAACGGAGCATAATCCAGTCCCAGATTACTCACACACCGGAAGATGCAGCTGGCCACTTCTCTCCACATTAGATCTGCAGGCCCCATCAGAAACCTCTGCACACACTGTAGATAGATAGATAGATAGATAGATAGATAGATAGATAGATAGATAGATAGATAGATAGATAGATAGATAGATAGATAGATACTTTATTTCGAACAAAAAAGTATAACAAAAACAAAACAAATGACAAATGCAATAAAGTAACAGTATACAGTGTTCGAAAGGGAGAAGGAAGAAGTGAACACTTATTAATTCCATATCAATGGCATAGCTGTTGAACGTGTCCCCAGCTTCAAATTCCTGGGGACCCACATCTCGGAGGACCTGTCCTGGTCAGTTAACACCACCAGCCTGATCAAGAAGGCCCATCAGCGCCTCTTCTTCTTGAGGACATTGAAGAAGAACCATCTGTCAGCTGACATCCTGGGCAACTTCTACCGCTGCGTGATAGAGAGCACCCTGACCAACTGTATCACACTCTGGTATGGGAGCTGCTCTGTAGCTGACCGCAAGGCGCTGCAGCGGGTGGTGAAAACCGCCCAACGCATCACAGGGACTCCACTTCCAGCTATAGAGGACGTCTACAGGAAAAGATGTCTGCGCCGGGCACGCAGCATTCTTAGGGACTCCAACCATCCTGCTCATGGACTGTTCCAGCTTCTTCCCTCCAGAAGACGTTTCAGAAGCCTTCGGACTAGAACCAGCAGGTTTAGGAACAGTTTCTTTCCAACAGCTGTGACGTTATTGAACTTAGTTCCCCGCTGACTCTCTTACAATCATCTTTTACCATCCTCACCTGTACATAACTGCATAACTACATAACTACATCTAACTTATTGCACATTATTTGCACATAACAGTACTTTTAACTTTCTGCACTGCTGCATATATTTGCATATATTTGCTTAAATTGCACATACTGTTAATTACCGTATATACTGCCCTGCTGTCCTTTGCACTTCTGATTGGATGCTAAACTGTGTTTCGTTACCTTGTATTCATACATGTGTAATGACAATAAAGTTGAATCTAATCTAATCTAATCTAATTCCATCTCCTCTTTTCCATAAATACACCCATGTGAATTATATACAAACTAGAAAAGCACTCGGAGAGTGCAGACCTCCGCCAAGCGGCACAGTTCCGCCCATACAGTGTTTGTGTGTACATTTTCAGATTCCTTGACCATGAAAACATATGACTAGCAATTGGATTGACAATGATAGGATTAGCGGTTCAGTAGTTATTCACGAAAATGGCATTTTCCGTAATGGTGGCCACAGTTCCCCCCATACAGTGTTTGTGTGTACGTTTTGAGATTCCTTGACCATGAAAACATATGACTAGCAATAGCACTGTGATTCTCCGCATCCTCTGTGTTATCTCCCTGCCTTTTTTTTTTTTCCTTTCTCATGCACTCTGCACTCTGTTGCCTTCTGTGTTTCACACTTTTAGACTTTGAACGAGGCATGACTGGCAATATGGAGCAGATCTTCTTTTAAAAAAAAAAAAAAAAACATAACCTCCTGGCGGAGGTAATAAGAAAAAAAATCAATAAAAAAAAAAATAAAAGTAAGCTCGACGAGCTTCAATAGCATCTGGGGATAGCGCTTGCCTGAGTCGCTGCATTTCTTCTCTCGCTGCAGCACGGTGATTCTCCGCATCCCGTGTGTTGAAAATGGCCCTATCTCACAATGTTAAAGAATCCTTTAAAAAATTCCTGGATCCAGACAGTGATCCGGATCATCCCCAAAATTTAATCAGTTCTTCCTTGTACCATTTCCAACAACGCCTGAAAGTTTCATCGAAATCCGTCCAAAACTTTTTGGGTTATCTTGCTAACCAACAGACAGACAGACAAACAGACAAACCCCGGCAAAAGCATAACCTCCTGGCCTGCGGCCTGGCGGAGGTAATTACCACATTTAAGACCCCAAGTAAACAATTAACTGTATTTTGTACATATCAACATTAACACCCATCCATCCTAGCATACATTGATGTCCATACATCAAAACCAGCCTCAAACTGACATAACGCACGGCTCAGGAGACGCACACACACAGGCTCAGAGAAGTTCAAATAGTTTATTAGCAACAGGGGTGAATGGATGTGTGTCTGCGGGATGTAAATGTATTGGTGGCGGCGTCTGCTTCGGGCACAGAGGCAGGAGACCGTACAGCCGGCAACCCTATGGGAAAGAGCACAAGGACACAGGGTGACGGGCACACACCAACACAGGAGGAGAATGAGCGAAAGAGGAGCTTACTTGCAAGGGACAGATGACTGGCACCACAAGGACGGGACCCGGAAGACAGCCACCTGCAGGGCTCAGTGCAGCAGCGAGGAATGGCGAGGGAGAGGCGTCGTCCGCCGCCGAGGAATCCACCTGTGCACAGGGGAGCAGACTGGAGAGAAAGGAGGTAAGGGCTTCTTACCAAAAGCGTCGTGCTGAAGGAAAGGTTGACTCACGATGATGAGTGGCGAAGTCTGACGGCTTCAGGCCGAAGCTCAGGGCGAGGCGGCTTATATTCCTCGCCGCTGATGATGTGCAGGTGTGCGTGCAGGTGGCGCCGCTGATGAGCGGCGCGGCGTGACACAAACAACATAGATATACACAGTGCTGTCCCACCCACCATTCCATAGTGTCCCATAATGTCCCAGAGTGAGCATAGTGAATCGTACATATAAATACTACCCTTCTAACATATATCCTTTCAGCAAATAATGTTTATACCTCTTTTTGAATTGATTTCTGTTTGTACATAGTATCAGTTCCGGCTCCAGACTGTTCCACAAATCCACCCCACAGACAGATATGCACATACTTTTCTTGGTTGTTCGTATCTTGGGTTTTGTAAAGTTTAAGTCTCCTCTCAAATTATGATCATTGTCTCTTTTTTAAATATTTTTTTGTATATTAGCTGGGAGTTGATTATTAATTGCCCTGTACATGACTTGTGCTGTCTTAAATTTAACTAAATCGATGAACTTTATGACATGTGACTTTAAAAACAACAAATTGGTATGGTCTCTATATCCTACATTATTTATTATCCTTATAGCTCTTTTTTGTAATGTGCATATTGACTGTAGGTTGGTCTTGTAGGTGTTTCCCCAGACTTCTACACAGTAGTTAAGATAAGGTAGAAACAGTGAATTGTACAGTAAGACCAATGATTTATAGTCCAAGATGTGTCTTGTCTTCCCCAGTATGCCTATACATTTTGCCAACTTGGCCCGGATGTGACTGATGTGAGGTTTCCAGCAGATTTTATTGTCTAGCGTCACCCCCAGAAACTTATTTTCCTGTACTGTTTCTATTCTGGTATCATCTATCGTTACCATTATTTCATGATTTATTTTATAATTTCCAAACAACATAATCTTTGGGGGGTTTTTAGACTTAGAGATAATTTATTTTTGTTGAACCACTGCTTTAACTTTTTCATTTCAGTTGTGACCACCTCTAAAACCTGCTGCAAATTCTCACCAGTGCAAAGGATATTTGTGTCATCCGCAAACAAAATAAATTTCAGAATTTTTGATACTTGGCATATGTCATTTATATACAAAATAAAGAGTTTGGGTCCCAAAACTGACCCTTGGGGCACACCACAAGTGATGTCCATGAAGGGTGATTTGTGCTCACCAATTTGTACAAATTGTTGTCTGTTACTTAAATAACTTTCCACCCAATTCAGTCCGACCCCTCTTATCCCATACCTTTCCAGTTTCCTTAGTAGTATTCTGTGGTCAATGGTGTCAAAAGCTTTCTTTAAATCTATCAATACTCCTACAGCAAACTTTTTTTTTTATCTGTACAACTAGTAATTTCTTCTATAAGTTTGATCAGTGCCAAAGATGTAGATTTATCTGCTCTAAAACCATACTGGCTGTCTGTAAGGAGGTTGTGTTTTTCAATGAAATCATCCAGTCTCTTAGTGAAGATTTTTTCAAGTATTTTGGAGAATTGTGAGAGTAAAGAGACTGGCCTGTAACTTGTGAAACGATGACTGTCTCCTGTTTTGTATAGAGGTATTACTTTTGCTATTTTCATTTTGTTTGGAAATTTACCAGTTTGAAATGTCAGGTTACAGATGTGGGTGAGTGGCTTAACAATTCCTTCAATTACTTTTTTCACTATTGTCATGTCAGTTTCATTCCAGTCCGTTGATTTTTTGTTCTTAAATTTACTCACAGTCTCGATAATTTCCTTTTCAGTAACTGCACCCAAAAAGATTGTGTTTGGATTTCTATCTTCTATTTCATTTACAGAACCACTGTTGTTTGTTTCTGTTGCCACTATTGATTTTGCTAATTCAGGACCAACGTTTACAAAAAGTTTATTGAAACCACTGACCACATCCTCCATATTATTTATCAAATTGCCATTTTCAATAAAAAAATATTCTGGATAATTAGCATTCTTAGGTCGATTATTAATAATCCCATTGAGTACTTGCCATATTCCTCTTAAGTTATTTTTATTATCCTCTAATATTCTGTTATAATATTCTTTCTTAAAGGTCCTCATTATATTAGTAAGCTTATTTTTATATCTTTTATATTTGATCTCAGCCTCCACCTTTCTGCACTTAATGAATTGTTTATATAATGTATTCTTCTTTTTACATGCATTTATTAACCCATGCATTTATTAACCCATGCATTTATTAATATTTTTCTTTTGTTGTCTGTCACTGTATTGTTTTATAGGACATTTTTTATTGTACAATGATTGAAATATTTGTAAAAAATTTATCATATGCTTTATTTATATTATTTTCATCATAAACTATCTTCCAATCTTGTATTAATAATTCCTTTGTCAGTAAATACATAGATTCTTTGGTTCTTATTCTTTTATATTTAATATTTTTGGTATATTTTTTCTTCCTATAATCACATTGATAGACACAAAAATCGGCAGGTGGTCACTGATATCATTCAATAAAAGCCCACTCCTGATATTATTTTCCATAATGTTTGTGAATATGTTATCTATTAGTGTGGCACTGTGTGACGTGATTCTGCTAGGTCCGGTAATTGTTGGATGTAAGCCCATACTGTACATTGTGTTGATAAATTCTTCTGTCAAACTATGTTGTTTTGAATTCATCAGATCTATCTATCTCGGCATTCTGGATCCGCAGCGCTTTCACCTCCTCGACCAGGGCCAGAATGGTTTTTTTGCTGCAGCTTAACAGCAGAAATCTCTTCAGCCAAGAAGTCCAGCACTCTTTTGATGTCGTCCACCTCCTCAGTCTGCTAAGCTTTCTTGGGACCCATGATCCTGGCCAATGTTCGTTTATTGTGATTGTAAAAAACAAAAAAACAAAAAAAAAACACGTGGGAGAAATCCCTTTGTTCTCCCGGAGTGTGAGGGGACTGATTGCTTCACCAGCCACTACAATATTAAGTTATGACACTGGCAATTTCTCTTTTTTCGCACGAGCAGGTTTATTCTCCAGCGGTAGTGACAAAGCAACAGCTCAAAACGCTAGCTCTAAACTGAGTTTTAAGCAAGAAACGAACTGGGAGCCTTTACCTGTGCGTCCTCACCTTACATGCCACAACCGGAATACACAGCTGAGTTAGCTAAAGTCAGACAGACTGAAGTCTTCCATGTGATCATGGGTTTAAATCTGTATCTTTTTGTCCATTTTACTTTCTCTCCATCTTTTTTTTATTTTTGCAGAAATCAGATCAGAAAGAGAATAAATGGCTCAAAACTTGGAAACCGCCTATTGATTATTGATTCAGTCTCAATTCATTTTTGATCTAACACATAGTAAACAGAAATAAAGGCAAACTCAAAAATGAATAAATAAGGACAAGACCATGAACATAAATACAATCATAAAAAACACAAATACAAATAGAAACTACACTGAGGAGGGGAAAATACAAAAAATAACCAAAATAAAATGAAAGCGGAAGCATGGTTCCCCGACCATGCTCAGAATCCCAAGAGAGCTCCGCCTTTAAGGGCTGGATTCCAGACACCCCAAAACAATACCAACCCCCCACCACCACCACCACCACCGAATCCAAAACAAAAACAAAACTGTTAGTTGGGCAAACCATAGTCCTTGCCCCAGACCAAAGAGCTTGATGAGTTCGGTGGCCGGACATAGTCCCTGGGCCACTGGACCATGGAACATGATGCATCGGGTGGCCTCCCAGCATCCCAGAGCCACCAAACCATAAAGCTTGATATGTCAGGTGGCCTCCCAGTGTCCCTGAGCCACCAAACTGTTCAACATGATGCATTTGGTGGTCTCCCAGAGTCCCTGAGCCACCAGACAATAGAACGTGATACATCGGGTGACCTTACAGCATCCCTGGACAACTAAACCAAGAAATGTGATGTGGTGGGTGGCCTCCCAGCATCCCTGAACCACCAAACCATAGACTGTGATGCGTCGGGTGGTCTCCCAGTGTCCCTGAACCATCAGACCAAAGGACAAAATCAGCCGGGAGGCCTTCCCCCACCCATGACCCTCCAGGCCGAAATGCAAGATCGTTCAGGTGGTCTACCACTGTATTTGAGCCTCCAGACCACAGCGCCAGGTGGAACAACAGCCGGAGACCCCCAGTCTCTGCAATGGTCACTGGCAGAGACCCCCTGGCCTCTGAGATGACAGCTGTTGGAGGCCCACTGACTTCGGGCTTGACTGTTGGAAGCCTCCCACCCTCTGGCTCAATGGTTGGAGGCCCACTGACCTCTGGCTCGAAGGTTAGAGGCCCACCAACCTCTGACTTGACAGTTGGAGGTCCTCCAATCTCTAACTTGATGGTTGGAGGTTCACCGACCTCTGACTTGATGGTTGGAGGTCCATCAACTTCTGACATGATGGTTGGAGGTCCACCGATCTCTGGCTTGACAGTTGGAGGTCTACTGACCTCTGGTTTGACAGTTGGAGGTCCACCAACCTCTGGCGTGACGGTTGGAGATCCACGACCTCCGGTGTGGTGGTTGGTTGAGGTGGAGCGTGGTTCCCCTGCAACTCCATCCCCGATACGGCCACCTCGGACAGGGAGGAAGGAACATAAGCCTGGTCACTACCCATAGCAGCAGTAGAGCCTGATGGAGAGAGCCCAGAAGCAGATGGCCACTGCAACTGGCTTTCTCCATCAAGAGCAAAGCAAGAACTCTCTAGTATAGATGTTGATAATACAAAGAAGGAGACTTGCCTCTTGCTCCACTGCTGATGAGGACCCAGGTGGCTCTGCTGCTTTGGCCACGATGACCTCAGAATGACCTGCAGTCCGGATGACAGACGTGGTGTCCAACGACGCAGCAGATGACAGGAGCTGGTACATGCTCCTCATGGAGGTCAGGAGCTCCTTGAAAACAGCAGGGGTTGGGACGTGCTCCTCTGTCCCAAACACAGCCACCTCAAATGGGGGGAAGGAACAAAGGCAGATATCACATCCATCATATCCATTTCACTACTACCAGCACAAGAACTCGGCGGGGAGAGCTCAGAAGCAGATGGGCACTGCAACTGGGCCTCCCCACAAGGAGTAAGACAAGACCTCTCAATTCTAGGCGGTAACGAGAAAATTAATACTTGCCTTAGTTCCTGCTCTTCCGCTGGTGAGGACCCTGGAGACTCTGCTGCTGGAGAGGTGGTGGCCACCTCTAGGGATGCTGGAGGGATGGCAGACGAGATGCTCTGACGTGTAGTAGTGGGCCGGGGCACCAGTGCAGCAGATGTGGGAGCCAGCACTGCAGGTGTGATGGCAGACAAAACCTCAGACGTAGTGACAGGCAAAACTGCAGCCGTGATGGCTGGCGGTGCCCCACATGAATTCTTCACCAGCCCATGATATATCCTGCAAAGGTTGGGAACGGTGACCAGTAGTCCCACAAGCTCGGGGTGGGTCTGCAGGCTGGGGTCCGCTTCCACAATCCCAGCCGCGGCATCCAGACACTCCAGGGTCTCCATTGGTGTGCAGGAGGCACGAGCATCTGAGACAAAGTCCTGGATGAACTGGGCTGCCCACAGCTCATCCACATTGAGGCCGCCAACCACCAACCTCCTTCCGTCTGCTAAGGTCAGGTATAACGACGAGTCAACTAAGTCTCTTTCCAACCTGTAGCGTGACTGCAGAACAGGAACCGGAGCCTCTGGAACAGCAGGCTTCTCCATTATCAGTCAGTTCCCTCCCAGGATAGGAAGACACAATGAGAAAACAGAGGGAGAAACAGAAGATACAGGTGAGGATGGATGGATGGATGGATGGACCAGCAGGTGGCGAGCACTCAGCCAAGGTGGATGGCTGTCACTGAGCCCCCACCCCACCCCCCACCCACCCACCCACCGGCAACAAGGCAAGACTTCTCATTTATTGATGATCAGGAATGAAAATGTACTTGCCTTAATTCCCGTGCTGCTGTGGTTGTTGCTGCTGAAGGCCCAGGCAAATCCCTCTTGGTTGCTGCAGAAATTGTCTGGCGAGGAGGTGAGAATCCTGAAACATGGCGTAGTGGGTGGGGCACTGGAGCCAGAAGACGCTCCATCATTGGCTCAGACTCCAACCCTCCCGGTGACTCTCCACCCAGCAGGACCGCATACTTTGGGAGAGCCATGGCTTGTAATCCAACAGCAGTTCAATGTCCGAAAGTAAAACTTGCTGGTGTTCCTCCAGCTCCTTGGCAGTAGGACCATCAGAGGGCACAGACGGTGCAAACTTGATCCGGCAAACAGTGGGCTCATCCTACGCTGGGGTGACGGCAGGCAAAGGAGAGCCTGGTTGCTTTGGGGAGAGAGCCAGTGGTGGCACAGTAACAGGTGGAGTGGAGGATGGGAGGGATCCGGTGGTGAGCAGGAAAGTCTGCCGCTTTGGGAAAACTGTCTGAAGCACCTCTGGTCTGTTCGCTGCAATCCTGCAAGCCTCCTCCAAAGCCATGGGTTTCAACTCCACCACCTCTTCATAAATCCTGTGCCACTCACCTAAGTCTGAGACAAGCTCCCCTTGCTCTCTCTGTCCAGTCAAGCCTATTGAGTCCATGTGTGACGGTGACCTGCCATGCTTTCCCCTCTGGAGCAAACAATTGGACTTACATGCAGACTTTCTTCTCCTAGGCATGACTTTAGTTTCCAAGAACCAGACTTCAAGACATGACAAAACCAAACGTGAACAAAACTTGACGTGATGGTGAGCTTAACTAGATAACATAAAACATGACCATGATAACAAAGTAGCATAAAGGTTGCAGTGCAAGGCAATGCGCAACCTCTATAAATAAGGGAGCAAAATCAAGAACGCCCGTGAGCAATCAATAATCAAGAAACCAAAAGCAGCCGTGAATAAATAACAGAAAAAGCTCATAATGTAATATAAGAAAACAAAAGATGCTGTCAAAACAAAAGCCCAAACTCAAAGTATGACAGGAATAATCATGATAACATAACTACAAGAATGCAAATCATCAAACTTAGTCATGACCGTTACACTAAAACCCAAGCAAAACCAAAAACATGATACTAATAAACAGGATTATAATAACTAAACTAAGACTAAGATACCAAAACAGAACTCAGAAGATATACATAGTAAACAGAAATAAAGACAAACTCAAAAAACCATAAGGACAAGACCATGAACATAAATACAATGATCAAACTAAAGTGAGGTGGGGAAAATACAGAAAATAACCAAAATAAACTTAAAGCCTCAGCATGGTTCCCCGACCATGGTCAGAATCCTAATAATCTGGGCCAATCTTGGTCTTTGGACCATGCCCACGCTTGTGTTTACTTTTGGTTTCTCTGTGATGATTTATGATTATTATTTGTTTATTGCCTTCTGTGTTTCCCCTGGGTCCTCTGTGATTGTCATTGTGTTCCCCGGTCCTTAGTCTGTCGTATCGTCCCATGATCCCTGTTGTTAGTGTTCTCTGTGTCCCCCAGTCTTCTGTGCAAGTCTTGTGTGTACCCATAGCCACTTTCCCTCATGTGTGTTGTTGTTTAGCCTCTCATTGTCTCCCAGCTGTCTGACGTTTGTGGTTATTTGCTACCTTATATATGTCTGTCTCTGTCTTTTCTCGTTGTGGCACCATTATTGTTATTATCCATGTTCCTGGTCATTTTTCCCCAAGCTGTTCTTCTGTAAGTTTGTTTAGTGTTTTGCTTCTTTGTGTTTTCAGCTCACGTGCTGTTGTTTTTTGTTAAGTTTGGTAATAAATCTCCATGCACCATAGTCCTGCCTGCACATCTAAGTCCTTTCTCAAACCATCATCTGCCAAAAGCAGAACACATTTCACCTATTTGTTGTTCCTAGTAAAGGAAGGATCGCTTCAGAAGTCCGCTGTGTGGTGATTAGCCAAAACAATGTCTGCCTCTGAAGTATTCTCTGGTCCCCTCCCGAATTTGACCAGTGATAACATGTTTAGCCGCTTGTCATCCTTCAACTGCTGGCTGTCTGTGTGGTGTCCTGCAAACAATGTGGGCTACATAGACAATTGGAACTCATTTTGGGGAAAGCCTGGTCTTATTAGACAAGACAGCGTCCATCCCACTTTGGATGGTGTGTCTCATTTATCTAACAATCTGGCATCACTATCTCCCATTCTACCCACATTCACCCAGTATGTCACATGCCACACTAGAGAAAATAAAACACTGGACTTATTCTACGCAAACACTAAGGAGGCGTACACCTCATCACAACTCCCCCCACTCGGGAGATCGGATCACAACTTGGTTCATCTCCGGCCGGTGTACAAACCCCTAGTGCACAGACAACCTCCGGCCATGCGCACAGTGGAGTTATGGTCTGAGGAGACAATGGACACTCTAAAGGGCTGTTTTGAAGCCACCGCCTGGAAGCAGCTCTGCGATCCACATGATGAGGACATCGATGGCCTCACTCACACCTTCACGGACTACCTCCCCTTCTGTGTGGACAAATCCGTTCCAACCAAGACCATACGGTGTTGCTCAAACAACAAACCCTGGATCAACCCTGAGATAAAAACACTTCTGAGAGAGAAGAAGAGGATCTTCAGGTCGGGGAACAGGGAGATGCTGAAGTCCGTACAGAGGGAGCTGAGGAGAAAGATCAGAGAAGGCAAGGACAGCTTCAGGAAGAAGATGGAGAACAAGCTGCAACAGAGCGACATCAGCGGGGTCTGGAGAAACCTCAAAACCATCTCTGGGCTCCAGAATACCTCCCCCCAGGCCACGGGGGGCAGGGAGTCGGCGAACAACCTGAATCTGTTTTTCAGTAGGTTTGACCAACCGCCCTCCCCCCTGACTGCACAACAACCACTGCTGCCTCTAAAGAAATCAAGTCCTGCTGCCCACTCCCCACTCCACCAACACCCCCCCACTCCCAACACACAGCCCCCCATCCTGACCCTGACCAGGACCCAGGTGAGGACGGAGCTGAGGAAGATCAAGGCGAGGAAGGCGTCGGGACCGGACGGCATCAGCGCAAAGCTCCTCAAGTCCTGTGCAGACCAGCTGTGTGGGATTGTGACGTACATCTTCAACCTGAGCCTGAAGCTGGGGAGGGTACCACAGCTGTGGAAAACATCTTGTGTGGTACCTGTACCAAAAACTTCCCACCCCAAAGACCTGAACAGCTACAGACCGGTGGTCTTGACGTCCCACTTGATGAAGACCCTGGAGAGACTGCTCCTTGCTCACCTCCGCCCCCTGGTGGAACCAGCGATGGATCCACTCCAGTTCGCCTACCAGCATGGCATTGGGGTGGAGGATGCGGTGATCTTCCTCCTTCACCGTTCTCTGTCCCACCTGGAGAAGCCCGGGAATATGGTGAGGATCATGTTCTTTGACTTCTCCAGTACTTTCAACACCATCCAACCGATGATCCTGAAGGACAAGCTGCTGCGCGCAGGGGTGGACCAGCACCTGTCATCATGGATCCTGGACTACCTCACGAACCGGCCACAGTTTGTGAGAACCCGGGACTGTGTGTCCAACACGATCATCGGTAGCACGGGGGCCCCCCAGGGAACGGTGTTGGCTCCCTTCCTGTTCACTCTTTATACTGCGGACTTCTCACACAACACAACACACTGCCATCTACAGAAGTTCTCTGATGACTCTGCGATTGTTGGCCTCATCTCCAATGGAGATGAAGCTGAGTACAGAGGGCTTATCCAGGACTTCGTGGACTGGTGCCATCGGAACTGCCTCCAGATCAACACGAGGAAAACTAAGGAGCTGGTGGTGGACTGCCGCAGGCAAGGACAACCCCTCACAACACCAGTAAATATATAGGGAACAGACATCAAGATGGTGACATCCTATAAGTACCTGGGTGTTCATCTGAACAATAAACTAGACTGGTCACACAATACTGACGCACTCTACAAGAAGGGACAGCGCAGGCTGTTCCTGCTGAGGAGACTCAGATCTTTTGGTGTACAAGGGGCGCTGCTGAAGACATTCTATGACACGGTGGTGGCATCAGCCATCACTTTTGGAGTGGTCTGCTGGGGCAGTGGCATTACTGCAGCCGATAGGAAGAGACTGAACAAACTGATCAAGAAAGCTAGCTCTGTCCTGGGGCAGCGCCTTGATCCGGTGGAGGAGATAGGAGAGAGAAGGACGGTGGCTAAACTGTCATCTCCGCTGGAGTCCGAGTTCCACCCTATGCAGGACATACTGAATGCACTGAGGAGCTCATTTAGCAGCAGACTACATCATCCCAGGTGCACAACCGAGAGGTTTCGCAGGTCCTTCCTACCAACGGCTGTCAGACTGTACAACCTAAGCAGGGCTGCTCGCAGAGATAGTAAAAAGACGTAACAAACTAATAGTTTTTTGAATGCAAAAGATGCAATAGACTTACACAATGGTCCCCTCTGGCATACAACTAGGAAAATACCGGTCGCTATGGAGGGTGAGAATATGTATGGGCACATAATCATACCATGTAGGATAACTAAGTAGATGGTTGTGCTGTTTCATCCCATCTAGCAACAATGCTCTGCACTGTGTGTGTTTATATATTGACATATTTATTCCATCTAGCTACAATGCTCCGCACTGTGTGTTTATATATCTACATATTATTCCATCTAGCTACATTGCTCCGCACTGTGTGTGTTTATATATTTACATATTTATTCCACCTAGCTGCAATGCTCCGTACTGTGGGTGTTTATATATCTACATATTTATTCCATCTAGCTACAATGCTCCGCACTGTGTGTTTATATATTCATATATTTATTCCATCCAGCTACAATGCTCTGCACTGTGTGTCTGTGTGTGTGTATATATATATTTTATAGTAATATGTACATATGTATATTAGCTGCTCTTGCTTGCTTGCTTTTTTTTCTTGCCTTCTGATTGTTGCTCTGAGTGTTGCTATCCCTGTGCTGTTGCAATCCTGGAATTTCCCCGTTGTGGGACTAATAAAGGCTTATCTTATCTTATCTTATCTTATCTTATCTTATCTTATCACTTTTATCCAAATTTCCAAAACATTGACAACTCAGAGTTGGGACCAGGAAGCAGAGTCGCAGTCTTACACGCCTCTCTGCAGCTCCTCTTCATCCACCACCCCTCAACTTAGCCCCTGTCTTCCCCATCAGAGAATCATTGTCTGCTCCCTCCAAAGTTAATAAAAATATTATGTATAAGCATTCCAAAGTGATTAAACAAAAAGTTGGTAAAACTCAAATTAAACATGAAATCTCTAAATTTAATGATTTGGCCTCTGTTCCTCCTCATAATTTAAAAATTAAATGTGGTTTGTTCAATACTGGGTCTCTAACTCCCAAGTCTCTGCTAGTCCATGATCTGTCAATTGATCATCAGATTGATTTAACCTGTTGAACTCTGTTCAACTTCCCTAAAAACGCCTAAAAATAACATGCCCAAAGTAAATCAAAAGCTGTTCTTCAACCTTTTGCAGCATCTTCATGGGGTTGGTCTCATTTAAAAGAAAACACTCTGATTTTTTTGGCAGAACAGTCATAATCTCTCTAAGTGCTCCTGCCCCTGAGTAACAATCATCTAAACATACTGAATTTGAAGAAAATAAAGTTCGCCTGGGTGTTTTTTTTAGATACAAATGCTTGCAAATAACATACAGCTGTCAGATACTGGCTGGAAAACACAACAGAAATGTAGAACCAAGTGTTTTCAAGCTCAGGTCAAAATTTTGTAACAATACCACAAAAATTGAATATATTACACAGCTTTTTTCTCAGGTTGTAACAAGGCGTTCTTGAACTGTGCCAAACTGTGCCAAATAAGATAAGATAAGCCTTTATTAGTCCCACAATGGGGAAATTCCAGGATTGCAACAGCACAGGGATAGCAACACTCAGAGCAACAATCAAGAAGACAAGAAAAACAAGAGCAGCGAATATACATATGTACATACAGTATAAATATATAAACACACAGTGCGAAGCATTGTTGCTAGATGGAATAAACGGCATAACCGTCTGCTTAGTTATCCTACAAAGTATGAATATATACCCATACATATTGTCACCCTCCGTAGCGACTGATATTGTCCTAGTTGCATACTGGAGGGGACCATTGTGTAAGTCTATTGCGTCTTTTGCATTCAATACTATTAGGTCGTCACGTTTTTTTTGCTATCTCTGCGAGCAGCCCTGCTTAGGTTATACAGTCTGACAGCCGTAGGTAGGAAGGACCTGCAAAACCTCTCAGTTGCGCACCTAGGATGATGTAGTCTGCTGCTAAATGAGCTCCTCAGTGCATTCAGCATGTCCTGCATAGGGTGGGACTCGGACTTGGACTCCAGCAGAGATGACAGTTTA
Organism: Pholidichthys leucotaenia; assembly: GCA_020510985.1. Taxonomy (NCBI): domain Eukaryota; kingdom Metazoa; phylum Chordata; class Actinopteri; order Cichliformes; family Pholidichthyidae; genus Pholidichthys; species Pholidichthys leucotaenia. Next base: position 225,910,586 of record CM035840.1, read on the forward strand.
GCCACCATCCTTCTCTCTCCTATCTCCTCCACTGGGTCAAGGCACTGCCCCAGGACAGAGCTAGCTTTCTTGATCAGTTTGTTCAGTCTCTTCCTATCGGCTGCTGTAATGCTACTGCCCCAGCAGACCACTCCAAAAGTGATGGCTGATGCCACCACCGTGTCATAGAATGTCTTCAGCAGCGCCCCTTGTACATCAAAAGACCTGAGTCTCCTCAGTAGGAACAGCCTGCGCTGTCCCTTCTTGTAGAGTGCGTCGGTATTGTGTGACCAGTCTAGTTTATTGTTCAGATGAACACCCAGGTACTTGTAGGATGTCACCATCTCAATGTCTGTTCTCTGTATGTTTACTGGTGCTGTGAGGGGTTGTCCTTGCCTGTGGCAGTCCACCACCAGCTCCTTAGTTTTCCTCGCGTTGATCTAGAGGCAGTTCTGATGGCACCAGTCCACGAAGTCCTGGATAAGTCCTCTGTACTCAGCTTCATCTCCGTTGGAGATAAGGCCGACGATCGCAGAGTCGTCAGAGAACTTCTGTAGATGGCAGTGTGTTGTATTGTGTGAGAAGTCCGCAGTATAAAGGGTGAACAGGAAGGGAGCCAAAACCGTTCCCTGGGGGGCCCCCGTGCTACCCATGATCGTGTCGGACACACAGTCCCGGGTTCTCACAAACTGTGGCTGGTTCGTGAGGTAGTCCAGGATCCATGATGACAGGTGCTGGTCCACCCCTGCGCACAGCAGCTTGTCCTTCAGGATCATCGGTTGGATGGTGTTGAAAGCACTGGAGAAGTCAAAGAACATCACCACATTCCTGGGCTTCTCCAGGTGGGACAGAGAACGGTGAAGAAGGAAGATCACTGCATCCTCCACCCCAATGCCATGCTGGTAGGCGAACTGGAGTGGATCCATCGCTGGTCCCACCAGGGGGCAGAGGTGAGCAAGGAGCAGTCTCTCCAGGGTCTTCATCATGTGGGACGTCAGGGCCACTGGTCTGTAGCTGTTCGGGTCTTTGGGGTGGGAAGTCTTTGGTACAGGCACCACCCAAGATGTTTTCCACAGCTGTGGTACCCTCCCCAGCTTCAGACTCAGGTTGAAGATGTGCTCCACAATCCCACACAGCTGGTCTGCACAGGACTTGAGGAGCTTTGCACTGATGCCATCCGGTCCCGACGCCTTCCTCGCCTTGATGTTCCTCAGCTCCGTCCTCACCTGGGTCTTAGTGAGGGTCATGTTGGGGGGCTGTGTGTTGGGAGTGGGGGGGTGTTGGTGGAGTGGGGTGTGGACAGCAGGACTCAATGTCTTTAGAGGCAGCAGTGGTTGTTGTGCAGTTGGGGGGGAGGGCGGTTGGTCAAACCTATTAAAAAACAGGTTCAGATTGTTCGCCCACTCCCTGCCCCCCGTGGCCTGGGGGGAGGTATTCTGGAGCCCAGAGATGGTTTTAAGGTTTCTCCAGACCCCACCGATGTCGCTCTGTTGCAGCTTGTCCTCCATCTTCTTCCTGAAGCTGTCCTTGCCTTCTCTGATCTTCCTCCTCAGCTCTCTCTGTACGGACTTCAGCATCTCCCTGTTCCCCGACCTGAAGATCCTCTTCTTCTCTCTCAGAAGTGTTTTTATATCAGGGTTGATCCAGGGTTTGTTGTTCGAGCAACACCGTATGGTCTTGGTGGGTACGGTGTTGTCCGCACAGAAGCTGATGTAGTCCGTGATGGTGTGAGTGAGGCCATCGATGTCCTCACCATGTGGATCACAGAGCTGCTCCCAGGCAGTGGTTTCAAAACAGTCCTTTAGAGCGTCCGTTGCCTCCTCAGACCATAACTTCACTGTGCGCATGACCGGAGGTTGTCTGTGCACTAGGGGTTTGTACACTGGCAGGAGATGAACCAAGTTGTGATCCGATCTCCCGAGTGGGGGGAGTGGTGATGAGGTGTACGCCTCCTTAGTGTTTGCGTAGAATACAGTAAGTCCAGTGTTTTATTGTCTCTAGTGTGGCATGTGACATACTGGGTGAACGTGGGTAGAATGGGAGATAGTGAAATATGATTGAAATCGCCTGAGATGAGGAGAAGAGCATCTGGGTGTTCTGTCTGCAGCCTGCCAGTTACTGAGTGGATACCATCACGCGCTGTCCCAGCGTTCGCCGTCGGATTTGCATAAATAACAATGCAGATCACGTGTGAGTATTCCCTCGGGAGATATGTAGGCCACATGCTAACAGCTAGCAACTTCATGTCTTTGTTGCAGTGTTGTTGTTTAACCGTGATATGTCCCGGTCTGCACCAGTTGTTATTGACATACATTATCACTCCTCCGCCCCTTGCCTTCCCACTGTCTGGTGTTCGGTCTGCTCGTATTGCGTGGAAACCCTCCAGTCCAATGTTAGCATCTGTTGCTAGTTCTGTTAGCCACGTCTCCGTGAGTAGCATCAGACTACACTCCCTGTATATGCTATCGTAGCGGGAGATAGCCACTAGCTCATCTGTTTTTCTGAGTAGCGATCGTACATTCCCCATAATAACGGATGGGAGGGTAGGTCTGTACCTTATATTCCTCGCCCGCCGTCTTATTACAGCACAACATCCACGCCATTTTCGTCTTATTTCTCTCGGTATGTCAAGTTTTTGCGTTAGCATCGTGGGCCGGTTAAGTGCTAACAGCTGGTCCCTATTGTACTGCCTCCTGCAACAAACAGTGGATCCGTCCGCTGGCTCAGGAGACATTTGGGCGATCTACGTGTCTGTGACGGATCAAGGTGTCACCGAAACAGAAAGATTAGCAAGAGAGCCAGATAGTAAATAGAAATAGGAAGAAATTGATCCGCTGTTGCAAAAAGGCAGTCTACTCGTGTGGCGCCGGAAGTATTGCCACAGTTTGGAATGGCACAGTTGGAAATGGCACAGTTTGGAAAACTGTGTTCCAGAGTTCACTATCTCAGCAGTTTGCACAGTAAAACCAAGGGGTAACAACCCAGACATACACAGCACAGTTCCTAGTTTGTTTGGGTTTTTTTCAGGCAAAAATAGCCTACAGTGTAAGAAAAATTATGCGAAAAATTAATACATTTCACTCAAACATACACAGAAACAACCCCCCCCTCCGCTCCAATTTTTCCAGAGTTCATTATCTCATCAGTTTACACAGATACAGGTCAACTGGACCCCTGACCAAGTGTGCACCCCAAGTGGACCACGGAATCCAATCTGTACATGTACAGGTACATTCTCCATCCAGTGATTTATAAATGCTGCCCCAGATGAAAACCAGTCTGTGGGACTATAATGTTCTGAATGAGGCTTGAGAAAATTATGAATCACTTTGTAAATCACTGGATTGAAAATGTACAGATTGAATACCGGTGTCCACCTGGGGTGGTCACATTAGTGTGCTCACACGGTCAGGGCTCCATTTCACCAGATCACGTTTACACAGTAAAACAAAGGCATAATAACACAGACATACACAGCACAGTTCCTTTTTTTTACAGGAAAAAATAGCCTACAGTGAAATAAAAATGATTAAATTTCTCTGCAATATACACAGTAACAAATAACCCCCTCCCACCCACCCCAACGGTGCACACAAAAACGTTGCCATGCGGGACCCTTGTAATTACCGATTGGTCAAAAGTTATTTTTATTACTATTTTTATCGATAAAGAATAATCTAGATTGTAAGACTTACCTGTCCACAACTGCACTGTCGCTGATATTGTCCACTGGCGTCTGATGATCGTCAGCTCCGTTGATGGAAACCGCCGTTGTTTCCTGATTCATCGTCCAGGTCACCCGACCCGGTAAGGCCATCTACGTTTTCATGCATGCCCTTTCGGTTTATTTTGTGAACCATTTTTCAAAACAAGTAAAATAATGGCTAATGTTATCCTGACCCTTCTGCACGCTATCACAAAGGACTGCGTGTCACACAGCGGCGGAGTCAAAAGACATTTAACGCACGGGAACGCATGGTATTTTACCGGAAATATAAACACTGAACCATGCATGTAAGATGTCACTGAAGTCAGAAATTGATTGGCTAAATGACACGTCCATCGTCAGATTATTCGGCTTCAACTGGCTCGTTGTATTCGCGGTCGTTGATGGGCAGATACTTCTTGCTAGGTTTACGATCATTGGTTATTCAAGGTTTAAAAACCCAAATCAAGGCTCTTGTTGGTCAAATGAGATGTCAATCTCATTCTAAACCAATCAAACACTCCTTTGGTTTTCTGTTTACGGCTGTGTCTGTACTGGAAGACCGAAAATACAGCTTTTTTTTTTTTTCAGTGCTCACTGAGACGCACGAAAGACGCAGAGACGTGACCACCCGCGGAAGTCAGAGTTCAACAAGTTAATATCCCTTATAGAGACTTGGTTAGAGCAAGAGGATTATGTTGGTTTAAATGAATCAACTCCCTCTGGTTATTTAAACTGTCAAAATCCCTGAAGTTCTGGTCGTGGAGGAGGAGTAGCAACAATTTACCATTCCAAATTGCTAGTTAATGTAAAGCAAAAAAAAAAAAAAAATTAATTCCTTTGAGGGCCTGGTCCTCAGTATTGGGCATGTTAGCAATTTTAGGTTAAACCCAATTTTATTTGCCATAGTTTATCGTCCTCCCTCAGCCTACTCAGAGTTTTTATCCAAATTTGCCAAATTCTTAGCTGATTTAGTGCTGAAATCAGACTTTAATATACATGTAGATGTAGATAGTGATTGTCTTAATATGGTGTGGTGCACATATGTAGTTTCACGGGCTCACATGTATATGACTGTTCATATGCTCTCATGTATATTCCTGTGTGCTTATTTTGGCTTCACGTCTGAAGAGGAACAAAAAGTCTGGACCTCCTAGGGATAAGAGGAGGATGGGAGAGTTGGCCTTTTGATATGCAAAGAGATGGACATGAATGATTTCCTGACCACCCAGGTTTGGGTGGGAGCGAGAGGAACTGCAGGGGGGATGCATTGTGTTTGGGATTTAAAGACAATGGGATTTTGTACTTTGATGTCAGGGGTATAAGACTGGCAGAAGTTGGGGGGTTTTCCTTCTTCTGCTTTTGAATATTGGAGAGTGTGTTGTGAATAAAAATGGAACCTGAGAAATAACTCAGCCTCATCCTTTCCACACAATCTCCACACTGGTGACCTTAAGACGTATTATGGCCGGAGACGATTCTCCTGCACCGGACTCATCAGGAGCCAGCCAAGCTAATGCAGCCACCACAGTCCAGCTTCCGGACTTCTGGCAGAACAGTCCGTGCTCCTGGTTTAACGCAGTCGAGGCACAGTTCCATCTTCGGAAGGTTTCGGCAGACGCCACGAAGTTCTACCATGTGGTTGCAAAGCTGGACAACCACACAGCCCAGCGTGTAGAGAGCCTGATCAACCACCCACCAGACGACGACAAGTACGGCACTTTGAAGGCTGCTCTCATCCGTTTTTTCACCCCCTCGCTGGGAGAGCGAGCAGAGAAGCTCCTGGCGTTGACTGAGGGTGAGGTCGACAGACCTGCAGACCTGATGGCGAAGATGCTGAGTTTGAGAGACACCGAAGATGATGGCTTTATTTTCGCCCACCTTTTCCTCAGGATACTACCACCTACGGTGAGAGTTACCCTGGCCAGTTCACAGCTGCTGGCCCACCGAGACTACCACGAGCTGGGCCAGGAGGCGCAGCGACTCGTCGACGCCCATAGACGACACATGGCCACGACCGCAGCAGCGGAGCTGGGCACAACATCCAGAGATGGCAGGGGGCCAGAGGCTGCAGCACCAGACTCACCGACAATGGCAGTGGCGGGGGCCAGGAGGCGTGGAGCGGACGACGTCCTTTGCTTTTACCATCGCCGTTTCGCCGAGAGGGCACTCAAGTGCATTCCACTGTGCCAATTCAAGCGCTCGGGAAACGCCAAGACTGGGAGTCGGTAGCAGCTGCGGCTCTCGGTGAGGAGAACAAGCTGCTCTACTTGAGGGACGCGCGATCGGGGAGGCACTTCCTCGTGGACACAGGCTCCCAGCTGAGTTTCATCACACCTTCCTACGCTGACCGGCTGGCGCCTTCCAGTGGCCCTGTGGCATCAGCAGCGAACGGCTCGGCGATTAAGACCTTCGGGGAGAAGACCCTGTCTCTGTCGTTACACGGCCGCACATTTGAGTGGACTTTCGTCATAGCAGCAGTCAATTTCAACATGCTAGGTGCTGATTTTTTGTGCTCACATGGTTTGTTGGTCGATCTTGCTAACAGACGCCTGGTTAATGCACTCTCTTTTTCTTCTATTCCCTGTACAGCGCAAGTGACCCCGCCAACAGCACAAGCCAACGTCACAGCTGCAGGTGGTAAGTTCCACGCACTCCTCACTCTGTTTCCAGCACTCACGGTGCCAATGTTTTCGCCGACCATGGCTAAACACGGGGTGGAGCATTTTATTACTACCACCGGACCGCCCGTTTTTGCAAAAGCTCGGCGCTTGGATTCAGCTAAACTGGCCATAGCGCGCGAGGAGTTCGCCAACCTGGAAAAATTGGGCATCATCCGACGTTCAAAGAGCCCTTGGGCTTCACCGCTTCACATGGTCCCTAAAACTGATGGCTCGTGGCGGTCGTGCGGTGATTTTCGCAGGCTGAACAATGCTACAGCACACGACCGCTACCCAATCCCACATATCCAGGATTTTTCAGTTCATTTGGTGGGGACGTGCATTTTTTCTAAGATAGACCTGGTACGCAGTTATCATCAGGTCCCAGTCCGCGCTGAGGACATACCCAAAACAGCGGTAATAACTCCTTTCGGGCTTTTTTAGTTTTTGTGCATGCCGTTTGGGCTTAAAGGCGCAGCGCAAACTTTCCAACGCATGATGGACACGGTGTTGCGCGATCTCCCTTTCGTGTTTGTCTTCCTGGACGACATTTTGGTAGCCAGTGCGTCCAAAGACGAACACGAAAACCACCTCACGGCAGTTTTCCGGAGGTTGGCGGAGCACGGGCTAATAATCAACCCAGCGAAGTGTCAGTTCGGGGTGGCGCAGATTGATTTTATGGAGCATCGCGTCTCTCTCGAAGGAGCAGTTCCTCTGCCTGACAAGGTGCGCGCGGTGACAAATTTTCCCCAGCCACAAACGGTCAAAGCGTTACAGGAGTTTTTGGGAATGGTGAATTTTTATAATCGTTTCCTCCCCCGCGCTGCGCAGCTCATGCAACCATTGTATGCTGCGCTTAAAAAACAAAAACCCGCAAATAAAATCGAATGGTCTCCCGAGCGGGAGCGCGCATTCTCTAAAGTCAAAACAGCCTTGGCAAACGCTGCGTTGTTAGCGCATCCAGTCCCAACGGCTCGCATGGCGCTCACTACTGACACGTCAGATGTGGCCATAGGAGCAGTTGTTGAACAGTATGTGGCTGGAGCCTGGCAGCCGCTCGCGTTTTTCAGCAAGACTTTGCGCGATAGTGAGCGAAAATACAGCGCATTCGACAGGGAGTAGTTAGCTCTCCATTTGGCTATTCGTCACTTCCAGTTTTGGCTGGAGGGACGCCGTTTCACCGCATTCGTTGACCACAAGCCGCTGACTTTTGCAATGGCCAAGATTTCGGAACCTTGGTCGGGCCGGCAGCAGAGACAGCTGGCCGCAATTTCGGAGTTCACTACCGATATCCAGCATGTAGCGGGTAAACTTAACGTAGTGGCAGACTGCCTCTCGCGTGCCGTGGCTGCTTCAGCCCGCGTAGAGGTAGATTTCGCAGCTGTTGCCACGGACCAGGGTAGCGGCGCAGAAGTGCACGTGGCCCCAGTCCGCGTAGGGATAGATTACGCAGCCATGGCCGCGGAGCAGGGCGGCGACGCGGACGTGCACGCGCTCCAGTCTGGACCAACAGGGTTAAGGCTGGAGGACAGGGTGCTGCAAGACAGTATGCCCCCCCTAATCTGCGATGTTTCCACCGGGCGACCCCGTCCGGTGGTTTCGGCCTCGGGGCGCCGCCGCGTTTTTGACTCGATCCATTCGCTGGCGCACCCTGGGGTGCGCGCTTCGGTCAAAATGGTAGGGGAGAAATTTGTATGGCCGGGCCTGCGCAAGCAAGTTAGAGAGTGGGCAGCAGCCTGCATGGCCTGTCAGCGGGCCAAAGTGCATAGACACACGAGAGCTCCTTTGGAGCCGTTTCATATTCCAGCTAAAAGGTTTGATCATGTCCATGTGGACCTCGTAGGCCCCCTACCGCCCTCGCAAGGGTGCACACATCTTCTGACAATGGTTGACTGCACCATGCACTGGCCAGAAGTGGTTCCCCTGTCATCAACCACAGCCGAGGAGGTGGCACGCGCTTTTTTAACTGCATGGGTAGCGCGTTTTGGAGATCCGTCGGATATTACATCTGACAGAGGCCCACAATTTGTTTCCGAACTTTGGTCAGCGATGGCCCGCAGCCTGGGGGCAACGATCCACCGCACGACCGCGTATCACCCGCAGGCTAACGGGTTATGTGAACGTTTTCACAGGTCGCTGAAGGCGGCTCTCAGAGCGTCTCTTATTGATGCAAATTGGGTTGACAAACTACCATAGGTTTTATTGGGGTTGCGTTCTGCACCTAAAGAGGATTTAGACGCCTCCCCAGCTGAGCTAGTGTTCGCACAGCCACTTCGGCTGCCCGGAGAATTTCTCCCTGACAACCCAGCGCCAGAGTTCTCCTCGGCTCAGCGGTTGCAGAATAACATGGGCCCGAGTGTCCTACCAGGCCCCGTTCACCACAGTTTTCCACGTGTTTTTGTGCCTAAAGCTTTAAAAAATGCGGAGTTTGTTTTTGTCAGACATGATGCCCACCGCACAGCTCTGCGACCGCCTTACGATGGACCATTTAGAGTGCTAGAAACAGGTGATAAGCATTTTTTGCTGGATTTGGGGGGCAGAAAGGAAATGATTGGCATAGACAGACTTAAACCTGCTTTTGTGATGGCTGACGAAACTGTGCAGTTGGTGAGGGCCCCGCGACGGGGTAGACCCCCTAGGGAGCATTCCCCAGTACACCCACAGAGATTGACTAACAGTTTTAATCCCCAGACAGCAGCTCCACAGCAGGAGGACGCCGCGGAAGAGGTTAAGCCCGCCTGCAGCAAATACGGCAGACGGTTGAGACCAAGACAGCATGTGGACTGATGTGTGGCGATTTTATTATAACAGGCAATCTGTGTTAGTTTGTACCGTCTTAGACGTTTGGGGGGGGGTTATATGTGGTGCACATATGTAGTTTCACGGGCTCACATGTATATGACTGTTCATATGCTCTCATGTATATTCCTGTGTGCTTATTTTGGCTTCACGTCTGAAGAGGAACAAAAGGTCTGGACCTCCTTGGGATAAGAGGAGGATGGGAGAGTTGGCCTTTTGATATACAAAGAGATGGACATGAATGATTTCCTGACCACCCAGGTTTGGGTGGGAGCGAGAGGAACTGCAGGGGGGATGCATTGTGTTTGGGATTTAAAGACAATGGGATTTTGTACTTTGATGTCAGGGGTATAAGACTGGCAGAGGTTGGGGTTTTTTCCTTCTTCTGCTTTTGAATGTTGGAGAGTGTGTTGTGAATAAAAATGGAACCTGAGAAATAACTCAGCCTCATCCTTTCCACACAATCTCCACACTGGTGACCTTAAGATGTATTATGGCCGGAGACGATTCTCCTGCACCGGACTCATCAGGAGCCAGCCAAGCTAATGCAGCCACCACAGTCCAGCTTCCGGAATGTGAATAAAAATGGAACCTAAGAAATAACTCAGCCTCATCCTTTCCACACAATCTCCACAATGGCATTTAATTCAATATTAGACTCGATGGGGTTTTCTCAGAAAGTAGGAAATTGGAGAAGTCATCTTTTAATTTATAAAAAATCTCTTAGAAAAGCTAGAACAAGTTATTATTCTGCATTAATAGAAGAGAAGAATAATCCCAGGTTTCTTTTCAGCACTGTAGCCAGGCTGACAAAGAGTCAGGACTCTGTCTATCCTAGCATTCCCTTAGAGCTTACTAGTCAGGACTTTATGAACTTTTTCAATAATAAAATTTCATCTATCAGAGATAAAATCAGTCAGATTCTTCCCACTGTTAAATACAGTAACTACTACAACTCCTTCGATTAATATCTGTTTGGATGAGTTTACTCCAATTGACCTTTTACAGTTAGATAAAATAATTTCCTCATCCAAGCCTTCAACTTGTCTTTTAGACCCTACTCCTACCAGGTTATTTAAAGAAGTCTTCCCATTTATTGGTAGCTCTATTCTTCAAATAATCAATTCTTCAATAACATTAGGCCATGTACCGCAGGCTTTTAAAGCTGCTGTAATTAAACCCTTACTCAAAAAGCCAATGCTGGATCCAGTTTTAGCTAACTATAGACCAGTCTCTAATCTCCCTTTCATTTCAAAAATCTTAGAAAGAGTTGTTGCTACGCAATTATTTGACCACTTGCAGGGAAATTGTTTATTTGAAGAATTTCAATCTGGGTTTAGAATCCATCATAGTACTGAAACAGCCTTAGTGGAGGTCACTAATGACCTCCTTATGACATCTGATAATGGACTTGTTTCTGTACTTGTCCTTTTAGACCTTAGTGCAGCTTTTGATACTATCGCTCATAATATTCTACTTGATAGATTAAAACACTATGCTGGACTTAATGGAACTTCGTTGTAGTGGTTTAGATCTTATTTATCTGATTGGTTCCAGTTTGTTCATGTCAATAATGAGTTTTCTTTCAACTCAAAGCTCAGTCATGGAGTTCCACAGGGATCTGTGCTAGGCCCTACTCTTTTTAGTCTATATATGTTTCCGTTAGGTAACATTATTAGAAAGCACTGTATATATTTTCATTGTTATGCAGATGATACACAATTGTACCTGTCAATGAAGCCAGATGATAGTAATCAATTAGCCAAGTTAGAAGCCTGTCTTAAGGAAATCAAAGCTTGGATGACTTGTAATTTCCTGCTATTAAATTCAGATAAGACTGAAGTAATTATTGTTGGTCCAAAAAACTTTAGAAACACCTTTCCAAATCAAACTCTTAGTTTGAATGCAGTTACTCTTTCTCTTAATAGTTCTGTGAGGAACCTTGGAGTTATTTTTGATCAAGATCTGTTTTTCAATTCACATATTAAATTTGTTTCTAAGACTACCTTCTATCATCTGCGTAATATTGCCAAGATTAGGAGCTTTCTTGTCTCAGAGTGATGCAGAGAAACTGAGCAACACTTTTGTTAGCTCTAGATAAGATTATTGTAACTCTTTATTATCAGGTTGCCCTAAAACATCTTTAAAAAGTCTTTAGTTGATCCAAAATGCTGCAGCAAGAGTTTTAACAGGTACTAGAAAGAGAGATCATATCTCTCCGGTTCTGGCCTCCCTTCACTGGCTTCCCATAGAGTTTAGAATTAAGTTTAAAATCCTTCTTCTCACTTTCAAAGCTCGAAACAATCAGGCCCCTTTTTATTTAAAAGATCTGATATTATCCTATTATCCTAACAGATCACTATGCTCCCAAAATGCAGGATGACTTGTAATACCTAGAATCTCCAAAAGTACAATGGGAGGCAGAGCCTTCAGTTATCAAGCTCCTCTCCCGTGGAACCAGCTGCCAATTTGGATTTGGGATTGAGACTCGATCTCTGTTTTTAAGAATAGGGTTAAAACCTTCCTTTTTGATATAGCCTACAATTAGGGAGGGATCATGTGTCTCTGAACCCTCCCTTAGTTATGCTGCTAATAGGTTTAGACAGCCAGGGGACCTCCAATAATGCACTGGGCTTCAGCTTCTCTGCATCAGACTCTAGACTTGGTGGCCCCCTTAAAAAAGAAAAAGTCTAATCAGAGATTTTTAACTCCTTGGTTCAACACAGAAACTCGTAGCTTAAAACAGAAGACTCGTCAATTAGAAAGAAAATGGCGCTCTACTAATTTAGATGAAATCTATTTAGCTTGGAGAAATCATCTTTTAATTTATAAAAAATCTCTTAGAAAAGCTAGAACGAGTTATTACTCTGCATTAATAGAAGAGAACAAGAATAATCCCAGGTTTCTTTTCAGTACTGTAGCCAGGTTGACAAAGAGTCAGGACTCTGTCAATCCTAGCATCCCCTTAGAGCTTACTAGTCAGGACTTTATGAACTTTTTCAATAATAAAATTTCATCCATCAGAGATAAAATCAATCAGATTCTTCCCACAGTTAACTTAAATACTGTAACTACTACAACTCCTTCTATTGATGTCTGTCTTGATGAGTTTACTCCAATCGACCTTTGTGAGTTAGACAAAATAGTTTCCTCATCCAAACCTTCAACTTGTCTTTTAGACCCTATTCCTACCAGGTTATTTAAAGAAGTCTTCCCACTTATTGGTAGCTTTATTCTTCATATAATCAATTCTTCATTAACTTTAGGCCATGTACCGCAGGCTTTTAAAACGGCTGTAATTAAACCCTTACTCAAAAAGCCAACGCTAGATCCAGGAGCTTTAGCTAACTATAGACCAATCTCTAATCTCCCTTTCATTTCAAAAATCTTAGAAAGAGTTGTTGCTATGCAATTATTTGACCACCTGCAGGGAAATGGTTTATTTGAGGAGTTTCAATCTGGGTTTAGAATCCATCATAGCACTGAAACAGCCTTAGCGAAGGTCACTAACGACCTCCTCATTGCATCTGATAATGGACTAGTTTCTGTACTTGTCCTTTTAGATCTTAGTGCAGCTTTTGATACTATTGATCATAATATTCTACTTGATAGATTAGAACACTATGTTGGACTTAATGGAACTTCGTTGCAGTGGTTTAGATCTTATTTATCTGATAGGTTCCAGTTTGTTCATGTAAATGATGAGTTTTCTCTCAGCTCAAAGCTTAGTCATGGAGTTCCACAGGGATCTGTGCTTGGCCCTACTCTTTTTACTCTTTTTAGTTTATATATGCTTCCGTTAGGCAACATTATTAGAAAGCACTGTATACATTTTCACTGTTATGCAGATGACACACAATTATACCTGTCAATGAAGCCAGATGATACTAATCAATTAGCCAAGTTAGAAGCCTGTCTTAAGGAAATCAAAGTTTGGATGACTTGTAATTTCCTGCTATTAAATTCAGATAAGACTGAAGTCATTCTTGTTGGTCCAAAAAACCTTAGAAATTCCTTTCCAAATCAAACTTTCAGTTTGGATGCAGTTACTCTTTCTCTTAATAGCTCTGTGAGGAACCTTGGAGTTATTTTTGATCAGGATTTGTCCTTCAATTCACATATTAAATTTGTTTCTAAGACTGCCTTCTATCATTTGCGTAATATTGCCAAGATTAGGAGCATCTTGTCTCAGAGTGATGCTGAGAAGCTGATCCACGCTTTTGTTAGCTCGAGATTAGATTATTGTAATTCTTTATTATCAGGTTGTCCTAAAACATCTTTAAAAAGTCTTCAGCTGATCCAAAATGCTGCAGCAAGAGTTTTAACAGGTACTAGAAAGAGAGATCATATCTCTCCGGTTCTGGCCTCCCTTCATTGGCTTCCCATAGAGTTTAGAATTAAGTTTAAAATCCTTCTTCTTACTTACAAAGCTCTAAACAATCAGGCTCCTTTTTATTTAAAAGATCTGATACTACCATATCATCCTAACAGAGCACTACGCTCCCAAAATGCAGGTTTACTTGTAATACCTAGAATCTCCAAAAGTACAATGGGAGGCAGAGCCTTCAGTTATCAAGCTCCTCTCCTGTGGAATCAGCTGCCAATCTGGATTCGGGAGTCAGACTCGATCTCTGTTTTTAAGAATAGGGCTAAAACCTACCTTTTTGATATAGCCTACAATTAGGGAGGGATCATGTGTTTTCTGAACCCTCCCTTAGTTATGCTGCTAATAGGTTTAGTCAGCCGGGGGACCTCCAGTAATGCACTGGGCCTCACTCCTTTCCTCACTCTCTATGAAATATTTTTTTTTTGCTGGTCATTAACATTTGTTTGTTCTCTCCCATAGATTGAGTCCCCATCGTGCTGTTTGCTCTCTACATGTCTGTTCTTTTCTTCTTCTCTATCCCCTCACCCCCCAGCCAGTCGCAGCAGATGACTGCCCCTCCCTGAGCCTGGTTCTGCTGGAGGTTTCTTCCTGTTAAAAGGGAGTTTTTCCTCTCCACCGTCGCCAAGTGCTTGCTCACAGGGGATCGCCTGATTGCTGGGGTCTTTCTGCAACTGTGGGGGTCCTCCCTACAGTTGATAGTGCTATGAGATGACTGTTGTTGTGAAATGGCGCTATATAAATAAAGTTGAATTGAACTCCTTTCTTCACTCTCAATGAAATATATTTTTTTTTGCTGGTCATTAACATATGTTTGCTCTCTCCCATAGACTGAGTCCCCATTGTGCTGTTTGCTCTCTACATGTCTGTTCTTTTCATCTTCTCTTTCTCCTCATCCCCCAGCCAGTCACAGCAGATGACTGCCCCTCCCTGAGCCTGGTTCTGCTGGAGGCTTCTTCCTGTTAAAAGGGAGTTTTTCCTCTCCACCGTCGCCAAGCCCTTGCTCACAGGGGATCGCCTGATTGCTGGGGTCTTTCTGCAATTGTGGAGGTTTCCCCTACGGTTGAAAGATAGATAGATAGATAGTTTATTTCGAACACAAAAAATATAACAAAAAACAAGCAAATAGCAAATGCAATAAAGTTACAGTATACACTGTTCGGAAGGGAGAAGGAAGAAGTGAACACTTATTAATTCCAACTCCTCTTTTCCATCGATACACCCATGTGAATTTTATACAAATTACTACCTTTAATACCCCAAGTAAACAATTTACTGTATTTTTTACAGATCAACATTAACACCTGTCCATTCTAAATTGAAAGTGCTATGAGATTACTGTTGTTGTGAAATGGCGCTATATAAATAAAGTTGAATTGAATTGAATTAGTTATTCAGATATTATAAATGTTAATACAGTAACAGTGTGAGCTGCAGCCAGATCTTCTGAGGCTGAAACCAAGAAACAGTTTGTTTACCAAGCCTCAAATAGAAAAGACACCATTTGATAGTTAAATAGGCATTCTGAACACAACAGGTGGATTGATCCTGCCTGACTGCAATCTTCCATAGACACTGGTTTTGTTTCTGAGAAAGGAACTCAAGTCTCTAAAGCCTGTATTTTGCCATGTAAATGTATTTCCATATGGCCTAGATGTACTAAAAGTGATGTGCTGTTTGTGATCGCCATGCTTCTTTTCTCTTTGTTCATCTCAGGATGAATTCAGCAGTGCTGGGTTACACAGTCAGGATGATAATTCAGTATACATTTACGCTTATACAGCACAAACCTCATGTCATTCACATTTTGTGCCTGGGTTTTTATCCTTTGTCTTCTGTTGGACAGCAGTAATTGTCACAAGCACCCGGCAGGTGTGGACTGAAGACCCAAATACTGGTCTGTGAGTTTGCAGGAATTTTAATTGAAACACAAACTATCACAAGAGCAAAAACACTTACAAGACTTAAGCAAAGCAGCATACAAATAGGCAGAATAGCCGGACGGGCTAAGGCATGGAACAAACGCCGGAATAAAGGTTGAAGCATGGGTCTCACACTAAGATAACCAAGTAAATGAGATGGGGGCTCCCGTCTGGATAACAAAAGGAAGACATAGGACTAACGTCTAAAGGTGTGTTCACACCAAACACGAACGGGTGGTGCGAATCCATAAAAAGTGAATGGGAAGACATAAGTATGCACAAATTTGTGTCGTCACGCATTCGCGTCTGCTAACTAGCTATACTAGCAGCTAGCTAGCTAGCAGACGGAGTAAAATTATCACCATTGCAGAGTAAAGTAGTTAGAAAATGAAATTCACTCATCTGGAGACAGGAGGACTGGGAACTCTTCAGCTGAATTGGGATTTTGGAGTTATTTACCCATGGTTTCCGGCCACGGACATCCTAGAAAGCTAGCAAGCTAGCAACGTAAACACCCATCATCTGTGACGCTTTGGAGGCTTGAGGCGACATTTTCAGATGAGCCCCCAGTCAGATAATGTAAACCTGAGCATGACGTTATTTTGGGAATTTCCACAGCAGGTTAAACACAGCTGCATAAGTTTTAAAGACAACTTTGCCTGTCTGCATCTCAGTATTCATGTCTGTTGGTGTGTTTATATAGAGTTATAATGTAATTGTGCTGAGCGAAAAATTCTCCTGTTCGCGTTTGGTGTAAACACACCTTACCATTGAGACGGACGCAGCGCTGAGTAGCGGCACAGCCACCCTTAAATAAGACAAAATGAATTAATTACAGCTAATGAAAGGTGTGGGTAACGTGAGCGAGGACAATCAAACCAAACAGCTGACAGCTGTGACAGCCCGAGAACTTGAGCTAACAGAGGAAATAAAGGCGGCTGTCAAAATAAAAGTACAGGCCAGGATGACTAAAGCTGATGATGAATAGATACATCCATGGATGCGCCGGGATACATCATCAGTGATGTTTCCTGACGTCATCGGGTGTTTCGGGTCTCACAACATCAGACACCCTCAATCAGGCGACCCAGCCAGGGTTGATCAGACCCTGATTTGTGTCCCGGCAGCATTGGCCCACAATTCAGACCTCTTAATCCATAGCCACCGAGAAGCTCTTTCTGCAAAGAGCAACGCCTAGCAACTCCTTTAATACCAAGGAGAGTGTAAATTTTGCACAGGGAGCGGGCAGCAAAGCCTCAACATCCCACCTCTATGGGCTCACAGTGTGCTCTCCAACCATTCCTCTGGCACTGTTGTTCTACCAGTTCTTGGTATTTGAGCCGTTTGTGTTCATTGGCCTCTTCTATGCGCTCCTCCCAGGGAACTGTGAGCTCCACTAACAGAACCTGCCTAGAAGAGGAAGCTGTAAGTACCACATCTGGCCTAAGAGATGTTGATGTTACATAATCAGGGAACTTAAGCTGCTTTCCCAAGTCAATTCGCAGGTCCCAGTCTGATGCTGAAGAGAGCAGACTGGCTGATGGTCCAAGCTGTGGTCGGGGCCTCTCTCCAGCTTTAACGAATATAATTTTCCTTTGACTACTGACCTGCTTACTGTTTGCCATGGCACTGGAGATGGTCTCCGCTACACACTTTAGCACTTGGTCATGGCGCCAGCGATATCAGCCCTCTCCAAGAGCTGTTGGGCAACTGCTAAAGATGTGTTCAAGCGTGCCCTTTCCTGAGCAGAGAGGACATGTTGGCAGCTCGTTCTTACCCCAGGTATGCAGGTTTGCCGGACTGGGTAGCACATCATATACTGCTCGGAGCATAAATTGGATGCGCTGAGGCTCTGCATGCCAGATGTCATTCCAGGTCAGCTTCTTGTCCACTACTCCCTCCCATTTTGTCCATGCCCCCTGCTGCCGCATGCCTACCATCCTACCAGTCCTCACTTCTTCAACACCTGCTCTCACCTCCTGCAGGATTAACTTGCGTGTGTCCTTTCCCTGGACTTTATCGTAGCGCGGCTGTGGGATGGAGCCCAGCCCTGCATGTCCTATTGCCACCGTGCCCACCAGAGCTTTGTGTCTCAACTGAGATTCTGCAAGCTCCAACCCCTCTTGAGCTCTCCACTTCCGACCTGTCCTCACCACAATGCCTGCTGCTGCCACTCTCGAGTCTCTAGAATCACGATAGGCTAGTGCCTCTCTTGTGTGGGAAACCTTGAACTCCTCTTCCAAACTACTAATAGGAAGCTGGAGTTTGTTGCTCCTGCCATAAAGCGCCGCACTACTGAAGCTATGTGGTAAACCCAACCATCTTCGAAGGTAGGAGCTGATCTTCCTTTCCAGGGTCTCCACTGTAGACAGAGGCACCTCGTACACCAGCAGAGGCCAGAGGATACGGGGCAAAATGCCATGTTGGTACACCCAAGTCTTGAACCTGCCGGGAAGGCCAGACTTATCCACAGTCAACAGCCATGTTTCCAGTTTCCTGATAGTAGTTCGAATGGATGCTGTGTCCCTGAGACTACAGTCAAAGACCTTCCCTAGGCTTGTGACTGGTTTCTCTGTGATAGATGGTATCACAATGCCATCCAAGCTAGAGAGGATGAACAAAGAATATACAAGGGCATAGGACCAGATAACAGTAAATGACAATACTAATAGATATGTACTTCAAAAAGGAAACTAAGGTGAGGGTGATGGAGGCTTATAAACAAACACAGGCAGAAATAATATATAATAAAAACAGATGGCCATGGACACATAAACATTATAATAGACACAGAACTAAGAACAGAACTTTCATAAGCAGAAACAAATGGCAAACTCAAATAACATAAAACATCCAAAACCAACCAGAATAAATGTTAAACTAAAGTGGGGAAATATGACTTCTGGTTATGGCTGCCACGTGAGAAGGACACGTCTCACTCTGCTCTGCTCCTGGAGAAAAAAAATCGGCAAATAACTCTCTCATTTGGGACAGAACGTATCCCAGTGTTTGGGCGAGGATATGTCGGTGAAGCCTAAGGCTGGAAAACCAGGTAGAGGAAAAAGCGAGCCGCCGAAACAGTCCAAATTAACAGACTTTCAGGTCTGTGACACAGCAGATAAAGCTCCATATATGGCAGAGGAAGCTAGTAGCGGTGCGGTATCTGTGGGAAACGGCACAGGTGCGGTGCTAGCTGCCATAAGTTTAATGAGAGCAGACTTTTCCTCTAAATTTGATGGGATTATGGCAGCATTGGAAGGAATGAGAAAGGAATTGGGTGACTGTGTAGAACGAATGGCGCAGGCGGAGCTTTGTGTCTCTAGTGCTGAAGATGACGTCACCTGTCTTCAATTAAAGGTGCGCACTTTGGAAAAAAAAAATAAATGTCTGGAAGATAATGTCCTGGATTTGGAGTCCCGGTCGAGACGGAACAACTTGAGGCTGGTGGGTCTACTGGAGGAATCCGAAGGTCGGGACTCATGTTCCTTTCTGGAAAAGTGGATTCCGGAGGCGCTGGGCAGCGCAGAGCTGCAATCAGCAGTGGTTCTGGAAAGCGCACACCGTATTGGCCCACGGAGAGATAAGGGACCACCGAGGACCCTAATTATGAAGTTCCTCAGCAACAGAGACAGGATGAAGATCTTCAACGCTGCACGAGCTAAAGGAGAGATTAAACACCAGGACCAGCAGGTGCGGTTCTACCCAGATTTGGCCACAGGAATCCAACAATTGAGGAAGCAGTTTGATCCCGTACGTAAAGAGCTGCGCAACCTTGGGATTCGTCATGGTGTAATTTATCCTGCGAGACTGTTGACCACGTATGGGGGCAGAACCCACATCTTCAAGACCCCAGAGGAGGCGCAGGAGTTCATCAAGAAGATCCAAGAAGAGACTGGTGGGAGCTAAGCATGAACAAAATATAAGGTAGAATATTTAAGCATTTGCACAGGCATCTGACTGACTTGAAGCAAATAGCAAGTTTACAAAATATAGATTGTATTATATATTAAAAAAAAAAAACTATGATGTACAAAGTTGCTAAAAATTTTGGAGTTAAGTTGGAAAACTACAGAGGAGAGTTAATGTTACGTCATTAAAAGCAGTAGAGTTAGGGTGATTGGGAGGATGAAGAAGGAGTGGCTTTGGCTGTTCCTCGTGGGTGTGGAGCGGTCGATGGCTATATCGGGAGACAGAATTTTTCTTTTGATTTTGGGGGGACCGCCACAAATGTGGGAAGGGGGAATTTGTTTGTGTGTAGTTTGTAGGATGAATGTTCAACCACTCATTTTTTTGCTTCTCTGTATGAGCATGTTTACACTGCAAGGTAATCCCAAACTCCCTATTGATCATAAACCAAAGCATTAATCTTAATTTAACTTCATGGAATTGCAGAGGTCTACAAAATTTTTAAAAACTTAAACAAGTTATGAATAAAATAAAAGACATGGGTTCAAAAATTGTGTTTTTACAAGAAACTCATCTAATAGAGGAGGATGTAAAAAGAATTAGGAGTAGATGGCAAGGAAGTGTTTTCACCTCATCATTTTCATCCCGAGCCAGGGGAGTTATGACTCTCATACATAAATCAGTTCCTTTTCAAGTGAAAAATGTAATTGGAGACAAATTTGGAAGATATGTAATCATTCAAGGATCTTTGCTATTAGAAAATATAAATTTGGTGAACTTATATGGTCCCAATATAGATGATCAAAAGTTCTTTGCTAATTTATTTCTTATCTTATCATCACTTACAGGGCAACATATAATAGCAGGGGATTTTAATTGTACATTGAATCCCAGTATAGATAGATCAACAGGACTGGACTGTACGCACAATGGATGTAGGATGACCATTAATCATTTTATGAAAGAATTGAGATTGCTAGATATATGGAGAGAAATGAAACCACAAGTTAAAGCCTACTCTTGTTATTCCAGTACCTACAAGACATTCTCACGTATTGATTATTTTTTGATTTCCACAGAATTAAGGTCCAAGATTCAAAACTGCTTTTATGATAACATCGTGATCTCTGATCATGCACCCTGCTGTCTAATATATGTAGATAAGAAATTGACAAAGGAATCAGGTAGATGGCAATTTCAGCATAAATGGCTTCAAGATGAGGAATTTGTCAAGTACATAGAAAAACAGATAGATGAGTTCTTTGACATCAATACTACACAAACATCAGCATGTGTAAAGTGGGAGGCTTTCAAAGCTTTTATTAGGGGACATATTATTAGTTATACAGGTTCAAAATCTAAGAAGACTCGAGAGGAGAGAGCCCAATTGGAACATAAAATAAAAAGTCTTCAGGAAAAAGTGTATGCAGGAAGAGATCCAAGGTTGGAGAACGAATTACTGATTTTGAGAGCTGAATATGACAAAAAATCAGCGAATAGAGCTGCCTCGAGTCTTCTAAGATTGAAACAATCTTTTTATGAACAAGGTGAAAAATCAGGAAAATTATTGGCATGGCAGATTAAACAATTAGAATTTAAAACACCAATTACCAGTATTATAAGTAAGGGACAGGCAGTTATAGATCCTTTAGAAATTAATAGAGCCTTTAGAGATTACTATGAAAAATTATATGATACCAAAAATGAATCTGATTTAACAAAACTAAATGGGTTTTTGAACGAACTATCTATACCGTGTATTCCAAATGAAAACAGGGAGATATTGGAGTCTAAAATTAGTCAAGAAGAAGTTGGGCTAGCCATTGATAATATGAAATCAGGAAAAAGTGCAGGACCAGATGGTCTTCCAGTTGACCTTCATAAAAAATTTAAGAATAAATTAATAAAACCTTTTTTGGAAATGGTTTTAGAAGCATTTCAAAATAGTAATTTACCATCATACATGAATAATGCCTTAATTATACTGTTGCCAAAACCAGGTAAACCCTCTAATAAATGTGAAAATATGAGACCAATAAGCCTATTAAATGCCGACCTTAAGATAATATGTAAAATTTTAGCAAGACGAATACAAGAAATTTTACCAAATATTATTAATCGAGATCAGAATGGCTTTATAAAGGGAAGACAAGGCTTCCATAATGTAAGAAGACTATTTAATATTATTTATTCTAATAAAGAAGCACCGGATACAGCTCTCCTATCACTGGACGCCGAAAAGGCCTTTGATAGAGTCGAATGGCCCTTTCTTTTTGAAGTCTTACAAAGGTTTGGACTTGGAAACAATTTCATAAAATGGGTTCAGATGATATACAATAATGCTACAGCAGAAATCCTAACAAATAACAATATTTCAAAATCAATAAAAATCAGTAGAGGATGTCGACAAGGCTGTCCACTTTCACCTTTACTGTTTACTATGGCAATTGAACCTTTAGCGATGGCGATATGTTTACATTCACAAAAAGTTGGACCAACAGAACATAAAATCTCCCTGTACGCCAATGACATAATTTTGTTTATGTCGAATCTTAAAAAATCAATTCCGACCTTGTTGAATTTAATAAAGAATTTTGGGGAAATATCAGGATATAAAATAAATAAAACTAAATCTTCAATATTAATGCTAAATGAGACCCAGAGAAATTACCCAGCCCCTGAGGTAAATCAATTCAACGTTGTAAATCAGTTTAAATATTTAGGAATCCAAATTGTGCCTAAGCTAGAATCAGTCGCCAGTGTCAACTATGAAGCCTTAATGACAGATATCAATGAGTTAATTCAGAGATGGATGTCACTACCAATGTCGATGATCGGGAGAATCAATATACTTAAAGGTAATATTTTACCTAAAATACTTTATTTATTTCAATACATTCCCTTACCACCACCTTTAGATTTATTCTCAAGAATTAAAAAAAAGTTAGTGGAATTTATATGGAACAACAGGAGGGCTAGATTACGTCTGTCTTTATTATATTTACCATTTGATCGTGGAGGTCTGAAATGTCCACATTTTATGTTGTATTATTGGTCAGCACAACTGAGGTCTATGACATATTATTTTTCATTAAATGATCTCCCTCACTGGACTGAAATGGAATCATACAATTTACCTTTACCTCTTCCCATATTCATATACTCAGATTCGGCAAAAAAATTACAAAAACAAGTTAAAAATCCATTTGTAAAGCATATGATCAAAATATGGTGTGAAGCTAAAAACTATTTAAAAGAACCACACTTATTGTCACAATTTAGCCCAATATGGGGTAATCAATATTTTAAACCAGGGAGAGCGGATGCTGTATTTAAAGTATGGAATTTAAAAGGGATTCAAAAGATTCAAGATTTATATTTGCCATGTGCAGATAACATAATGTCTTTTGAAGAGCTGAGGATCAAATTTAATCTTAATAGAACACATTTTTTTAAATATCTTCAACTTAGAAACTTTATTCGATCAAATCAAAATAAAGCTCTCACTCGACCTATTTATTCATCCTTGGAAAAAATGTTGATGAAAGATAGTAAAAGAAAGGGTATTATTTCAGAGTTTTATAACTCATTGACACTATCCTCAAGTGAAAACTCACAGAAAAGATTAAACTACTGGAAAGAAGATCTGCAAACTGAAATTTCAGAGGAACAATGGGAATTGGCTTGTACAGAAGCTCAAACCAAATCAATAAATGTACGTCTTAAATTGATACATTTTAAATGGTTAATGCGGATGTATGTTACACCGGAGGAGTTAAATAGATATAACAAAAATATACCAGATACGTGCACAAAATGCATGGAAAGTAAAGGAACCCTATTTCATTGTTTATGGGAATGTAGAATAATTAGAATGTTTTGGGAAGAGGTGAGGGTAACAATTGAAAAAATAATCTCAAAACAAATCATACTGAATCCTAAACTGTTTTTGTTGGGTCTGTACCCAGAAAAGCATAACTTTAATAAAAGTGAAAGAACATTCATAGACCTCAGTTTGCTTAATGCCAAAAAATGTATTGCACTACTGTGGAAAAAGACTCATAGACCAGACGTGACTCAGTGGTTAAGACAGATGTTAACAAACCTTCCATTAGAAAGAATAACATACATACTGAAATCAAAGGAAATTGTGTTTGAGAATATATGGAGACCTTTTATTGATTATGTAAAAAAATTTAAACATAACTCTTGAAGAAGAAGGTGAATGATGTGTGTGGACCTTGTAAATTCCAAACTGGTGAACATAATATGTATACTTATGTAATGGATTGTCTAGACTAAGCAGAGGAGCATTGTTGTAGACTTGATTTTGTTGGTGGTTGTGGGTGTTTTTAGTGCATTTTTTTTTGTAGTACTTTAGTGTTAGTGTTTGATTGTTTGTGTCATGTTTGTTAAAAAAAAAGGTTCAATAAAGATATTGTGGAAAAAAAAAAGTGGAGAAATACAGAAAATAATCAGACTAATAAAAGAGTGCGAGCACGGTTCCCCAACCATGCTCCACATCATGACAGTAATCTTTTACTCCGGGAGCTCCGGTTTCCTCCCACAATCCAAAGACATGCATGTTATGTTAACTGGTCATTCTAAATTATCCCAAGATATCTGTCTCCTATAGGCCCTTAGCAGGGCTTGACATTAACTTTTTTGCTCACCGGCCACTGTGGTTAATGATTTTCCAAAAGTTACTAGCCACTCAGCTTTTTCACTAGCCACAATTTTGCGGTTAGAAAATTGTCTAATATGATCAAATTTGACTATTGCATGCTAAAATTTACTTAAACTAAATTTACAATCATTTTAATTGTAAATGACCTTTATACATACATAAAAATAGCAAGGGAAACACTGTTGAATTATTTATTAACAGCAGGAAATGCTGTAAAACAGTCTAGAAAAAAAAATGTAATATGAGCGTGAAGTACAGGTATATTTAATTTCCAAGTTTGGGATCAATAATGTAGCATCAACTCCCTTGGCTATAATCTATAGAATCACTCTTCCCCTCCAAGAAACTGTTTCACCCAGGGGTCTGGTCAAGAATTGTTTTCTTCATCTAAGGACCACCGTGAAACAGCATTCCACGGCAACAAGTATGATAAGGATCCCTTTTAACGGATTAGTTTGCCCTCATAAATAAACTGAAGCTTCCTCCCAATCAGGCAGTTTTATGCCTTAACAACGTCTGACACAGCAGAGACTCCTCCAGCACATTCCAATTCATTAGGAATTATCCACTGCTCAACATTACCTCTTGGTGGACGCATCTGGAATATGCTCGCTTTTGACTGTACAAGCTGAACTGGGATTAATGACTGAAATGACTTCCTTTGTTACAAAACTGTCATTTCTCAGATTATCTTCTTTTTTAATACACCCTGGAAAATCAAGTGGGACTCTGACATATTCTGGTTTGAAGATATTTCATTAACCACTGATTTAAATGTGTGCATGTTTTAAAATGTTTACGTAAGCCTTATCCCAATGCATGCTAATTATATACGTAGGTACAAGTTTTAAATGCCTGCTCACTGAAGATAGTCACGAATCACTGAAGTTAGCTAGATTTTATATTAACCCTTTAACTGCCAAATTCACCGTGTGGCACCTGGGGAATCACAAGGAAACTCAAGGCTCCCCTAGTGGTCAAGAGTGGTAAAAAAATTTTGTCAATAAAATCGTTCAAATTTCCAAGGCTATAACTTGAAAGTTACAAGAGATAATGGCTTACTGTCAATTAGAAAGATGTAGAATATGAGCCAAAGTTTCAGATAGGAATAAATTTATGCATCTAATTTGCATAATATCGCAGCAGCTATACAATTTACACAACTCAGTCAAAAGTGGACTTTGGACACATTTACATAAAGAATGGTCCGTTTTTTGTTTTTTGTTTTTGGCAACGATTTGTCTACAGGGGTATGTTTTTATCTAATCTTCAAAGTATATGAAACAGAAAATCAATAAAAAGTCAAAAAAACATATTTCTCTCTTACCTGTTTCTGGGAGGGGGGCTCGCCCACTCATGTGACATTTTCGTCCATCGTAGCTGATGTCTGTGTGTTTGCTCAGCCATTTACACCGTGTAGCACATCTACAAACTCTTATGATTATCCCACATGAATTTTGTTTGTATTACGTGGCTATTTTTCCCGTTTCATGCAATTTCCGTCATCATCGCTATTGTGATGACCAAACACGGCGGCATCCACATTGGTGTGTGAGCTCAAAGCGGAAAAAGGAAGAAGAATAATGAGGATTTCTCCTTCTTTGCTATACTCTATGTCAGCCATGATTCCTTCAGCGCGTGTCTGCCACCTTCTAAACTGTCAGATCAATAGAGATTAGTACAAATTCTCAGTATAGCCGGGGGACATCAATAAGTTGACATGTGCTGTTGCTGCGCTGTGCCACTGGGGGCGCATGACCCGTCCATTTAATCTGGGCAGTTAGAGGATTAAGTATATAAAGAATTTTCAGGGTTATTAAGATGTGTTTATCATCCTGTGGAAAAGCATCCAAGTCAGCTGACTGGCTCAGCCAATCCCCAGCCAGCCACTGCTGGATAATGGTTCTCTCATTTTTATTGGTCAGTTACAGACAAAGGACTGTCTTCTTATTTGCCCAGAGTTCATTCAACCCCCCCACGATGGATGACAATTGATTCCAGTTCATGTCAGTCACGTTTGACCCGGGAAAGTTGACTCAGTCTTAACCGTTTGACTGCCTATGGCACGCCATCATGCTGTCAGCCCCTAGTGGTCAAGGTTTTTTCAAGAAAATATTCAGTTCAGACAGAGATTTCCAAAGCAATAACTTGAAAGTGGTAAGAGATAATGGCTTTCTGTCAATTAGAAAGATGTAGAATATGATCCAAAGTTTGAGATAGGAGTAAATTTACATATCTAATTTGAATAATGCCACGGCAGCCATATCAAATTACCTAACTTTCAGTCAAAAGTGGACTTTGGACATATTTACACAAAGGATGGTTTTGTTTTTTGTCACCGTTTGTTGTTTTGGGCATTTTGTTATCTTATCTTTAAAGTATATGAACCAGAAAATCAGTTACAATGTAAACAAAGAAATTCATCACTTACCACTTGCCAGGCGGTGCGCTTCATCCATTTTCGTCCATCCTGGTGGCTATTTTGTCTTCTGTCAGTCATTTTCGCTTTGTCTCCCACATCCACAAACTGTTATGATTATTCCACCGCAATTTTGCTTTTATTCCGCCGCAATTTATCTCATATGATGACTGGGAACCGGCACTATTTTTCTGTCCAGTCACATGGCGCTGGGGTCAATGGCAGGTGCAAATCAACCAGCTTTGCCAACTCCCTGTTATAAGAAAATGTAGATATTTACCTTCATAAGCTAAATAGTCTCTTTTAAGAATCATAGTTGGTGTGGGGAGCATGGAATAAAGAGACTGAATAGTGTTTTAATTCAGATTTATTCAAGCATCCATTTCCCCAGCCTGCTCTCTCCAATAAGCAGGAAGAAAGAGGCTGGGCTACATCTAAGCTTCACATTTATACCAGTTCACCCAAAAGCTTCACACACATGATTCACACAAAGGAAGGGTCACATATCTAACTAACTAACTAACTAACCTGCACTTATATAGCGCTTTTCTAGTCACAAAGACCACTCAAAGCGCTTTCATTAATACTAACCCTCTATTCTAAGGGCCTATAGGAAACAGATATCTAGGGACAATTTAGAACAGCCAATTAACCTAACATGCATGTTTTTGGCATGTGGGAGGAAACCGGAGAAATCCCGGAGTAAACCCACGCAACACGGGGAGAACATGCAAACTCCACACAGATCACTGTTGGTCGGGGGCTGGGATCGAACCCACGATCCCACGATCCCCACAATCCCCCGGCCAAGGGTAAACTGTGCTGCCGCAGTGCTAACCACTGCGCCACCGTGCAGCCCACCGTGCAGCCCACATATCCCCATCAACCCCTTATTGACATTTCTGTCCCCTCCAGTCTTCAGTCCTCCACCTGCCTCCTGAAGGTCGGGAAGTCCTTTGTTCGTGCCCCGCAGGTGGTCCAGACCTATTGCCCTCTTCGTCGTGAGGTCAATCCACATAAGTAATCTCAGCATCCCTTTTATGCTTAAACCTATGTATGCACAATTACACAGCTACATATATCCCTTTTATGCTTAAACATATGTATGCACAAATACACAGCCATACAACCCCCCCCCCAAACGATGAAGAATGGTCAATACATTAAAATTCTGTGAACATGTTACTATCAACAGTACATCCAACATCAAACACTCAGTCTGTGCGCCGCCTGGGCTTCAACCGTCTCCTGAATCTGCTGTAAGCCGGCCCCGCCTTGCCTGCGGCGCCCTTCTGCCCAGGCTCTGTTGACTGAGGAAGAGAGTGGTTATTTGACCCCTGCGGGGGCTCCGAGATGTTCCCCTTGGGGAGTCTGTCGCGTCGAGGCGCCCTCGCTACCGGTACAGCTTCGTCATTCATCACAAAAGCAGGTTTTAGTCTGTCAATACTAACTGTCTCTTTTCTGCCTCCCAAATCCAGCACAAAATGCTTATCCCCTGTCTCCAGCACTCTATATGGCCCATCGTATGGGGGTCTGAGGGTTGATCTTAGCGCCTCGTGCCTGACAAAAACGAACTCAGCATTTTTTAAAGCTTTGGGGACAAAAACGCGCGGAAAAGCGTGATGGACGGGGCCCGGGAGCACGTCTGCTCCTGTGCCGACCAGCGGCCCCAGAGCAGGGAGGGGGGGCGGCTCCGGGTGCTCTGGTAAAAACTCGCCTGGCAGCCTGAGAGGTTGTGCGAACACTAGTTCCGCTGGGGAGGCATCTAAGTCCTCCTTGGGCGCAGAACGCAACCCTAATAATACCCATGGTAGTTTGTTTACCCAATCTGCATCCGTGAGTGACGCTCTGAGTGCTGCCTTCAAAGACCTATGAAAGCGCTCGCATAAACCATTAGCCTGAGGGTGATAAGCAGTAGTGCGGTGAATTTTTGCTCCTAAGCCGTTGGCCATCGCTGACCAAAGCTCAGAGACGAATTGAGGCCCTCTATCGGACGTAATATCCGACGGAACGCCAAAACGCGCTACCCAAGCTGTTAAAAAAACGCGAGCCACCCCCACGGCCGTGGTTGTCGCCAGTGGGACCACTTTCGGCCAACGTGTGGTTCAGTCCACCATTGTCAAAAGATGTGTGAACCCCTGTGACGCCGGTAGGGGGCCCACGAGGTCGACATGCACGTGGTCGAACCTTCTGGCCGGAATGCGAAACGGTTCTAAAGGGGCTCTTGTGTGCTTGTGGATTTTGGCCCGTTGACAGGACATGCAGGCCTTTGCCCACGCCTTCACGTGCTTGCGCGGGCTCGGCCAAACAAACTTTTTCGCAACCATTTTCACCGAAGCGCGCACTCCCGGGTGCGCCAGCAAGTGGACCGAGTCAAAAACGCAGCGGTGCCATGTGGCCGGAACTACCGGGCGTGGGCGCCCGGTCGACACATCGCAGATTAGGGGGGGCGTACCGGTTCGTAAACACTTGCTCTCCAGCCTTAACCCTGTTGGTCCAGACTGGAGCGTGCGCACGTCTGCATCTGCACCCTGCTCTGCCGCCATGGCTGCGTAATCTATACCCACGTGAACTGGGGCCACGCGCGCTCCCGCGCTGCTACTCTGCTGCGCGGTCGCGGTGACATGGTCCGCCTCTGCGCGCGCCTGTGCTGTGACCGCGCGCGAGAGGCAGTCTGCCACCACATTGAGTTTACCCGCTACGTGCCGAATGTCAGTGGTAAATTCCAAAATTGCGGCCAGCTGCCGCTGCTGCCTGCCTGACCACGAGTCTGAAATTTTGGACATGGCGTACGTGAGCGGCTTGTGGTCCACGAAAGCGGTGAAACGCCGTCCTTCCAGCCAGCACTGGAAATGACGAATAGCCAAATGCAGTGCCAACAGCTCCCTGTCAAACGCGCTGTATTTTCGCTCGGCCTCGCTCAAGGATTTGCTGAAAAAAGCCAGCGGCTGCCAAACCCCGTCAACCTGCTGCTCTATCACAGCCCCTATGGCCACACCTGATGCGTCTGTCGTTAGCGCGATGCGTGCCGCTGGGTCAGGGTGAGCCAGGAGCGCAGTGTCAGCCAAGGCTCTTTTCACCTCTGTGAACGCGCGCTCCCGCTCTGGGGACCATTCAACAGCATTGGCTGGTTTTTGTTTCTTGAGCGCGGCATGTAACGGCTGTATGAGCTGCGCTGCATGGGGCAGGAAACGGTTGTAAAAATTCACCATCCCTAAAAATTCCTGCAATGACTTGACCGTTTGTGGTCGGGGAAAATCTGCCACCAAGCGCACTTTATCCGGTAACGGAACTGCACCTTCTGGGGAAACGCGGTGGCCCAAAAAATAGATCTGCGTGACGCCGAACTGGCACTTGGCTGGATTAATTATTAAGCCGTGCTCTCCCAACCTCCTAAAGACCACAGTGAGGTGCTTTTCGTGTTCTTCCTCTGAAATACTGGCGACCAAAATGTCATCGAGGTACACAAACACAAAAGGGAGATTGCGTAACACGGTGTCCATCATCCGTTGGAACGTTTGCGCCGCCCCTTTAAGACCAAATGGCATGCGTAGAAACTCAAAAAGTCCAAACGGGGTTATTACTGCTGTTTTAGGAATGTCCTCCGGCCGGACCGGAACCTGATGGTAGCCGCGAACCAGGTCTATTTTGGAAAAAATGCGCGCCCCTGCTAGATGTACTGAAAAATATTGGATGTGTGGGATGGGGTAACGATCGTGTGCTGTGGCGTTGTTCAGCCTGCGGTAATCGCCGCACGGTCTCCAGGAGCCGTCAGCTTTCGGAACCATATGCAGCGGCGAAACCCATGGGCTTTTCGAACGGCGAATGATGCCCAGCCTCTCTAGGCTGACGAACTCTTCGCGCGCTATGGAGAGCTTTGAAGCATCCAAGCGCCGAGCCTTCGCAAAGACGGGGGGGCCAGATGTAGTTATAAAATGCTCCACCCCGTGTTTCGCGACCGTCGCTGAAAAGGTGGGTACCGTGAGTGCTGGAAACTGGGTGAGGAGTGTGTGGAACTTACCACCTGCTGCGGCGACGTTGGTCTGTACTGGTGGCGGGGACACTCGAGCTGAACAGGGAAGAGAGTAAAAAGAGAGTGCATTTACCAGCTGCCTATTGGCAAGATCAACTAACAGACCATGTGAGCACAGAAAATCAGCGCCTAACATGTTGAAACTCACCGCTGCTATGACAAAAGTCCATTCATATGTGTGGCCATGTAAGCGTAAAGACAAGGTTCTTTTCCCGTAAGTGTTGATGCTCGAGCCGTTTGCCGCAGTCGCTCTGCTACCACGGGGTCCAGCCAACCGGTCAGCATATGTTGGGGTGATGAAACTCACTTGGGCTCCGGTGTCTATGAGGAAATCTCGTCCGGAGCTCGCATCCGTGATGTAGAGCAGCTTGCTGTTTTCCCCGAGAGTCGAAGCTGCTAACGACCCTCGGTCTTGCCGTTTCCCGAACTCCTGAAGCTGCAGGGCGGCACACACCTGCGTGCCCTCTCGGCGAACCTCCGATGACAAAAACAGAGGTCATCTCCACCTCTGCGTCGGGGCCGCGCCTCTGCCATTGAACCCTCACGATCACCGTGTCGAGGCCGCGCCGCTGCCGTTATCGGTAGGGTTGGGTCCTCTGCCCCTGGCTCCCCGCGGCTTTGGGTCGCCGCTGTGGTCGTCTGCTCGCCGCAGGCGTCCAGGATCCTCTCTGCCTCCTGGGCCAGCTCCCGGAAATCCTCCTGGGTCTCACAACGTACGCCGGCCAGCGTCCCTCTCATGTGCGCAGGGAGGTTAGTCAGGAAGATATACTGGAAAAGGAAGCCATCGTTGTCTGACCCCCTCAGCTGTAGCATGTCTTCCATCAGGGCGCTTGGCCTGTGTCCTCCCTGGTTGAGCAAAGCCAGGAGCCTCCTAGCCCTCACTTCGGCTGAGGGCGTGAAAAACTTGATGAGGGTAGCTTTCAACCTGCCGTATCTGTTGGTGGCGGGTGGCTGCTGTACTAAGCTCTGCACGCACCGAGCTGTGCGGTTGTCCAGCTTAACGATGACATGGTGGAACTTAGTGTCATCCGCCAATACCCCTGCGAGCGCAAACTGTGACTCCGCTTGTAGGAACCACGACCGTTGATTGTCCTGCCAGAATTCCGGCAGCTTGACAGCTACAGCGCTCGCCAGGGCAGACTTCAGCGAGTCCGGAACGCAGAAATTCTCTCCAGGCATTCTCTACGTCGATGGGTCACCAATATGGGGAGCATGGAATAAAGAGACTGAATAGTGTTTTAATTCAGATTTATTCAAGCATCCGTTTCCCCAGGCTGCTCTCTCCAATAAGCAGGAAGAAAGAGGCTGGGCTACATCTAAGCTTCACATTTATACCAGTTCACCCAAAAGCTTCACACACATGATTCACACAAAGGAAGGGTCACACATATCCCCATCAACCCCTTATTGACATTTCTCTCCCCTCCAGTCTTCAGTCCTCCACCTGCCTCCTGAAGGTCGGGAAGTTCTTTGTTCGTGCCCCGCAGGTGGTCCAGACCTATTGCCCTCTTCGTCGTGAGGTCAATCCACATAAGTAATCTCAGCATTCCTTTTATGCTTAAACCTATGTATGCACAAATACACAGCTACATATATCCCTTTTATGCTTAAACATATGTATGCACAAATACACAGCCATAGTTGGCAAATTTGGGAGCAAATGCCTCCTCTGTCTTGCGATCGATCATTTGTTTACAAACTCTTCTTCTGTGGTGTCCAGAAGTGTGTGTGTGGGGGGGGGGGGGGATTATATGGGGGGCATTAGTCCTCCAAGGCAAGAGCAGTAAGTTATACTTGTCTGTCACCTTGTGAGGTGTAATACTTAATACAACTGGGGATTTATTATGGTTTAAGGCCACGTCACATGACAGTTACAGAACTGTGACACAGGCACTCCACAGCACTACCATGAACAAAGGCAATCAAAAGGTTAAGTACTGTAGAAGAGAGAGGAGGAGAGAGTCATCTTGTGAAAGTCTCTGTGTGTTCTGTTTTAATGTTCTTTTCTCTAAACGTCTCGGAAAATACTTTTTCTTTTGAGCTCAACTTCTCTTTATACGGAGTCAAACTTCATGTCCACAGATGTTTTACTATTTTTATTCTGCTAAACTTTGCTAGACTTTTTCTTTAAACCCACCGTGTGTTTTAAAGGGACTAACTGATTGTTCATTGTTTTTTCACATTTGAAGCTGCCTTGACAACACTCACATATTCTGAAGGACTCTCATTTCATGGCTTGAGCTTTTATTTAACCTTATCTCTCTAATTCTGTGATCTGGGTCAGATTTTGAACTATTCCCAATTTATCTTGACCTGGGAGGAGAGCCGCTGAACAACAAAAACCCTCTCATATTGTTTGCATGGCATACAGCATCAGCGGCCGAAGAAGAAGACAAAACCGCCCCAGGAAGCAGCTGGCCACCAAGGCTGCCCGGAAAAGAGCTCCATCTGCTGGCGGAGTGAAGAAGCCTCATTATAGCATTCAAAATCTCAGTTTGTGACTTTGGGACTTTGATACAATCTTCAAATAAAGCTTCAGCTAAGGATCTGGCTGGAAGAAAGACTCCTATAACAACAAACATTCACGTGAGCAAAATTTCTTTGTTTCATTCGCTGAGTCATGATGTTCATCGCCTTAAAATGTATGCCATGATCTGTCTCAGGTTTGGAAGTAGTTCATAGATCTGATCGCAAATATAGGATTAGAGAGAATTAATATTTCTTTTTATTAAATTTCGTTTTATTTTTAGAGTAATTCAGAATTTAACTTTCACATAATTAGTTATAATATTCTTCATAAACTGGTGTTCAGTTTTCTTCATATTGTTGTTACAGTTAACTCGGACTTCCATTTTATCACAGTTATAAATTAATACTAAGGTATCTCTTGGTTCCACAAATATGGTTACACTCTGTTGCTCAATAATCATTTATAAAATGAAGGTGATGCTTAACCTTTAATCACATACCTGCTAACAAATCATTTGCATGTAATATCATTTAACCTGAATCCTGGGAAGTTTCAGTGAATTTCTTTTCCTGTGTTTGTTTATGAAGTCACCCAGTACAATTCAGGAATATTTGAGACTGATTTATGAAGGTACGTATAAAGATTGATTATTAATAAATTGTCCAAATTTGGACTGGTGCCCTGTTAGGAGTGTTGTCTATTTAGTTTTTTTATTATATGCGTGGACTTGGAAGCAAACCCCCATCCCCCCTCCACACACACACCTCTAAGTCTAAATTAAATAATCTTTGTACCTTATCACACTTATAATTAAATATCGCTACAATAAAGTACATCTAGCTAGCTAGCTCGCTAGCTAGCTAGCTATGGTTTGTCCATTTCCCATTTGTATCCCTACCAGTGTTGGGAGTAACGCCACTACTTTTGCAGTAACATGCTGTGTAACAAAATTACTGTTGAAAAATTCAGTAATGCATTACAGTTACTGAAATTTTATCAGATGAGTTACTCATTTTATTAATATGGATAGATATTTTTAGCACAAATAAATACAAACTGACCCTACGTAACTGATGCAGCCATCAGTCAATATGACCTGTTGCAAAGAACCTGTTCACTGCTGCAGCCAGCAGCCACAAATGGAGCTTGCTCTTGCTGGAAAAAGATGAATCTACTTTGTTTTTAGAATAAAAATGTTTAAGACAGATCACAAATGTCAAATAACAGTTATCACAACCTGGCTCAAAGGCACATGAACTGATGGTGATAAAAAAAAAAATGTTTATTTTCAATAATGTGAAAAAAAAACAAGATAATGTATGGAGTGTGCTTTTGCCGGGAGGTGCAACCAAGGGACAGCAAAGTGTGATTTATTACTGTTGTCATGTCCTGCTGAGCGCGCGCCCCCTCCTTCCCATTTTCTTCTCCTCAGATAATCAACGCACTTGGGAGATTAGACACACCTGCTGCCTCTGCTCAGCCAGCGCTTATAAGGATGATCTCTTCGGTGCCTCAGCGCTGGCTCATTTGGGTATACTGCCTTGCTGCAAACAAAGCAAGTATTGTTTAAAACTTTTGGTGAAGTTTTCACACTCACCTTTCCTCTCTTCTCCCTTCTTTCCTTAGGTTGCTGCCACCTGTGCGGGTGCATCTTCGGAGACTGCGTGTGCTCACCTGACCCATCATCCAATTAGTTGAAGTGAAACTTGGCTGAATGATAAGTCATACATAGACATCTTAAACCTTGATGGTTAGAAACTGTTCACGAAGAACAGATGTGGCAGATCTGGTGGTGGTGTCTGTCTGTATATCTCTTGTAGACATGATGTTGGTGTTTATGATGATATTGTCATGGAAGACTGTCATATTGACTCTCTTTTTGTTGAGATACATGTTAAAAATGGGAAAAATTTAATTGTAGGTGTGATTTATCGCCCCCTGGACACCGACCTTAATATTTTCACAACCAAACTGGAAGAAATTTTATTCTCAATCAACAACAAAAATAAAAGTTGTATTCTCCTTGGAGACTTCAACATTGACCTCTCCAGGAATGATGCAGCTAAAAATGACTTTATGAATACGCTACACTCCTCTTCTTTCTTCCCTACCATTAATACCTATACTAGAATCACTCACTCCAACAAGTCCATCATTGATAATATCATTACTAACATTTGTAATTCCACACTGGTATCTGGAGTCGTGCTCACCGAGATTTCTGATCACTTCCCCATTGTTCTGTTTTTTGACCATGCTGTTAGGCCCTCAATCCCGTGCCATAAACTAAAAATGAAATTACTTAATGAAGAAACCTTACAACAGCTGAATGAGGACTTGCATGTCAAGGAATGGGATAGAATCCACAATTGTAGTGATGCTGATGCTGCGTTTGATGCCTTGACAAAGGAAATAACAGAATCCATCCAGAGGACAATTCCTGTCAAGACTATCACATGTAATCGTACTAGTCAACATCCATGGCTTTCTAAGGGCATACTAAAATCTATTAAGTACAAAAATAAATTATATAAATGCTACATAAAAAATCCAAATATTAACAATAAAATTGTATATACTAATTATAGAAATAAATTAACACATATTATTAGAAAGAGTAAGAGTAATTACTATACAGAACTTATAAACGCATCACAGGGTGATTCCAAGAAATCCTGGAGAATACTAAATAAGATTCTAAATAGGGACCAAAAAGCCCCCACACTTCCAAACAATAACGCGGTCAGTAATCTCACCAGTAATGCCACTCTCGCTGACAAATTTAATAATTATTTTGTCTCTATTGGAGAAAATTTATCCAATAAAATTAACAAACCCCAGGCTGCCTCTTTCAAACACTATCTATCAGGAAACTACCGGAATTCTTTCTTCCTGAAGCCAACTGATTGTGAGGAAGTCTGGAAAATCATTAAGGACATGACGAACTCAAACTCTGCTGGAGCTGATGAAATTTCCAGCAAAATTTTGAAAAGTATCATCAATTTAATACTGGAACTCCTTACCTACTGCATTAATCTGTCTCTAATCTCCGGAGTAGTGCCACAAATAGCAGAAATTGCACAAATTATACCAATTTATAAATCAGGTGATAAGAATGATTTGACTAATTATCGTCCAATATCCATTCTGCCTACTCTTTCAAAGGTTTTGGAAAGAGTTGTTTATAACAGACTTACCAGTTACCTTGATAAGTTCAACATTATTATCCCATCTCAGTATGGCTTCAGAAAGAAACACACTACCTATATGGCAATACTTGACCTAACTGAAAAAGTCAGTGATGCAACTGAAAGAGGCAACTATGGTATCGGCATTTTTTTAGACCTGTCTAAAGCATTTGATACCATTAACCATGACATCCTAATTAATAAATTACAACAATACAGTATCAGAGGACTTGCATTAGATTGGTTTATTATCTGTCTGGAAGATTTCAGTATGTTTATATAAATAACCACAAGTCATCATATAAATCCATCAATCATGGGGTTCCCCAGGGTTCCATTTTAGGACCAGTTCTGTTCATTTTGTATATAAATGACATTGCTAACTCCTCATCTCTACTACATAAAGTACTGTTTGCTGATGACACTAATTTATTTTTTGCTCACCAGAATCCAAATGAACTTGAACAGATAACAAATAGTGAACTTATGAAAACAGACACCTGGCTTCAGTGTAACAAACTTTCACTTAATATCATTAAAACTAATTATATTGTATTCCGTTCCAATAAAAAGCCAGACACCAAGGAACTTTGCCCCAAAATTAATGGACAGAATATTACAAGAGTTAGCGCTATAAAATTCTTGGGGGTCCTCATTGATGAATTTCTCAAATTTCAAATATCACATTGACAATCTAACCAAGAAACTGGCCAAATACGCTGCTCTGTTTTTTAAAGTGAGACATTTTCTACCACTTTCATCACTTCTCACTCTATATAAAACTTTATTTGAGCCTCACTTACATTACTGCAATATCATATGGGGTAACACATTTCCAACTCACCTAAAGAAGCTAGAAATTCTCCAAAAGAAAGTCATACGTGCCTTATTATGGTCTCAATATAATTCTCCTACTAGTCATCTTTTCCATTGTTATAATATTCTAAGACTTGCTGAGCATAATTACTTCCAGAATGCCTGTATAATGTATCAGGTTGTCCATAAACTCAACTATAAATTATGTGAACTCATTCCAACCTTCCTTCCAATGCACACTTATACTATTAGAAATAAAAAACAAATTACTGGGAAAAAACAAAGACTAAAATCCACCAGGTTTAGTATTGTGTGCAGAGGACTGCAGATTTGGAATGAGCTTGATGAGAATCTAAAAATGTCACCTTCCATCTCCATCTTCAAGAAAAAACTAAAAACGCAACTCCTATCATTATATGAATTCCTGGATGGAATATGGGTGGGCAATATAAGCTGCGGCTTCAGCCATCACCCATTTCAGATAACTTACGTGGAATTATATAATCAGAGGAGTCTTTGTCTAATTTGACCTTGTTGTTATATTATTCAGTTTCTTTTAACCTGTACTGTACTATCCGAAATAAATTCATTCATTCATTCATTCATTCATTCATATAATTAATCTGCTATTTGTTACACAAACTTGCTTACTGATGAGTTGTTACGCCATTGTAATTTGGTTTTATATGTTGATTCACTCCAATAGTATTTAATAACTTGACTATATATCTTGAACTCACTTACTATTTCAGTGTAAACAAATGCTGGGATTATGTGCTATATGTCTGTCATATGTTTGTTTGTTCTTTCACACAAAGACAGACTGATTTCCATCAATATTTCATTGTAGAATTGGGCTCCAACTAAAAGCTTTAAATAGCTTATTTGGGATGACTCATTCACACTCCAAAACAATGTCAAAAAAGCCTATTGTTTACTGTTGATCCTGCTGTTGATAACTCATACTGTAATTCCTTCATGCTGTTGATAATGTGTGTGTGTGTGTGTGTGTGTGTCTCTGTGTGTGTGTGTGTGTGTGTGTGTGTGTGTGTGTGTGTGTGTGTGTGTGTGTGTGTGTGTGTGTGTGTGTGAATAAACTAAACTGAAACTAAATCCACACTCTGCTACAATCATTCTTCACCCAGTCAGGCACCACCGACTCTTCCCTCTTCACCTCTCGACCAGCTTCAGCCTGCTGGTTCATTTCTCCCCACTGGGGCTCCTGTCAGATCACCTGCTCGGCTCACGTGAGTGGTATTTGAGCATTCCACTTTTTTGTCTCCATATTTTCTCTAACAGCTCTTGTCTCTCCTCCTGCAGGCTACTTCCTCTGGCAAGTGAGGTTTTCTGTAGCTGTGCTCTGCTCCTCTTGAAATTTAATAAAGTTGTAAAAGTGTCTTTGTGTGTTCCTTTGTTGCTGCATCCTGCACTTGAGCTGTCTATCTAATTAGTCATGACAGAATGAGCCAGCCCTAACACCGGCTCAGCGGATGTGGCAATATTGGAGCATTCTGCTCTTGATCGCTTAAGGCTCTTTTCCATTAGCCCTGCTCAGCCTCGATTTGAGAACATGACTCGTTTCACCACGACTCGATTCACCCTCGATTGCTTTTCGACATTACTGCTGACACGCCTGCGGTGGGTGGGATTTCTTGAACAGCAAGGCGGCGCCACACTCTCGTGACGTGAAGCGCGCGACCCAAGCAAATATAACATGGCTGCTCTACAAGGCGACTCCTCGGCCTGTGGCTTTTTTCGCCGTAAATACCAAAAAGGACCGCCAGATAAGGGTACAGGCAGTGAGACGAAAGACTCTGGAATAGTTCTGCAGCTTCTGGGAGAGCCGAAGACATGAGGATACAAACTAGGTCATATATGACTGTAAGCTAATGGTTGCTAATGCTAGTTTGCTGTAAGTACGTCGTGCTACACTGTAATGTCTGCAAGTTAGGTACTAAAATATGTATGCTGTGTGTGTGTGTTTCAGATGGCTCTGTTGTTGGGAAATTACCTCTTCAAACGGTCGGTCTGGCGTTCAGCTCAGCCTGTCACTGATATCATCAGCCTGTCACTGATGTCATCAGCCTGTCACTGATGTCAGCACAGCTTCACCAACGATCAGTGGTTATAGAGCTTAAGAATGTCTGTAGAAACGTTTATTTCCTGTACAACAAATTGCTCTGCTCTGCGTGAAAATCATGGAGAGACTGTTCAGACATCATGGACGTACCTGCTTCTGCAGCAGTCTGAGGTGGTGTTATAGAAAAAAATGATCAGCTGACACAACTTGATCGCCAGTTTAATAACTATATTAGCCACAAAATATGTATTCAAAAAGTAAACAGTACTGAGTTTCGTATAATAAGCTGTATTTGATAGTTATGATGTATTTTAGGCCAAAACAAACTTGATCTAGGATTCAAGGCAATTAAAATAATGCAGTCACAAGGTTACATGGAAAATAATTGATTTACTAGATAAACAGATCAACAACGTACTATACATGCAT
Source organism: Pholidichthys leucotaenia (assembly GCA_020510985.1). Classification (NCBI taxonomy): domain Eukaryota; kingdom Metazoa; phylum Chordata; class Actinopteri; order Cichliformes; family Pholidichthyidae; genus Pholidichthys; species Pholidichthys leucotaenia. The sequence continues at coordinate 225,950,064 of CM035840.1, forward strand.
CCATGTAGTATTGCACTGGGAATTGCACTGACAATAAACCTGTGAAGTTTTTGCAGATGTCTCTTTTTTATATATGTGAAGGTTACCACCATGTGGCACAAATTAAATACTGAAAGATTGGAAAAGCTGTCTAAGAACAATCCAGCAGTTTGAGAAATCATTTTTGGTTTGGTGTAAGTCTGTCAACAAAATTATGAACCATAAAGCAGTTTGTGTTAAAATGTTAAATCCCATTAAACCTAATCCGGGGGCTTCCAATCATGTGTCATGGGGGGCCAAGACCCTGCAGGTTCTCTCTTCTACCCAGTCTCTTCAGCAGGTGTTCTCACTGATCAGCAGTCAGTGGAAGAAGTTCAGTGGAATCTGCTGCTGAAGACACTGGTTGGAGGTAAAGCCTGCAGGGTCTTGGCCCTCCATGGCGCATGATTGGACACCCCTGCCCAAACCCATTATGATGAAGAGCAGATGCTAATATGACCCAGAATTCCTCCATATACATCCAACAATACAGTCTTCAGTTAATAAAATAATTGTTTTGGTTACTTTTTTCTTAAAAATGAGCCATTATTTTCAAGGTCACCAATAAATCCTTTGTACAGTTTACTCTTTTCCCACCGGTGTCTTAACAGACAAAATGGAAAATCATGATGCAAACACTTAAGTCACTAAATTGTTTATTACAATCAGCAGCAAATTCCAGATTATTCAGAATGTGCAAAATTCAAACTGTAAAAAAGAATAAAACTGGAATGGGTCACACACGGCTGCCACGCTCCCTCACTGAGAAGCAACTGGATCGGCCCCTGGTACTGGTCCTGGTCCAGCAGATCTTCAGCCTGCATCTCTGTAAATATTGAGGCAAGGTCCAGTTGGGGTGGACAGTTTCCCTCTTGCATAGACAAAAGACAAATGGGTGGTGGTTAGTTAAAGCAAGTTTAAAACATATTTGGGAAATACACTTGTTGCTAAAAGCCAGTGGTGGAATGTGAATTAATGAATGAATCTTTATTTCGGATTGATTAAAGGTAAAGATTAAAAGAAAATAGAATAATGTAACAAAGGAGAAAAAATCCAACAAGGTCAAATTAAACAATAACTCCTCTGATTATACAGTTCAACGTTGGTTATCTGAAATGGGTGATGGCTGAAGCTGCAGCTTATATTGCCCACCATATTTCATCCAAGAATTCAAAAGAAAAACAAAACAGGAGGGATTACTATTTGAATGTGACAATAAAGTACTTCGTTGTTGTATTTAACCACAATTTTCATGTAGCTGCGCTTCACTAGATTTTACAAGGGCTGAGTTACATTTAAAATCATCTGTTTTTACTGCGGCTTCAGCAATCAGAATGAATTAATACATTCACTTGAATGGAATCTAGTACTTTAACTGATGGTGTGCATCACCGAGTATGGAGTCACTCAGTCAAAATATGAATTTTTTATCAATAAAAGTTTGTCTTGTCTGTAAAAGTGTCTCTTCTTGCCCTGGCTTCATGTGTGGGCGGTGTTTTGTACTAGCATTGCTAAAATATAAAAGGAAGCACTACAATGGGTCTCAAATATTTGTAATGTGTCCTGTTACTGCATGAGTTTATTGATGATAGACTATAAACTACACATATAAAGTAAATTATATTGACGACTGAACATCTCACATTCGCCAAAACATACAGTTATGAACATAACTCACAAAGGATCACACAAGTGATCTGACAAAAAAATAAATACATTAACAAGCGGTTTATTTTACAGTTGATGTGCCATATTCACACAATCAAATTAATCTCAGTTCAGTCCCTTTTATATTAAGTGGAAATTGTGCTTTTGACACTTTACCTATAAAAGCAAAGGAATTCAGTACTTTCCACAGTGGCGAGGTAGGTTGTGAGGCGGCTAATTTCGTCTTGCCTAGACAAACGACAGAAATGGATGGTGGTTAGTTTCAAGCAAGTTCAATACATATACAGGCACATCTCAAAAATTAGAATACCATGAAAAAATTCAATATTTTTGTCACTCATTTCAGAAAGTGAAACCCATATATAGATTCATTACAGGGACAGTGATATATTGAAAGTGTTTATTTTAATATTACAGCTACAGCCCATATTAACCAACACCTCAACGGCCAACATTTATATTTAAAAACTATTTTTTAAAGTTAATTTTATGTAATATTCAAATTTTTTGAAAAATAGAATTTGGGGTTTTCAGGGGCTGTAAGCCGTAATCAGCAAAATTAAAATAAATAAACGCTTCAAATATATCACTGGGTGTGTAATGAATCTATATAATATACGGATTTCTCTTTCTGAAATGAGTGAGTGGTGGGATGTGACAAAAATGCTTCGTTTCCCTAACAAGCACTGCAAGATCCACAGAATAGGTGTGTGGGTCTATTCTGACGCTTTAGAAAATTATATGAATGACTTTATAAATCACTGGTTTGAAAAAGCAATTTTAATATGACGAGATTTCGGCTCCTGTAGTCCATTTCACCAGTATCACAATATAAACAGGGAGGCTATAACCCCTGGCATGTGGAAATACATTCTAGCATTAAATTGCACACAATTTAATGCGCAGGACCAAAGTGCAATACAAAACACAAACCAGGACTTTAACCAGGATTAACATATTTCATCGTTTTGCTCTCACAAGCGAACATTTAGGAGAAAACAAGCGCGATTCAGCAGTTGGTACTAGCTAGCTACAAAAAACGTTAGCTAATAAAACGTTAGCTAAAAAACGTTAGCCAGCACAGAACAGCACTGGCTCAAAAAAAGTGAGCTTACCACCAACAGGATAAATAAGCAAACAGATGCACATTATTACAAATCACTCACCATCGATGGTTCCCTCACGTTCGTCTTCAGCTTGTCCATGCTGTGCAGCCATATAGGTCCGGGTCACTCCTCACTGTGGATCTGCCACAAAGCAGAGAAAACTCCGCACCTCTTCGTTGGACCACGGTGTAGAGTTCCGCAAAACCTACAACGCTGTCTGTATTAATATCATATTTACTCCGTGACCGAGTTAGTCCATGACAATATTGCAAATGGCGGTCATCAGAAGATGGCGAAGACGGTCGCTTTCGTGACGTTACGACCTGACCAATCAGCGGCGACCAGTCTGTTGACGTCACATCACGGCCCAACTCGGCTCCAATGGACCCTGCCCTAGATCAGTTACGAAAATAGCGCCTGCTAACCGGTGCTGGGGCTAATGGAAAATTCTCAAACGCGGGGTGAGTGGTGCGGTGTTGGGCTAAGTGGGGCTAGTGGAAAAGGCCTATTAGACATGACCGAGAGGCAGGTGGCCGTGCTCGCTCAGCAACTGCAGACTATTACGCAGCAGTTGGGCACGGTCACCAAGCATTTGGCTAATATGGCTCCTCCGGGTCCCCCCCACTCCTCCTGCTACTGTTTTTTGTACTACCACTCGCTGCACTACCTCCGTTCCCACTCCTGCCCCATATGCGGGGGAGGTGGGGAAATGTAGATAGAATTTTTTTTTTTTGATTTTGTATACTTTATTGATCCCCAGAGGGGAAATTGAGGGCATCCACCTGGATGGATGAAGCAGCCACGGTACGGCGCTATCCCTTAACCATTCACACACACATTCACACCTAGGGCCACTTTAGAGTCTCCAATTAACCTAAGCTGCATGTTTTTGGCCTGTGGGAGGAAACCGGAGAAATCCCGGAGTAAACCCACGCAGATACGGGGAGAACATGCAAACTCCACACAGATCACTGTTGGTCAGGGGCTGGGATCGAACCAGGGATCCCATGGCCAAGGGTGATTAGCTGTGCTGGCGCAGTGCTAACCACTGCGCCACCGCACTGCCCATATGATTTTGTGTCATATACGGCTGTATCTGCAGCAGGTGGGGGGGCAGTACCCGAATGACACAGCAAAAATCCATTTCATGACTCTTTTGCTTTGGGACTGGGCCCTCAGCTGGGCTTGGTCCATTCTCGGGAGCCCAGAGGGGGCCGGGTACACATTTGAACGATTTGTGGTTGAGTTCACCCCTACGTTTGACCGTACGGAGAGTCAGGGGAACATCATGAGCCGCCTTTTGTCTCTCCGCCAGGGGGCTCAGTCAGTGGCCGAGTTCTCGGTGGAGTTTCGGGTCGAAGCGGTGGACTCGGGGTGGAACAAGGTTGCATTACACAGTCCGTTCCTCCACAGTTTAAACCCTCACCTCCGTGATGACCTGGCAGTTTATGCGGTTCCCGACTCTCTGGACGGTCTTATTGATCAGGCTGTTGGGTTTGATAACCGTTACCGTGAGCGTGTGAAGGAGTGGCAATCCTCCTCTCGCCCGCCCGCCGTGTGGGTGCTCGCCACATCTACTGACATGGGGGGGCTGGTCCTTTCGCCGAGCTGATGGCGCTCGGTCGGTCTCATTTGACTGATGAAGAGCGTCAGCAGAGGAGAAGGGCCGGCACATGCATATACTGTGGTTCAATGAAGCACAGACTTAACGCCTGCCCTCTGGCGCCAAAAGACGCAGCCCGTCAGTAGCCGTGGGGGGGTCTGACAGGTGGGACCAAGATAAATCCCCCCGGTAATTTCTTTATTTCGGCCCTCGTCCAATTACTGGGGGTCAAGAGGAAGGTCATGGCGTTAGAGGATTCGGGGGCGGAGCAAAATTTTATCTCCTCCCAGCTCGTTCACGAGATGGGGATTCCCACTGACAAATTGCCCAGACCCTGGAACGTCACCACCTAATCTGGCCAAAAGATCTCCCTAGTCACTGAACGCACAGCATCCATTGCGGTCTTTCTTTCCGTGAACCATCGAGAGGAGCTTTTGTTCTATATTTTTCCAAATTCATCCCCCCCGATGGTCCTTGGTTACCCGTGGCTCCAGACGCATAACCCCATTATTAACTGGGCACAAAACTCCATCTCCTCCTGGAGCCCATATTGGGTTTTTTGTTTTTTGTTTTTTTTTTGTTACTTATTTGTACCCGTAGGTAGACTTGGTTTGCAGTCTGGTGACAAGCCACCGGCTGCCGGTCGCTGCGTGCGCGAGCGCCCTAAACCTACATGTTTTTGGTATGCGGGAGGAAACCGGAGAAATCCCGGAGTAAACCCACGCAACACGGGGAGAACATGCAAACTCCACACAGCTCACTGTTGGTCGGGGGCTGGGATCGAACCCACGATCTCATGATCCCCGCGATCCCCCGGCCGAGGGTAAAACTGTGCTGCCACAGTGCTAAACCACTGCGCCACCGTGCAGCCTGGTTTGGCTTCCTGTTTGAGTTCGGCCGAGTGTTCGCGGTCTCTTCCCATTTCCTCTCCTCCGGCCGAGCCACCGGACCTCAGCCTGGTTCCCGAGGTCTATCATGACCTGGGGGAGGTCTTAAGCAAGTCTAGAGCACTGTTGCTCCCTCCTCACCGCTCCTATGACTGTGCTGTGGAGCTCCTCCCAGGGGCACGGCTGCTGTCCAGCTGTCTCTATAGTATTTCTGGCCTGGAAAGAGAGACAATGGAGAGATACATTAAGGGCTCTCTGAATGCCGGCCTAGTTTGGCCATCATTGGCTCCTCTCGGAGCAGGTTTCTTTTTTGTTGGAAAGAAGGACGGGTCATTACGCCCATCCTTTGACTATCGGGAGCTAAACACAATCACAGTTAAAGATAAATATCCTCTGCCCTGATCAATTCCGCATTTGAGCTCCTTCAGCGCGCGCGGGTGTTTACTAAATTAGATCTTTGCAATGCCAATCATTTAATCGGGATGCACGAAGGAGATGAGTGGAAGATGGCATTTAAGACTCATTTGGGCAGTTTGAGTATTTTGTCATGCCGTTTGGGCTCATTAACACCCCCGCCGTCTTCCAGAGGCTCATTAAGGATGTCCTTTGTGATATGGTTAACCGGTTTGTTTTCGTCTATTTGGAAGATATATTAATCTTTTCCCGCTCGCCAGAGGAACATGAAGTCCATGTTAGAGCTGTGTTACAGCAACTCTTGGAGAACCAACTCCTACATTAAAGCTGAGAAGTGATAGTTCTCCACTAACCCATCTTGGCACAGGTCGACGCTCAGCTCCAATTTATCCTCGAGGTGGATGCTTCTGATTCAGGGGTGGGCACTGTTCTTTCACAGCACTCGTCCTCTGACCAGAAGCTCCACCCATGCGCGTTTTTCTCTTGGCGGCTCACACCAGCTGAGGCGAATTACAACATAGGGGATAGAGAGCTTCTAGCCATTAAATTGGCTATGGAGGAATGGAGACATTGGTTAGAGGGGACTATTCACACCATAGTCGTGTGGACCGATCACAAGAACCTAGAGTTTCTGCGCTCGACCTGCCGACTTAACGCCAGGAAGGCCCACTGAGCCTAATTCTTCCGTAGGTTTAATTTTACCATCACTTAATGGCCTGGTTCTCGAAATACCAAACTGGACATGCTCTCCCGCCAGTTTCGTTCTGAGCAGGTAGTCCCCGGTCCCTTCCCCAGTCCAATGTTCCTTCTTCTTGCATACTTGGAGCCCTCACCTGGGACATTGAGTGGAAGGTCCAACAGGCCCAGTCCCGGGACCCTGAACAGGCGGGATGCCCCCACAACCGCTTGTTCGTTCCTGACACTCTTTGTAGTGAGGTCATCCAGTGGGGTCACACCAGCCACTTTTCCTGCCACCCTGGGATCACCCACACACCAACTTAGTTTGGCGGGCGTTCTGGTGGCCCACCCTGTGGTGGGATGTGCAGGAGTACATGAAGGCCTGCCAAACCTGCACCCGGGGCAAGTCTGACTCCTCTCCCCCTGCTGGTCTCCTGCATCCCCTACCCATTCCCTGTCGCCCCGGTCTCATATTGCCCTCGATTTTGTCACTGGACTTCCTCTTTCCCACGGGAAGTTGGTCATTCTCACTATTATCGATCGCTTCTCCAAGGCCGTTCACCTGGTTGCCCTACCCAAACTCCCCTCTGCCTCTGAGACTGCCAATCTGCTCACCTCCCATGTCATCTGTCTGCACGGCATCCCCTGTGACATCATGTCTGACCGGGGCCCCCAGTTCATGTCCTAGGTCTGGAAGTCCTTCTGTTGCACGCTTGGGACCACTGTCAGCCTCACTTCAGGGAATCATCCATGAAGTACTGGGCAAGCTGAGCGTGCTAACCAGTCATTGGAGGCCACTCTCAGGTGTGTAGCAGCTGAAAACCCCTCTACGTAGAGCACACACCTGACCTGGGTGGAGTACGCCCACAACTCGGCCGTCTCCACTGCCACGGAGCTCACCCCTTTTGAGGCCTCGATGGGATACACCGCTCCATTGTTGCCCATGGCCGAGAGGGAGGTCGTGGTGCCGTCCATGGGGGCCCATGCTCGCCGCTGTCGACAGATTTGAAGGTCCACCAGTGCCGCCCTCGCCCGCTCCTCCAAGCATAATCGTCAAGTGGGCAACCGGAAGTGGACTCCCACCCCCAAGTACGCTGTGGGGCAGCAAGTCTGGCTGGCGGCAGACCAGGTCCCTCTGAAGATGGACTCTAAGAAGCTTTCCCCCCGCTTTTTGGGACCCTAACCCATCACCAGAATGATCAATGATGCTACAGTCTGGCTGAAGCTCCCACGGACCCTACAAGTGCACCCGACTTTCCACGTCTCTCATATCAAGCCTGTCTCCGTCAGCCCCCTTTGCCTTGTCCCAAAGCCGCCTCCTCCTCCCCGGACTCTCAATGGCCACACCACCTTCATTGTCCAGCGGATTCTGGACGTTCGCCGTCGGGGTTGGGGCCTTCAATACCTGGTCCACTGGGAGGGCTACAGCTCGGAGGAACGATCAATGATCACCAGGTCACACTTTCACGACAAGGGGATGGTCTGGGCCTACCATTGAGCCCACCCAGACAAGCCTAGTGGACCACCAGGAGTTGCTCCTTGTGTGTGTGTGTGGGGGGGGGGCACTGTCATGTCCTGGTGAGCACGTGCCCCCTCCTTCCCATTTTCCTCTCCTCAGGTAATCAACGCACCTGGGAGATTAGATGCACCTGCTGCCTCTGCTCAGCTAGCGCTTATAAGGATGATCTCTTCGGTGCCTCAGCGCTGGCTTGTTTGGGTATATTGTCTCGCTGCAAACAAAGCAAGTATTGTTTAAAACTTTTGGTGAAGTTTTCACACACCCCTTTCCTCTCTTCTCCCTTCTTTAGGTTGCTGCCACCTGTGCGGGTGCGTCTTCGCGGACTGCGTGCGCTCACCTGCCCCATCATCCACACTCTGCTGCAATCATTCTCCACCCAGTCAGGCACGACCAACTCTTCCCTCTTCACCTCCTGACCAGCTTCATCCTGCCAGTTCGTCTCTCCCCGCTGGGGCTCCTGTCAGATTGCCTGTTCGGTTCACATGAGTGGTATTTGAGCATTCCACTTCTTTGTCTCCATATCTTCTCTAACAGCTCTCGTATCTCCTCCTGCAGGCTACTTCCTCTGGCAAGTGACGTTTTCTGTAGCTGTGCCCCGCTCCTCTTGAAATATAATAAAGTTGTAAACATGTTTTTGTGTGTTCCTTTGTTGCTGCATCCTGTACATGAGCTGTCTATCTAATTAGTCATGACAACTGTGATTTTTGGCACTGGGCATCCCAACAGACATCCGCCATTACGTGAACCCTCTGAGATTGCTACTACCAGTTTTCTTACCGGTTAAAGTACAACAAGATGTTGTTGAGACACTTCTCCTGGGATGTTTCTGCAAGGCTGCCTCCATTGAAAAGTGGGCTTTACATTGACAAAGACTGTTCTGTACTGTGTGACTCTGGTGGAAGAGACAGTGCAGAAAGCCCCACAGGGAGCAGAGAGGAGAAAATGGAGGAGAAAACAGAAGAAAATTAATTTTCTTCATTCACATCTGATCAGCAGCAGGTTGCTGCTAAGTCCAACAAGATTAGTCACTGAGCCGGAACCCAGGCCTACCACAAGCAGCTGCTCAACATCCACCAGGCCAAATCCAGGTTCCGTTGTCAGCTACAAGGCCCAGGCCGGGGCTGTGGGCCGGAGACTTGTCCTGGCACTGGTGGTAGCTCGGTGGCCATTGGGCCGAGCCCGGACTTCATCATCAGTCGTAAGCCCAGCTCAGGCTCATGACTGATCACACACACGCGCGCGCGCACACACACACACTCACTCACACACACACACACACACACACACACACACACACACACACACACACACACACACACGCACGTGGGCGAAAGCTCAGTTGTTTTTAGCTCCCACCACAGAGGTGTTATCTCACCTCCCATACTGTAGAAGTCCTAATCTATTTTCACTACAGGAACAATCCTTTGTTTTTAGAGACATTTATCAACTTTCTAATCATTCAAAAACTGATTTTTTAAAAGAATTACCTTGGGTCTTTGGCTGGTTCTTGAAGGTGTTAAACACTTTGCACCACTTTCAAAAAAGAAACATTTAAATAAGTATTTGTTTGGAGGAATTACAAAAGACATTTTGTTTAGTTGTACAGAAGCATTTGAGGATAAACTAATTTGCATTACCTTCTCTTAAACATTTATCACTGAAAGGTAGAAGTAACTCCATCAGCTGTATACTTGTTTCTTTGCTTAACACCATTTTAGGGACCTCTTTTTTTAATCACGCAAGTACATATTTGAAGTACATTTACATGTTTGAAGAAAGAATTTTTAACGCTCTTATTTTTTTGTAACACGTTACTCCACTTGTACTAAACATTTGTTTATTAAACACCTGATACAAGTTTGTAAATGGTCGACATCACCCTGTTTTTATTGCAGTTGCAGTTTTTTAGGTGTTTTGGAACAAGCTAAACACCCTCTGGTATATTTGTGTTCATATTTGATGAATTTAGCATAACACCATCCATGTTGTTTCATACACATTTTTTGCTTTTCAGTTGACAAAAATGAGGTGTTTTGGTGTTTGAGGTGTTTGAGGTGTTTCAGGCACGTCCCACTGGGAGGATACCCTGGGGCAGACCCAGGACTCGGTGGAGAGACTATGTCTCCCAGCTGGTCTGGGAACGCCTTGGTATCCTCTCTGAAGAGCTGGAGCAGGTGGCTGGGGAGAGGGAAGTCTGGGCTTCTCTGCTTGAACTGCTGCCTCCGCGACCCGGACCTCCAGAAAAGCGGTAGAAGATGGATGGATGGATGGATGGTTGACAAAAACGCTGCTTTTTAAATGCTACATGAAGATAAACCTGAATCTTACTTCAGTCTGATTAACGTGTAATGTGTGCACAGTACATAACACAACTACTTTGCACAGTAGGGATCATTCTAGGGCTGAGCAATACAATGGATACATTGTGGGCCTCAGGCCTCAGGTTATTTCACACCTTAGACAGAGACAATGAATACACATGGGAGAACAGTGGGAGTGGGGGTTGAATGAAGCGACGTGTAGATGTCCTGCCGTTATTAGGAAGTGCCTTTAATCTTGTGAAGTGTAACTTGATGTAGAGAGAAGGATGTTGAATGTGACTAGTCAGTCTGTTCTGTGCTCATGATGTGACGAGTCATTCTGTTCAGTGCTCATGAGATGTGAGTGTGCAATAAATCATTTGAAATGAATCTGCCTGTGATTTTACACACTCCACACTGGTGACCCAAGACGTATTATGGAACACGAGGCAAGATCCCCGGAGCCGGCCCGGTCAGGAAGCTACAGCGAGGCGGCAGCCATCCCACAGACAGCCCGGACTGGAACCTCCAGCCACGCGTGTGCGGTTTCAGTCAAGCTACCGAATTTCTGGCAGCACAACCCGCGCTCTTGGTTCCACCACACCGAGGCCCAGTTCGCCCTCCGGGGAGTAACGGCAGATGACACCAGATTCTACCATGTGGTCGCAGCGCTCAACGCCCGCACAGCTCAACAGGTAGCGAGCCTGCTCGATCAGCCACCAGCCAGCAACAGATACGGGGTGCTCAAGGCTGCGATCATCCAGCGCTACAGGCTCTCGGACTGTGAGAGAGCGGAGAGGCTCCTGATGCGGACCGCGCTAGGAGATGGTTCGGCCGTAGACCTGATGGAGAAGATGCTGGCGTTAAGGGGCACGGACGACGAGCACTTTCTGTTTGCCCACCTCTTCCTCCGGAACCTTCCGACAGTAGCGAGAGCGGTTCTGGCCAATTCGCCGCGGTTGGCAGCACGAGACTACCGTGCGCTAGCCCAGGAGGCAGACCGGATCATCATCACCACCAAGGCGATCACAGTCAACACTGCAGCGACAGAGCCCAGCGAGACGACCAGAGGAGGCAAGGAGCCACCGACAGTAGCAGCAGCGGGGGCCAAGGAGCGCCAGAGGGACACGCTTTGTTCCTACCACCACTGCTTCGGAGAGAAGGCACGCAGATGTGCGCCACCGTGCCAATTCCAGCGCTCGGGAAAACGCCAAGGCCGGGGGTCGGTAGCAGCAGCGACCCTCAGTGAAGAGAACAAGCTGCTCTACCTAACGGACGCACGCTCGGGGAGGCGTTTCCTCGTGGACACCGGAGCCCAGAAGAGCTTCATCCGGCCGACCTACGCTGACCGGCTGGCAGGATCTAACGGCCCCAGGATGTTGGCAGCAAACAGCTCGGATATTAAGACCTTTGGTGAGAGGACTCTGCTCTTATCTCTACACGGCCGTACATATGAGTGGACTTTTGTCATAGCAGCACTGAATTACCATATACTGGGGGCTGATTTTCTGTGTGCACATGGTTTACTGGTTGATGTTGCTAACAGGCGCCTGGTTAATGCACTGTCCTTTGACTCTCTCCCCTGTATAGCTCGAGTGACCCAGCCAACAGCACAAGCCAACGTCGCAGCTACAGGCGGTAAGTTCCACACACTGCTCACTCAGTTTCCAGCAATCACGGTCCCGACGTTTTCCGCGGCCATCGCTAAACACGGGGTGGAGCACTTTATCACCACCACCAGGCTGCCCGTTTTTGCAAGACCTCGGCGCTTGGACACAGCTAAACTGGCCATAGCGCGTGAGGAATTCGCCAACCTGGAAAGGTTGGGCATCATCAGGCGCTCGAACAGCCCATGGGCTTCCCCGCTACACATGGTCCCTAAGGCTGAGGGATTGTGGCGACCGTGCGGTGATTTCCGCAGGTTGAACAACGCCACGGCGCACGACCGTTACCCGATTCCCCACATACAGGATTTTTCCGTTCACCTCGCCGGGGCACACATTTTTTCCAAAATAGACCTGGTCCGCGGTTACCACCAAGTCCCAGTGCGCGTTGAGGACATACCCAAAACAGCGGTAATAACTCCGTTCGGTCTATTCGAGTTCCTGCGCATGCCATTCGGGTTAAAAGGAGCGGCACAGACGTTCCAGCGCATGATGAATACAGTGCTGCGCGATCTCCCGTTCGTGTTCGTCTACCTGGACGATATCCTGGTAGCCAGCACGTCCAAAGACAAACACGAAACCCACCTCACGACGGTTTTCCGGAGGTTGGAGGAGCACGGGTTAATAATCAACCCGGCGAAATGCCAGTTCGGCGTAACGGAGATTGATTTTTTGGGGCACCGCGTCTCTCCAGAAGGAGCGATCCCGCTGCCCGACAAAGTGCGTGCCGTGGCGGATTTTCCCTGGCCTCAGACGGTCAGGGCGCTGCAGGAATTTTGGGGAATGGTGAACTTTTATAACCGTTTCCTTCCCCGCGCGGTGCAGCTCATGCAACCATTGTACGCCGCGCTCAAGAAACAGAAACCCGCGGATAGGGTCGAATGGACCCTGGAGCGAGAGCGGGCGTTCTCAGAGGTTAAAGCAGCTCTGGCAAACGCCGCACTGCTGGCATATCCAGACCCGACGGCCCGCATAGCGCTCACCCCCGACGCTTCAGACGTGGCCATAGGGGCTGTCGTGGAGCAGCGCGTCACCGGGGCTTGGCAGCCGCTCGCCTTTTTCAGCAGAACTTTGCGCGACAGAGAACGGAAATACAGCGCGTTCGACAGAGAGTTGCTAGCTCTCCACCTGGCCATTCGCCACTTCCAGTTCTGGCTGGAAGGGCGCAGCTTCACCGCGTTCGTAGACCACAAGCCGCTAACATTCGCGATGGCCAAGGTTTCAGAACCGTGGTCGGGCCGGCAGCAGAGACAGCTGGCCGCGATCTCAGAGTTTACTACCAATATTCAGCATGTGTCGGGTAAACTGAATGTAGTGGCGGACTGTCTCTCGTGCGCCGTGGTGGCCCCAGTCTGCGTGGGCATAGATTACGCAGCCATGGCCGCGGAGCAGATTAGCGATGCAGACATGCGTGCGCTCCAGTCTGGAACAACAGGGTTAAGGCTGGAGAGCAGGGTGCTGCAAGACGGCATGCCCCCCCTAATCTGCGATGTCTCCATGGGTCGCCCGCGTCCCGTGGTCCCGGCCGCGTGCCGCCGCCGCGTGTTTGAGTCGGTTCACACTGTGGCGCACCCAGGAGTGCGTGCATCCATCAAAATGGTGGGAGAGAAGTTTGTGCGGCCGAGCCTACGCAAACAAGTTAAAGAGTGGGCTGCAGCCTGCTTGGCGTGCCAACGAGCCAAGGTACACAGACACACGAAGGCTCCCTTGGAGCCATTTCGTATTCCGGCTAAGAGGTTCGACCATGTTCACGTGGACCTCGTGGGCCCCCTCCCACCATCACAGGGGTGCACGCACCTCCTGACAATGGTGGACCGCACTATGCGCTGGCCAGAAGTGGTTCCGCTGGCGGCAACCACGTCCGCAGACGTGGTGCGCGCTTTTTTAACAGCATGGGTGGCACGTTTTGGAGTCCCATCGGACATTACGCCCGACAGGGGCCCTCAATTTGTTTCCGAACTCTGGTCCGCAATGGCCTGCAGCCTGGGTGTTACAATTCACCGCACAACCGCGTACAACCCACAGGCCAATGGGTTATGCGAGCGTTTTCATAGATCACTGAAAGCAGCACTCAGGGCTTCATTGACGGATGCAAATTGGGTAGACAGGCTGCCATGGGCTTTATTGAGGTTGCGCTCCGCGCCAAAAGAGGATCTGGAAGCTTCCCCGGCAGAGCTCGTTTTTGCGCAGCCACTACGGCTGCCCGGGGAATTTCTGCCAGATAATCCCGCGCCCGGCAGCCCCCTTTCTCAGCGTTTGCAGCGTAGTGCGAACACAGGCACGCTGCCGGGACCTGCCCACCACAGTTTTCCGCGTGTTTTTGTGCCTAAAACTTTGAAGAATGCAGAGCTCGTGTTTGTCAGACACGACGCCCACCGCCCTCCATTGCGCCCACCCTATGATGGACCGTTCAGAGTGTTGGAAACAGGGGATAAGCATTTTTTGCTAGACTTGGGGGGTAGAAAGGAAAAAATTGGCATAGACAGACTCAAACCCGCCTTTGTAGTGGCGGATGAGCAAGTGCTGTTGGCGGGGGCCCCTCGGCGTGGAAGACCCCCACGGAGAGCTCCCCAGGGAAACGATTCATCAGAGCAGACACACGGGCAGAGTGAACCCCCCCTCCCCTCTCCACGGCTCCCCCGCAGTCAGACACACTTCCAGCAGCCCCCCACCGTCACAGCAGCGCCACAGAGGTGGTAAAACCCAGTTGCAGCAGATATGGGAGGAGGCTGAAGCCGAAACAGCGTGTGGACTGATGTTCTATTGTTCTATCTAAGATGCTGGGGGGGGGCAGTGTGGGCCTCAGGCCTCAGGTTATTTCACACCTTAGACAGAGACAATGAATATACATGGGAGAACAGTGGGAGTGGGGGTTGAATGAAGTGTGATGTAGATGTCCTGCTGTTATTAGGAAGTGCCTTGAATCTTGTGAAGTGTGACTTGATGTAGAGAGTCAGTCTGTTCTGTGCTCGTGATGTGACGAGTCATTCTGTTCAGTGCTCGTGAGATGTGAGTGTGCAATAAATCATTTGAAATGAATCTGCCTGTGATTTCACACACTCCACACTATTAGGTTGTCACGTCTTTTTGCTATCTCTGCAAGCAGCCCTGCTTAGGTTATACAGTCTGACAGCCGTAGGTAGGAAGGACCTGCGAAACTTCTCGGTTGCACCCCTAGGATGATGTAGTCTGCTGCTAAATGAGCTCCTCAGTGCGTTCAGTATGTCCTGCATAGGGTGGGACTCAGACTCCAGCAGAGAAGACAGTTTAGCCACCATCCTTCTCTCTCCCATTTCCTACACTGGGTCAAGGCACTGCCCCAGGACACAGCTAGCTTTCTATGCGCCAGAACCTCACACCTTCTCCCCCTCTGGCAGCTCTAGTGCTTCCCAAACTCCCCGGGGATGGGGGGGGGGGGGAGAATAGTCTTTTCTGTCCCGTCTGAGACCCCCGGTAGCACTTCCTCCTTCAGCACATTGTTCCCTCTCCCCCCTGGCTCCCCACTCTGGGTGGAGAATCCCCACACCTTGTCCCCACACAGCCCCCCCCCCTTCCCCGAACATCCAGAAAGGGCACTAACCCCCCGTCCTTTGGACTTGAGCTGGCGCCCATAGTGGCCGTAGCGGGGGTTTGCTGATCCAGTCGAAACGCCCTGCTGGCGAGGTGTACAGGAGGGCACGTCAGTCTGTGGAGGGAAAAAGGGAGGGGGCACATTAGCTTCATGAGTGCAGGTCCCTGCAGAGGGATCACCAACTTGTGGAGCCACCAAAGGTGGGCGTCCGCACCAGGGAGCTTGGGCCAACACCACCTGCTACTCTGCCAACACAAAAGCGGGCTTCAGCCTGTTGACGCAGATGGTCTCCCTTTGCCCCCCCACCAAGTCTAACACAAAATGCTTCACCCCAATTTCCAACACCCTGAACGGTCCCTCGTACGGTGGGCGCAGCGGGGCCTGGTGCGCATCGTGCCTGACAAAAATAAAACTGGCATTCTGTTAGCTTTTTGGGATGAAGGTGCGGGGAAAACAATGGTGGGCCAGGCCCGGCACGTTAAAATTGTGCAGGCGGATTGGCCCTGGGCGCGGGGTTTTCCGGTTAAAAGCTCTCCGGGGATCCGCAGTGGCCGAGAAAAAACAAGTTCTGCCAGGGAGGCTGCCAGATCCTCCTTAGGCACAGAGCACAACCCTAAAAGAACCCAAGGCAGGTGGTCGACCCTGTTTGTATCTGTGAGCAAAGCTCTGAGCACTGCCTTAAGTGACCTATGAAAACGCTTACATAACCCGTTAGCCTGGGGGTTGTACATGGTAGTACAGTGAATTATGACCCCCAGGCTCTGAGCCATCACGGACCAGAGTTCCGAAACAAATTGTGGACCCCTGTCAGAAGTGATGTCCAATGGGGATCCGAAACGTGCAACCCAAGCCGACAAAAAAGCGCAAGCCGCTTCCACGGATGTGGTAGAAGCCAGCAGGACCACTTCAGGCCAGTGTGTGGTGCGGTCCACGGCTGTAAAAAGATGCGTGAAACCTTGTGACGGTGGGAGGGGTCCCACCAAATCCACATGGAGGTGGTCGAACCTCCGAGCTGGGATTTGGAACGGCTCGAGGGGGCCTCTGGTATGCTTGTGCACTTTGGCCCGCTGGCACGTGACGCAAGCTACAGCCCACTTTTTCACATCCTTGCGCAAGCGCGGCCAGACGAATTTCGCCCCCACTAGCTTCACCGAAGCGCACATGCCTGGATGCAAAAGGGAGTGGACTGACTCAAAAACATGGTGGTGCCAAGAGCTCAGAACCACCGGGCGCGGGTGGCCAGTGGAGGCGTCGCAGAGCAAGGGGCGGGGGGCACCCTTCTTGCACCGATCTGCAGCCTTAACCCAGTAGGCGCCGACTGAAGCGCACAAATGTCTGCGTCCCTGGCTTGCTCCATGGCCATGGAAGGGAAATCTATTCCCATGTAGACCAGGGAGACTAACACACGTGACAGGCAATTGGTCACGACGTTGAGCTTACTGGCAATATGTCTAATGTCGGTAGTAAACTCCGAAATCGCGGCCAAATGCCATTGCTGCTGGGTCAACCATGGTTCTGAGACCTTGGACATCGCGTATGTTAGTGGCTTATAGTCCACAAACATGGTGAACTCACGCCCCTCTCACCAAAACTGGAAATGGCGCATCACCAGGTTGAGAGCCAGCAATTCTCTGTTGAACATGCTGTATTTGCATTCGTTGTCACGCAAAGTTTGAATGAAAAATGCGAGCAGTTGCCACGAACCTGAGACGTACTGCTCCACCACTGCCCCTATGGCAACATCAGACGCATCTGTAGTGAGCGCTTTGCATGCAGACGGATCCGGGTGGGCTAGCAACGCAGCATCCGCCAGCACTGTTTTAGCATTTGTGAAAGCCTGGACTCGCTCGGGAGTCCAGTCGATGGTTTCCGCGGGCCTTTTTTTTAAGCGCGGCATACAACAGCTGCATCAGCTGGGCTGCCCGGAGAAGGAAACAGTTATAAAAATTAACCATTCCCTAAAACTCCTGTAGTGCCCTCACAGTCTGCGGACGTGGAAAGTCCAACACAGCACGCACCTTATCCCGTAACGGAATCGTGCCCTCTGGCGAAATGCAGTTGCCCAAAAAAATCAATCACTAGCACACCAAACTGGCACTTCGCCGGGTTAACTATCAGCCCGTGCGCTTCCAGCCTCTGGAAAACCGTCTTGAGAAGGGCGATGTGCTCCTCCTCAGATGCGCTAGCTACCAGAATGTTGTCTAAGTAGATAAAAATGAAGGACAAGTCACAAAGCACTGCGTCCGTCATTCTCTGGAAAGTCTGCACTGCGCCTTTTAATCCAAACAGCATGCATAAAAACTTGAAAAGGCCGAAAGGAGTTATTACCGCTGTTTTCGGAACATCTTCCGCCCACACCGGGACCTGTGGGTAACCGTGGACCAGATCCACTTTGGAAAAAAACATGAGCCCCGGCCAGGTGCACGAAAAAATCCTGGATGTGCGGGATAGGACACCGATCATGTTCTGTGACGTTGTTCAAGTGCCGGAAATCACCGCACAGTCGCCACGACCCATCGGCCTTAGGCACCATGTGAAGTGGGGATGCCCACGAGCTGTTGGAGCACCTGACAATGCCCAACTGCTCTAAGTTGGCAAACTCCTCACACGCGCTGGTTAGTTTAGCCACGTCCACGCATCGAGGTTGCGCGAACACCGGCGGGCCTTTTGTAGTTTTAAAATGTTTGGTCCCATGTTTTGTTATTGTAGCCGGAAAAGTTGGGACCGTGAGTGCTGGGAACTGTGTGAGAAATGTTGGTATTTACCCCCTGGAGCTATAACGTTAGCCAGTGTTGTTGACCCTGCTCCCTGAGCTGTGCAGGGCAGTGAGGTAAAGAGACAGCATCCACTAATCGCCTGTTAGCAACATCGACTAACAACCCATAAGCACATAAAAAATCTGCGCCTAAAATGGGGGCAGAACATGCAGCTACCACAAAGTCCCACTGAAAATTGCGTCCGTGCAAGCATATCATCAGTGTCCGTTCGCCAAAAGTCCTGATGGTGGATCTGTTGGCAGCCGTGAGCTCGGGACCGCTGCCTCCTCCCTCCCTGTCTGCGCTGACTGGCAGGATGAGGCTCTTCTGGGAGCCAGAGTCCACCAAAAACCGTCTCCCTGAACATGTGTCCGTGACATAAAGCAGCTTGCTCCTATTGCCAGCGGTTGCAGCTGCAACTGAGTGTGGAACGTGCCGGCCTCCTGGCTTCTTGAACTGGCATGGCGGCAGGCAGTGTTGGGCTTTCGAACCAAAGCAGCAATGATAGAAGCAGATCACCCCGCTCCTGCGTCTCCTGACGTCTGCTCCGGCTACCACCAACAGCTCCTCGACCTCGCTGGAGTCCCTCATGGACGCCGGTGCCACTGCATTCACGCTAAGATTTCTGTCACTAAAATGATGTGATCTGCTTCCTGCGCCAGTGTGCGGTAGTCCTTGGTCACCAGCAGCAGCGAGTTGGCCGGGATCGCCCTCGCTGCGGCCGGTAGGGTCCTGAGAAACAAGTGGGCAAACAGGAAAGACTTGTCGTTCTTCCCCATCAGCACCAACATGCTCCACGGCTGATCTGTCCCGTAACTCCGAACGTGTTAGGAGTCTCTCTGCCCTCTCACTGTAGAAAGGGTGTAGCACTGGAGCAGTGTCCTCTTGAGCGCTTCATATCTCCCCTGGGCCGGTGGCTCCTGGAGCAGGCTCGTCACCTGTTGCGTGGCGCACACATCCAGCACAGCAACCACGTAGTAAGACTTTGTGTCGTCTGCTGTTATCCTGTGGAGTGCGAACTGGGCTTCTATATGCAGAAACCACGCAGTCGGGTTGTGAAGCCAGAAGTCTGGGAGCTTGACTGAGACAGCACACGCGGCGCTGGTGCTCTCCCTCCAGGTAGTCTCCGGTGCGGAGCTTGGCTCGCTCTCCATGGCACGTCTTGGGTCACCAATGTGGAGAAAGGAAGCAGGTGAGGCAACAAGCTGAACAACATACGAACTTTATTCCTTCTCCAACGTTCAGTACAGTCAAAAGCTCCCTGGTCTTCATGCACCTTCCTTTTATAACCTTTAATTCTGTACATTAAGACCCAGAAATTGCGACAATCATACAATGTGTGGAACAAAGACAAGCGTGGCACATTAACAACACAAAGTGCAAGAACCGCTCCTCACACCTTCTCCCCCTCTGGCGGCTCTCACGTTTCCCGAACTCACAGGGGGGCGAATAGTCTTTTTTGTCCTGTCTGAGACCCCCAGTAGCACTTCCTCCTTCAGCGCATTGTTCCCTCTTCACCCCGGCTCCCCACTGTGGGTGGAGAATCCCCACACCATGCCGTCACATAGTAACCTAACTAGTTACTATTTTTTAGTAACTTGCCCAACACTGTTTATCAGTGACTGTTTTATTTTTTAATCACCCTGTCCAAGCTCCAGCATTTCCTCATGGGGAGCTCTCCCACACGCAATTATGCCTGTTTTTTGGCTGCAGGGCACTGGCCTGTGATTGCCCTGTTCTGCTCGACTAAGGGGATCATGCACTGCGACACCACACCTGCAGTGTTGACTCCTTGGTTTGGACTTGGGCGGTCTCAGAGGTGGTGTTCTTGTAACCGTGGACTTGGCACTTTCTCTGCTGGTGATGGCTCCCTAGTGATGGTGCTTCTACATGTGGATCCTTGGTGCACAGCCATAAGCTTTACACTGATGAAAGTTTCTTTGTGTGTGTGTGTGTGTGTGTGTGCGTGCGAGGGGAAGGGGGGGAATTGTGTTTTATTTCAATGTGTGAAGCACTTTGTGTTGCATCTTTTTGTATGAAAAGTGCTATATAAATAAGGCTTTGATTGATTGAAGGGTGGCCCTCAAGTCATTGAGGTTGTGGGGTGCAGGGTTATGAGCCTCTACACGGCCACTCAGCTGATCCCATGGGTTTTCTGTGGGATTCAGGCCTGGAGAAAATGCAGGCCTCTCCATCTGAGGGACCACAGCCTCCAGCAGTTGTTTCCTAATGATGCTACCTCGATGAGCTGGAGCATCATCACCCATGAAGATGAGATTAGGCCTGTGTTGTTCATGCAGGAGCACAATGATTGGATTAATGATGTTATTCATGCAGTATCTCAGAATCAGAATCAGAATCAGCTTTACTGGCCAAGTATGCACAACACATACAAGGAATTTGACTTTGGCTAAAAACTTGCTCTCGTTGTTCAGGTGGAGGATTTAAATAAGATTTAAATGCCATTTAAATGCTTGTCACTGTGCTATTCACAAGGTGTAGGGCAGTTCTGTATTGACTAGACCAGGGGTTTCCAACCTGGGGCTCCTGGCACTGTCAGTGTGAATGGCAAGGACCACTAGATTTAAGGAAGGAGGTGTGAAGCAGGAATAAAAGATGACTCCAACTTTATTGACTTCATCGTCATTAAAAACAGGACTTCACCCCACACTCCCTTATATAGTCTCCCTCTAGCCAGAAAAATCTATTCTAGAGGGGTTACTAAACTATATGATACACACTAGAGATCAATAAACCAACACCAACCAAAAATAATTCATAACAAATATTTATATAAATAAAAATAACAATAACAATAAGTAACTCAATAGTATCTCAACTCCAAATTATAACCTAAATGAACAGTTACCCTATCTGGCCTCCCCCTCAGTATTGCAGTGGTGTATCCCATTTCCTTATGAGGAAGTGTTTCAACTGAAGTCACTCTTTGCTATGGGTTCCAGCACATATTGGTGTAGTGTAGAGGCTGGGTTAATCATCTCAGACTGGATGCAGAGGGTAAACAGAGAAGGACAATAGGTATGGGGATTATGGTGAGGTAGCAGGAAGAAGGAGTTGGGGGAGAAAGGATGAATGTATTGTGATGCGAGATGTCATGTGTTGCTCCCCTGGGTAGCGGCCCAGGAGGAGGAAACGTGCATGTGGAAGTTAACTCTCCAGCCTGTGATAGAGAATCGGCAGAATACGTTTCGTTATTTCACACAAGGAGTTTATTCTTCGTTCAAGTCATTCACATGACCAACATCAACTGACTAGTATTTACTATCAAAGTCCATAGTTTCTCTCTTATTGTCTGATCACATCACCATTAAACAAAACACAATCATGTCCATTTATCACAATTTCCGATTTGACATTAACTGTATACTTAACATTCTTATGGAAATAGTTAATAGTTATGTAAGAGGTGAAAAAGACATTTGGATAAGAAAATTTAAAAAAACAGGCACCCCTACACATGCAGATGTGAGAGGGGCGGTTGATATAAATGGAGAGACCCTGGTGTATTGAAACATGCTTTTTCTGTGTATGACTGATGTGAAAGTGAATAAAGTCGTCTGTTGCATAAATCTGCCGTAGTTAATTACACTCTCCACACTGGTGACCCTTTGACGAATTATGGAACACGAGGCAAGAACCCCAGACTCGGCCTGGACGGGAAGACCCACCAATGCGGCAGGCATCCCAGAGACAGCCCGGACAGGAACCCACATAAGAAAACGACAAACAACATGGAAACTTAACGTAGGACTGTTAAATGATGAGAAAATGAAAGAAAGAATAAAAATAAACATAAACGAATATATCCAAGAGAATGACAATGAAGAAGTGGACCCAACAATACTATGGGACACACTAAAAGCCGTGTTAAGGGGTAAATTAATTGTTGAAACAGGAAAAGCAAATAAGACTAAACTGGAAGCGTATGAACAAAGATGTGAGAGACTGAGGGAACTAGAACGTAAACATCAAAGCACAAATGACCCAAAAATATATCAAGAAATTAAAGAAGAAAAAACAAAGATAAAAGAAACACAAATGGATGAAATTGAAAGGAAAAATAGATATCTAAAGCAAAAATATTATGAAACGGGGCCAAAAGCCACAAAACTGCTGGCAAAACGGTTAAGAAAACAACAAACAATGAATAATGTATACAAGATTAAAGACCCCACCACAAATAAAACCACAGTTAACCCAGAAAACATCGAAGAAATTTTCCATAATTTCTACCAAGAACTATACTCGCAACCTGAAGAAACAAATACTAAAGATATCAAAAAATTTCTAGACACATTGGACTTGCCATCAATAGGAAATCAACAAAATGAAAAACTAACAGCAGAAATAACAACACAAGAGATCAGAGATGTGATTAAGTCACTTAAAAACGGTAAATCACCAGGTAGTGATGGATACCCTTCTGAGTTTTATAAACTGTTTATAGAAGAACTCACGCCACAACTCCTAAAGTCATTTAATTGGACGCTGAACAACAACAAAATACCTCCATCATGGAACGAAGCAATCATTTCAGTTATTTTAAAACCAGGGAAAGATAAAGAACAATGCGGAAACTATAGACCAATCTCTTTATTAAATGTAGATTATAAAATATACACAACAATTATATGTAAACAAATAAAGACATTCTTGACGGAATTGATAGAAGATGATCAAACTGGATTCATAGAGGGATGCCAAACACATGACAATATCAGGAGAACAATACATATAATTAATCAAATACATAAAGAAAAGAAAAGCGCAGTAATAATGAGTTTAGACGCAGAAAAAGCATTTGACAGGGTTAACTGGAAATTCCTATATAGTGTACTGGAGCGCTTTGGATTTAACGAAAAATCAGTACAATGCATAAGGACGCTATATCAAGAACCTGTGGCAAGAATCAAGATAAACGGTAGCTTAACAGACAAAGTAAATATACAAAGATCAACTAGGCAGGGATGCTGCTTATCGCCCACCTTGTTTGCTCTGTTCATAGAACCATTGGCTCAAGCGATAAGACAAAATAAGAAATTAAAAGGTGTAACAATAAAGGGGGCGGAACACAAGATTGGGCTATTTGCAGACGATATTATAGTTTACCTTGAACAACCAGATAAATCAATAATGGAAATGATGAACTTGATAGAAAATTTTGGAAAATTATCAGGATACAAGATAAACATAACAAAAACACAAATACTGACATTCCACTATAACCCTCTAAACCAGATAACTGATAAGATCAAACTAAACTGGAACCAAAAAGAAATAAAATACCTTGGAGTGAACATACCTAAAGACCTAAGCAAAATATATAAAGCAAACTATGATAGGTTGGAACAAGAAATAAAAAAAGATATTGATAGATGGTCAATCTTAAATATGGATCTGAATTCAAAAATTGAGACAGTCAAAATCAGCATACAACCTAGATTACTTTACCTCTTCCAGGCTATACCAACAGAGATTCCAGATGCCCAATTCTCAAAGTGGGACAGGATGATATCGAGATTTGTTTGGGGAGGTAAAAAACCAAGAGTGAAATATAAAACCCTCCAATTACCAAAAGAGAAAGGAGGCATGGGCCTACCGAGTCTAAAGGAATATTACTACTCAGCACAAATAAGATATATCATATGTTGGTGCGACGAGGGATATGAGGCAAAATGGAAAGAAATGGAAAAGGAAATTGAGGGACTCCCAGTACAAAGCATAATAGGGGATAAAGATGCATATAAGCAAATCAAACAAATAGACCCAATCACTAAATTTACTTTAGAACTGTGGTATAAAATAGTACAAAAATATAATATAAGGGAAGACATAAAACTATTGAAATGGGTAGCATTTGACAGTCAGTTTGAACCGGCAAAACAAGATAGGGGATACAAAAATCTGGTGAACAAGGGAATCACAGCATGGGGCAATATCGGAAAAAAAGATCTCGAGAGCTTTGTAAATATCAGGAGAAAATTTAAATTAGAAAGATCGGAATTTTTCAGATATCTGCAGATGAGAGATTACTATATGAAGAAGATTAGGCATAACCTCCAAACAGATGTGAACGAGATTATACAACTTATTTTAAGCTCATATGCAGGAAATAAAATAAGAATTATTTCAAAACTATATCAGAAACTTATGACAAACAATCATACAAGTAACTATATAAAGGAGAAATGGGAGAAAGAGCTCAATTTAAACATAACAGAAGAAAGCTGGCAGGAAATATGGAAAACACAACACACATCAACAAATTCAAGGGCATGGAGGGAATTTGGATGGAAAAACCTGATTCGCTTTTTCATTACACCACAGATTCAAGGAAAATATACAAATACCCAATCTTTATGCTGGAGGGGATGTGGGGCTCAAAATGCAGACCACTCACATATGTTTTGGAAATGCTACAAAATATCATCATTTTGGAAATCTATGCATGTGACAATACAGAGGATATTAGGATATAATATACCAATGAACTGTAACCTGATGTACTTATGTGATCTTAAAAAAGACAATGTTATACAGGCTGAGGACAGATATCTAGTTAAAATCTTGTTGATTGCATGTAAAAAAACTATCACAAAAAAATGGCGATCAGAAGTTCTTCCTGACCAAGAACAATGGACTGACATTGTTGAGGACATACGTATGATGGAAAAACTAACATATCGACGAAGAATGCAAGAAGGAATATGGGAGAAAAAATGGCGGAAATGGACACACTACAAAGTGCAACAACGAGGCAGAAATTGAAAGAATAACCAAAGACACTGAAAAAACCAGAAGAATTAAGAGATGGAAACTAAAAACTTGATGCTCCAACATTTGCCCCCCCCCCTTTTATTTTTTTTTATTTTTATTTTTATTTTTTATTTTTTTTCCCTACCCTAACCCCTTTGTTTTTTAAATGTAGAATGTGATCTGAATGCATTATATATGATGAAAAATGAATAAAAATCTAAGTTACAAAAAAAAAAAAAAAAAACACTGAGCCCTAAAACAGCAACATTTGGTTACCACAGCTTATGTTATGTAACAAAATTTTTCTCCAATGTGTTGTCGTCGGCTTCAGTTTACTGGCCACATGAATAATTTTAGGGCTGTGCAGAGACCATTTCAGAAGCAGGGGCGCAAATAATTAAAAAAGGCACTTGGAATGAGATTTGTTAAAAATATGTCAGTTTTATATGTTACTTAGTTGGGATTTTACTTTATGTACACTCATGGACATATTTAATACCCCACAGATTTTTACAAACTATTAGCTCACACAGAGACCATGGTCTTCATCATTAATTATGTAAAGGTCTATGACCAAAAAATAAATAAATGAGCAGCTTCCACTGAAAATGATTATCGCTTCAAAATAAAAACATCTTTGCAAAAATCTGAAAAAAAGCCTTTCTTTCAACAAATGAATAATTAAAACTTCATTCAAATGACTAAATCATTGCAAAAAAATTAAAAAGGCCATTCATCTAGTCAGCAAAATAAGCCAAAACCATCCCCTCTGTTAAAATGCCCTTCATCTCCACAAAGACTGCAAGGACAGTTTATACAGGACAACGTGGTACAGGTGCATCTCAATAAATTAAAATGGCATCGAAAAGTTGATTTATTTCAGTAATTCAGTTACAAAATGAAAGTCATATATTATATAGATTCATTACACACAGAATGATATACAGTGGGGCAAAAAAGTATTTAGTCAGCCACCAATTGTGCAAGTTCTCCCACTTAAAAGATGAGAGAGGTCTCCAATTTTCATCATAGGTATGCCTCAACTATGAGACAAAATGAGAAAAAAAAAATCCAGAAAATCACATTGAAGGAATTTTAATGAATTAATTGGTAAATTCCTCGGTAAAATAAGTATTTGGTCAATAACAAAAGTTCATCTCAGTACTTTGTTATATACCCTTTGTTGGCAATGACAGAGGTCAAACGTTTTCTGTAAGTCTTCACAAGGTTTTCACACACTGTTGCTGGTATTTTGGCCCATTCCTCCATACAGATCTCCTCTAGAGCAGTGATGTTTTGGGGCTGTCGCTGGGCAACACAGACTTTCAACTCCCTTCAAAGATTTTCTGTGGGGTTGAGATCTGGAGACTGGCTAGGCCACTCCAGGACCTTGAAATGCTTCTTACGAAGCCACTCCTTCATTGCCCGGGCGGTGTGTTTGGGATCATTGTCATGCTGAAAGATCCAGCCACGTTTCATCTTCAATGCCCTTGCTGATGGAAGGAGGTTTTCACTCAAAGACTCACGATACATGGCCCCATTCATTCTTTCCTTTACACAGATCAGTCATCCTGGTCCCTTTGCAGAAAAACACCCCCAAAGCATGATGTTTCCACCCCCATGCTTCACAGTAGGTATGGTGTTCTTTGGATGCAACTCAGCATTCTTTCTCCTCCAAACACGACAAGTTGAGTTTTTACAATAAAGTTCTATTTTGGTTTCATCTGACCATATGACATTCTCCCAATCCTCTTCTGGATCATCCAAATGCTCTCTAGCAAACTTCAGACGGGCCTGGACATGTACTGGCTTAAGCAGGGGGACAAGTCAGGCACTGCAGGAGTCCCTGGCGGCATAGTGTGTTACTAATGGTAGCCTTTGTTACTTTGGTCCCAGCTCTCTGCAGGTCATTCACTAGGTCCCCCCATGTGGTTCTGGGATTTCTGCTCACCGTTCTTGTGATCATTTTGACCCCACGGGGTGAGATCTTGCGTGGAGCCCCAGATCGAGGGAGATTATCAGTGGTCTTGTATGTCTTCCATTTTCTAATAATTGCTCCCACGGTTGATTTCTTCACACCAAGCTGCTTACCTATTGCAGATTCAGTCTTCCCAGCCTGGTGCAGGTCTACAATTTTGTTTCTGGTGTCCTTTGACAGCTCTTTGGTCTTGGCCATAGTGGAGTTTGGAGTCTGACTGTTTGAGGTTGTGGACAGGTGTCTTTTATACTGATAACGAGTTCAAACAGGTGCCATTAATACAGGTAACGAGTGGAGGACAGAGGAGCCACTTAAAGAAGAAGTTACAGGTCTGTGAGAGCCAGAAATCTTGCTTGTTTGTAGGTGACCAAATACTTATTTTACTGAGGAATTCATTCATTCATTCAATTAATTCATTAAAAATCCTTCAATTTGATTTTCTGGATTTTTTTTTTCTCATTTTGTCTCTCATAGTTGAGATATACCTATGATGAAAATTGAAGACCTCTCTCATCTTTTAAGTGGGAGAACTTGCACAATTGGTGGCTGACTAAATACTTTTTTGCCCCACTGTATTTCAAGTGTTTCTTTTAATCTTGATGGTTATGGTTTATAGCTCATGAAAAACCCAAATTCAGTTTCTCAAAAAATTAGATTACGTATAATTAATTTTTTAAAAATGGATTTTTAATTGAAATATTGGCTGACTGTAAAGTATGTCTATGTACACACTCAATGGTAAATGGCGTTCACTTATATTGCGCTTTTTCTCATCTCTAGATGACCAAAACACTTAACAGATCCTGATTTCCACACATTCACACACTGATGGCAGCAGAGCTGCCATGCACCAGCGCTGGCCTGACCCACCAGGAGCAACTGGGGGTTCAGTGTCTTGCTCAAGGACACTTCGACATGCAGACAGACCGGGAATTGAACCCCTGACCCTCCGATCAGTAGTTGGCCACAATACACCTGCACCACAGCCGTCAATACTTGGGCAGGGTTCCTGTTGCATGACTTACTGCATCAATGCAGCGTGGCATGGAGGTGATCAGCCTGTATTACTGCTGAGGTGTTATGGAGGCCCAGGTTGCTTTGATAGTGACCTCCAGCTCGTCTGGTGTCTCTCATCTTCCTCTTGACAATCCTCAATAGATTCTCTATAAGGTTTAGGTCAGGAGAGTTTGCTGGCCAATCAGTCAGTGATGCCATGGTCATTAAACCAGGTTTTGATACTTTTGGCAGTGTGTGTGTGTGTGGGGGGGGGGGGGGGGGTGCCAAGTCCTGCTGGAAAATGAAATCAGCTTCTCCATAAAGCTCGTCAGCAGAGGGAAGCATGAAGTGCTCTAAAATTTCTGACATGGATGGCTCTCACGAGCCATCAGTGAGACGCTATAGGCAGCTGTGAGTTTGTACATTTATTAAATAAAGACACACAATGACAAAATAACAAGCCTCGTGGGGCAACACAAATAAATACAAACACTTACATATGCACAGTGAAGACGGAACCTGAACGCTGTAGGAACTGACCTCAGGGTTAGGGAAGCCAGACTGGAAAGAAGACATAGGAATGTCCGTGTAGGTCGCAGCCCTGAGCACACAGAGCTGCTCCCTTAAATAGGGAGGAATAGATTGATCAGCTGATGAAGGGTCATCAGCTGATCAGAAGCAGGTGCTCAGCGGAGCTCCACTGACAGCCGGAAGCCCTGCTGAGACGCTGTCAAAATAAACGTCTAGAACCGCACCAGAGGAGAGAAGGGAGACTACCGCACAGCCCGAGTGCTGACGGAGTCAGCACACGACCCATGACAATTTCCTGGTAGATGGCTGTGCTGATTTTGAATTAAAAAAAAATAATAATAACAAAAAAATTAAACTAATTTATGTAATATTCTATTTATTTATTTTTTTTTTTTTGAGAAACTGAATTTGGGGTTTTCATTAGTTGTAAGCCATAACCATCAAAATTAAAAGAAAGAAACACTTGAAATATATCACTCTGTGTAATGAATGTAGTTTTATTTTTTTAAATTGAATTACTGAAATAAATGAACTTTTTGATGGCGTTCTATTTTACTGACATGCACCTATCAGTGAAAGGATAGGTGCAAATGTACAAGAAAATCATGAAAATATGAGAAAAACGGTGAAACATGGCAAAAGTTTAAAAAAGTAATAAACCTGGCGGGAAAAAGTTGCAAGAAAAACCTCACTAACTGTTGAGAAAATTGAACATTTGGACATTTAAGAAACAAAAAGTAAAAAAAAAAAAAAAGTTTAAATAAATGTGTTTTGGGGGGGGCAGTCCACCCAGGGCATCATACAAGCCAGGACCGCCCCTGATGGTGGTAAAATATAGGGCAGCACGGTGGTGCAGTGGTTAGCACTGTTGCCTTACAGCTAGAAGGTTCCTGGTTCAAATCCCCAGGTTGGCAGGGGTTGGAACCTTTCTGTGTGGAGTTTGCATGTTCTCCCTGTGCTGCGTGGGTTTACTCCGGGGGCTCCGGTTTCCTCCCACAATCCAAAGACATGCATGTTAGGTTAATTGGTTGTTCTAAATTGTCCCTAGATATCTGTTTCCTATAGGCCCTTAGAATAGAGGGTTAGTACTAGTGAAAGCGCTTTGAGTGATCTTTGTGACTAGAAAAGCGCTATATAAGTGCAGGTTAGTTAGTTAGTTAGTTAGTAAGGCTGAGATTAAAAGCACAGTCAAGTCAGAAATGAAAAAGAAATGGCAGGAAGAATGGGACTGAGGGAGCAAAGGTCGTCATTTATATACTATTCAAAAAAAGTTGTAGATATGAGGAAATGTAATAGAAGCAAGAAGGAAGAGGACATTATTTCAAGATTGAGGTTTGGGCACACAGGACTAATAGTACTTTATTCATAATAAAGAAACACCGTTCAGAAAATTGTGATCATTGTGGGTCACCAGAAACAGTAGAGCATATTTTTGTACAATGTTCCAGGTACACACAACATAGACAAATACTCAAAACAGCACTGGAGAGAAATCAGACTAGACCAAATTTTAGGGATCTACTGCAAAAAAATTCAGGGGATGTGGTTTTTAGGGCCATCCTTAAATTTTTGGGTCAAACGGGGCTAGTAAAGAAGTTATGATGTAGTGGGTGGTGTCATGCCTGTTCTGTTCCACACTCCAGTCTAGAAGGTGGTGGAAATGCACCTATAGGTTGCTTGCCATCCACCATTAAACAGGAGAAGAAGAAGTCACTCTTTCACACCATAACCTGCTGCTGGAGAGAAACATGAGGTAAGTGCCAATTAACCTTACTTTTTAAACATCAAATTACTTGCAAATAACTAAAGACAAAGTAACTTTAAATAAGAAGAAAATATAGACAGCTCTGACTGAAGTTGCATGTTGTTTTTGCACAGGTGGTTTAGTCAGTCCCTCATTGCCTGCAAACACTACAACTGCCAGAATAACCCAATCCCAAAGGTGCAACACAAGAAAATATGAAAAGAGTAAGTGCACGTGCATTCATTAAACTCATATCCGCATCAGTTGTCTGTTATTAGGTATACAATACATTATAAGGTACTGGAACCATAGTCTCCATTACAGGAACGTTCAGGTTTCTCTGGGAAATTTTCTAATTTCACTTCTTAATTGGTCCAAAGATTTGCAAATACTTTGTCATTGCTGTACATGTGTTCTGTAGGCACCCTTGCACCCATGTGCAACAACAGCAAATTATTTGCAAATTTTTGGACCAATTAAGAAGTGAAATTAGAAAATTTCCCACAGAAACCCGAACATCCCAGGTTGGAGACTCCTGGACTAGACACACCTGCCCAGATAAGATAAGATAGGATAAGATAAACTTTATTGGATAGGATAAGATAAACTTTATTGTCCCTCAAGGGGAAATTTGTCTTGGGCTTGACACCCGTGCTGCAACCACACAATCCACACATACACAATGGATGTAGTACATAATAAATGAAATAAAACCCAATAAATAATACAAGTACATACATACATAAATATATAACAGCAGTCATTAAGAACTGCTGACTGTAGCACCCAGACTGTAACACCACCGAAGGCTCGTCTAGTGACAACAGTAGCTGATGCATAGCGCTCTCCTTGACATCTCCAACATCATTGGCAACCACCATTTCTACTCAACATGAATTGTCTTTCATCAAAGAACAGACTGAGGCCCACTAGCCCTTTGTCCAGCTTAAATGCTCCCTGGCCCATGCAAGACGATGATGCCTGTGCCTGGTGGTGTGGTCAGGTACCCTTGCAGGTTGTCTAGCGTGCAGACCACACTGATGTAAACGGTTTTGAATGGTCTGACGTGACACTTGGGTGCCTCTCACCTCCCTTAAATGTGCCTGGAGTTGAGTGGCATTCATCATCCAGCTCCACAGGGCACTGTTCACAATGAAGCGGTCATCAGTGTGGGATGTGGCCAAACGACGTCCACTTCTATGCCTTTCTGTGACTCTTCGAGTCTCTCTGTATCTCTATAGGGCCTTTTCCACTAGCACGCTTTAGCACGACACGGGACAGCTCAGCACGCTTTGTACGCTTTTCCACAAGCCCCAACACGGTTTAACAGCCGCGATTCTCAGCCCCGCTCCAGGGCAGGGTACAGCAGTGCTGAGCTGTGCCGTGTTGTGACGTTAACAGACTGGTCGCCGCTGATTGGTCAGGTCGTAACCGGCGCTGATTGGTCAGGTTGTAACCGCCCCTCTCCTCCTCCTCTTCTACCGAATCTTCACTACCTTCTCAATAAAGTTTAAAAAAAAAAAAAAAAAGAATCTTCACGACCGCCTTTACTCAGCACGCAACCACTGTTGGCGGTTTATTTTCAGTGTATTGCTGTGCTATTTTCATTTATTCTCTATCAAAAATGGCTTCGCGTAATAAGGGTGTTCCATGGACCAATAAGGAGGTGCAGTGTCTGCTCACTGCATTGTCAGACGAACGTATCCAGCGCGAGTTAGACGGAGCCGCCCGGAATGAAAAAATATACCGGGAGGTCTCGACATCGGAGTCCTTTAACGGTGAGTTTTAATTTTTTTTTATTGTGCGTTTTTTCGCAAATATATTCGGTAAGACGCTCAGTTTATTTATGCAATAAAAAAGGTGTTCATTTGTGGATGATGATCGCTGCTTTATTGCAGCACACTGCGGACTAAAGCTTTTATTTTAATTATTCATGTGAACAATACGCTGAAATAAGTTTATGTAATCGTGTTAAAAACTATTGTCTTTTCTGTATATCTTGCACTTTCGTGCTGTATTTTATTGTGTGCATTTTCCTTGTAGAATCATCCCACGCGTCCGCCGCGACAGCCCATCCGGATTAATTCAACCGAGCCTTCATGACCCACAGCTGGCAGAGACGGATTAATTCATCCGAGTCTTCGTGACCCAGTTTGGGAAGCTGGTGTAGAGGCACTCAGTGGTCAGCGTGTATAAAATATCGATTAACCTTCATGTTGTATTGCAAAGTTTTTTTTTTCTTTTAATATTTTGTATATAATAAAATGGAATTGTTTTGGAAAGTGTGGTTTGTCTGTTATAACACTGAATTATAAAACAGTATAATTACATAGAAATTCCATTGCCTAGTCTGATCAAAATGATGCTGATCTTCCTGTCACGGGTCAACCATTGTAAAGGTAATGTAATTTTTAACTAGACCAAAAAAGAAATCTTTTTGTAAGCTTTCTGTTCTTTTTATTGAAATATCATAAAAAATTAGCACCAAGTCAAAGTAGGTACAAGTATATGTAAATTGAATGTTCTATCGGCATTCCAAATTCAGAGATTTACAATACTTTAGAAGGAGTGTAGCATCATCTAAACGGAAAATAATAATACTGTTGTTCCAAACGTTGACCTGAAGGTGAAAAACATGAATTTTTTTTAATTCAGTACATCCAAAATGCCCTAGGATGTAAAAAATAATACAATTTGGTGTTGGCCAGTGTGCCACCATCTCATTATTTAATACGAATAAAAACAAGTTTCAGCTCATTATTTCTAGGTCATTTGGCAGTTAATTCAAAACAAAAGTGACTTGTGTTGTTGCAGCTTAATTATGAGATAAAATTCATTGTGAGCTAAAACCACAGAGCGAGCAAGGCAATAATCCTTGGATCCTCCATTTTTTGTCTCGTGTAAATAAGGACTCAGTCGGGTGCGTAACGTCACGGGAGTGTGGCCCCGCCTCGCTGAGAATCTGCCGCCGCCCCGCTTCTAAAACCTCCTAACACAAACCATCACAGCACAAGCACAACACCGTGCTAATGGAGACAGAAGCATTCCGAGCCGTACTGAAGTGAATCGAGCCGTACCGAGGTGTGCTGGGCTAGTGGAAAACAGGCTTATGTCAACCTGCTGATGACACTCTTTGTGACACTCAAAGCTCAGTGGCCACTTCCCTCTGAGAACATCCTGTTCGAAGCCTCACAATGGCGAGGCACTGTTGCTCAGTTGTTTGGTGTCGTCTTGGTCTCATGATGTCAAAATGTGACCCGCATGATGAAGAGGACTGTTTAAATACCAATTCTAATTGAACCAGAAAATTTATTGGTCGATTCATGGAATGTGAATTTTGCTGTTAAGCACCTTGTTAGAGAACAGCAGTTTATGCAAAAAGTACTGAAACACTGAACAGTTGGACATGTGCATTCAAAAGGTTAGAGAAGGTCAAACTAAGTTCACCTGGAAAGGTTATAGTGCTTTTTAGGTACATCCTGAAATTTCACCCGAAAATCAAATATCCCTAACTTTTTGTGAGTAGTGTATGTCGTTATATCGCACAGCCCTAATGAGGACCCACCTGAGGATCACTGTGTGAGTTTGGTGACCATTGGGGCAATTGGCTAGCCCAGCGGGAAGCAATCTCTACTATGAAAAGCCAAATAAAATTAAAAACACTGCTCTCTCATAAACAGCTTTTTACTATGTTTATAACTTTACACCCTTTCTTTTAATTTACAACTTTTTCGAGATAAATTTACAACTTATTTCATAAATTTAAGGCTTTTTTTTCCCTCTGACCTTCTAATTTCTTTCTCCCAAATATGAAACAGATTTGCAGCTCATTTCCATCCATCCATCTTCTTCCACTTAATCCTTTTCGGGTCGCGGGGGGGCTGGAGCCTATCCCAGCATCTTTGGGCGAGAGGCAGGGTCCACCCTGGACAGATCGCCAGTCCATTGCAGGGCCAACACAGAGAGACAGACAACCATTCACTCTCACAGTCAGACCTAAGGACAATTTAGAATCCCCAGTTTGATGCCAATTAACCTAACTTGCATGTTTTTGGCATGTGGGAGGAAACCGGAGAAATCCCGGAGTAAACCCACGCAGACATGGGGAGAACATGCAAACTCCACACAGATCACTGTTGGTCGGGGGCTGGGATTGAACCCAGGATCCCCCGGCCAAGGGTGAGTTGCTGTGCTGCCGCAGTGCTAACCACTCCGCCACCGCGCCGCCCCGCAGCTCATTTCCTGAAAACTAATTATTTTTTTCTATGTAAATTTGCTACTTTTTTCTCTTAAATTTCCATTTTTTTCTAAATTTGTGTGTGTGTGTGGGGGGGGGGGTGTCTTAAAAAATATACACCTTATTTCACTGAAATTTGCAAATTTTTTCTTATTAATTTGCAACTTTTTTTCATGTAAATGTGCATCATTGTTCTCTCAAATTTGTGACCTTGGCCTTTTTAATTTGCAGCTTTTTAACTGTAAATTTGCATAATTCTTCCCCACATAAATTTGAGGCTTTTTTCCTCTGAGCTTCTGATTTTTTTTCTCCCAAATATGAAATAAAATTGCACCTTATTTTGTGAAAACAACTTTATGTAAATTTACAATTTTTCTTTTAAAGTTTTGGTTCTTTCCCCTCATAAATTTGCAAGATTTTTCTCCTAAATTTTCCAACTTTTTGTTTAAATTTGTGACTTTTTTTTTGTAAATTTGAAACTGTTTTCTTAAAAATATACAACTTATTTCCCAACTAATTTCTCATTAATTTGCTCTTTTTTTTCTTGTAAATGTGCACAAATTTTGTCTGAAATCTATGACTCTGTCCTCTTCATTTTTGCAGCTTTTTAACTGTAAATTTGCAACATTTTTCCCAATATAAATTTGTGACTTTTTTCTTTTTAAATTACAACTTTTTCATAAATCTTTGGGCTTTTTTGTAAATGTGCAGCTTTCTCTCATATTTTTCAAATTTTTGATTTTTCATGTAGTTCTGGATTTTTTTCCTCTTAAATGTGGAACTTTTTCTTGTAAAGTCACAATTTTGTTCATATAAAGAAGCAACATTTTCTCGTAAATTTGTGTCAATTTTCTCTCATATTTTAGAGCTTTTCATCTTTAATTTGCACTTTTTCTTTTCCATCAGTGAATATATTCTATCATAAATTTTTGACAGTTTTTCTGTAAATCTGTCAGTTTTCCAAAACCTCGTGAAGCCACTGAATGTGAGCTAAAGAGCCACATGTGGCCCTGAAGCCACAAGTTGCAGACCCCTGGCCTAGGAGAAGCAGTGACTCCTGTGAAATATGGACGGACGGCAGACAACGCGCCTCACATCAGCTCCTGTCTAAAAGCTGCGAGCTGATTTCATCCAGGAGTTCTGACTCCACCTCAGTGAAGGTCAGAACATCCATTCAAGTCCTCATAACTGGCTTGACATCTTCACTCCCTCATATTCCAGGAGGAGTCGTTTCTTCTTAATGTGAGGTCTGTAGTCGGGGTCGTACGTGAGCAGGTCCTCGTCGTCTAAGGAGCCGCTAGAGTAAAGTGTGTTGACGTCAAAGGAAGAATCTGTATGCTCCTCATCATCATCATCATCACTACAGCTGTGCCTCTCTGGCTCCTCAGGTCTGTATGAAGCTCTCCCACTGGTTGCCTGGTAGCACTGCTCCACGCTGAGCCTTGCAAGACTCACACAGGGCCATCTGACAGTCTGACAGGACAGAGATATACTCAGTCTGTGGGATCTTCTGGTGGAGGTGATGGTACAGTGTTGGAGGGCTTCTGAGTGAGATGTCTGAGCGTCCTGAAGGACAAGGTGTTGAGATGATTTGTCAGATGAGAGGGTTTTATCAGCAGTCCGGTCTGAAGACCAGTTCCCTGGCTGAGAAGTGGAGTAAAGATCATGATGTTCAGGAGGCTCTGAGATGTCACTGAGGACAGGAGGACCTCTTGTCTGTAAGGGAATTGGGTTCTTTCCAGACTGCTCAGTGATGGAGTTTAGATGGGATCTTTCTGAAGCTGATGAATGTTTGAACTTCCTTGAAAGTCTGGAGACAGTCCAGCGTGTCTGTGGCTGTGAGGTGCTGGGGATCACAGGAACATCCACAGGGCTCACCACCATATCACCAGGTGGACCACTGGAAGCAGAACCTGCCTGTTTACTCCTACAGACAGTGAAGCAGTATGAAGATGATGGACAGGATGTGCTGGTGGGGCCGAACCTCATGAAGGAGGCGATGTCTACCAGTCGCACCACCGGAGACAGCAGAGTCCTTCTGAGGGTTGAGGGCTGAGGAACAGTTTTTGTTTTATCTTCAGGGTCTGCTGGTTCAGCTGTCTGGAGGTGGGTGGAGGTCTGTCGATTGCGGGGACTCGGGACGAGATCAGAAGGGGTGAGGTCCTGAGATGTGGAGGTCGATGAAGATGACTGGAAGAGTGGAAGAGATGAAGAAACGTTGGTGTGGAGCACCAGCTCCTCTGAGCAATCTTCAGAACACCCCCTCAGGATGCTCTGGACCCAGCGCTGGTGTCTGGAGCAGTACTGGGGCGGGGAGGAAGTCTCCTGAACACAGTCGGTGTTTCTCTGACTCCCATCCTCTTTCATCTGGTCACTGCTCTTTTCCTTCACAGCAACGTTCTCCTCACCGCCCTGCTCCTTGTGCTGCCATCTTCTAACAGGAGAGCTCATGTCTGATGGAGGAGGGGAGTCTTGGCAAACCTCTGTGTCTGCTTTGAAGTTCTCTGGCTGCAACTCTGAGGAAGTCAGGCTTGAAGTAAGAAGAACTTGTGAGGAAACGTGACAGATTTCCATTTCTTTGTTTCTCAGTTCCGCTGACTGAGAAATCTCAGCTAGATGACAGGAAGCAACACCTGAAGGAACAGGAAAAAAAACATGTTTTACATCATTCTCCTGGTCTCTAACCCTGCTACTTCTGCTCAGCGTCATGCCAGAACTCCAGGGGTGATTCTGGGTTTCAGATGTAATCTTCTATAATGACATGTTTTTTCTCTCTGGGATGTGATTCAGAAGATCCATGGGTCCTGTGAATCAGTAGGATGGAATGAAGCATCAATCAGTGCATCCACACTGATCTTCACACCATCTACCTACAGCAGAGGTTCTTCACAGATAAGTGTGTTGTCCAATAAGAACTACAGATGTGTCAGTGTGGAGGAGAGCAGAAGGAACAGGGGTAGATCAGAGGTAAACACCAACACTCACACACGCACAAACTTTTAAACTAACTTTTTACTTTTTAACAGACTTTTTACTTTGACGTGAGTCAACGATGGTCTGCACTTAAACTCTTATATTGTGTTTTTCTATTGACAACAGAACCAAACATGTCAAATGCATCAAAAACAACAATGACAGATCATATCTGTTAATAACAGATCTGTCCATATTTAAATAGATAACAGATCACCCCAACTAGGGCAGGCAGTTTCACCTTAAATCACCATCACACTTTATTAACCCTTTCAGGTGGGTTTTCAGGTTTTTCATTTCTTTTCCCCTCCTTTCTTCTTCTCTCTTATAGTTCACTGACAAGACTCATAATGAAGTAACATTACCCAACCGTGTGGTACCATATGACTAGCAGAAGTCAGTGTGTTTACATACCGTGTGGGTCACATGACTCACCACGGCAGCCTTATCTTGTCCATTATGGTCGTCCAACCCGACAGGGGAAAAAAAACACACAGAGATGACGTGGATAGCCATCAGAGGCTAACAGCTACTTAGCTTCTGGCATCTACGTGTTAGTTTCCGTGCACTTCGCTCGCATTTCTTGGCATCTGCAGATGAAATGGAGCCAATCATCACCTACTATGTGGGCAGAGACCACATTTCTGTTTGTTACAAGCGTTTCACTTTTTCTGCTGCTTTTGAACAGCTCTAATGCTACATGTCCACTGGTCCATCGTATAGGGATTGCAGTGCGGAGATAGATGTAACCAGGTGGAATTTCAGAAAATATGTGAAATTATGGAAAACCAATAGTTAAAGAGCTCTGTCCCAGGAGAAACACTCTCATTGGTCCTGCTGCTGAGAACACAGGCTGTTCCTGACTGGTCACCGGATCCAGTCGTGGGTGGTCATTCATAGACTGAAACTACTGGACAACAAGGTGGGCGACGAGTCTTATGTCTTTAAAGCAAACCAGCAAAAAGTGTCTAACATCACTTTGTCCGAGAAATGGTAGGTTTACTTAATCAATCTGTCGTTATTTGAAATCAGAAACAACTGGTTTAAATGTTCAGGATGAGATTGGTGCATGCTGGCATGGGAAACTCACTTGCATAAACCACAGGCTACTCGACACACTGCAGCCCAAATTTCACTGCTTCTTCTTCCAGCTGCTCCCTTCAGGGGTCTCCACAGCGGATCATCTGCCTCCATCTCACCCTATCCCTTCATCTTCCTCTGTAACACCAACTCTCTCCATGTCCTCCTTCACTACATCCATGAATCTTCTCTGTGGTCTTCCTCTTCTCCTCCTGCCTGGCAGCTCCATCTTCAACATCCTTTGTCCAATATATCCACTATCCCTCCTCTGCACATGTCCAAACCATCTCAGCCTTGACTGTCTTGCTTTGTCTCCAAACCACTCAACCTGAGCTGTTCCTCACTCATTCCTAATCTTGTCCCTCCTAGTCACTCCCAACGAAAATCTTAGCATCTTCAACTCTGCCACCTCCAGCACCATCTCCTGGCTTTTTGTCAATGCCACCTTCTCCAAACCATACATCATAGCAGGTCTCACTACAGTCTTGTAAATCTTCCCTTTCACTCTTGCTGCTACTCTTCTGTCACAAATCACCCGACACTCGTCTCCACTCACTCTACCCTGCCTGCCCTCTCTTCTTCACCTTGCTTGTGTATTTTCCATTGCTTTAAATGGTTGACCCCAGATATTTAAACTCATCTACTTTCAATACCTCTACTCCTTGCATCTTCACTGTTACATCTGCCTCCCTCTCATTTACACTCATGTATTCTGTCTTGCTTCTACTGACTTTCATTCCTCTTCTTTTCAGAGCATACCTCCATCTCTCCATGTTCTCTTCCACCTGCTACAGATCACAATGTCGTCTGCAAACATTACGGTCCATGGAAACTCCTGCCTGACCTCAACTGTCAGCCTGTCCATCACCATGGCAAACAAGAAGGGGCTCAGAGCGATCCCTGATGTAATCCCACCCCCACCTTGAATCCATCTCTCACTCCTACAGCACACCTCATCACCGTCTCGCTGTCCTCATACATGTCCTGCACCACCCCCACATACTTCTCTGCCATTCTCAACTTTCTCATACAGTACCACACTTCCTCTCTTGGCACTTTCTCTAGATCCACAAAGACACTGTGCCACTCCTTCTGACCTTCTCTATACTTCTTCATCAACACTGTTAAAGCAAACATTGCAGTTGTAGAACTTTCTTGACATGAAACTGTACTGCTGCTCACTGATTGTCACCTCTTCCCTTCACCTGGCTTCAACAACTCTTTCCCATATCTTCATATTGTGGCTGATCAACTTTATGCCTCTGTAGTTACTACAGCTCTGAGCATCACCTTTGTTCTTGAAAATTGGTACCAAAACACTTCTTCTCCACTCCTCAGGCATCCTCTCATTCTACAAGATTGTGTTAAACAATCTGGTTAAAAAGTCCACTGCCATCTCTCCTAAACATCTCCATACCTCCACAGGTCATCTGGATCAACTGCCTTTCCATTCTTCATCCTCTTCAAAGCTGCCCTCACTTCTGCCTTGCTAATCCTCGGGACTTCCTTGTTCACCATCTTTTCTTCATCTATCCTCCTCTCTCTTTTTTTCATTCATCAGTTCTTCAAAGTACTCCTTCCACCTTCTCAACACACTCTTGTCATTTCTTAGTGCATTACCATTTCTGTCCTTAATCAACCTAACCTGCTGCACATCTTTTCCAGCTCAATCTCTCTGTCTAGCTAATCGATACAAGTCCTTTTCTTCTTCCTTAGTGGTTAGTCTCTCATACAACTCGCTATATGCCTTTTGCCACCTCTCTCTTTGCCACGCATGTAGACACCAGATACTCCTGTCTACTTTCTTCATCTCCCTGACTACCCCACTTTTTTTGCTAACCTCTTCCTTTGAATAATTTTCAGTACCTCCTCATTCCACCACCAAGTGTCCTTGTCTTCCTTCCTCTGCCCACTGGATACACCACATACCTTTCTACCCATTTCCCTCAATACTTTTGCTGTACTTTCCCAGTCATCTGGTAATTCCCTACCACCCAGAGCATGTATCAACTCCTTCCTGAAATCTGTGCAATCTTCTTCTTTCTGTAACTTCCCCCACTCAATCTTGGGCTCTGCCTTCACTCTCTTCCTCTTCTTGCTTCCCAAAGTCATTCTACAAACTACCATCCAATGCTGTCTAGCTATATTCTCCCCTGCCACCACCTTGCAGTATCCTATTTCTTTCAGATTTCACCTGCATAGGATGTAGTCCACCTGTGTGCACCTTCCTCCACTCTTGTAAGTCACCCTATGTTCCTCTCTCTTCTTAAAGTATGTGTTCACCACAGCCATTTCCATTTTTTTTTTAGCAAAATCCACAACCATCTGTCCTTCCACATTTCTCTCCTTAAGACCATACCTACCCAGAACCTCTGTTCCCTTCACCTACATATTTTTTTTTTTGTATACTTTATTGATCCCCAGAGGGGAAATTAAGGGCATCCACCTGGATGGATGAAGCAGCCACGGTACGGCGCTATCCCTTTACCATTCACACACACATTCACACCTAGGGCCACTTTAGAGTCTCCAATTAACCTAACCTGCATGTTTTTGGCCTGTGGGAGGAAACCGGAGAAATCCCGGAGTAAACCCACGCAGACACGGGGAGAACATGCAAACCCCACACAGATCACTGTTGGTCGGGGGCTGGGATCGAACCAGGGATCCCATGGCCAAGGGTGAGTTGCCGCACCACCCATATCCATTAAAGTCCGCTCCAATCACCACTCTCTCCCCACTGGGAACACTCTCTACCACTTTATCCAACTTATTCCAGAATTCCTCTTTCTCTTCTACCTGACATCCAACTTATGGGGCATACGCTCTGACAACATTCAACATCACACCTTTCCCCTCTAGCTTCAAACTCAGATTTTGTCTGACTCACTCTTTATCCTGAACACTCTTCAAACACTCTTCCTTCAAGATTACTCCTACTCCATTTCTTTTCCTATCTACACCATGGTAGAAGTTTAAATCCACCTCCAGTGCTCCTAGCCTTGCCTCCCTTCCATCTGGTTTCTTGAACACACAGTATATCTACCTTTCTTCTCTCCGTGATATCAGCCAACTCTCTGCCTTTACCAATCATTGTCCCTACATTTAATGTCCCTACTCACCTCCACAACTCTACCTTTCCTTTTCTCTCTCTCCCTCCTAACACACCTCCCCCCTCCTCGATCTTTGACCAAGTAAATTACGTTAATCCCTTCCACAGCATGTGGGACACCATGTGGTGTATGGGAGGCGCCTATCTCCATTTCTCTGACCCTAGGCCACACAGTGACTGTAAGTAGCGAAAGCTACAGTGGGGGGTCAGTCCTCTGGTATCTCTATGCGTTAACTTTCCTTTCCCCATTCTGTTATGCTGAGCATCAAGATAGAAGGAGAAGAGTACCATTTTTATATGGTCTTTGGTATGACACAGCCGGGATTTGAACCCACGACCTCCCGGTTGTGGGGCGGATGCGCTATCAACTAGGCCACCGCTCTGGTGATCTTCGACCAACTGTAGTCCAATTTCCGCCAGCACCCTGTCAGTAAACAGCCCCGGGCCTCGACCAATCCGGTATGAAAGTCTCATTTGTCATGATCTGCATGTTTGATTTGGCAAAGGTTTTACGTCGGATGCCCTTCCTGATACAACCCTCCCCATTTACCCGGGCTTGGACCGGAACTAGGACTACACCGGCTTGTGCACCCCCTGTGGCTGGGTTGCAGCCCAAATTTCACTGCACCAGAGCCAGATGATTTCCATTGTGTTTCCAATACACAATAAATGGGAAGCGGAAAAACAATGGATCCAGTGCGCACGTAGCATAAGTGTCGCTGCTTCCGGGGTTAGGGAGGTATGTGCCAGTGCACGTACCGGCGTGGGCCATGAGTGTGAGAATTTTGCGTGCCCCTAGTGGCAGAGCGCGGCACTGCGCCTGTCTCCTCACTGACATGATGACCTGCATTGGAGATTTGTACTGAATTGTAATGATTTGGCAGTTTCAAAAGCTGGCAGACATCCATTGGAGGACTCAGTGGATGACATGTAATACACCAAAGAAGAACTCATTTCCTTTTCCTGTTTTTAGCATTTAGCCCAGAA
This sequence comes from Pholidichthys leucotaenia, assembly GCA_020510985.1. Lineage (NCBI taxonomy): Eukaryota > Metazoa > Chordata > Actinopteri > Cichliformes > Pholidichthyidae > Pholidichthys > Pholidichthys leucotaenia. Next base: position 225,992,663 of record CM035840.1, read on the forward strand.
AGCTAATATGGCCACGATCGGTCACTGTCACTTTTTCGGCTTTGTACATGGAAAATACCCGTGGGATACAAGCGAAATTTATGTGGGATAATCATAAGACTTTGTAGATGTGGTACAGACTTTAAATGACCGACAGAACACAAAATATGGACCATGATGGGTGAAAACACAGCAACCACGCCAGCCAGCCAGCCAGCCCCCCTTTGTCAACAGTAAGTGACTTATTTCAGGTTTTTTTTGTTTAATGAATTGATTTCTTGTTCATATACTTTGAAGATAAGATGATGAGGTACCTCTGTACAAAAAACAGTGTCAAAAGACTTAACCATTCTTTGTTTAAATACATCCAAAGTCCAGCTTTGACTGAGTTATGGAATTTAAAGAGGTGCCACGACATTATGCAAATTAGATGTGTAAATTTATTCCTATCTGAAACCTTGGATTATATTTTACATCTTTCTAATTGACAGTAAGCCATTGTCTCTTACCACTTTCAAGTTATAGCCTCAGAAATCTGAAATATTTTACTGACAAAATATTTGCCACTCTTGACCACTAGGGTTTATGTCGCAATTCAGCAACAGACACACTCAAAAGGTTAAAGGAGAAGCACATGGAAAGCTCTCTATACACACGAGGACCGGGCGAAATCTCTGTACTTTAAAATGTATTGATACATTTTCACCTGTGAAACAGGATGACCTAGTACTGTTTGTATCAATACTCTGTCTGCTTCCTCCTTTGCATCTGCCCACAACTTCACCCCACTCCAAACACATAACACCTCCCCCACCCACTCACTCCTGACCCGTGTCCAGAGGACAATTCATCCATCCATCCATCTTCTACCACTTATCTGGGGATCCAGATTACAGGGGCATCAGACCAGGCAGAGTAGCCCAGACTTCCGCCCGGTTCACATAGCACCATGATCCTCATGATCCTTCCTGCAAGTGGTAAGCCCACTAGAGGGTGGACCCATGTACACTGGGTCCTTGATGTAACATTTTTCATGAAGATCCACTGGACCGCTCTTAATCTGGCCCCTCACCCAGGACCAGTTTGCCTTGGAAGACCCTACCAGGGGCAAGTTGCCCCCGATAACATAGTTCCTGGGATCATGTGGACACTTAAACCCCTCTACCCCAATAAGGTGGCGATCCACAGAGGAGCAGAGGCCAATTACCAAAAAAAATTCACTTTATAGAGCAGCAGTCCCAAACCTTTTTTGCTTCATGGACTGGTAACAAGTTTGTGTTTGTAACAGGTTTGTGAGCCACTTCGTGGCTCTGACTAGAGTCTACATCTGCTCTGAGGTAAATTTGATTATGTCAAACATCTTTTAACAAAATGCATCCGACTTTATTGTGGTGGAGACATGATACAGCTCAGAGCTTTAATTTGTTTACAGTGTTAGCATCTTAGCAGCGGCACTAACAAACGGAGCTACTGTCCGCGCGGCCACTTTTTAAGGTCATCTTCCTATCCCTAGATGGTCATGGGAAGTGGTATGATTATATTACTGTTTTTGAGGTGCAAAAGGTCATGTTCCCACATTTCTGATGCCAAAGTTATTTTTTTTAACAAGGAAAAGTGTCCTGTTTCAGTGACAACCACACATTAAACTAGTACTGGAAGTTGCGTTTATAATTCATGCAAGGCATCATGGGGCCTAGGAATAAGGTGGATTCATTAAAAGCAAACATATCAGTACTTTGGTTTTTATGAAGTTGGAGGGGAAAAAAGACTTGGACAAGACCCACACCATATATAAGTTCTGTCAGACTAAACTAAAATATTTTGGAAACATGACAAACATGCAAAACCATATCACACTTTTTGAGCCGGTGGCCAGAGAGAGAAAAGAAAAACACTTGCAGCTCCCGCCGCCCACCAGGGGCGCATTGCTTAAGCAATGTCAAAACTTCCACACAACTCGGAAAGGGCAAAGTGAATTACAAAATCTAATGCCGCTTTTATTGCCAAGGATTTACACCCGTATTTCGTCATCGAGAGCCAGGGCTTTCATGCTATGATGCGCATACAGCCAAAGTACAATGTCGTAATATTTAGTGTAAAGCTGTTGGAAAGATTTCCAGTCACCAACAAGTGTAAAAATATATATACAGTGGTGTGACAAAATTTTTGCCCCCTTCCAGATTTCTCATTTTTTCGTATGTTTGTCGCACTTAAATGCTTCAGATCATCAAACAAATTTAAATATTAGACAAAGATAACACAAGTAAACACAAAATGCAGTTTTTAAATGAAGGTGTTTATTATTCTGGGAAAAAAAATCCAAATCTACATGGCCCTGTGTGAAAAAGTGATTGCCTCCTAAACCTAATAACTGGTTGGGTCGCCCTTAGCAGCAACAACTGCAATCAAGTGTTTGCGATAACTGGCAATGAGTCTTTTACAGCGCTGTAGAGGAATTTTGGCCCACTCATTTTTGCAGATTTTGTTGTAATTCAGCCACGTTGGAGGGTTTTCGAGCATGAACCGCCTTTTTAAGGTCATGCCACAGCATCTCAATCGGATTCAGGTCAGGACTTTGACTAGGCCACTCCACAGTCTTCATTTTGTTTTTCTTAAGCCATTCAGAGGTGGACTTGCTGGTGCATTTTGGATCATTGTCCTGCTGCAGAACCAAAGTGTCCTTCAGTTTGATGTCACGAACAGATGGCCGGGCATTCCCCTTCAGGATTTTTTGGTAGACAGCAAAATTCATGCTTCCTTTTACCACAATCAAGTCTTCCAGGTCCTGAAGCAGCAAAACAGCCCCAGACCATCACACTACCACCACCATATTTTACTGTTGGTATGGCGTTCCTTTTCTGAAATGCTGTTACTTTTACGCTGGATGTAAGGGGACACACACCTTCCAGAAAGTTGAACTTTTGTCTCATCAGTTCGCAGAGTATTTTCCCAAAAGTCTTGGGGCTCATCAATATGTTTCCTGGCAAAACTGAGACAAGCCTTTGTTCCTTTTGCTCAGCAGTGGTTTTCATCTTGGAACTCTGCCATGCAGGTGATTTTTACCCTCGTCTCTTTCTTATGGTGGCGTCATGAACACTGACCTTAACTGAGGCAAGTGAGGCCTGCAGTTCTTTGGATGTTGTTGTGGGGTCTTTTGTGACCTCTTGGATGAGTCGTTGCTGTGCTCTTGGGGTAATTTTGGTCAGCCAGCCACTTCTGGGAAGGTTCACCACTGTTCCATGATTTCGCCATATGTGGATAATGGCTCTCACTGTGATTTGCTGGAGTACCAAAGCTTTAGGAACGGCTTTGTAACCTTTTCCAGACTGACAGGGCTCAATTACTTTATTTCTCTTTTGTTCCTGAATTTCTTTGGATTGCAGCATGATGTCTAGCTTTTGAGGATCTTTTGGTCTACTTCACTTTGTCAGGCTTTGTTATAAATTGAACTCAGTTTTTCTCATAAATTGAACTCAGCTTTCCAAAGATGTGATAAACCACAGTTAATTTTGGTTTTAATGGGGGGGCAATCACTTTTTCATGTAGGACCATGTAGGTTTGGATTTTTTTCCCCTTTAATAATAAACAACTTAATTTAAAAACTGCATTTTGTGTTTACTTATCTTTGTCTAATATTTAAATTTGTTTGATCTGAAACATTTAAGTGTGACAAACATACAAAAAAAACGAGAAATCAGGAAGGGGGCAAACACTTTTTCCACACCACTGTATGTAAAATGACAACTAAGCTGACCCAGAGAAGGTTCTGGCTCTATTTCTGCTTTCAAAAGACTTTTCTCCACCGCTGCTGCTCATCACCGCTGGCTGCCCCCAGATGAAAATCCACAGGGTCCACTTGGGGTGCTCATCTGTCAGGGGTCCACTTGACCTGTTCCTGACACAGCCATCCCCACGCTCTACAACGAGACCAAAGCTGAAGTCATGCAATCACTGAAGACAGCAAGTAGGATTGTTATCACGTGTGATGCGTGAACATCCGTTACCACAGAATCATTTGTAATGGTAACTGCACATTTTTATATAAATGTTAAATGTGATTTTGAACTGAAGGACTCAGTTACTTATTGCACATAACAGGAGAACTCTCATTAGAAGTTTTAACATTTCTGTTAGAAATTCTTAGTATTTTTGGACCAGTTACTTGTCGCACATAACAGAATGTTTGTTTTAAGTCTTATTTGTTAAAATTCAGGATACTCCGAAGTCTGTGTTATAGCAGCAAATGTGCTGCTACAGTTGCGCTTTTTATGTTGGTTTTCTGAAACATTAAAAGATACTGGAAGTAAATTCATGGGCCATTGCAAATGCTTTAAAAGTAATAAGTTGTCACACAGTGGGAGGAAAAAAATTCTCAGCTGGAAAAAAAGATGCATTGAGAATCATAATCGGCTCAAATCGGAGCCCCCTGAATCAAAATTGGCTTGAATCATTGGGTGCCTAAAGATTCCAATCCCTATTATTGACCCACATCTTCCAGCTCTAATCCGAACTTTATGAAACATCATATCAGCATCTCACCAAATTTCATTCAATTCTGTTCATGTTCCAAAAATCAGCTTTATGAACCGTCTATCAGCCTCTGTGTTCTGTCAGTGGAACATTTAGTGCTGAGAACCTGAAGTGGTCCTGTGGTGGTGGTGTTCCAGTGATCATCTGGTATGTTAGAGGTCCTGGTTCAAATCCAGGGAAGTCTTACTCTACTGAAGTGCAACGTGCCTGTTAGGTTTGGAATGCCTTTGGTAAAGGTACATAACCTGGATGTCTACAGCTGTTTGGAACCCACTGGGCTGTCTGCAGTGCTTTAAAGTGCTGATGACACATTCTTGACATTTTTTGTGTAAACCCAAAAGTCACTGTCGATGATCAATATAATATTTACAACCGCGCCTGCATAAACTAGTTATCATCAAAAAACCGCAGCCACTGACCGGACTGTGGTGCCGCCCATCGAATTAAGGGCGGCACCCCCATGACTTAAACAACAGAACGGACTCCGGTGTTGTTGACTGGAATGACAGCAGCTTTGTAGCTCACAGTTTATCTGGTTTCTTGTTTTAATTTTACGGCTATGCCTTCGCGTTGTGCCGCAGGCTTAGATAAACAGCAGGCTGTGAAAGACCATATCACACGCTTCAGCTCCAACTGTCATAAGCCTCCTCGTGCGCTTTTATGCAGGAGGAGCACACGAGGAGGGGAAGGATTAATGGATTTACGCGCAGCTTTGACCTACTTTCTCTGATCGCATGCTGACTCTCGCTGGTCCAGCCACGTCCCCTCTGTCATTATCACCTGCTGATTCCCCTCCCGCTGATCATGTTTCCCGGTCCTCGCCCAGGTGCTTCTCATCACACCATCACCAGCAGTGCATGGCCTTCGCAGCTGTTTGCCAGTCATCTGTGCTGTTTGACTTGTAAAAAAAAAAAAAACAACTTGTCAAATATTTTCATTTAGAATTTCTAATAAAAGTTACTCAGGTTTTTCTTAAGTAAAGTTTACTTAGTACCAAATGTACAGTGGGGCAAAAAAGTATTTAGTCAGCCACCAATTGTGCAAGTTCTCCCACTTAAAAGATGAGAGAGGTCTCCAATTTTCATCATAGGTATACCTCAACTATGAAAGACAAAATGAGAAAAAAAAATCCAGAAAATCACATTGAAGGATTTTTAATGAATTAATTGGTAAATTCCTCGGTAAAATAAGTATTTGGTCACCTACAAACAAGCAAGATTTCTGGCTCCCACAGACCTGTAACCTCTTCTTTAAGAGGCTCCTCTGTCCTCCACTCGTTACCTGTATTAATGGCACCTGTTTGAACTTGTTATCAGTATAAAAGACACCTGTCCACAACCTCAAACAGTCAGACTCCAAACTCCACAATGGCCAAGACCAAAGAGCTGTCAAAGGACACCAGAAACAAAATTGTAGACCTACACCAGGCTGGGAAGACTGAATCTGCAATAGGTAAGCAGCTTGGTGTGAAGAAATCAGCTGTGGGAGCAATTATTAGAAAATGGAAGACATACAAGACCACTGATAATCTCCCTCGATCTGGGGCTCCATGCAAGATCTCACCCGTGGGGTCAAAATGATCACGAGAATGGTGGGCAAAAATCCCAGAACCACACGGGGGGACGTAGTGAATGACCTGTAGAGAGCTAGGACCAAAGTAACAAAGGCTACATCAGTAACACACTACGCCACCAGGGACTCAAATCCTTCAGTGCCAGACGTGTCCCTGTGCTTAAGCCAGTACATGTCCAGGCCCTCTGAAGTTTGCTAGAGAGCATTTGGATGATCCAGAAGGGGATTGGGAGAATGTCATATGGTCAGATGAAACCAAAATAGAACTTTATTGTAAAAACTCAACTTGTCGTGTTTGGAGGAGAAAGAACACCATACCTACTGTGAAGCATGGGGGTGGAAACATCATGCTTTGGGGCTGTTTTTCTGCAAAGGGACCAGGACGACTGATCCGTGTAAAGGAAAGAATGAATGGGGCTATGTATCGTGAGATTTTGAGTGAAAACCTCCTTCCACCAGCAAGGGCATTGAAGATGAAACGTGGCTGGGTCTTTCAGCATGACAATGATCCCAAACACACCGCCCGGGCAACGAAGGAGTGGCTTCGTAAGAAGCATTTCAAGGTCCTGGAGTGGCCTAGCCAGTCTCCAGATCTCAACCCTATAGAAAATCTTTGGAGGGAGTTGAAAGTCTGTGTTGCCCAGCGACAGCCCCAAAACACCACTGCTCTAGAGGAGATCTGCATGGAGGAATGGGCCAAAATACCAGCAACAGTGTGTGAAAACCTTGTGAAAGTTTACAGAAAATGTTTGACCTCTGTCATTGCCAACAAAGGGTATATAACAAAGTGTTGAGATGAACTTTTGTTATTGACCAAATACTTATTTTACCGAGGAATTTACCAATTAATTCATTAAAAATCCTTCAATGTGATTTTCTGGATTTTTTTTTTTTCTCATTTTGTCTCTCATAGTTGAGGTATACCTATGATGAAAATTGGAGACCTCTCTCATCTTTTAAGTGGAAGTACTTGCACAATTGGTGGCTGACTAAATACTTTTTTTTCCCCACTGTATATTTTACAAATATATTTTTGTGAAGTTTACTAAGAACTTTATTTTTCAGGTAAATTTACTTCACATCAGTGTGTGAATGTGTGTGTGAATGGGTGGATAGCAGGATCTGTAAAGCGCTTTGGTCATCAAGAGATGAGAATAAAAGCACTATATAAGTGAATGCCATTTACCATTTTTACTTATGCTTTGGCAGTAGATTTTATTCAGTTCTCCTTAGTTTGTTACTCCAAAACCTTAATAAATATTTATTTTCAGTGTTAATTTTCTAGGTTTTATCTAAGTGGGGTGAGACTGGACATCCTGGCAGATAAGCACATCTGTCGCAAGGTCTGTGATGGACTTTTGCCAGTCGGTGCATCGTGACATGCACTACACAAAGAGCAGAGATAAACCTATCACCTGGTCAGTCACTGCAACAGATACTGGAGTCAGTTTGTCTTGGCCTGTCCTTGCCACTGATCATACCTCTATCTGCCAAGAATGTGCCGCTAGTCCAGCAAAAGCTAGTGATACTCAAATACTTTGCAAGCAACTTCATGAAATGGTCAGTCAGAAAGCAACTCATACCGGCTTGGATGTCGCCCGGGTTAACAAGGTCATGAGTTCCTGGCAGTGGAACGCGAAGGACAGAACTGCATGGAGGAATCTGGTCAGACCTAAATGAAACAGTCATTGTCGCCCCTGACAGACTGCTATGATGATGATGATTTTCAGCACTCTCACGACGTGTTAGTCACTCCACGTTTGCCGTGGTTCTCGTACGTCCTTGAAGCGATGTCGGCTCTGGGGTACACCTGTGGCTAACACGTCTCCTCTCATTTGTTCTCTTGGCGACACCAGCCCCCGAATGTCATCAGTAAATGTGTTTGTGTTTTTTGTACGTCTTCACCTTTTTGGGAATTGTCTGTCTTTCTGTATTAAATGTGCTGTGGTGAACCCTGCACGTAAATCATCGTTATTTCATCCTCCCTCTCCATGCCCTGTGTAAGAGCACATGGAGAGGGAGGATTTACGCGTAAATAACGAGGATTTACGCGTAGGATTCACCACATCACATGTATTGAACATAAAAACTGATCCCAAAAGGTGAAGACTTACAAAAATACACAAACAGTAGGCGTTCAGGGCTGACATCGCCCAGCAAACATGGAGAGGAGACGTGTTAACCACGGTTGTGCCCCAGAGCCGACATCGCTACAAGGGGCGCAACAGAACCACAGCTGTGTGGAGTGGCTAACACGTCATGATAGTGTTGGCAATATTGGCTGGCTGACAACACGGCAGATGATGCACACAAAACATGAACAGCTGACTGTCACTGAGTCTGACTCGCTAGGCACAATGCCCGCTTGGCACGGCTCAAACCTATACGGTTTGATGCCCCCAGATTCTTCATTGTCATCCCATGACAATCCAGATAACTGTTGTTGTGAAATGGCGCTATATAAATAAAGTTGAATTGAATTGAATCCCATTCTTCGGAACTATAATCGTCTGAAGATTGGACAACACAAACCAATTCCAGACTACATGTGCTGGAACCATCGTCAATGTTTTCAACCACTTCCATCCTGCATGTACAATAGGCAGCCAAGCGCTGTGTTCCGTCGATGACGTTACAACATGGCCGGGGGGGGTTTCCAGCCACTAATGCAATGGGTGACGTGGCGCTCATAAAAAACGTCGGATATTTGCGTGAAAAAAATCCTGTTTGACTTAGAACTGCACAGACCAACCTATTTCATCATATTGTATTATGTGTTGAAAAATTAGATGAAGTCAAAAATGTGTCATCAGAAGTTTGTGAATTCACACATGTACACACTGACCTTATTGTCTGTGTTCATCCACAGCTATAAAAACAGTTTTTAAAGAAGAGCCAGAACAGCAGGAAGACAACAACAGTAAAGTCGATATGACGTGGGAACACGTGGCACATGTATATGGTTTCTCACCACGGTGCAGCAGTTTCTTCAGAGTCGCTGCTATGGTGGAGGAGTCAGAGGAGATCATGTCCAGCAGAATCTTTTCTTCTTCATTCACAGGACTCTGCTTCTTCAGGATCTGTAAAATCAGTGAAATGCAGTCAGTAAATTGAGTGAATGCAGCTTTGACTTGATCTTCTCATGAGTGCTGGACTTTGGCCACTAGAGGTCATCGTGGAGCAGCCACTTTAATTTATAAAACATTCAGGAACCACAGAACCACAAACACGTCTGAACAGAGCCATGTTTGCATCTATTATAACACATTTTAATAGAAGGTAACACCAACCTTGTCAATGTAGGTATCTGGAGGTAATGCAGCCTCCAGCTCGTGTAGATAGTGCAGCACCCTGTCCTCTACCTTCTGGGCGTATCGATCTCCGTACTGCTGCTCCATTTGATGCTGAGAAACAGACGACATCACATTATCCATCACCATCAGCCTTCTACCACCTGAAGTCCAGGGTGGAGGGTTAGCGGTCTAAAACTGCCTTTATACCTGACTCATGGGTCGCCGTGTGAACAGTCACATCACTGTATGGCTACAACCATTTACAGTGGGGCAAAAAAGTATTTAGTCAGCCACCAATTGTGCAAGTTCTCACACTTAAAAGATGAGAGAGGTCTCCAATTTTCATCATAGGTATACCTCAACTATGAGAGACAAAATGAGAAAAAAAAAATCCAGAAAATCACATTGAATCATTTTTAATGAATTAATTGGCAAATTCCTCGGTAAAATAAGTATTTGGTCACCTACAAACAAGCAAGATTTCTGGCTCTCACACACCTGTAACTTCTTCTTTAAGAGGCTCCTCTGTCCTCCACTCGTTACCTGTATTAATGTCACCTGTTTGAACTTGTTATCAGTATAAAAGACACCTGTCCACAACCTCAAACAGTCAGACTCCAAACTCCACAATGGCCAAGACCAAAGAGCTGTCAAAGGACACCAAAAGCAAAATTGTAGACCTGCACCAGGCTGGGAAGACTGAATCTGCAATAGGTAAGCAGCTTGGTGTGAAGAAATCAACTGTGGGAGCAATTATTAGAAAATGGAAGACATACAAGACCACTGATAATCTCCCTCGATCTGGGGCTCCACGCAAGAGCTCACCCCATGAGGTCAAAATGATCACGAGAACGGTGAGCAAAAATCCCAGAACCACACGGGGGGGCCTAATGAATGACCTGCAGAGAGCTGGGACCAAAGTAACAAAGGCTACATCAGTAACACACTACGCCACCAGGGACTCAAATCCTGCAGTGCCAGATGTGTCCCCCTGCTTAAGACAGTACATGTCCAGGCCCGTCTGAAGTTTGCTAGAGAGCATTTGGATGATCCAGAAGAGGATTGGGAGAATGTCATATGGTCAGATGAAACCAAAATAGAACTTTATTGTAAAAACTCAACTTGTCGTGTTTGGAGGAGAAAGAACACCATACCTACTGTGAAGCATGGGGGTGAAAACATTATACTTTGGGCCTTTTTTTCCACAAAGGGACCAGGACGACTGATCCGTGTAAAGGAAAGAATGAATGGGGCCATGTATCGTGAGATTTTGAGTGAAAACCTCCTTCCATCAGCAAGGGCATTGAAGATGAAACGTGGCTGGGTCTTTCAGCATGACAATGATCCCAAACGCACTGCCCGGGCAAGGAAGGAGTGGCTTCGTAAGAAGCATTTCAAGATCCTGGAGTGGCCTAGCCAGTCTCCAGATCTCAACCCCATAGAAAATCTTTGGCGGGAGTTGAAAAGTCCGTGTTGCCCAGCGACAACCCCAAAACATCACTGCTCTAGAGGAGATCTGCATGGAGGAATGGGCCAAAATACCAGCAACAGTGTGTGAAAACCTTGTGAAGACTTACAGAAAACGCTTGACCTCTGTCATTGCCAACAAAGGGTATATAACAAAGTATTGAGATGAACTTTTGTTATTGACCAAATACTTATTTTACTGAGGAATTTACCAATTAATTCATTAAAAATCCTTCAATGTGATTTTCTGGATTTTTTTTCTCATTTTGTCTCTCATAGTTGAGGTATACCTATGATGAAAATTGGAGACCTCTCTCATCTTTTAAGTGGGAGAACTTGCACAATTGGTGGCTAACTAAATACTTTTTTTCTCCACTGTATACTGGAGCATGAGACGCTTCAGTGACAATGAATGACAATGATTTGATCTAGTTTTCTGAGTGACCGAACTAAAGACCCCTTTGTCTTGATTTAATGCTTCAAACGTCACATAGCACTTGCATAAGAATGAATGTGTTCAGAAAAAAATGAGCAGAGGTTAGAAAAACAGAAAAAAGTTCATCTACTGTATTTAAATGGACCAGCTGTGCTGCATCTGTCGGATTATAAAAACAGGAAGTGATCGACCAGCCAGAACAACACCACAGAGCATGACACCAAATTGCCATTCACAGAGCACCAGCAGGGACACAAGGAGTATTCCAGAGATGGGGGTTAACATATTTTTTTTTATTTAACCTTTATTTATACAGGGTAGTTCCACTGAGAGGGAACCTCTTTTTCAAGCACACACACACACACACACACCAGGAAGCTGCCCAGTCCAACCAGACTGACCTGTGGCCACTGAGCAGCAACACTTTAGCAGCTGGGGTTAAGCGCCTTGCTCAAGGGCACCACAGTGGGGTTAAGGAGGATGGGGAAAACACTGCTGGGTTATCTGTCCCACCCAGATCTGATCCTGCTGGTCCTGGGATTGAGCTGGCAACCCTCCACTCACCAGTCCACATCCCTAACCATTAGGCTACCACTGCCCCCTATATCCTGACATAAATCCTGAACTCAGAGTTAAGTGAACCTCACGTGACTTACTAATCTGCATAACATTTGTGCTGCTGACCCTGGGCTCACCTCGTCTGTTTGAGGTGTTTGATTGTGTTTACTGTCTTCTGGAAGTAATTTCTTCAGTTCTGAGCTGGCTGTATGAACGCAACTGCACTCTGCATTCTGGAATTACAAACATCGCATGACTTTGGATATTTTTATGCCTCACGTCATCTGTTCCTGGGAGCTACTGTTACCCACAGGAACACAACGGTATCATCCACACGCGAGTACACATGAGAACAACTGTTGGCTCTTCGTTGAACAGGTGAGTTCTCATCTATGAGCTTACCTGCGGACTTACGCAGCCTTCGCTGTCCTGCAAAACAACTGGAGAGGTGAAAGAAATGCCTGAAGAAACACGGCTCAAGGGGTGGGGTAAGACATTGTCTCTGGAAACGCCAGGACAGCTTTCCACTGCCAATCATCACTCTATCAAATGTGCGTTCACTAAACAATAAAGTGGATGAACCTGAGCTGAGGGCAGTGCACGAAAGGGAGTCTAGACAGAGTAATATTTTTTGCTTTACAAAGACTTTGTTAAAATAAAAACACCATGTGATGCCTAAACTAGATGGATACCACAGTAAGAGCAGACAGGAATGAGCACAGCTCTCATAAATTTATTGGTGGAGGACTGTGTATATTCTTTAGTATCAGCTGGGCCATACAGTACTGCATCCGGGAGCAAGTGTGTACACCAGACTATGAGATACTGTGTCATTCAGACCTTTTTATCTCCCACGGCAGTTTGGACAGCAAAGAACTATAATGACACACTCGCTCACTCCACGGACCAGCCTATTTTTATATTGGGAGACTTCAATTCTTGTGATCTCTCTGAACAGTTACCCACTCTCCAGCAGTACATAGACTGCCCCACCCACCTGAATAGGACACTTGATCGCTGTTATGGGAATATTAATGATGCTTATAAAGTAATATGTAGACCTCCCATTGGTAAATCAGGCCACAGTGTTATCCATCTTCTTTCTAAATACTGAGCTTTGGTCAAGAGGGTGAATCCAGTTACTAAGCGAATACAGGTGCTGTCTGATAAGCTGTAAGGAGCAACTCGGGGACTGCTTTATGGACACTGACTGGGACACTTTCTTCAGTTCTTGCAAGGATGAAATTATGGACACAATTACCTCCTACATTAAATTCTGTGAGGACGATGTGACTGAATTCAGAACTGTGAAAATATTCCCCAACAAATCATGGGTGTCTAAAGAACCAAGGAGCCGTCACTCTGAAAGAAGGGATGCTTTCTTCTCTGGTGATGCAGAACTGTTACAAGAAAAAAGGAGGGCGTTAAGGGGGGAAATCACAAGGCTAGAAATTGACTAGAAAAACAGAATTGAAAGTAATTTTTTTAATGGTAATGTACAGTATATCAAGCATGGGTTGGGTTAACACAATTATGGACAGAGCAAAAAGTAAGGATGATAGTGGTGTTAATAAGAGTTTGAATTTCATAAATGAACTGAACAAGTTTTATTGCAGATTTGCCACCATTGATGAGAGCAAAGACTGTGATGAAATACGCAGGAATTTTCCCCTCCATGACACCAATTACAATTAATGGAAATGTACTGGCAAGTCTTTTCAAATTACAGCCAAACAAGAGCACAGGCCCAGATGGTCTGAAGGCTCGGCTTTTGAGAAGTCTTACAAGGCTCTCCCAGCTTCTCTTAGACACACGTACTGTGCCTAAATTGTGGAAATTTTCAGAGATAAGGCCAGGTCCAAAGAAATCTGGCGCAAGCTTACCTAACGATTTCAGAACTATTGCACTAACTTCCATACTGTACAAAACCATGTAGTGAGTCCTAGTCGGCCATCTGTCCTCTGCAGCAGTTACTGTGCAAGACTCACTTCAGTTTGCATATAAAAGCAAAAGAGGCACAGATGATGCAATATTGACTCTGCTTAACGTAGTCACAAAGCACCTTACACACCCTAAGGGATATGCAAGGATTTTATGTTTGGATTTTTGTTCAGCTTTTAATTTAAAAAAAAACAAAACATATTCTTTTGAAAAGACTTGCTGACATCAATATTAACTCAGGGTTAATTCTCTGGATGAGACAGTTTCTCCTCCACCCCCCACAGAGAGTCTGTGTTAGGAGGAACATCTCAGAAGAGGCTACAGTGAACATGGGCTGCCCACAGGGACGCGTTCTGTTGCCTGTTCTTTTCAGCCTCTTACAAACGAATTTCAGATCAGTAATACATATTTCAAACTGTTCAAATGTGCTGATGATATGGCTCTGGTTGGTCTCCTGCATCAAACAGATCTGTTAGATGAGGGGCTCTACTTAAATAAAATTAAGGCCCTCAAAAGCTGATGTAACAACAGTCAGCTTCAAATTAATGTGACCAAAACTAAAGAAATCATATTCTGCTCCAAACATCAAAACACAATCAGTCTCACCTAATGGTCAAACTGTTGAAACTGTCAGCAGTTTTAAGTGCATTGGCACAATTTTAGACTGAACTCAATTCCCAAGATAACACTGAGTACATCTATAAAAGATGTTCTCAGCAGCTGTACCTTCTGAGGAAACTCACCAGCCTCAGTATCAGCGCACACATCTAGGAGGCTGTCTACAGATCTATTGTGGAGTGTTTTAACATTCCATCTGTCTGCATGGTACAACCATCTGAAATGCAAACTAAAACACAAGCTTAACTAGAAAAGCACTGAGAGAGTGCATACCTCTCCCAAGGCTCCCGATCCCTCATGGATCATCTCCAAAATGTTATGGGTTCATGTGTAGCTCAAGAGTGCACCTCTGGTGAAAAATGCATCAAACTCTGTCCAGTAGTTTTGGAGTGTTGTTGCTAAGACACTGTGAGAAGATAAGAGCCTTGGCAGAGGTATGCATTCTCGGATCATCACTGAAATGTAATAGGTTCATTCTTAGGACAAGGGTCACTTTTGTTGAAAATTTCATCCCAATCCATCCAGTAGTTTTCACGTAATCCTGCTAACAGACAGACAAACCAACACAGATGACAACAGCCTCCCTGGCAGAGGTAATAAATTTGTGTCTTGGACTACTAAGGCGGTTGGCAAAACCCCAGAACAACACAGCCAACCGTACAGAGAGAGGACACTGAATAAAGCCAGAGCAGCGTGGCAGACGGCTCCGTCCTCTCGTTAGTTTGAGCTCTGGCACTCTGGTAGGAGCTACAGGGTTCCATTGGCCACTAAGGCAGTCTTTAAAAAGTCATTTATCCCATGTGCAGTTGATGTCCTGAATACATCTGGAATGTAAGGTATACTAGCCAAGGAAACCGAGTGAATTTATGATCTATGTCTTGTTTTATTACCTCCACCAAGGAAGTAATGTAATTGTGCTGGCTTGTCTGTTTGTTAGCAGGATTACGCAAAAACTACAGGATGAATTTTGATGAAAATTTCACCAGAGGTGGTCCTTGGGCCAAAGATGAACCCATTAAATTTTGGTGATGATCTGAGAGTGCATACCTCCACCAAGGGCTTTGATTGGATTTGTGCAGCAGGATTACACAAAAACTACTGCATGGATTTGGATGAAATTTTTACCAGAGGTGGTCCTTGGGCTAGAGAGGAACCCATAACATTTTGGTGATGATCCAAGAATACATACCTCCACCAAGGCTCTTAACTTCTCACAGTGTGTTAGCAAGAATCCTCCAAAACTACTAGATAGACTTTGCTGCAATTTTCACCAGAACTCGTGGCCTACACACAAACCCACTACATTTTGAAGCTGATCCATGACAGACGGAACAAGCCTTGGTGGAGGTATGCGGTCTCTGAGTGCTTTTCTAGTTTGTCTGTTTTAATACTGTATGTAGTATAAGGTGAGCTGAAAAAAAATTTCCACCAACGTGGACAACAAAGACCTATCAACCCACCTACCTACAGAGGATATAAAAAGTCTACACACCCCTGTTCAAATGCCAGGTTTTTGTGATGTAAAAAAATGAGACCAAGATAAATCATTTCAAAACTTTTTCCACCATTAATGTGACCTATATAACCTGTACAACCCAACTGAAAGACAAACTGAAATCTTTTAAGGGGAAAAGTAACAACTGCCTGGTTGCATAAATATGCACATCCTCTTATAAATGGGGATGTGGCTGTGTTCAGAATTAACCAATCACATTCAAACTCATGTTAAATCGGAGTCAGCACACACCTGCCACCATTTAAAGTGCCTCTGATTAACCCCAAATAAAGTTCAGCTGTTCTAGTAGGCTTTTCCTGACGTTTTTGTAGTCACATCATGTATCATGTATGCATTATCATTGTACAGTCTACTGGGTATTATCATTACAGAGAAATTCTCACACTGGGTGCTAATTTGTACATTTTTCATTTGCACATTGCTCATTTGCACACTGTACATAGGCTTATGCCATCTCAGGTTCATATCATCTCTGATATTAATATACCATTGTCCATTATAGTCATCCAATGAATTTTCAATTTTTATTCTTCTCGTTTCCTTTAGCTTAACTGCTTTAACTGTCCTAACTGCCTAACGTGTGGGATTAGTATTCATCAGTATTAGTACTTAGTATTAAGGTGTGTTTAAGTTGTCCTAATCGCCTAAAGTGTGTTGTTAGTGTGTGTTATTAGTATTCACTAGTATTAAGCGTATCCATTTATTAGTATTGATGTGTATCCACTACCTTGGCATTCGTTCAGAGGGCAGAGTAAGAATTTGCTCAGGAAATGTTGCATTTCTTAACTGTGCACATGATAATAAAGCCTTTGAATCTTGAATCACATCTTACAGCACAAGCCATCGTCCGCAAAGAGCTTCCAAAGCATCAGAGAGATCTCATTGTTCAAAGGTATCAGTCAGGAGAAGGGTACAAAAGAATTTCCAAGGCATTAAATATACCATGGAACACAGTGAAGACAGTCATCATCAAGTGGAGAAAATATGGCATAACAGTGACATTACCAAGAACTGGAAAGCCCTCCAAAATTGATAAAAAAGATAAGAAGAAAACTGGTCAAGGAGGCTGCCAAGAGGCCGACAGCAACATTGAAGGAGCTGCAGGAATTTCTGGCAAATACTGGCTGTTTAGTACATATGACAATAATCTCCCGTCTAGGGTGGCAAGACAGAAGCCTTAACTTATGAAGAAAAACAGCCAAGCCCAGTCACATTTTGCAAAAAAACATTTGAAGTCTCCCAAACGCATGCGGGAAAATGTGTTATGGTCCGATGAAACCAAGGTTGAACTTTTTGGCCATAATTGTAAAAGGTATACTTGGCGCAAACACAACACTGCTCATCACCAAAAGAACACCATACCTACAGTGAAGCATGGTGGTGGCACCGTCATGCACTGGGGCTGTTTTTCTTCAGCTGGAACTGGGGCCTTAGTCAAGGTGGAGGGAATTATGAACAGTTCCAAATACCAGTCAGTGTTGGCACAAAACCTTCAGGATTCTGCTAGAAAGCTGAAGATGAAGAGAAACTTCATCTTTCAGCACGACAGTGACCCAAAGCACACATCCAAATCAACAAAAGAATGGCTTCACCAGAAGAAGATTAAGGTTTTGGAATGGCCCAGCCAGAGTCCAGGCCTGAATCCGATCAAACATCTGTGGGGCGATATGAAGGGGGCTGTGCACAGGAGATGCCCTCACAATCTGACAGATTTGGAGTGTTTTTGCAAAGAAGAGTGGGCAAATATTGCCACATCAAGGAGTGCCACGCTGATAGACTCCTACCCAAAAAGACTGGGTGCTGCAACAAAGTATGAGTTTAAGGGTGTGCATATTTACACAACCAGGTTCTTGCAAGTTTTTTTATTTTTTATTTTTCCCCTTAAAAGATTTCAGTTTGTTTTTCAATTGGGTTGTACAGGTTATAGGTCACATTAATGGTACAAAAAGTTTTGAAATGATTTACCTTGGTCTCATTTTTTTACATCACAAAAACCTGGCATTTGAACAGGGGTGTGTTGACTTTTTTTATCCACTGTATCTATCTATGAGTTAATGATTCAGAGATGTGTGCATTCATGGTAAAACTACAAAGTCAGGATGGAAATGGTCAATTATTTCTCTGATGGAGGTTAAAATACATCCTGAAGAAATCTGAGGAGGAAAAAAATCCTAACTACAAAAAAAACTACAACATCAGATAGAGATAACCTTAGCTGACCTGGTGACTAGTCCTGTAACGATTAGTTGACCAATAAAAAAAAAAAGTCATTAGATTATTTCACTACCAAAATAGTCATTTGTTGCAGCCCTACTGCTAACAGCATTAAGTGAGTTTATGAAATCTTCAGCAGGGGACCATATTTAATGATAGATATAGATAAAATAAGGAGATAATCACATCACATAACAATCAGAATGTAGTTTACAACTAAAACATCCATTTGTTGCAGAGTTTAGCCATAAACACAGAAATCCAGATCCATATAACCTCTGTAAGGAAGCTTTATTGCACTGGTCACTTTAAGACGTGTCCCCTAACCCTAACCAATGACACATGATTTACAGTATTTTTTTTTAAAAAAAACAACCTTTCTCTGATATCTACGAGGAAGGACACCATAACACACTAATGTCACCTTATCCTACATTAACACAATTAAAACGTGTAGGAGGAGGAGAATTCATCATGTTTCACAGAAAGAGCAGATGTAGAGTCCAGAGGACCCACTGACATTAACCTGTTGAACTCTGTTCAACTTCCCTAAAAACGCCTAAAAATACGTGCCCAAAGTAAATCAAAAGCTGTTCTTCAACCCTTTGCAGCATCGTCATGGGGTTGGTCTCATTTAAAAGAAAACACTCTGAATTTTTTTGGCAAAACAGTCATAATCTCTCTAAGTGCTCCTGCCACTGAGTAACAAGAAAGTTTGCCTGGGTGTTTTTTTAGATACAAATGCTTGCAAATAACATACAGCTGTCAGATACTGTCTGGAAAACACAACAGAAATGTAGAACCAAGTGTTTTCAAGCTCAGGTCAAAATTTTGTAAAAATACCACAAAAAATGAATATATTACACAGCTTTTTTTCTCAGGTTGTAACAAGGCTGTGTCTGTACTGGAAGACCGGAAATACAGCTTTTTTTTTTTTTTCAGTGCGTACTGAGACGCACTAAGATGCAGAGAAGTGACTGCCCGCGGAATTCACAGAGTTCAAGGGGTTAACAGGATGTGTGTCAGCTGTGAAATATGTGAACATGGTGTTAAAAGACTAATGCTTTACAGTAAAACTTATTTTTGTTCCTTAAAACTTCTGAAGACAACAGTGTGGATGACTGATCAACTGTTTCTTCTTTATCAGACAAAAACAGGCAGGAGATGTTTCTTTTTACAGTCAAGATCCTCCATCGACTTCTGAGCTGCAACTGATATAAGGGACAGTACAGTCTAAACACAACTGAATGCTGTCGCTCCATGATCATTGAATTGAATAAAAATTCATCTCCGGACTTCCGGTTATGGCTGCCACGTAGGACGGATGTGTCTCACTCTGCTCTGCTCCTGGAGAAAAAAAATCGGCAAATAACTCTCTCATTTGGGACAGAACGTATCCCAGCGTCTGGGCGAGGATATGTCGGCGAAGCCTAAGGCTGGAAAACCAGGTAAAGGAAAAAGCGAGCCGCCGAAACAGTCCAAATTAACGGACTTTCAGGTCTGTGACGCAGCAAATAAAACTCCATATATGGCGGAGGAGGCTGGCAACGGTGCGATGTCTGCGGGGAGAGGCGCAGATGCGCTGATGGCTGCCATGAGTTCAATGAGAGCGGACTTTTCCTCTAGATTTGATGGGATTATGACAGCGTTGGAAGGAATAAGAAAGGAATTGGGTGACTGTGTAGAACGAACGGCGCAGATGGAGCTCCGTCTCGCTAGTGCTGAAGATGACGTCACCCGTCTTCAATTAAAGGTGCGCACTTTGGAAAAAAAAAATAAATCTCTGGAAAATAATATTTTGGATTTGGAATCTCGGTCGAGACAGAATAACTTGAGGCTGGTGGGTCTTCCAGAGGAATCAGAAGGTCGGGACGTATGTTCCTTTCTGGAAAAGTGGATTCCGGAGGTGCTGGGCAGCGAGGAGTTGCAATCAGCAGTGGTTCTGGAAAATGCACATCGTATTGGCCCACGGAGAGATAAGGGACCGCCGAGGACCTTAATTATGAAGTTTCTTAGCAACAGAGACAGGATGAAGATCTTCAACGCTGCACGAGCTAAAGGAGAGATTAAACACCAGGACCAGCAGGTGCGGTTCTACCCAGATTTGGCCACAGGAATCCAAAAATTGAGGAAGCAGTTTGATCCCATACGTAAGGAGCTGCGCAACCTTGGGATTCGTCATGGTGTAATCTATCCTGCGAGACTGCTGACCACGTATGAGGGCAGAACCCACATCTTCAAGACCCCAGAGGAGGCGCAGGAGTTCATCAAGAAGATCAAAGAAGAAGAAGAGACTGGTGGGAGCTAAGCATGAACAAAATATAAGGTAGAATAATTAAGCATTTGCACAGGCATCTGACTGACTTGAAGTAAATAGTAAGTTTACAAAATATAGATTGTATTATATATTAAAAAAACAAAACAAAAACAAAACAAACAAAAAAAAACTATGATGTACAAAGTTGTTAAAAATTTTGGAGTTAAGTTGGAAAACTACAGAGGAGAGTTAATGTTACGTCATTAAAAGCAGTAGAGTTAGGGTGATTGGGAGGATGAAGAAGGAGTGGCTTAGGCTGTTCCCCGTGGGTGTGGAGCGGTCGATGGCTATATCGGGAGACGGAATTTTTCTTTTGATTTTGGGGGGTTTCCCACAAGTGTGGGAAGGGGAAATTTGTTTGTGTGTAGTTTGTAGGATGAATGTTCAACCACTCATGTTTTTGCTTCTCTGTATGAGCATGTTTACACTGCAAGGTAATCCCAAACTCTCTATTGATCATAAACCAAAGTGTTAATCTTAATTTAACTTCATGGAATTGCAGAGGTCTACAAAATTTAAAAAAACTTAAACAAGTTATGAATAAAATAAAAGACATGGGTTCAAAAATTGTGTTTTTACAAGAAACTCATTTAATAGAGGAGGATATAAAAAGAATTAGGAGTAGATGGCAAGGAAGTGTCTTCACCTCATCATTCTCATCCCGGGCCAGGGGAGTTATGACTCTCATACATAAATCAGTTCCTTTTCAAGTGAAAAATGTAATTGGAGACAAATTTGGAAGATATGTAATCATTCAAGGTTCTTTGCTATTAGAAAATATAAATCTTGTGAACTTATATGGTCCCAATATAGATGATCAGAAGTTCTTTGCTAATTTATTTCTTATCTTATCATCACTTACAGGGCAACATATAATAGCAGGGGATTTTAATTGTACATTGAATCCAGGTATAGATAGATCAACAGGACTGGATTGCACGCACATTGGATGTAGGATGACTATTAATCATTTTATGAAAGAATTGAGATTGTTAGATATATGGAGAGAAATGAAACCACAAGTTAAAGCCTATTCTTGTTATTCCAGTACCTACAAGACATTCTCACGTATTGATTATTTTTTGATTTCCACAGAATTAAGGTCCAAGATTCAAAACTGCTTTTATGATAACATCGTGATCTCTGATCATGCACCCTGTTGTCTAATATATGTAGATAAAAAATTGACAAAGGAATCAGGTAGATGGCAATTTCAGCATAAATGGCTTCAGGATGAGGAATTTGTCAAGTATATAGAAAAACAGATAGACGAGTTCTTTGACATCAATACTACACAAACATCAGCATGTGTAAAGTGGGAGGCTTTCAAAGCTTTTATTAGGGGACATATTATTAGTTATACAGGATCAAAATCTAAGAAGACTCGAGAGGAGAGAGCTAAATTGGAACATAAAATAAAAAGTCTTCAGGAAAAAGTGTATGCAGGAAGTGACCCAAGGTTGGAGAATGAATTACTGATTTTGAGAGCTGAATACGACAAAAAATCAGCGAATAGAGCTGCCTCGAGTCTTCTAAGATTGAAACAATCTTTTTATGAACAAGGTGAAAAATCAGGAAAATTATTAGCATGGCAGATTAAACAATTAGAAATTAAAACACCAATTACCAGTATTATAAGTAACGGACAGGTAGTTATAGATCCTTTAGAAATTAACAGAGCCTTTAGAGATTACTATGAAAAATTATATGATACCAAAAATGAATCTGATTTAACAAAACTAAATGGGTTTTTGAACGAACTATCTATACCGTGTATTCCAAATGAAAACAGGGAGATATTGGAGTCTAAAATTAGTCAAGAAGAAGTTGGGCTAGCCATTGATAATATGAAATCAGGAAAAAGTGCAGGACCAGATGGTCTTCCAGTTGACCTTTATAAAAAATTTAAGAATAAATTAATAAAACCTTTTTTGGAAATGGTTTTAGAAGCATTTCAAAATAATAATTTACCATCATACATAAATAATGCCTTAATTATACTGCTGCCAAAACCAGGTAAGCCCTCTAATAAATGTGAAAATATGAGACCAATAAGCCTATTAAACGCCGACCTTAAGATAATCTGTAAAATTTTAGCAAGACGAATACAAGAAATTTTACCAAATATTATTAATCGAGATCAGAATGGCTTTATAAAGGGTAGACAAGGCTTCCATAATGTAAGAAGACTATTTAATATTATTTATTTTAATAAAGAAGCACCGGATACAGCTCTCCTATCACTGGACGCCGAAAAGGCCTTTGATAGAGTTGAATGGCCCTTTCTTTTTGAAGTCCTACAAAGGTTTGGACTTGGAAATAATTTCATAAAATGGGTTCAAATAATATACAATAATGCTACAGCAGAAATCCTAACAAATAACAATATTTCAAAACCAATAAAAATCAATAGAGGATGTCGACAAGGCTGTCCACTTTCACCTTTACTGTTTACTATGGCAATTGAACCTTTAGCGATAGCGATACGTTTACATTCACAAATATATGGAATTAAAGTTGGACCAACAGAACATAAAATCTCCCTGTACGCCGATGACATAATTTTGTTTATGTCGAATCTAAAAAAATCAATTCCAACCTTGTTGAATTTAATAAAGAATTTTGGGGAAATATCAGGATATAAAATAAATAAAACTAAATCTTCAATATTAATGCTAAATGAGACCCAGAGAAATTACCCAGCCCCTGAGGTAAATCAATTCAATGTTGTAAATCAGTTTAAATATTTAGGAATCCAAATTGTGCCTAAGCTAGAATCAGTCGCCAGTGTCAACTATGAAGCCTTAATGTCAGATATCAATGAGTTAACTGAGTTAGCACTGATCCAAGATGGCGCCCACAGCGGTCGACATGGTGCTTCGCTGCGCTCTTTGTTTGTTTTTGTTTGTCAATTGTGTGTCTGCTTGCACTTATACCCGTGAAGAACTTTTAAATATCAGGACTTTCACCCCCACGGACCTCCTCCCAGTTTTTCTAGCCCCTGCCGCCGATCTGGTTTATTGTTTGGCTCGGAAAGTGAGACGGCGGAAGAGAGGAAGACGAGCGGGCGCTCTCGTGCGACTTCGCAGGAGAGGCTCGCGAACGGCGCTGCCTGGCATATTTCTGTCCAATACCAACTCTCTCTCTAACAAGGTGGATGAACTGAGACTGCTGATGCGTTTTAAGGACCTCGCCTCCTCAGCTGTCCTCTGCTTTACTGAGACCTGGCTCCGGGAAAATATACCGGACAGCGCGCTGCGCCTCGACGGCTTCCAGCTCTTCCGTGCTGATCGTGACACAGAGCTTTCCGGCAAGACCACAGGAGGCGGAGTCTGCTTCTACATCAACTGCATCTGGTGCTCTGATGTAACGGTAATTTCCAAACACTGTTCTCCTGCCTTGGAATTTCTTGTTATCAATTGCAAGCCCTTCTATTCCCCGCGGGAGTTTGCTTCTTTCATAATGATCGCTGTGTACGCCCCTCCCGACGCGGACACGCGCGAAGCTCAGCGCGTGCTCGCGGATCACATTCAACACACAGAGCGGAGTTTTCCAGACTCGCTGATTATTGTGGCTGGCGACTTTAATCAGTGCAATCTGAGCCACGATCTCCCCCGCTACAAACAGTTTATTAAATGCCCCACCAGAGGATTAAACACACTGGATCACTGTTACACCACAGTGAAAGACGCATATCGCGCTGTCCCTCGAGCTGCGCTGGGATTATCTGATCACGTGATGGTTCACCTCATTCCCACATACAGACAGAGATTGAAGCTCACTAAACCTGTTGTGAGCACTACGAAGATACGGACCAGTGATGCTGAGGAGAAGCTGGAAACGTGCATGGAAATATCTGACTGGGGCATGCTTAAAGGAGCCACGCATGATCTGGATGAGTACATGGACACTGTGAACTCATATATCCACTTTTGTGAAGAGAACATTCTTCCATCACGCACCAGGGTGAGTTACTCTAATGACAAACCCTGGTTCACAGCTAAGCTCAGACAGATCAGGAAGGAGAAGGAAGCAGCGCTGAAAAGTGGAGACAGGGACTGCTACAGGGAGGTTAAATACCGGTTTAACAGAGAGCTGAAGAGGGCTAAATCTGTGTACTCAGAGAGACTCCAGCAGCAGTTCACTGTTAATGATTCGGCTTCCGTGTGGAGAGGACTGAGGCAAATCACCAACTATCGACCTAAGGCTCCTAAAGGTCAGGATGACAAAGCCCTTTGTCAGAGACTGTCCCAACACTATGCCCGTTTTGACACCTCGTCATCTGTGTCCAACTCCCCCCCTCCCTCCAGCTCCACAGCCTCCACATTCCTTACTTCATTTAAGGCACCCCCCCCCCTCCTCCCCCCCTCCCCTTATCATCAGTGAGCAGGATGTGCTCAAACAGTTCTCCAGACTGAACCCGCGCAAGGCCCCCGGCCCAGACGGCGTGTCTCCCTCCACCCTGAGACTCTGTGCGAAACAGCTGGCTCCTGTATTCACAGACATTTTTAACACCTCCCTTAAGTTATGCCACGTGCCATCCTGCCTCAAATCCTCCACCATCATCCCTGTCCCCAAGAAGCCACGGATCACTGGACTTAATGACTACAGACCTGTAGCGCTCACCTCTGTAGTCATGAAGTCCTTTGAGCGCCTGGTCCTGTCCCACCTCAAGTCCATCACCACCCCTCTCCTGGACCCGCTGCAGTTTGCCTACCGAGCCAACAGGTCTGTAGACGATGCAGTCAACCTGGCCCTCCACTCCATCCTGCAGCACCTGGACTCCCCGGGAACCTACGCCAGGATCCTGTTTGTGGACTTCAGCTCCGCATTCAACACCATCTGCCCCGCTCTGCTCCGGGACAAGCTGTCCCTGCTCAACGTGCCTGACTCCCTCTGCAGGTGGATCATCGACTTCCTGACGGACCGGAGGCAGCATGTGCGGCTGGGAAAGACTGTCTCAGACTATACTAGCATCAGCACCGGATCACCCCAGGGCTGTGTACTTTCCCCCCTACTCTTCTCCCTTTACACCAACTCCTGCACCTCCAGCCACCAGTCTGTCAAGTTGATCAAGTTTGCGGACGACACCACCCTCATCGGGCTCATCTCCAACGGCGACGAGTCCGCCTACAGGAGAGAGGTGGCCCAGCTGGCGTCCTGGTGCAGCAATAACAACCTGCAGCTGAACGCTCTGAAGACAGTGGAGATGATTGTAGACTTCAGGAAAGTCACTACTCCTCTGCCCCCCCTCACCCTCTCAGGCTCTCCCATCACCACTGCTGATTCCTTCCGCTTCCTAGGCACTACCATCACCAGGGACCTCAAATGGGAGCTGACCATCAGCTCACTCATCAAAAAAGCCCAGCAGAGGATGTTCTTCCTGCGGCAGCTGAGGAAGCTCAAGCTACCCACCAAGATGTTAGTGCAGTTCTACACAGCCATCATCGAGTCCATCCTCACCACCTCCATAACCGTGTGGTACGCAGGAGCCACTGCCAGGGACAGACTAAGGCTGCAGCGCGTCGTGCGCACTGCTGAGAAGGTGATCGGCTGCAAGCTCCCATCTCTCCAGGATCTGTACATCTCCAGGACCCGGAGGCGTGCTGGCCGGATCATAGCCGATCCCTCACACCCTGGTCACGTACTGTTTGCCCCCCTCCCCTCTGGTAGAAGACTTCGGTCCATCCAGACTAAAACCTCCCGTCACATGAACAGCTTCTTCCCCTCTGCCATTAGACTGCTGAACACTAAGTGACTCTCGTGCACCATGTACAGCAGCTCAACCAGACTCATGTCAATCATCACTGTTTTCTTCCTGCATTACCGACTGCACTATATAGTTCTCCACAGTATCTGCTGCTGGCTAATATATATTTTAACTGTTGACCAGTATCACTTAATCTTATCCTACACTTTATTACATGTATAGTTTATTTCTCTTATCTTATCATGTTTAATGTTGCAGCATTGTACCGAGACAAATTCCTAGTTTGTGTACTACATGAACAATGGCAATAAACCTGATTCTGATTCTGATTCTGATTCTGATTCTAACTCAGAGATGGATGTCACTACCAATGTCGATGATCGGGAGAATCAATATACTTAAAAGTAATATTTTACCTAAAATACTTTATTTATTTCAATACATTCCCTTATCACCACCTTTAGATCTATTCTCAAGAATTAAAAAAAAGTTAGTGGAATTTATATGGAACAACAGGAGGGCTAGATTACGTCTGTCTTTATTATATTTACCATTTGATCGTGGAGGTCTGAAATGTCCAAATTTTATGTTGTATTATTGGTCGGCACAACTGAGGTCTATGACATATTATTTTTCATCAAATGATCTCCCTCACTGGACTGAAATGGAATCATACAATTTACCTTTACCTCTTCCCATATTCATATACTCAGATTCGGCAAAAAAATTACAAAAACAAGTTAAAAATCCATTTGTAAAGCATATGATCAAAATATGGTGTGAAGCTAAAAACTATTTAAAAGAACCACAGTTATTGTCACAATTTAGTCCAATATGGGGTAATCAATATTTTAAACCAGGGAGAGCGGACGCTGTATTTAAAGTATGGAATTTAAAAGGGATACAAAAGATTCAGGATTTATATTTGCCATGTGCAGACAACATAATGTCTTTTGAAGAGCTGAGGATCAAATTTAATCTCAATAGAACACATTTTTTAAAATATCTTCAACTTAGAAACTTTATTCGATCAAATCAAAATAAAGCTCTCACTCGACCTATTTACTCATCCTTGGAAAAAATGATGATGAAAGATAGTAAAAGAAAGGGTATTATTTCAGAGTTTTATAACTCATTGACACTATCTTCAAGTGAAAATTCACTGAAAAGATTAAACTACTGGAAAGAAGATCTGCAAACTGAAATTTCAGAGGAACAATGGGAATTGGCTTGTACAGAAGCTCAAACCAAATCAATAAATGTACGCCTTAAATTGATACATTTCAAATGGTTAATGCGGATGTATGTTACACCGGAGGAGTTAAATAGATATAACAAAAATATACCAGATACATGCACAAAATGCATGGAAAGTAAAGGAACCCTATTTCATTGTTTATGGGAATGTAGATTAATAAGAATGTTTTGGGAAGAGGTGAGGGTAACAATTGAAAAAATAATCTCAAAACAAATCATATTGAATCCTAAACTGTTTTTGTTGGGTCTGTACCCAGAAAAGCATAATTTTAATAAAAGTGAAAGAACATTCATAGACCTCAGTTTGCTTAATGCCAAAAAATGTATTGCACTATTATGGAAAAAGACTCATAGACCAGATGTGACTCAGTGGTTAAGACAGATGTTAACAAACCTTCCATTAGAAAGAATAACATATATACTGAAATCAAAGGAAATTGTGTTTGAGAATATATGGAGACCTTTTATTGATTATGTAAAAAATTTAAACATAACTCTTGAAGAAGAAGGTGAATGATGTGTGTGGACCTTGTAAATTCCAAACTGGTGAACATAATATGTATACTTATGTATTGGATTGTCTAGACTAAACAGAGGAGCATTGTTGAAGACTTGATTTTGTTGCTGGTTGTTGGTGTTTTTAGTGCATTTTTTTTTTTTGTAGTACTTTAGTGTTAGTGTTTGATTGTTTGTATCATGTTTGTTAAAAAAAAAAGGTTCAATAAAGATATTGTGGGGAAAAAAAAAAAAATTCATCTCCAAAAACAAATTCATGCACAGCTCAAGTAGGTTCATTAGTTTACCATTTTCTTTTGTCAGACAAAGGTGAGGAGGAGATGATTGTCAGAGGGGGCGGCTGTGGCGCAGGTGTAGTGTAGCCAGCTACTAATCAGAGGGTCGGGGTTCGATTCCCACTCTGTCTGCAGTCTGCATGTCGACGTGTCCTTGAGCGGGACGGTGAACCCCAGCTGCTCCTGGTGGGTCAGGCCAGCACCTGTGCATGGCAGCTCTGCCACCATCAGTGTGTGTGAATGGGTGGACAGCAGGATCTGTAAAGTGCTTTGGTCATCTAAAGACGAGTAAAAAGCACTATATAAGTGAATGCCTTTTACCTTAGGTCTTACTTAGAAGGCTTTTGAGGTAAAACAAACATCTCCTTCTCACCACTGACTGATAGAAGAAAACAATAAAACCACATTCATGCATATAAAGACTGAAGAAAGAAAGAAGAAGAAGACATGTTTAAAGATCAATCAGTGGTGGTGTTGCTTATTAAAATGATTCTGAGTGATTAATTCTTTAAATCTTTGACCACCACACTGGTTCATTTGTCTTGTGGATCCTTCTAATGCTCTAAACATAACCTGAGCATAACCTTAACCTTGCCTTAACATAACCTAAAAATAACCTAAACATAATCTGAA
The DNA here is from genome assembly GCA_020510985.1 of Pholidichthys leucotaenia. Classification (NCBI taxonomy): domain Eukaryota; kingdom Metazoa; phylum Chordata; class Actinopteri; order Cichliformes; family Pholidichthyidae; genus Pholidichthys; species Pholidichthys leucotaenia. Next base: position 226,021,495 of record CM035840.1, read on the forward strand.
CATAACATTAATATAACCTGAACATAACCTAAACATAACATTCATATAATATATAATATTAATATAATATAACCCAAGCATAACCTGAACATAACTTAAACATAACCTGAACATAATCTGATCATAACCTTAACATAGCCTGAACATAGCATGAACATAACCTAAACATAACCCAGTCAGGGGCAGGTTATGTTCAGTGTTTGTTGCCATGGTTACAAACATGTTCTGAGTTTTTGGAGCCACTAACCCTGCTGGAATACATCCAGGCTTTATGTTGATATGTTTAAATATTGTTTGAGAGGAAGTCTCAGAAATCACTTTTATAACTGGGAAATATTAATTAGCGGCGCGGTGGCGGAGTGATTAGCACTGTGGCAGCACAGCAACTCACCCTTGGCTGGGGGATCCTGGGTTCGATCCCGGCCCCCGACCAACAGTGATCTGTGTGGAGTTTGCATGTTCTCCCCGTGTCTGCGTGGGTTTACTCCGGGATTTCTCCGGTTTCCTCCCACATGCCAAAAACATGCAAGTTAGGTTAATTGGCATCAAACTGGGGATTCTAAATTGTCCTTAGGTCTGACTGTGAGAGTGAATGGTTGTCTGTCTCTCTGTGTTGGCCCTGCGATGGACTGGCGATCTGTCCAGGGTGGACCCTGCCTCTCGCCCAAAGATGCTGGGATAGGCTCCAGCCCCCCCGCGACCTGAAAAGGATTAAGCGGAAGAAGATGGATGGATGGATGGATGAATATTAATTAGCATTTAGCTAAGAGACGTTAATGCCATTTATCCAGTGATGTAGTTGTTTTGGGTTCATTCTGGGTACAATATGACAGTCTGGTGATGGCATTACTTAATTAATAATTAATTAACAGTCTCCAGTGTTCTTTGTTGCTGGGGCCTCCACACTGTGATAATAACTGTAGATAATGAGTCTAGTTATTGTCCTTAATCTCACACAGAACATTCCAACAAGCTATTCCTCCAAGGCTGAACACAAGATTTTTGCAAAATAACAAAACAACATATATTAACTTTTTTGCTAACCAGCCCCTGTGGCTAGTGATTTTCCAGCTACTAGCCACTCAGCCTTGTCACTAGCCACAATTTTACCTGTTTTCACCAGAAAAAAAAAAGAAGAGAAAGAAAAACAAAACTGATGAGAAAAAAAACAACCACAGTACTTATGGGAACTGTAGTTTTGTAGTCGCATATTGCAATATGTTTATTATTTTAGATGCCATTTGAGAAAATTACAACCGGACAAAGTGGCTAATGGGTGTAGCTGTCTTACTGGCCACTGCTGAAATCCACCAGCCACTGGCCGGTTGGCTGGTGTTAATGTGAAGCCCTGGCAGCGGTACTGGAACGGTACAGAACAGAACATGGAACCCCACCATCAAAACCAGAGTGACAGAAACATGATGCATTTGTTCCCACTGCGATTAGACAATAACAGACTGAAGGTTTCTTAGATACTGCTGCAACTATTCTTTTTATTATCTATATTTTTCATTTTTTAACCTTGTTATATATTTTTACTATTTTCATATTATTTGTTTAGAAGCTTAAGTGTTTATTTTTGTCTGATTTTTTGTCCTTGTTGTGATATGATGTGCTGTAGAATGACCACATGAATTTCCTACTTGTGGGATGATAAAGTTTACCTTGACCTTGCAGAGATCCTGAACTGCTGTAAAGTGAGCCTGTGATGTTCAGTGATTCAGATCTGAAACGGGCAGCATGGTGGAGTAGTGGTTAGCACTACTGCCTCGTAGTAAGTCATGTGTTCACATCCACCAGCCAGCAGGGTCTTTCTGTGTGCAGTTTGCATGTTCTTGGATGGGTTTACTCTAGGTCTCAGGTTTCCTTCCACAGTCCAAAAACATGCTCATTAGGCTAATTGGAGACTCTAAAGTGGCCCTAGGTGTGAATGGGCGCATGCACACGCAGCGACCGGCAGCGGGTGAAAAAAGTTCGACGTCTGTGTCTCTGTTTTTATGCACTTTAAGGTGGTTTAACATAATTTTCTGTGCCGTTTTTGTCCTTGAATGTTTGGGGACTATATAACGAAGAGCTCCCTGGTTCCATCAGTATGGATTTCCTTCTTGTTTCTGCACTGTCATTTCTTTCTTACCAGCTCTTTGTCTTGGAGGTAAGCGCAATCATGGTCACGCCGGGAAGAACGCAGTATTCCAGAGACATGTTACTGCATTTAAACATGGATAATGCAGCATCTGTGTTTGAGTCTGTGCCACAACTGCTGGAATTTATTTTAAGAGATTTTCATGGACAAAGTGATGAAAAGAGAGACAAGAGGAGGAAAGTGGAAAGCGTGGAGGCGTAAGATTAAACCTGAGGAGGCGTCAGCTTAACCGCATTCCTCTTCCTTCCATTATTATGGGGAACGTACAATCCCTGAGAAATAAAGTGGATGAAATTCAAGGGAATGTACAACATCAGAAGGATTTCAAGAACTGCTGTGTCATGGCTTACACGGAGACGTGGCTTATGGCGCATGACCGGGACCCGGACCTGTGGATTGACGGCTTTGGAGCCCCACTTCACTCAGATCGGCAGGAGGAGGTAACAGGGAAACGTCAGGGGGGCGGCGTATGTTTATATATTAATAAACAGTACTGTACATCTGTCATGGTCAGAGAGCGCATCTGTACACCAGATGTGGAGCTTCTGTCCATATCGCTACGCCCCTTTTATCTGCCCTGCGAGTTCCCCCAACTTTTCATAGCGACTGTGTACATTCACCCGAGGGCAGATGCTGCCTCCGCCTCCAGCACCGTCTTTGATGCGATCCTGCGGATGCAGTCGATTTCCCCAGAGGCTCCAAATTTTATTCTTGGGGATTTTAACCATGTTTCTTTAAAGAAGACACTTAAAAACTTTTATCAGTATGTCTCCTGCCCAACCAGGCAAAAAAAAGACATTGGACCTGTGCTATGGATCCATAGAGAGGGCCTATAAATCTACTCCCCTTCCTCCTTTAGGATCCTCAGATCACAACTGTGTACATTTGCTGCCCACATATAAAACTGCTCTCAGAAGAGGCAAGGTAGAGACCAGAGACATTGATGTGTGGACAGAGGATTCAGTGCACTGCCTCCAGGAATGCTTTAACTGTACAGACTGGGAGATGTTCACACTGTCCTACGAAGATGATTTGGACTCTTTAGTGGATGTGACATGCTCATACATGGCTTTCTGTTGAGACATGATCGTTCCACGTAAACGTGTCAAAATATATCCCAACAACAAGCCACGGGTTACAAAATCAGTTAAATCCTGCTTACAGAGGAAAGCACTTGCCTTTAAACAGGGGTCTGTTTCTGAGCTACAGGTTGCCACAAAAGAGCTGAAGGCCGAAATTTTAAGAGCAAAACAGAATTATAAATCAGAGTTGGAAAGCAAGATGGCAACAAAGAAACTTGGTTCAGCCTGGGCCAGTATGAAAACTATTGCAGGCCTTCAGAGCACAGAGTGCAGTAATCGTGTGTTTTTAGATGGTTTTAATTCAGACACAGAGCTGGCTAACGCTCTTAATTGTTTTTATGGTCGTTTTGACTCCTTTGATTTTAGCACAGAAACCCAAGATTTGAAACAGAAACTCAAAGACAATCAGCACTTTAATATTGAGTTGCAGGATGTTAAAAGGGGGTTCTGTGCTGTAAAAGTGAACAAAAGTCAGGGCCCTGATAATATATGTGGGCGCTTGGTAAAGTCCTGTGCACATGAGCTGAGTCCTATATTTCATTACATTTTCAATAAGTCCTTACAGACACAACATGTGCCTAAGATCTGGAAAGATGCCATGGTTGTCCCCGTTCCAAAATCCAGCTGTCCTAAAACGGTAAACGACTTTAGACCAGTTGCTTTGACTTCAATTTTAATGAAAATTTTTGAAAAACTGGTCAGATGTGAGGTCCTAAAGCAGACTGAGCAGGCATTGGATCCTCTGCAGTTTGCCTATAGGCCTCACAGAGGAGTGGAGGATGCCACTGTCACTCTGTTTAACATGCTTTTTAAACATCTGGATTTTAATGGGACACACGCCAGACTTTTATTTGTGGACTTTTCCTCCGCCTTTAATACAATCCAACCTCATATTTTAGTTGAAAGGCTCCTGCAACAATTTGATTTGAGTAATAATCTGGTGGGTTGGATTCTGGATTTTTTAACCAACAGGACGCAGAGAGTAAGGGTCAATGGTACATTGTCTGACCTAAAGTGCTCTTCTACTGGCTCTCCTCGGGGGGGGGGGGGTGTTGTCACCACTACTCTTCATTCTGTACACAAACATGTGTCAGAGCAGACATGACAACAGACACATTATAAAGTATGCTGATGACTCAGCTATTGTCAGTCTCTTCCAGGATGGTGAGAGTGGCCACGGCCCAGTAGTTGATGATTTTGTTCACTGGTGTGAGGATTCCTACCTGCAGCTGAATACGACAAAAACTAAAGATATGATTATTGACTTTAGGAGGAAAACTCCCAGGCACAAAGTCACCGTACTAAAAGGCCAGACCACCGAATGTGTACAGTCCTACAAATATCTTGGGACGATTATTGATAGTAATTTAAACTTTGAAGAGAACTGTGAAAGGGTGTGCAAAAAGGGTCAGCAACATTTGCATTGTTTAAGGAAACTTGCACGCTTCCAAGTTGACCAAACCATAATGACAATGTTTTATCGGGCTTTTATTGAATCTGTTTTATCCTTTTCTTTAGTGTCATGGTTTGGTCAGATAAAACTGAATGAGAGGAAATCCTTGGATCAGGTAGTTAGATGGTCCAGTCATTTTCTTGGTGAGTCACAGCTGAGCCTGACATCCCTGTACACCAGACAAGTACAGAGGATTGCTACCTCCATTTTAAAGAGCCTATATCATGCAAAATCGACTTTTTTGAGCTTTTAAGCATGTTATAATGTTAATTCCTCACCAAAAACACCCCCAAAGTGGTATTTTGCTCCATTCACGCATCTCTAAGTATTCCTCCTCAACCCTGCTCTCTGAGCTGCTGCTCCGCCCTGTCCCTGATAATGACTGGGTCCCCACGTTCATATGTATGAACGTGGGTGGGCCGCCCACTCCAGGAAGTGCCTGTGCTGCCAGCACCGCCCCCAGGCTAATGCACACACCCACTTTCTCCACGCAGCGAGCGGAGCGGTGATCGGCAAAACTCTTTCACTTTAGCATTGACGCTGTGAAGAAGTAGTTCCTCTCGCACCTAATCTGCTCAGTGACAACAACTGTTTGCTTTTTTACGGAAGACAATGTCTTGTAAGTGGCGTAAATGTGTCTTTGGCTGTGAGAGATTTAGGAGTTTGTTCAGCCTTCCTAAAGAACAGCCTACTCGTCAGAAATGGTCAAAATAGACCAGAATGCAGAGGCTAAAATCATAATATTAAACGTGATTAACCATACACTACATAAGAATAATATTATAGGCCAGGGGTGTCAAACTCATTCCATGGAGGGCCAAGACCCTGCAGGTTTTACTTCCACCCAGTCTCTTCAGCAGGTGTTTTCACTGCTCAGCAATCAGTAGGAAGAAATTCAGAGAAACCACCTGTTGAAGACACTGGGTGGAGGTAAAACCTGCAGGGTCTTGGCCCTCCATGGAATGAGTTTGACACCTGTGTTATAGGCTAAAATAATAACAGGAGGCTAAAGAGTTCAACATGCTCATCCATCTTTTCTAAAGTTTACTGTAGATGTTGTTTTCATGGGCGGAACCCAGCAACACGCTGCAGCAGCTGGCTCAGGGGTTACGTCATGAAATGGGCGGCAGCCACGAGAAGGAGAGGCGGAGCCTCAGAGATCGAGGCATCTTACTTCCGGGCTCGCGAAAATAACTCATATTTCATAAGAAATTCATTCTCCAGTGTACCAAAGGTACACTGGAGAATGAATGTATACTATCACATACATGCATATAGTTTACTCTGAAAGGCTTAAAATAGCATGATATAGGCCCTTTAAATGATGACTCCCACCCTTTGCACTGCCACTTTCAGCTTCTTCCCTCCAGACGGAGGTTTGCTGTCCCAAAAAGTAAAACCCAGCGCTACAAAAACAGCTTTGTTCCTGCTGCTGTCAAAGAATTGAACAAGATGTAACAATATATTGCACACAATTTAGGTACCTATTTATTAACTCCATTTTATATTTACTTATTTTTGTAGGTTTTTTTATTTGGGTTCTAAATCTTTTATTGGGTTTGAGACTTTTGAGTTTTTAACCTCTTTGACTAGTCTTTAACTTTTTAATATGGCCCTCTCTTTGTCTTATGTCCTGATTGGTGGAGCCTTGAGTACTTTTATCATGTTTATAGTCAGCTTCATGTGTGCCTGTGTTTGTGTTCATCCATCCATCCATCCATCTTCTTCCGCTTAATCCTTTTCAGGTCACAGGGGGGCTGGAGCCTATCCCAGCATCTTTGGGCGAGAGGCAGGGGACACCCTGGACAGATCGCCAGTCCATCGCAGGGCCAACACAGAAAGACAAACAACCATTCACCCTCACAGTCATACCTAAGGACAATTTAGAATCCCCAGTTTGATGCCAATTAACCTAACTTGCATGGTTTTTGCATGTGGGAGGAAACCGGAGAAATTCCGGAGTAAACCCACGCAGACATGGGGAGAACATGCAAATTCCACACAGATCACTGTTGGTCGGGGGCTGGGATCAAACCCAGGATCCCCCGGCCAAGGGTGAGTTGCTGTGCTGCCGCAGTGCTAACCACTCCGCCACCGTGCCGCCCCGTGTTTGTGTTCATGTTGAATGTAAATGTGATTTGTGGATGTCACCTGACTGCAAAACAAATCTACCTACGGGTACAAATAAAGGAACCTGAATGGTGAAGGGACTGGTTTCTCATTCAGGTGGATAAACTAACTAACCTGCACTTATATAGCACTTTTCTAGTCACAAAGACCACTCAAAGCGCTTTCACTAGTACTAACCCTCTATTCTAAGGGCCTACAGATATCTAGGGACAATTTAGAACAACCAATTAACCTAACATGCATGTCTTTGGATTGTGGGAGGAAACCGGAGCCCTCGGAGTAAACCCACGCAGCACAGGGAGAACATGTAAACTCCATACAGAAAGGTTCCAACCCCTGCCACCCTGGGGATTCGAACCAGGAACCTTCTAGCTGTAAGGCAACAGTGCTAACCACTGCACCACCGTGCTGCCCATAAACTTGAGTTTCCCTCTGGAATTAATAAAGTCCACCTGTGAGTTTACTGTGGGGTAGCAACTGCCTCCTCCCCCACTCCTTCACCTGACCTGTAACCCCAGATCAACAACCGTGGGCATTTGCTTCAGGATGTCATCTTTAGATGTTTCATTGGAACGACACCAAACTAAAGTTTTAGCATCATCTCCACCCCAGAGCAGATTTGTGAGTCATCACTGAATATGACCTCCATCCAACCATCCTCAGTCCATGACTGCTTCTCTTTATCCTGCTGTAACTTTGTTTTCTTCTGTTTAGATGTTAATGATGCTTTATTCTTCCCTATTCTGGATGTAAATCCCAACTTCTTACAGTTTCTATTTTCAGACCATATTACTGTCTTAAGGATCTGACACCTTCCTTGGTCTCACTGTATGTTTCTTTCTTTTACAAACTTCTGATTTTATTTATACTCGCTCTGAATTTTAGACACAGCGGACTGGGAACAAGCAATATCTTTTGGACATTCCGAGTTGAATAACCTTCTTGAATGAGTTTTATAATCTTTTCCAATGTTTCACCTGACAGCGTTCTAGTTGGGAAGTGTTTCCTGACAATCAGCCAATCTGATCAGCCAGATGTAACAGCTTGTTAAGGTCTGCAGGCATTCTCTTTAAACTGCATATTTAGACTTGTTTTAGAAATGTAACTTGAACACTTCATCCATCAGCTGTTATAAACCAGGGAGGAGGACTAAACTCACCTTCATGTACTCTCCAAGTCTCTCCGTGTTTAAAGCCAGTGTTTGTGCCAGAACCTTAAAGTCTTGGTGGCTCTTCCTCATGAGGAACATCTCATGTTGGCTCTGGACAAAACAAAACAAAACAAAACAAAGGTTAAATCTATCAATTTTGGGGAGGATACCATGAACGAAGATACAGCGAGGAAAATAAGTATTGAGCACTTCAATATTTTTCTCATTTAACATATTTCTGATGGAGCCATTGATCTGAGATTTTCACCAGATATCAGGAACAACCAAAGTAATCCATACATACAAAGAACAGAGACACAGGGAAAGACACAAGGAACAAGTACTGACCACACTTGGTGAAATTAAAATTTAGTAGAAAAGCCTTTATTGGTAATAACAGTGGTGGTGGAGTGATGGCTTAGAGGTAGAGCATCCACCCCACAACCGGGAGGTCGGGGTTCAAGTCCCAGCCAGGTCATGCCAAAGACCATATAAAAATGGAACTTCCTGCCGTCCAGCTTGGTGCTCAGCAAAAATAGAACAGAGGAGGGAAATGTGGGCAGCAATGGCTCAGGAGGTAGAGCGGGTTGCCCAATAACCAGAAGGTTGGTGGTTCGAATCCTGCTCTCACCAGCCATACTGCTGTTGTGTCCCTGGGCAAGTCACTTTATCCACTTTGTCTCCAGTGTCCATGACACTGGGTATGAATATGTATAAATGTTCGGTAGTGGTCAGAGAGGTCATTGGCGTGGATTAGCAGCTACATTTCTGTCACTCTGTCCCAGTGCAACTGTGGCTACAGTTGTAGCTTACCACTATCAATGTCTGTCTGGAGTGAATGAATAATGGACTCACTGTAAGCACTTTGAGATGCCACTTGACATGTAAAGCGCCATATAAATCTGATCCATTATTTTTACTATTATTATTATTATAACAGCTTCCAGATGCCTCCTGTATGGAGAAACTAGGTGCAGGCATTGTTCAGGAGTGATTTTAGCCCACTCTTCCACACAAACTGTCTTCAAATCTTGAAGGTTCCAAGGGTGTCTTCTATGAACTCTGATCTTCAGTTGGTTCCATAGATTTTCAATTGGATTCAGGTCAGGTGACTGACTGGGCCATTCTAGCAGCTTTATTTTCCTTCTCTGGAGTCAGTTGAGAGTTTCTTTGGCTGTGTGTTTGGGATCATTGTCTTGCTGAAATGTCCACCCTTGTTTCATCTTCAGCATCTTGGCAGATGGCAACAGGTTCTTATCAAGGATGTCTCTGTACATTTGTCCATTCATCTTTCCTTCAGTTATGTGAAGTCTGTCTGTACCATGTGCTGAAAAACACCCCCACACCATGATGCTCTCACCTCCAAACTTCACTGTTGGTATTGTGTTTTGAGGCTGATGAGCAGTGCCATTTCTCCCCCAAATATTCTGTGTGCTGCGGCATCCAAAAAGTTCAATTTTGGTCTCATCTGACCAGACTATATTCTCCCAGTATTTTAGTGGCTTGCCCAAATGTTGTGCAGCAAACTTTAAAAGAGCTTCAATATGCTTTTTCTTCAGCAATGGAGCTTTGCGAGGTGAGCGGGCATAGAGCCCATGTCGGCTGAGTGCATTACTTATTGTTTTCTTTGAAATGGCAATACCTGCTAACTCCAGGTCTTTCTGCAGCTCTCCACAAGTGGTCTTTGCCTCTTTGGTAACTCTTCTGATAATTCTTTTGACTCCTCTGTCAGAAATCTTGCAAGGAGCTCCTGGTCGTGGCCAGTTTATGGTAAAATGATGTTCTTTCCATTTCTGAATGATGGCTCCAGCAGTGCTCACTGGAACATTCAGCAGTTTAGAAATGCGCCTGTAACCAATGCCATCATTATATTTTGCAACAATAAGGTTTGCTCTCTCTTTGCTTCTACCCATGAGTTTTTTTGTGGTGTGTCAATCTGATATTTACAGACCTTTTTAAAGGCTATCAGTCAGGATAATCAGCTGAAATTAATTTGCACTGATGGGGGATGGGATGGCTTCCTAAATTCTGATGGATTTCAGCTGGTTTCTTGGCTTTCTATGGCTTTTTGCACCTCTTTTTCTTCATGTGTTTAATAGTTATTCCCTGTGTCATTCCACTTTATTAAATATAACTTGTTTTGGGAACGCAATTGCCTTGATTTCTTTGTATGTATGGATTACTTGTGTGGTTAATGATATCTGGTGAAATTATCAGGTCAGTGGCTCCGTCAGAAATATGTTTAATGAGAAAAATGTTGATGTGCTCAATACTTATTTTCCCCGCTGTAATTATGTAATCTAGTCTTTATAACCCTATAATCTTTATAACCTAAACAGGGCTGCTCATAGAGGCTGTATTGAATGCACAAAAAGTAACAAACTTGCACAGTAATGGTCCCCTCCATAATACAACTAGGACAATATCAATCGCTACAGAGGGTGACAACTAAGCTGATTCAAATACGTAAAATACTGTATGGGTACATATTCATACTAGGTGGGATAATTGAATAGACCATTATGCTGTTTATTCCATCTAGCTGCAATGCTACGCACTGTGTATATTTCTGTGTACATATGTACATTCACTGATCTTATTATCTTATCTTCTGAATTATTGCTCTGAGTGTTGCTATCCCTGTGCTGTTGCAATCCTGGAATTTCCCCATTGTGGGACTAATAAAAGCTTATCTTATCTTATCTTATCTTAGTTATCCACTGCATGAAAAAGATGAGAATATTAGTTATCAGAGAGCAAGTCAAAATGGTATGCAACAGTTTATTTAATGATTATGGGGCCACTAGATGACAGAAAAGAAACTACTGTTATAGATTCTATTGCATACCCACTCTAAACTATTTTCACTCAATAGATCCACAACATATGTTCCTACATTAGAATTTAAGATGATGCAGATGTTGGCAGTCTGTAGAGGTGGAGCAAAAGATTGAGCCGTCCATATTACGTCCCGTCTTTCATGCATGCTGCCCCCCTCCAGCACCATTAGCAGATGACAGACAAGCTAAGACGCTCCAGCACAAGCGGTGCTGAACCTGGAATCGGTCAGGCCAAACCAGCATCTGGCAAAAATCACCCAACTCTGGACACCCACTTCCCAACAAAGCCATAACCAAACCCAGAGCAAGCCAAGAAAACAACACAGTCAGACCCATGGAAAACAAAGGCTCCCTCAACACGAGCAAGACGCTAGCCCCCATCCCGCCAGCCCAAAACCCCACTGAAGTGCAGTCCAAAGCAGAGAAACTCTTGAGCACAGCAAAAAGGACCCCACAAAAGCACACAATCCTGCTGAGGACTGAGATCCTGCAGCCATCCAAAAAAAGTGACTGTGGGGAGTCGATTGGACTGAAAACTGGTAGAGCATCCACTCCACAGCCGGGAGGTTGTGGGTTCAAGCCCTAGCCGGGTCATACGAAAGACCATAAAAATAGTACTTCTTGCCTTCTAGCTTGGTGCTCAGCATAAAAACAGTGGGGAAAGAAAAATTGGTTACCCAGCCACAGGGGGAGCACAAAACCAGTATACAGACGGTCATCATCATAGCAGTCTGTCGGGGGCGACAATGACTGTTTCATTTAGGTCTGATCAGATTCCTCCATGCAGCTCTGTCCTTCATCTTCTGCTGCCAGGAACTCCTGACCTTGTTAACCTGGGCGACATCCAAGCCCGTATGAGTTGCTCTCTGACAGAGAGTACAGACGGTACTGGTCCAAAACCCAGGTAAATGGGTAGGGTTGTGTCAGGAAGGGTATCTGGGATAAAAATCTCTGCCAAATCAAGGAGCCAAAAGAGTATGTGTGTGTGTGGGGGGGGGGGGGGGGGGGGAACGTGTGTGTACTTTGGGGGTATAAGCTGACCTTGAATAAGGGCAGGTGGAACAATTTGAATAAAGCATTAAAATTATTACAAGAAGAGTCTTTAACAAAAGGAAGAGCAACAAGAAGGAATAAGGATGGAAAAACAACAGCAATCTACAGTTAGGCCCAAAAATATTTGGACAGTGACACAAGTTTTGTTATTTTAGCTGTTTACGAAAACATATTCAGGATACAATTATATAATCAATATGGGCTTAAAGTGCGGACTCTCAGCTGTAATTTGAGAGTATTCACATCCAAATTGGAGCAAGGGTTTAGGAATTACAGCTCTTTAATACGTAGCCGCCTCTTTTTCAAGGGACCAAAAGTAATTGGACAGTTGACTCAGAAGGCTGCAAAAAAAATAACAAGGCTGCATGGGCTCTTCCCTCGTTAACCTGTCATCAATTAAGCAGTTAAAAGGTCTGGAGTTGATTCCAGGTGTGGCGTTTGCATTTGGAAGCTGTTGCTGTGAACACACAACATGCGGTCAAAGGAGCTCTCAATGGAGGTGAAACAGACAATCCTGAGGCTGAAAAAAAAGAAATCCATCAGAGAGATAGCAGAAATGTTAGGAGTGGCCAAATCAACAGTTTGATACATTCTGAGAAAAAAGAGTGCACTGGTGAGCTTGGGAACTCAAAAAGGCCTGGACGTCCACGGAAGACAACAGTGGTGGATGATCACAGAATCCTTTCCATGGTGAAGAACAACCCCTTCACAACATCCACTCAAGTGAAGAACACTCTCCAGGAAGTAGGTGTATCAGTATCTAAGTCTACCATAAAGAGAAGACTTCATGAGAGTAAATACAAAGGATTCACCACAAGGTGCAAACCATGAATCAGCCTCAAAAATAGAAAGGCCAGAATTGACTTTGCCAAAAAACACCTGAAGAAGCCAGCCCAGTTCTGGAACAGCATTCTTTGGACAGATGAGACTAAGATCAACCTGTACCAGAATGATGGGAAGAAGAAAGTTTGGAGAAGAATTGGAACAGCTCATGATCCAAAGCACTACATCTTCTGTAAAACATGGTGGAGGCAGTGTGATGGCATGGGCATGCATGGTTTCCAATGGCACTGGGTCACTTGTGTTTATTGATGATGTGACAAAAGACAGAAGCAGCCAGATGAATTCTGAAGTGTATAGGGATATACTTTCTGCTCAGATTCAGCCAAATGCATTAAAGTTTATTGGACGGCGCTTCACCAATGATCAAAAACATACTGCAAAAGCAACCCAGGAGTTTTTTTAAAGCAATGAAGTGGAATATTCTGCAATGGCCGAGTCAATCACCAGATCTCAACCCAATCGAGCATGCATTTCACTTGCTCAAGACAAAACTTAAGGCAAAAAGACCCACAAACAAGCAACAACTGAAGACAGCTGCAGCAAAGCCCTGGCAAAGCATCACAAAGGAGGAAACCCAGCGTTTGGTGATGTCCATGGGTTCCAGACTTCAGGCAGTCATTGCCTGCAAAGGATTCTCAACAAAATATTGAAAAGTAACATTTTACTTAGGGTTATGTTTATTTGTCCAATTACTTTTGAGCCCCTGAAATGAGAAGCGTTTGTATAAAAATAGCTACAATTCCTACATGTTTAATCGTATATTTTTGTTCAACCTCTTGAATTAAACCTTCAAGTCTGCACTTCAATTCCGTTGTAGTTGTTTCATTTCAAATCCAATGTGGTGGCATGCAGAGCCCAAATCATGAAGATTGTGTCACTGTCCAAATATTTCTGGGCCTAACTGTATGTACAGTAATGCTACCCACAATGCAAATACAGGTAAAAACACAGCAATCCTTTGTACAGTAAACGGGAATGCACATGATCAGTATTGTAATGACAGACAGCAGCAGGTGTGGCAAATGGTTGCAGTAAGGAGCAAGTGGGCTGAGTTCAGGGTCCTGATGGCCTGGTGAACAAAGCTGTTTAGCAGTCTCGTGGAGAAGGCCCGGAGGCTCTGGTACATTCTCCCCAAGGGCAGGGGGCTGAAGTGGGAGTGTGAGGGGTGGGAGGTGTCACCTGCGATGGTGACACCTCCCACAGCTCTGCAGGTCAGGTGGATGTGGTAGAGGGGCATGATGATCTTGCCGGCTGCTTTCCAGCAGGAGGTAATGCAGCTTCCGTACCCCGCCATGATGTACCTGATGAGGATGCTCTCAATGATGCCCCAGCAGAATGAGCACATGATGGGGGGGGGGGGGACCCGTGCTCTCCTCAGTTTGCGGAGGAAATAGAGGCAGGTTTGAGCCTTCTTGGCCAGTGATGGGGTGTTGTTGGACCAGGAGAGGTCCTCGGAGATGTGCATCCCCAGGAACTTGGTGCTGCTCACCCTCTCCACAGCTGATCCATCGATGATCAGAGGGGGGTGCTGTGTGTGTCCTCTCCTGAAGTTGACCACAGTCTCCTTGGTTTTTCCCACATTCAGAAAGAGATTATTGTCTTTACACCACTGGACCAGTTGGCTCACCTCATTTCTGTAGTTGGTCTCTTCATTGTTGGTGATGAGGCCCACCACTGTCATGTCATCTGCAAACGTGATGATGTGGTTGGTGTTGTAGGCTGGTACGCAGCCATGGGTAAGCAAGGTGAAGAGCAGCGGGCTGAGCACACACCCTTATGGGGCCCCTGTGCTCAGTGTGATGGTTTGGGAGGTGTTGCTGCCGACCCACACATTCTGTGGCCTCCCTGTGAGAAAGTCCAGCACACAGTTACAGAGAGAGGCTTTGAGTCCCAGGTGTCTGAGTTTTTGTATCAGGTGCTGGGGGATGATTGTGTTGAATGCTGAACTGAAGTCCATAAACAGCATTCACACGTAGGAGTTCTTTGAGTCCAGGTGGGTGAGGGCTGGGTGGAGAGCAGCAGAGATGGCATCTTCTGTGTATCTGTTTGACCTGTATACAAACTGAGATGGGTCGTGGGAGGGAGGGAGGGTGGACTTGATGTTCTGCATGACCAGCCGCTCGAAACACTTAATTATGATGGAGGTAAGTGCTACTCAGCACAGTCCTTCAGAACGTAACCTGGTATGTAGTCTTGTCCAGCTGCCTTGCATGGGTTGATCTTAGACAGGGTCCTCTTCACACTAGCCGGATCTAGACTTACTGTATAGCCTGCTCATCTGGAGGAGGAATGGTCTTCTGTGCAGATGTGCCATTTTGTGCGTTAAAACAGCCAAAGAAGTCACTTAAGTTGTCAAGCAGTATGATGTCACTCGCACAGGTCTGAGGTGGAGGTTTGTAGTTGGTGAGAGTCTGTACGCCATGCCAGAGAGAATGGGTATCTCTGGTGTTGCTTAAGTGTCTGGATATTTTGTTGCTGTAGTGTCATTTTGCTCCCTTGTTACCACGGGACAGGATGGCCCTAGCTGTTGTTAGTCCTGCAGTGTCACCGGCCCTGAAGGCTGTGTCCTGAGCCCTCAGGAGCCTGTGGACCTCTGCTGTCATCCATGGCTTCTGGTTGGCACCAACAGTGATGGTTTTGCACTGAGTGACATCATCAGTGCATTTAGCTATGTATGCTACAACAACCTCAGTGCACTTTTCTATATTTGTGTGTTCATTGTCAGTGGATGCATGTTTGAAAATGTCCCAGTCTGTGGTGCTAAAGCAGTCTTTAAGAGCACTGGAGCCCCCCTCTGGCCACACATGTACCTGCTTTTTTTGTTAGTCTGATGGCTCTCACTCTGAGTCTGTATGCAGGCCTTAGCTATTGAGTTTTTGCATATGACGTCAGGGGGCGTGCCGCACTGGCCCGTTAGAGTGTGCCGCCATATTGGATGGCAAGAAACAGCAGCAGCAGGGTGAAACAAACCACATAGCTCACGTGTACCTACAAACTCGGTAAAATGGTGTACTCCTGTTGTTCCCCCTGATAAGGGGATAAGCGGGGAATTAAATGGCCGGTGTGAAATGCAAAAAAAAAAAAAAAAAAAAAGTTGGATTTTTGAATAATTACCTTCACTGATGTAATCTCTCGCTTTCTCATAACGGGCTGCACGGTGGCGCAGTGGTTTAGCACTGTGGCAGCACAGTTTACCCTCGGCCGGGGGATCGCGGGGATCATGAGACCGTGGGCTCGATCCCAGCCCCCGACCAACAGTGAGCTCTGTGGAGTTTGCATGTTCTCCCCGTGTTGCGTGGGTTTACTCCGGGATTTCTCCGGTTTCCTCCCGCATACCAAAAACATGTAGGTTTAGGGCGCTCGCGCACGCAGCGGCCAGTGGCTTGTCACCAGACTGCAAACCAAATCTACCTACAGGTACAAATAAGTAAAAAAAAAAAAAAAAAAAAAAAAAAACTTTGTGAGTCGGGTCTGGTTTGGGGGCGCCTCTCTGCTTGCTACAAAGGACAATGCACACATGAAAGGGGGGAAAACTATTGTAAATGTGCATAAAATCAGGTACGTTTTAACGCGGCGCGCCGTGGAGAGCCTTTTAAAAAAAAAAAAACACGCAGCGCGCTTCACTCACCTCCGAGTCCGAGGAGCTGCTGTTGTTTTCCGACTCGTTCACCAGCAAAGACTTCACATCATCCAGATCCCTTTCCGCTGACACGTTTTCCGATATCTTTTCCTCCTGCTCCCCTTCGTCTTTGAAAGATATCATCTCATCGTTTGCCCCCAAATCATCCCCGCTGAGCAGATTACTGGCAGTCATTGTTCTGCTAATTGCTCCAGCTGTTACCCCACACCCGCCACCTCCGTTCAACTGAGGCATTTCGGCACACCAGAGGAGCGCACGGGAGCAAGATTAAAAACACTTGTCTGCTGTTATGACTGCTGACAATGACTCCACTGAATCTCACAGAGACATCGCAGACACAGTGTCAGAGGCCACAGTGTCAGTTGTTGAAGAGGATGATAGGATGTTATTATGTCAGACTGTGACTGTGTGTTCTCCTCACTCATTCTGATCGCTAAACAGTACAAGTTACGCCTGGGTTGTCACAGTGCAACTGCTGCTCTTGCCATCCAAGATGGCGGCACCTACAGCGTGTTTATGTTTACTCCCGCGAGTCACGTGAATTTTACGAGCCTACGCAAAAACTCTATATGGTGATGTGATCAGAGAGACCCAGGCGGGGAAGGGGGGAAGCTATGTATGCTCTCTTAACCCCTTGCACTCCAGCCAATTTTCCTAAAAACGCCAAAAAATAATGTGCCCAAAGTAAATCGAAAGCTGTTATTCAACCCTTTGCAGCATCTTCATGGAGTTGGTCTCATTTAAAAGAAAATACTTTGATTTTTTTGGCAAAAAAAACATGATCTCTCTAAGTGCTCCGGCCACTGAGTTACAGTCATCTAATAGTGAACTTGAAGAAAATAAATTTGGCCTGGGTGTTTTTTTGGATACAAATGCTTGCAAATAACACACAGCTTCAGATCCGGGCTGGAAAATGCAACAGAAATGTAGAACCAAGTGTTATCCAGCTGAGGTCCAAATTTTGTAACAATAACACAAAAAATGAATATATTACACAGCTTTATACTCAGGCTGTTCCCAGGCGTTTTGGAACTGTGCCAAATTGTTCCAAATGGCACAGTTTGGAAAAACGTCTGTAACTTTTGAATGATTCAATATAGAAGCTTCATTTTAGGCTCTAATCAAAGGTCACACTCAGGGCTGTCTGTGTGTGTGTGTGGGGGGGGGGGGGGGGGGGTTTGTCCCCCCCCCGCTCGCTACAGAGGATGGACTTCGGCCATCGCTACACAACGGATTAGCCTCATGTGGTGATGTGGGACAGCAGCAAAAATCACCGCGGCTTCCCCCACCCCCCTCGCTGCAGTAGAATAGCGGGGGTGGGAGGGCGTTCACAGTCTGTACGCAGCGAACAACCTGCGCCGCGAAGCACAGTTGTAATTTACCGATCGGTCAAAAGTCATTTTGGATTATAATTTTCAGGGATAAAAAATAATTTGGCTTATAACACCTTACCTCTTCACAGCCACATTGTCCTAGCCAACTTCTCTTCCTCACTGTCAGACGAACCGACGCTGGTCCGCTCTGGTTCTGGTCTCGCGACCCGATCAAAACATAATTCCATTATTGTGGTTTTGTGCTGCCATGATTGTGGTTTTTGGCGAACGATTTTTCAAAACAAATAACAGTAGTAATTAAAAAAAGACTGGCGAAGGCATGTGTGTTACTCAGCCTTCGTCGTCAGCCTCCGTCTGTCTATAGGGCCTTTTCCACTAGCACGCTTTAGCGCGACACGGGACGGCTCAGCACGCTTTGTACGCTTTTCCACAAGCCCCAACACAGTTTAACAGCCGTGATTCTCAGCCCCGCTGAAGGGCAGGGTACAGCAGTGCTGAGCTGTGCCGTGTTGTGACGTTAACAGACTGGTCGCCGCTGATTGGTCAGGTCGTAACCGGCGCTGATTGGTCAGGTTGTAACCGCCCCTCTCCTCCTCCTCTTCTACTAAATCTTCATGACCTTCTCAATAAAGTTTTTGAAAAAAAAAAAAAAAAAAGAATCTTCACGACCTACTCAGCACGCAACCACTGTTGGCGGTTCCTTTTCAGTGTATTGCTGTGCTATTTTTCATTTATTCTCTATCAAAAATGGCTTCGCGTAATAAGGGTGTTCCATGGAGCAGTAAGGAGCTGCAGTGTCTGCTCACTGCATCGTCAGACGAACGTATTCAGCGCGAGTTAGACGGAGCCGCCCGGAATGAAAAAATATACCGGGAGGTCTCGACATCGGAGTCCTTTAACGGTGAGTTTTAATTTTTTTTTATTGTGCGTTTTTTCGCAAATATATTCGGTAAGACGCTCAGTTTATTTATGCAATAAAAAAGCTGTTCATTTGTGGATGGATCGCTGCTTTATTGCAGCACAATGTGGACTAAAGCTTTTATTGTAATTATTCATGTGAACAATACGCTGAAATAAGCTTATGTATTCTTGTTAAAAACTATTGTCTTTTCTGTATATATTTCGTGCTGTATTTTATTGTGTGCATTTTCCTTGTAGAATCATCCCACGCGTCCGCCGCGACAGCCCGTCCGGATTATTCAACCAAGCCTTCCTGACCCACAGCTGGCAGAGACGCCTTCATTCTACCGAGCCTCAGCACTCAGTGGTCGGCGTGTATAAAATGTCGATTAACCTTCATGTTGTGTTGCAAAGTTTTTTTTTATTTTAATATTTTGTATATAATAAAATGGAATTGTTTTGGAAAGTGTGGTTTGTCTGTTATAACACTGAATTATAAAACAGTATAATTACATAGAAATTCCATTGCCTAGTCTGATCAAAATGATACTGAGGGTCAACCATTGTAAAGGTAATGTAATTTTTAACTAGACCAAAAAAGAAATCTTTTTGTACCCTTTCTGTTCTTTTTATTGAAATATCATAAAAAATTAGCACCAAGTCAAAGGTACAAGTATATGTAAATTGAATGTTCTATCGGCATTCCAAATTCAGAGATTTACAATACTTTAGAAGGAGTGTAGCATCATCTAAACGGAAAATAATAATACTGTTGTTCCAAACGTTGACCTGAAGGTGAAAAACATGAATTTTTTTAATTCAGTACATCCAAAATGCCCTAGGATGTGGTGTGGTCCAGTGTGCCACCGTCTCATTATTTAATACGAATAAAAACAAGTTTCAGCTCATTATTTCTAGGTCATTTGGCAGTTAATTCAAAACAAAAGTGACTTGTGTTGTTGCAGCTTAATTATGAGATAAAATTAATTGTGAGATAAAACCACAGAGCGTGCAAGGCAATAATCCTTGGATCCTCCATTTTTTGTCTGGTGTAAATAAGGACTCAGTCCGGTGCATAACATCACGGGAGTGTGGCCCCGCCTCGCTGAGAATCTGCTGCTGCCCCGCAACACTGTGCTAATGGAGACAGAAGCGTTCCGAGCCGTACTGAAGTGAATCGAGCCGTACCGAGGTGTGCTGGGCTAGTGGAAAACAGGCTTATGATGACCATGGAATAAATCATAACGTCTAATCCTTTTTTGATCCGCTCCAGCAGTTAGTCTTCACCCAGCCTTAAAAAAAAACAGCTCGCGAACTTCTCTGCTTCAATTGGCTCACTGCATTCACAGCAGGCGGGTCCTTCTGGCTAAGTTTTCAGTCATTGGTTCTTCAAGGTTTCAGAAACCCAATTCAAGGCTCTTATTAGTCGAATGAGACGTCAATCAGATGAACTAATCTGTTCGCGGCTGTGTCTGCAGCTTTTATTTTCAGTGCGCGCTTGGAGGCCACACCACCTACATCACCATCATCAGTATCTCTATCATGCGTCATGCGTCCTAGAGCGTGCGCCCTCATGCGCCCTAGGACGCAGAGACTTGCCCGCCCGCGGTACAACGGAGTGCAAGAGGTTAAGAGTTGTGTACATCATGTCCAGCAATCCGTCTCCTCTTGTTGGAAAGTCCACATGTTGGTGTAGTTTTGGTAGGAGGACCTTTAAATCTGCATGGTTGAAGTCTCCTGCCGTGATGAGGAATCTGTCTGGATGTGCTGTTTGTGCCTCAATAGAGTTGTGTGCAATATTATTACCTTACCCCTCTCACCGGTGGCGGCAGTGGGCGGGACATACACAGCGACTAGCAGGATAGATGTAATTTCCCTCAGTAAGTAGAATAGTCGGCACTTGATGATCATAAATTCCACCAATGGAGAGCAGTGTTTGTGCACAACAGTCACATCTCGGCACAAAGCGTCACTGATGTAAACACACACGCCTCCTCCACGGGTCTTCCCTCCTTCTATGAACACCTGATCCGCACGATAGCATGTTAGCCCCGCTAACTGAATAGCAGAGTCCGGGATAATGTCATTTAGCCACATTTCCGTAAAGATAAAAACACAGCAGTTCGGCGCATCACGTTGCGTAGATCTCAGGAGCTGTATGTGGTCAATTTTGTTATCTAGTGAGTGTACGTTGGCCAGAATGAGGGTTGGAATTGGGAGTCTGTGTGGGCTAGTGGCTAGCTTAGCTCCGATTCCGCCACGCCTACCTCTCTTTTTTCTCCTCTCACACCATCTATGACATCTCCATTTGGGACATTTGAGACACAGCAGTCGAGTCCGGGGGTGTGGAAGTCTGGTGGAGAAGTTCTAGGCCACAGAGTTCCTCTGTAACACTCTGGTCCAAGATGTAATGTTTGGTCATATTCCTTATCTCTAGAAGGCTGTGGTGACTGTAACTTGTGCACAGCATCATATGTGGACACTAATCACATGACTATGCGCTTAGGCATAATTTAAACAACACTAAATGGCACAAAACTTGAAGAGAGAAGGGAGGCCACTGCGTGGTCACATGCCACCTAGTGGTAAAATACAATACTTAAGGAATTGTAGTATCGTGATAGTACTGCACTGTGACCAAAGTATCTAGTTGATGTATTTTTCCATTTTATACAGGGAACATCTTATGTAGAACTACAGATGGAAATTAGCCTTTGGCTATAATCTGGATTGTTTACATTGATTTTATTAAACTTCATTAACTTGCACTGTCCTTTAATAAATAAATTGAAATTTAAATTATCACAGCTGTATTGTATCATATCGGAAACTCACTATTCCCACCCCAAAAAGATAGGTTCAAAGTGAAATTGATCTTTGATGAAGAACAGAATGAGAGCACATCTACCAGTAATGTGAGACACCTACACACTGGTCCTGGTACTGAGGTAGTTTCCTAGGGAAGAACTGGCAGATTTTGGACACAGTTTCAATCATTCCTTGGCCCTCTTTAAGCATCCACATGATGACCTATATGGAGGCAGGATAAACACAGCAGTGCAGAGACAATTCAACGATGCAGGACATTCTGGGACACACTCTTTACATGAACACACATACTTGTTAGCTGCTCAATGTGAGCTCAGGTTCTTCTCATACCATGGTCTTCAGGCCAAAAATGATCTTCATGTGTCTGATGGCAGCTACCAGCTGGGGGAGAAGTCTGTAAGTGGCTTCCAGAAATCTAATGGCCTTCTCAAAACGTTGCATGTCTCGGCTCTTCACGATGGCATATACCTGAGCAGAGGTTACGCGCAGCCTCCACGAGTCTTCCAAGCTCGGCGGCTGGGAGTCCACGTCAGGCCAGCTGGAGGGATCAACAACTGTGAAGAAAAAGGAGGTCAGAAGTGCATTGTTTAATGCTATTTCAGCAGCGTGTTTTGAAAATGTGCAACTCAGGAGCTCAGGAGGAAGCACAGCATGTGCTGGGATTTTCTGTTATTGTAATGGACAGAGTTGGAACACTTATAATCTAAACCCCTGTCAATTATAATATGATGATACACTTAATAGGTTTTTATTCCATCCACATTCTCATTTTAATCACAGAATTGCCACTGGGTTATAGTCT
Organism: Pholidichthys leucotaenia; assembly: GCA_020510985.1. Taxonomy (NCBI): domain Eukaryota; kingdom Metazoa; phylum Chordata; class Actinopteri; order Cichliformes; family Pholidichthyidae; genus Pholidichthys; species Pholidichthys leucotaenia. The sequence continues at coordinate 226,043,694 of CM035840.1, forward strand.
ACAGTAGTGGTTCCCAAACTGGGGTGCCTGAAACGTTCAGTTTTCTATGGGAAATTTTCTAATTTAACCTTCTTAATTGGTCCAAAAAACTGCAAATTATTTGCTGTTGTTGTGCACAGGTGTCTACCAAGCCCCAACCCCAGAACGTGGAAGTAGAAGCCCTCCAGGAAGTGACAAAAGTTGTACTACCACCTACTGGCAGTAGGTTTGGCTCCAAAATATTAGCTTTTACATTACTCATCATAATAATGCTGGCCCCCAAAGGCATATTTAATGCTGAGTAAAAAATGGATTTTCCTGTAAATCAGTTTTACCTGGTCTAGCGGAGGATGCTAACAGGTGGCTAATATAGGAGTGGCCTGTGAAGCTGGCACTTTGACAGACAGGCGTGACTGACAGGCTGGTGGAGCCAGGAAGGAGGCGTCACATTCTGTCAACGTTTGTTTGGTGTTGATGCTAGCGTCATTTTTACAGTGAATTTCTGGCAGCAATATGGCTGGTTCTGCAAGCAGCGTTGCTAACAGGTCATCCATGGTTCTCCCGGTGATTGCAATTCTTCCTTTATTTTACATATTATTAAGCTAACTAGCCAGTTAGCCTTCCGTTGGGCTTTTATACAAAAGATGCTAACTCAGGTCTGTTTAATTAATATAAAAAATTGTTTTATGTGCTTTATGTGCAGTATAGTAAAGCATTAGTTGTAGGTGTAGCGCTCACCTCTGTAGTCATGAAGTCCTTTGAGCGCCTGGTCCTGCCCCACCTCAAGTCCATCACCACCCCCCTCCTGGACCCGCTGCAGTTTGCCTACCGAGCCAACAGGTCTGTAGACGACCCAGTCAACCTGGCCCTCCACTCCATCCTGCAGCACCTGGACTCCCCGGGAACCTACGCCAGGATCCTCTTTGTGGACTTCAGCTCCGCATTCAACACCATCCGCCCCGCTCTGCTCCGGGACAAGCTGTCCCTGCTCAACGTGCCTGACTCCCTCTGCAGGTGGATCACCGACTTCCTGACGGACCGGAGGCAGCATGTGCGGCTGGGAAAGACTGTCTCAGACTCTGCTAGCATCAGCACCGGATCACCCCAGGGCTGTGTACTTCCCCCCCTACTCTTCTCCCTTTATACCAACTCCTGCACCTCCAGCCACCAGTCTGTCAAGTTGATCAAGTTTGCGGATGACACCACCCTCATCGGGCTCATCTCCAACGGCGACGAGTCCGCCTACAGGAGAGAGGTGGCCCAGCTGGCGTCCTGGTGCAACAACAACAACCTGCAGCTGAACACTCTGAAGACAGTGGAGATGATTGTGGACTTCAGGAAAGTCACAACCCCTCTGCCCCCCCTCACCCTCACAGGCTCTCCCATCACCACTGCTGATTCCTTCCGCTTCCTAGGCACCACCATCACCAGGGACCTCAAGTGGGAGCCGACCATCAGCTCCCTCATCAAAAAGGCCCAGCAGAGGATGTTCTTCCTGCGGCAGCTGAGGAAGCTCAAGCTACCCACCAAGATGTTAGTGCAGTTCTACACGGCCATCATCGAGTCCATCCTCACCACCTCCATAACCGTGTGGTACGCAGGAGCCACTGCCAGGGACAGACTAAGGCTGCAGTGCGTCGTGCGCACTGCTGAGAAGGTGATCGGCTGCAAGCTCCCATCTCTCCAGGATCTGTACATCTCCAGGACCCGGAGGCGTGCTGGCCGGATCATAGCCGATCCCTCACACCCTGGTCACGTACTGTTTGCCCCTCTCCCCTCAGGTAGAAGACTTCGGTCCATACAGACTAAAACCTCCCATCACATGAACAGCTTCTTCCCCTCTGCCATCAGACTGCTGAACACTAAGTGACTTATTGACTCTCGTGCACTATGTACAGCAGCTCAACCAGACTCATGTCAATCATCAGTGTTTTCTTCCTGCATTACCGACTGCACTATATGGTTCTCCACATTATCTGCTGCTCGCTAATATATTTAAACTGCTGACTAGTATTACTCACTCTTATTCTACACTTTATTGCATGTATAGTTTATTTCTTTTATTTTATCATGTTTAATGTTGCAGCATTGCACCGAGACAAATTCCTAGTTTGTGTACTACATGAACAATGGCAATAAATCTGATTCTGATTCTGATTCATTAGTTAAAAGCCTTGAATTTGTTTATCCAAAATTTAAGGCTTATTTATTGCTAAAAAAAAAAAAAAGGCAATTAATCCTTAAATAAATGGGCTCGTTCTGCAGTCTGGTATCATTTTTTCATGAATTGTAAAGTAAAATTGTTGTAATAAAATAAAAGGAGAAAAAGTCACACAGTTAATGGGAAAAAGATGCAAATTTGCAACAAAAAAGTCTCGAATATATAAAAAAAGGCCAAAGTTACAAGAAAAAGCTGCAGATTATTGAGAAAGTCAAAACTGTGTGGAAAATGCCATTCAGAAGAATAAAGATGAAAATGTACATGAAAAAACAAGAATAATGTTTGTGGGGGATAGTTAACGGTTTGCACATTTGCAAGTAACTTAATTATCTAATGACATCCTGTTTTTATATTGAAGTGGATTACTAACCTCAAATCTTAAATAACTTTAAATTCTAATAAACATTCAGACAAAAATATTTGAAATATCCTCATGAAATTTTAGCTATTTCACAAATGGTCTTATATTTGATCATGACCTTAAGAAGATATTAAAAAGTATTTAACATCTTTTATATCCTGTAAAATAATCTTACCAAGATTAACTGCTCATGTGTGTAACTTCTGAATGTATGTTGCTATGCTTATAGAAATGCTGATCATTTTTATTTGTATTTGTTAGTTTTTATTGGCATGATCGTGACAGACTGGACCAGTGGATGATCATGAAAAGGCAGAAGTGGACTCCAATCAGACCTCCCATCTGTGCAGCCAACACTTAAGGATTCATCACTTTACACTGAACTCTGAGGTAAAGAGACTTTCTTGTGCCTTATAAAGAATGAAATCCCACATCTATCTGTAAATTCATGAAGTCTCTGTCTGTCTATCTGGCTGTGTGACTGTTCTATGCATTATCTCTTGAACCGTTCCTCAGACTGACTTAAGATTTTATACGTGGTTTCCTGAGGTTACGAGGGTGTGCATCCCCGCGTATGGAGTCGCTCAGTCAAAATATGTCATTTTTATCAATAAAGGTTTAGCCACCGCTCTGTCTCATGCCCAGGCTTCTAGAAGTGTAGGCGGGGTTTGGTTTTGGATCGACTCCTACTGATTGGATAAGCAGTAGCAGCATAACAGCATCAGTAACCACAGCGCTCCGTGCGCAAAACAAGGAAGTGAAATGTGATAAATAAGACTAGAAAAAGATAATACTTAAGATTTAATGTTTAAAAAATTATACCATAAAGTTCCTGTGATTGCGTAGGTCTAATGAATAATTCAGCATGGAGAACACAAGCGGGTGCGCTGGGGGAAGGGGGGTGGAGCAGCAGCTGAACCGCTGGCACCAAGGGTAAAGCAACAGCCGAGACTCCTGTTAATCGGGCAGGCTGAGCTTGGATCCCTGCGAAGGACTGCGATCCACCGGTTCAGCTGCTGCTTCTCCCATCTGTGTCCAACTGGGCGCTCCACAATCGTTCGCGGCGAGGCACGCCCAGCCTGCCCAGTCAGCAGTAGATGGGAGTCCCTTTGCAGGACCACGACTCGCCATCGCCAATGGCGCTCCTCTCGGCGTGCTCGTACAATGTCATATGTGGCCACATGCACGGTTTGACGAAACTACAGTTGTCACCAAACTGATCACAAAAACACTCAATAATTCATATAAGATCACACAAATAAGTGATCTGACCAAAAAAAAAAAAAAAAAGCAGTTCTTAAACAGTCACTAATATTGGATGTCGCATTCATTTTTCAATTATTCTGTAATTAATATTCACTCAGTCAAATAAATTTCAGTTCAGTCCCTTTCATATTTGTCAAAGTCTAACGTGTGATTTCCTACATATAGGTGACACCTCTCACTTTCAAACACAGCTTACGCGGCCAGACACAACCTGGCTCAAAGGCACGCTAACTGATGGCGATTAAAAAAAAGCTATTTTCAGTAAACTGAAAAAAGATAATGCATAGTATGTGCTTTTGGGATGAGGCAGATTTATTGTGGAAAACAGCTGAGCTCTGTGGTTCCAGTGATCACCTGATTGGAGCCACCTTTTTTTTTTTTTTTTTAACCAAAGGTTAAAAAAAAAACGGGGGAAAGGCCCTACAACCTTTGTTCCACTGAATGCAGGACGTATTAACCATAGGCTGAATAAATTTTCAGCATGGGGCACATATTTTTTCCACTTTTTAAAATTTTTCACTGAGTCTGAGGTGCGTGTGAAAAAAATGCGTTTTGGTTAACGTTTAGAGGGTCAAAAATGTGATGGTTTAGGTGGAAAAATAAGAATAAATACTCTTCTTGCATCAATAAAAAAACGCTTACAATAGAGCCGTGGCACTCACATTGTTAGTCTTTGCCAGTCACGCCCTCAGGGTTCAGATCATTATTTGGCCTCAGTATCGCCCCAGCGGCATGATATAAGTACCGCCTCAATCTTAGCATTAAAGTTTTTAAAAAAGCTTTTAATAACAAAATATTGCTAAAATATAAACTGATGCACTACAATGTGTTACGCCTGGAAATGAGTGAGCAGGAGGCGAGTCTTCATGCAGCCAACAAGACAACTTTATTACAGAACTGGGGTTTATATACAGCGAGGGCCGTGCCCGCCTAACATCACCCAGTGAGTGGGCACGGCTTCCATACACACACACATTCTCATACACAACATTCCCTCCCCCCTTAGAAAATGGGAAATCACACACACCATTGGAAACCTCCCAAATTTAGAACCCGAATCACACACTAAGAACATGGGGAATAATATATTGTACTAAAACAACCTATCACATTCACACAAAGAACAACTAAAATTGGACCACGTCTCTTTAAAATGCATAAAATAATCCCATATTATCCACATTCTCACTTGCACACCAGCAACCAATATATAGAAAATGCACATTTCCTCAAATATGTACACAAATATTTACACAAGGAAAAAAATTTTCTTAGGTAACCCCAATGTCTCTGGACAGCCACCCTTTTTACACTGCCACGGAGGACCTGGGCAGCCCCACGGCATCTGTGCACCAGGCTGCTGTCTACCCCCTGGGTCAAAGCCCCCCTTCCTTGTGAAAATGTCTTTTCCCACCATTCAGCGCTTCTCCCCCCCCCCCCCCCCCCCGGCCTGCCGTGCTGTTGTCCGGTGAGCCATCTCTCCATGCCCGCCAAGCCGTTTCCGACTGCCTTACACGCCACCGTCATGGCTCCAGATGCTCCGGCCCCCAGTGGCCGTACTTCGGGGAGAGCCAAAGCCTACTCATCGGCATCGTCCACTGCCTTGGGCACCTCGCCATACCACCCAGCGCCCTCGTCCAAGGTGCATGGAGCTCTGGCACTGAGGCACTGCCCGACCTCCATGGCGCATGCTGCTGCTCACTCCCGGGGTCCACACCATCGCTCTCGTCGGTTCCACTGTCCAACTCGGGCGCCTCATCGCTGCTCTCAATGCTCCCGGTCCTGGTGTTCCACTGCGCTGTCACCGTGTCTGGCTGCGGCTGTTCCTCCTCAGGGCCCTCAGCCTGTATGGTCCCGCTCTCCAGCTGTTCAGCCTCCAGCAGTGGGGCTGACTCCTGCCACACCTCCTCTCTGCTGTCCTTGTGCACCGTGCCGTCCGACCCATCAGTGCAGTGGTCCTGCGTCAAGCTGGGCTCCACGGCAGGCTCGCCGTCCTCAGTGACGGGGGACTTTTCCTCACTTTGTCCCGACCCCTCTTCGGCTTCCAGCTTGGCACCCTTAGCCTCGTTTTGGCGCGCAGTTAGCTTGTCCGCTAGCCCGTCCATTGGCGCAGAACGGGTAGCTAGCCTCCTGAAGCTAACTAGCTCGCTCGACCCTGGCGCCAAAAGCTCCATCACCTGTAGCCTCCTGGTCCACGTTTACTCAGCAAAGTGGTCGGCCATCCGCTCGACGGCATCCTCAGAGCCTTCGTTCGCGCCCAGCGACTCGAGGATCCTCCGGCCCTTCCCACCGAGGTTATGAGCCAGGAGTGCCCGGCGCCGTTTCCTGTCAAGTTCATGGAGACCCAATGCTCCGATGTATTCTTCAAAACTTCGTCTCCACTCTGGCCACGGGACCACCGGCTCACCCACACGCTCCAGAAACAGCAGCAATAGTGGAGGTAGCCAGCACGCTTCCATTTGTCTCCTCGTCACTATATGTTCTGTCTGGAAATGAGTGAGCAGGAGGCAAGTCTTCATGCAGCCAACAAGACAACTTTATTACAGAACTGGGGTTTATATACAGCGAGGGCCGTGCCCGTCTAACGTCACCCAGTGGGTGGGCACGGCTTCATATACACACACATTCTCATACACAACACAGTGGGTCTCAAATATTTGTAAACGTGTCCTGTTATAGCACTGCATGAGTTTATTGATGATGCACAGAAGAAATTCAATATTACACTGAACTCCATCACTGAACAGTGATATAGTCTAAAATAATTATAATGATGACTGAACAACTCCCATTCCCCAAAGTGAAGATTCACTGTTATCTTGAATATAAGTGATAAAAAATCACACAAATAAGTGATCTGACAAACAAATAAACAAGGATCTGAAACAGTCGCTCATATTGGATGTCCCATTCATTTTCATTATTTAGGTATTCTGTAATTAATATTCACACAATCAAATAAATCTTAGTGCCATTTACTCCCTTTTATATTTGTCAAAGTCTAACATATGATCGCCTACATATAGGCTACACCTCTTTGCGTTCCACTTTCAATCACAGCCTACATTCGGGCCTGGAAAGCCTGACTGGGATCCCTGTTTCAGACAGGAAGACTTGTGTTCTACAGGCAATGCACTAGTTTGCATAAATTTTGGACCTTTTCCCCATCATTTTCCCAGCAAAGTTTTTTCCTTATAAACTTGTAATGTTCTTGGAAATTCAAAACTTTTTTCTGTTAAATTTGAAACTTTTCCCTGGCAGATTAGAGATTTTTCTGTGATAAATTTGTTAAGTGTTCCCTATAAAGTTCCCACTTTTTGTGATAAATTTATTACTTTTTCCCCACACAGATTTACAAAGATGTGTTAATAAATTTCTCTATTAAACTTGTAACTCATTTCTCATGAATGTTCATCATTTTTTCTTGTAGATCTCCAGCTTTAATCACCAATCTGAGACATTTTCCTCTGAGAAGTGTCAGTCTGAAATCCTACAAACTCCACACACCAGTCATGGCAATGGAGTTTAGAAAAAAAAAAGTTACTTGAGTACATGTAGTAACTACAACTGGTTACTATGGCAACCTAGTACTCTTTATGGAGCTGAAACAGACTCACTGACCTTCACGTATGTCCATGATGTTGTGAGCCCAGACATGCTCTATGATCCACACAGACATGTTTGGGAAGTTCTGCTGCAGAAGCTCCACATCTCCTCTTTCCATCACTCAGCTGTACAGAAGGAAGGTCATATGTGTAACATCTGTCCTGATGACGGACCCTGAACACCTCCTACCACCCTCCATCCATGGACATGTACCGGCATGTTGAACCAAGACACCCTCAACAGCCACAGAAGACAAAACTGTCTCTTCCTCTTCTTCTAGATTTGATTGGCGGTTGGCAACCTGCTTACAGGTGCATTACCGCCACTGACTTGATTATCATCACTCTGTATCTTTGTATCAGGAGCTCTGAACAACTCCCCATGTGTGAGAAGATGAGCCGTCCCCGGACTGCGCCGAGTGGGTCTCCTCCATCCTCCTTTCAAAGTACTTCCTTTACACGCCTGACAAAATAAAAGTTTTTAAAATGGAGGATAATTTAATCTCGTGAAAAGGAAGAAAAACGTGCTTCTGAACATGAACAGGCAAGAAAAAGTTTGGAAACACAAACACTTGTTTGTATTTAGGTAAAGTTGAATAAATATCATATGGCATAATAAAGAAAAAAGCTGAAAAATCTCTTTATCCATTCATCTATAACAAATCCCCGATCCTCTTCTTTCTTTTCATCCTGTAGACTTTAATATGCTTAGTTGTGAGGGTATTCAAGTGCAAACGACCAATAAATAATTCCTAGAGATTGTTCAACTTCTAAAGGTTTTTAATTTTCTTTTCCTTCACTTTTAAGTCACAGTCATCTGAAGTTTCCAGGGTTAAATTTTATAAAAAATAATACCCAAACATAAACATCTTTCAAGAAATACTTATCAGTCCATAACTGTACTGAGAAAATATGGATATTCTCTGTGAGAAATATAAGCTGAAGGTGTTTCCAAACGTTTTCTCACCAGTATTTATTGAATATATTTATAATGATGTGTGTATATATATTTATTCCATCCAGCTACAATGCTCCGCACTGTGTGTTTATATATCATATATTTATATGTACATATGTATATTCGCTGCTCTTATTTTTTTATCTTCTTAATTATTGCTCTGAGTGTTGCTATCCCTGTGCTGTTGCAATCCTGGAATTTCCCCATTGTGGGACTAATAAAGGCTGATCTTATCTTATAACTAGTGGGTAATTTGTTTTTGTTTTTTTAGCTTTTGAAACAAGTGGGGGGTTTTTTATTTCGAGATGGATCTACGTGTCAGATAATTCTCAACAGAATTGTGTTTATTGTTTTTGTAAACACTGTTATGTAGTTTCAACATCGATTCATGTAGTAACTGTATTTTTTTTTTTCATATAGTAACGATTTTATTTCTGAACCATTTATGTACAAAAACAGAGCATAGACTTTTATTATGAAGGCGCCTCAGCGCGGTCTTACGGCCCGGAAGTAGTTCTAGTGTCATTCCCACAGAGATCGTGTTCCTGTGCTCACTTTCAGCTCTATGGTGAGGTTGTGCTTTTGTAGCACGAAGGAGTTGGTATTGATAAAAGGTAAGGGAGACAGTCCGTGTTAAAATGCTGACTGTTTTAGTCAGTTGTCAGGATCAGTCCGAAGTGTGGGAGCTAACTTCAGCTACATGCTAACGACTTAGCTCCGGTACTCGTTGTAGTTTCACCAACACCTTAATGGTAATGATGGTAGCAGTGTTAATGCTTACCATTACAGCAAACACACGACTGAAGACGAAATAAAGGATGTGAAAGAACAGTTTAAAGCTTGTCACAAGTAATGAGCTTCCCCTGTAGCCGGTGGCCGCCATCTTTATTTTGACTCATTAGCACAAGTGCATTTCGGGCTGGGCTGACGTAAATTTCGTCACACGATTTCTCCGGTTTCCTCCCACATGCCAAAAACGTGCAGGTTAGGTTAATTGGCATCAAAAAACTGGGGATTCTAAATTGTCCTTAGGTCTGACTGTGAGAGTGAATGGTTGTCTGTCTCTCTGTGTTGGCCCTGCGATGGACTGGCGAGCTGTCCAGGGTGGACCCTGCCTCTCGCCCAAAGATGCTGGGATAGGCTCCAGCCCCCCCACAACCCGAAAAGGATTAAGCGGAAGAAGATGGATGGATGGAGGTTTCTGGTTGCACGTACACAGACAGTGGAGGTGCAGCATGAATCCAGCTTAACTTCTTGCGCTCCGTTGTACTGCGGACGGGCAAGTCTCTGCATCCCAGAGCGCACGAGAGCGCCCTCGTGCGCTCTCGGACGCATGATCCTGATGGTGGTGATGTAGGTGGTGATGGCGTCCAAGCGCTCACTGAAAATAAAAGCTGCAGACACAGCCGCGAACAGATTAGTTCATCTGATTGACCTCTCATTCGACTAATAAGAGCCTTGAATTGGGTTTCTGAAACCTTGAAGAACCAATGAATGAAAACCTAGCCAGAAGGACCCGCCTCCCAACGGCTGCGAGCCAATTGAAGCACAGAAGTTCGCTGAGCTGTTTTGTCTAAAGCTGGGTGAAGAGAGACTGCTTCAGCAGCCACAGGCAGTGGTTTATTATTATTATTATTTTTATTCCAGCAGAGTGTTTAGGATTCTCTTATATGGTCATCATAGACCAACGGAGGCCGACGACGAAGGTCGTAAATCATTCGCCAAAACCGCAATCATGGAATTATGTTTTGACCGGGTCGCGAGACCAGAACCAGAGCGGACCAGCGTCGTGTTCGTCTGACAATGAGGAAGAGAAGTTGGCCAGAACAATGTGGCTGTGAAGAGGTAAGGTGTTATAAGCCAAATTATTTTTTATCCCTGAAAATTGTAATCAAAAATGACTTTTGACCGATCGGTAAATTACAATTGTGCCGCGCACGATGTCCGAAGTGCGTGCACCGCGTTACACGGTTCGTTCGTCGCCTCCAGACCGTGAACGCCCCCCCCCCCCCCCCCCCGCAGCTACGATTCTGTAGCGGGGGGGTGGGGGGAGCCACGGTGACAGCGTTGCTGTGGAAACATGCCACATCCGAGTGTAATCCATCATGTAGCGAGGGCGGATCTCCGTCCTCTGTAGCGGGGGGGGGGGGTTGGACAACCCCCCCCCACACACACACACACAGACAGCCCTGAATGTGACCTTTCATTAGAGCCCTAAATGAAGCTTCTACATTGAATCATTCAAAAGTTACAGACGTTTTTCCAAACTGTGCCATTTGGCACAGTTCCAAAACGCCTGGGAACTACCTGAGAACAAAGCTGTGTAATATATTCATTTTTTGTGGTATTGTTACAAAATTTGGACCTCAGCTGGATAACACTTGGTTCTACATTTCTGTTGCATTTTCCAGCCCGGATCTGAAGCTGTGTGTTATTTGCAAGCATTTGTATCCAAAAAAACACCCAGGCCAAATTTATTTTCTTCAAGTTCACTATGTTTAGATGACTGTAACTCAGTGGCCGGAGCACTTAGAGAGATCATGTTTTTTTTGCCAAAAAAATTCAAAGTGTCTTCTTTTAAATGAGACCAACCCCATGAAGATGCAGCAAAGGGTTGAAGAACAGCTTTCGATTTACTTTGGGCACATTATTTTTTGGCGTTTTTAGGGAAATTGACCGGAGTGCAAGGGGTTAGCTGCATGACGTTGTCCAAGCGGTTTGGCCTGCTTGAGTAAAGTGCTGTGTGAATGCAAACCAAACGAAGGTGTGAAAATTCTCGCCATTCCCTACCGAGTCAAATCGAGACCCCCAGGCCATCCTGGTGTGAATGCAGCCTAAGTGGCCCTAGGTGTGAATAGTGAAGGGATTGGTGCCATACTGTGGCTGCCTCATCCATCCATGTGGATGCCCTGAATTTCGCTCTGGGGATCAATAAAGTATACAAAATACAAAAAATAATAATGTGTGATTGCCTACATATAGGCTAACGTCTGTATTCCACTTTCAAACACGACTTATATTTGTGCCTGTAAAGCCTGATTGGGCTACCTGTTTCAGACAGGAATACTTGCTTTCTACAGGCATGCACTAGTTGATAGTAATTTTTACACCAGTATCAGCATTTATGCAGTGAACAATGCATATGATGTCCCCCTGTCAACATGTGGAAAACAGTAAATGGGACCTTTAACGATTTTCTTGTTTTGTTGTTTGTGTTGCAGTGTTGTCAATAAAACAGGAAATAAGTGTACTAATATGTTAAGAGTGGAGGAGTGGATGATGAACATCTTCAGGAGTCTGTTGATGTTCTTCTGTTGTTTTTGTAAGGCAAGCAAGTTTATCTGTAGCACATTTCATGTACAAGACAATTCAAAGTGCTTTACGTAAAACATTAAAGCATTACAGCAGGTTGCAAAAGAAATAAAAGAAATTAAAAGTGAACTAAAAACTAAATTAGAGAAACAGACACAAGCTAAAATAGAATAAGACAGATACGATTGCAGTGCATTGTGGGAGATTAACAATTGCTCTACTGAAAGGCAGCAGCAAATAGTAAACATTTTAACTTGGATTTAAAGCAGCTGAGAGTTTCAGCAGCCCTGATGCTTTCTGGGAGTTTGTTCCACATGTGAGGAGCATCAAAACTGAACACTGCCTCACCATGTTTGGTTCTAACTCTGGGCATAGATAGTAGGCCTATAATGGACCAGAAGCTCTGAAATGTATTTGGGCCCTAAACCATTCAGAGCTTTTTAAACCAGCAACAGTATTTTGAAATCTGTTCTTTGTAGGAAAACTTTGAAGGGACAAAAGAGATGAATAATTTAGAAAGTCACTTCTCTGATCTTATTAGTAATCAGGTATCTAGAAGGAAGGAAGCAGACCTTCTGACCACAGGTTACTGCAGTGTGAACATTTGATTTCCATGATTGAATGTTCTTCATTCAGTGCTGTTTGAAAGGACTTCCATGGATTCTTATCATCTTCATGAGGGCTTTAAGACATCAACAATGATTTATTGTGATATTTCTGGGACAGTTTATCTTCCAACATTACTTTGTCACGACAGGCCTAGGTGGTAATCTCCAGAAAACGGTGACACAAAGACGTTAACACCTGGTTGGTAGTCTGTTAAAGTGTTTAAAGGTTGTTCAGGTGAAGGGAAGCTGGTGGTCCTGGTTATGTTCATTCTTTCTTTCTTTGTACAGCATCATCCCAACTGCACCAAACCATGAACATCAAGTCCTCTTTATCCCTGTTCCAGCTCTCCTTGGTGGGGTTTAGATGCTGTTCCTCCAATGTTCCTCTCTCCCAAGCCTTGAGCCTGGCCCCCACTCGCCTTCCACACGCCTCACATGGCAGACGATCTGTCTCGAGCAATGTCAAAGTGCGTTCCTATCTTCAGTACATCAAACGCAAGATCAAACCCCCTTCCAGTCCTCCCTACAACCATGTGTGCCAGGTTGGGGACCCGGTGCTGCGGTCGCATGCGGCCGCCGTCGATGCCACAGCTGTGACGGGCCCCGAAATTCAGCGGGTCATCAGCACTATGGTGAAAGTGATGCGGAAATTTGAGTGTGTGGGACTTAGCGCACCTCAGATTGGCATCCCACTGCGCATCGTAGCCCTGGAGTATCCCCAGAAGATGTTTGATGAGACATCGCCTACATCCAGGGAGATCCGTGGGCTGTCTGTGGAGCCCTTAAGAATTTTTATCAACCCCCAGCTGAGGGTTTTGGACGGTCACACTATGAGTTTTCAGGAGGCATGTGTGAGCATCTCGGGTTTCTCTGCCACAGTTCCACGCTACCTGTCTGTAGAAGTGTCTGGTAGGTGTACTTCCTGATTTATGTATTTCCTTTTTTCCCCCCTTATAACAATTGTTATTTATGTCAATATGTTGAACTAACAAATGTTTTCCTAAAATAACAGGATAATTTTCTCATAGTCTTAAGATAATGGCATAAAAGAACTTAAGATCACAGGAAAACAAATACATTTATTAACCATTAAAATGGAGAAAATGAACTGTATGAATGTATGGCCGCTTAGGACTTCTTACACTAAAGGGTTAATATTTCTTACTATGTTTTTATCTTATAAATATATATTTCCTCCTGTAAATGACAAGTCATCAGACATAGTAAAATCACTGCTGGAATTCCACATGGTTCTATGTTGGGACCGCTTTACATTATTAGAGAACACAAGACACATTCCTGGGTGTTATGTAATATCCATCCATCCATCCATCTTCTTCCGCTTAATCCTTTTCGGGTCGCGGGGGGGCTGGAGCCTATCCCAGCATCTTTGGGCGAGAGGCAGGGTACACCCTGGACAGATCACCAGTCCATCACAGGGCCAGCACAGAGAGACAGACAACCATTCACTCTCACAGTCAGACCTAAGGACAATTTAGAATCCACGGTTTGATGCCAATTAACCTAACCTGCATGTTTTTGGCATGTGGGAGGAAACCGGAGAAATCCCGGAGTAAACCCACGCAGACACGGGGAGAACATGCAAACTCCACACAGATCACTGTTGGTCGGGGGCTGGGATTGAACCCAGGATCCCCCGGCCAAGGGTGAGTTGCTGTGCTGCCGCAGTGCTAACCACTCTGCCACCGCGCTGCCTGTTATGTAATATTCTGCTTTTAAATTGACTTAACATGGCTATGCTTGGGTCAAAAATGTCACAGTGTCAGTCAGTTGCAGTCAAAATGATTAAACCCCCACTGCAAATTAGGTTTATTGTATTGAACTGGAGATCTTTCACCATATGGAATGGGCTAAGATTCCTCAGGTTAAATTGACTTAACATGGCTATGCTTGGGTCAAAAATGTCACAGTGTCAGTCAGTTGCAGTCAAAATGATTAAACCCCCACTGCAAATTAGGTTTATTGTATTGAACTGGAGATCTTTCACCATATGGAATGGGCTAAGATTCCTCAGGAATGCTGCCAGAAGCTGGTGTCTGGCTATGCATCAAATTTGCAGCAATTCATAACAGCAAAAGGGTGCTCTACTAAGTACTAAAGATGCTTGTCATGAAGGAGTTGAATAATTTTGAGACTGCAGTAGTCATTAAATGTGGCATTTTGTGTCAAACTTGGAGAAACCACTTGTAATATTAGTTGTGTTGAACTATTTATATGCTTGTTTGATTTGTTCATTGCAAACGGCTGCTAGTTTGTACATTTTGCCAATAAACCTCATTTGCAGCAGGGGTTAAATAGGGCTGTACGATATGACCAAAATTTCATATCACAATATAAGTAATCTTAATTGCTGAAAATGTTATATATATCACGTTATACATTTTCTGTAAATTCTATAGTTTAAATCACATAAAAAGGACTGTCTTTTTTTACATTTTAAATTACATACAGAAAAAGAGTAGCAGCTATCTGAACCAGTAGTTTGGAGGTACAGTAGCATTAGCATCCACCAGACTGAAGCCTAGCCTGCCACCACACCTGTTCCACTGCGCACAATCGCACACTGCAGGGAAGAGACAGGGCGCTGACAAGTAGTGGTGAGGTAGGAGCTTTGCTGAATAAATGGGGGTATGGGCATTTTAAATACAGTATAAATGATAGAGTATTCTATGAAACGATAGACGTTTTTATATTGTCATCTGATATGTATCGTCATGTCACGCAGCCCTACCTTCACATTTCCTGGTTCTTGGGATCCTGACCTACAACTATGAAACAACTGAAAAACAAATTGAAACCTTTTAAGGGTAAAAATAAAAAAGAACAATAAAAAACTTACAATAACCTGCTTGCATAAATATGCACACCCTTAAGGTGTGTTCACACCAAATACGAACAGACAGATTTTTCACATGACACGATTACATTATAAATCAATGTAAACACGCCAACAGACATAAATAGTGAGATGCAGACTGGCGAAGTTGTCTTTAAAACGTCTGCAGCTGTGCTCAGTCTGCTGTGAAAATGCCCAAAATAGCGTCATGCTTAGGTTTATATTATCCAGCTGGGGGCTCACCTGAAAATGTCATCTCAAGCCTCCAAAACTTCACAGATGATGGGTGTTTATGTTGCTAGCTTGCTAGGATGTCCGTGGCCGGAAGCCGTCGGTAAATAACTCCCAAGATCCCGATTCAGCTGAAGAGTTCCCGGTCCTCCTGTCTCCCAGTGCGTGAGTTTCATTTTCTAACTAGTTTACTCTGCAATGGTAATAATTTTACTCCGGTGACAGCAGAATCTCAAAGCTAGCAGCTAGCTAGCAGACGCACGACTATGCAAATTCGCGTGTACTCCCATCTTCCCATTCACTTTGTAAGGATTGGTGCCGCCCATTCACGTTTGGTGTGAACACGCCTTTAGACTAATACTTTGTTGCAGCACCTTTGGCTTTTATTACAGCACTCAGTCTTTCTGGGTAGGAGTCTATCAGCGTGGCACATCTTGATGTGGCAATATTTGCCTACTTTTTTTTGCAAAAATGCTCCAAATCTGCCAGATTGCGAGGGCATCTCCTGTGCACAGCCCCCTTCAGATCACCCCGTAGATGTTTGATCAGATTCAGGTCTGGACTCTGGCTGGGCCATTCCAAAACCTTAATCATCTTCTGGTGAAGTCATTCTTTTGTTGATTTAGATGTGTGCTTTGGGTCATTGTCGTGCTGAAAGATGAAGTTTCTCTTCATCTGGCAAATAAATAACCTACAAGGAAGTCACATGACCAAAGGACATAAAGTCACATGACTTGTGGGAAATGTTCATGGGGTGTAACCAAAAAGGGGAAAAAATGTAGTTCATGGTGTGTGGCCGAAGAGGAGGAAAAAATTGTCATGTGACTTCCTTGTAGGTTATTTATTGGCCAGAGACACTTCCTGCTGCAGTCTTACAACTGATGATGGTGTTTGGATGAACACTGAAACATCTTGAATTGTAATTAGTTTTTAGTCTAATGTTTTAAAATAAAACTCCTTTTTGAAAGTTCATCTAAAGATCAGCATTTGTGGAGGCTTCCTGCCATTCTGAACCTGCTTTTTTTGGGTGGGTTCACACTACATTTTCCAGGACAGTATTTTTTATAAAGTCTGAAGATCCATGCCTCCATTAAAGCTGCTGTTGTGGTCGTTCTGTTAGAAGTGCTAATAAATAAAACATTTTACTTGGGTTTCCAGTGACTGTGAGATGAGTGTTCTTGAGAACTAGCGCTGGTGTTTGTTCTACTACTGTCCTGACCTTCTGCCTGCTCATCCTTCAGGTCTGAATGAAAAGGGCGAAGAGGTCACATGGCATGCCAGTGGCTGGTCAGCGCGGATCCTCCAGCACGAGATGGACCACCTGGATGGGGTTCTCTACATCGACCGCATGGACAGCAAAACCTTCATCAACATCAACTGGCAAGATCACGACTAGAAAGAGGACACAGCCTTTGGAGCGCACCACAGCTACTCCGCTAACAATGATAAAAATGGATTTTAAGGCAGACCTTAAACCATGGTGAGGTCACTGTGTGGACTCAAACGTTCCTGTCAGGACGTGTTCCTAACAGAACCCTGAAGAACCCGGGTGGAGGATGAGGAAGTTGTTTTTGTTCATCTTGGTTGTATTTAGTAGAAGCATAATCAACTTTTCTTGGTTCTCCTAATGTTTCACGAGGTACTGCAAAGGTTCTTTTGTGTTGTTGTAGCTGAGAAATGTGAGCAGACACAGGTTTGACACTGGCAGTATTACAGTAGACCATGGTGTTTTAGTGTTTTTTGGATTACAGAATCATTAATGAGAACGTCCTCTATACATCATTTCATCATTTATAGAACATGACGATTCTGATCTGCTGCGACATATGAAGCTTGATTACAATCATCAGATAACGGTATAATCATACCGTTATCTGATAATAATCAGATAACGGTAACAATCCCTTCTGATGTGTTTCCATGGAACCGAATTAACAGGTTAATAGACTCGTGGGTGTTTGTATGATCTCTCATAACCTCATAATATTCTTTATCCCAGTATTGTCTACATGACTTCTTTAATACTCAGTTCACGCCAGAATCCCAATTCTAATCTGTTTATTAGTGTGCATGTAACCATTTGAATTCAATTCTCAACTTTATTTATATAGCGCCATTTCACAACAACAGTCATCTCATAGCACTTTCAACTGTAGGGGAAACCCCCACAGTTGCAGAAAGACCCCAGCAATCAGGCGATCCCCTGTGAGCAAGCACTTGGCGACGGTGGAGAGGAAAAACTCCCTTTTAACAAGAAGAAACCTCCAGCAGAACCAGGCTCAGGGAGGGGCAGTCATTTGCTGCGACTGGCTGGGGGGTGAGGGAACAGAGAAGATGAAAAGAACAGACATGTAGAGAGCAAACAGCACGATGGGGACTCAATCTATGGGAGAGAACAAACAGATGTTAATGACCAGCAAAAAAAAAAAAATATTTCATTGAGAGTGAAGAAAGGAGTGAGGCCCAGTGCATTATTGGAAGTCCCCCGGCTGACTAAACCTATGAGCAGCATAACTAAGGGAGGGTTCAGAAACACATGATCCCTCCGTAATTGTAGGCTATATCAAAAAGGAAGGTTTTAACCCTATTCTTAAAAACAGAGATCGAGTCTGACTCCCGAATCCAGATTGGCAGCTGGTTCCACAGGAGAGGAGCTTGATAACTGAAGGCTCTGCCTCCCATTGTACTTATGGAGATTCTAGGTATTACAAGTAATCCTGCATTTTGGGAGCATAGTGCTCTGTTAGGATAATACGGTAGTATCAGATCTTTTAAATAAAAAGGAGCCTGATTGTTTAGAGCTTTGTAAGTAAGAAGAAGGATTTTAAACTTAATTCTAAACTCTATGGGAAGCCAATGAAGGGAGGCCAGAACCGGAGAGATATGATCTCTCTTTCTAGTACCTGTTAAAACTCTTGCTGCAGCATTTTGGATCAGCTGAAGACTTTTTAAAGATGTTTTAGGACAGTCTGATAAAGAATTACAATCTAATCTCGAGCTAACAAAAGCGTGGATCAGTTTCTCAGCATCACTCTGAGACAAGATGCTCCTAATCTTGGCAATATTATGTAAATGATAGAAGGCAGTCTTAGAAACAAATTTAATATGTGAATTGAAGGACAGATCTTGATCAAAAATAATTCCAAGGTTCCTCACAGAGCTATTAAGAGAAAGAGTAACCGCATCCAAACTGAAAGTTTGATTTGGAAAGGAATTTCTAAGGTTTTTTGGACCAACAAGAATGACTTCAGTCTTATCTGAATTTAATAGCAGGAAATTACAAGTCATCCAAGCTTTGATTTCCTTAAGACAGGCTTCTAACTTGGCTAATTGATTACTATCATCTGGCTTCATTGACAGGTATAATTGTGTATCATCTGCATAACAATGAAAATGTATACAGTGCTTTCTAATAATGTTGCCTAACGGAAGCATATATAAACTAAAAAGAGTAGGGCCTAGCACAGATCCCCGTGGAACTCCATGACTAAGCTTTGAGTTGAAAGAAAACAAATTATTGACATGAACAAACTGGAACCTATCAGATAAATAAGATCTAAACCACTGCAACGAAGTTCCATTAAGTCCAACATAGTGTTCTAATCTATCAAGTAGAATATTATGATCGATAGTATCAAAAGCTGCACTAAGGTCTAAAAGGACAAGTACAGAAACCAGTCCATTATCAGATGCGATGAGGAGGTCGTTAGTGACCTTCGCTAAAGCTGTTTCAGTACTATGATGGATTCTAAACCCAGATTGAAACTCTTCAAGTAAACCATTTCCCTGCAGGTGGTCAAATAATTGCATAGCAACAACTCTTTCTAAGATTTTTGAAATGAAAGGGAGATTAGAGATTGGTCTATAGTTAGCTAAAGCTCCTGGATCTAGCGTTGGCTTTTTGAGTAAGGGTTTAATTACAGCCGTTTTAAAAGCCTGCGGTACATGGCCTAAAGTTAATGAATTGATTATTTACCGGAGTGGTGGCTCAGTTGGTAGAGCATCCGCCCCACACCCGGGAGGCAGGGGTTCAAATCCCAGCCGGGTCATGCCGAAGACCATATAAAAGTGGAACTTCCTGCCGTCCAGCTTGGTGCTCAGCAATAATGGAATGGAGGAGGGAAATTTGTGGCGGCGCCTTGCATGGCAGTGGCCCTCTGATTCTACACTTGGGGTGTGTGTGATTGACACAGTAGATAGGTAAAGCACAATCTCGTTCTACTGTACATGATTGGTTGTACAGTTGAATGACAATAAGGGTGATTTAATTTAATATGAAGAATAAAGCTACCAATAAGTTGGAAGACTTCTTTAAATAACCTGGTAGGAATAGGGTCTAAAAGACAAGTTGAAGGTTTGGATGAGGAAACTGTTTTGTCTAACTCACAAAGGTCGATTGGAGTAAACTCATCAAGACAGATATCAATTGAAGGAGTTGTAGTAGTTACTGTATTTAAGTTAACTGTGGGAAGAATCTGATTGATTTTATCTCTGATGGATGAAATTTTATTATTGAAAAAGTTCATAAAGTCCTGACTAGTAAGCTCTAAGGGAATGCTAGGATTGACAGAGTCCTGACTCTTTGTCAACCTGGCTACAGTACTGAAAAGAAACCTGGGATTATTCTTGTTCTCTTCTATTAATGCAGAATAATAAATCATTCTAGCTTTTTATAAATTAAAAGATGATTTCTCCAAGCTAAATAGATTTCATCTAAATTAGTGGAGCGCCATTTTCTTTCTAATTGACGAGTCTTCTGTTTTAAGCTACGAGTTTCTGTGTTGAACCAAGGAGTTAGAAATCTCTGATTAGACTTTTTCTTTTTTTAAGGGGGCCACCATGTCTAGAGTCTGATGCAGAGAAGCTGTAACACTATCCACCATGTTATCAATTACAGAAGGAGCAAGCTGTCTATAGCTTATTTCCGTTGTGTTGACACATGGCATAGAGGAAACAATCTGCATAAATTTGGTAACAGCATCATCTGAGAGGCATCTGCTGTAGCAATATTTTTCCTTAGGAGCCAAATAGTCAGAAATAGTAAAATCAAAGGTTAACAGACAATGGTCTGACAGTACAGGGTTATGAGGAGACACTACAAGATTTTCTATTTCCAGGGATGGCAACAGGAAATTCTGATTTCAGCTGAAATCTAATTTGGTTGATTGACTTATGGGGGGCTGAGGGGGCGCAGCCCCCCTGAAGCTGGGAGGTTTTCAGTAAAACAGAAGTAATTTAGACTGAAAAAAAAATGATAAAAAAAAAATGAAATACTAGACTTAGATAAATCATTAAATTTAATGAAAAATTAACTTACTTTTTCTTCAACGTTGTCTCACTGTCTTTAGTCCAACATATTTAACAGTTCTATAAGAGTTTATTACACTATTTACACTGGACTGCAAAACAAATCTACCTACGGGTACAAATAAAGGAACCTGAACCTGAACCTGAACCTGAACTTTTTCTCTCAAGCCAATTCCATCGGAACTCATTTTTGACACTTTTGTCTATTTCTAGCACTGATGACTCTTGATCCTTCGATAAAAATCTCATAATTCCGCTGAAAACAATACCAAAAGCTCAGAATTCCAACACAAACCAGGGATGTGATTTGGGGTTGGGGAAATTATCTGAAAATTCAGCAGGGGGTCTGGGGGACACAGTCCCCCAGCGGGGTCCGGGGCAGAACCCCGGTGGGGGGAGGGCTCGGGGGCAAAGCCCCCCGAAGCTCCTGGGTTTTTATGATTTTCAAGTACCAGAACTGTGCTTAAATGACATAAAACAAACAGCTGAATGCCACTTATTACTGTATAATATTGACTTATGTTCCAAGAAGATAGCATTCCTAAACTAGAGAAGCAATCGGAGAGCGCAGACCTCCGCCAAGCGCCACAGTTCCCCCCATACAGTGTTTAACATCATAAATATTAATCCTCCATTTATTTTGTGTAACTTTATAGATTCCTTGACCATGAAAAAAATGCCATTCGCAAGTGGCATATATTAGCTATACTGTGATGCTTGTTGCGTGTTTATAGCTTCATTTGTTCTTTTAAAAAATTTCAAAGGTTCCCTATTTTTTAATTTTTTTGCATCATTATCCAGATTTATTCCATTTCCTTAGGTCTTAAATGTCTTGTAGAAGCTGTTGAAAACTTGTCCTGTATTATGCAAATTACTGTGATTCCCTTTTTGGAAATCCCATTAAGTAAAAAAATTCCTGGATCCAGACGGTGATCCGGATCACCACCAAAATCTAATCATCTGTAGGATACCCCATTTCTGACAATCTCTGAAAATTTCATGAAAATCCGTCCATAACTTTTTGAGTTATCTTGCTAACAAACAAACAAACAGACAGACAGACAGACAAACCAACGGCGATGAAAACATAACCTCCTTGGCGGAGGTAAATATTCCAACAAGCATTATCCATCACATGCTTTAACACTTGATCAAATCAAAATCAGTTAATTTTATCTATTCCATAATAGAAATAAAATTCCAACATACCATTACTTTTTATAATTTCAGCATTCATTTCAGATCACCAGTTTCAATCTCCATTGAGACTTGAGCAGTTCATTTTGCACAATCAGTGATGTAGCCAAGTCTTAGAAATATTCAAAAGTTATGAGTCAATGTCCACTGTGCACTGTCAATTTCTAACTGTTTAGCATCATAAAAGGGGATGGTTAACTTTTATTACCGTTTCCTCCCCCGCACAGCCCAGCTCATACAGCCGTTGTACGCCGCCAGTAACAGAGAGTTAATGGCTCTCCACCTGGCCATACGCAACTTCCAGTCCTGCCTGAAAGGGCGCAGCTTCACTGCGTTCGTGGACCACAAGCCGCTAGCGTACTTAACGTACTTTATCTTCCTGGAAGATAAAATAAAGCGGAATTCGGCAAATTAGCAGAAAATCACATCCCTGAGAACACGCCGCCATGAATTTTTGAAAAAGCATACAACGAGCCATTTGATTGGTCCAATCGTTTGCAACTACATACCTGCCAACCACTCCGGTTTTGCCGTAATGGTTCCGGTTCATAAATTTGCATAAATGTATTTGAATTTGTGATTTATTTGTGATGTAGTTGAATTTTTTGGGCTGCACGGTGGCGCAGTGGTTAGCACTGCGGCAGCACAGTTTACCCTTGGCCGGGGGATTGTGGGGATCGTGGGATCGTGGGTTCGATCCCAGCCCCCGACCAACAGTGATCTGTGTGGAGTTTGCATGTTCTCCCCGTGTTGCGTGGGTTTACTCCGGGATTTCTCCGGTTTCCTCCCACATGCCAAAAACATGCATGTTAGGTTAATTGGCTGTTCTAAATTGTCCCTAGATATCTGTTTCCTATAGGCCCTTAGAATAGAGGGTTAGTATTAATGAAAGCGCTTTGAGTGGTCTTTGTGACTAGAAAAGCGCTATATAAGTGTAGGTTAGTTAGTTAGTTAGTTAGTTTTCAAGACCCCATTCCGGGTTATGGTTTTATTAATCATAATTACGGTTTTTCACTAAAAATTCAGTCAAAAATTTTAAATCGTAAAAAAACACGAAAGCAATTCCAAACACGAGATCGATCACTAGGAATCGTGTCTAAATTTAGAACATAGTAGCGTCAGTAGCGTTTCTTTTCGTGGTTTGCTGCTACGCTTTACCTGAAGCGTTTGCTAAGCTAACGCTATCGCTATTGAGGTTTCTATTCTCGCGCGAAATCCCGGAGAGGCGTGCGTACATGGCGAGATGTAAACACGCTGTAAACTGCTGCACGACTGCACTTCAACCCTGGCAAATGGACCATGGATTATACAATTCAACATAAACATCTAAAGAGACAAAACAAAAGAGAAACATCTAAAGGGAGAATACATTTTATATAATGCCTAAGATTCTGAAGAACATGCTGTGTAATTGCAAGCCTTGTCATGCTTGGTGTATCATGTAAACACATAAAATATCAGAGCGATTTTGCCGTCATTACGCACGTGTCTGTTAAACAGTGCTAGTATACCCTGCTGATATTTCTAGTCTTCTAGTTACCTCCGCCAAGGAGGTTATGTGATCATCAGCGTTGGTTTGTCTGTTTGTTTGTTAGCAAGATAACTCAAAAAGTTATGGACGGATTTTCATGAAGTTTTCACAGTTTGTCAGAAATGGGGTGTCCTACAGATGATTAGATTTTGGTGGTGATCCGGATCACCGTCTGGATCCAGGAATTTTTTAAAGGACTCTTTTTTTTTTATTTAACATTGCGAGATAGGGCCATTTTCAATATTTTATTTATGATGTTAAACACTGTATGGGGGGAACTGTGGCGCTTGGCGGAGGTCTGCGCTCTCCGAGTGCTTTTCTAGTATTCATAATACATCACATCTGGCCTATTCAAAGTTCTATGCAGTGTTAAGATAGTCTTTTGAATGCAAATTTAATGAATGAATGAATCTTTATTTCGGATAGATTAAAAGTAAAGATTAAAAAGAAACAGAATAATATAACAAAGGCAAAAAAAATCCAACAAGGTCAAATTAAACAGTAACTCCTCTGATTATACAGTTCAACATAAGTTATCTGAAATGGGTGATGGCTGAAGCCGCAGCTTATATTGCCCACCCATATTCCATCCAAGAATTCAAAAGAAAAACAAAACGAGCGATTACAATTCGGAACAAAGCTAAGACAAAATGTGACAAAAAAAAAACTAAGTAACAGCACAACACAGACTGGATATGACAATCCTTATGTGATTTTACATGTCATCTTGGATATATGTTTGGAGTATTTTTTCCTTTAGTTTTTGTTTAAATTGTCCAAGCGTTGTACATGATTTTAATTCAGGTCCAAAATCGTTCCATAATCTGACTCCTTGCACTGAAACACAGTGTTGCTTGGTGGTAGTTCTCACTGAAGGTTTTTGAAATATACATGTTCCTCTGAAATGATATTGTTTCTCCCTTATTTGGAACAGCTTTTGGATTTGCGGGCAGTGATAGATTCTTAGCTTTAAACATTATTACTGCAGTTTTAAAGTCAACCAGATCTTTCAACTTGAGAGCTTTTAATTTAAGAAAAAGTGGGTTTGTTGGTTCCCTGTAAGCAGCTTTGTTTATTATTTTAATAGCTCTCTTCTGAAGCATAAAGACTGGATATATGTTTGTTTTATATGTATTTCCCCATACTTCAGTACAATATGTCATGTATGGGAGTATTAATGAATGATACAAAGTATATAATGTGGGTTGTTGATTCAGCAAATATTTCGCTCTGTGTAGTATTGCAATTGATTTAGATATTTTACCTTTAATATAATTAATATGTGACTTCTATGTCAAATGCTAATATTTGTTTGACACTGCGGCCCCTGGACCCCGGCTAGCTACTAGGCTTTTCAGGTTTGAAAGTTGAAGAAATATGAGGTTGTTAGCTACATTCTAACTTGATTTAATGTTAATAATTGTTTGGCGTCGGGGGGCTTCGCCCCCCTGAACCCCTCCCACCAGGACTTTGTCCTGGACCTACCGGGGCCTGCGGCCCCTGGACCCTGGCTAGCTACTAGGCTTTTCAGGTTTGAAAGTTGAAGAAATATGAGGTTGTTAGCTACATTTAACTAGATTTAATGCTAATATTTGTTTGGCAAATATTAGCATTATTATTATTAGCATTAGCATTATTAGCATTAGCATTAGCATCGGCCCCTGGACCCCGGCTAGCTACTAGGCTTTTCAGGTTTCAAAAGTTGGCAGGTATGCAACTATCCAATCGCAGGGCTGTTTACAATACAGCAGTAGCTTGAACACAACACATCCGGGTTACCGCGGGAGACGACTTCCAGGGAAGCGCCGAGCGCTTATGTAATGTTAATTTTTGCTAAAATCGGTAACAATAAGGTACCTTACCCCCCCTAAAATTTTCTCAACGGATTTAGACGATTCACAGAAATGATCAATTTGAAAATAAATCGGCAGAAATCCGCGGATCGGCAGAAAATTGCCATCCCTGTATTTCTATGCCATATGTCAGAACAAGGTCCAACGTATGGTGGAAATAATGAGTAGAATTTCCTACTTTCTGAGAAAACCCAATCGAGTCTAATATTGAATTAAATGCCACATTAAGGCAGTCACTATCTACATCTACATGTATATTAAAGTCCCCTACTATAATTATTCTATCAGATTTCAGCACTAAATCAGCTAAGAAATCAGCAAATTCGGATAAAGAGAATTTCACAAATGAGTGAAATCATTAAAGAAGGTGAACATTAATGATGCAAACTACAATATACAGTAATAAAAACATCATTAAAAACAGAATTTCCTTTTAAAACAAAATATTTCAAGATGATTCTTCAAAAACTGTCAAACCAAAGAGCGTTTTCTCGATTGGACAAATAATAAATGAGATTAGTACCTCAGATTCTGATTTTACTTATTAAAACTTGCTCTCACTGAGACCAGCCAGTCTGTGTGGTTCTGAAGGTGATGGTTCCCAAACATGTCCCACAGTTGTCCACCATCTACAGTGGTGCCTATTTATGGAAGAACATTCCTGCTATGACCAGAGGAACAGTCATGTTCTACTAAAGCTGCACAGGCGTGTAACCTGAGCAGCACAAGGATTTGTGTTCAGTTCTGTTCCTCGTGACACCAGTACCGCTCCCCATCAGGGTGTGTTCTTTCTTCATGGTGAAGGAGGAGCTCAGCTCAGATCCATGGTGTCCATCTGTACATGGACCTTCTCACACTACCGGGTCAGTGGGTCTCCTCATCTGCTACACAAACACACTGTTCCGAGCAGATGCTGCTGCCTCACCTCTCAGTTCATGTGTCTCCAGTAATTCACATACATGACTCATGTTAAGGGTTTACAGTAATAACACACCAGCTACATCAGTGAACGTCAACTGGTGGCCTGCGGGCCACATCTGTCCCACCAGAGCTTTCCATCCGGCCCGTGGTGGGGAGTTTGGCATAATAACATATAATATATAACAGAAAGGACTGCATCTTTTGACAATCAGAGGTGAAATCATTGTTCTATTCTGGCTCTGCAAATTAGGTTTAGCATAGGCTATATGTGAAAAACCTACAATTTTACCACAGTCTTCAAATTCATTAGCAAAACTAGTAAATTCATTTTAAAATACAGATAAATTTAATGGAAATGCCACAGATTGGTGTGGGGAAAAGTAATAAAATTACAAGAAAAATGTCTGAAATTTGAGAAAACAAATCTCAAATGTACATTAGTCCTAAATTTACAGCCACAAAGACACAAATGATGAGGAAAAAAGTTCACGTGACAAAATTCTTTCAAATTTACAACAGAAAAGTTCCTAATTTACAAAAAAGTCATAAATTTAAGGGAAAAAAATCCTCAAACTGTCAAGAATAAAATCACCTCAAGTTTTTAACTCAATGCTTTCTTGTTCTTACTCGTAGTCATCTAAAAAAATACGATAAATTTGGAAGGAAAAGGAATATATTATCTCAGAGCTTCTCAACTGCTTTCACCCTGGGACCCACATTTTCCCATGGTCATTAGCTCATGACCTACTTAAACAGAATTCAAAGCATGCAAATTTATTTATCAAAGATCGCCTTTGAAAACATGCACATCATTTTTTAAACATTAATACACATTTATTTATATGTGCAAAGTGCATTTCAGAGCACATTATTAGGAAATTGAGGACTACCAGACTAAGACAGCTGCCTTATAGTGAATAAAATAAAACTGGATATCAAAGGTGCACAAAATAAGACGACAAAATTTGATATTTCACTTCTTTGGTTCTCTCTTCATCCAAAACACAAACTGAGGAGGAACATGGCGACTGCCTGTATAAAAAGAATAAAATAAATATGAAAACTGCACAAAATCAAAAAAGCCCAGAAAATGAGATGTTTTTACCTAACCAGTCATTTGTGAGACAACTGGGCCTGTGCTTTAGTCTTGATTAGAGTTTCAAAGTGTGGGGTGACAGTGGAGAGAGCAGCTCTCAGCTCACGCTCAGTGTCCGGCTGTTTCTGGACCAAAGTAGAGAAGCCACCTCCACACAGACAGGTGGCGCTGAACAGTAGCAGTATTTTGACTGCATGAATGGCCAGAGATGTTTTTGGCATGTGGGAGGAAACCGGAGAAATCCCGGAGTAAACCCACACAGACACGGGGAGAACATGCAAACTCCACACAGATGCAAGTTAGGTTAATTGGCATCAACTGGGGATTCTAAATTGTCCTTAGGTATGACTGTGAGAGTGAATGGTTGTCTGGCTCTCTGTGTTGGCCCTGCAGTGGACTGGCGATCTGTCCAGGGTGTACCCTGCCTCTTGCCCAAAGATGCTGGGATAGGCTCCAGCCCCCCCGCGACCCAAAAAGGATTAAGCGGAAGATGAATGAATGAATGGCCAGAGATGGCTACTCAACCACCACATCGCTGCACCAAAAGTGGGAGAGGCTTACTGCACCTCGCCAAATGTTGTCTCTGAAAAAACTCCACCGGCTTGTCTTTGCATGCGGGATGTTTAGTTTCTAAATGGCGCTAAAGTTTGGATGGTTTCATGCTCTCATGCGCAAGCGCTTCACTACAGATGACACATTGCAGCTTCTGTCCCTTTTTATCCTCAATGTACGAAAATCCACATTTCAAATACTCTGGATTATATTTGCGCTTCGTCATCTCACCTCTGAATAGCAACACAAACTTGGAGTAAATGTCAATCAAATGATGGACACCACGCCTGTGGCGCCAGCGAGCTGCACCTCTCTGACGCATGCCTGTCAAAATAAAAGTTTTTTTCAGAATAAGACAAGTCTGACTTCAGATGTAACTGAACTTAAGAATATTATTAATTGTTTGACCTGCTGTCCGCGACCCACTCAAAACTGGTCCGGGTCACGACCCACCAGTTGAGGATCACTGTATTAGACAATAATATGTCAGGAAACGATATGAATTTTATTTTACATGAACGTCTGTTCCTCACAGCGTCTGCAGAGAAAAATTCTGGCCCTTGGACAGATGTAGTTGATAATTCCTGATCTACATCCAGATATAAAACTTGTGCTGATTGGTGGCTGTGTCTCATGGAGGCCAGCTGCAGCAGGGCGGAGGACTGGTGAAGTCTTCCTGAGAGGGGAAATGATTTCTGTTTCTAACTCTGCTTTTATCAGTGAAAATGATTGACGGTGAACCAGGAAAAGTTGATTATGTTGCTTTAAAGCAATAAAGCAGGTTTGAAAAGATGAAGAAGAGGTTAAAGTGTGCCTGTCCCCAGTGAAGCTGGACGTGTGGGACATGAAGAGGCGTAAACCCAGAACCAAACCCATAGAGCCTTAATCACCCTCCATGTTCTATGATCATACTTCTGGATCAGGCACAGTAAAGACATTTTTATTTCTCACGTCTCTTGTGCTTTCTGATCTCTTCTGGTTCAGTGTATTAGGTAGATGGATGGATGGAAGGATGTACTTTATTAATCCCAAACTGGGGAAATTACAGTGTAACAGCAGCATGACACAGTAGACAACCCAGAACCAACAGAAATACACACAGCATCATAGAAAAAGGAGTTCCTCAGGGAAGTTAAAACAAAAAAGCTTAGATAACTTTATATACTACAGAGGCTGTTACTAGGTTGAATAGATGATGAGTCTGGATAGTACTGATTGTACAAAGAAGGATTATAAGGTGCAGGGTGAAATGTGAGGTACCAATTATACTGCAAGGTGTGGTGTGGCAGCATAGTTATGACCAGAATTCAACATTACAGTGAGTTATTGTACAGTGAAATGGTATGTGGCAGGAAAGATTTCCTGTAGCTGGCCGTTCGGCAGCGAAGCTGTAGCAGCCTGCTGGAGAAAGTGCTCCGCTGTCTGTCCGGTGTGTGGTGGTGGTGGGGGGGATCAGGATCATCTGTGGTAGATCGCATTGTGTCTCTACCCCAGACTTCTCATGTTTTTTTAATTTTTCACCCAGAGAAAAGTTACAACTACTGTTACACTGACATCAGTAGTTCTGGTTAATGTGCTAAAATATGGTGTTTTAACTTTAGTTGTTTTTTTTTAAATCTAATTTAACAGAGGTACAGCCAGTCTCATAATCAGTGGAAAAAGATCACCTGAGCAGATGTAGTATAAGACCTCTGTACCCGGAAGGTCCAGTCACTGGTTAATCAGCATCTGTGGCTTCAGTCGAGACAAAAGAACACTGAGAAAATGTACAGTCTGTGTGTGGAGCTTAATTAGATCCTTCAGCAATAATAAAGGACTACGACGGACGGCTGAGCAGTTCTGATCGTCACACAGAAAACTGATGGAGATTAACATCTGCTGCATGGTCTTCCTGTTCTCAGGTTCATGGTCATAACAGTTTAATTTCTGCTCCTGAAGTTGATCTATCAGGCGTTTCATGAAGAACAGAGAGAGTCTTGTTGTCAGGCCGTGGTCATGTATCTGCTGCAGAAATCCATGGTCCCAGTTTTAGAGGAAGAACTTTCTTCATCTGCAGATACCTGATCACTGAACGTTTATCATCGTCAAAAAGTTAGAAAATTAGAGTTGTTGTTTTAATCAATTTAAAAGGTTAAGCTTTCAGTTCAGTATATTCTATATTTATACATACATTATTAATTTTGATGACTGACTTGGCGTGTTCAGTTTGACGTTGATGAATAAAGGAGTGCAGTACCTGGTGTGATCACAGGTTTATATGACATCACAGACAACTGACATCTCCTGACCTTTGACCTGGATGCAGACCCACATAAGGCTCGTGTGCGAGTCTGCTGACCATTGGAGCAAATAACTGGGAAAGGGGTCTGCAACTTGTGGCTGGCTCTCTTCTTCATAGCCAGCTCCTTGAGGCCTGGAGGAAAAAAAAACAAATTTCCAAAAAAAGAAGCACATTTTTAAGAAAAATGGTTGCATATGAAGAAAAAACATAATAAACAGCAGAAAATGGGAAAACCTGACATTTTATGTAAAATAAACATGCAAATTTAGAAAAATGTTGCACTGTTCTCAAAAAAACAGCCACGATTTACAAGAAAAAAAGTCACAAAATTTCTGGAAAAAAATCATAACTAGAAAAAGTTGGAATTTTGTGAGAAAAAACAAATTTATGTTAAAAAAAAAGCAGTTTCATTTGTGAAATGTAATAAAGAAAAATGCAATACATTTATGAGAATATGCTAAAAATACTGAATATTCATTGGAAAAGCTACAATTTTAAGTGAAAAAAACACCCACAAATTTGCAAGAAAAGAAGTCACAAAAGATCTGATGAAAAAAGACAAATTTACCAGAAAAAGTTATAATTTTGTTAGAAAACTGTCACATTTAAATGAAAAGGGATGCATTTTTTTACTTGGAAAAAAGTAATAAATTTACCCCAAAAAAGCCATTTTTATGAGAACAAAGTCTATAAAAAAAAGTTTTATCGTGAAAAATGTCACAAATTTACATAAAGTCTTCAATTTTACTCCATAAAGGTCTCAAATTTTTAAAGAAAAACAACAAATTTATTAAGATTTTGGGAAAACATTCCAGTTTAATGAGCAAAACCACGCAAATATGCAGGAAAACAAAAAATTAGAATTTTTCCAAATCAAAAATTCACCAGAAAGTGAATTTTTGTGAGAAAAATGGAACAAATTTACTATATAAAAAAGCTGCTAATTTATAATAAAAAAAAAACACTTAATCCTGATGGGGCGGCGCGGTGGCGGAGTGGTTAGCACTGCGGCAGCACAGCAACTCACCCTTGGCCGGGGGATCCTGGGTTCGATCCCAGCCCCCGACCAACAGTGATCTGTGTGGAGTTTGCATGTTCTCCACGTGTCTGCGTGGGTTTACTCTGGGATTTCTCCAGTTTCCTCCCACATGCCAAAAACATGCAGGTTAGGTTAATTGGCATCAAACTGGGGATTCTAAATTGTCCTTAGGTATGACTGTGAGAGTGAATGGTTGTCTGTCTCTCTGTGTTGGCCCTGCGATGGACTGGCGATCTGTCCAGGATGGACCCTGCCTCTCGCCCAAAGATGCTGGGATAGGCTCCAGCCCCCCCACAACCCGAAAAGGATTAAGTGGAAGAAGATGGATGGATGGACTTAATCCTGATGTCAGGTTAGATTAGGGTTGTATTTCTCCTGTTTTACCTCACTTTTCAGGCTCTGATATTGTTGTCACTCCATGCAGATTTTTTTAGACAAAAATCACTCAAAGCAGCTCTTTGTGTAGTGCAGGTTGCCAACCGCCAGCTTAGGAGTAGCAGTGATTTTACTGAAATGTGGGTGTGTTATGTCTGGAAGCAAGGACCAGTGGATATGTTCTGGGTGTTGAAGGCTAGCTTTATTAAAACAAGCTAGCAACACATGGAACATATAGAACAAGCTAACAGCAGGGTACAGGCAGTGTAGCAGGCTAGAGGGCGCCAAAGGCAAGCAGTCTCCTGCTGTTAGCCCCTCAATATACCCCCAGCACGGTGATGTCATCCGTGTCTGCGTTTTCACGTCCGTGGCGTACATTGTGGTATATCCATATGCCACAGACAGACACTTGGCTTCACCAGAATGAGTTAAAAACTTCACACTTCAGATTTTGTGAGGACACGGTCAGTGTGACATCCACACATTTTCTACCACTTTTCCTGGGTTTGGGTCGCGTAGGCAGCAGCTCAAGCAGAGAAGCCCGGACTTCCCTCTCCTCGGCCACTTGCTCCAGCTCTTCAGAGAGGATACCAAGACGTTCCCAGACCAGATGGGAGACGTAGTCTCTCCAGCGTGTCTTGGGCCTAACCCGGAGTCTCCTCCCAGTGAGACGTGCCCAGAACACCTCAAGTGGGAGGCGTCCTGATCAGATGCCCAAACCACTTCTACTGGCTCCTTTCGATGTGGAGGAGCAGCGGTTCTACTCCGAGCCTCTCCCAGATGACTGAGCTCTTTACCCTATCTCTTAAGGGTGAGTCCAGCAATTTTATGGAGAAAGCTCATTTCAGCCACTTGTATCTGTGATCTCATTCTTTTGATCAATACCCAAAGCTCATAACCATAGGTGAGGGTAAGAACGTAGATTGACCGGTAAATCAACAGCTTTGCTTTAGAGCTCAGCTCCCTCTTCACTCCTCCACTTGGGGCAGGAGCTTGTCCCCAACCCGGAGAGGACAATCCATCTTTTTCCAGCTGAGGACCATGAACTCGGACTTGGAGGTGCTGATTCTCATCCCAGCCACTTCACACTCAGCAGCAAACTGTCCCAATAAGACCTGTAGGTTATTGCTCAATGAAGCCAATAAGACGACATCATCTGCAAACATCTGGGGCTGCACGGTGGCGCAGTGGTTTAGCACTGTGGCAGCACAGTTTACCCTCGGCCGGGGGATCGCAGGGATCATGAGATCGTGGGTTCGATCCCAGCCCCCGACCAACAGTGATCTGTGTGGAGTTTGCATGTTCTCCCCGTGTTGCGTGGGTTTACTCCGGGATTTCTCCGGTTTCCTCCCACATACCAAAAACATGTAAGTTTAGGGCGCTCGCGCACGCAGCGACCAGCAGCCGGTGGCTTGTCACCAGACTGCAAACCAAATCTACCTACGGGTACAAATAAGTAACTAAAAAAAAAAAAAAAAAAAAACAGCAGAGGAGGGATCCTGTGGTCACTGAACATGATACCCTCCGTTCCTTGGCTGCTCCTAGATATCCTGTCCATAAAAATTTTGAAAAGGATCGGTGACAAAGGGCAGCCCTGGCGAAGTCCAACTCTCACTGGAAACGAGTTTGACTGAGTACTGGCAATACAAACCAAATTCTTGCAACGGTCGTATTGGGACTGGATAGCTCGTAACAACAAGCCCGATACCCCATACTCCCGCAGCACCCCCACAAGATACCACAAGGGACGCGGTTGAATGCTTTCTCCAAATCCTCAAAACACATGTGGACTGGTTGTGCAAATTCAAGGATTCTTGAGAGGGTAAAGAGCTGGTCTGATGTGCCACGGCCAGGACAAAAACCACATTGCTCCTCCTGGATCCAAGGTTCGACCAGCGGTCGTACTCTCCTCTCCAGTACCCTGGCATAGACCTTCCCAGGGAGGCTGAGAAGTGTGATCCCTCTAAAGTTGGAACACACCCTCCGGTCCCCCTTCTTGAAGAGAGGAACCACCACCCCAGTTTGCCATGTCAAAGGCACTGTCCCCGACCTCCACACAATGTTGCAAAGGTGTGTCAACCATGACAGCCCTACAGTGGGACAGCAGCAGAGTTTTATAGAGGATGCTCCTGGACAGGTTCTTCATCATCATCAGGCTGCGGTCCCTCACATGAACACGGACTTTTATCTTCTTCCTTCAGAGTAGGGGTGGGCGATATGACCCAAAAATCATATCACAATATTTCTGTGAATTTTCACAATAACAATATTCTTCCCGGTATCACAGAATAGTTTTTTCTTTTAAATTTATAAAGTACAGTTTCACAGGCCAGCGTTAATTATGTTCAACATATTCAGTAAAAACAAAAACTCTTATTTCTCCATGCCGGGTTCCGGGTCAGCTTCCGGCCGCGATGTTTGAAATGAGCCGAGAATTTTCAGTAAAACCGTCAAAAATAAGGACTTTTGTTGGCCACCAACAAATGTGGGGAACACTCTTACGACAATCAGCGCTGACCCGGTGAAGGTTCTGGCAGCTCTGGCCCCGTTTCAGACTTCTAAAGACCGCTTCTCCGCCTCTGCTGCTACCCCAGAGAAACGGCTGCAGTGAGAAGGTATCCACGAAGTCGGGCTAAAGGTCATTTGCGTGTGTTAAAGTAAATACTGGTGTCGTCTACCGTTATTCCCCGGAGGGCGAACTGATCCGAAGTGAGGTGGAACCAAGAGCGCGTGTGTATTAATTCGCACAAGAGTGCACTTACAGACTCTATCACGTTAATGCTAAGCTAACGCTATTGCTAAGCTAATGCTAAGCTAGCGCTAGCCCCGCCAATCTAATGATCAGCCTCGCTGAACGGCACTCCTGTTGGGCTTCAAAGCTACCTCGGTAAACCTAAGTTGGTGTGCTCTATACATGATAGTATCTTGTTAGATAACTGTCAGTAATGTCTCCTGGACTAAATGGACTAACGTCAGATATGGCTGGAGACAACCATGGTGACGACCATCCCCAGCATGGGCCAACTTCAGCACTCCCACGTCAGAGGCCCGTCTGTGAGCTGTTGTGCTTTATGCAGAACAACATGGGTAATGTCCCGAAGACCTATCTTGTGAAATGGGTTGGCGACTTCTACGATGAGAACGAGGTTAAAAGAGCAAAGAAGTTGCTGTTCGAGCAGTGTCCAGCGGGAAGATCGCGGATGAAGAAGAGGACCGGCTACAGCCAGAAGAAAGACGACATCGGCGACATCTACCACAAGCTGAATGAGGCTGGTCAGCTGGCACCACAATACGTTGCCCTGAACCTCAAGAATTTGCCACCAGCTTCGTTGGAGTCATTTGACCTTACCAGGCTGTCTAAGGACGTGTGCCGTGTGATGTCCCTTGGAGAGAGCCTTGCTACCGTGTTCACAACGATATCTGCTATCCAGGACGGCGTGGCGGCTATTAACTCCAAACTCGACGACACACCCTCTCCAGCTGACGTCCTGGTCGTGGAAGGCGACGATGAAGCTGGCAGTACTCAGAGTGCTGCCAACACCACCAGCGATGGGGAGAACGTGGTAGCAGCTGACGACCACGCCCCGATCGCCAATGTAGCCCGTGGTCCTCCACCGTCCGCCATGGCCGACGGGGAGATTGCGGACGAGGCCGCTAGCTCTACAGAGGCCTGTTCTGATGTTGCTGTCGGCAGCAGCCCTTCTGGGGTTGCCAAAGCTGCCAAAGTTGCTGTAATTACCGAAGAGCGCGAGGATGGGTTCGAGGAAGTTGTGAGTCGCAGTTCCAAGAAGAAGAAGAGATCATATGCTAATGTACTTCAATCGTCTGACAACCAACCGACTGCCAAGCAGACCACGAACCAGCTACAGGTTGTCAACAAGACACGCCCCCACTCACAGTTACGCGTTGTACCAAAGTCTGGTAGGTGGTCTGGCAGGCATCAGGGTCAAGGTCAAGGTCATAAGAAGCACCAAGTCTTCATCAGTCGACTTGACCCCACCACCAGACCCCATCATGTACGCTCCTACATCGAAACCCGTGTTAAATTAAATGACAATATCAAGATTGTGCAACTAGAAACCAAGTATGATGGTTATGCCTCTTTTAAGATTACATGTCCTGCCAGTTGCAGCAAGAAGTTGCTTGACAAAAATGTGTGGCCATCTGGTTTATACCTTCGACAGTTTTTTGAGAGGAAATGATCTACATGTGATTGTCATTATTGTGTTTGTCATTATACTCATTCAATAGTAGGACCAACCTTAGAATATGTTCATTCAACTGCCAGAATGTAAAAACTTCATCTAATGAGATCTCCAGTTTATGTGATAACCATGACATTGTGTTGTTGCAGGAACACTGGTTGTTCGAAAACGAATTGTCTATTCTGAGCAGATTACATGGTGACTTTATAGGACAAGGTGTTTCTTTTATGGATACGGAAGAACGTGTTATCTTAGGTCGCCCCTATGGCGGCGTCGGTATCCTATGGCGGAAGTCACTTGCGAACAGTTGTGTTGTGAAAACTTACGATTGCTTAAGAGTTACAGGTATTGAAGTCAGCCTGGGTGACTTTCACTGTCTTATATTATGTGTATATTTCCCCTATGACAGTGTTGAAAACTTGGATGAATACTTGCACTGCCTGAGTCTTGTTAAACGTATCACCGAGGACTTTCCAACTCCATATGTGTTCACAATTGGGGACTTCAACGCTAATACAGCACGTTCAAGTTGTTTTGGAGACGAACTGGTGTCTTTTTGTGAGAGTTACTCCTTACACATCTCGGACAGGATTATCTTACCAGGTGATACCTTTACTCATGTTAGCATGGCTCATGGCTCTACATCATGGCTTGATCACTGTGTGACTACATCCTCAGGCCATGATAACGTGTCCAATATCAAAGTTCTGTTTGACTATGTGAGTTCTGATCATGTACCTTTATCTATAGATATTGAGGTATCTAGTGCTGTAAGTGGCCCCCGGGAAGCTCCCTCAGCCACAACGGGCAGTAGAACATACAAATGGCGTGATGCCACAGCGTCAGACCTGTCCAGATATAAGAAACTTACTCGTAGGAAACTCTGTAACATCCGTGCTCCTATGGACGCCATCTGGTGTCACGACCGTAATTGTGCGGCACACAGGAACGATATCGACAGGTTCTACAGTGATATTGTTGATGCTTTAAATTACTGTGTGAGTGAATGCATTCCTAGTCACAGTGTGGCCACCCAATATAACGTCCCAGGCTGGAATGATGTCGTTAGCGAGGCTCACACAGCTGCTCGGGATGCTTTTTTGTGGTGGAGGAGTAATAGCAAACCACGTTCTGGTCCAATATTTGAAAACATGAAAAATTGCAGGGCTAGGTTCAAATATGCTCTACGAGCATGCAGGCGCAATGAAGAAAGTATCAAATGTGACCAGCTAGCTAATCACATGAGTGAACTGAACATGGTAGAATTCTGGAAACAAATGAAGGCTATGAGCTCCCACCGGTCTGTCAGATCAAACACTATTGATGGTGTGACTGGTGACGTTAATATTGCTGAAAAGTGGAAATGTCAATATGAAGCTATTTTCAACTCAGTCAAGAATGTTTCAATGAAGGATTCTGTTATGCATGATATTCGTCTGTATAACGACATGTTTGATGCCTCTGATATTTCTGCTGTTACTCCTGTTGAAGTTGATTCACTGATCAAAGTTCTCAAGAAAGGCAAATCAGCTGGCCCTGACTGTCTCACCAGTGAATGCCTCATCAACGCTGATTTCAATTTGTGTATTCTGTTGTCATTGTGTTTTAACTGTATGTTTGTTCATGGTTACATGCCAGATATGTTGATGGACTCTGTTATTATTCCTTTGGTGAAAAACAAGTGTGCCAGTCTTTCTGATATGAACAACTACAGACCTATAGCTATTGCAAATGTTATATCTAAACTGTTAGAGGGTTTGTTCCTGAACAGAATTGAGGATTATCTGTGGACAAACGACAATCAGTTTGGTTTCAAATCAGCTCTTTCAACTGACAAGGCTATTTACCTACTCCATGAATTTGTTGACTACTTCAGAAGCCATTCCACTAGTGTCTATGCTACGTTCCTAGATGCTAGCAAAGCTTTTGACAGGATTAACCACTGGTGTTTGTTCAGAAAATTGATCGATCGAGGTATTCCTATTTACATTGTTAGCATCCTGCTAGCGGAGATGAAGCTGAGTACAGAGGGCTTATCCAGGACTTTGTGGACTGGTGCCATCGGAACTACCTCCAGATCAACGCGAGGAAAACTAAGGAGCTGGTGGTGGACTGCCGCAGGCATGGGCAGCCCCTCACAGCACCAGTAAATATACAGGGAACAGACATCGAGATGGTGACATCCTACAAGTACCTGGGTATTCATCTGAACAATAAACTAGACTGGTCACACAATACTGACGCACTCTACAAGAAGGGACAGCGCAGGCTGTTCCTGCTGAGGAGACTCAGGTCTTTTGGTGTACAAGGGGCGCTGCTGAAGTCATTCTATGACACGGTGGTGGCATCAGCCATCACTTTTGGAGTGGTCTGCTGGGGCAGTGGCATTACTGCAGCCGATAGGAAGAGACTGAACAAACTGATTAAGAAAGCTAGCTCTGTCCTGGGGCAACGCCTTGATCCGATGGAGGAGATAGGAGAGAGAAGGACGGTGGCTAAACTGTCATCTCTGCTGGAGTCCGAGTTCCACCCTATGCAGGACATACTGGATGCACTGAGGAGCTCATTTAGCAGCAGACTACATCATCCCTGGTGCACAACCGAGAGGTTTCGTAGGTCCTTCCTACCAACGGCTGTCAGACTGTACAACCTAAGCAGGGCTGCTCGCAGAGATAGCAAAAAGACGTAACAAACTAATAGTTGGTTTTTTTTTGAATGCAAAAGATGCAATAGACTTACACAATGGTCCTCTCCGGCATACAACTAGGAACATACCGGTCGCTATGGAGGGTGAGAATATGTATGGGCACATAATCATACCATGTAGGATAACTAAATAGACGGTTATGCTGTTTCATCCCACCTAGCAACAATGCTCTGCACTGTGTGTGTTTATATATTTACATATTTATTCCATCTAGCTACAATGCTCTGCACTGGGTGTGTTTATATTTATATATCTATATATTTATTCCATCTAGCTACAATGCTCAGCACTGGGTGTGTTTATATTTATATATCTATATATTTATTCCATCTAGCTACAATGCTCCGCACTGTGTTTTTATATATCTACATATTATTCCATCTAGCTACATTGCTCCGCACTGTGTGTGTTTATATACTTGCATATTTATTCCACCTAGCTGCAATGCTCCGTACTGTGGGTGTTTATATATTTACATATTTATTCCATCCAGCTACAATGCTCTGCACTGTGTGTCTGTGTGTGTGTGTGTATATATATATTTTATAGTAATATGTACATATGTATATTAGCTGCTCTTGCTTGCTTGTTTTTTTTTTTTTTTTTTTTTCTTGCCTTCTGATTGTTGCTCTGAGTGTTGCTATCCCTGTGCTGTTGCAATCCTGGAATTTCCCCGTTGTGGGACTAATAAAGGCTTATCTTATCTTATCTTATACTGGTACAGAAGGCAGTCTATGGTTGTTAGATGGGGCAATGTCACCTCATCCAAATTTCATGTGACCAACGGTGTTAAACAAGGTGGTATACTGTCACCCTTGTTGTTTAATGTCTATGTTGATGATCTCAGTGTACTGTTGAACAATACTAATGTGGGCGGCTCCTTTAACGGTGCACTGTTAAATCACATTTTCTACACTGATGACCTCTGTTTGTTAAGTTTGTCTACTGCAGCGATGCAACATCTCCTTTCGGTATGTGAAAAATTTGGTGAAAAAAAATGACATCCTGTTCAACTGTACTAAATCTATGTGTATGGCTTTCAAACCAAAGGGTGTCAATACGTCGAATCCTGTTATGCCACTTTGTGGTAATAGCTTGAACTTTGTTGAAAAAGTCAAATACCTAGGTGTGTGGATTGAATCTGATAAGACCAATGTTGATTGTAACAGGCATCTCAGGAAACTGTACGCTCAAACAAATTTACTGTTAAGAAATTTCCATAGATGTTCTCCTGATGTCAAATGTATGTTGTTCAAGACCTTCTGTACCTCAATGTACTGCTCGCCTTTATGGTTTAATAGCAATGTTGCTGTTAGGAACAAAATCCGCATTGCATATAATAACTCCCTAAGAAGGTTGTTAGATGTACCACGAAGGTCGAGTGCAAGCAAGATGTTTGTGTCTGTGAACATTCCGTCTTTTGGCGAATTGATACGTAAGAATGTTTACAGTTTTTTGAGAAGGTTGCTGGCATGTAACAATCATCTTATATCAGCAATTGTCAACTCGTCACTCACACTTCATTCCAGCATTTGGAAGTGGTGGCGTTCCATTTTATACTGAGCCCATTATTGTATGTTATTGTTGTTACAAGAGCGCCGAGTGTCTGCTGATCTGTATATACTTTTATTTATTTATTTATCTAATTTCTACTCGTTTTAGTTTTGCTCTTAATATGAACCCTGAGTTTGAAATAAACGTTTGAATTTGAATTTGAATTTATGAAGAGCAGTTTGGAATGTGTTTCAAACTTTTTTTATTCTGTATCAAATGTTACTAGAAAATATTATAAACCACCACGTCTTAAGCGCATTGAGGGGTGGACTGGGACAAAAATTCAGACCGGGAATTTGACTTCATCCTAGGCAACCCTGTTGTTGGAAACCAGAAACCACCACAGTTTTAGTAGGCCAACATTTTAAAATAAAAGGTATCAAACTAGTTATGAATGTAATTATAGCCTTCAGCTGGGAGGGAAATTGTCATAAATGCCCCTCCGGGGCAGGGAAGAGACCCACACGCTGAACTGTGAGCTTGTGATAATTTTTTACAAACATAAAGTGCACAAAATAATTGAAAAGCCAGAGAGAGATAAACCCCATAACAAAGAGAAAACACAGAGCGTCAAACTTACTTCTGTGAGTACAGACATCAGTCAAGATTGCAGCGAGGAATGCAAAATAAGATAACAAAACTATAACATAAACAGGAAAATAAGAAACAGTACGAGAAATACAAAAACCAAAAGGCACAAAATACAACTAATATGCAAATATAGCGAAAAGCCATGAGACTGAGCATGGCAGAAACCTCCAGTGCTCAGCTCATGACAGAGCCCCCCCTCTCAAGGGGTGGACCCAGACACCCCAAGGTAACATCAAAAAAGACCCCCCTCCCCTTGAAAAAAAAAAGGAGTATAGCAAGAACAACCCCGGGTGGATGGGTGGGGGAACAGGCTAGGAGGGAACAAAAACACAGCCCTGCTCAGCGCCCACACTAGGTAAAACCCCAACCACCTAAGCCCCCTGGACCGAAGAGCTGGACAGTTCAGGCAGGCAGCCAAAGTCCCAGGCCTGGCAGGTGGCATGATGGAAAGAGTCGGGTGGCCTCCCAGAGAACATGGGCCACCCAACCCCACGGCACAGTCTGTTCGGGTGGTCTGCCAGTTTTTTAGCCACCTGAACAGAAAGGGTGATCCAGGAGGTGGCTGCCCCACAGGAAGAACTAATGGCGGGCAAGATAGAGGAGTCGGGGAAACCATGACGATGTCAGGTGGAGGAAAGGGAACCACGACAGCCTTGGGCGGAGGAGAGGGAACCACGATGACCTTGGGCAGAGGAGAGGGAACCACGACCACCTCGGGCAGAGGAGAGGGAACCACGACGGCATCTGGCAGAGGATGGGGAACCACGACGGCGTCAGGCAGAAGAGAGGGAACCACAATGCCCTCGGACTGGCCTGTAGCACCCTCGGTGGTCCCGGACTGGGACATCACAGCACCCACAGTGGCTCCGGCCTAGAGCTGAGCTGCACCCATGGTGGCTCCGGGCTGGAGTGAGGCTACACTCGTGGTGGCTCCGGGCTGGAGCAGAGCTGCACCCACAGTGGGCCCGGACTGGGCCAAAGCTGCATCCTCGGTGGACCTGGACTGGGCCAGAGCTGCACCCACGGTGGCCCCCGGGCTGAAACGTAACATCCACGGCGGGCCCACACTGGAGTGGAGTACCCAAGTTGGTTTCAGGCTGGGGCGCAGCACCCATGACAGTCCCTGACTAGGACACAGTACCCACGGATACCCGGACTGAGGAGGAGCTGCACCCACGGAGGTCCTGTGCTGGGATGGAGCACCTGCGATGACCTCATCAGATGGGGAAGCAGCACCATCGGAGGTCCTGGGCTGGGATGGAACACCCACAACGACCTCAGCCAGAGGGGGAGCAGCACCCATGGAGGTCCC
The DNA here is from genome assembly GCA_020510985.1 of Pholidichthys leucotaenia. Classification (NCBI taxonomy): domain Eukaryota; kingdom Metazoa; phylum Chordata; class Actinopteri; order Cichliformes; family Pholidichthyidae; genus Pholidichthys; species Pholidichthys leucotaenia. The sequence continues at coordinate 226,085,613 of CM035840.1, forward strand.
GGGCTGGGGCGGAGCACCTGCAACAACCTCAGCGGGAGGAGCTGGATCCATGGTGATCTCGGGCAGCGAGGCTGGACCCACGGAGACTTCTGGTGGAGCTGGACAATCCTTGGTGACCCTGGGGGAAAGTTCAGGCAAGAGAGGCAGAGAAACAGGGTCAGGGTCACCGGCGGGAGTGGAGCCCAGCAAGGTGAGCTCAGGTGCAGCTGACGGCTGCACTTGGCTCTCCTCACCAAGAGCCAGGCAAGATCTCTCCCAAACAGAAGCAATGAAAACAAAAGAGAGCACTTGCCTGAGCTCAAGCTCCACCGCCGTCCAGGACTCCATCGATCCATGCGGCAACGTCTTGGGCCCGGCCCTCTGGAGGTCCAACTCTGGTTCTGCTGCAGCGGCCCCAGCAGCAGGCATGGTGGTCAGTGCAGTCCTGGGACCCCCCAGTGAGGTGACCCACACAGGTGGCTTGTCTGGCGTGGATACAGGCGGTCAATCTTCTGCTGGCACTGACTCCTGCGCAGCTGAAGCCAGGGGACGCTCTACTGTTGGTGCAGGCTTCAGGTTGGAGGCAGAACTTTCCCTCTGTCTGGACCATGGCTGCGGGGCTGGAACCTGGTCCTCCAGGCCCGCAGGCTCCTCCATCATCTGGCGGCCCAATCCCACAACCGGCGGACATCCAGGGTATATAGGAAGAGACACAGAGAGAGCAGGTGAGGTAATTATGGCTGCAGCTGGAGGTGAGAGCTCAGAGGACTGCGAGACGACAAGGTAATTTATGGGAGGATGATAGAGAATGAAAGAGGACTTGCCTGTTTTCCCAGGGCATGATGCTCTCTGCTGCAGTTGGTGTAGAGTTATCCCTCTCCGTGGCTACAGTGGTCATGGGCCCCTCAGAGGAGGAGCCGCCCCTGCAGACACGGAGACGGGTGGAGCCGGAAAGGAAACAGCCGACCTCTCAGCAGCGGGAGGGAACGTCGAGGAGAAGCGGGAGACAGCAGCTGCGGAGAAGGAAGAAGCTGACAATATAGCCAGAGAGAAAAAGCACAGAGAGGGCACTGCTGCAGGAGTCTTCTACCTCGGCGAAAGGGAAACTGCTGCCTGAGAGTCGGGGGAATTCCTCTGGCGGTCCGGAGCTGGATGGCAGCATCGTGGAGCAGGAGCTGGAGGTGAAGCTGGAGGCGGGTGAGGAGATGGTGGTACCGAGGACCGGGTTAACACAAAGTGGCTGCAGTCTTCTGTCATAAATGCCCCTCCGGGGCAAGGAAGAGACCCACGCACTGAACTGTGAGCTTGTGATAATTTATTACAAACATAAAGTGCACAAAATTCAAAAGCCAGAGGGAGATAAACCCAGTAACAAAGAGAAAACACAGAGCGTCAAACTTACTCCTGGAAGTACAGACATCAGTCAAGACTGCAGCGAGGAATGCAAAGAGCAGCGGTCTTAAAGCAGACGGACAGTGACATTTTTTTATTGAACCAATCAACAGATTGTATGAAAATATTCTATTCTGTCTATTCCCGCGATTTAATATGTGTCACCAGCTTCCATAAATGACCTTATTTGCTCATAGCTCAGCCTTCACTTAGTGAGGCTGCAGTACCGCCATCTCTCGATAGGTGCGGGCATTGGTGACGTCACAACAGCAATAGAAAATGGCAGAACGAGAGCAAAGTGATTCGGACAGCGATTATTTTCTCGAGTTTGACGACCTCAATATAAATGATGACATTGAAAATGAAGAATCGGGTGATGAAGTAGTTTTGGGTGGTGCTGAGGGGGTATTCAGCCTTATTTGTGGGAAAGAAGTGAGGGTTATGTTGCCTGCCTGTGCAGTGAGCCTCATCAGAGAAACATTCCCATCTGATCACTACAAGGGATTTTGCCTACCAAGATTAGATTTGTGAACAATGATATGTAAATAAAGTTTTGTAAAATCATATATTGAGTTTATTAATGTTCATGTCAATGTTATAATTCTCATAGTTCAGCATTCATCAAAGTCGCATGTCATATACATTTGAATAATTTGAACACACTAAATTCTTCTCAATTTGAAAAGAAATATTACATACTATACCACCTTTGTATGAATGTTTGAAAACACAGCAGAAATATACAAAGAAATACAAAAATCAATGGAGTATCACTACAGATTAAGAAGATAACTAGTTTCCAGATATAGCAATTATTATATTCCAATAAATAACATTTCACAGTTATAATGGGCACCATTTTATGGTAGAAAATTGGGGTTCCATTTTTAAAAGCACATTTCTCTTACCATCTTAGGCTTATATTTGTTTTTCTTAGCAAATATGTTGCTTCCCTAAAAATTGAAAGCTGAACTGTCATTGGTAATTTCTTCTACTTCACAGGTGTCAAACTCATTCCATGGAGGGCCAAGACCCTACAGGTTTTACCTCCACCCAGTGTCTTCAACAGGTGATTTCACTGAATTTCTTCCCACTGACTGCTGATCAGTGAAAACACCTGCTGAAGACCCTGGGTAGAAGCAAAACATGCAGGGTCTTGGCCCTCCGTGGAATGAGTTTGACACCCCTGTTCTACTTTTACATGTTTGATTTTGAAAATCATCCATTGCTTGGAATTCATTTAAAATGTTTAGTAAACATTTGCAGTGAATATTAAAAATACAAAACTTACCCTGTTTACTTCTCGTTTTCTGACAGCTGATCGCATCGGTAGATCATCCTTGCTTTTCACGCCACTGTCACTGACACTTGTCTCAGTCAGACTTGGGAATCGAGGGATATATAGTTGGAATAGCAGTTTTCTTTATCACCAATCTTTTTGCAAATTGCATCTTATTCTCGAAATCGCTGTAAACGAAATGTCTACTGCACATGTAGGGCGCTAACGAGGCGCAGGTGTGCGCGCAGCTGAGGCAGATGCCTGAGAGCGGCGAGCCGTGACACCTGCAAAATACAGTATATGTGGACAAGAAAGACTGACAAACCTGGGAACTATTTCACTGGAGTCTGCTTTAATACAGAAGCTGAAGCAATAGGGAACACTGTATGTCTCTGTAATTGAGAACTTTGCTTCTAAAAAACACAGGAGGATGGACTTCCAATATAAGTAACCGGTGAGTTAAACTGTCTTTCTTCAGCATGTTTTTTTCCCCTAACCGTTCTTATGATCATGAAAGTATTTGGTAATTCCGAGAAATATCCATAATCGCCGATTTTAAAACGTAAACATCAAGTGTTGCATGAAGCAAAACACAGCAGGTATACCATCGCACCTGTAGACAACACAACGCCAAACCATATTAACTTGATTCCTGAAATCCTAATCTTCATAAATAATCTATTTGTAATCCACAAGTATTCCGAGAAATATCCGTAATCGCCGATTTTAAGACGTAAACATCAAGTGTTGCATGAAGCAAAACACAGCACTGGCCGCCAACCGTGTGCGTGTGTTTGCCGGTGGTGACGTCACACAGCCAGTGGCCATCTTAGCCGCTGATCGCTTGGCTGGGTCAGACAGCTCTGCACAACAGTGTACTTCAAGAGCGCATCGTCACCTTATGCGACATTCGTTGACACCAAAACCCAGAGGGAGAACACAACAGTAAAGGATATAAAGAATAAAATATCAACAAATACAGACTTGAGAAATAAATGCAATCTAATACAAAATAAGAGAATAACAAAACTAAAACATAAACAGGAAAATAAGAAACAGTATGAGAAATACAAAAACCAAAAGGCACAAAATGCAACAAATATGCAAATATAGAGAAAAGCCATGAGACAGAGCATGGCGGAAACCTCCAGTGCTCAGCTCATGACAGAAATTATAAATTTGAATTTTAATAGTCAACTGATCTATTGATTATTAAAACAACTGATTGTCTAGTCTTAATTTGAATCTGATGCTGCTTCTGATTTCTTCACCTTTTCTGAATAAAAACACAAGGAAAGAGACTTTAGGTAAAAGTTACAATTCTGCATGAAAAACGTCACAAAATTGTCACCAAAAATGTTCAAAATTTAAAAAAAAAAAAGTGCCTTTATGAAAAGATGTTTCAATGAAAGCACCAAGGTGCTGTGCCTCGGTGCCTGTGGCATGGTAGCATGGGAGTCTGTAAAAAAGTGGCACTCCGACCTCTACTGGCCCTGGATAGTTATACCTTTTTTCGCCGCGGCATTGACAGAAATGGTGAGTTAAATTTGTGTTTATTTCAAAAACAAAGTGTTATTTTGAAATACTGGCAAATTAACCTGCTTCTGTCCGGATTTCATAATACAACAGCACCCTCACTGTCTGTGTCACAGTTCTGCACCTGTCATGTGATGTGTCATGTGATGTGGCCATAAACCATAAAAAACTGTGGCCATAAACCAGTTGTACTAAGTATTCTACCTCACAAGGTGACAGACACGTATAACTTACTGCTCTTGCCTTGGAGGATTGATCTCTCCCAAAGAACCACCCAAAAACCTCACTTCTGGGGCACCAAAGAAGAAGAGTTTGTAAACAAATGTGCTCCATTGCAACACGGAGGAGGCATTTGCTCCAAAATTTGCCATGACTCTAAAAAGAGATTATTTAGCTTATGAAGGTACAGTGGGGCAAAAAAGTATTTAGTCAGCCACCAATTGTGCAAGTTCTCTCATCTTTTAAGTGGGAGTTTTCATCATAGGTATATCTCAACTATGAGAGACAAAATGAGGAAAAAAAAAATCCAGAAAATCACATTGAAGGATTTTTAATGAATTAATTGGTAAATTCCTCAGTAAAATAAGTATTTGGTCACCTACAAACAAGCAAGATTTCTGGCTCTCACAGACCTGTAACTTCTTCTTTAAGAGGCTCCTCTGTCATCCACTCATTACCTGTATTAATGGCACCTGTTTGAACTCGTTATCAGTATAAAAGACACCTGACCTAGATCCAAGATGGCGCCCACAGTGGTCGACATGGTGCTTCGCTGCGCTCTTTGTTTGTTTTTGTTTGTCAATTGTGTGTCTGCTTGCACTTATACCCGTGAAGAACTTCTAAATATCAGGACTTTCACCCCCACGGACCTCCTCCCAGTTTTTCTAGCCCCTGCCGCCGATCTGGTTTATTGTTTGGCTCGGAAAGTGAGACGGCGGAAGAGAGGAAGACGAGCGGGCGCTCTCGTACGACTTCGCAGGAGAGGCTCGCGAACGGCGCTGCCTGGCATATTTCTGTCCAATACCAACTCTCTCTCTAACAAGGTAGATGAACTGAGACTGCTGATGCGTTTTAAGGACCTCTCCTCCTCAGCTGTCCTCTGCTTTACTGAGACCTGGCTCCGGGAAAATATACCGGACAGCGCGCTGCGCCTCGACGGCTTTCAGCTCTTCCGTGCTGATCGTGACACAGAGCTTTCCGGCAAGACCACAGGAGGCGGAGTCTGCTTCTACATCAACTGTAGCTGGTGCTCTGATGTAACGGAAATTTCCAAACACTGTTCTCCTGCCTTGGAATTTCTTGTTATCAATTGCAAGCCCTTCTATTCCCCGCGGGAGTTTGCTTCTTTCATAATGATCGCTGTGTACGCCCCTCCCGACGCGGACACGCGCGAAGCTCAGCGCGTGCTCGCGGATCACATTCAACACACAGAGCGGAGTTTCCCAGACTCGCTGATTATTGTGGCTGGCGACTTTAATCAGTGCAATCTGAGCCACGATCTCCCCCGCTACAAACAGTTTATTAAATGCCCCACCAGAGGATTATACACACTGGATCACTGTTACACCACAGTGAAAGACGCATATCGCGCTGTCCCTCGAGCTGCGCTGGGATTATCTGATCACGTGATGGTTCACCTCATTCCCACATACAGACAGAGATTGAAGCTCACTAAACCTGTTGTGAGCACTACGAAGATACGGACCAGTGATGCTGAGGAGAAGCTGGAAACGTGCATGGAAATATCTGACTGGGGCATGCTTAAAGGAGCCACGCATGATCTGGATGAGTACACGGACACTGTGAACTCATATATCCACTTTTGTGAAGAGAACATTCTTCCATCACGCACCAGGGTGAGTTACTCTAATGACAAACCCTGGTTCACAGCTAAGCTCAGACAGATCAGGAAGGAGAAGGAAGCAGCGCTGAAAAGTGGAGACAGGGACTGCTACAGGGAGGTTAAATACCGGTTTAACAGAGAGCTGAAGAGGGCTAAATCTCTATACTCAGAGAGACTCCAGCAGCAGTTCACTGCTAATGATTCGGCTTCCGTGTGGAGAGGACTGAGGCAAATCACCAACTATCGACCTAAGGCTCCTAAAGGTCAGGATGACAAAGCCCTTTGTCAAAGACTGTCCCAACACTATGCCCGTTTTGACACCTCGTCATCTGTGTCCAACTCCCCCCCTCCCTCCAGCTCCACAGCCTCCACATTCCCTACTTCATTTAAGGCACCCCCCCTCCTCCCCCCCTCCCCTTATCATCAGTGAGCAGGATGTGCTCAAACAGTTCTCCAGACTGAACCCGCGCAAGGCCCCCGGCCCAGACGGCGTGTCTCCCTCCACCTTGAGACTCTGTGCGAAACAGCTGGCTCCTGTATTCACAGACATTTTTAACACCTCCCTTAAGTTATGCCACGTGCCGTCCTGCCTCAAATCCTCCACCATCATCCCTGTCCCCAAGAAGCCACGGATCACTGGACTTAATGACTACAGACCTGTAGCGCTCACCTCTGTAGTCATGAAGTCCTTTGAGCGCCTGGTCCTGTCCCACCTCAAGTCCATCACCACCCCTCTCCTGGACCCGCTGCAGTTTGCCTATCGAGCCAACAGGTCTGTAGACGATGCAGTCAACCTGGCCCTCCACTCCATCCTGCAGCACCTGGACTCCCCGGGAACCTACGCCAGGATCCTGTTTGTGGACTTCAGCTCCGCATTCAACACCATCCGCCCCGCTCTGCTCCGGGACAAGCTGTCCCTGCTCAACGTGCCTGACTCCCTCTGCAGGTGGATCATCGACTTCCTGACGGACCGGAGGCAGCATGTGCAGCTGGGAAAGACTGTCTCAGACTATACTAGCATCAGCACCGGATCACCCCAGGGCTGTGTACTTTCCCCCCTACTCTTCTCCCTTTACACCAACTCCTGCACCTCCAGCCACCAGTCTGTCAAGTTGATCAAGTTTGCGGACGACACCACCCTCATCGGGCTCATCTCCAACGGCGACGAGTCCGCCTACAGGAGAGAGGTGGCCCAGCTGGCATCCTGGTGCAGCAATAACAACCTGCAGCTGAACGCTCTGAAGACAGTGGAGATGATTGTAGACTTCAGGAAAGTCACTACTCCTCTGCCCCCCCTCACCCTCTCAGGCTCTCCCATCACCACTGCTGATTCCTTCCGCTTCCTAGGCACTACCATCACCAGGGACCTCAAATGGGAGCTGACCATCAGCTCACTCATCAAAAAAGCCCAGCAGAGGATGTTCTTCCTGCGGCAGCTGAGGAAGCTCAAGCTACCCACCAAGATGTTAGTGCAGTTCTACACAGCCATCATCGAGTCCATCCTCACCACCTCCATAACCGTGTGGTACGCAGGAGCCACTGCCAGGGACAGACTAAGGCTGCAGCGCGTCGTGCGCACTGCTGAGAAGGTGATCGGCTGCAAGCTCCCATCTCTCCAGGATCTGTACATCTCCAGGACCCGGAGGCGTGCTGGCCGGATCATAGCCGATCCCTCACACCCTGGTCACGTACTGTTTGCCCCCCTCCCCTCTGGTAGAAGACTTCGGTCCATCCAGACTAAAACCTCCCGTCACATGAACAGCTTCTTCCCCTCTGCCATTAGACTGCTGAACACTAAGTGACTTATTGACTCTCGTGCACCATGTACAGCAGCTCAACCAGACTCATGTCAATCATCACTGTTTTCTTCCTGCATTACCGACTGCACTATATAGTTCTCCACAGTATCTGCTGCTGGCTAATATATATTTTAACTGTTGACCAGTATCACTTAATCTTATCCTACACTTTATTACATGTATAGTTTATTTCTCTTATCTTATCATGTTTAATGTTGCAGCATTGCACCGAGACAAATTCCTAGTTTGTGTACTACATGAACAATGGCAATAAACCTGATTCTGATTCTGATTCTGTCCACATCCTCAAACAGTCAGACTCCAAACTCCACTATGGCCATGACCAAAGAGCTGTCAAAGGACACCAGAAACAAAATTGTAGACCTGCACCAGGCTGGGAAGACTGAATCTGCAATAGGTAAGCAGCTTGGTGTGAAGAAATCAGCTGTGGGAGCAATTATTAGAAAATGGAAGACATACAAGACCACTGATAATCTCCCTCGATCTGGGGCTCCACGCAAGATCTCACCCCATGGGGTCAAAATTATCACGAGAACGGTGAGCAAAAATCCCAGAACCGCATGGGGGGGACCTAGTGAATGACCTGTAGAGAGCTGGGACCAAAGTAACAAAGGCTACATCAGAAACACACTACGCCACCAGGGACTCAAATCCTGCAGTGCCAGACGTGTCCCCATGTTTAAGCCAGTACATGTCAAGGCCCGTCTGAAGTTTGCTGGAGAGCATTTGGATGATCCAGAAGAGGATTGGGAGAATGTCATATGGTCAGATGAAACCAAAATAGAACTTTTTGGTAAAAACTCAACTTGTCGTGTTTGGAGGAGAAAGAGCACCATACCTACTGTGAAGCATGGGAGTGGAAGCATCATACTTTGGGGCTGTTTTTCTGCAAAGGGACCAGGACGACTGATCCGTGTAAAGGAAAGAATGAATGGGGCCATGTATCGTGAGATTTTGAGTGAAAACCTCCTTCTACCAGCAAGGGCATTGAAGATGAAACGTGGCTCTGTCTTTCAGCATGGCAATGATCCCAAACACACCACCCAGGCAACGAAGGAGTGGCTTCATAAGAAGCATTTCAAGGTCCTGGAGTGGCCTAGCCAGTATTCAGATCTCAACCCCATAGAAAATCTTTGGAGGGAGTTGAAAGTCTGTGTTGCCCAGCAACAGCCTCAAAACACCACTGCTCTAGAGGAGATCTGCATGGAGGAATGGGCCAAAATACCAGCAACAGTGTGTGAAAACCTTGTGAAGACTTACAGAAAACGTTAGACCTCTGTCATTGCCAACAAAGGGTATATAACAAAGTACTGAGATGAACTTTTGTCATTGACCAAATACTTACTTTACCGAGGAATTTACCAATTAATTCATTAAAAATCCTTCAACGTGATTTTCTGGATTTTTTTTTTCTTATTTTGTCTCTCATAGTTGAGGTATACCTATGATGAAAATTGGAGACCTCTCTCATCTTTTAAGTGGGAGAACTTGCATAATTGGTGGCTGACTAAATACTTTTTTACCCCACTGTAAATATCTACATTTTGTTACAACAGAAAGTGACCGAAGCTGGTTAATTTTCATCTGCCATCGATCGCAGCTCCATATGACTGGACAGAACAATTGTGCCGGCTCTGTGTCATCATGTAAGATAAATTGCAGTGGAATAAAAGTGAAATTGAGAATGCGGGGAAGATGGCGGAGAGACATAACACTTAAACAGAGAGCTCTCCCTAGCCGGATTAAAAATCATCGGTAAATGGCCAACTCGACATAAACGAATCAATAAACCAAGGGATGAAAACACGAAGGAACCGGGCACAAGGACAAAAACAGGGTAAAATTGAAGAATTCCTCTCCAACAACGCAGGAAAAACCGCTGTACGCAAAGCCCAAAAAAACGAGATGTCCACAGCAGTGAAAATGGAGGACACCAGACTCGACAACATGAACGCTGGCATCGCCAGTTTGGGTGAAGAGTTGAGAGAATTCAAGCGACAGCTACAACAGGATTTAGCGGCTCTTAAGGAGGAACTGAAAAAAGAAATTAAGGAGGAAATCATGGACCTCCGAAGAGAAATGGAGCGTAAATTAACGGAAAACATGGAGGAGCTGCGCTCCCAGCGGGCGTGTATGACAGAAGCGCAGACCCGAATTTCGGAACTAGAAGATTGGAAAAGCGAGGCAAACGAACAACTACAGACCCTGACGACGCAAACGCAGAGGATGCAGGAGAAAATAAACGACTTGGAGAGCAGATCCCGACGAAGCAATATGCGCATCTTTGGAATTCCGGAGGGCATTGAAGGCAACTCGATGACAAAATTCATGGATCAGTTCTTAAAAAAAGAACTGGAAATACCCGGAGAAACGGATCTGCAGATTCAACGGGCGCACAGAACACCGGCACAGAACCCGAAAACAAACTCTCCACCCAGGTCAGTTGTGGTAAACTTTGTGAAATATGACATAAAGGAAAGAATCCTGACGCAAGCATGGAAAAAAAAGATACGAATCGGCGACAAACAGGTATTTTTTGACCATGACTACCCGACAGAAATCGTGCAGCAGCGGAAGAAATATGCCAATATTAAAAAAACGCTGAAAGAGAAAAAAATTAGATTCCAAACGCCGCTAACGAAAATGAGGATTCATTGGGAGGAAGGCACAAGAACCTACAACACGGCCGAAGAGGCAGCGCGGGATATGATGGAGCGGGGCCTTGAGGTGAGCGTGCCGAAGGAGACGGCTGGAGCAGCGGCGGCCCTGAACGCACCACGACAGACGGAGTGGAGACGAGTGAACGGCGGAAGAAGGGGGAGAGACGTAGAGCAGCGGGCCCAGGACAAGCTACAAGGCTTTCAACTGAAAGCCTAGATCATAACAAAGATTAAGTAAGGCACAGAAGAAATGAAGGCCAAGAAGACAAGGTAAAAGAGAAACAGACGGCTAGGAGAGGTTTAAGTGATATTTGTTGGACATTTCTAGACTTATGACTATTACTTTGATAGTAAATACAGGTCTAGGGAGGGCCCTTCACTCTGTGAAGACAAACCCCCCACCCACCAACAGGGACCAGTGGGCAGAAGAAAGGCCCAAAGTATGGAGGTCGAGTTTTTTTAATGTGTTTTTATATAAATATGTGTTATTTTGGACTTCCGGTTATGGCTGCCACGTAGGACGGACGTGTCTCGCTCTGCTCTGCTCCTGGAAAAAAAAAAAATCGGCAAATAACTCTCTCATTTGGGACAGAACGTATCCCAGCATTTGGGCGAGGATATGTCGGCGAAGCCTAAGGCTGGAAAACCAGGAAAAGGAAAAAGCGAGCCGCCGAAACAGTCCAAATTAACGGACTTTCAGGTCTGTGACGCAGTAAACAAAACTCCATATATGGCGGAGGAGGCTGGCAACGGTGCGATGTCTGCGCGGGGAGGCGCAGATGCGCTGATGGCTGCCATGAGTTCAATGAGAGCGGACTTTTCCTCTAGATTTGATGGGATTATGACAGCGTTGGAAGGAATAAGAAAGGAATTGGGTGACTGTGTAGAACGAACGGCGCAGATGGAGCTCCGTCTCGCTAGTGCTGAAGATGACGTCACCCGTCTTCAATTAAAGGTGCGCACTTTGGAAAAAAAAAATAAATCTCTGGAAGATAATATTTTGGATTTGGAATCTCGGTCGAGACAGAATAACTTGAGGCTGGTGGGTCTTCCAGAGGAATCAGAAGGTCGGGACGTATGTTCCTTTCTGGAAAAGTGGATTCCGGAGGTGCTGGGCAGCGAGGAGTTGCAATCAGCAGTGGTTCTGGAAAAAGCACATCGTATTGGCCCACGGAGAGATAAGGGACCGCCGAGGACCTTAATTATGAAGTTTCTTAGCAACAGAGACAGGATGAAGATCTTCAACGCTGCACGAGCTAAAAAAGGAGAGATTAAACACCAGGACCAGCAGGTGCGGTTCTACCCAGATTTGGCCACAGGAATCCAGCAATTGAGGAAGCAGTTTGATCCCATATGTAAGGAGCTGCGCAACCTTGGGATTCGTCATGGTGTAATCTATCCTGCGAGACTGCTGACCACGTATGAGGGCAGAACCCACATCTTCAAGACCCCAGAGGAGGCGCAGGAGTTCATCAAGAAGATCAAAGAAGAAGAAGAGACTGGTGGGAGCTAAGCATGAACAAAATATAAGGTAGAATAATTAAGCATTTGCACAGGCATCTGACTGACTTGAAGTAAATAGTAAGTTTACAAAATATAGATTGTATTATATATTAAAAAAACAAAACAAAAACAAAACAAACAAAAAAAAAACTATGATGTACAAAGTTGTTAAAAATTTTGGAGTTAAGTTGGAAAACTACAGAGGAGAGTTAATGTTACGTCATTAAAAGCAGTAGAGTTAGGGTGATTGGGAGGATGAAGAAGGAGTGGCTTAGGCTGTTCCCCGTGGATGTGGAACGGTCGATGGCTATATCGGGAGACAGAATTTTTCTTTTGATTTTGGGGGGTTTGCCACAAGTGTGGGAAGGGGAAATTTGTTTGTGTGTAGTTTGTAGGATGAATGTTCAACCACTCATGTTTTTGCTTCTCTGTATGAGCATGTTTACACTGCAAGGTAATCCCAAACTCTCTATTGATCATGGACCAAAGTGTTAATCTTAATTTAACTTCATGGAATTGCAGAGGTCTACAAAATTTAAAAAAACTTAAACAAGTTATGAATAAAATAAAGGACATGGGTTCAAGAATTGTGTTTTTACAAGAAACTCATCTGATAGAGGAGGATGTTAAAAGAATTAGGAGTAGATGGCAGGGAAGTGTATTCACCTCTTCATTTTCATCCCGAGCCAGGGGAGTTATGACTCTCATACATAAATCAGTTCCTTTTCAAGTGAAAAATGTAATTGGAGACAAATTTGGAAGATATGTAATCATTCAAGGTTCTTTGCTATTAGAAAATATAAATCTTGTGAACTTATATAGTCCCAATATAGATGATCAGAAGTTCTTTGCTAATTTATTTCTCATCTTATCATCACTTACAGGGCAACATATAATAGCAGGGGATTTTAATTGTACATTGAATCCAGGTGTGGATAGATCAACAGGACTGGATTGTACGCACATTGGATGTAGGATGACTATTAATCATTTTATGAAAGAATTGAGATTGTTAGATATATGGAGAGAAATGAAACCACAAGTTAAAGCCTATTCTTGTTATTCCAGTACCTACAAGACATTCTCACGTATTGATTATTTTTTGATTTCCACAGAATTAAGGTCCAAGATTCAAAACTGCTTTTATGATAACATCGTGATCTCTGATCATGCACCCTGTTGTCTAATATATGTAGATAAAAAATTGACAAAGGAATCAGGTAGATGGCAATTTCAGCATAAATGGCTTCAGGATGAGGAATTTGTCAAGTATATAGAAAAACAGATAGACAAGTTCTTTGACATCAATACTACACAAACATCAGCATGTGTAAAGTGGGAGGCTTTCAAAGCTTTTATTAGGGGACATATTATTAGTTATACAGGATCAAAATCTAAGAAGACTCGAGAGGAGAGAGCTAAATTGGAACATAAAATAAAAAGTCTTCAGGAAAAAGTGTATGCAGGAAGTGACCCAAGGTTGGAGAATGAATTACTGATTTTGAGAGCTGAATACGACAAAAAATCAGCGAATAGAGCTGCCTCGAGTCTTCTAAGATTGAAACAATCTTTTTATGAACAAGGTGAAAAATCAGGAAAATTATTAGCATGGCAGATTAAACAATTGGAAATTAAAACACCAATTACCAGTATTATAAGTAATGGACAGGTAGTTATAGATCCTTTAGAAATTAATAGAGCCTTTAGAGATTACTATGAAAAATTATATGATACCAAAAATGAACCTGATTTAACAAAACTAAATGGGTTTTTGAACGAACTATCTATACCGTGTATACCAAATGAAAACAGGGAGATATTGGAGTCTAAAATTAGTCAAGAAGAAGTTGGGCTAGCCATTGATAATATGAAATCAGGAAAAAGTGCAGGACCAGATGGTCTTCCAGTTGACCTTTATAAAAAATTTAAGAATAAATTAATAAAACCTTTTTTGGAAATGGTTTTAGAAGCATTTCAAAATAATAATTTACCATCATACATAAATAATGCCTTAATTATACTGCTGCCAAAACCAGGTAAGCCCTCTAATAAATGTGAAAATATGAGACCAATAAGCCTATTAAACGCCGACCTTAAGATAATCTGTAAAATTTTAGCAAGACGAATACAAGAAATTTTACCAAATATTATTAATCGAGATCAGAATGGCTTTATAAAGGGTAGACAAGGCTTCCATAATGTAAGAAGACTATTTAATATTATTTATTTTAATAAAGAAGCACCGGATACAGCTCTCCTATCATTGGACGCCGAAAAGGCCTTTGATAGAGTTGAATGGCCCTTTCTTTTTGAAGTCCTACAAAGGTTTGGACTTGGAAATAATTTCATAAAATGGGTTCAAATAATATACAATAATGCTACAGCAGAAATCCTAACAAATAACAATATTTCAAAACCAATAAAAATCAATAGAGGATGTCGACAAGGCTGTCCACTTTCACCTTTACTGTTTACTATGGCAACTGAACCTTTAGCGATAGCGATACGTTTACATTCACAAATATATGGAATTAAAGTTGGGCCAACAGAACATAAAATCTCCCTGTACGCCGATGATATAATTTTGTTTATGTCGAATCTAAAAAAATCAATTCCAACCTTGTTGAATTTAATAAAGAATTTTGGGGAAATATCAGGATATAAAATAAATAAAACTAAATCTTCAATATTAATGCTAAATGAGACCCAGAGAAATTACCCAGCCCCTGAGGCAAATCAATTCAATGTTGTAAATCAGTTTAAATATTTAGGAATCCAAATTATGCCTAAGCTAGAATCAGTCGCCAGCGTCAACTATGAAGCCTTAATGTCAGATATCAATGAGTTAACTCAGAGATGGATGTCACTACCAATGTCGAATCAATATACTTAAAAGTAATATTTTACCTAAAATACTTTATTTATTTCAATACATTCCCTTATCACCACCTTTAGATCTATTCTCAAGAATAAAAAAAAAGTTAGTGGAATTTATATGGAACAACAGAAGGGCTAGATTACGTCTGTCTTTATTATATTTACCATTTGATCGTGGAGGTCTGAAATGTCCAAATTTTATGTTGTATTATTGGTCGGCACAACTGAGGTCTATGACATATTATTTTTCATCAAATGATCTCCCTCACTGGACTGAAATGGAATCATACAATTTACCTTTACCTCTTCCCATATTCATATACTCAGATTCGGCAAAAAAATTACAAAAACAAGTTAAAAATCCATTTGTAAAGCATATGATCAAAATATGGTGTGAAGCTAAAAACTATTTAAAAGAACCACAGTTATTGTCACAATTTAGTCCAATATGGGGTAATCAATATTTTAAACCAGGGAGAGCGGACGCTGTATTTAAAGTATGGAATTTAAAAGGGATACAAAAGATTCAGGATTTATATTTGCCATGTGCAGACAACATAATGTCTTTTGAAGAGCTGAGGATCAAATTTAATCTCAATAGAACACATTTTTTTAAATATCTTCAACTTAGAAACTTTATTCGATCAAATCAAAATAAAGCTCTCACTCGACCTATTTATTCATCCTTGGAAAAAATGATGATGAAAGATAGTAAAAGAAAGGGTATTATTTCAGAGTTTTATAACTCATTGACACTATCTTCAAGTGAAAATTCACTGAAAAGATTAAACTACTGGAAAGAAGATCTGCAAATTGAAATTTCGGAGGAACAATGGGAATTGGCTTGTACAGAAGCTCAAACCAAATCAATAAATGCACGCCTTAAATTGATACATTTCAAATGGTTAATGCGGATGTATGTTACACCGGAGGAGTTAAATAGATATAACAAAAATATACCAGATACATGCACAAAATGCATGGAAAGTAAAGGAACCCTATTTCATTGTTTATGGGAATGTAGATTAATAAGAATGTTTTGGGAAGAGGTGAGGGTAACAATTGAAAAAATAATCTCAAAACAAATCATACTGAATCCTAAACTGTTTTTGTTGGGTCTGTACCCAGAAAAGCATAATTTTAATAAAAGTGAAAGAACATTCATAGACCTCAGTTTGCTTAATGCCAAAAAATGTATTGCACTATTATGGAAAAAGACTCATAGACCAGATGTGACTCAGTGGTTAAGACAGATGTTAACAAACCTTCCATTAGAAAGAATAACATATATACTGAAATCAAAGGAAATTGTGTTTGAGAATATATGGAGACCTTTTATTGATTATGTAAAAAATTTAAACATAACTCTTGAAGAAGAAGGTGAATGATGTGTGTGGACCTTGTAAATTCCAAACTGGTGAACATAATATGTATACTTATGTATTGGATTGTCTAGACTAAACAGAGGAGCATTGTTGAAGACTTGATTTTGTTGGTGGTTGTTGGTGTTTTTAGTGCATTTTTTTTTTTTTTGTAGTACTTTAGCGTTAGTGTTTGATTGTTTGTATCATGTTTGTTAAAAAAAAAAAAGGTTCAATAAAGATATTGTGGAAAAAAATATGTGTTATTTTTGTTGTTAAAGGGGCTAGGAGCACAAGTTAAAAAAAATGGAAAAACATGAATATGGGTAAAAATCTTAAGATAATGACACTAAACGTGAATGGTCTGAACTCACCTGTTAAAAGGGAAAGAATAATAAGAAAATTCAAGAAGGAAAAAGCTGAAATTATATTTATGCAAGAGACACATTTGAGCAAGGCAGAACATGTAAAACTAAAGAGATTTGGCTATAAGAACTCCTACTACAGTTCATTTAAGGGAGGAGCAAAAAGGGGGGTTATGATACTAATCTCAAACAAAATACAATTTGAAAGTGAACAGGAAATCCAGGATAAAGAAGGCAGGTATGTAATAATAAAGGGAAGAATAGATGGTATGCAGATCACATTAGTGAACATCTATGCCCCACCAGAAAGTGACAAGGGTTTTTTTCAACATCTGTTTGATCTCATAGCAACACACAGTGAAGGAGTCCTAATTTGTGGAGGAGACTTAAATGCTGTCATGGATCATGAAGTTGACACAACAAGTGTTAAGAAGACAAAAAAACATGTAACAAAGTTCATAAGAACCTCACTGGCAGAAATGGGTATGGTAGACATATGGAGGGACCTACACCCACTCGAAAAAGACTATACACATTATTCAGCAGCCCATAAAGTACACTCTAGAATAGATTACTTCCTTATGAATGAAGGTGACAGACACAGGGTGAGAAATTGTTGGATTGGAGGGGCAGAAATATCAGATCATAATCCTATATACATGGAAATATATTTAAACAATAGAAAACGACAAACAACATGGAAACTTAACGTAGGACTGTTAAATGATGAGAAAATGAAAGAAAGAATAAAAATAAACATAAACGAATATATCCAAGAGAATGACAATGAAGAAGTGGACCCAACAATACTATGGGACGCACTAAAAGCCGTGTTAAGGGGTAAATTAATTGTTGAAACAGGAAAAGCAAATAAGACTAAACTGGAAGCGTATGAACAAAGATGTGAGAGACTAAGGGAATTAGAACGTAAACATCAAAGCACAAATGATCCAAAAATATATCAAGAAATTAAAGAAGAAAAAACAAACACAAATGGATGAAATTGAAAGGAAAAATAGATATCTAAAGCAAAAATATTATGAAACGGGGCCAAAAGCCACAAAACTGCTGGCAAAACGGTTAAGAAAACAACAAACAATGAATAATGTATACAAGATTAAAGACCCCACCACAAATAAAACCACAGTTAACCCAGAAAACATCGAAGAAATTTTCCATAATTTCTACCAAGAACTATACTCGCAACCTGAAGAAACAAATACTAAAGATATCAAAAAATTTCTAGACACATTGGACTTGCCATCAATAGGAAATCAACAAAATGAAAAACTAACAGCAGAAATAACAACACAAGAGATCAGAGATGTGATTAAGTCACTTAAAAACGGTAAATCACCAGGTAGTGATGGATACCCATCTGAGTTTTATAAACTGTTTATAGAAGAACTCACGCCACAACTCCTAAAGTCATTTAATTGGACGCTGAACAACAACAAAATACCTCCAACATGGAACGAAGCAATCATTTCAGTTATTTTAAAACCAGGGAAAGATAAAGAACAATGCGGAAACTATAGACCAATCTCTTTATTAAATGTAGATTATAAAATATACACAACAATTATATGTAAACGAATAAAGACATTCTTGACGGAATTGATAGAAGATGATCAAACTGGATTCATAGAGGGACGCCAAACACATGACAGTATCAGGAGAACAATACATATAATTAACCAAATACATAAAGAAAAGAAAAGCGCAGTAATAATGAGTTTAGACGCAGAAAAAGCATTTGACAGGGTTAACTGGAAATTCCTATATAGTGTACTGGAGCGCTTTGGATTTAACGAAAAATCAGTACAATGCATAAGGACGCTATATCAAGAACCTGTGGCAAGAATCAAGATAAACGGTAGCTTAACAGACAAAGTAAATATACAAAGATCAACTAGGCAGGGATGCTGCTTATCGCCCACCTTGTTTGCTCTGTTCATAGAACCATTGGCTCAAGCGATACGACAAAATAAGAAATTAAAAGGTGTAACAATAAAGGGGGCGGAACACAAGATTGGGCTATTTGCAGACGATATTATAGTTTACCTTGAACAACCAGATAAATCAATAATGGAAATGATGAACTTGATAGAAAATTTTGGAAAATTATCAGGATACAAGATAAACATAACAAAAACACAAATACTGACATTCCACTATAACCCTCTAAACCAGATAACTGATAAGATCAAACTAAACTGGAACCAAAAAGAAATAAAATACCTTGGAGTGAACATACCTAAAGACCTAAGCAAAATATATAAAGCAAACTATGATAGGTTGGAACAAGAAATAAAAAAAGATATTGATAGATGGTCAATCTTAAATATGGATCTGAATTCAAAAATTGAGACAGTCAAAATCAGCATACAACCTAGATTACTTTACCTCTTCCAGGCTATACCAACAGAGATTCCAGATGCCCAATTCTCAAAGTGGGACAGGATGATATCGAGATTTGTTTGGGGAGGTAAAAAACCAAGAGTGAAATATAAAACCCTCCAATTACCAAAAGAGAAAGGAGGCATGGGCCTACCGAGTCTAAAGGAATATTACTACTCAGCACAAATAAGATATATCATATGTTGGTGCGACGAGGGATATGAGGCAAAATGGAAAGAAATGGAAAAGGAAATTGAGGGACTCCCAGTACAAAGCATAATAGGGGATAAAGATGCATATAAGCAAATCAAACAAATAGACCCAATCACTAAATTTACTTTAGAACTGTGGTATAAAATAGTACAAAAATATAATATAAGGGAAGACATAAAACTATTGAAATGGGTAGCATTTGACAGTCAGTTTGAACCGGCAAAACAAGATAGGGGATACAAAAATCTGGTGAACAAGGGAATCACAGCATGGGGCAATATCGGAAAAAAAGATCTCGGGAGCTTTGTAAATATCAGGAGAAAATTTAAATTAGAAAGATCGGAATTTTTCAGATATCTGCAGATGAGAGATTACTATATGAAGAAGATTAGGCATAACCTCCAAACAGATGTGAACGAGATTATACAACTTATTTTAAGCTCATATGCAGGAAATAAAATAAGAATTATTTCAAAACTATATCAGAAACTTATGACAAACAATCATACAAGTAACTATATAAAGGAGAAATGGGAGAAAGAGCTCAATTTAAACATAACAGAAGAAAGCTGGCAGGAAATATGGAAAACACAACACACATCAACAAATTCAAGGGCATGGAGGGAATTGGATGGAATGGATGGAAAAACCTGATTCGCTTTTTCATTACACCACAGATTCAAGGAAAATATTCAAATACCCAATCTTTATGCTGGAGGGGATGTGGGGCTCAAAATGCAGACCACTCACATATGTTTTGGAAATGCTACAAAATATCATCATTTTGGAAATCTATGCATGTGACAATACAGAGGATATTAGGATATAATATACCAATGAACTGTAACCTGATGTACTTATGTGATCTTAAAAAAGACAGTGTTATACAGGCTGAGGACAGATATCTAGTTAAAATCTTGTTGATTGCATGTAAAAAAACTATCACAAAAAAATGGCGATCAGAAGTTATTCCTGACCAAGAACAATGGACTGACATTGTTGAGGACATACGTATGATGGAAAAACTAACATATCGACGAAGAATGCAAGAAGGAATATGGGAGAAAAAATGGCGGAAATGGACACACTACAAAGTGCAACAACGAGGCAGAAATTGAAAGAATAACCAAAGACACTGAAAAAACCAGAAGAATTAAGAGATGGAAACTAAAAACTTGATGCTCCAACATTTGTCCCCCCCCCTTTTATTTTTTATTTTTTTTTATTTTTATTTTGTTTATTTTTTTTTATTTTTCCCTACCCTAACCCCTTTGTTTTTTAAATGTAGAATGTGATCTGAATGCATTATATATGATGAAAAATGAATAAAAATCTAAGTTACAAAAAAAAAAAAAAAAAAAGTGAAATTGAGGTAGAATAGTCATAAGAGTTTCTGGATGTGGGAGAGAAAGCGAAAATGACCGATAGAAGAGAAAATAATGACCAGGATGACAAAAATGGACGAAACGAGCCGCCTGGCCAGTGGTAAGTCTGACGAATTTCTTTTTTTGTTTACATTGTACTGATTTTCTGGTTCATATACTTTGAAGATAAGATAACAAAAAACCCCAAACAAAAAATGGTGACAAAAAACAAAACCACCCTTTGTATAAATATGTCCAAAGTCCACTTTTGACCGAAAGTTATGTAATTAGATATGGCTGTCGTGGCATTATGCAAATTAGATGTGTAAATTTACTCCAATCTCAAACTTTGAATCCTATTCTACATTTTTCTATTTGACAGTAAGCCATTATCTCTTACCACTTTCAAGTTATAGCCTTGGAAATATCTGACATCTAAACTGAATATTTTCTTGGAAACAATCTTGACCACCGGGAGGGTGGTTGCCGGGTGCAATAATGCACCAGAGACAATCAAGAGGATTAAAAGTTGAGGAAAATATGGTGATACAATGACACAAGCCTTTGGTTCCACTTAATTTTGACCAGACAAGCTGAAACAGAGAGGCAGAGAGGCAGACAGACAGATGGACAGATACACACAGCCACAAACAGATCCACTTGTCGTGGTTCGAGCGTCGATTTCGTCCACGCTCGGGCCATGCAGTATTTTCCTCCCAGCTGATGTGTGTGTCCCCGATGGCTCTCCGAGCTCTTATTGTGACAGCGCTCGGAGAGGCTTCCGGCTGTCAGAGCAGAGCTCTCCGACAGCTGAGCTGCATTAGCGATTGCCATCAGCTGTCCCATCCTGAGCCCTATTTAAGGGATCAACTAAGGGCTGAGCATCACTGCAGTCTCGTCAGAGATTCCTCGTCTGACATCGTCAGACATCCCTCGTCCAGCCTCCGTGCTGATTTCTCCATTCCCCATAAGTGTGTTCATTGTGTATCTGTTCCTCCTTATCATAGCCTGTGTTATAGTGACCGTGTGTTTTAGCCCCCCGTGGCTCATTACTTTATTATTCCTCCTTTTATAAACTGTGCAAACTCACCGGTTGGCCTATAGCGTCTTATTGATGGCTCGTGAGGGCCATCCCATGACAGTAGACTGCAGCGCAACTGAGACGCCGGTCGCCGTGAGTTTTGCCTAAATTGGACGTGTTAGTTCCCTTGTTCAGCGTACCAGCGTGCTGGGAGATGGCGTCGCCGCTCAAGGGCTACGCCACAAGCCTGGGCTACGAGCTAATTATGGCTCATCGAGGTCGACGGAATCCTTTCCAACGCTCGTAGCCATCGCTTCCCCAGCAGCTTGCGCTGGTACCTGGACCTCGCTGAGGACACTATTAATCACCTTCCCCGCTATTCCAACCACCCGGAAGTCACAGCAAGGAAGGCAGACATCACTGCGCAATGGGAGAGACTCCGTGGGCTGGAGGGAAACTCCGGCAGGAAGCTGAAGGCCGAAGAGGAGGCATCCTCGCTTCAGGATCCTATTCCTGTCCCCATTCCAGGCCAGGAGTTCGCACTGCCCAGGGGTGATCCCTGAAGGTGTGAAGCATCAGTCGGGATTCCCCCGGAGAAGTTACAACAGTCAGCTGTTTCCATCCAAGACCGAGTGGCTGCAGCTCGCTCCGCTGTTCACCCCACGCAGATTATAAAGCATGTGACGGCAGCAGTCAGGCTGATGGAGAGGAATCCGGCGTTAAGTGACTATCCAGAGTATGCCAAGCTGCTCGCTTCTGTTTCCGCGCAGGAGTGGCGTTTCCCGAACCTCTCCTTCGCCTCGCCCTCTGCCGGTAACCGTCGTCATACAGCTAACAGGAAGCCTCAGCAAGAACCCAATCCGGATCCTGTTCTGGGTCATCGGAAAGACTCTACCTCTCTGACAGCTGCAGCTCCTACGTCTCGTCAGGAGGGAATTCCCGCAGCCTCTCTCCCCGGGTCACCTCTCCCTGCTGTTCCGTCAGCTCCTCGTGCCTGGATCGCCTCGGCTGTCATCCCCTCCTCCTCGACGTCTTCCTCGGCTGCTGTGAGTGTTATGAGTCCTGCTTCAGTGTCGCCTGTCGTGGGTCCATCACGAGCAGCTCCTCCTCGTCCTTCTAGGGGGCCCTCCGCCACCATCCAGCGGGGCAAGGGAGTCCAGCGCCGGTTCAGTTCAAGGTCGGTGAGGGAGCTGCAGATCCTCTGCCGCCTGACGCTGGATTGGATCATCATCATCATCCTTCCCCCAACTCATCTCCACCGGGGGCCGTTGGGGTTCTCAATATTCGGCCCGGCTCTTCCTCATCTTCCCCCTCTCCAGGGAGGCCGTCTTCAATTTTTCCCCTGCGGTCCTGGTGGCTGAGTGATGTGGGTCAGCCTCCTGGTGAGCTTTTTCGCCGGTTCGGCGTTCTGGGTCAGCCACCAGACGTACTGTGCTTCCTACTGGGCGACCTGGTTTGGCCGCTGGAGGTTCCGTCTCTCCGTGCCTGGGACTGGGGTAGGCCGCCCGAACGCTCCCTTTTCCCCTTATCGGCTATCTGGACATTGGACGCAGGGAGACCACCAGAACTGCTTCTGTCTCATTGGACTCTGCCTGCCGTCATCCCCGTGTTTCTTTTTTCCATTAAATATTAAGGTCACTCGGGTGTGTTGTCATTTGCTCTATTTGGAACTGTGTATTCTCCGCTGTTTAGCGTGCTTTTTTTTCCTTCTCCCCTCCCCTGTCTGAGGGATGATTTGTGTCGGCCACATTGTGTTTCATGGGCCTGTGTATTTTAGTTACAGGCCTCCTTCTGTTATTTGCATTTTTTGTCCGGTCTATGTACCATCTGTGCTTTATGGAGTATTGTGTTTTTCTTTTTACCATGCTCTGTAATTGCTTCGTTTGTTCCCTCTGTTTTCCCGGGTCATCGCCTTGGTGGGGTTTTTTTTGTTTTTTTCTGGTTTTCACCCTCCAGGCCTTTCCCCCATCCTCCCACCCTGGGTGGGTGGGGGGGCTTTGTCTCTAACTGTTGCTGAAACGCTCAGTCTAACCAATCAAATGCATCACTGCATCACGTTCACTTCCGTGTTTACAGTGAGTAGTCAGTTTATAGTTTACAGTGAGTAACAGAACGCATCAGCAAACAGTGCGTGATTTAAAAAAACACTCACCTGCGAAGTTTTCAACACCGTCCCTTCCTCCGTCTCCCCCAGCCTGCTCGTGAATGCCTCGCCACATCTCCATCCTGACCGCGTGTACGAAGCGCTGGGTTTGTGTTGAAAAACATGCACCTTCCCAAAAGCATCCCGTCGCGGGAGCGCGTGGGAGGAGGGGACACTACACTACAGCAAGTGTTTGAACATTTATACATCTTTAGAGGTAAAATCATTACTACATCTGGTCAATGAGCTTTAAAACTGTGACTCTGCGGTATGGATGGACAAATGCACCCGCCGTCCCGCTGTAAATGAAAGATGTGTGTGTGAAGACCGACATGCAGCAGACAGACAGGTAGGCATGGAAAGAGAGAGAATATTCTCTGTATTTTTTTCAGAAAAACACAGACTCCAACAGCCAATCCAGAGCAACAGAATAAATTATTTATTTTTTCCTCTGTGGTTGGGGACTGTAGGGAGTTTTCAAATGAAGGTGCTGCCAGTAATTTCCAAACCTCTATCAACTAACTATCTATCTATCCAACCATCTATCTAACTCTAACATGCGTTCAGTGCAATTTAGCTGTTGTAATGGATATTGTGTTAATGTTTGTATTTGCTGTTGCACAAGAGTTTTTCTGTACAGCAGACGTTTCTGCTTAATTTACAAATCACTATAATAGGAAATTTTTGACAATCCTGAGCTTTTCTTGTATTGTTATACAGAATATCACTGAAGTAAACTGGAAAAAAGCATCTGCTTTAAAATTTGCAATTCTTCCCACAACTTTTAGTGCAAAAACATTGCAACTTTTATCACAACTTTTTAAGAAAGCTCCCATGAATTCAGGCTTTTTGGCCTACAACAATCATGAAAACATCCCGCAAAATCCTGGAGGGACTGAGATAGGTTTATTGGAGACTCTAAAGTGGTCCTAGGTGTGAATGTGTGTGAATGGTGAAGGGATTGACGCCATACCGCGGCTGCCGCATCCATCCAGCTGGATGCCCTGAATTTCCCTCTGGGGTTAATAAAGTATACAAAATACAAAAAAAAAAAATAAAAAATTCTATGCTCTGGGGCATGAGGGGGTTTTGATCATTTCAACATATTAAATTAATTTACTATGTTATTTCACTGGGTCAGGAAGAGGGTCTAAATAAAACAGGGAGGGAGTGGGCTTATTATGCGCTTATTAAGTATTAATTCATCATTTGGCCTACCTGTCTGCCATTTCTCCAAACAAGACACTTCTGCAGGTAAATGACCGCTGCATCAGACCTCCCATCTCTCTCTCTCAATTTACCCACGTTAGGAAGCTTCGTTGCACAGACAACCCCTGGGGCTGTTAACAGATTTTTTTCTTTTGGTTGGTTGAATAAATCAATCTGGAACAAACCACAAGGGAACGAAAACAAACCTCTGGACACTTTGGAGTCCGGACATCAACAACACTGCTTGAGGGTGAAGTAAAACTTTTCACTGAAGCCGTGTTATTGATGTGTGGAAAAAAATGCAGGCAGATTATCTTTATCGCTGCACCGTTTTGTTTTTTTTTTAAAGATGGCAACAGTCTGAAACAGCCTGAAAACTAAATTACTTCCTCACAACTAGATGCAGATGCTCCAAGCACCGAGCGCCACTTCCCGCGCCATGTTTGTTTTGTCATTTATATGGTAATGTGTAACTTCCGTTGGTAGCGTAACAGACTCCAAATATTGTGATATTCATTTTTACACCAGAATCAGAAATTATACCGGTATTATCGTGATCAATACGATATGGCACACCCCTACTTCAGAGGCAAAACTACACTTTACTTCCACATCTGACAGTGACCAGCTGCTCTGGATTGACCTTTGATGATGTCACAGCGAGGCTGCTGTTTTAGAGGAGGGTTGATGCTCTGCTGAAAACGTGTCTTCTGTCATGTGTTTATTCATTAATTTTTCTGCATGATAATCAGGAGGTGTGGTTAACCTGAGAGCTGAGTCAGCACAAAAACACCACTGAATAAAACTTTATTGTTAAGCATTGTTTAAAATGGGAGATGGGTAGTAGTTTTCACCTTCAAATAATGTTTCCAAACAGCAGCAACTGCTCCATTCTTTGTAGGAACAAAATGGACTACATCTATGGCGGCTATGACCTTACAGTCTCCATAGTTGTAGTTCCTTCAGTGACCCTACCAGGAAAGTTACATAGCACTGCTTTAACTCCAGTTCACCAAACATCAGTTTCACACCCAGTCACAGTGAAGAGACTCCACAGCACCGTGAGTGACATGAGCTCATCAGTATCACCAGGTGACCTTTGTGTTTTACAGACGACTCCTCCATGTTCAGTATATTCACATGGGAAACATGAAGTTTGGTTTCAGTCCAGTGGTCACCAGGAACACGCATCAGAAACAACTGATGATCAACATGTTCTACACTGCGCCAAGTTCTACAAAATGGAACAGTTAAAATAGAAAAACTAGAAGGCACTCAGTGAGAGAGAGTGTGGACTAACATCAACCGTGTGACCTTTCACCTCAGACTGGCCCTTCTCATTTGGTTGGTTGATGTGTGCAGACTGTCCCACCACATCACAGACCCTGATAATAGGGGTGTGCCATACCATATCGCTCACGATAATACTGGTATAAATGTTGATACAGGTGTAAAAATTAATATTGCAATATTTGGGGTCTGCTGTGTGGCATCACACTGTTATGCTGTCAATGGAAGTTATAGAAATACAAAACAAACATGGCGCGGGACGCTGTAGTGCAGAAGTCAGACCGTTGACATCTAGTTGAGTGGAAATATTCAAGTTTCACATTGTTTCAGACTGCTGCATGTTAATAAAAAATGGTGCAGCAATGTGGATAATCTGCCTGAATTTTTTCAACATGTCAACAACACCGCTGGAGCGGTATTAACGTTGGACAATGTGCTGCTCGAAGTGGCTGTAGTTGTATTTTAGTTCAGTTTTGGCTGTTTTGTTTTGATTTTATTCAACCACCCGAACAGGGAAACAACCCCAAAACATCTGTTCATTGCAATGAGAGCCAAAAAGCCCCAGGACAAGTCTGTGCAATCAAAGTAATGCGGGTAAAGTGTTTCAGCATAAAACCTGACATCTGTGTGTGTTACGGGTCCCGGGGAGGTGACCACAATAACAAAAAGAAATAGTTTTAAAACGTGAAAAGACGTGATCCTCCGCGTCTGCTCTTGGGTCTGTAAAATACAGAAAGAGTCTTTGAAAGACAGAACACAGGACCACTCGTGTCTTTCTCCAGATAGTACTCTTATTTCCTTTTCATTTTCATTTACAGGCAGCATCACATTTTGTGCTTTATATGTCATCTTCTTTTACATACTGTAAATAATGTTCTTTTTCCCTCAGTCACACAGTGCATGAACTACACTACATCTGACATCTCAAATTTACATACTTCACAAATCACAATTTACTTATACAGGACCTTCAATTACTAGACTGACTCCCATTAATTAGGACAAAACATAGGACTCAACTATGACCTTAGACTAGTTTAGACATTGCACTTAGATTAGCTGACCTGGACTTAAATTATTTTACAAACTTGACAATAGGCAAATATACACAGGACACACTCTGACTATTAATTAGCATCAGGAGACTTTTACATTCACACGGAGCAAAATATACTTGTATTAAGTAAAACATTTTATGTGAGCTAACCGTCTTTCCCAAAGCTAAATTTGACTGGCGCGAAACCGCTACCGCGATGCGGCTCACCTTTGATCTCCGGCGCCAACTGCAGCCTGAACTTGTATAAAACTTATCAAAACGCCACACCAACATCACAGTATTACTCGTCGCGACACACAGAAATAACACGGAGCTTAAGGCTCTTATTTATGGCATTTTTAACCAAATACTGACCTGTAAAATACAGAAAGAGTCTTTGAAAGACAGAACACAGGACCACTCATGTCTTTCTCCAGATAGTACTAAAGGGGGGCCGGAAGTGCACCCTATTTGTTTACCTGGGGTGGAACGACCGCAGTGCCTAAGGTTCCGCTGCTTACTCTTAAATATTTATACAGGGCTACATATCAAATGTTAATATTATTGATCGTCCACAATCTCAAAATATATTTAGATACTCTTAAAATAAAAATAAAATGACAGTCTCTCTGTATTATTTCCAAATGTGGTGCCCTATTTGGGTGTACCACACGCTCCCCAACAACAAAAGTGGCTCCTGACACTTAACAGTAACAAATCAAAATCTCAACACTAATGAAGTCTCTATTCAAAAGTCTCTGGAACGTCTTTCTTTTCATCTTCAGGTATTATCCAAGATCTGGTTAGTTTAATAGCAAGGAATAGCATACTGACATGGCAAGTAGTTAGAGGTGAAAGGAGGAAGATAAAAAGGTTGAGAATAGAAAGAAGGGTAGCACATAAAAGGATATGGTGTTGACTGCTGGACACTGACAGTGTTCACCGACGGACGAGTCTGGAAGGCTGGCTGGCCCAGGGACGGATAGGTGAACACCATGTTGGGTCGTCTCTGCCTGGTGGACTGCCTCAGACGTGGTGGTGACTCAGGACGACGGTCTGGCTCTGGACTGGGCACCAGCTCAGGATGAGCTGCAGGTCCGGGACTAGGAGCAGGAACATCTTGGTGGATATGATGCACTTCCCCGTCGTCGTCTGGTTGAAGCTGGTCCACGTTTTGTTCGCTTTCCCTTTGTATTTCTTGTCCTTCTTCCGTAATATTGTCTCTGTCTTGTTCAGGTTGAATAGGAACTTGTACTTGTCTTTGCTGTGTTGTTCCCCGTCTTCTTTGTGACTCACATTGGACTTGGTCGACTGGACGTTGACTTTCTTGCAGGTGTCTGGGAACACGAAACCAATAGAGGGGTTCGTCTTCTTCTGAATCACTCGCTTCTGGACTGTTTGACTTTTCCAGTGTGTTTTGCCTGATATCGGTAGGTCTGTTGTTTCTCTTTTGTGACTTGGCAATTGGACTTTGAACGATGTCGACTGGTAAGTCGTTGACTTGGAGAAGCAAGTTTCTGTGTAGGGTACGGATGGGACGACCTCCTGTCTCTGGACTTACTTTGTAGACGGGGTTGTCTCCAACCTGCTCCCTCACGATGTAGACTGTTTGTTCCTAGTAGGGCCTTAGCTTGCCAGGACCACCTCTTTCGCCCAGGTTCTGTACAAGCACTCTGTCTCCTACTTACAGGACTACACCTCTGCATCGTTTGTCATAGTTTGTCTTTCCTTTGGAGCTTGACTGTTGACTGTTTGTACTTGCGATCCTGTACGCCTCTGTCATTTTCCTTCTATTGTATTTGACCTGCTTTCTCAGCTGCTTGCTCTGGTACTTGGGGCGTGGAGTTGAAGCTTCGACAGAGGAGGAGTTTACTGGCTGGGACTTTGACTCTGTACTGATCTCTGGCTGTCCCTTGACAGAGACCGTTTCCCGCTTCCCTGATTCTTGGGGTCGCTTCAGACATCCAATTGCTCTGTATCCCGACTCACCGCATACAAAGCAATGACTACACTCCTGTAAGCTTTGTTCAGTACATTTCGGACAGAGATAGGTTTTCTTTTGGTTGGCTGGAGGCTGAGAACGCTGAGGGGAGGAGTTTACAGCTTTCTGTTCCATGAAAGTTGCCACCATCTTGGTTAGAGTCTCTACTTGTGCAGCAAGTTGTTTGATTGTCTGTGAGACTTGCTGGTCTTTGGCTGTCGTGTCCTTTGTTGCAATCACAGCGCTTTGCGCTGACTTCAGACGAGGGGTTTGTCCTAACCTTCGCTGGTGCTCATTCTCATCACTGATTATCTTTGTGACCTCACTAAGAATCTCTACATCTGTTACATTGTTGTTTGATATAAGAGGTCTTAGTCGTTGCCGTAGGTCTGTATACTTCACTCCCAGGCCTTGATAGACTGTGTGCAGAAACACTTCCTGGATTGTCCTTGGGTCATACGAGATGTCTGCATTGGCTTGTTTTGACTGAAAGATAAGTTTCTGTTTGAGTCCAATCATGCGATACAGGAATTGCTGAGGGGACTCCTGCTCAGTTTGTTGGGCGCACATTAACTCCTGGAATATCTCTGTTGTTGCCTTTTCTCCAAGGTGGGATCGGAGAAAGCCCTGAAGTTCAGAAAGAATCAGTTCGTCTTTGAGCATGAGCATGTCCCTGAACGTGCCAGACTTTACAATCCTCAGTACCCCCCTCACGATCTCTGTTTCAGAAAATCCTTCTTTTAATCCTTCATTGATCTGTCTCATGAGACTGTTATAACTGATTTCAGAGCTGCTGTCTCCAATTTGTCCTCCAAAAGCCTTGAATTCTCTCCGAGGCAGGTAGGAAAGGTCTTTGAGAGTGACATGTCTTTCTGGACTTCCTTGTTCCCTTGGCTGCGGTTGTGAGTGGCTCTGCCGACTGGGTGCTGCAGGTGGTTGGAGTGTCACAACTTCACACAGTCTTAGTCTTTCACCCAGTCTCATATGCTTTCCTCAGTCCCTCTACAGACTCTGCGTTTGCGTTCACGCTAACTTGCATGCCTGGTGGAACAGCAGATGGTGATGGTGGATCTGGTAACATATTGGATGGATGAGGACTTGACTTGGTTGGTGTTGCAGCCTGATCAGCTGAATGCGTGGTGGAGCCGCTCGTTTGTATCATTTCAGTTAGCATATCATCCAACACTAGCAACTGACTCATTCCCTCATCTTCAAGTTTCAGCAGAGTTGGGGACCGTAAATAGGAATCGACATAGTCCATACAGCTCTCATTATCGTCTTCACTGAACTGTGTGTCCTTGTCTCCAGCTGCAAGGCTCTTTGTTAGCCCGAAAAGATCCTGACTCGAGAGGGCAAACAAGCGTCCTCTGATGCTCCAAATCAGTTCTTTCCGTGCTGTCGACATGGTACTTTAGCTACCTGTAGTTCGAGTGTTGTATTGTTGTACAGTGACTAAGCTGTGTTTTACCTTCTTGACAGCAGTGCAGTTCCACTTTTGGTTGAAGATCCTTTCTTCCTCTTTGGTCTTCCTCCTTGGACACCCACTGACTGACGTGTCTGATGGAGCAGCTTGGCAACCGTTGTCTCGTAGTTCTGGTATCACTGGATCTTCCCTCGATAACTGAAGAGGAGAGATCCCGGACGAGCCCCCACAGTTTGTTACGGGTCCCGGGGAGGTGACCACAATAACAAAAAGAAATAGTTTTAAAACGTGAAAAGACGTGATCCTCCGCGTCTGCTCTTGGGTCTGTAAAATACAGAAAGAGTCTTTGAAAGACAGAACACAGGACCACTCGTGTCTTTCTCCAGATAGTACTCTTATTTCCTTTTCCTTTTCATTTACAGGCAGCATCACATTTTGTGCTTTATATGTCATCTTCTATATAGATGACATATAAAGCACAAAATGTGATGCTGCCTTTGTGCTTTATATGTCATCTTCTCCCCCTCATGGATCGTCACCTTATCGTGGTGGGGGGGTTTGCGTGCCCCAGTGATCCCAGGAGCTATGTTGTCCGGGGCAATTTGCCTCTGATAGGGTCTCCCAAGACAAACTGGTCCTGGGTGAAGGGCCAGACGAAGAACGATCCAACAGACTCTCATGATAAATTGTATATCAAGGATTCAGTGTACCCCGCCCGGTATGGGGTTACCGGGGCCCCACCCTGGAGCCAGGCCTGGGGGAGGGGCTCGAAGGCTAGCGTCTGGTGGCCGGGTTTCCACCCATGGGACCCGGCCGGGCTCAGCCCGAAGGAGTTACATGGGTCCGCCCTCCAGTAGGTTCACCACCTGCAGGAGGGATCATGGAAGTCCGGTGCTATGTGGATTAGGTGGCAGTCAAAGGCGGAGACCTTGGCGGACTGATCCCAAGCTTTCTAAACTGGCTTTTGGTACGTGGAATGTCACCTCTCTGGTGGGGAAGGAGCCTGAGCTGGTGTACGAGATTGAGCGATACCGGCTAGATATAGTCGGCCTCACCTCAACACACAGCTCCGGTTCCGGAACCAGTCTCCTGGAGAGGGGCTGGAGCTTGGCCTTTTCTGGAGTTGCCCCGGGCGAGAGGCGACGAGCAGGGGTAGGTATTCTTGTATCGCCCCACCTTGCTGCCTCTATATTGGAGTTTTCCCCGGTGGACGAAAGGGTTGCTTCCCTGCGCCTTCGGGTTGGGAAACGGGTCCTGACCATCATTTGTGCCTATGCACCAAATGATGTTTCAGAGTACCCACCCTTTTTGGAGTCTGTGACTGGGGTGCTGGAGGGTGCTCCTCCTGGAGACTCCATTGTCCTACTGGGGGACTTCAATGCGCACGTGGGCAACGACAGTGAAACCTGGAGGGGGGTGATTGGGAGGAACGGCCTGCCCGATCTGAACCCGAGTGGTGTTCAGTTATTGGACTTCTGTGCTAACCACAGTCTGTCTATAACGAACACCATGTTCAAGCATAAGGGTGTCCATATGTGCACCTGGCACCAGGACACCCTAGGCCGCAGGTCGATGATCGATTTTGTTATCGTATCATCAGACCTGCGACCGTATGTCTTGGACACCCGAGTAAAGAGAGGTGCAGAGCTGTCAACTGATCACCACCTGGTGGTGAGTTGGATCCGATGGCAGGGGAGGAAGCCATTCAGACCTGGTAGACCCAAACGTATAGTGAGGGTGTGCTGGGAGCGTCTGGCTGAGGCCCCTGTCCGGGAGGTCTTCAACTCCCACCTCCGGAAGAACTTCAACCACATTCCGAGGGAGTCTGGAGACATGGAGTCTGAATGGGCCATGTTCTCCACCTCTGTTGTTGAAGCGGCAGCCCAGAGCTGCGGCCGCAAGGTGGTCGGTGCATCTTGTGGTGGCAACCCCCGAACCAAGTGGTGGACACCAGTGGTGAGGGGGGCCATTAAGCTGAAGAAGGAGTCCTATCAAGCTTGGTTGGCTTGTGGGACTCCCGAAGCAGCTGAGGTGTACCGGCAGGCCAAGCGGAGTGCAGCTCGGGTGGTTGCTGAAGCAAAAACCCGGGTATGGGAGGAGTTCGGTGAGGCCATGGAACAAGACTTTCGGTCGGCTTCAAAGAGATTCTGGCAAACTGTTCGGCGGCTCAGGAGGGGAAAGCAGCTCCCCGTCCACACTGTGTATGGTGCGGATGGGACACTGTTGACTTCAACTGGGGATATCGTCGGGCGGTGGAAGGAATACTTCGAGGATCTCCTCAATCCCACTGATACGCCTTCCACAGAGGAAGCAGGGTTTGGGGACGCGGGGGATGACTCGCCTATCACAGGGGCTGAGGTCGCCAAGGTGGTTAAAAATCTCCTTGGTGGCCGGGCCCCGGGGGTGGACGAGATTCGCCCCGAGTACCTCAAGGCCCTGGATGTTGTTGGGTTGTCATGGTTGACACGCCTCTGCAACATTGCGTGGAGGTCGGGGGCAGTGCCTTTGGCATGGCAAACCGGGGTGGTGGTTCCTCTCTTCAAAAAAGGGGACCGGAGGGTGTGCTCCAACTTTAGAGGGATCACACTCCTCAGCCTCCCTGGGAAGGTCTATGCCAAGGTACTGGAGAGGAGAGTCCGGCCGTTGGTCGAACCTCGGATTCAGGAGGAGCAATGTGGTTTTCGTCCTGGCCGTGGCACATCGGACCAGCTCTTTACCCTCTCGAGAATTCTTGAGGGTTCGTGGGAGTTTGCCCAACCAGTTTACATGTGTTTTGTGGACTTGGAGAAGGCATTTGACCGCGTCCCTCGTGGATTTTTGTGGGGGGTGCTTCGGGAGTATGGGGTATCGGGCTTGTTGTTACGAGCTATTCGGTCTCTGTACGACCGTTGTGAGAGTTTAGTTCGCATTGCCAACACTCGGTCGGAGTCATTCCCAGTGAGAGTTGGACTCCGCCAGGGCTGCCCTTTGTCACCGGTCCTGTTCATAATTTTTATGGACAGGATTTCTAGGCGCAGCCAGGGAATGGAGGGTGTCATGCTTGGTGACCACAGGATCTCATCTCTGTTGTTTGCAGATGATGTTGTCCTGTTGGCTTCATCCAGCAATGACCTACAGCTCTTGCTGGGACGGTTTGCCGCTGAGTGTGAAGCGGCTGGGATGAGAATCAGCACCTCCAAGTCCGAGTCCATGGTCCTCAGCCGGAAAAAGGTGGATTGTCCTCTCCGGGTTGGGGACAGGCTCCTGCCCCAAGTGGAGGAGTTTAAGTATCTTGGGGTCTTGTTCACGAGTGAGGGGAAAATGGAGCGAGAGATCGACAGACGGATTGGAGCAGCATCTGCAGTGATGCAGACGTTGTACCGGTCTGTTGTGGTGAAGAGGGAGCTTAGTTCTAAGGCAAAGCTGTCGATTTACCAGTCAATCTACGTTCCTACTCTCACCTATGGTCACGAGCTTTGGGTAATGACCGAAAGAACGAGATCGCGGATACCAAGCGGCTGAAATGAGCTTTCTCCGTAGGATTGCTGGACTCACCCTCAGAGATAGGGTGAGGAGCTCAGTCATCCGGGAGAGGCTCAGAGTAGAACCGCTGCTCCTCCACATTGAAAGGAGTCAGTTGAGGTGGTATGGGCATCTGATTAGGATGCCTCCTGGACGCCTCCCACTTGAGGTGTTTCAGGCACGTCCCACTGGGAGGAGACCCCGGGGCAGACCCAGGACTCGGTGGAGAGACTATGTCTCCCAGCCGGTCTGGGAACGCCTTGGTATCCCCTCTGAAGAGCTGGAGCAGGTGGCTGGGGAGAGGGAAGTCTGGGCTTCTCTGCTTGAACTGCTGCCTCCGCGACCCGGACCTCCGGAAAAGCGGTAGAAGATGGATGGATGGATGGATGTCATCTTCTTTTACATACTGTAAATAATGTTTTTTTTCCCTCAGTCACACAGTGCATGAACTACACTACATCTGACATCTCAAATTTACATACTTCACAAATCACAATTTACTTATACAGGACCTTCAATTACTAGACTGACTCCCATTAATTAGGACAAAACATAGGACTTAACTATGACCTTAGACTAGTTTAGACATTGCACTTAGATTAGCTGACCTGGACTTAAATTATTTTACAAACTTGACAATAGGCAAATATACACAGGACACACTCTGACTATTAATTAGCATCAGGAGACTTTTACATTCACACGGAGCAAAATATACTTGTATTAAGTAAAACATTTTATGTGAGCTAACCGTCTTTCCCAAAGCTAAATTTGACTGGCGCGAAACCGCTACCGCGATGCGGCTCACCTTTGATCTCCGGCGCCAACTGCAGCCTGAACTTGTATAAAACTTATCAAAACGCCACACCAACATCACAGTATTACTCGTCGCGACACACAGAAATAACACGGAGCTTAAGGCTCTTATTTATGGCATTTTTAACCAAATACTGACCTGTAAAATACAGAAAGAGTCTTTGAAAGACAGAACACAGGACCACTCGTGTCTTTCTCCAGATAGTACTAAAGGGGGGCCGGAAGTGCACCCTATTTGTTTACCTGGGGTGGAACGACCGCAGTGCCTAAGGTTCCGTTGCTTACTCTTAAATATTTATACAGGGCTACATATCAAATGTTAATATTATTGATCGTCCACAATCTCAAAATATATTTAGATACTCTTAAAATAAAAATAAAATGACAGTCTCTCTGTATTATTTCCAAATGTGGTGCCCTATTTGGGTGTACCACATGTGCAGTTAAGATGTTTATATTATTTTCTTGTAATATTGATACAGAACTAAAAAAAATATATTTAAACTAAATCTGAGCTGCTGTTCATAAACTGGAGAAATAAGAGTTTTTGTTTTGTTTTACTGAATGTGTTGAAGGTAAATAATGCTGGCCTGTGAAACTGTCCTTTTTGCATAAATGTAATATCGTGAAAAATATCGTTATTGTGAAAATTGACAAATATTGTGATATCATTTTTAAGCCATATTGCCCACCCCACCTGATAATACTGAACTTGTCTGATGAATCAAAGTTTATTTTCATGTTACATATGACAGACCTTGGATATACTCTACACAACACCAAACTCCTGTTCTGGTCCAACACCGTGGGAACCATCATCAGGAATCAGTAGACAGGAAAGTTATTGTTGTCCAGTATTTATGTTTTTTCAAGTAATAATTTATCATGTAAAGAACATAATTTCATCACAAAACAGTTCAGTAGATGCTATGAGAAACACCATTAGCTATGTCACTGCTGTGACATCACAGCTGTGGGCATGTCCTGATCCTAATCCTGACGGTGTGCCTCTCATCCTGGAAAAAGACTGTAAGGCTGTTCAGAGAGACTGCCAGGTTCCGTGGTGATAATGTATGCCACCATTTTCAACCTTTGTGCTATTAGATGACTGTTGTTATGAAATGGTGTTATATAAATAAAGGTGAATTGAATTGAATGTGCTGTAACAAACATCTTTAGCTTTAGCATCAGTGGACATAAAGCCACTAACATTTTGAAGAGGGCACAGAAACAACTACAAAATGAAAGGATTCAACAGGTCCATTTTACCTTGGATGTTTTGCAAGAGAAAGAAAGACAACTACATCAGAAAATGGCCGTCAAGCTATCAAAGGGAACCTTACAAAAGGTAACAGACTTTGTGGAACATGCACGTTTGGCCCAACATACCAAGAGTAAAGAATGTCAAATGAAAAGTTTAATGCCTTGTCTTTACAAGGTGGGGGTGTTTGTGGTCAGAACACATTGGATGGTGTGAAACAGAATCAGGGTGAGGTACCCTTTAACATCAGTGACATCCCAGGAGGCACAAGACGTTGATTCAGCGTTGTATTCTCGTTGATCTATGTCGTGACGTTGTGCAATGTAAAATCAACATTTCAACGTCGGATGCTCAACAAGCAGCTGTACCTGTACGTTTGTTTCTATGTATCCCATGATTCATTGTGTTGTTTCGTCAAACAAGCGCCATTTTGGAAACTTTTCTGAGGAGACCTGGGATCTGCCGGAGAAACTGTTTTTAACATGCACACTTTGATGAACCTGGAAAGCTGGAGTAAAGTTAAAAAAAACTATTGGAGTTTCTGCACAGAACTGGAATGTATGGGAGAATTTGAGATACAGCTACCAACCTGATGTATGAACTGTGGAGGGCAGCAATACGCCATTGATGCGTCTAGTCTGCCTCACCCAAGAAGAAGAACTTTTCCTGAAAGAAACAAGGAGATATCTTGTTCGTTGGGAATCGGATTAATCCTCTTAAAGGTAAGGAAAATCTTGAACATCAGGGGTGTTATTTCTTTTGAGGAGTATATAATATACCCAGATAAGACCATATTTTGTTCTTGCAATAGATCTGTTACATGTATTGTGTTCATCAGTGCTCACATGTGAAACGAGCAGTGTGGGAATGTTTTTTTATATTTGTAGCGCATCCACTGATCTAAATATTATATGTATAATGACAAAACAGCATACATTACGGATCTGTTGTTTTTGTTATTCAAAAGTTCATAAATAAATAGAAATTCCCAATACCCGTTCCACATAGCGAAATTATACCAGTGATCGAGCATGTCTGTGACGATCGGAGTTTTCATTTTTTATTGTTCAAAGTGAATTTACCAGTGGATCATGCTGATTGTAATAAACATGCTTTTTTTGTTCTGGTTTTGAAAAATTCATTTTAAAAGTAACTGTCCTGTTTAAATAAGCTGAATGTCACTGCAGTCTCCAGTCCACACACCCTGTAATTGAAATACTGAAGTTAATGACATGGTTAGGGACCCAGGAGACAGACGCTGACACGAGTAGATATAAGACAATTATTCTTTATTAATATAATGTGTATTTGGTGCGTGAGTGAGTGAGTGCGTGGCTGTCTGGTCACTGGAGCTGAGCGTATCCTGCAGCGACCTGGCAACCCTGGAACACACAAGCACAAACAATTACTAATGTTCGCTGGGAAGAGAGACCTGAAGCTTGTGATGCTTACTTGCAGGTGCCACAGAGAAATTCCTGCTGGCTCCGAGTGCCCATGCGGCGTGGTGCTCGACGTAGCGGAGGTGAGGAGGAACTCCGAGGTGGAGGAGATGGCGTCCCGTCAGCTGGGGAGGTTAGTCCGCCGCCAGGGAGGTCCACCTGTGCACAGGGGAAAAGGCTAGGAGAGGATGAGTGCAGAGGTTGCTTACTTGGCTTGGCTTGACGTGATGTCTTGTCCTTGGCTTTGGCTTGAGGTCGTATCCTCGGCGCATTGCTGGGCAAAGGCGACAGATGACTCCGTGCCGAGCAGTCTGCGGTTCTGGCTTTTAAAGCCCGCTTATTACCACCTGCCGGTGTATGCGCAGCTGATGATGATGATGACGGCCCAGCGGCCGCCATGACAGTACTCCCCCCTCTAGAGGTGCCTCCAGGCACCTGCCCAATCCTACCTGGATGCGCCCAATGGAAATCGCGGATCAGCTGCTTGTCGAGGATCAATGCTGGGCGAATCCAGGAGCGATGCTCAGGACCAAACCCCTCCCAGTCCACCAAACAGTGAAGGCCCCGACCCCGCCGGCGGACATCCAAGATGGCAGTCACCCCCCAAGCCGGATGGCCATCGATCATCCTCGGGGGGCAGGAGCCGCGGGGGGCGGGCACAGAGGGTTGGCGATGTACGGCTTGACCTGGGAGACGTGAAAGGTAGGGCAGATGCCCATGGAAGAGGGGAGAGCAAGACGCACAGACACAGGGTTGATAACATGTGAAATGACGTAAGGGCCGATGAAGCGTTTGGTCAGCTTGCGCTTCTCGGCCGGCACACTGATGTTCCTAGTGGGCAACCAAAGTTTCTGACCCATCTTATAGTCCGGGGCGGGCCTCCTGTGGCGGTTGGCCACCTGGATATTACGTTCCGTAGTCCTTAGGAGGGCTCTGCGGGTGATGGACCAGATCCGCTGACAACGCCTGGCGTGGACCTGCACTGAAGTGACTGCCACCTCCTTCTCCTCCTC
Source organism: Pholidichthys leucotaenia (assembly GCA_020510985.1). Lineage (NCBI taxonomy): Eukaryota > Metazoa > Chordata > Actinopteri > Cichliformes > Pholidichthyidae > Pholidichthys > Pholidichthys leucotaenia. Next base: position 226,124,338 of record CM035840.1, read on the forward strand.
AGGGAACAGTGGTGGATCAAACCCCAGGGATGCTTTGAAAGGGGACATCCCTGTTGCAGAGGACACCGTGGTGTCATGGGCGTACTCGATCCAAGGTAGAAACGTGCTCCAAGAAGAGGAGCAGGAGGAGATGACACAGTGCAGCGCAGCCTCCAGCTCCTGATTGGCATGCTCACACTGACCGTTGCTCTGCGGGTGGTACCCAGAGGAGAGACTAGCCGTGGCCCCCAGCACCGTGCAGAACGCCTTCCAGACGTGGGATACAAACTGTGGTCCTCGATCCGATACAATGTCAGCGGGGATTCCGTGAAGATGGACCACATGTTGAACGAGGAGGTCCGCCGTCTCCCGCGCCGAAGGCAGCCCTCGGAGAGGCACAAAGTGGGCTGCCTTTGAAAAACGGTCCACTATCGTCAAAACTGTCGTGAAATGACCAGAGGGGGGCAGGCCGGTTACGAAGCCCATGGCCACGTGGGACCAGGGGCGAGAAGGGACAGGCAAAGGATGCAGAAGACCCGCTGGGGGGGATGATGATGATTTCCCAGTAGCGCACTGGGCGCAGGCCCGGACATAACTGTTGACATCCTTCCTTAACCCTGGCCACCAAAAGGCCCTCTGGAGAAGGTCGGTGGTTCGGCCCACTCCCGGATGGCACGCCAGCTTGGACGCATGGCCCCATTCGATCACCTGACCTCTGACAGAAAGAGGGACGAACAGACGGCCCGGGGGGCCCCCACCCGGATCAGGCTCCTCCTGCGCTCTTCTGACCTTGTCGCGGATCTCCCAAGATAATGCACCCACCGCACAAGAGGACGGCAGGATGGTCACCTCCTGCTCTTCAGTGGATGGTGCGTCGAACTGCCTCGAGAGGGCGTCAGTCTTGCCATTCTTGCTCCCTGGCCGGTAGGTGATGGTGAAATTAAACCGGCCGAAGAAGAGAGACCAGCGGGCCTGGCGTGCGTTCAATCGCTTGGCCGTCCTGAGGTACTCAAGGTTACGATGGTCAGTCCAAACGACGAACGGCTGGGCAGCCCCCTCCAACCAGTGTCTCCACTCCTCCAGGGCAAGTTTCACGGCCAGCAGCTCCCTGTCTCCAATGCAGTAATTTCTCTCCGCAGGAGTCAGGCAGTGGGAGAAGTATGCGCATGGTCGGATCTTGCCATCCACCGGAGAACGCTGGGAGAGAACGGCCCCAATCCCGAATCCGAGGCGTCCACCTCCACAAGGCACTGCAGCTCCGGGTCCACCTGGGTCAGAATGCGGGCCGAAGCGAACTCCTCCTTCAGTTTCCCGAACGCCATGGCAGCCTCCTCACTCCAACGAAAGGGCACCTTAGGGGACGTGAGAGCAGTCAGGGGGCGGGCGATGTTCCCAAAATTTGGCACGAACCAACGGTAGAAATTGGCGAAACCCAGGAACCCCTATAGCTGTTTCCTGGATGTGGGCGTGGGCCAATCCACCACCGCCTTGACTTTGGCCGGGTCGGGAAGCACCTGGTTCCGGGCGATAATAAACCCAAGAAAGGAGGTCTTATCAGTGTGAAATTCGCACTTTTCTGCCTTGACGAACAGCTGGTTCTCCAGGAGGCGCTGCAGGACCCGTCGCACATGCACCTGGTGCTCCTCCAACGTGCGTGAGAAGATGAGGATGTCATCGAGGTAGACGAACATGAAGGAGTTGAGGAAATCCCGGAGGACGTCATTTATCAGCCGCTGGAACACGACTGGAGCGTTGGTTAACCCAAACGGCATCACCAGATATTCGAAGTGGCCGCTTGGGGTCTGGAAAGCCGTCTTCCATTCATCGCCCTCTCTGATGCGTACCAGGTGGTAGGCGTTCCGCAGGTCCAACTTCGTAAACTAGGACGCCCCCTGGAGAGAGTCAAAGGCTGTGTTCATCAAAGGCAATGTATATTTGTCCTTAACTGTGATTTCGTTGAGGCCCCGGAAGTCGATGCAGGGGCGCAGTGAACCGTCCTTCTTTCCCACGAAGAAGAATCCTGCACCCACAGCCGAGGATGAAGGACGAATAATTCCGGAAGCCAGAGACTCCTTGATGTATGTATCCATGGTCTCGCGCTCCGGGGCGGACAGGCTGTATAGGCGGCTCGCCGGGAGAGGGGCCCCTGCCCTGAGGTTGATCGCACAATCATAAGGACGGTGTGGGGGAAGGGACAGCGCCCGTGACTTGCTGAACACCGCCCCCAGGTCGTGGTAGACTTCTGGCACCTTGGACAGGTCCGGGGGTGGCGTCGAAGGAGGAGGCACCGAGACCGAGGGAGCACACGCCGCAGATTGGAGGCAGGCACTCAAACAGAAAGAACTCCACGCTGTAATTCTCCCAGCTTGCCAGTCAAAGGTGGGGTTGTGAAGCCGAAGCCAGGGGTACCCCAGGATGACGGAGAAAAAGGAGATTTTTTTTTTTTTGTTACTTATTTGTACCCGTAGGTAGATTTGGTTTGCAGTCTGGTGACAAGCCACCGGCTGCCGGTCGCTGCGTGCGCGAGCGCCCTAAACCTACATGTTTTTTGGTATGCGGGAGGAAACTGGAGAAATCCCGGAGTAAACCCACGCAACACAGGGAGAACATGCAAACTCCACAAGCTCACTGTTGGTCGGGGGCCGGGATCGAACCCACAATCTCATGATCCCGCGATCCCCCGGCCGAGGGTAAACTGTGCTGCCACAGTGCTAAACCACTGCGCCACCGTGCAGCCCACGGGAGATGGGTAAAACCAAGAACCGAACTTCCTCCCGGTGATTCCCAGAGACTATTATTGACACAGGGGCTGTCTGATGGGAAACAGATGTCAGTGACACCTTGGACAACGTGACGAGATTGACAGGAGGGCATAGAGGTTGACAGCTGAGGCCCATCTGGGTTGCCAGGTCTCTGGAGATGAAGTTTTGCTCAGCTCCAGAGTCAACTAAGGCATGTGTGAAATGTTCTTTGTGTTTGTGGAGTAGCCTAATGGGGATGCGGCAACTAGTGAGGGGCTTTTTCTGGTTCTCGTCCGTGAATCCCCTTACTGTGATCCACGGACCTCCCCTTTTAACCGGTTCGGGCATTCAGCAACCCCATGAGACCCATTGCCACAATAAAAACATAGGCCCAGATCCCTGCGGCGCTGTCTTTCAGCCGCTGAAACTCCCGATTGCCCTATGACCATATCCTCCTGCTCCGGAAGTTCCTCTGACGAGGGCAGAGCGAGGAGAGGTGACCTAGCGGAGCGAGGGTGGGGTTTACTCGAACGGGAAGCTGTCCACCGTTCGGCCGCTCGCTCCCTTAGCCTACTATCCAAGCTGATGGTGAGGGAAATTAACTCCCCTAACCTGTCTGGTTTGTCCCATGCCGCTAGCTCATCTTTCAACTCAGAGCTAAGACTGCGGAGGAGATACCACAAAGCGCTGGCTCCCCCCACCCAATCTCAGCGGCTAACACCCGGAAGTCAATGGCGTAATCGGCGGCAGATCTACTGCCCTGCCGAAGACTTAGCAGCCGTTCGGTTAACACCGCGCCCCGGTCTGTATGATCAAACACCTCCATGAACTCTGCCACAAACTGCTGGTAAGTCAAAACAGGATAATTTGGTTTTGCCATAACTGTGTAAGCTCAGTCTAAGGCCCTACCCCCCAGCAGGTTGGTGATATACCCTATTTTGCTTTGGTCAGTGGCAAAGTCCCCCGGGACGCGGAGAAACACTGACTCACATTGGAGTATAAACCCTCGCGCTTCCCCGAGCTTTCTGCTAAAGTGGGCGGGGGTTGGCACGGGAGTGAGATGATGTAAAGATGGTGAATTAGCTTGGCTAGTAGGAGCAACTACGGGGGCTGGAAATGTCCCGGTCGCCGGGGGGGGGGGGGGGACGCCTGGTGTCCTTCCAGGCGGTCCAGCCGGCTGTTAACCTGAGTTAATTGATTTAGAATGAATGTCTGCTGGTGTGAAATCATATCTACTCGGGCACTAAGAGTGTTTAGGCGGCGCGACAGCGCGCTGTCAGCTGGGTCATCTTGACGGAGTCGTACTGACATGGTTAGGGACCCAGGAGACAAACGCTGACACGAATAGATATAAGACAATTATTCTTTATTAATATAATGTGTATTTGGTGCGTGAGTGAGTGAGTGCATGGCTGTCTGGTCACTGGAGCTGAGCGTATCCTGCGGCGACCTGGCAACCCTGGAACACACAAGCACAAACAATTACTAATGTTCGCTGGGAAGAGAGACCTGAAGCTTGTGATGCTTACTTGCAGGTGCCACAGAGAAATTCCTGCTGGCTCCGAGTGCCCGTGCGGCGTGGTGCTCGTGGTGCTCGACGTAGCGGAGGTGAGGAGGAACTCCGAGGTGGAGGAGATGGCATCCCGTCAGCTGGGGAGGTTAGTCCGCCGCCAGGGAGGTCCACCTGTGCACAGGGGAAAAGGCTAGGAGAGGATGAGTGCAGAGGTTGCTTACTTGGCTTGGCTCGACGTGATGTCTTGTCCTTGGCTTTGGCTTGAGGTCATATCCTCGGCGCATTGCTGGGCAAAGGCGACAGACGACTCCGTGCTGAGCAGTCTGCGGTTCTGGCTTTTAAAGCCCACTGATTACCACCTGCCGGTGTATGCGCAGCTTATGATGATGATGATGGCCCAGCGGCCACCATGACAGTTAAGCCTGCTTCATACTACATTTCCCTCTAGTCCGCTGTGGTCCATGTACGCTTTAGACAAGCCCGGCACGCATGTGGCGCTGCTCATGCTCACTTTTTTCATCTACCCAGACCAAGCAGTTGACACATGCGCACAACCATCATTTGTAGTTTCACTCCCACCCGATAGGTAGCGCCAAGGTGCTGATGCACCAGGATTTTCACCAACGAAGAAACGGCAGACTTTTTGACAAAGTTTCTCTTCAAATAGAGTCCATTTCTGCTGTTTGACTTCCCGGTTTTCACTCCTTTTCCACGAAGATGCTACTGCCACTGTGAAAGAAAATATGTATGTATGATTCATGTGTTTTTATTCTCGTTTTCTGCCTCTTCATTGTCTTCTTCGTGTACTGACTGACTGTCGATATTGCCACCTCGTGAATGGGACGTTCAGTCTTGCGCATGCGCTTTTCAACGCGTTCAGGTCATGGGCAGGCGGTGCGGTCACAAAATTTGGGCTGCACGCGGTCGTCCATGGTCGAGCACTGCGGACACTAGCGGAGTGGAGATGATGACGTAAATTTCGTCACACGAGGTTTCCGGTTACACGTTTGCGGACAGCAGAGGTGTAGCATGAAGCAGGCTTTAGGCTGCGTGTCCACAAAATGCAGTTTTTGTCACCCGACTGCCCTGAGCATTTTTTTTTACAGCGTTTGTGCATGACGCTGTGAGGACAAAAAAGCCTGTGCCCTGTATCCCAGCAACAGTTTGTCACTCTCAGCTCAACACTTCCACTTTCCTATGGTCAGACTTTCTTCTGATTTTTTAATAGCAGTCTCTAAATAACAATGGACAAGAAACGTGTTTTAGCAGCTCTGGATGTAAAATATGATGACACAGAAAGCAGGAGTCTGAGTACAGACTAGTACTGGTGTCCTATGTCCCACCCATGCAGCAGTTCTGATTGGCTGCTTAGGTCTGACATTGACGAACTCAGCTGCAGTCTCTGAAAAGTTGAACTTTTTCAGCTTTGAGTGCCCTGAGCACCACAACAAAAAACGGCCACCGCTGAGAGCGTTTCAGCACCGAGGGCACTCAGCGCTATAAACGCTGGACTACATAGAGAATGACTGGAAAATATCCATCCAGAGTGGAAAAAAACGCATTTTGTGGACACGCAGCTTTACCGCCACTGCTTTATGGAAATGATCGGGGTTTTTTTTAAACGGAATCAGCCCACAGACCATCATCGGAATCAGACCACAGGGTCCTAAAAACATCTGCAATAATATCACATACCGCGGTGTTCAGCTATCCACCATCGCTGCAGGGGGAATTTCCTCCACCACGACAGCCCTAACAGTAGCCACGGTTACATGGGCAAAATTTCTTCAATCTGAGTACAATTCAGATGATAACTTTACTGTTTACATGGATCCTGAAAAATTGATCCGATTAGGACGTGCATTTCCATGTGTCACACGTTTGAACAGACTACATCATTTTGACATGCGCACAATTATCCAACATTCTGGAAATAAGATAAGATAAGATAAGCCTTTATTAGTCGCACAATGGGGAAATTCCAGGATTGCAACAGCACAGGGATAGCAACACTCAGAGCAATAATTAAGAAGATAAGAAAATAAGAGCAGTGAATATACATATGTACACATAAATATATAAATATATATACACAGTGTGGAGCATTGTAGCTAGATGGAATAAACAGCATAACTATCTATTTAGTTACCCTACATGGTATGAATATGTACCCTTACATATTGTCACCCTCCGTAGCGACTGATATTGTCCTAGTTGTATACTGGAGGGGACCATTTGTGTAAGTCTGTTGCATCTGTTGCATTCAATACTACTAGGTCGTCACATTTTTTTGCTATCTCTGCGAGCAGCCCTGCTTAGGTTATACAGTCTGACAGCCATAGGTAGGAAGGACCTGCGAAACCTCTCGGGTCGCGCACCTAGGATGATGTAGTCTACTGCTAAATGAGCTCCTCAGTGCGTTCAGTATGTCCTGCATAGGGTGGGACTCGGACTCCAGCAGAGATGACAGTTTAGCCACCATCCTTCTCTCTCCTATCTCCTCCACTGGGTCAAGGCGTTGCCCCAGGACAGAGCTAGCTTTCTTGAGTAGTTTGGTCAGTCTCTTCCTATCGGCTGCTGTAATGCCACTGCCCCAGCAGACCACTCCAAAAGTGATGGCTGATGCCACCACCGTGTCATAGAATGTCTTCAGCAGCGCCCCTTGTACACCAAAAGACCTGAGCCTCCTCAGTAGGAACAGCCTGCGTTGTCCCTTCTTGTAGAGTGCATCGGTATTGTGTGACCAGTCTAGTTTATTGTTCAGATGAACACCCAGGTACTTGTAGGATGTCACCATCTCAATGTCTGTTCCCTGTATGTTTACTGGTGCTGTGAGGGGTTGTCCTCACAGGGAAATAGTAGAAGAAGAAGCAATTTCCGATGTAAGCAAACCCCGCTTCATGTCTTTCTCTTTTTGAAATGGACCTGTATTGTGTTATTCAGACTGTACTTTTGCTTCTGCTGGTCTCCGTAATGAAGCTACAAGTACATACGGTTACATATGGAAATAGTCAGTAGTAGCAAGATGGTGGCAGGGTTGGCCGGGGAACAGATGGGGTTGGTGCCGGTTCTGGTAGTGACGCCACCCAGAGTATAAAGGGCACGGGCAGAAGGGGTTCGTCCTCTTTACCTAGTAGATGCCCTGGCCTGCAGGAGAGCGCCGTAAGTCTGTAGGGTCTTGTCAGTGAGTCCTGTTAATAAAGCTCCATTAACGGTACTCCCGCTCTGTCGTTATTGTCTACGTTATGGACACAACATTTGGCGATGAGGTAAAAGCGGTTATGGAGAGGTCTGTTGCCAATTTTTGGCCATTTTTGGAGACACCAGGCAAGCTACCCGTGGCGTGGTCTCGGTGGTTCGCCGCATTTACCAATTATTTGGTGGCCCTAAACCTCGGCGAGCTAGAGAAGCTTTGTGTGAAGGCAATTTTAGTCCATAATTTGGGCATGGAGGGGCAGAGGATTTTGGAAAACTTAGGAGGAGCCGATAGCTTTGACGAGATTGTGGAGCTAATGGCGCGCTATTCTCGTGCTCCTGAGAACATCACTGTCCAATGCAGCAGACGGGAGAGTCTGTTAGAAAGTTCATCGCAGACCTCCATGAGCTGGCGAGGGAATGCAAGTTTGGAAACCTGGAGGTTGACATGGTCCGGGATTAGCTACTGGAACATGTCCGGTGCCCCGCTGCTCGGTCAAGGCTTTTGACCCATCCAGGTGAGCTGACGTTAGCCACTGCTATCAAGCTGGCACAGCAATTTGAGGCAGCTGAGACAATAGCGAGAAGTCTCCGAGAGAGAACTTCTCCGACCCAGGACGAGCCTCGCTTGAGGGCACTGAATTTGGATCCTGAGGAACAGGACAGTGGGGATGAAGATTATGCCTCCGTGGTCAAGATTAGGTCCTCCCCAGGAATGCCCAGATGTTATGGCTGTGGGTCCCCTTAACACCACTATAAGTCCAGGGAATGTCAGGCGAGAGGCAAGCGTTGTGGGAGGTGTGAATCACTTTGCCAGGACGTGCAAAAATTTTGAGCGAAGGGATCGACAGTGTGAGGCGGGTCCCTCCCCGAAGACTCCAACGATAGTCCATACGGTCTCACCAGAGGCGAATGGGCGGATCAGTTGTGTTGTGTTGCTAGATGGCGTCAAGGTCCCTCTTGTGGTGGATACCAGAGCGGTGACTTCTGTCTTGAACCTGGCGACGGTGAGAAATCTGTTTCCCCACCACCGCATCGATAAACGGGTTGCACTGTATTTTGGCTATAGTATGAACAGGCTAGCTGTCTTGGGATTTTCGGAGATGGAGGCAAAATGCAAATCCGTGACACTGCCGAGCGTTCAGGTTATTGTCACTGCCTACAGAGTCAATTTGATGGGGTGCAACATGTTTTATGGATTGGGTTTTTCCATCGCCAATGACACCGGAGAGGAGTAGTCAGGCTGCAGGTTGTGGAACTGACCTGCTCCGTTTGTGGAGGATGAGGAGGTGTGGGATCCTGATTGGTTTGGTGTTTCTGAGGAGAAGCACAATCGCCGCTGTGCGGTGCCACCCCGGGATTGACCCAATGCCAGCGTTTATGGTACCCTTGGTGTGGGTGCTGGACAGCACGACAGGACCCCCAGGGTGACGTGTAAGTCCGTGGCGCCCGCGCTGAGGATGGAGGAGGTGAGACCACAGAGCGCAGTGTTAAGATGCTCCAAGAGGATTGCGAACCGGACCCACAAGACGACCGGTTCCAAGGAGGAGCTTACATCGTAGTGACCTGAGACTCCCCAGCAGACTGGTGCTGGAGTCCGTTCATGGGTTGAGACTTGGCTGAGAGGGACACGTGACACAGGACATTCGAGCCTATCTGAAGAGACATGGGGGCACCCCAACGAACGACGCCGTGTGGTGAAGAAGAGGAGATGGCGTAGTTCATCCCTAGAGGCCAGGAAGAGGAGGTGCTCTGGGAGGGAACCATGAGATGGCAATCCAGGGGGAGGGCGCTCCATGGCGTGTGTTAAGTGACTGGGGAGTGTGTTTGTTTTTGGTTATGAGTTTATCCCTGTGTCTCGCTGTATATAGTTTCTAGCCTTATTGGGGTAGGCCCTGACTAGTTGCAGTAAAAGTAAATTGATATTTTAGTGATATTAATGGATAAATTTTGGGAAATATTGATTGTGATATGGGAATTGTGGTTTGTTTGAGAAAAAAATGGGTATGTTGAATGTCACTAGTTGACTAATTCCTGTGAATATTGATAAAGGATAAGGAAATTCTGTATTGTATGATCTGGATGTGTAAATGTTGGAATTGAATTTTGAAAGATTTGGTAATATTGGTGCTCATATGGGAGCTGCCCAACACTGCTGTGATTGAAATGTACCTAAATGTGGGGTGACTGTGTTGGGGTGGGGGCCGCTAATAGGGGTTTAGATGTGTTTCTGAGTATTCTGTTCATTGTTCACTATTTTCTTGTATATAGTGTGTTTGTTCTGGGCTTTTTACTTTGCTGGACTGTTACGGATGAGGTGGCAGAATAATCCGCCTGACCATGTAGGGGGCGCTGGTAGTCTACCCAGTGTCCCCAGCCTTAGTTGTGTGAATGGATGGGTGTTTATTTATTTTCTGTACATACGTTTTAATGCTACAGTGTGAGTCAGGAGATAAATTGGGGTAGGCCAACCCGTGTACCTGCATTTTTTTGAAGAGGGGGGAAATGTTACATATGGAAATAGCAGTAGAAAGATGGCGGCAGGGTTGGCCAGGGAATAGATGGGGATAGTGAACTGCCGGTTCCGGTAGTGACGCCACCCAGAGTATAAAGGGCACGGGTGGAAGGGGTTTGCCCTCTTCGCCTAGTAGACGTCCTGGCCTGCAGGAGAGCGCCGTAAGTCTGTAGGGTCTTGTCAGTGAGTCCTGTTAATAAAGCTCCATTAACGGTACTCCCGCTCTGTCGTTATTGCCTACGTTATGGACACAACACATACTTCTGCATATGACAAACAGAGGGAGACAGCAGGATGATACAGACCAGTTTTATTTTACTCCCGCCTGTCATGGCCTGCTCTGCTAAGCATCCCCAGCTGCGTGCTCACCTGGTTCCCATTACGGCTGGCCTATTTATACCACGCTGCCCTGACAAGCGGTGCGGTGATGTCTCACTGTGCTCCAGAGGAGCTTCATCGCCAACTCCTTCTACTCGTTGTGATCTTTTTATATTTTATTTTTAGATTTTTAGATTTTATATTTTTCATATCTTCTTAATTATTGCTCTGAGTGTTGCTATTCCTGTGCTGTTGCAATCCTGGAATTTCCCCATTGTGGGACTAATAAAGGCTTATCTTATCTTATCTTATCTCATCCAAAGCCTGCTTCGTTCCTCGCCGGAGGCGCAATCCTCAACTCACCCTGTCTTCTAGTCCCCTGTGCACAGGCGGAGTCTGTGGCGGCGGATTCTCCCTTCCCTCCTTCGTCGTCAAACTCCCCAGACACACACCTGCAGGAGCTGCACTCCCAACCGAAGGACACTGTCTTCCTGGCCATAGCCATCATGCTGAACCTGAGCCTGTCTCCATATGCTCCCACAGTAAGCAAGTGTAACTGTTTAACTCCAGCTATGACGCTCACTAACTATCCCTCTCTGTGTGTCTTTAGGGTTGCCGGGTCGTACGGTGTGCCGCTCTGTCCCTGCTGCTCCTGCCTACACTCTCACGCACCAACATACACATTCTTGCTGTAATAAACCTAACTGTATCAATTCAAGGTCTGTGTCTTGTCTCTGGGTCAAAGAACCATGTCAGTACATCTCCACCTGAGCGACCCAGCTGACAGCGCTTTGGTGCGCGGTACCAACCACATGGAAATTCGAACTGATCAATTGGCTTATCAGCAGCAGTCTATTTTGACCCAATTAGCCGATGTCACAGATCGGTTAGACCGATTGACTAACTTCCAGCCTTTATCACAGGCCCAACCTATTCCCAGTAACTCCTCAGCTCCCGCTAGCATACCAGCTAACCAGCCCAGACAGGGGTCTCTGGCGCGGCTCATTCCCGTTCCCACCTCCAATTGCTTTAGCGGTAAGCTCGGTGACGCTAGGGGCTTTGTCATGCAATGCGGGGTGGTTTTCCAGCAGGTACCTGAGGACTTTTCTTCGGACCAAAGTAAGATGGGCTATGTGATTAATTTGCTGGAGGGGAGGGCGCTAGCATGGGCCTACGCAGTTATGGCTAGGGCAGATTACACTAGCATGACTTATGGTCAATTTATTGATGAATTCAATGAAGTTTTTGATCATTCAGACCGAGACAGCGTTCTTACCTCTCGGCTGCTGAACCTGAGGCAGGGGACTAGGGCTGCAGCTGATGCAGTGGACTTCCGGATAGCGGCTACCGAAGTGGGTTGGGAGGACGCCACTCTGTGTAGCATCTTCCTTAGAAGCCTTAGTCCTAGTCTCCAGGATGAGTTAGCCCCTCGAGAAAAGCCGGCTAGGCTATCTGAGCTCATATCCCTAGTCATCTGTCTAGATAATAGGCTGAGGGAACGGGCGGCAAAGCAGAAATCCCATGGCTGCTCAAAGTCACAGCCCCGCCGCGCTCCATCTACTCCCCTTCTGGCCCTGCCACCGTCTGATTCCTCTGAGACCCCGGAACCCATGCTTGTAGGACAATCTAGGTTGCCTTTGGTGGAAAAACAGTGCCGCCGGGAGCTGGGGTTGTGCCTGTATTGCGGGAGTGAGGAGCATGAAGCAACATCTTGCCCGATTTGGCCAAAAGGGGGGGTCCGTGCATCGCAGTAGAGGGACTCACGGACTCGCCTCAGCCTATTCCCCTGTCTAGACTCCTTCTTCCTATCCGTTTCTTTCATAAACACACTGAAATACCCACACAGGCATTAATCGACTCAGGGGCAGAGCAAAGCTTTATTTCTTGAGACCTGGCAACCCGCTTGGGTCTACACTGTTTTCCCCTCAAGACCCCGCTACAACTGATCGCACTGTCTAAAACCGCCATGGCCATGGTGACTCACCAAACTGCCCCGGTGTCGGTCATCATCTCGGGGAATCATTGGGAGGAGCTTCAGTTTTTTGTGTTTCCGATTTCGTCGTCCCCGGTGATCCTTGGGTTTCCCTGGCTGCGTCTTCACAACCCCACGATTGATTGGCGCTCAGGGAATATTAGGTCATGGAGCTCATTCTGCCTCAGCGCTTGTCTCCAGTCAGCCGCTTGCTCGCCATCCATTCCCCTGGAGTCTCCCACTGCCTCGGCCCCGGACATGTCCAAAGTTCCCCCCGAATATCATGACCTCGGAGCCGTCTTCAGCAAGTCCCAGGCCCTATCCCTGCCCCCTCACCGGCCGTATGATTGTGCCATTAACCTCCGTCCGGGAGCTCCGTTGCCATCTAGCCGGCTGTATAGCCTTTCCCCGCCAGAGCGGGCAGCTATGGAAGCTTACATCAAGGAGTCCCTAAGTTCGGGCATAATCCGTCCATCTTCTTCGGCAGTGGGGGCGGGGTTCTTTTTTGTTGGCAAGAAGGACGGCTCTTTAAGACCATGCATTGATTTCAGGGAACTAAACAACATTACCATTGAGGACAAATACACCCTTACTTTGCTTAACTCAGCCTTTGACTCTCTCCAGGGGGCGTCCTGGTTCTCCAAGCTGGATCTGCACAATGCCTACCATCTGGTGCGGCTCCACGAGGGAGATGAGTGGAAGACAGGTTTTCGCACCCCCAGTGGTCATTTTGAATATTTAGTAATGCCCTTTGGGCTTACCAGTGCGCCTGCTGTATTCCAGCGGCTCATTAATGACGTGCTGAGGGATTTTCTGGGGGGTTTTGTATTTGTTTACCTTGATGACATTCTGATTTTTTCTAAATCCCTAGAAGAACTTCGGGTGCATGTAAGGTGAGTGCTGCAGCAGTTGTTGGAGAACCAACTTTATGCCAAGGCAGAGAAGTGTGAGTTCCACACCTCTAAGACATCCTTTTTGGGGTTCATCATCTCGCATAAGGAGATCCTCCCGGACCCTGGGAAGATTAAGGCGGTAGTGGAATGGCCGACCCCATCCTCCAGGAAGCAGCTCCAGCAGTTCCTGGGGTTTGCAAACTTCTACCGTCGGTTCATCAAGAACTACAGCAGCCTGGCCCTTCCCCTGACGTGCCTCACGTCGCCCAAAGTGCACTTTCAGTGGACGGAAGAGGCGGCTGCAGCTTTTGCAGACCTCAAGAGGCAGTTTTCCAAGTCCCCCATTCTGGTGCAGGTGGATCCTGATCTTCAGTGTCTGGAGGAGGTGGACGCCTCGGATTCTGGAGTGGGGACCATCTTATCTCAGCGCTCCCCGGAGGATGGGCGGGTCTGACCGGGTGCCTTCTTCTCCCGGTGATTGTCCCCTGCGGAGCGCAACTACAGCATTGGTGACAGGGAGCTTCTGGCCATTAAGTTGGCTCTAGAGGAGTGGCACTATTGGCTGGAGGGGCCTCGCAGCCGTTTGTGGTCTGGACGGACCACAGGAACCTGGAGTACCTGAGGACAGCCAAGTGCCTGAATGCCTGCCAGGCCCGCTGGTCCCTGTTCTTTGTGCGATTTGACTTCACCATCACGTATCGTCCCAGGTCCAAAAATACCAAGCCGGACGCCCTCTCGAGGCAATTTGCCACAGATGCTGTGGAACCTGAGGATCATCCAGTCCTTCCTGCCTCCTGTGTCGTGGGCGCGCTTTCATGGGGGATCAAGGAGAATCAGAATTAGAATCAGAATGAGATTTATTGCCATTGTTCATGTAGTACACAAACTAGGAATTTGTCTCGGTGCAATGCTGCAATATTAAACATGAGTAGCACTAAAGATAAAAATAAAAAAAAAACTATGCATGCAATAAAATGTAGAATATGAATGAGTAATACTAATCTATGCAATTTTTAAATATATTAACAAGCAGCAGATATTGTGGAGTTCCACATAGTGAGTCGGTAGTGCAAAAGAAAACAGTGATAATTATCATGAGTCCAGTTGAGCTGCTGTACGTAGTGCACGAGAGTCTAATAAGTCACTTAGTGTTCAGCAGTCTGATGGCAGAGGGGAAGAAGCTGTTCATGTAGCGGGAGGTTTTAGTCTGAATGGACCAAAGTCTTCTGCCTGAGGGGAGGGGGGCAAACAGTGCGTGTCCAGGGTTTGAAGGATCGGCTATGATCCGGCCTACACGCCTCCGGGTCCTGGAGATGTACAGGTCCTGGAGGGATGGGAGCTTGCAGCCGATCACCTTCTCAGCAGCGCGCACAACGCGCTGCAGTCTTAGTCTGTCCCTGGTGGTGGCTCCTGCGTACCACACGGTGATGGAGGGGGTGAGGATGGACTCAATGATGGCCGTGTAGAACTGCACCAACATCTTGGTGGGTAGCTTGAGCTTCCTCAGCTGCCTCAGGAAGAACATCCTCTGCTGGGCCTTTTTGATGAGGGGGCTGATGGTCGGCTCCCACTTGAGGTCCCGGGTGATGGTGGTGCCCAGGAAGCGGAAGGAATCCGCAGTGGTGATGGGAGAGTCTGTGAGGGTAAGGGAGGGCAGAGGGGCTGTGACTTTTCTGAAATCCACGATCATCTCCACTGTCTTCAGAGCGTTCAGCTGCAGGTTGTTGTGGCTGCGCCAGGACGCCAGCTGGGCCACCTCTCTCCTGTAGACGGACTCGTCGCCGTTGGAGATGAGCCCGATGAGGGTGGTGTCGTCCGCAAACTTGATCAGCTTGACAGACTGGTGGCTGGAGGTGCAGGAGTTGGTGTACAGGGAGAAGAGCAGGGGGGAAAGTACACAGCCCTGGGGTGATCCGGTGCTGATGCTAACAGAGTCTGAGACAGTCTTTCCCAGCCGCAGATGCTGCCTCCGGTCCGTCAGGAAGTCGGTGATCCACCCGCAGAGGGAGTCAGGCACGTTGAGCAGGGACAGCTTGTTCTGGAGCAGAGCGGGGTGGATGGTATTGAATGCAGAGCTGAAGTCCACAAACAGGATCCCGGCGTAGGTTGCCGGGGAGTCCAGGTGCTGCAGGATGGAGTGGAGGGCCAGGTTGACTGCGTCGTCCACAGACCTGTTGGCTCTGTAGGCAAACTGCAGCGGGTCCAGGAGGGGAGTGGTGATGGTCTTGAGGTGGGGCAGGACCAGGCGCTCAAAGGACTTCATGACTACAGAGGTGAGCGCTACAGGTGTGTAGTCGTTAAAGGCGTCGGCCGGACGAAATTACAATATCGCTAAATCATATCTTAAATTTGTGTGTGAGACGAGCTAATTTGAACCGCACATGTTTTGGTGTCAACAAATGTCGCATAAGGTGACAATGCGCTATTGAAGTATGATTTCCTTGAGAGCTGTCTGTCTGCCAAGCGATCAGCGGCTAAAATGGCCACTGACTGTGTGACGTCAGGTCAGGGAGCGACCTGAGTAGGAGGAGGAGCACGCTGAGGAGCACGCGGTGAGTGTTTATGAACTTCCCCTGCCTGGGAAAATCAGAACCGCATGGGTGAATTTCGTTCAGAAAACGCGAAAAAATTGGAATTATGTCGCAAAATCACCCAACATGTGCATTAGACATTTTGTTGACAGCGATTTTGAGAATAAGATGCAATTTGAAATGAAATTAGCAAAAAGATTGCTGATAAAAAAATCGGCTGTTCCAACTATATATCCGTTCATTTCAAAGTCCCACTCTCAGACAAGTGTCAGTGACAGTGGCGTGAAAAGCAAGGGTGATCTACCGATGCGATCTGCTGTCAGAAAGATAAGTAAACAGGGTAATTTTTCTTTTTTAAATATTCACTGCCAATATTTACTAAAATTATTTACAAGCAATGAATTTCATTGCCTTAAAGTCCTCGGACGGTGACATTTTTTTATTGAACCAATAAACTGATTGTATGAAAATATTCCATTCTGGCCATTCCCGTGATTTAAAATGTGTCACCAGCCTCCATAAATGACTTTATTTGTTAACTTATCAAATATTAGAATTTTAGGGTATTCATACTAATCAAATATGAAATCTTCAGTGCTGTATAGGGAGGTGGTTGTGCCTGTTTGCTCAAGTTATATTTCTATATATGTAATCCAATTTGACACCTCTGGAATGAAATTATGTTGATCTACTGTTTTTGCAGATGTTATCCACTGTCACTCAACCTTCAAATACTGTGGATTTTTTTTTTTTGAATTTGATTATTCAGCAATTGTCCTCATTGCAGTCATCCATGTGAGGTAACAAGTCACACTAAAGGCTCTCTGTTGGTGATCAAACAACATTGTCCACATTGTGTTGAGGATCTATCCTGGCACAGCCAGCCGATGATCAGGGACATCCCAGCTGGTAACATACAGCTTTCATCCGCCATTCTCTTCACTGGTGCGTCATATGTCAAGGTCCTCAGAGTTCTAAATGCAGCCGGTAGCCGGCAAAATCCCTTGTAGTGATCAGATGGGAATGTTTCTCTGATGAGGCTCACAGCACAGGCAGGCAACATAACCCTCACTTCTTCACCTTCAATACCTCCTGGCAGCACCGAGATTCAGTTGATGTTGGCAAAATGTTGCATTTCTCACAAGTGCACCTGTTAAAAAAAATGGTATAATCAGATGCTTATAATAAACTAATGGCTCGTGGGAGTGCTATATAAATTGGTCTATGAAGTTTGATTAGAAAATATTTAAAACATGTAAAAAATTTTGAGCAGAAAGAGAATGTTTATAAGTCGCCAAGTAAGGCAGCGAGGGAAAAATTGGCAGTTTTATTTTGATAATTAAGTGTGTGACCATGCATATCGCCTAAAAAAAAAAATTTCAAAGCATATTTTACCAATATAGATCGGCGAGCCTCTCGTTCTTGCCTCTCGTCCTCTCGTTCTGCTCCGGTCGCTGTTTCGTCCGCGTCTTACGCCGCACCCTCGGGCTCGAACAAATACGGCTGAATAACCCCATCAGCACCACCCAAAACTACTTCATCATCAGATTCGTCAGTTTCAATATCATCACTTATATTGCGGTCGTCATACTCGATAAAATAATCGCTGTCCGAATCACTCTGCTGTCGTTCAGCCATTTCTGCAGGCAGGTGATCATCCATTTCCTGCAGCCATTTCCTGTTTCTCCCTGACCTGACGTCACTGCTGCACGCCCCTATTGAGAGATGGTGGTACTGCAGCATCACTAAGTGAAATATGGGCTATTAACAAATAAAGTCATTTATGGAGGCTGGTGACACATTTTAAATCACGGGAATGGCCAGAATGGAATATTTTCATACAATCAGTTTATTGGTTCAATAAAAAAATGTCACCGTCCGAGGACTTTAAGTCCAGTGATCCGTGGCTTCTTGGGAACAGGGACGATGGTAGAGGTTTTGAGGCAGGCCGGCACGTGGCATGACTTCAGGGAGGTGTTAAAAATGTCTGTGAAGACAGGAGTCAGCTCCTCCGCACAGTGTCTCAGGGTGGAGGGAGACACGCCATCCGGACCGGGGGCCTTGCGTGGGTTCAGTCTGGAGAACTGTCTGTGCACGTCCTGCTCACTGATGGCAAGGGCAGGGGGGGAGGAGGGGGGGACCGCCTTTGATGAAGTGGGGACCATGGAGGCAGTGGCGCTGGGGGGAGGGGGGGAGTTGGACACAGCTGACGAGGTGTCAAAACGGGCATAGTGTTGGGACAGTCTTTGACAAACGGCTTTGTCATCCTGTCCCTTAGAAGCCTGAGGCCGATAGTTGGTGATTTGCCTCAGTCCTCTCCACACAGAAGCAGAGTCGTTAGCAGTGAACTGTTGCTGGAGTCTCTCAGAATACACAGATTTAGCTCTCCTCAGCTCTCTGCTAAACCAGTATTTGACCTCCCTGTAGCAGTCCCTGTCTCCACTTTTCAACGCTGCCTCCTTCTCCTTCCTGATCTGTCTGAGCTTAGCTGTGAACCAGGGCTTGTCATTGGAGTAACTCACCCTGGTGCGCGATGGAAGAATGCTGTCCTCACAAAAGTGGATATATGAGGTCACAGTGTCCGTGTACTCATCCAGATCATGTGTGGCTCCTTTAAACATGTCCCAGTCAGTTATTTCCATGCATGTGTTCAGTTTCTCTCCAGCTTCACTGGTCCATTTCTTCCTGGTGGTCACAACAGGTTTAGTGAGCTTCAGTCTCTGTCTGTATGTGGGAATGAGGTGGACCATCACGTGATCAGATAGTCCGAGCGCAGCGCGGGGAACAGCGCGATACGCGTCCTTCACTGTGGCGTAACAGTGATCCAGCGTGTTTATTCCTCTGGTGGGGCATTTAATAAACTGTTTGTAGCGGGGGAGCTCGTGACTCAGATTGTTCTGGTTAAAGTCGCCAACCACAATAACCAAGGAGTCCGGGAAAGTCCACTCCGCATGTTGGATGTGATCTGCGAGCGCGCGCTGAGCCACGCGCGCGTCCGCGTCGGGAGGGGCATACACAGCGATCAATACGAATGAAGCAAACTCCCGCGGGGAATAAAATGGCTTGCAGTTAATGGAGAGAAATTCTAGGTCGGGAGAACAGTGCCGGGAAATCACGGTTACATCAGAGCACCAGCTGCTGTTAATGTAAAAGCATACTCCTCCTCCTTTAGACTTACCGGAGAGCTCTGTGACGCGATCAGCACGAAACAGCTGAAATCCCTCAAGGCTGATCGCGCTGTCCGGAGTAGAATCATTAAGCCAAGTCTCAGTAAAACAGAGGGCGGACGAATTAGCGAGGTCCTTAAATCGCATCAGCAGTCTCAGTTCGTCTACCTTGTTAGAGAGAGAGTTGGTATTGGTCAGAAATATTCCAGGCAAGGCTGTGCGTGTGCCCCTCTTCCGAAGCCGTACGAGAGCTCCCGCACGTTTTCCTCTCTTCCGCCGTCTCACTTTTTGGGCTAGAAAGTGGACCAGATCGGTGGCAGGAGCCAAAAAAACCAGGAGAAGGTCCGTGGGAGTGAAAGACCTGATATTTAGAAGCTCTTCTCGGGTATAAGAGCAGGCAGACACACAACTGATGAACAGAAACAAACAAATTAAAGGGCAGCGAAGCACCATGGCGGCCACTGTGGGCGCCATCTTGGATCTAGGATGTAGGATCTAGGATCATCCCCAACTCTGAACAACTCATTCTCCTTGGAGACTTCAATGCCAGAGTAGGTGCTGACCACGACTCCTGGCCCTCCTGTCTTGGACCATTTGGCGTGGGCAGAATGAACGACAACGGACAGCGGCTGCTCAAGTTCTGCACATATCATGATCTGTGCATCACAAACTCGTTCTTCAAGACCAAGCCCCAACACAAGGTTTCCTGGCAACATCCGCGCTCAAAGCACTGGCACCAGCTGGACTTGATCCTGACCAGGCGCACCTCACTGAAGAACGTGCTAATCACCTGTTCGTTCCAGAGTGCAGATTGCAACACAGACCATTCATTGGTGTGTTGCAAGGTCAAGCTGCAGCTGAAGAAATTCCATCGTGCTAGACAGCCTGAAAAGGCACGGATTGACACCAGCAAGATGGCCCAACCAGAACTTGTTGAGCAGTTTGCCTCCACCTTTGAGAAGGAACTTGGTGTACCACAAGAAAGAGAATCTGCAAAGCAGAAATGGGAAGAGCTGCGAAACACCATCCACCGCACAGCCTTGGCTACCTTTGGGAGGAAGACTTCGAAGTCACAGGACTGGTTTGATGCCAAGTTGACCGAGATGACCCCCGTCATTGAAGCCAAGTGCTCAGCACTTGCTGAGTACAAGAAGTACCCAAACAAGAAGAATCTCCAGATTCTCAGGGCTGCGAGAAGCAAAGTTCAGCAGACTGCTCGGCGCTGTGCCAACGAGTACTGGACTCAGCTCAGCCAAGACATTCAAACCGCTGCCATAACAGGGAACATCCATGGTATGTACGATGGCATCAAGAAAGCACTCGGTCCGGCTCAGAGCAAGACGGGCCCCCTCAAATCCTCCACTGGGGAGATGATCACAGAAAAGAACAAGCAGATGGAGAGATGGGTGGAACACTACTCCGACCTTTACTCCAGACAGAACACCGTGACACCATCAGCCCTTGATGCCATCGACTGCCTGCCATCCATGGGCGAACTTGACGCCGAGCCAACCATCGACGAACTCAGCAAGGCCATTGATAGCTTGGCCGCTGGCAAGGCACCCGGCAACGACGGCATACCCCCCGACCTGATCAAGCACTGCAAGACCGCCCTACTGCTGCCATTGCATGACGTCCTCTGCCAGTGCTGGAAGGAAGGTGCCGTACCACAGGACATGAGGGACGCCAAGATAATCACCCTCTACAAAAACAAAGGGGAGAGAAGCGACTGCAACAACTACAGGGGCATCTCCCTCCTCAGCGTTGTTGGCAAAGTCTACGCACGAGTTGTTCTCGTTCGTCTACAGAAGCTTGCCGAACGTGTCTACCCCGAGTCTCAGTGTGGCTTCCGCACTGAGCGATCGACGGTAGACATGATATTCTCCATCCGACAACTCCAGGAGAAATGCAGAGAACAGAACATGCCCCTGTATGTCGCCTTCATCAACCTCACCAAAGCGTTCAATCTTGTCAGCAGAGAGGGCCTTTTCAAGATCCTGCCAAAGATAGGATGCCCACCAAAGTTGCAAAGCCTCATTGAATCGTTTCACACCAACATGCAGGGGATAGTGCAGCACGACAGCAACGTCTCAGAGCCATTCAACATACGCAGCGGAGTGAAACAGGGCTGTGTACTTGCGCCCTCTTTGGGATTTTCTTTGCTATGCTCCTGAGGCATGCCTTCAGCACAGCAACAGAGGGAATCTACCTGCACACAAGATCTGACGGCAGGCTTTTCAACCTCGCCCGCCTGAAAGCCAGAACCAAAGTACGCGAGGCTCTAATCAGAGACATGCTGTTCGCAGACGACGCTGCAGTTGCAACCCACACACAGCAGGAGCTTCAGACCCTAATGGACCGCTTCTCCCAGGCATGCAAGGCCTTCGGGCTTACCATCAGCCTGAAGAAGACTAACGTCTTGGCGCAAGGCACGGAAGCACCACCAACCATCACCATCGACGACTATGAGCTGGAGGTCATGAATCAGTTCACGTACCTGGGGTCCACGATCAGCAACAACCTCTCCCTTGATACAGAGATCGGCAAGAGGATTGGAAAATCAGCCTTCACACTCGCTCACCTCACCACACGAGTGTGGAAGAATCCCAAACTCTCTGTCAAGACAAAGATGGCAGTGTACAACGCCTGTGTCATCAGCACACTGCTCTATGGGAGTGAGACGTGGACAACATACGCCCAGCAGGAAAAGAGACTGAACTCCTTCCACTTGCGCTGCATTCGCCACATCCTGGACATATCCTGGCAGGACAAAGTGCCCAACACAGAAGTTCTGTCCCGCGCCGGCCTTCCCTCCATGTTCACTCTACTCAGGCAGCGCAGGCTCCGCTGGCTAGGCCACGTTCACCGTATGGAGGATGGCAGAATCCCCAAAGACGTCCTCTACGGAGAACTGGCGACTGGCAGGAGAGACGTTGGCCGCCCACAGCTGCACTTTAGAGACGTCTGCAAGAGAGACATGAAGACCCTGGAGATCAACACAGAGCGCTGGGAGGACCTTGCAACGGACCGCTCCAAATGGAGAGGCACCCTGACCAGACAGCTCAAGGCGGGTGAAGAGAGACTGACTGCTGCAGCAGATGAAAAAAGGACCTGCAGGAAGAACCGCCACAGACCCAGCAGCACGGAGACCACCCACAAGTGCAACCTGTGTGACAGGGACTGCCATTCGCGCATCGGCCTGTTCAGCCACAGGCGGTGCTGTTCCAGCAGAGTAGACGTTTAGGATTCTCTTCCATGGTCATCATAGACCGACGGAGGCTGACGACGAATGTATTGTTTGATTTGACCTTGTTGGATTTTTTTTCCCCCTTGTTATATTGTTCTGTTTCTTTTTTCTTTACTTTTAATCGATCCAAAATAAAGATTCATTCATTCATTCATTCATTCAGATAAGAAAACCCAACATATACAGTGGGGTAAAAAAGTATTTAGTCAGCCACCAATTGTGCAAGTTCTCCCACTTAAAAGATGAGAGAGGTCTCCAATTTTCATCATAGGTATACCTCAACTATGAGAGACAAAATAAGAAGAAAAAAAATCCAGAAAATCACATTGAAGGATTTTTAATGAATTAATTGGTAAATTCCTTGGTAAAATAAGTATTTGGTCAATAACAAAAGTTCATCTCAATACTTTGTTATATACCCTTTGTTGGCAATGACAGAGGTCAAACGTTTTCTGTAAGTCTTCACAAGGTTTTTACACACTGTTGCTGGTATTTTGGCCCATTCCTCCATGCAGATCTCCTCTAGAGCAGTGATGTTTTGGGACTGTCGCTGGGCAACACAGACTTTCAACTCCCTCCAAAGATTTTCTATGGGGTTGAGATCTGGAGACTGGCTAGGCCACTCCAGGACCTTGAAATGCTTCTTACGAAGCCACTCCTTCGTTGCCCGGGCGGTGTGTTTGGGATCATTGTCATGCTGAAAGACCCAGCCACGTTTCATCTTCAATGCCCTTGCTGGTGGAAGGAGGTTTTCACTCAAAATCTCACGATACATCGCCCCATTCATTCTTTCCTTTACACAGATCAGTCGTCCTGGTCCCTTTGCAGAAAAACAGCCCCAAAGTATGATGTATCCACCCCCATGCTTCACAGTAGGTATGGTGTTCTTTCTCCTCCAAACACGACAAGTTGAGTTTTTACCAAAAAGTTCTATTTTGGTTTCATCTGACCATATGACATTGTCCCAATCCTCTTCTGGATCATCCAAATGCTCTCTAGCAAACTTCAGACGGGCCTGGACATGTACTGGCTTAAGCAGGGGGACACGTCTGGCACTGCAGGATTTGAGTCCCTGGTGGCGTAGTGTGTTTCTGATGTAGCCTTTGTTACTTTGGTCCCAGCTCTCTGCAGGTCATTCACTAGGTCCCCCCATGTGGTTCTGGGATTTTTGCTCACCGTTCTCGTGATAATTTTGACCCCACGGGGTGAGATCTTGCGTGGAGTCCCAGATCGAGGTAGATTATCAGTGGTCTTGTATGTCTTCCATTTTCTAATAATTGCTCCCACAGTTGATTTCTTCACACCAAGCTGCTTACCTATTGCAGATTCAGTCTTCCCAGCCTGGTGCAGGTCTACAATTTTGTTTCTGGTGTTCTTTGACAGCTCTCTGGTCTTGGCCATAGTGGAGTTTGGAGTCTGACTGTTTGAGGTTGTGGACAGGTGTCTTTTATACTGATAACGAGTTCAAACAGGTGCCATTAATACAGGTAACGAGTGGAGGACAGAAGAGCCTCTTAAAGAAGAAGTTACAGGTCTGTGAGAGCCAGAAATCTTGCTTGTTTGTAGGTGACCAAATACTTATTTTCCACCATAATTTGCAAATAAATTCTTTAAAAATCAGACAATGTGATTTTCTGGATTTTTTTTTCTCATTTTGTCTCTCATAGTTGAGGTATACCTATGATGAAAATTGGAGACCTCTCTCATCTTTTAAGTGGGAGAACTTGCACAATTGGTGGCTGACTAAATACTTTTTTGCCCCACTGTATGTTTTAGGTTACCTGACCTTTTAGGTCTGATAACCTACTGTCATGGTTTTTTGTCCATTGGATCATACTATTTATAACACTGATATTGTATTTTTTAACGTGACCTTATATGCCCTCATATGGGGGGGACTTTCTTTGGTATGTGTATGACATCTATCATATTTGTAGTGTGTTGTTATAATTAATAAAAGTGTGACACTTTGATTGGCTTCATGTTTTATCGTGTTTACTAGTATATCCTGCAAATTTATATTCTACAGTGTCAGTGTGGAGGAACAAGTTTGTTGTGTGTGTGTGTGGGGGGGGGGGGTGTAGTACAAATTTTTAGTGGCATGAGATTGATGTTAGGTTTTTTTTTTGTTTTTTTTTTGGGGGGGAAGGGAAAAGAACACAAAGTATTAAAAGGTATAAGGTTTTCTTGGTAGCAGCTTCTGAGGATAGAATTGGCTTTTCAAATGACTTTCCAGTGCTGACGGCAACGCTGCAAAAAGTTCCTGGAGCTAGAAACGGCAAGCTGTTGGTAAAAGTACTTAGCAGAAGAAGAGCAAAACTCGGGGAAAAAAGGGAGGCGTATCCCAGCAGGCACAAGACGTTGGAGCAACATTGAAAGAACAGTTATTGCCAGCATTGAAACTATGTTGAAAATGCATTGTATTCGTAAATTGCATCAATGTAGTGTGTTCAATGTTGGAACAACATTGCATTTTCAACGTTGGATTGGATTTTGAAAAGTGTGTTCAAAATTGGACAGTTAGCACAAAACCATTTAGAAATGCATTAGAGGATTAAAAAAAAAAATCATATGAGATGAACTATTCCTCAACTTATCTGTTTACTGAATCATGCAGAGAGTAACACAGCTGCGGGTCTCTGTCCCAGCACAATCTGAAGAGCAGACGAAGATGGAAGACCCTGAAAAAGAATAGAAAAGGGTACATATAGCTTCTGGTTCTGGGACAGTCCCACAACCTCACACAGTGGCTATCTTCTTGTTGAGCTGGTCATAACCTGGTTTCTTCATCATATGCTCCTTTGTCCTCCAGTGGCTGGCTGGCTGCAGTCAGGTGCTTCCTGTTATTCTCAAACTGTCTTCGATTCACTTGCAACCCATGACTAACCTCATGATCAATTCTCATGACTTGAGGAAAATTCCCTAAATGTGTACAAAAAAGCATTTCTTCATTGCAGAGCTGTTGGGTGTGTGTGTGTAAAGCTAATAACCCACATCCTGTTATGTATGCTGTAAGGCAGGGGTCCCCAACTTTTTCCTGTGAGGGCCACAAAACTTTTGCCTTCTCTGATGGGGGCCGGGGTCAGTTTGTAACTGAAAAAGTGTGACGATCGCACGGGTGCCTAAACGTAAACATTTATTGTTTTCCAGAAAGCCACACATAACCAAATATTAATAACCCTTTCCGGGATCTTCACAGGAAAAAAGTCAGAAAATAAATAACACTATTTATGAAATAAATAATAACCAAATAACTCTCTCTGGGTTCTTCACAGAGAAAAAGTCCATGGAACATTAACTTTCTGTTGTGCCGTGCACAATCTTAACAGGTAAAAGTTCAGCTTAGTTGTCAGAGAAGAATCTCTTACTTAAATGACTCATATGAGCAGTCTCTCAAAGTTCTTGTGTTTCTTCCTTATAATCCTTTTGTAGGTTCCAGTAGGCTTGTAGACACTGCTGTTGAACAGCGTTTTCTTTGCATTGAACAAAAAAAATAATCGTTTGTCCACTGCAGGTTAAATACCCTGCATTCTGAATCAATTTTTCTCTTACCTAACCTTTTCACCATTATTCCGTTTTATTTTTTATTTTATTTTATTTGTTTATTTGTCAGGGACAGTGCAATAAACATAGACAAAAAAGAAAATCTGATGTGTTGCACAGAGAGTGTATAGCATTAAGCTAGTTTGCAACTCTTGTCCCTGGATGGGCTTTAGAGAAAAGAAACAGAGAAAAAGAGAAAAAGATGAAAAAAAAAAAGATGAAGAAAAAAAAATTATCAAATTATATTTGACAAGGGTGAGTCTAGGATTTTTTTTTCTGAGGGGGGGTTTCAGATAGGGGCATAGACTGCAGAAGGGTGGAATAGAATGTCATGTTTTATGCGTGTATTAGTCTCGATCGCGTGGCCAGACTGAAAAAAAAAAAAATCATAACGCTTACCAGTGTGGAGGCAAAAAATAGTTCACTGCGCAGCAGAAGGGAGAGACAGTCCATCATGTCAGGTCACCAGTGTGGAGGAAAAAATAAGTGCAGGCGGACACAGCAAGCCGAAGTTTAAAGGTGTTTTATTCCTCCATCACGAGGCTCACCCAGCGCTCTGGCTGCGCGCTGTGAGTGAGCCCTGAGTAGTTGTCTAAGAGCGAATTCTAAGTGCGATAGTGAGGCATGAACAGTCAGCTCTTTTATACAGTGATACAGAGAATGTATGGCACAGAATGCATGGCTGAGCACACGCTCAGCAGGGGAACAAGACGGCGCTCGGCCGGCTTTGGAAGCAAGGTGCGGGAAAAGCTCTGTGCAGGAGGAGGTGGAGGGGGGTGGGGGTAAGCGTTTCTGGTATTGTTCAGGGGGCCGGGCCAAATGTGGAGGTGGGCCATATGCAGCCCGCGGGCCGTAGTTTGGGGACCACTGCTGTAAGGTGTGAAACCTTTTAACTGACATTTAGAACAAGCATATTGTGTAAAAATATTTAATATCCTAACTTATCTAAACATTTCTATCACAAATCCCTCTTTTGGCTCCATTCTATGGAGCCAACATTTCAGGCAGGCACGTCAACAAACAGACCCTGGATATCTTTTATTCGTTGATTATGACATGAGCGAAAAACTTATTGGCAGTATATATTTTCATTAAGCAATCATGTTTATGCATTTTCTTTATACATTGATGCATATTTACAGGTAAAAATTCTCATGCCAGTCCCACTG
The DNA here is from genome assembly GCA_020510985.1 of Pholidichthys leucotaenia. Classification (NCBI taxonomy): domain Eukaryota; kingdom Metazoa; phylum Chordata; class Actinopteri; order Cichliformes; family Pholidichthyidae; genus Pholidichthys; species Pholidichthys leucotaenia. Next base: position 226,151,121 of record CM035840.1, read on the forward strand.
CCTGGCGACCTTTAACAATGACTTTTATCGATGTAATAAACACAGCAAAATGGATAAATGATAAATGAACAAAGCAAAACATTTCAAGTCAGAAGATTTTTCTGTCCTTGTATGCTGTATCCGGGCCTCAAGACCTGCCATACAACAGAGCTTTAAACCTTCACATCTATTCTGACTACATGACTGCAAATAGCACAATATTTTGAAGGTACCTGTAAAAAAAGCACAAGAAGTAAGAAGGGACCAGAGTTTACTAGCACATGGCCCACCGCAGGAGAGTGCCTTCAACGCACCCCCTTTTCATGTAAGTTTATATGTATGGGTGTGGTGTTGGATGTGTGTACAGTGGACAGAACAGTGGATAGCAGAAAGACACAATATACACATTTCAAACAAGGGCCTCTCCATCACTGTCATTCCCAGATTCACAATGGTCATTGTTGTGGAGGAGAGGCCTAGACTCCTCTTTGGAGTGGACTTGAGCCATCATCCTTTGGGCCGGCTCTTTGGACAGGGTTGTAACTATACATCTTTCCAGCAGTGTTCTCAGACATGGGATACAGCAGCAGCCCACTATGAGTAGCACTGCTAGTGAGATGACTATAATCAGAATTACTGAACATATTACTCCTGCCCAACGTCCAAAGATAGACTGCAGCCATGCAGTAAAAGCATCTTCCTCATAACCAGTCTTTTGTCCGAATTCTGTTTTAAGGCCTTCTAAGGCCTCTATAGAGCGTGTAATACTTCCATCTGGGAATGTGTTATTAGGGATAAAAGTACAACAGAGAGATCCAAAAATATGGCACACTCCCCCCGACTCTGCCAAGAGCATGTCAAGGGAAATGTATTTCTGATAAGTCATTAAGGAGTATGCTTTTAATTGTTCATGCACACCTTTTAAAGCATCAGTAGTGTAGTTTAACATCCGTTGTTCGTTATAGAACAAATATTCAATCCACGATTGCATTTTAGTGCCTTCTATCACCTGTCCTATCCAGGGGATAAGACGAGTGAAGATTGTGTAACCCAGCTGAGAAAATGACCCTTTTTCTCAGATGTAAATTGTATTAATACAATTGTGTGATTTTATTTTGAAAACCAATTCTCTTGGGGAAGAGGAAGTGTGATCCTCGTGATCCAACTTTAAAACTTCCGTTTTATGGTCACGTTGGGTGATCTGGGTTTTCCCATTTGTTAAGAGCGATATTAGCCCCGCCTTCCAAGCAGAGTGCCGAGGCGCGCACCCGAGGCTCGTTCTTTTCATGATCTGCGAGCGGAGGAGAGGAGCTGTAGGACGATCTGTCCTCACGCTGACACCTCTTCTTGGTAAGCTAATTCAGATAAATACTATAAATGGATCTAAACACTTTCCCAATGCTAATTTGCAACCTTTATTATCCTAAGTTGATGGGAGCACAAGCTTGAGAGGCCGTGAAGCGGTGACTTCTGCTGTGTTCACCCTGAATCTCATCTTGGTGAGTGAGATACATGCTAACGTTAGCGCTATGCTAATGCTAGTCGCAAGTGGATTTTTTTCTGTTTAAAAGCAATGGAAAAGGCTGTCTTTGTGTCTGTATGGTTTTCCTAAATGTGATTTCAGTTCCCAACAGTATGCTGAAGTACTTTTAGTTCCTATGCACTATTTCTGTCAAATGAAATGTGTAGGTTGATGCTAAAAGCACATGGTGTTAAGTCCTCTATGTAAAAGCATAGGTTATGCTAAACCCAGTAGCTCAGACCGGATTTTTTCTGATTTTTAAGAGGGAATATTGGAAGTTATGGGACAGTATATTCCCTGGTTATGTGATAAATTAATTGTATTTCATTTCATGATTTACAAAGACAAGGTTAGAAAGGATTAATCATAATTTCATGGTTAACTGATGTAGAGATAAGAAGAGGGATTCATTTAAGTGGTTACATGAAAAAAGGGGTATTTCATGTGCCACTAGAGAGACTGTGAGAAAAGAAAAAAAGAACACATGCATGTAAGATGCAAGATGTGAGATGTAAGATATTACTATATTGCTGGATTGTGATAATAGTAATATGAGAGAAGAATTTAAACACTAAGCTATGGTGTTATATAAGAAGGGATTGGAAGACGAATTACTCTAGCTGTAAACAATAATACCATTATTGTTGTGCAGGCTAGGTTTTTTGGGTTGCCGATCAAGAACCTTCTGGAACCTGGATTCTCTCCGAATGGAGATGGCGAGCCTGACCCGAGACTGAACCAAGATTGAACTGAGATCTAACCAAGATCTCGAGTGAAAAGCATCTTTCCCCTCTCCAGTGCCCAGGATTGGAAACCTGAGTCTGGAGATACGAAAATATCCTGACTGGTCAAACGACTAACCCGAACGGGCAATCAAACACTGAGCTCAGTAGGACACCTTGGGGTTTTATTTCATGCCGGCCGTTGTTATATTTGTACAGTTGTAAATTATCTGTATATTTTGCTCACTTTATCACTGTAAATAACAACCATCATTGCTCATTTATTGCCTCCAGCTATTTCATTCCACACTCACTTTAATTCCCTATTGTAACCCTTACAAACCTAGCAACTGGTCTACACTTAATTATTTCCCTTACCTAATTGACATAAGGCAAGGGTTACAATTGCAGCTTAATAATTTTGACCTCTGAATTCATCTGGGACACCTCGCACTCTGCCTGTAGCATCCACCCAGGGTCTTACTCCTAAAGTGTCTTTCTTATGTCTGTGAGTGTGGTGGTCAAGAGTCCTCAATGGAAAAATTGAGAAAGGCATAACTAATTGTATTGGAGCACACGTACCCTTCCAAATTTTTGGCAAAATTAGCCATAACCTCATTTGCCCACACCAAAACCAAATGTCAGATCTAGGTTGGGACATATGTAATAACTCTGAGTTTTGGGTGTCTCTTACTGACTGGGTCATTTGGCAGGAAGTCAGGTGGCCTACTGAGAGAGTTTTATACCCGTTTCCAAAGGAAACAGGTATAATTTCCTTTTTAAGGTTGGAATGGTGGAGGTGTCATTGCAGTTACTGGAGGAAAAAGATAATGCAGTGAACTGCACCTCCCAGTGACATTAGATGTAGTAAATAACTGAAGTAGACATTTAAACAGGCACGCTAACATGTAAACTAACATGTAACATGTTTGCTAACTGAACTAGTAGCAGATGCTAACATTGAGCTGGAGGGTTTCCACGCGATACGGGCAGACCGAACACCAGACAGTGGCAAAGCAAGGGGCGGTGGAGTGATGATCTATGTTAATAACAACTGGTGCAGACCGGGACATATCACTGTTAAACAACAGCACTGCAGCAAAGACATCGAGTTGCTAGCTGTTAGCATGCGGCCTACATATCTCCCGAGGGAATACTCACACGTGATCTGCATTGTTATTTATGCAAATCCGACAGCGAACACTGGGACAGCGCATGTCGTCATCCACTCAGTAACTGGCAGGCTGCAGACAGAACACCCAGATGCTCTTCTCCTCATCTCAGGCGATTTCAACCATGTTTCACTGTCTCCCATTCTACCCACGTTCACCCAGTATGTCACATGCCACACTAGAGACAATAAAACACTGGACTTATTCTACGCAAACACTAAGGAGGCGTACACCTCATTACAACTCCCCCCACTCGGGAGATTGGATCACAACTTGGTTCATCTCCAGCCGGTGTACAAACCCCTAGTGCACAGACAACCTCCGGACATGCGCACAGTGAAGTTATGGTCTGAGGAGGCAATGGACACTCTAAAGGGCTGTTTTGAAACCACCGCCTGGAAGCAGCTCTGCGATCCACATAGTGAGGACATCGATGGCCTCACTCACACCATCACGGACTACATCAGCTTCTGTGTGGACAACACCGTTCCCACCAAGACCATACGGTGTTGCTCAAACAACAAACCCTGGATCAACCCTGAGATAAAAACATTTCTGAGAGAGAAGAAGAGGATCTTCAGGTCAGGGAACAGGGAGATACTGAAGTCCGTACAGAGGGAGCTGAGGAGAAAGATCAGAGAAGGCAAGAACAGCTTCAGGAAGAAGATGGAGGACAAGCTGCAACAGAGCGACATCAGCGGGGTCTGGAGAAACCTTAAAACCATCTCTGGGCTCCAGAATACCTCCCCCCAGGCCACAGGGGGCATGGAGTGGGTGAACAATCTGAATCTGTTTTTTAATAGGTTTGACCAACCGCCCTCCCCCCTGACTGCACAACAACCCCTGCTGCCACTGAAGACATCAAGTCCTGCTGCCCACTCCCCACTCCACCATCACCCCCCCACTCCCAACACACAGCCCCCCAACCTGACCCTCACTAAGACCCAGGTGAGGACGGAGCCGAGGAAGATCAAGGCGAGGAAGGCGTCGGGACCGGACGGTATCAGTGCAAAGCTCCTCAAGTCCTGTGCAGACCAGCTGTGTGGGATTGTGGAGTACATCTTCAACCTGAGCCTGAAGCTGGGGAGGGTACCACAGTTGTGGAAAACATCTTGTGTGGTACCTGTACCAAAGACTTCCCACCCCAAAGATCTGAACAGCTACAGACCAGTGGCTCTGACGTCCCACATGATGAAGACCCTGGAGAGACTGCTCCTTGCTCACCTCCGCCCCCTGGTGGGTCCAGCGATGGATCCACTCCAGTTTGCCTACCAGCATGGCATTGGGGTGGAGGATGCGGTCATCTTCCTCCTTCACCGTTCTCTGTTCCACCTGGAGAAGCCCGGGAATACAGTGAGGATCATGTTCTTTGACTTCTCCAGTGCTTTCAACACCATCCAACCGATGATCCTGAAGGACAAGCTGCTGTGCGCAGGGGTGGACCAGCACCTGTCATCATGGATCCTGGACTACCTCACAAACCGGCCACAGTTTGTGAGAACCCGGGACTGTGTGTCCGACACGATCATCGGTAGCACGGGGGCCCCCCAGGGAACGGTTTTGGCTCCCTTCCTGCTCACCCTTTATACTGCGGACTTCACACACAACACAACACACTGCCATCTACAGAAGTTCTCTGACGACTCTGCGATCGTTGGCCTCATCTCCAACGGAGATGAAGCTGAGTACAGAGGGCTTATCCAGGACTTTGTGGACTGGTGCCATCGGAACTGCCTCCAGATCAACACGAGGAAAATTAAGGAGCTGGTGGTGGACTGCCGCAGGCAAGGACAGCCCCTCACAGCACCAGTAAACATACAGGGAACAGACATTGAGATGGTGACATCCTACAAGTACCTGGGTGTTCATCTGAACAATAAACTAGACTGGTCACACAATACTGACGCACTCTACAAGAAGGGACAGCGCAGGCTGTTCCTACTGAGGAGACTCAGGTCTTTTGGTGTACAAGGAGCGCTGCTGAAGACATTCTACGACACGGTGGTGGCATCAGCCATCACTTTTGGAGTGGTCTGCTGGGGCAGTGGCATTACAGCAGCCGATAGGAAGAGACTGAACAAACTGATCAAGAAAGCTAGCTCTGTCCTGGGGCAGCGCCTTGACCCAGTGGAGGAGATGGGAGAGAGAAGGATGGTGGCTAAACTGTCATCTCTGCTGGAGTCCGAGTTCCACCCTATGCAGGACACACTGAATGCACTAAGGAGCTCATTTAGCAGCAGACTACATCATCCTAGGTGCACAACCGAGAGGTTTCGCAGGTCCTTCCTACCAACGGCTGTCAGACTGTATAACCGAAGCAGGGCTGCTCGCAGAGATAGCAAAAAGACGTGACAACCTAATAGTATTGAATGCAAAAGACGCAATAGACTTACACAATGGTCCCCTCCGGTATACAACTAGGAAAATACCGGTAGCTACGGAGGGTGACAATATGTATGGGTACATAATCATACCATGTAGGATAACTAAGTAGACGGTTATGCTGTTTCATTCCATCTAGCTGCAATGCTCCGCACTGTGTTTGTATATTTATATATTTATTCCATCTAGCGACAATGCTCCACACTGTGTTTATATATTTACATATTTATTCCATCTAGCTACAATGCTCCGCACTGTGTGTGTTTATATATTTACATATTTATTCCATCTAGCTACGGTGCTCCGCACTGTGTGTGTTTATGTGTTTGCATATTTATTCCATCTAGCTACAATGCTCCGCACTGTGTGTGTTTATATATTTGCATGTTTGTTCCATCTAGCTGCAATGCTCCACACTGTGTGCGTTTATATATTCATATATTTATTCCATCTAGCTACAACGCTCCGCACTGTGTGTGTTTATATATTCACATATTTATTCCATCTAGCTACAATGCTCCGCACTGTGTGTGTTTATATGTTCATATATTTATTCCATCTAGCTGCAATGCTCCGCATCGTGTGTCTATATATTTATGTTTATATGTACATACACTACCGTTCAAAAGTTTGGGGTCACTTAGAAATTTCCTTATTTTTGAAAGAAAAGCAGTTTTTTTCAATGAAGATAACTTTAAACTAATCAGAAATACACTCTATACATTGCTAATGTGGTAAATGACTATTCTAGCTGCAAATGTCTGGTTTTTGGTGCAATATCTACATAGGTGTATAGAGGCCCATTTCCAGCAACTATCACTCCAATGTTCTAATGGTACAACGTGTTTGCTCATTGCGTCAGAAGGCTAATGGATGATTAGAAAACCCTTGTGCAATCATGTTAGGTCTGCAATGCTGTAATTGCTGCAAATGGAGGATTCTTTGATGAAAGCAAAGTTTGAAGGAAAAAATTATTATTTCAAATACAAATCATTATTTCTAACCTTGTCAATGTCTTGACTATATTTTCTATTCATTTTACAACTCATGGTGGTAAATAAGTGTGACTTTTCATGGAAAACACAAAATAATTGTCTGGGTGACCCCAAACTTTTGAACGGTAGTGTATATATATATATATATATATATATATATATATATATAGTAATATGTACATATGTATACTAGCTGCTCTTGTTTTTTCTTGCCTTCTGATTGTTGCTCTGAGTGTTGCTATCCCTGTGCTGTTGCAATCCTGGAATTTCCCCACTGTGGGACTAATAAAGGCTTATCTTAACAACAACCGCACTCATCACATCCCAACATGTGACTGACCGAATCAAAGCTAAGTACAGCTACTGACACTGACAATGACACAGTTGACATATTTCATTTACCTGACTTTGACCTAATCATGACACTAGTGTTTACCAGAGTTTACTCTAGAAGTTCAGGGAACTCCTTTGAAATTTCTCTGTGATACTGGGGCTTGCAGATCTGTCATTTCATGCCTAGATGCTGGGGGGTTCACAAAATCAGAACACACAGTGATCATTAAATCAGCAAATGGGAAGCTAAAAAAGGAATGTCTTTCTGAAATTGTAACAGTAAAAGATCCTGTTACAGGGGACAGTGCAGAAGGTTCATTCATTTTGTCACAAGTGTGTCTAGTTAACTTATTGGAAAGGGATCTGCTCACAACTCTCAATATTGCCGTACTTCCGATAGAAGGTGGTATGAGGGCATCACATTTCCCACATGCATCAGAAATTCATGTTTTGCAAGATTTTGCAGTACCAAGATACTCATATTCGCTTCGTTTGGTACCGGCCAGACCAACCGAGGTGACTGAGAGCTTGGAAGCCAAAATGATGCAACATTTCAAAACACAGGTTCCTACAACTGTGCAGGCCACTAATCAATACCATTGCAACATGTATGACAGATATCTGAGTGGCCCAGATGACAAATTTGAGAAAACATTTTTTGCAAACTCATCCTCCACAATAGTCATTGCAAATTTGTACTGGTCACCAAAGGGCTATGCAGGAGCATCTGTGAGGTTATCAGATGAAGATAAGAGCCACTTCAAACACTGGAAGTCACCACACATTGCACTGATTAAGCCTAAACACATGCAGTGGAAAGATGTAGGCAGGTTTGTGAACACAGCAGAACAATGTGATCAGTTTTGGAAAAGTACACCTGATCCAAGAGTTCAGTACTGTTTAAAGCTTGACACCTACAAACTGCCTTTGAACTGGGTGGCACAAGTCCAAAAAGATGTCAGCATTGATGTCCCTGAATCACAAGCATGACTATTTCCTTTGACAGAGGGAGAGAAAAATGAACTCTCAGAAATTCCAAATTCCTTGTGGTCAACAGGAAAGGCAGATGTAGGCTTAATGAAAACTGCAGAATTGGTAATAAATGCAAAATCTCATTTTAGGCCTTATCAGAGACAATATCCTCTATGCCCAGAAGCACAAGAAGGCATTAAACCTGTTATACAGGAATTGATAGATGCAGGAGTTATAGTACCGTAAAACGGGGCTATAAGGGACGGCGGGGTAATAAGGGACACTTTTCTGGGAAATGTTTTAAATGTAATTATGCTTTTTTTATTTTGCATTTTTCCTGTGGGAATCCAGCCCACAATCCAGCCGTGGATTCCCACAGGAAAAATGCAAAATAAAAAAGCAGAATTACATTTAAAACATTTCCCAGAAAAGTGTCCCTTATTAACCCGCCGTCCCTTATAGCCCCGTTTTACGATACCATGTCCCAAATCACTGTGCAATACACCTCTGTTTCTGGTAAAGAAAGCTGCACCATCCTCCGGCTGGAGAGTGGTCCAAGACCTTCAGGCAGTGAATAAAGCTGTTATTCCGAGGGCTGTAACAGTCCCAGATCCCCACACTTTGTTAAATGATCTACAATCACAACTGAAATTTTTCAGTGATTGACATCAGTAATGCTTTTTCAGCATTCCCATTCATCCAAATCATCAGTTTTGGTTTGCATTCACATTTGAAGGCAAGAGGTACACATTCATGAGGCTGCCACAGAGCTATTGTGAATCACCAACCATTTTTTCACAGGCAATGTCAGAAAATTTGGCCCAGTTTGGTCCACCTCATGGGAGTCAATTACTCCTGTATGTTGAAGACATTTTGCTGGCATCCCCGATGAAATCACTTGCAAAAAAGACACTATTGCCTTGTAGAGCGGCATATTATTCCACAAGACTAGACGCGGTTGCCAGGGCCCTTCCTCCATGCGTGCAGGCAGTAATAGCTGCATCCATGGCAGTTCAAACATCTGCAGGGATTGTTCTCTTTCATCCCTTGACCCTGAAGGTCACACATGCAGTGTCTGTCATTTTATCCCAGAGCAAGATATCAGTTCTTTCACCATCCAGACACCTCACATGCATGACAGTATTAATGTCCCAGTCTCATTTAACGATTGAGCGTTGCACAGTGTTAAATCCAACAAGTTTTTTGCCAATTTCCACTGAAGGAGAATCTCAAGACTGTTTGGCAGAAATTGAACATGAAGTACTACCACGTCCTGATTTACAAGACACTCCTCTGGATGATTCAGATCTCACATTGTTTGTGTATGGATCATCAAAACATGATTGTGATGGATCAACTTTGTCTGGCTATGCAGTTGTTACTCATGACACTGTTTTGAAGGCCCAAAAACTTCCATCCCATTTTTCAGCTCAAGCTGCAGAGTTGATTGCTCTAACTGAAGCATGCAAATTGGGACAAAATAAAAAAACTTACAGTTTACACTGATAGCCAGTATGCATTTTCCACTATTCGCCACTTTGCACAGCAGTGGAAAAACAGAAGCATGATTACATCAACAGGGAAGCCTATTCAGCATAAACACCTCATTTTGGAGCTGCTTGAAAGTGTCAAACTTCCATCACAACTGGCCATATGCAAATGTGCTGCTCATACAAATGGCAATGATCTGGTTTCTAAAGGTAATCATTTTGCAAATCAAACTGCAAAGGCAGTTGCACAAGGCTTGTAACCTGGACAAAGCACATTTGACACTGACTGAAGAGCTATCACATGATGTTCTTCTTGAGGTTCAAAAAGCAGCACCACAGGCTGAAATTTACAAATGGATAAAGAAGGGAGCTATTTTTGATGACACTTCAAAGCTCTACAAATGTAAGGCAAACAAGCCTATTCTACCACGCCAACTGTTTCACCAAGTCTCTACCTTGCTGCATGGCATTTCGCATGTAGCGGGGGGGGGGGGGGGGTATCTACATTGAATAAAACCTTTACTACCTATGGTTTTAGCCAGTTTGCCACACAGTTTTGTAAAAAATGTCTGATCTGTGCAAAAAATGCACAGGGAAATTTCAAATCTGAGAGAGACACTTTTCCAGCCTCTACTTATCCATTTCAGAACATTTACATGGATTTTACTGAACTGAATAAATGTGAGGGCAAGAAATATTGTTTGGTCATTTGTGATATGTTTTCTAAATGGACAGAAGCTTTTCCTTGCACACATCCAAATGCAATCACAGTGGCAAAGAAATTGCTTGCCGAAATTGTGCCTAGGTTTGGAATACCTGAGAAAATTTACTCAGATAATGGTACACATTTTGTAAATCAAGTTATATCACATTTAGGCACAGCACTGAACATCAGTTTGAAGAATCATTCAGCTTATCACCCACAATCTGCAGGATTGGTGGAATGCACAAACAGAACTATTAAAGAAAGACTCAGAAAAACAATGGCAGAAACAGGGCAAAATTGGATTTATTGCCTCGCATTAGTTTTGTTTTATATGAGGATAATCCCAACCAAAGGGGGGTTGTCTCCATTTGAAATCATGTATGGCAAACCATACTTGCTGCCACCTTTGAGGCCATTCAATCCTGGTGATGTAGAAGTGTGTTTAGCAGATTACATGAGAAGGATGTTGACCAACAGAGATATTATCGCTGCTACTCTCCCCAGGAGGGTTCACAAGGAAACTGCACTGATCTTGGCCAAGCCAGGAGACCTCGTCCTCATCAAAGCCATCAAAAAGAAGAATTGGACTGATTCACCCTGGCAAGGACCACATAAAGTTGTTAATGCCAACAGCGGTGAAAGCTGAAGGACGGGACTCTTGGGTGCATTTAACACACTGTAAACTATACCCTACTCTGAACTCACACCTAGGGACTACTAAATAAATATCTTCAACTTCTTTTCATTAAAGACTTTCAGCAAGAGACTTTTTTTATTTGTTTCCCTATACAAGTGTCGACTGACAGCGCCCCGTGTGGTGTCCGGTATCGGCTTGGGATAGTGAAGCAAGTGGTTGACCATCATGGAGAGACAAGAAGCAGAAGAAAGACGTTCAATCATTAAAGGGTGTAGTTGTTGTTGTTTCCTTTGCATCATCATCCTAGGGGTGATGTTATTACTTTGGTTTCTTTTAGCTGCACCACAAACCATACATCGTAGTGCTAGGGACCTTGCACATATTCAGCATAATTGGCTAGAGCTACATGAGCATCACGATCATGAATTTGCTGCCAATACGTGGTGGAGGTATGCTAACTATACGGCCAGGGCAGCTAATCGCTCCAATTGTTACGTTTGGTCCTTAGTGCCAATGTCAGCTGGATAGATTGCAGTTGTGGCTAAAATGATGGAACCAGCAAAAGCTCTGTTTTTACAGAAAACTATAGAAAGGGACTTCGGGTAGATGGTGGCTCGTCAACCTGGGAAGGTAGCCCATCTAGGGGAAGGTAAACCCTGATTTCAAACCTCTGCTGCCTTGCGGCACACCCGGTCACGGGAAAGGCTTCGGGAGTCAACCCTGAGGAAAAATCCGGAGTCGGAGTCCCTAAGGCAGTTCTCTGTTGTGCTCAACATCGTTCTGGCAGCTCCTGCGACGGCACTGGTGCCAAACTGTAGCAGCCCTGCTGTTCCTTTGGATTCATCAGTGACATGGAGAGGGGGGACATGCTGCATGAGCAACATCTTGTCCTCCATATCTTCCTGCCCAGGCTTGAATCCTACCAACGCCCAACACTGGAAGGTAGAACACCGGATCACTGGAGAGGACACTCCAGCTTCGCCTTTGGCATAGACAAAACACGGGGAATGACAGTTACCAGTTATAAGCCACCGCTCAATTGGCGTACAGCGCGGCGCCAGGGGTTGTTCCCGACAGTGGGAGGGATCATCAGATCTCACTGGACAGCTACCGCCCGCCTCAAGCTGGGCAGCCCCCAGCCAATAAGGTGTTGTCCCGCCACAGCCTGCTTTCCTCATTGGGTGCATGGGGATGAGGAGAAGTCCGAACGGCAGGCTGAGAACTTTCGCACCAGGCAAGACAAAAAAACAAAAGAGACCAAATGTAAAACTGGGAACTTGGAACGTCCGCACTATGATGACAGGACTCGCTGCTAACCTCAAGGACATCAACGACACCAGGATGACTGCCATCATCAATAATGAGCTGAAGAGACTGGAAGTGGATATCGCCACTCTCCAGGAAACACGGTTGGCTGACACAGGCACACTGAGAGAGAAGGACTACATGTTCTACTGGCAGGGAAAGAGCAGTGACGAACACAGGGAACACGGAGTGGGCTTCGCAGTGAAGAACACCTTGCTGAAGATGGTGGAACCGGGCAGCAATGGCTCTGCACGACTCCTCACCCTTCGCCTCAACACCACTCAAGGCCCAGTCACTCTCATCAGTGTGTATGCCCCAACACTGACAGCCACACCAGAGGCAAAAGACGAGTTCTACGAGAATCTCGCAACAACTGTCAGGATCATCCCCAACTCTGAACAACTCATTCTCCTTGGAGACTTCAATGCCAGAGTGGGTGCTGACCACGACTCCTGGCCCTCCTGTCTTGGACCATTTGGCGTGGGCAGAATGAACGACAATGGACAGCGGCTGCTCGAGTTCTGGACTTATCACGATCTGTGCATCACAAACTCGTTCTTCAAGACCAAGCCCCAACACAAGGTTTCCTGGTGACATCTGCGCTCAAAGCACTGGCACGAGCTGAACTTGATCCTGACCAGGCGCACCTCACTGAAGAATGTGCTAATCACCCGTTCGTTCCAGAGTGCAGATTGCGACACAGACCATTCATTGGTGTGTTGAAAGGTCAAGCTGCAGCTGAAGAAATTCCATCGTGCTAGACGGCCTGGAAAGGCACGGATTGACACCAGCAAGATGGCCCAACCAGAACTTGTTGAGCGGTTTGCCTCCAACTTTGAGAAGGAACTTGGTGTACCACAAGAAGGAGAATCTGCAAAGCAGAAGTGGGAAGAGCTGCGAAACACCATCCACCACACAGCCTTAGCTACCTTTGGGAGGAAGACCTCGAAGTCACAGGACTGGTTTGATGCCAAGTTGACCGAGATGACCCCCGTCATTGAAGCCAAGCGCTCAGCTCTTGCCGAGTACAAGAAGTACCCAAACAAGAAGAATCTCCAGATTCTCAGGGCTGCGAGAAGCAAAGTTCAGCAGACTGCTCGGCGCTGTGCCAACGAGTACTGGACTCAGCTCAGCCAAGACATTCAAACCGCTGCCATAACAGGGAACATCCGTGGTATGTACGATGGCATCAAGAAAGCACTTGGTCCGGCTCAGAGCAAGACGGGCCCCCTCAAAACCTCCACTGGGGAGATGATCACAGAAAAGAACAAGCAGATGGAGAGATGGGTGGAGCACTACTCCGACCTCTACTCCAGACAGAACACCGTGACAATGTCAGCCCTTGATGCCATCAATTGCCTGCCATCCATGGACGAACTTGATGCCGAGCCAACCATCGACGAACTCAGCAAGGCCATTGATAGCTTGGCCGCTGGCAAGGCACCCGGCAACGACGGCATACCCCCCGACCTGATCAAGCACTGCAAGACAGCCCTACTGCTGCCATTGCATGACGTCCTCTGCCAGTGCTGGAAGGAAGGTGCCGTACCACAGGACATGAGGGATGCCAAGATCATCACCCTCTACAAAAACAAAGGGGAGAGAAGCGACTGCAACAACTACAGGGGCATCTCCCTCCTCAGCGTTGTTGGCAAAGTCTACGCATGAGTTGTTCTCGCTCGTCTACAGAAGCTTGCCGAACGTGTCTACCCCGAGTCTCAGTGTGGCTTCCGCGCTGAGCGATCGACAGTAGACATGATATTCTCCATCCACCAACTCCAGGAGAAATGCAGAGAACAGAACATGCCCCTGTACGTCGCCTTCATCGACCTCACCAAAGCGTTCGATCTGGTCAGCAGAGAGGGCCTTTTCAAGATCCTGCCAAAGACAGGATGCCCACCAAAGTTGCAAAGCCTCATCGAATCATTTCACACCAACATGCAGGGGATAGTGCAGCACGACGGCAACGTCTCAGAGCCATTCAACATACGCAGCGGAGTGAAACAGGGCTGTGTACTTGCGCCAACCCTCTTTGGGATTTTCTTTGCTATGCTCCTGAGGCATGCCTTCAGCACAGCAACAGAGGGAATCTACCTGCACACAAGATCTGACGGCAGGCTTTTCAACCTCGCCCGCCTGAAAGCCAGAACCAAAGTACGCGAGGCTCTAATCAGAGACATGATGTTCGCAGACGACGCTGCAGTCGCAACCCACACACAGCAGGAGCTTCAGACCCTGATGGACCGCTTCTCCCAGGCATGCAAGGACTTCGGGCTTACCATCAGCCTGAAGAAGACTAACGTCTTGGCGCAAGGCACGAAAGCACCACCAACCATCACCATCGACGACTACAAGCTGGAGGTCGTGAATCAGTTCACGTACCTGGGGTCCACGATCAGCAGCAACCTCTCCCTTGATACAGAGATCGACAAGAGGATTGGAAAATCAGCCTCCACACTCGCTCGCCTCACCACACGAGTGTGGGAGAATCCCAAACTCTCTGTCAAGACGAAGATGGCAGTGTACAACGCCTGCGTCATCAGCACACTGCTCTATGGGAGTGAGACGTGGACAACATACGCCCAGCAGGAAAAGAGACTGAACTCCTTCCACTTGCGCTGCATTCGCCGTATCCTAGACATATCCTGGCAGGACAAAGTGTCCAACACAGAAGTTCTGTCCCGCGCCGGCCTTCCCTCCATGTTCACTCTACTCAGGCAGCGCAGGCTCCGCTGGCTAGGCCACGTTCACCATATGGAGGATGGCAGAATCCCCAAAGACGTCCTCTACGGAGAACTGGCGACTGGCAGGAGAGACGTTGGCTGCCCACAGCTGCGCTTTAGAGATATCTGCAAGAGAGACATGAAGGCCCTGGAGATCAACACAGAGCGCTGGGAGGACCTTGCAACAGGCCTCTCCAAATGGAGAGGCACCCTGACCAGACAGCTCAAGGCGGGTGAAGAGAGACTGACTGCTGCAGCAGATGAAAAAAGGACCCACAGGAAGAACCGCCACAGCTCCAGCAGCACGGAGACCACCCACAAGTGCGACCTGTGTGACAGGGACTGCCATTCGCGCATCGGCCTGTTCAGCCACAGGCAGTGCTGTTCCAGCAGAGTAGACGTTTAGGATTCTCTTCCGTGGTCATCATAGATCGACGGAGGCCGACTGATAGAAAGGGACTATACAAAAAAGATTATTTTGAATCACTCTTGTGAAATCTTTCGTCACTCTACCAATCAGAGAACTTATGGTACCTCTTACTCTGTAAGGGCAAGGTTAGTTTCATCAGGGCCTTTTTCTTTTTGTCTGAAGAGAAGTTGTAACAACCCTCTGGGCAACCTACCTCTTTCTCGGTGTGAGGCAGTGTACAGTATACACCGCACCTGTGATGCTAATACCCTGACCAGTCGGATGGGCAGGTGGTGTCCACAGGCTAACCGTTGTCATTATGGACCTATCACCATGCTGGAGCTCTGCAGTGCTGCTATCTGCAACTTCCACATGTATGGGACACATATGGTGATGGGTGGTTGGTGGCTGTGTGGTCGTAAGGCGTAATCCCATCTGCCTATGAATTGGGCAGGAACCTGTGCCCCCGTCTTTGTGACTTACAACACCCTGATTATGTCAGCAGGTCAGGCGAGCAGAGGGAAGAGAGACCTATCACGGGATGCCATTTTCATACCACATGATTCCATCTGGGGTACGGACGTGCCAGAGCAGTTCATGATACTTACTATAGGTCAAAAGGTAGTACAGTCGCTATTCCCTTGGGTGGGAGTGGCAAAGAACACCTTATGGGTTGAGACTCTTAATTATAGACTGCAGTCTTTTGTGAATTTTTCCTTAGCTGCTTGGAAAGGTGAAAGGGAGGAAATGACTGCTATAAGACTTGTAGCAACACAGAATAGAATGGTACTTGATCAGTTGACTGTCGCTCATGGGGGGGTGTGCGTAATTGTAGGTCAGTACTGTTGCACCTTTATACCTGCACATGATGCAGATGGAGGTGTCATTGCTTCAGCCATACATAATCTGACTGCTTTGCAGACTGCTGGAGCTAAGGATAATGTTGTTGACTCATCACACTGGATAAACTGGTTGTTCTCCTCATGGAGAAGTCTTGTCATAAACTTGGTGGTGATTATTGTAGTGATACTTTTGGTCTTTTTGTGTGTCATTCCTTGCATCCGTGATATGATGCTGAAACTTGTTCATGTGAATTTAGTGAGTATCATGAGGCCACCACTGGAGATGATGGGGAAACAACACCAGCTTAATGTTTTATGAGTACAGAGTAAAAGTATGACTGACATGCAGAAAACCGAAAGAAGATGTATGTTCATGATGTAAATTTGAAACGTACTGAGTTGCAAGAGTAATCAAATATGTCTTGAAGTTCAGAGAAGTGTTATCCCTGCTTGAGATTTTTCCACTCTATCCTGTTTTAATATACAGTATGTCGCATTTGAAACCACTATGTTACTAATTGTGGCGGATGATAAAATAAGGCAGCGATGCTGAGGTTTTAAGGAGAGTTTTATTAATCATACCGCCGTCATGAGATCCGCTCCCGGCACCGTGCAAACGCGCCGAGAGCGAGCCCACGGCTCTCAGAGAAGGAGGACACAATGTCTGTGTCCAGCAGCTGTAGTTGCAGAAGTGAGATTGAGAGGTTGAGCATGGATTTCAGTCAGCTTATATACCCTTTACAAACAATGCATGAAAGGCATTCACAGCAGGGAGTATGGCATTTGCATTTGAGAGGCACAGACAGGATGCATGAACACAATGCATGGATGGCACATTAACCTCACAGCAGTGAAATGCATAAATGGCAGATTAGATCACAGCATGCAGCGGAAAAAACCCAGGAGTAGCGAGCTGTCTGTCCCTGTGTGTTGTGGGGTTTTTCCCAAACCGCCACAGCTCCCCCCCAGAGGGCTCGGCAGGTGCCCGAGACCTCGATAGTGCAGCTTGGGCAGCGAGCAGGGAAAAGCTCTGTGCAGGAGGGGGTGGAGGGGGGTGGGGGGTAGTAAAAGCCGGCCGGAGACGATGAAAACGTCCGGGCTGCGCAAAAATTGCTTGTGGGTCCGCGATGTCGAAGGGCTGTCCCGTCCACAAGAAGAAAAATTAGTCACTGGCTCCTCCCGCGATTAAGTCCTGCAAGGATTAATAGCGGCCATGAAGAAAAGACGAGGCTGCGTGGCGGCTGTGATGAGGGCAGAGGGACTGGCGTGTTGGCTTTAGGTGCGGGCACAACCTTAAAGCTCTCGGGAACCGCAAACCGCTGAATTTCCCTTGTGTGCCGTGGCTAAGACCATAAAATCCAGTGAGCAAGCTGCGTGCCTCAGGTGAACGAGCAAGCCTGAAGGGCCAGTGTGCAGCAGAAGGAAGGCGGTCAGAAAAGCCGTATTTGTCCCGTGCGTGGTGCGCTGTCCTCGTAACTCCCCGGTGCGTGTGCGGGGGCTCCGTGCGTGTGTGGGCCAGCTGGAGAGGAGAACCAGGGTCAGGGAGCTTGATCATCCCTGTTCAGTGTGTTGGAGCGGTGAAGGGAAGTAGACGCTCTGTCACTCGCTCGGTCATGGTGCGTTCAGGTCCACGTGTGCTCCGTCGGCCATGGGGATCGCCGTCGTGGAGAGGGGACGAGGTGCATGCGCTCTCGTGTGGAGGAGCTGTGAGCGCGGCTGGTCCAGCGTGGATGTGCCGATCTAGGCGTGCAGATCTCACCATGAAACGTTGCTCAGCTTTCCCGGTCGTGGGTGTTCTCCGGAGAGTTTCGCCTGGAAACTCCGCGTTGAGGTCTCCCTGAAGCAGAAGGGAGGGCAGATCAGTCAGGCTGCCGCGTTCGCTGGTCGTCGGAGAATCACCGCCGGGCGTTGCGTTCGCTGGCAGCGTGTTCGTTTCAGCGTCGGGTCACCAGTGCGGCGGATGATAAAATAAGGCAGCGATGCTGAGGTTTTAAGGAGAGTTTTATTAATCATACCGCCGTCACGAGCTCCGCTCCCGGCACCGTGCAAGCGCGCCGAGAGCGAGCCCACGGCTCTCAGAGAAGGAGGACACAATGTCTGTGTCCAGCAGCTGTAGTTGCAGAAGTGAGATTGAGAGGTTGAGCATGGATTTCAGTCAGCTTATATACCCGTTACAAACAATGCATGAAAGGCATTCACAGCAGGGAGTATGGCATTTGCATTTGAGAGGCACAGACAGGATGCATGAACACAATGCATGGATGGCACATTAACCTCACAGCAGTGAAATGCATAAATGGCAGATTAGATCACAGCATGCAGCGGAAAAAACCCAGGAGTAGCGAGCTGTCTGTCCCTGTGTGTTGTGGGGGTTTTCCCAAACCGCCACACTAATCACTATTTAGCCAGTATACAGTTTCACTGTATTGATTGTTGTTTGATTGTTGATACCTTGTTGCATTTTCACATTACACATAGGTTAGGATGCTAGCACACATAGATCCCTAATACAAACATACACATAAGTCTTTTACACATATAATCGTTTTTGGTCATTTTTATTTGTCTTCATTGAAGTTACATTTACATATAAGTATTAACTTTTTATTAAATCACTGCTAATTTACTGACACATAGAACGACAAACACATACACTATTTCATCTAAATTTATGGTTAGTCACCATCACTGGATAAATTTTTCTCTTTTATGACTTAATTAGATGATTGATTTCTTTTTTGAAATAAAAGGTATTATCCTCACATGCTCCCCAGGGAATGAAACATTACAGCGGCGCTCGGGGGTGGCAGCGGGGCCGATGGTGGACTTTCCTCATTAAAAAGCGAGTTAGGATCTTTTGCAATAAAATGCTTTAGCATAAAATGCACCAGAACTTTGCAAGCTGCCCAATGAGGTTTTAGAAGCCATAGTGTTTCATCTCTGATGCTTTTTTAAGCATCAAGGGGGGAATGATAGGATATTTTCATGTTTCATTGATTATTCTATATGATTTTAATGCTGTATTATTCTATTTTATAATTGTATCTGGTGCATATAATAAGCCAATGTCTGATTTTCTGTGTTTTTCCATTGTCTCAGAGCTTGAAAAGAATGTCTGTTTCTCAGTGTGAGATTAGGCTGAGCAAGTTTGTAATGACAAAGCTTTTATTGTTTTACCATACCAAGCTGTTCTGTATGCCCGAAGTTAGGATGACTTAGGTTGACCAGGTCATGTAAAGATCAAAGCAGAATGTTCAGTGCTGTACATAGATTAGAGCAGTCTCGGGAGGAGATGGCTCCAGCTGTCTTTAGGTTTAGATAAGGTCAGGGTCTGTATGCCCAGGATATAAGAAGCAACATCCTTGAACGCATGTTAGGGAGTTGGTGTGAGCAGGCTCTGAGACACGTCATGCTGTGACCGATTGCCTCCTTTTTCTGATCAGAAAGAGGATAAATGGCTCAGAAATTGGAAACCGCCTATTGATTATTGACTCAGTCTCAATCAATTCATTTTTGATCTAACAGTGGCTGAATTATGTCGCAACACAGAAGAGAAAATTCGTCTGGACAAAATTCAGCCGTCTATACTCACCTGCAACAAAAACAACACACCCTTCGAGACCAAGATGCGCACATCTTGACAGAGAAGAGGGCTTGTCTGAAAGAGGTGTTAAGGAAGTCATCTATGTCAGCGTGAACGGCCCTCCCTTAACAAAGGAGGGGGACTAAGATATCATCTGTCCTTAGCTTCCAATGCTGTGTTAAAAACTATTCCTTGACACTTTATGGACAAATGAACTTGCTCCAATTCCCAGGTTTGAGGGAGGAGCACCCAGGTGATTTTTCCCCCTCTCTCCTCTTTGGTCACACACCATGGATTACACTTTTTCTCTCCCTTTTCTCCTCCTTGGTTACACACTATGGAATGCATTTTTTTCCTCCCTTTTCTCCTCTTTGGTTACACTCTATTGACTACATTTCCCACAAGTCATGTGACTTCATGTCCTTTTGTCATGTAACTTCCTTGTAGGTTATTTATTGACCAGAGACACTTCTTGCTGCAGTCTTACAACTGATGGTGGTGTTCGGATGAACACCAAAACGTCTTGAATTTTAATTAGTTTTTAATCCAATGTTTTTAAATAAAACTCCTTGTTGGATGAAAGATTATCTGACACCTGGATGCGTGAAAATGAACTTACATAGACTGCTCCTCTTTCTCTTCTACCTGACATCCAACTTGCGGGGCATACGCACTGACAACATTCAACATCACACCTTTGACTTCTAGCTTCAAATTCATGATTCTATCTGACTCCCTCTTTACCTCCCGAACACTCTTCACATACTCTTCCTTCAAGATTACTTCTACTCTATTTCTCTTCCTATCTACACCATGGTAGATCAATTTAAATCCACCTCCAATGCTCCTAGCTTGCTTTCCTTTCATCTGGTTTCTTGAACACACAGTATATCTACCTTTCTTCTCTGTCATATCAGCCAACTCTCTGCCTTTATCAGTCAAAGTCCCTACATTTAACGTCCCTACTCTTACCTCCACACTTCTACCTTTCCTTTTCTCTCTCTCCCTCCTGACACGCCTTCCCCCTCTCCTCCTCCTTGATCTTCAGCCAACAGTAGCCCAATTTCCACCGGCATGCTGTTGATTAACAGCACCGGTGGCGGTCGTTGTTAACACAGACGTCAACCGATCTGGTATCAAAGTCTCATTCGTCATGATCTGCATGTTGGCAAAGGATTTACACACGTGGACAAAATTGTTGGTACCCCTCTGTTAATGAAAGAAAATCCCACAATGGTCACAAAAATAACTTCAATCTGACAAAAGTGGTAATAAATAAAAATTCTATGAAAATTAACCAATGAAAATCAGACAGTGCTTTTGAATTGTGGTTCAACAGAATTATTTTAAAAAAACAAACTCATGAAACAGGCCTGGACAAAAATGATGGTACCCCTAGAAAAGACTGAAAATAATGTGACCATAGGGACATGTTCAACCAAGATGTGTCCTCTAACATCACAGGTGTCTACAAACTTGTAATCAGTCAGTCGGCCTATTTAAAGGGTGACAAGTAGTCACTGTGCTGTTTGGTGACATGGTGTGTACAACACTAAACATGGACCAGAGGAAGCAAAGGAGAGAGTTGTCTCAGGAGATTAGAAAGAAAATTATAGACAAGCATGTTAAAGGTAAAGGCTATAAGACCATCTCCAAGCAGCTTGATGCTCCTGTGACTACAGCTGCACATATTATTCAGAAATTTAAGATCCACAGGACTGTAGCCAACCTCCCTGGACGTGGCCGCAGGAGGAAACTTGATGAAAAATGGAAGAGACGGATAATACGAATGGTAACAAAGAGCCCAGAACAACCTCTAAATCAGGGGTCACCAACACGGTGCCCGCGGGCACCAAGTCGCCCGCAAGGACCACATAAGTCGCCCGCAGGCCTGTTCTAAGAATAGCACAACTCGCAAGTGAGCTGCGTCTAAGATGTAATTTTTTCTGCCGCTATTTTTTAAAATCACACTTGCATTTATATAGATTTTAAAATGACAATGTCTTAAAAATAAAAAAAATAAAAATATGTTTATTATACGTAAAGTTAAGGTGAACTCTGACCTAGTTCAAAGGGCAGTATTGTGCGCATGACAAAACCTTCGCGCTTGTGGAGAGTAAGCTAGCGGGCAGTGAAGATGGTGAGCGGAGTGCAGTTTCCTACCCCAAAAACATGGCTAAAAAAAGACAGAAAATTTATCATTTTCAAAGTGAATGGGAGGAAGAGTTCTTTCTTACTACCGTGAAAGGAAGCTGCGTGTGTTTCATTTGCGGGGCGACTGTGGCGACGGCGAAGCGGCACAATGTGGAGCGACACTTCACTACACGTCATGAAAGCTATCACCTGGTTGAATCTGAGGATCATTTTGTTGTTGTTTGGTTCTGTGTGACGTGTAAATTGCACTGTACTATATTGCTTTCTGATACTGCAGCATATGGACAATCCTATTCAAATCAGGAGATGCACTCAGAGTGTGAACTGTGAAACTGCTGCCCACTCTCAGCGCTGTTTAGCTTCTTCTCATGAAAGGACAGCGCTGGTTATTACTCAAGCATGATTCTTGGCAAGAACTGTATGGATATAATTCCAGTGAAGAAGAACACACAAAAGTGTGTTTATAAAATGTAACAAATTTTGAGCAGAATTGCAGCAGATTTGTTCAGTTAAAAATGTGATAAGATTTATTTAATATGAAAGTTGATTTTTCTTAAATGTTGCATAACTTTTTCAAACATGGTTCAACATAGTTCATGAATTGTTAAAAGGGTTTAGTTTTTTATGGTTAAAAGGGACTGGTGAAAACTGGACATTTTTTTTTAATGAAATGTAGAAGTGATCATCTGAACAATTGCTGAGATTAATAAAAATAAAGTGTTGAATATTGATCTTATCTGTTACCCACTCTAAGTTATTGATAATTAACTATTTATTTATGTGTGTGTGTGTGTGTGTGTGTGTGTGTGTGTGTGTGTGTATACACACATACACAATTTGTTATTTTACAGGAGTGTGTCAACCTGGTAGCCCTTCACATGACTCGGTACCCATGAAGTAGCTCTTGGTTTCAAAAAGGTTGGTGACCCCTGCTCTAAATACATTCATGGTGAACTCCAAGGTCAAGGTACATCAGTGTCAGATTGCACCATCCGTCATTGTTTGAGCCAAAGTGGACTTCATGGGAGACAACCAAGGAGGACACCACTGTTGAAAACAAATCATAAAAAAGCCAGACTGGAATTTGCCAAACTGCATGTTGACAAGCCACAAAGCTTCTGGGAGAATGTCCTATGGACAGACGAGACAAAACTGGAACTTTTTGGCAAGGCACATCAGCGCTATGTTCACAGACGCAAAAATGAAGCATACCAAGAAAAGAACACTGTCCCTACTGTGAAACATGGAGGAGGTTGTGTTATGTTCTGGGGCTACTTTGCTGCATCTGGCACAGGGTGTTTTGAATCTGTGCAGGGTACAATGAAATCTCAAGACTATCAAGGTATTCTAGAGAGAAATGTGCTGCCTAGTGTCAGACAGCTTGGCTTCAGTCGCAGGTCATGGGTCTTGCAACAGGATAATGACCCAAAACACACAGCTAAAAACACCCAAAAATGGCTAAGAGCCAAACATTGGACTATTCTAAAGTGGCCTTCTATGAGCCCTGATCTAAATCCTATTGAACATCTGTGGAAGGAGCTGAAACATGCCGTCTGGAGAAGGCACCCTCAAACCTGAGACAACTGGAGCAGTTTGCTCATGAGGAGTGGGCCAAAATACCTGCTGAGAGGTGCAGAAGTCTCATTGACAGTTACAGAAATTGTTCGATTGCAGTGATTGCCTCAAAAGGTTGTGGAACAAAATATTAAGTTAAGGGTACCATCATTTTTGTCCAAGCCGGTTTCATGAGTTTGTTTTTTAAAATAATTCTGTTGAACCACAATTCAAAAGCATTGTCTGATTTTCATTGGTTAATTTTCATAGAATTTTTATTTATTACCACTTTTGTCAGATTCAAGTTATTTCTGTGACTATTGTCTGCACGGTGGCGCAGTGGTTAGCACTGCGGCAGCACAGTTTACCCTTGGCCGGGGGATTGTGGGGATCGTGGGATCGTGGGTTCGATCCCAGCCCCCGACCAACAGTGATCTGTGTGGAGTTTGCATGTTCTCCCCGTGTTGTGTGGGTTTACTCCGGGATTTCTCCGGTTTCCTCCCACATGCCAAAAACATGCATGTTAGGTTAATTGGCTGTTCTAAATTGTCCCTAGATATTTGTTTCCTATAGGCCCTTAGAATAGAGGGTTAGTATTAATGAAAGCGCTTTGAGTGGTCTTTGTGACTAGAAAAGCGCTATATAAGTGCAGGTTAGTTAGTTAGTTAGTTAGTATTGTGGGTTTTTCTTTCATTAACAGAGGGGTACCAACAATTTTGTCCACAGCTGTACATCAGATGCCCTTCCTGGCACAACCCTCCCCATTTACCCGGACTTGGGACCAGCACTAGGAGTACACTGGCTTGTACACCCCCTGTGCTTCACCTGATTGGCCCAAAAATTGTTGAATCAGGTGAAGCTGGACAGTTTTTTTTTTCCCCAGTCTATCTGGAGTCCCTGAGAAGAGACGTAGTTGACTGAACAGAACCTCTTAACTTCTGTCGCCTTTCAGAAATAAAATCAAGAGTTTCTCCATTTTCAAAATTATATTTAAAAAAAAAAAATCATAAATATATTGAGGAAATAAGAAAAAACTGATGAATTTAACAACTACAGAATTTATTTACATGGATTTGATAAATGGTAACAAGTAAAATTAAAACTGAATGTGGAGATACAAAATTTGCATTAGACAGCGACGATAAAAGAAATCGACAGTTCAAAAGGGACCAAAAATTACTTCTGTCCATTTTTTTCCCTGATACAAGCCCAACAGAACAGAACCTGAACACAACCTGAACATCAGCACCTCAGGGACCGAACTTCAGAAACAAACATAGGAGAGAAATGATTTTATGACTCTGATCAAACTCTGCCAAGAATTCCACATGTCTGTCAATTTTAACAACTAAGTCCTACAGGAATAAAACTGGATGATGTCATAAAATTAAAGTAATATATAGCTGAGTGTGAAAGTGCTAAGCGGACTAAATCTACTATATCCAGCTCTAGAAAAAATGAAGACACGGAGGACAATGAGCAGCACCACTGATCCAGACAGACTGGTGAGTTAAATTAACAGACACATAAAAATGGCGGTGGTGACCACTATCCTGTAACATAGAGCAGCAGTGGTGACAGCAGTGTCAGCAGCTTTAAGGCTGACCGTGGCATTCATGTGACATCAGTGACGTGAAACTTGATCTACCGGAGAAACCCATCATTATCTGCAGGAGAGCAGACCTGAATCTCAAAGCCATTTTCAAAATAATACTGACGAGTCACAAACGTGGGTTCCACTGGCATAAATTAACACCTCAATGACCCTCCATGCCTTTTTTTTTCTTTTTTTAAACAGAATTCAAGAGGAGACATGGGTCTGATCTCCCACAGATAAGAGTGCATTTCTCCAGGATATTAAGTTTTATGTCCTCATGTCACTGGTGTTACATGAACGCACTGGTCAGAATAGAAGCTGCTGCTGATGGCCGCTGTTGAGCGTCACCGCAATTTTTACAGGTCTTAATTTTGTTGCTTTGTCCTTCGCTACAATAGAGAGGACTGAAAAATGCATCCAATATTTTAGAGAATTAACATCATTTTCTCATATCAGCATGTGTGTGTGTGTGTGTGTGTGTGTGTGTGTGTGTCCATGCTGTACTTTAATTTGGTTGGGACATGTGTTTGTGTGTCACATTTAGCGTTACACAAAACGGGATGTTTAATTTTGGATGGAGCTGTCATGGGTGGAGGGGGAGGGGGAGAGTAACAGAGGATAAATTACTGTGAGGCGGTCCGAGATGCATGAACAAGCACAGAGTGGAGCTGGACAGGAAGACTGCCCCTCACTGACCCAGGACAGGCTGGTATCAGCGCCACAGCAGCTGGGGGTCAGTGCTGCAGGCTCCATGAGAGCGCGAGAGAGAAAGAGAGACTTAAAAGAACCCGCTCTGTCAGCTGCTGTGATATTTGTGTAATTGTGGCACACACCTTTGTCTGCTGCAGCTTCTAAATTAATGTAAACTGTCAGAATAATAACAGCCTTCAGATTCATTTCCACTCTCTGTCTCTGTGCTGTGTCATGGTGACGGTGACACCTACTTCATTGTGTGTTTATCCACGTTTCCTATTCAAATGTCCGCTGAGGTGAGTTGAGGCAGTCAATGATCCACCTCACTTGCAGGGTCATTTAGCCTACGTCATCTGGTGCGGGTAATCCTATTCAGCCAACAGCAACAAGCTGACTGGTACTGGGTTTGAGTGGGTTGCCAGGGAACACTGAAAGGGGCTAAAGTTAGAAAAGGCCATTGAGGGTCGTTAAGGCGTTAATTTATGCTGATTGACAGCTTGTGAAGATTATCAAACAAATGGTAAATGGCGTTCACTCATACAGCGCTTTTTAATAATCTCTGGATGACCAAAGCACTTTACAGATCCTGCTATCCACCCATTCTCACACTGGTGGCGGCAGAGCCGCCATACACAGGCACTGGCCTGACCCACCAGGAGCAACTGGGGGTTCAGTGTCTTGCTCAAGGACACTTCGACATGCTGAATGCAGACAGACCGGGAATCGAACCCCTCACCCCTCTGATCAGTAGTCAGCCATACTACACTTGCGCCACAGCCGACCAAATAACAAAACGGGATGTTTAATTTTGGAGTGGGCTGTCATGGAGGGGAAAAAAAAAAAAAGGAGGAACAGAGGATAAATTAATGTGAGGTGGACCAAGATGCATGAACAAGCACAGAGTGGAGCTGTACAGAGAGCTTGCCCCTCACTGACCCAGGACAGGCTGGTATCGGCTCCACAACAGCTAGGGGTTGGTGCTGCAGGCTCTGAGAGAGCGAGTGAGATTGCCTTAAAGGAACCCTCTCTCTAAGATGCTGTGATATTTGTGTAATTGTGGCACACACCTTTGCCTGCTGCAGCTTCTAAATTAATGTAAACTGTCAGAAAAATGGCAGCCTTCAGATTCATTTCTACTCTGTCTCTGTGCTGCGTCATGGTGATGGTGACACCTACTTCATCCCATCCATCCATCTTCTTCCGCGTAATCCTTTTTGGGTCGCGGGGGGGGCTGGAGTCCATTGTGTGTTTATCCATGTTTCCTATTCAAATGTTCACTGAGGTGAAGTGAGGCAGTCAACAACCCACCTCACTTGCAGGGTCAATTTAGCCCACATTTAACATCAGACAACCAAAAAAACTCCATCAGCCCCTCAGAGCTTCTACATCCACGAATCTAGGACATCTGCATGCATCACAGTTAAGAAAAGCTTCAAATCAACATAGGACTTCATGAAGAAAGTTACACGTTTACGTGAAAAATAAGAGAAGTCACATTTGTGAAAACTATCAATGTGGATTACTGAAGAAAAGAAAGGCTGGACAGAACATCTGGATGTTCCTGAATATTTAGAGTAACAGAACAGGTTCTCCTGACAGTCCTACCACAGGATGGAGGTCCTTCTAACATCACAGCCATCAGAATGACAACAGAACAGATCTCCAATAGAGCAGACCCTCCACCTTTAAGGCACCGATGTTACATTTGGAGTGCTATCATGTGAATTACACTGGTGACGATTGGTCAAATGTCTGGCCGCAGCTGCAGGTCAGAGGGTTTCTGTACCAGCAGTGGAGACAGTACTCATTCCCACAGTATCTGCACAGAACCAGGGGAGTTCTGGTGCAGACAGTCCCACAGGAACACTTTCCCAGCTGTTTGTTTTTGTGACTTAAACAGCAATGTTGGTACTCTTTGCAAGACGCCGAGTGGAAGACGGCGCAGGTGTGGCACAGGATCATGGGGTCCAGCTGGGTCAGGTTGCAGCAGCTGTGGTAGGAGATCATAGATTTAGGTTCTTCAGACAGAGACAGAGAGCTGATGGCAGCGCTGCTGCTGCTGCTGCTGGGAAAGCTGAGGGTGAAGTTTCCACCTTGTAGTGACGCTGCTCCTGACTCGTTTACTTCCTTGGTCATCTTCATTTCCACGGCGTAATCCTGGCTCACACAGCACTGATGGAACTGACATAAAGTGTTGTGGAAGGTGTTGCACTTAACGCAGTGTCGGAGGAAATGCTGAGGATGGTCCAGACAGTTGCAGAACTCTCCCTGAGGATAACCATCAGACCTCTTGCTGGTGCCAGACTGTGACGTCACGCCGTTGAGTGGAGAGTTGGTGTGAGCGGTCCAGACTAAAGAGTTCGGGCTGGAATCTTCCCTGTCAATCAGTTGCTGGTGCAGTCCTCCGTAAAACTGTTCGTCTCTGTACAGATCCACATCCTCATCCAGCAGCTCCATCTGGGGCCGCTCCTCTTCCACCATTCTCTTGGTGTTCTCCAGGGCCACCTGTCAGGATGCACAAACATTCAGGTGTCAACAGTTTGGGCAGTAGCACCATGTCAGAGTGGTGTTGGACCAACGACAAACATGTACTTACTTAACAAGAGAGAGCACTCTGAAATGAGTGCTCCATTTTCTTTAAAGATCCCAATACTTACTGGCAGACAGCAGTTTTCAACTTTTCTTTTTTTTGTAATTTTCTCTTTATTGACATTCTTTAGAAAGTAGGTTTAAGCCATCATTTCATTTGATAATTACATTTGAATGTCCCTTTTTTTTTAAATGAAAAAGAAATAAGAAAAAAAAGGGAAGGTCAGCTTAAACATCTGCATATAGGGAGTAAGTGTTGATGTTCACACTCTTGTATATATATTAACAAGGACTGCTATATCAGTTCTGCAAACTGAAAGTCCAGCCGGAGTGGTGTTACATATTTAGTCCATTTTTCCCATTGTGACATAAACAAATCCTTTTTGTAATTGACATAAGCTGTTATTTTCTCCATCTTATAAATGTCCATTGTAATGTCCATCCACAAATCAAGAGATGGGCTCTCCTGTGAAAGCCATTTTTTTGTAATTGCCTTTCTGCTTGCAATCAGTAGAATACATAATAAGTATTTGTCCCTCTTTGACCAATCTGCAGGCACAAGCCCAAAGAATAGAGTTTTGCTTTCCAGTGGTAACTGACATCCAAAAATATCTTGTATAGCTTTATGAATTTCCTTCCAATAATTTTGAATAACATGACAGAGCCAAAATATATGATAATGATTTGCATTTGCACTACCACATTTTCTCCAACAAGTTGGGGAGTTCCCTTTGTACTGAGCCTTCTGGGAAGGTGAGATGAAGTATCTAATTAGGCTTTTCCAGCCAAACTCCCTCCAGCTCTGTGAACTACTGCATTTCCATTGATTTGACCATATTAATATCTATTCCTCTTCCAATATTTCTATTCCTCCTCCTTTTTCCCCATTTTG
This sequence comes from Pholidichthys leucotaenia, assembly GCA_020510985.1. Classification (NCBI taxonomy): domain Eukaryota; kingdom Metazoa; phylum Chordata; class Actinopteri; order Cichliformes; family Pholidichthyidae; genus Pholidichthys; species Pholidichthys leucotaenia. The sequence continues at coordinate 226,180,372 of CM035840.1, forward strand.
TTTTAACATATAGAGTTGAGTGTCTTTTCAGGTTTATAAGACCTTTATATAAACCTGAAATTACGCTTTTATCTTTGAGTTATATACCCTTTTAAATAAATTTAGCAATGGTTTACATGATTCTGCTATACATTTTAACCTGTTATTTACAAAGTGTCTCATCTGTAAGTAGCGATAGAAGTCTTGTGATTCCAACTGATACTTCCCTTTAAGTGTTTCAAAACTAAGTAGTGTGTCATCTTTCATTATCTTACATATGGCTGTTATCCCTCTGTTTGCCCAAACTTTAAATCTTGTGTCTGACTTATCTGGAGTGAAATGTGAGTCATATGCGCACCACTTTAAAATTACTATGCTCTCTTCTAGATTATATTTTGATACTGCTCTTCTCCAGATTTTAAGAGTCCACTTAACCCATGGATTTTCTATGTTCATGGTAATGTCTTGTAGGTTACCATCAGCTATTGTCGCTTGTATAAAAGTGGGGCTCATTCCCTCTTCAATACTCTTCCACTGGGCAGTATATGAAGGATTACACCAGCAAATTATGGGTCTAAGTTGTGCTGCCCAATAATAGTCTCTCAGGGAAGGAAGGCCCCACCCCCTTTTTGTTTTGACAATTGTAGAATTTTAAATTGGATTCTAGGTTTCTTACCTTGCCATATGTACCTGGACAGCATTTTGTCCCATTCATTAAATTATTTTTCACTTATCTCTATTGGCAAAATTTGAAATAAATATAATAATTTGGGGAGTATATTCATTTTAATTGAATCAATTCTTGAATTTAGGTTTAAATATGGAATTAGATTCCATCTTGCAATGTCCTCTTTGATTTTTCTTTGGATTGGTGAATAATTGCATTCTAGTAGTTCAGAGAGGTCTTTTGGTATTATGACTCCCAAGTACTTTAAGAATTCCGTTTGCCAAGCAAATTGAAAATTATTTTTAATTTCTTCTGGTGGATTATAATTATATTTAAGCAATTGTGTTTTACTTATGTTAATTTTGTATCCTGATAATTGACCAAAATAGCTGAATGATTCCTTAAGTTCAGGTAGGGAATCTGTTGGTTTCTCCAGGTAGATCAAAATATCATCTGCGTAGCAGGCCAATTTATGCTCCTTCCCATTTATATTGATGCCTTGTATTCCTTTGTTCTGTCTAATATACTGGCCAAATGGTTCCAGATATACAGTGGGGCAAAAAAGTATTTAGTCAGCCACCAATTGTGCAAGTTCTCCCACTTAAAAGATGAGAGAGGTCTCCAATTTTCATCATAGGTATACCTCAACTATGAGAGACAAAATGAGAAAAAAAAAAATCCAGAAAATCACACTGAATGATTTTTAATGAATTAATTGGTAAAGTCCGCGGTAAAATAAGTATTTGGTCAATAACAAAAGTTCATCTCAATACTTTGTTATATACCCTTCGTTGGCAATGACAGAGGTCAAACGTTTTCTGTAAGTCTTCACAAGGTTTTCACACACTGTTGCTGGTATTTTCGCCCATTCCTCCATGCAGATCTCCTCTAGAGCAGTAATGTTTTGGGGCTGTCGCTGGGCAACACGGACTTTCAACTCCCTCCAAAGATTTTCTATGGGGTTGAGATCTGGAGACTGGCTAGGCCACTCCAGGACCTTGAAATGTTTCTTACGAAGCCACTCCTTCACTGCCCGGGCAGTGTGTTTGGGATCATTGTCATGCTGAAAGATCCAGCCACATTTCATCTTCAATGCCCTTGCTGATGGAAGGAAGTTTTCACTCAAAATCTCACAATACATGGCCCCATTCATTCTTTCCTTTACACGGATCAGTCGTCCTGGTCCCTTTGCAGAAAAACAGCCCCAAAGCATGATGTTTCCACCCCCATGCTTCACAGTAGCTATGGCGTTCTTTGGATGCAACTCAGCATTCTTTCTCCTCCAAACACGACAAGTTGAGTTTTTACCAAAAAGTTCTATTTTGGTTTCATCTGACCATATGACATTCTCCCATTCCTCTTCTGGATCATCCAAATGCTCTCTAGCAAACTTCAGATGGGCCTGGACATGTACTGGCTTAAGCAGGGGGACACATCTGGCACTGCAGGATTTGAGTCCCTGGCAGCGTAGCGTGTTACTGATGGTAGCCTTTGTTATTTTGGTCCCAGCTCTCTGCAGGTCATTCACTAGGACCCCCAATGTGGTTCTGGGATTTTTGCTCACCGTTCTTGTGATCATTTTGACCCAACGGGGTGAGATCTTGCGTGGAGCCCCAGATCGAGGGAGATTATCAGTGGTCTTGTATGTCTTCCATTTTCTAATAATTGCTCCCACAGTTGATTTCTTCACACCAAGCTGCTTACCTATTGTAGATTCAGTCTTCCCAGCCTGGTGCAGGTCTACAATTTTGTTTCTGGTGTCCTTTGACAGCTCTTTGGTCTTGGCCATAGTGGAGTTTGGAGTCTGACTGAGGTTGTGGACAGATGTCTTTTATACTGATAACGAGTTCAAACAGGTGCCATTAATACAGGTAACGAGTGGAGGACAGAGGAGCCTCTTAAAGAAGTTACAGGTCTGTGAGAGCCAGAAATCTTGCTTGTTTGTAGGTGACCAAATACTTATTTTACCGAGGAATTTACCAATTAATTAATTAAAAATCCTTCAAAATGACTTCCGGTCTGGACGCCATGGCGACTGCAGCTTAACACTGAAGTTCTCAGACCCAATCTAGGATAACACCTTGAAAATCAAACTTAACGGATTTTTGGAGGAGTGAAAATCAAAAGACAAAATCATCATGTCTAAAGGAAAACAGAAGAAACTGAAATTCTCCAGGCCAGGACACGTATCGGCCGGAGAATCCGAACTGGAAGATCTCCGTTCAGAAGACGAGGAACTGGTGATAGCTAACAAAAGGGTTAGCCTGAAATCACTATTTGAGGAGCTACGACGATTTCGCCGAGATGTTACGGCCGAATTTCGGGAATTCAGAGAAGAATTGAAAAGGACAAACAGCAGAGTGGACCAGGCCGAGAACCGAATCTTGGAAACAGAGGATCGAATAAAAGTGCTCGAAGATTCTGTGCTAGACCTACGCAAAAGACAAGCAGCTATAGAGGCTAAGCTAACCGACCAAGAAGGAAAACAAAGAAGAGACAACATAAGAATTCATGGTCTGATAGAAGGAACCGAAAATGGTTTTAACTCAATGGCAGAATGCGTGGAATCCTTACTAAGAGAGAAATTGGATGTTCCACAAACCACCGACTTGAAGATAGAAAAGGCACATCGTTCATTAGCCGCTAGGCCGGCGGCGGAAGCGCCCCCACGTTCGGTGTTGGTAAGATTTTCCAATTTCAAAATAAAACAAGAGGTTGTAAGACTGGCCTGGCAGAAAAAAGGATTTATGCACCAGGAGAGAAAAGTCTACGTGGAACACGATTACGCCCCGGAGGTCCTTAAAAAGCGCAGGGAATACAATGACGCGAAAAAGGTGTTAAGAGAGAAGAAATTGCGCTTTCAGACACCATTTCCTGCGAAGTTAAGGGTCTTCTACGGCGATGAAACGTGTCTCTATAATTCGGCGGAAGAAGCAACAGCTGACATGGCGAAAAGAGGCCTCCCGGTAACGGTATTTAAACCCACCGCAGACCCGAGTGAGAAGATCAAAACGCAAACATGGACAACACAAAGACCTTCAAAATCCACGGACCAGCAGCGGGAAACCCAGCACCAGAGCGTCGCGGATAAACTATCCGTTTTCAGGTTGGAATAGCGACCTTTTTTTTTTTTTTTTTTTTTTTCCTCTTGAATCAATCCGCACATCCAACCCCCCTCATACAAGGTAACAAACATTAAAGGAGATGCATATTCAGCATGTGGTAAAACATTTCATGGAACAATCATATTATTTGAAACAAATAAGTCTTTGTAATTAAAAAAAAAAAACTTGTTAAAATAGAAATGTGACAATAATCCACATGTTCTCCTCATACTAACAAATACTGTTTTTGCGTGAATGTTTGATGTGATGGGGGTGGGAGGGTGCACACAATTTCACAGGGTTTAGGCATAAAAGGAAAAAAAAAAAAAAAAATCATTACAAGTTTGGATTGGGTTCTGAAACTCACGTTAAAAGCATGGGACTACTTTCAGTGGTAAGAGAGGGCCCTCAACACGTAACAGAGTTTGAGGAATTTCCCTCAGAGCCTTCACTCCATCAAGGCTCTTACAGGGTCTTTAAAAAGACCTCAGCTCAGGAAGTTCTTATGACAGCTTTTTGTTTTAAAGTTTTTTACACTATGTTCTTAATGTTTTTCTTGTTTTTAATGTTCTTTCAGTTTCTGAGTAGCACAAAAGAGGGCCACCACACAGTTATACTAAACAAAACAACACAATGGAGAAACAGGGTGTAACCAAAATAATTTCATATAATGTAAAAGGAATCCTGAATCCAGTTAAAAGATCCAAGATTCTAGGCAAAATGAAAAAAGACAAAGCAGGAATAATACTTTTACAAGAAACCCACCTAACAGACGTGGAACACAATAAACTCAGTAGACAAGGGTTTAAAATGATCTCTTCATCTTCATATAAATCAGGGAGGAGGAGGGGAGTAGCGACATTGATATCAACCAAAATTACATTTGAAAAAAAATCAGAACACAAAGATAAAGAAGGGAGATACAGTTTGGTAACTGGGCGGCTAGAGGGAGAAGATATCACCCTGCTGAATGTGTATGCTCCCCCAGGAGCTAACTGGAAATTTTATAAAAATGTATTCGACCTAATGATAACTAAAGCTCAAGGTTTAGTGATATGTGGTGGGGACTTCAATCTTAGACTGAATCCATACTGGGATGCTTCTGGTAATTCCCCACATCAAAATAACACCCAAAACAGGAAGACTCGGATGCTACTAAAAGAATTGGGAATCTGTGACGTGTGGAGGGAACTCAACCCCAGTGTAAAAGACTATACATTTTACTCAACTCCACATTCATCTTACTCAAGGATTGACTATTTTTTTATGTTTAATAGAGACATTGGAAGAGTAAAAACATGTAAAATAGGACTGATGGATCTCTCCGACCACAGTCCGATCTACATGGACTTAAATATCCAAAAATACACAAATAATACATTTTCTTGGAGGTTAAATTCAAATGTCCTGAAAGGACCATTGAAAGATGAATTGGAATCAGATATTCTCAGATATTTGGAAGATAACGATAATGGAGAAGTATCCCCTTTAATACTGTGGGATGCATGTAAAGCTGTAATAAGAGGAAAGATTATTGCAAAACTGGCAACCCAAAAGAAACTAAGACAAGAAAAACTATCCACATTAGAGTCAGAACTTAGGAACCTAGAAAAAGAACACAAAGGCAACACTCATTCTACTGACTCGCTCAAGATTAAGGAAATTAAAAACCAAATAAATGAGATCTACACAATAGAAATCCAGAAGAAACTTACATTTCTGAAACAAAAATACTATGAAGCAGGCAGTAAATCGGCAAAATTGCTAGCCTATAAATTGAGGAAACATCAAACAGAAAGAGCAATCTACAAAATCAGAGACCCAGTATCAAAGGAAATAAAATTCAGAATTCAGGATATTCTTAAAAACTTCGAGAATTACTATAAGAACTTATACTCCCACAAAAAACATAAAAACGCATCCGAGGCATTCCTAAACACATTAAACCTTCCCCAACTTACGGAGTCACAAAATAAAACACTACTGTCAGAAATACATCCTAAAGAATTGGAAAAAGCAATTATGAAACTTAAAGCTAACAAATCCCCAGGAGCTGATGGCTATACAGCAGAGTGGTACAAAACCTTTAAACAGCAACTATCTCCTCTCCTCCTGAAAACATTTAATTATGTCCTCCACACAGGGGAAATCCCCCCCTCCTGGAGAGAAGGGGTCATTGCAGTTATACCTAAACCTGAAAAGGATAAACTAGAGTGCTCCAACTACAGACCAATCAGTGTACTAAATCAGGACTATAAGCTTTTTACCATTATCCTTGCCAAAAGGTTAGAAAATATACTGACAGACCTAATTCATTTAGACCAAACAGGTTTTATAAGACAAAGACAGACACAAGACAACATTCGACGCACTTTACACATAATTCATCATATAAAAAAATATAACTTAAATGCAGTCATATTGGGATTAGATGCTGAAAAAGCATTCGATTCGGTTGACTGGTCTTTTCTATATAGAATCTTATCCAGTTTCAATTTTCATAACAACTTCATTAGAACTATACAGGCATTATATAAAAAACCAACAGCTAAAATAAGGATTAACGGTAATTTATCATCATCTTTTGAACTGGAAAGAGGATGTCATCAGGGCTGCCCCCTGTCTCCACTGCTCTTTGCAATCTTCATAGAACCTCTGAGCCAATGGATAAGACAAAACCAAAAAATTCAAGGTATTACACTTGGTCAGAAGGAACATAAAATAGCACTCTTTGCTGATGACATTTTAATATACCTAGGGCAGCCGGACACTTCTTTACCAGAACTAACCTCAGTTTTTTCAGAGTATGGAGATTTATCGGGGTACAAATTAAATATGCATAAAACCCAAGTTTTAACATTCAACTATGACCCAAATCATTATTCACTAAGCAAACTCAAAACTAACTGGGAGTCGGAATCTATGAAATATCTGGGGGTCAATATCCCGAAACAACTCAACAAAATTATATCACTAAACTATGATCCACTGGTGACAAAAATAAAATCTGACCTAGCAAGATGGAATATGATACCATTCTTGGGTACTGCACAAAGAATTGAAGCAGTCAAAATGAATATACTTCCACGTCTTCTATACCTTTTCCAAACAATACCGGTAGAACCTCCCAAAAAAACATGGCAGGAGCTGGACAGAAGGATCTCAAGATTCATATGGCAGGGCAAGAGACCTAGAATCAGATATAGAACCCTACAGCTAAACAAAGACAAAGGTGGGCTCGCGCTGCCAAATATCAGGGACTACTTTAAAGCCGCACAAATTAAAACTTTAGTAGAGATATGTAACCCAGTCTACACTGCACAATGGAAGGAGATCGAATGCCAAATAACAAGTGACATCCCCCTACAGGCGATAATAGGGAACAATGTCTTACCTAAGCTTTTGAATAACACTAACCCGTGGATAGAGACCCCGCTAAAAATTTGGTTTAAGATAGTCAGAGAGAATCAAACTAAAGAGCCCTATCGACTTCTGCAATGGATCGCCTATGATCAGGACTTTACTCCTAATAAAACAGACACCAGATTTAAAAAGTGGAAGGAGAAAGGGCTGATAAAATATTACGATTTTTTTAAAGGGCAAATCTTAAGAAGTTTTGAAGATTTGAAAAAACAAGGCCTAATAAATCAAGACCTTTACAGGTTCCTCCAGCTCAGACACCACATAAACAATATACTTAAAAAGGAGGTTTTGGAAAGGGCCCAGTCAGGTGTTCTGAAGGTCTTCTTAATGGCATATAAAGGGATCCCAGGGATCAGATACATTTCTAAAATATACCAAGGTCTTCAAGACTTAAAAGGAGACAACACATCTTATATAAAAGAGAGATGGGAAAAAGAGGGGAATTTCACTTTACAACTGGAAATATGGGAAAAGCTAAATAAACAGCAATGGAAAAGTACCTCATCCCTGCAGTGGAGAGAATTTGGATGGAAAAACTTGGCAAGATTTTTCAGAACACCTGCACAAAACAAATTTACCCATAAGGGATTGAACTGTTGGCGCTTGTGTGGTGAAAAGACTGCAAATCATTTTCATGTGTTTTGGTCATGCCCAGTTATCCACCAATATTGGACCAAGGTACAGACAATATTGGGGAAAATATTCAAAATTACAGTTCCCTTTTCTTTTGTAACTTTGTATTTGGGTTTACTACCGGACTCACTGGAAAGACGAGGAGAAAAATACTTATTCAATGTTTTAATATTGGCAAGCAAAAAAGCTCTAACTAAAAAATGGATGTTGAAGGACTGTCCTACACCTGAAGATTGGACTAACGTGATCCAAGACATTTACTCGATGGAAAAGTTGACATTCGCACTGAGACAGGACATGGATGTGTTCATGAACTTTTGGCAACCCTGGACCGCATATGTGTCTTCCATTAGATCTAATCTTTGACAAATACCATTTCAATAATGGTTCCGCTCTTTGTTCCAACGCTACTCAGATGCTCTTTTATCTTTATTTACTTACTTTTTCTTTTTGTTTGTTTTTTACTGGTTTGTTTTTGGGTTTTTTTGTCATTTGTTTCTTGTTTTTTTTTCTCTTTAATTTCACTTTTTCTTTCACTTAAAAAAAAAAAAAAAAAAAAAAAGGGGTGTTGTAAGAATTAATCTTCCAATGTTGTCAGATATCAGAAAATAAGGGAACATGTGATGAAAATGTAAACACTGCATTGCTGTAACGACCTGTATACCCTTTACAAAAACTTAAATAAAAAAAAAAAAAAATCCTTCAATGTGATTTTCTGGATTTTTTTTCTCATTTTGTCTCTCATAGTTGAGGTATACCTATGATGAAAATTGGAGACCTCTCTCATCTTTTAAGTGGGAGAACTTGCACAATCGGTGGCTAACTAAATACTTTTTTGCCCCACTGTAATGTAAATAATAATGGTGAACATGCACAACCCTGTCTAGACCCTCTTTCTAGGTTAAAACTATTTGACAAACAGCCGTTAACTTTAATTCTTGCAGTGGGTTTATTATATAATGCCTGTATTGTTTTGATCATTTTTTCATGTAAGCCAAATCTGTGTAGTTTACAGTATAGAAAACATACAGTTTTCAACTTTTCAATATAATTACTGTGGCAGAACCAAAGTATGATAAACCCATCATCCATGAATACACAACAAAGTACACAACCCACAGCTGTAGGTCAGGATCCTGAGGTGAACCTGTGTAGCAAGTTTGGAGACCCTAGACAGCTTTACACATTCTATAGTAAGAGAGCACAGGGAGTGTCAAAATGACCTTTTGACCCCAAACTTTGAGTCAGAGGACATGGTCTCAGAGTGAACCTGTGTACCAGGTTTGGTGGCCGTAGCTTTACTTGTACAGCAATAAGGCATAAGGAATGTTAATTTTGACCTTTGACCTTTTGACCCCAAACCCATAGTCAGAGGTCAGGATCCCAAGGTGAACCTGTATACCAGGTTTGGTGGCCCTAGCATTACTCATTTTATAGTAATAGTAAATGTAGCATTTACCATAGTGCAAATGCAATGTTAACTTTGACCCCTTTACCCCAAACCCATAGTTAGGTCAGGGTGTAAACTGTACAAGATGTGTATTAGATACAACTACTGTATTAATTTGAAAAGCCTACATCATTTCTTTCAGTAGTTATTGTGTTTACAAGATTTAGGAAAAATCTGACCTCTGACCTTTGACCTCAGGGTCATCCAATGAGAGTGAAATTGCAATATGTGCATCATCAGAGTACCTCAAACCATGGTACCAAGTTTCTAAACCATCGGAACAAAACTGTAGGAGGAGATGATTTCACAAAAGTGGGACAGACGGACGGACTGACCCATAACATAATCCCCCTTTGGGCTTCAGCCAGTGGGGGATAAAAAAAAAATGATACAGATCAAAACATTTCAGCAAAACCAAGATCCACACAGATATTTGGACTTTCTCTCCTGTCAATAAAATCTGAAGACTGAACTTTGACCCAAACGTTTCTAGACTCCATGCGGTAATCCTAAAATTCCTGTGTAGACAGGTGGAGGACCATTGGAGCTCTGTGGTCTTCAGAACAGATGTCACTACAGCTTTATATTCCATCTTCCTGTTGATACGCCAACTGACCACTGCTGACTATGTTAAAGGGGAAATTTACTGATTTTTAATTAGGGCGAATTTGGTATGTTTACACAGGAAATGATATAATATCCTCGAATATCACCATTTTTTGGAATAAATTGTGATCCGGAGAGAGAAAAAAGTCAGCGAAAGTGACCGTTTCAGATGACCGAAAATCGCTGGGAATGTTGACCTGAAATGCGTGACATCACCAATGGAACAATGAATTAATTACTAATCTTGTTACAATCTGAAAATGATGAGATCGTATTCATATTTTGAGGAAAATGGAAGAAAGCATTCTCAATCTGAGTTTTGAAGTGGATACCAATGAAGAGGAAGTGGAAGGTGAAGAGTGATTTAAAAGACAGCAATAATGATGACAGAGATTTGGGAGATTGAAGCCTGAAGCCAACGATGAAAACCAAGCTAGTGCTAATGCTGCGGCTGCAGTCCCTGTAGCTTATCTGCATGAACCGGGTCCAAGACAGCCAGATGGTGAGTTCCTCTTTAATCTGTCCCGGAGGTTTTTGTTCACTGTCCAGCTGCTCCCTGTTAGCCGTTAGCTCCAGTCCTCCTGTCCAGCTGCCAAACCGATGTCCTAGTCCATTGGCAATCCCTCTTTCACCTCCGAGCCCCGACGACATGAGCCCCGGGGTGGCCATTCGGTCTCATGTGAGCCGCTGGATCAGAGTAGAGACACGCGGGGGTCGGTGTGCTTCCTCCAGGCTGAACCTCCGTGATGGTGATGATGAACCGAGGAGAAATGAAGATGTGCTGCAGCTTGATCCTAACAACACTGTAAACTGGTACGTGTAAATGTATTTGTTGATGTTTCTTGTCTTACTTTTATATTATAGAAAATTTAGAAATCCCCTTTGCGATTGTTTTTTCTCTAAAGTTAAAAAAAAAAAAAAGTGTAAAAGTTGTCCCTGAGTGATCAGCAATTCAGCCGAAATTGTTCAGATTTTAGAGGAGACAAGAGTGTTTCTTATTTTAATACCAAATTAGGTTTTTAGCAAGGGTAGATCTTATTCTTCAAATATATGTGCTTTATTGATTGGGATGATTTTTAGACAAGTCTTGATCATCATTTTTGCTTCATATCTTCACCCTCTCCTTGCAACTTGCATGCTTGCAGTGAAAATAGTGATTTTGTGGTGAACACTCAATGGACCTGTTGGACCGGTTCTGTGACTCGCATTTCAGGTCAGAACAAAGGCAGGAAGCTTAGCCTTGTTATGCAAGGCTGGAGACTGTGGGGGGTCGATTAAAGGATGCGTGGGAGACAGTGGAAGCGATATCATGGAGGGAAATGCATTGTGACTGTCTTTATTATGCAAGGTGGTCTGTGGGACATGTGATCTATGAGGTGTGAAGTCCTAGATATTTAAGGACGAGAGTTACTGTTTCATACTCTCTCTTTTTTTCTGCTTTGAAATGATGGAGATGTGAATAAAGCTGACTCTGAGAAAGAACGCTGCCTCGTCATTTTCACATCTTCCACATTGGTGACCCTGAGACGTATCATGGAAGAAAGAAATTCCCCCGGGCCAGCCACGTCAGGAGCCCCCAGCCAAGCGAACACCGCTACAGTCCAGCTACCGGACTTCTGGCAGAACAATCCGCGCTCCTGGTTCAACGCAGTTGATGCGCAGTTCAACCTCCGGGGGATATCGGTAGATGTCACGAAATTCTACCACGTAGTCGCAAAGCTGGACAACAACACGGCCCAGCATATGGAGAGCTTGATCGACCAGCCGCCGGAGAGCGACAAATACGGCGCGTTGAAGGCTGCACTCATCCAGCAATTCACCCCCTCGGCGGAGGAGCGAGCAGAGAGGCTCCTGGCGCTGACGGAGGGGGAAAACGACATGCCCACGAGCCTGATGGAGAAGTTGTTGAGGTTGAAAGACTCTGACGATGATCACTTCATTTTCACCCACCTCTTCCTCAGGACTCTACCGTCAGCAGCGAGAGCGGCCTGGCCAGTTCGCCACTGTTGGCCCTACGGGACTACCGCGCGCTGGGCCGAGAGGCGCAGCGGATTGTCAACGCCACCAAGCGGCGCGCAGCCACGGCCGCTGCAGCGGAACTCGGCGCGACGACCGCAGACGACAGGAGGCCAGAGACAGCGGTGCCAGACTCACCGACGATGGCGGCGGCAAGAGCCAGGGAGCGTGGACCGGACGTCTTCTGTTTCTGCCATGGCCGCTTCGCAGAGAGGGCACGCAAGTGTGTACCGCCGTGCCAGTTCGGGCGTTCGGGAAACGCCAAGACCGGGGATCGGTAGCAGCCGCGGCCCTCGGGGAAGAGAACAAGCTGCTCTACTTGTCGGACGTACGCTCCGGGAGGCAGTTCCTCGTCGACACAGGCTCCCAGTTGAGTTTCATCACTCCTTCCTACGCGGACAGACTGGCGGGTTCCGGAGGTCCCCTGGTGACAGCGGCAAACGGCTCGGAGATTAAGACCTTTGGTGAGAAGACTCTGCTTCTGTCTCTACACGGCCGTGCATATGAGTGGACTTTTGTTGTAGCAACAGTAAATTTCAATATGCTGGGGGCTGACTTTTTGTGCTCACATGGGTTGTTGGTTGATCTCGCTAACAGGCGCCTGGTTAATGCATTTTCTTTTGATTCTGTCCCCTGTGCACCGCGAGTGGCCCCGACTACAGCACAAGCCAACGTCACAACAGCAGGCGGTAAGTTCCACACACTGCTCACTCACTTCCCAGCACTCACGGTCCCCACATCTTCGGCAACAGTCGCTAAGCACGGGGTGGAGCATTTTATTACCACTACCGGACCGCCCGCTTTTGCAAAAGCTCAGCGCTTGGACGCAGTTAAGCTGGCCGTAGCGTGCGAGGGGTTCGCCAGCCTGGAGAGGTTGGGCATTATCCGACGTTCAAACAGTCCGTGGGTTTCCCCCCTACATATGGTCCCGAAAGCTGATGGATCATGGCGCTCTTGCGGGGATTTTCGCAGGTTAAACAATGCTACAGCGCACGACTGCTACCCAATCCCACATATCCAAGATTTCTCAGTTCATTTGGCAGGGGCACACATTTTTTCTAAAATAGACTTGGTCCGCGGTTACCACCAAGTCCCAGTGCGCGCTGAGGACATACCCAAAACAGCGGTAATAACTCTGTTTGGTTTATTCGAGTTTTTACGCATGCCATTCGGACTTAAAGGGGCTGCTCAGACGTTCCAACGCATGATGGACGATGACAGATGATGGAGATGCTTCGCGATCTCCCTTTCATGTTCGTCTACCTGGACGATATTTTAGTAGCCAGCGCGTCCGAAGACGAAAACGAAAAACACCTGGCCACAGTTTTCCAAAGGTTGGGAGATCACGGGTTAATAATCAATCCAGCGAAGTGTCAGTTCGGGGTGGCGCAGATCGATTTTTTTAAGGACACCGCGTCTCCCCCGAAGGAGCAGTTCCGCTGCCTGACAAAGTGCGTGCTGTGGCAGATTTTCCCCGGCCGCAGACAGTCAGGGCATTGCAGGAGCTTTTGGGAATGGTGAATTTTTATAACCGTTTTCTCCCCCGCGCGGCGCAACTCATGCAGCCGCTGTATGCCGCGCTCAAAAAAAGAAACCCGCGGATAAGATCAAGTGGTCCCCGGAGCGGGACCAAGCGTTCTCGGAGGTTAAAGCAGCCTTGGCAAAGGCTGCGTTGTTGGCACACCCAGACCCAACGGCCCGCATAGCGCTCACCACTGACGCGTCAGATGTGGCCATAGGGGCGGTCGTGGAGCAACATGTAGCCGGGGTTTGGCAGCCCCTCGCATTTTTCAGCAGGACCTTGCGCGATAGCGAACGTAAATACGGCGCGTTCAACAGGGAGCTGCTCGCTCTCCATTTGGCCATCCGCCACTTTCAGTTCTGGCTGGAAGGACGCGCTTTCACCGCGTTCGCTGATCACAAACCGCTAACATTCGCGATGGCCAAGGTCTCGGAACCGTGGTCAGGCCGGCAGCAGAGACAGCTGGCCGCGATATCAGAGTTTACCACTGATATTCAGCATGTGGCGGGCAAACTCAATGTAGTGGCAGATTGCCTCTCGCGCGCTGTGGCGGCCCCAGTCAGCGTAGGGGTTAGATTATGCAGCCATGGCCGCAGAGCAGGTTAATGACGCGGACGTGCGCGCGCTCCAGTCTGGACCAACAGGGTTAAGGCTGGAGAGCAGGGTGCTGCAAGACGGTATGCCCCCCCTAATCTGCGATGTCTCCACTGGACGGCCGCGTCAAGTGGTACCGGCTGCGTGGCGCCGCCACGTTTTTGACTCGGTTCATTCTTTGGCGCACCCTGGAGTGCGCACGTCGGTCAAAATGGTGGGAGAGAAATTTGTTTGGCTGAGCCTCTGCAAACAGGTCAAAGAGTGGGCAGCAGCCTGCACGGCATGTCAACAAGCCAAAGTACACAGGCACACGAGAGCTCCTTTGGAACAGTTTCACATTCTGGCCAAGAGGTTCGATCACGTTCATGTGGACCTCGTTGGACCCCTACCGCTGTCACAGGGGTGCACACATCTTCTGACAATGGTGGACCACACCACGCGCTGGCCTGAAGTGGTCCCGCTGGCATCAACCACGCCCGAGGAAGTGGCGCATGCGTTTTTAACAGCTTGGGTGGCGCGCTTCGGCGTTCCGTCGGACATTATGTCCGACAGAGGCCCTCAATTTGTGTCCAAACTTTGGTCGACAATGGCCCACAACCTGGGTGTCACAATTCACCGCACAACCGCGTACAATCCGCAGGCTAACAGGTTATGCGAACATTTTCATAGGTCATTGAAAGCGGCTCTCAGAGCGTCACTGACGGATACAAATTGGGTTGACAAGTTACCATGGGTGTTATTGGGGTTGCGTTCTGCACCTAAAGAGGATCTAGAAGCCTCCCCAGCGGAGCTCGTGTTTGCGCAGCCACTCCAACTGCCTGGGGAGTTTCTCCCAGATAACCCTGCGCCAAACGCCTCCCCGTCTCAGCTGTTGCAGAGTAACATAGAATCAAGCATGCTGCCCGGCCCCACGCACCACAGTTTTCCCTGCGTTTTTGTGCCTAAAACTTTGAAGAACGCAGAGTTTGTTTTAGTTAGACACGATGCACATCAAACCCCGCTGCGACCGCCTTATGACGGACCATTCAGAGTGCTAGAAACAGGGGACAAGCAGTTTTTGCTAGATTTGGGGGGTAGGAAAGAGAAAATTGGCATAGACAGACTTAAACCCGCTTTTGTGGTGGCAGAGGAGGAAGTGCTGTTGGCAAAGGCCCCGCGGCGAGGTAGACCACCACGGAGGGTTTCACACAGTAATGTTTCCCAAAGTAATGTAATGTAATGTAATGCACTTTATTTATATAGCCCTTTAAAACAACCCGTAGGTGACCAAAGTGCTTTACAAAAAATAATCAGCATTAAAAACACACAGAGCATTAAAAACAAATAAACAAAAACAACCTAAAAATAAAATAAAAACAAATGCCAAGACAAATATCACCACTAATGGGTATTAAAAGCCATCCTGAACAAATATGTCTTAAGTTCTGATTTAAAAAGGGTCAGGTCAGAGACAGGTCAGGTCAGCCCGTGCTGGGCTGCACGGTGGCGCAGTGGTTAGCACTGCGGCAGCACAGTTTACCCTTGGCCGGGGGATTGTGGGGATTGTGGGATCGTGGGTTCGATCCCAGCCCCCGACCAACAGTGATCTGTGTGGAGTTTGCATGTTCTCCCCGTGTTGCGTGGGTTTACTCCGGGATTTCTCCGGTTTCCTCCCACATGCCAAAAACATGCATGTTAGGTTAATTGGCTGTTCTAAATTGTCCCTAGATATCTGTTTCCTATAGGCCCTTAGAATAGAGGGTTAGTATTAATGAAAGCGCTTTGAGTGGTCTTTGTGACTAGAAAAGCGCTATATAAGTGCAGGTTAGTTAGTTAGTTAGATAGCACGTAGGTCAGGGGGGAGATTATTCCAGAGCCTGGGGGCGGCAACAGAAAAGGCTCGGTCACCCCAATGTTTATACCTTGACCTAGGCACATCCAGCAAAAGCTGATTGGATGACCTCAAAGCCCTGCCTTGGTCACGGACAGTCAAAGTCTCAGACATATAAACCGGAGCAAGGCCATTAAGAGCTTTAAAAACAAAAAGCAAAAGTTTAAAATTAATTCTAAAATGGACTGGAAGCCAGTGAAGTGAATAAAGGATGGGAGTAATGTGCTCTCGCCTAGGTGTGTTGGTCAAAAGACGGGCCGCTGCATTTTGCACAAGTTGAAGGCGGCCAAGAGAAGACTGAGAGATGCCAACATAAAGTGCATTGCAGTAATCAAGTCGAGACATGACTAAAGCATGGATGGCTATCTCAAGATCATGACGGCTCAGGAAAGGTTTGGCTTTGGATAACAAACGTAATTGATAAAAGCTCATCTTTTTTTTTTTTTGTTACTTATTTGTACCCGTAGGTAGATTTGGTTTGCAGTCTGGTGACAAGCCACCGGCTGCCGGTCGCTGCGTGCGCGAGCGCCCTAAACCTACATGTTTTTGGTATGCGGGAGGAAACCGGAGAAATCCCGGAGTAAACCCACGCAACACGGGGAGAACATGCAAACTCCACACAGCTCACTGTTGGTCGGGGGCTGGGATCGAACCCACGATCTCATGATCCCCGCGATCCCCCGGCCAAGGGTAAAACTGTGCTGCCACAGTGCTAAACCACTGCGCCACCGTGCAGTGGTGTGATGGTGTGCAGTGGTGTGCAGTGGTGATACACATCGTGTATCTTGACTACATTGTCAATCTGTTTATCAAATTTTAAATGGCTGTCAAAAATCACCCACAAATTTCTGACAGCTGAACTGAGCCTTAAAGAGAGGGTACCAAAGCCAGCCGTTACAGTATCCCCAAACACAATACATTCTGTTTTTTCTTCATTTAAGTGGAGAAAATTTTGGCTTAACCACAACTTAATATCAATGATGCAATCCAATAGAACACTTTGTGAGTTAGTTTGTTCTGGGTTTAAAGGTAAATAAAGCTACAAATCGTCTGCATAACAGTGGAAAGACATGTTATGCCTGGCTATTATTAACCCGAGTGGCAGCATATATAATGAAAACAGAATAGGGCCAAGAATAGAGCCCTGTGGGATCCCACAGGAGAGAGAGGCACTAGAAGAGGACATGTCACCAATCATTACAGAAAAAGTTCTATTAAGCCTCTTTTCCACTAGCCCAGCACACCTCGGTACGGCTCGATTCACTTCAGTACGGCTCGGCATGCTTCTGTTTCCATTAGCACAGTGTTTGGCATGGGTGTTGTGCTGGGGTGGGTGGGTTTATAACAGCGAGGCGGTGCCACACTCCCGTGACGTACGCACGCGACCCAAGCAAAACATTTTTTTTTTCAAAACTTTATTGAGAAGACCCAAGCAAAACATAACACATAGCTGTACAAGGCCACTCCTCGGTCTGTGGCTTTTTTCACCGTAAACGCCAAAAAGGACCGCCAGACAAGGGTACAGGCAGCGAGATGAAATATGAATATTTCAATTTAATACTATCCCACTTGTACTTACAAAAACGTGAATATTCATAAAAAGCACACACATGAAAGGTAGCACCACAAGCAGTGGGTCACAGCGGTTTTAGGCTACAGCAACACAATTGTGTATCCTTTGCCAATCTGTCTGCTGTTATTTAATGTTTAACAGTTAAGGGACGGATGATTATATGCTCCAAAACTGGAGAAACTCTCTGATAAAAAAGCTGCAACAACACAAGTAACTTTTGTTTTGAATTAACTGCCAAATGACCTAGAAATAATGAGCTGAAACTTGTTTTTATTCGTATTAAATAATGAGACAGTGGCACACTGGCCAACACCAATTTGTATTATTTTTTACATCCTAGGGCATTTTGGATGTACTGAATAAAAAAAATTCATGTTTTTCACCTTCAGGTCAACGTTTGGAACAACAGTATTATTATTTTCCGTTTAGATGATGCTACACTCCTTCTAAAGTATTGTAATTCTCTGAATTTGGAATGCCGACAGAACATTCAATTTACATATACTTACTTTTTGACTTGTAAGCTTGATCAGTCTCTCCTGCTGCATTTTAAAGTCCAACTGTGCAACTTCTTACGTTAACATAAAAAAATTTACCCAAAGTTTAGAACTGTATCATGTGTTGCTAATTTTTTATGATATTTCAATAAAAAGAACAGAAAGCTTACAAAAACATTTGTTTTTTGGTCTAGTTAAAAATTACATTACCTTTACAATGGTTGACCCCTGACAGGATGATCAGCATCATTTTGATCAGACTAGGCAATGGAATTTCTATGCAATTATACTGTTTTATAATTCAGTGTTATAACAGACAAACCACACTTTCCAAAACAATTCCATTTTATTATATACAAAATATTAAAATAAAAAAAAACTTTGCAACACAACATGAAGGTTAATCGACATTTTATACACGCCGACCACTGAGTGCCTCTCCCAGCTTCCCAAACTGGGTCACGAAGGCTCGGTTGAATGAAGCCGTCTCTGCCAGGTCCAGGGATACCTTCGCGTTTTCTGCAACCTCATTTAAATGTTGCAAATATTTATCATTGAATACATTTTGCGCCTGGTGGCGGGACAGATTCACATTGGAGAATCCGGGTGGGCTGGCGTTGCGGACGCGTGGATTCTACAAGGAAAATGCAAACAATAAAATACAGCATGAAAGTGCAAGATATACAGAAAAGACAATAGTTTTTAACAAGATTACATAAGCTTATTTCAGCGTATTGTTCACATGAATAATTAAAAGAAAAGCGAGTCCGCAGTGTGCTGCGATAAAGCAGCGGTCATCATCCACAAATGAACAGCTTTTTTATTGCATAAATAAACTGAGCGTTTTACCGAATATATTTGCGAAAAAACGCACAATAAAAAAAAAATTAAAACTCACCGTTACAGGACTCCGATGTCGAGACCTCCCGGTATATTTTTTCATTCCGGGCGGCTCCGTCTAACTCGCGCTGGATACGTTCGTCTGACAATGCAGTGAGCAGACACTGCACCTCCTTATTGGTCCATGGAACACCCTTATTACGCAAAGCCATTTTTGATAGAGAATAAATGAAAATAGCACAGCAATACATTGAAAATAAACCGCCAACAGTGGTTGCGTGCTGAGTAATGGCGGTCGTCTAGATTCTTTTTTTTTTTTTTCAAAAAACTTTATTGAGAAGGTTGTGAAGATTCGGTAGAAGAGGAGGAGGAGAGGGACGGTTACAACCTGACCAATCAGCGCCGGTTATGACCTGACCAATCAGCGGCGACCAGTCCGTTAACGTCACAACACGGCCCAGCTCAGCACTGCTGTACCCTGCCCTTCAGCGGGGCTGAGAATCGCGGCTGTTAAACCGTGTTGGGGCTTGTGGAAAAGCGTACAAAGCGTGCTGAGCCGTCCCGTGTCGCGCTAAAGCGTGCTAGTGGAAAAGGCCCTTTAGAAAGGTAGGATTCAAACCACTTAAGTGCAGTGCCATGGATGCCAACATAGTGATTACAAGGATAGTGTGGTCCACAGTGTCAAAGGCTGCTGTAAGATCTAGCAGCACTAAGACCACAGGATATTTGGCATCAACAGACATCATAATATCATTGTGCACCTTAAGCAGGGCAGACTCAGTGCTGTGACGAGACCTAAACCCAGATTGAAACTTCTCAAAAATAGAATTGTCTTCTAAAAAAGACTGCAACTGTATAAAAACAACTTTTTCTAAAACTTTAGATAAAAAGGGCAAATGAGAAATGGGTCTAAAATTAGATAAAACTGAAGGGTCGAGGTGAGGTTTTTTAAGAAGGGGCCTAACCACAGCATGTTTAAAAGCAGGTGGGACAAATCCTGAACTAAGGCAGGAATTAATAAAAACCAAAAGACCAGGCCCAACAGTATTAAAAACCCTTTTCAGGATTCCAGCGGGAACAACATCCAGTGAGCAATTTGTAGGCTTCAGAGACCTTACAATACCAGCTAGTGATGATAAAGAGACCAACTCAAACTGTTCAAGCACAGCAGAGTAACCCGGGACAATAGACAAGCTTCCATTAAAACTGTTATTAATAACTCGTCTGACAGAGTCCACTTTATCAACAAAAAAGTGAAGAAAAGTCTTGCATGTTGTAAACGAATCATCTGTCACAGTCTGAGTGCATGGGTTTATAAAAGAGTTAATTGTGTTAAATAGCACTCTAGGACAGTGACTGCTGCTGGAAATAATATCATAGAGATACTGAAATTTTGCCTTTTGCATGGTCCTCTGGTAATCAGCAAGACAATCCCTAAAAATTCCCAGAGACACATGTAATTTGTCCTTTTTCCATCTCCATTCAGCCTGCCTGACCCGCTATCTAATGGCACGGGTAGTGTCGTTTAGCCAGGGATCTGTTTTTGCTTTAGCCTTTTTAAGCCGAAATGGGGCAATAGAGTCCAAAATCCCAGAGCAGGTGGTATGAAAGGAGGAAAGAATATTATCCGGATGGGAAGGGGAAACGAGTCCATTCAAGGCAAAAAAAAACGTGAATCCCTAAAAGCAGCAGAAAACTCCTTTGGTGTCGAAGAAGTGATGATGCGACGCCAGCATGATGGAGCCACAGGCTTGCTGGATGATGAAGGGGTCAACAGTTCAAAAATGATGGGGAAATGATCTGAGATGAGACTCAGAAATTTCTTTGAGAAAGACTGATAGTCCAACAGAGATAACGAGGTCCAGAGTGTGACCAAGACGGTGTGTTGGTTTGTCCACTAAAATATCTAAATTAAATGTCGCCAACAGTCTTTTAAAATCAGATGCCAGCTGATCAGATGGACAACAGACATGAATATTAAAGTCCCCACAGATCAAAAGTTTATCATATTTTGGCATAACATCTGCCAAAAATTCAGAAAACTCATTAATGAAGCCCTTATTATATTTTGGAGGACGATAGACAACAGCAAACAACACAGGACCTGTGAGATCCACCACAAATAGTTGCAGCTCAAAGCAGGAATAAGTATTTGTGGAGAGAAGGCGACATTTAAAACGGTCATTAAAAACAGAAGCCAGACCCCCACCCCGACCAGATGCTCGTGGGGAGCTGAAGAAAGAACAGCCGGGAGGGAGGAGCTCAGAGAAGGCGGTGGTCTCACCTGGTTTAACCCATGTTTCTGTCAGCAGAAGAAAATCCAAGGAATGTGAAGTAAAAAAGTCATTTAGAATAAAAGTCTTATTTGAGATGGATCTGGTGTTAATCAGAGCCATGTGGATCAAACGCTGATCAGCCTGCTGGGAAGCACGACTGATCGGGTGAAGATTCTCCGGTGCGCAGCCCCTTCTGTGAATCCACACGGGCCGGCGGCAGGGAAGTGGGTATCCAGCCTCTGGGACAGTCGGCGACAGCCATCGGTAGCGATAATCCATGGATTGACGTACGTCAAAACCGATACGCTTCCTCGAGAGTTCAGTCAGCAGTTGATGAGGGTTGTGAGTTGAAGAAGAAGCCAGGTAAGCCCTCAGTCCACATGATACTCCACCTCTCCGACCTCGTCTTTTGCGGCGTCTTTTGTGGCGGCTGTTCCGAAGCAGTCCGCTGGGTGCACATCTCAGATAGGATGGTATAGACGCCAACAGGGGCGGAGGAGGCTGACCATTAAATTCATAGGTCGAGAATTTGACCACAGAATTGCGAATATTTATAAGAGTCAGGCGATCATAAACCAGTAGGGATGACACGTTCTGAGCTAGAAACAAGAAGACAACTAAACACATAAGACATAGCACAGGCAGACGTCCAGCCACACACAACGGCGCCATCTTGCCTAAGCACTATCATCTCTTGTAGTCTTGTCATTATAAGTAATGTTTCCCCAGAACACCCGCAGAGACTGACAAAGGGTTTCCGCCCCCAGACGGCAAATCCCCAGCGGGACAGCGCCGCAGAGACGGTGAACCCCAGTTACAGCAGATTCGGCAGGAGGCTGAAGCCTATCCAGCATGTGGACTGATGTGTATTGATGCTATCACGGCATGCAAGTGGTTATTTTCTTGTTGTTCTGTTTTTCTAAAATGCTGGGGGGGCTTGTGTGGTGAACACTCAATGGACCTGTTGGACCGGTTCTGTGACTCGCATTTCAGGTCAGAACAAAGGCAGGAAGCTTAGCCTTGTTATGCAAGGCTGGAGACTGTGGGGGGTCGATTAAAGGATGCGTGGGAGACAGTGGAAGTGATATCATGGAGGGAAATGCATTGTGACTGTCTTTATTATGCAAGGTGGTCTGTGGGACATGTGATCTATGAGGTGTGAAGTCCCTGATATTTAAGGACGAGAGTTACTGTTTCATACTCTCTCTTTTTTTCAGCTTTGAAATGATGGAGATGTGAATAAAGCTGACTCTGAGAAAGAACGCTGCCTCGTCATTTTCACATCTTCCACAATCTCACCACCGAGTGACCAAGCAGTCAAAATCTTCACAAGGTCGACTGTCTACAATATTCGTTTATTTCTACAATTTAGATGCATAATCAAGATTGCGGGTTGGATCCGCTGGAGCCATTGAGCTTTTCATTTGTTCCACTGGTGATGTCACCAAAATCAGTCGGCAAATACAGAAGTCAGAGCCTCGACGTGGGTGCAAAGAATGAATGGAAAAAAAAAAAATTCAATTTCTTTTCTTTCTAGGTGAAATCAAGGCTACAAAAGTACTATACTCATGTTTATTACGTTCTCCGCTTTCGGTAGAGGTAATAATATGCTTATTTTAGGATTTTCAATGAGCGTTCCCTTTAACAGGAATGTCAGAACATCCCACCTCCAGTTGCTATGACATCACACGCCTCTGTTCTGCTTTTTGGGGTTTCCTCTTTCAGGCAATGTTAAATGTTTGACATTATCTGGCCTGTAAAGTCCTCCTGCACAGGAGTTCTCCTCTCCCACAGAATCTAGGACTACAGAGCCATCTGAAACACCTCACTAGGCTTGGCTGTTCTCTTCTGAGAGGTCATCACTTCATTACTGAACAGACCTGATTCTGGATAGTCTGGTACACCCTCTACAGTGCCACAAAAAATTAAGACACACTACAAAATGTTTCCTAAATGATCATCTCTACATGTATAGCAGCCATTCAGTTAGAGTATCTGCTGAATTCCAACACAAGGACACGTCAGTCTGCTTAAGGAGGAACTGGTTAGGAGATCATGTAATCATGGTAAGATGCATGAAAGCTACAAGCAACATCTTTGTTATTTTGGACAGTTGTCATTTTCTATAGATAAATCCTCTACATGACGATACTCTGACTTGGAATTTGGGAGAGTTCTAACCGAATGAAAACAATTCACCCAAATTAAAGCCAAAACATCATCATCATTTAAAGCATTTATCTATAGAAAATGATAACTGGCCAAAACAACAAAAAAGATGTTACGATTAGACAAAATCTATCTATAAATGCAAGATATCGGTCTCTTTGTGTGTGTGTCTGTGTTCCTCAGATATCTCTCAAACCATTCGCCCGAATGACCTCAGATTTTATAAGTGCTTTGCTGAGGTTACAAGGGTGTGCATCCCTGAATATGGAGTTGCTCAGTAAAAATATGTAATTTTTATCAATAAAGGTTTAGCCACTGCTCCATTTTTTCATGCCCTGGCTTCTAGAAGTGTGGGTGGGGCTTCGGATTGACTCCGTACTGATTAGATAATACGCAGCATCACGACCTGGCAATCACCAGAGCGCTCCACAAACTAAACAAGGAAGTGAGAAGTGACAAATTTGACCAGAAAAAGATAATACTGATGATTTAATGCTTAAAAAAAATTATACTGTAATGTTGCCGTGACTGCATAGCTCTAAAGGATAATTTGGCATATTGATGGCTGAAATGCAAAACCTCCTATCTGCAGGATTTTCTGATTTGCAGATTTCCCTTTGGATGATGAGAACAAGGAAGGCTGCTCATATCTGTGTGCAAGATAGTCCCGCCCTTTATTGTGACAGAAAATTTTTCTGATGAAAAAAAAAATAGCATAACATTCTGTAACTCTTAGTTTTCTCAAAAAAGGGCATTTTTCAGACAGGTGGTTTTGCATTTTGGCCATCGATATGTGGAGAACACGAGGTGCACAGGTGCACTGGAGGGGGTGGGGGGGTGGGGGTGGCAGCAGGACCAGCTTATCGCAATCCTTGCAGGGAGCCAAGCCCAGCCTGCCCAATTAACGGGACGGAGTCTCGGCTGCTGCTTCACCCATGTGGCACCGCTGTTCTTTGTGACACCGTGGGTTCAACATGGCGCTCCTCCTGGTGCACGGCTATCTAAAAATTAAAAGTTAATAATAATACAGGGATGAGAATGGGGTTTGGGAAAAAAAACAGGAAACTAAGCCGGGGGTCTTGGGGGACGCAGGCCCCTTGGTGGGGGGTCTGGGTGGCTTTTCCCCCCCAGAAGCTAACAAAATCTGGTGTTTTAGAATGCTCAAATGTGGTCTTATATTTAAAGTTAGAAGTAAGTACAAATGCATTTATAGTTTACCTTTTTAATCTGCTGCTGCATCACGTGTAATCATGTTCAATACTGTTTTGATTCAGTGTCACACTTTATTGAGAAACAGAAAATGTCACTTCCATATTTACATGCCTGTGCTACTACTCTATGAACTTATGTACAAGTCAACGTATTCTTCACATCTAATTGTGCAATTTTTTCTTCTTGGCTACCAAAGCCTGGAGCCGTTCTGTAGCCTTCCTCTTCTCTGATTTTCTGTGGGCAAGCAGTGCCTGCTTAGCTGCATTCATTCATTCATTCATAAAAAAAGTTGCATATCAGTATATTTTAACCCCTTGAACTCTTGTGAATTCCGCGGGCGGTCACGTCTCTGCGTCTTAGTGCGTCTCAGTGCGCACTGAAAAAAAAAAAGCTGTATTTCCGGTCTTCCAGTACAGACACAGCCTTGTTACAAACTGAGAAAAAAGCTGTGCAATATATTCATTTTTGTGGTATTTTTACAAAATTTTGACCTGAGCTTGAAAACACTTGGTTCTACATTTCTGTTGTGTTTTCCAGCCAGTATCTGACAACTGTATGTTATTTGCAAGCATTTGTATCTAAAAAAAACACCCAAGTGGCAGGAGCACTTAAGAGAGATTATGACTGTTTTGCCAAAAAATTCAGAGTATTTTCTTTTAAATGAGACCAACCCCATGAAGATGCTGCAAAGGGTTGAAGAACAGCTTTTTTTAGGCGTTTTTAGGGAAGTTGAACAGAGTTCAACAGGTTAATATTTGAAAGATAATCTAAGAAAGTAAGTAAAACCTAAAAGATGTTTAATATTTTTATGCAATGACCATAAATAAATTATGTTTACTAACAAAAGCAAAGATATCTTAGGAAAGGCAACCCATCACCACTCATGACAAAAAAAAACTTACACATGCATTATGTAACTCCTCCTAGTGAAACAAAAAATGATAAATTATATTCAAAATTCTTAGATTGCATTTCAAATTGTGAGAAAATATGTAATAACATAATCGATAATCAGCATTCAAATGCAATTAGTGTTTCAAAACAGGCATGACATCACAACTTGCACATGCTATTTCATAACAAATTCATTACGCAAAAATTCTCAAGTACATTTCTTAAACGAGAAAAAAAATCTTACCTCGGAATGTGTCTTCCGATCACTAATTGCTGTAATCGGTGCCGATTGTGATGAACTTTGATTGACTGGCATCTGAATTTGACCGTGTCCATCGATCGTTTTGAATGTAGCACGAGCGAGTAGTTCGATCTCCTTGTAGCCACAATTTTGAGATGTTTTGGTTTTGAACAGTGTTCAACTAAGGCAACACAACCACGAGATCCATAACTCAAGAAATCGTTGCAATACACACACTGGGCTTTCCCTGGTACTTCGTATTTCGCTATGAAGTCGGCCATTTTTTCAACCACAACTTCGGTATTTTTACCGATCTTTACAGTCATTGACACAGTTTTTTCGAGCCATTCCCAACGAAACTTGTTCCTTATCCCTTTGTTGATTTTTAAAATTCTTGCTTTGTTGTCTTTCGTGAGTTTTAGGTTCACCATTTTCACGAAATCGGGAAAACTCAGTTGATTGAACTGATTGAACTGTTCGCCATTTGCATTTCGCTCCGCATGTTGGATATGACAAATGAAATCTAACCAAATCGCCGATTGGTTGCTTCAATAAGTATCAGCCAATCAGTGGCCTTGTTACATTACATTACTGATCTCGCTGGGTAGCGCGTTATGCGTGGTGGATTTTAGCAGCCGATCAAAAATACGACTCGCCGCTCATAACATACCCCCCCCCCCAAAAAAAAAAAAAAAAATTTCTCCTCGAATTTAGACGATTCACGAGAATGACCCTAGACATGATCAAATCCGAGGAATTCCGCGGATCCGCGGAGGATTCTCATCCCTGATAATAATAATACCACCATAGCTGTGGAGCGGAATGGCCAGATCAATTGCATATCATATGGACACATATGCACACTTTGACTAAACGACGACAAAAACCACCCAAATAACGAAATAAATCATTTTTTATTTACTGACAAATGGGCAACACTGATGCTACAGTTGCAGCCAAATGGTTCATTCTGCTGAGTATAATAATGTTGGGTGTTTTGCACTTATAATCTTGCTAAAATATCAAAGGATGCACTTCAAAGGGTCTCAAATATTTGTAAACGTGTCCTGTTATAGTAATGCAAGAATTTATTGACAATAGACGATAAACTGGCTTCATCATCATAGCAGTCTGTCAGGGGTGACAATGACTGTTTCATTTAGGTCTGATCAGATTCTTCCATGCAGCTCTGTCCTTCGCCCTCTGCCGCCAGGAACTCCTGACCTTGTTAATCCAGGCGACATCCGAGCTGGTATGAGTTGCTTTCTGACTGACCATTTCATGAAACTGCTTGCAAAATATTTGAGTACCGCTAGCTTTTGCTGGACTAGCGGCACATTCTTGGCAGATAGAGGTATTATCAGTGGCAAGGACAGGCCAAGACAAACTCACTCCAGTATCTGTTGCAGTGACTGACCAGATGATAGGTTTGTCTCTGCTCTTCATGTAGTGCATGTCACGATGCACTGACTGGCAAAAGTCCACCACAGACCTTGCAACAGATGTGCTTATCTGCCAGGATGTCCAGGATGACCACAGACCTGTGACAGATATTGTTTTTAGTTCTGCCAGGATGCCCAGTTTCACACTCCACAACCTCGGAAGGGCGGGGTTGCTGGTTGAGTCGCCGACGGCCCGACCCATGAGACAGGTAGTACCGGTTTTCATGGTTATCCGGTAGCAAGCAAACCAATGCCTGACCTGACATGAACATATAAACTAAAACAAAATAATGATGACTGAACAACTCCATCCATCTTCTGCTGCTTAATCCTTTCGGGTCGCGGGGGGGCTGGAGCCTATCCCAGCATCTTTGGGCAAGAGGCAGGGTACACCCTGGACAGATCGCCAGTCCATCGCAGGGCCAACACAGAGAAACAGACAACCATTCACTCTCACATCCACGCCTAAGGACAATTTAGAATCCCCAGTTGATGCCAATTAACCTAGCCTGCATGTCTTTGGCATGTGGGAGGAAACCGGAGTACCCAGAGTAAATCCACACAGACACGGGGAGAACATGCAAAGAGAACCACAGTCTGGGGATGGGATCGAACCCACCATGGTCAAGGGTGGAATCGATCCCACGACCTTCTTGCTGTGCTGCCACTGTGCTAACCACTGCACCACCGTGCTGCCACTGAACATCTCCCATTGCCCAAAGTGAAAGATACAACACTTGTGAATAAAAGTCATAAAAGATCACACAACTCTGACAAATAAACTAGGGTTCTTAAACAGTCGCTAATATTGGATGTCCCATTCATTTTCAAAAATTCTATAATTAATATTCACACAATCAAATAAACCTTAGTATTCATCCATCCATCCATCTTCTTCCACTTTTCCGGAGGTCCGGGTCATGGAGGCAGCAGCTCAAGCAGAGAAGCCCAGACTTCCCTCTCCCCAACCACCTGTTCCAGGTCCTCAGAGGGCTCCTTTCCACCAAACCGGTTCCAGTGCTTAACTGGAGCTATTGCGTCATTAGCACCAGTTCTTTGGGTTTCCACCGACTTAAGCACCAGTCCCCGGCTCCCAAAAGTGGGGCTATCGCGGCCCCAACTCCTAGCTGGGCCAGCGGCAGCACCAGTTTACGTTGGTTAGGTCCACAGCCGTGGGCGTGGTTAACTGACCAGCTTCAAAACATTACTGACCGCCATGTTGCTTTCCAAACAGCGGAGCAGCAACGGATTCCAAAACCAAACAGATTTAGAGCGAAGAGGAGAAATATTTCTTGGCTCTATGGACATAAGCAGAAGTACAAGATCAGCTGGAGGGGGCCACTCATCTGAACTGTTTTGGAGGATCGGCCAGCCAGCCGGACCATTGTCACTGCCGTGGATTAGTCTGGACAACAAACTGCTTAAAACACGCTGGTAAGTGTATTGTCTTTAAAATGCCAGACGTTAACCAATATATGTATACATATATATCCGCTTGTATTGATATGTAATGGCCAAGTGCGGATATTTTTTTTAGTCACTGTTGTGGCTATAGTATTTTCGGTTAGCTATGCTAACAAGCATAAAGTACTTTTACTACGACCAAACGTTTCTCCTGGCCATAAAGAAATGAACAGGTCGTGTCTGCTGACAGATGTATACCGCTTGTATTGATATACTGTATAACGGCCAAAGTGCGGATTTTTTTTTTTTTTTTTTTAAACTCATTTTTGTGGCTATAGTATTTTCGGTTAGCGATGCTAACAAGCTAACAGTACTTTTACTACGACCAAACATTTCTCCTCGCCATAAAGAAATGAACAGGTCGTCTCTGCTGACAGATGTATACCGCTTGTATTGATATGTAACGGCCAAAGTGCGGTTTTTTTTTTTTTTAACTCATTTTTGTGGCTATAGTATTTTCGCTTAGCGATGCTAACAAGTTAACTGTTTTTAGCACAAACGTTTCTCCTCGGCAGAAATGCGCGTTTGAGAAACTAGAACAGAAATCTTAGCATCTTACAGAATACTTTTTTTATAAAGACATCCAGCGCAAAATGTGTTTTTTGTGGTATGAATACTGTGTATGAATGGCTGCCTTGCGTTGTGTTATGGGAGATTTTTCTACCAGACACTAGTAATGTCGTCTTTTTTACTATTTTGGTAATATTTCCATAATCTTAGGCCATTTTTTTTTTTTAAATTTCACTCGTGTTTAATTGTATGTTGTGTAGCCGTATTTTATCTAATCCTTCTCTTACTTTATTGCGCACTAGCCTGGTGGATCACCTACAGTTTCATTGTACTGTACAACTGTACAGTGAAGTTTCATCTATTCCTATTCTTCTATTCCATAATCAGACATGTAAGCTTTGCTAACATTGATATTGAATAAAACTGTCTTCTATGTCTGCACATTTAATGGAAGGCTTAAGTTGTTCACTGCACAAACACTTTTTTTATACATTTATCACAGCTGGATGATGAGCGAGAGCCAGCCAGACCTGTGGTGTCCAGCTCACCTTCACCAGCTCCAAGCTTGTCCTCCTCCTGCTCTTCTAATCAGACCAGATTAGGTAATTTATGTTCAGATCATTTTGATTTTGTGTACTTTATTGATCCCCATAGGAGAAATTGAGGGCATCCACCTGGATGGATCATGATCCAGTCACACAAAGGAGGGAGTGAATTAAACCAATTATACACTTGAATTGAATGTTGTGATGCCCCTAACAGTAAATGGATGTTGAATAGACACATTCAATCTTGGATTGACGATTCCTGCATTTTTCAGTGTGTGGTTATTTTATATTGCTTATTTTTGTACTTTAAAACAGGGAAACAGAAGTGTGACACAAACATGGACCTCCTTCTTGACTACGGTCAGATGAGACGGCAGGAGCAGAGCAGGAGGGAGGAGCAGCTGAACTTCGCTTTGCTGCAAAGCATCCAGAAGATGGAGGACAGGACCAACACCCTTTTTGGACTGATGGGACGTGTTGTGTCTGTGCTTGAGGGACTGTAAAAAAAGTAACTATCACAGCATTGATATTTTTGGCTGTGTGTACATAATATTTCATATGTAGCAGTCTGAAGTTTTTGCACATTTTGGAAATAAAAGCTTTCTTTCCTTAAGTGTTTTTCTTCTTCTACATTGTTATCCTCACACCAAACATATTCAGGTTCAGGTTCCTTTATTTGTACCCGTAGGTAGATTTGTTTTGCACTCAGGTGACATCCATGTTTACAAACTGCAGTTACATTCAACATGAACACAAACACAGGCACACATGAAGCTGACTATAAACATGATAAAAGTGCTCAAGGCTCCACCAATGAGGACATAAGACAAAGAGATAAGAGAAAAAACATGAGAGAGAAGAGTCATATTAAAAAGTTAAAGACTTTACATTTCATATATAAAGTTATTTAGGACAATGCAAATCACTATAACATTGTAGTGGTGGGAAGTGAAAGTACAAGTACTGAATTACTGCACTTAAGTTCATTTTTCCAGGTATTGGACAATATATCAGGTATTTGTGGACTTACACATATTTTTAACAATTTCTTTCACATTTTTTAAAGAACAAGCAGCAACAAACTTTAAATCTATGTACTTTTTCTGTGGAAAATGTTCCAAGTTGCCAGCTTTAAAAATGATAAGTTTATATTCTGTTGACAACGTACCACGTGACATTCTGTCAGCTCTGGACAAGATCATTTCTGGGGAAAGAACTTTGAACTTGAACACTTTACAGTCTGTCTCGTTATCCCTACATGAATAAAAACTTGAATCAGTGCTTTAACCAGAATAGATGACACAAGTACAGAAGGGTATACCTTTCACAACTCTGTAGTTTGGAGGTGCATAGAATATGCATTTATACAGTATCTTCATGTATATATGCAGTAAATCTATACATTTTTCCATGTAACCTTGTGACTGCATTATTTTAATTGCTTTTAATCCCAGATCAAGTTTGTTTAGGGTTCAAAATGCATCGTAAGTGTTAAATATATCTTGTTATACCTAACTAAGTACTGTTTATCTGTTGAAATATATATATATTTACCGGCTAATATAACCCATAACAATATGGCCCCTGGCGATCATTTTTTGGGACAGCTGATCACTTTTTGGCATGACAGAACAGGCGACCTCCGTCTCGTAATGCGCCGTAACACCACCTATTACAGAAATGACATAAATATTATGTTTAAAAGTGTAGTCAGTGCTCGCGCTACAGACTTTATCTAACAACGGCTGATAACTGAAATATTGATGATTACCGGTGTCCTTAAACGTAGCCGTCGTTCTCTGCCATTAAGAATAAAACTGTTTTTGGATGGTAATACAGGTTTGGAACAATAAAAGCAGCGCTGCCAAAGAGACAACAAACTCCTACATGTTGACAAGCTAGCGCTGCTACTTCTTCTTCTTCTTCTTCTCTCGGTTACTGGCAGATAGCAAACAACTGAAAGGTGCATACCGCCACCTACTGTACAAGAGTGTGCACTGTGGTGTTCTGCGAGGTTGCATAAAGGCGCTTCACACTACGTAATGACATAGTCCTGACGTAATCTCCGACTAGCTCCATATTGGTGGAAAACCAACTGGTTCTTATGACAGCACTGGTTAAGCACTGACACCAGCCCCAGAACCAAACTAGCACTGGCTCTTATTTTGGTGGAAATAAGCCCCCAGATGACTGAGTTCCTCACCCTATCTCTAAGGGTGAGTCCAGCAATCCTACAAAGAAAGCTCATTTCAGCCGTTTGTATCCGCGATCTTATTCTTTCGGTCATTACCCAAAGCTCGTGACCATAGGTGAGGGTAGGAACATAGACTGAACAGTAAATCGACAGCCTTGCTTTAGAGCTTAGCTTCCTCTTCACCACAATGGACCGGTACAATGTCTGCATCCCTGCAGATGCTGCCCCGATCCGTCTGTCAATCTTTCACTCCATTCTCCCCTCACTTGTGAATAAGACCCCAAGATACTTAAACTCCTCCACTTGGGGCAGGAGCCTGTCCCCAACCCAGAGAGGACAATCCACCTTTATCCGGTTGAGGACCATGGACTTGGAGGTGCTGATTCTCATCCCAGCCGCTTCACACTCAGCAGAAAACCGTCCCAGTAAGACTTGTAGATCATTGCTGGATGAAGCCAACAGGACAACATCATCTGCAAACAACAGAGATGAGATCCTGTGGTCATCAAGCATGACACCTTCCATGCACATACTGTGCCTAGAAATCCTGTCCATAAAAACTGTGAACAGAATCAGTGACAAAGGGCAGCCCTGGCGGAGTCCAACGCTCACTGGGAATGAGTCCGACCGAGTGTTGGCAATACGAACCAAACTCTCACAATGGTCGTATAGAGACCAGATAGCTCATAACAACAAGCCTGATAACCCACACTCCCAAAGCACCCCCACAAAAAAACCAAGAGGGACGCAGTCGAATGCCTTCTCCAAGTCCACAAAACACATGTAAACTGGTTGGGCAAACTCCCACAAACCCTCGAGGATTCTCAAGAGGGTAAAGAGTTCTTTCGATGTGCCACGACCAGGACGATACCACATTGCTCCTCCTGGATCCAAGGTTCGACCAGTGGTCAGACTCTCCTCTCCAGTACCCTGGCATAGACCTTCCTAGGGAGGCTGAGAAGTGTGATCCCCCTGAAGTTGGAACACACCCTCCGGTCCCCCTTCTTGAATACAGGAACCTCCACCCCGGTTTGCCACGCCAAAGGCACTGTCCCCAACCTCCACGCAATGTCACAGAGGCATGTCAACCATGACAGCCCTACAACATCCAGGGCCTTGAGGTACTCAGGGCGAATCTCGTCCACCCCCGGGGCCCGACCACCAAGCAGCTTTTTAACCACCTTGGCAACCTTAGCCCCTGTGATGGGCAAGTCGTCCCCCTCGTCCACAAGCCCTGTTTCCTCTGTGGAAGGCGTGTCAGTGGGATTGAGGAGATCCTCGAAGTATTCCTTCCATCGCCCAACAATATCCCCAGTCGAAGTCAGCAGTGCCCCATCCACACCATACACAGTGTTGACAGGGAGCTGCTTTTCCCTCCTGAGCCACCGGACAGTTTGTCAGAATCTCTTTGAGGCCAACAGAAAGTGCTGTTCCATGGCCTCACCGAACTCCTCCCACACCCGAGTTTTTGCTTCAGCAACCACCTGAGCTTGGCCTGCCAGTACACCTCAGCTGTTTCAGGAGAACATGACCCATTCAGACTCCATGTCTCCAGAATCCCTCGGAATGTGGTCAAAGTTCTTCTGGAGGTGGGACTTGAAGACCTCCTGGACAGAGGCCTCAGCCAGACGTCCCCGGCACACCCTCATTATACGTTTGGGTCTACCAGGTCTGAATGGCATCCTTCCCTGCCATCGGATCCAACTCACCACCAGGTGGTGATCAGTTGACAGCTCTGCACCTCTTTACCCAAGTGTCCAAGACATACAGTCGCAGGTCTGACGACACGATAACAAAATTGATCATCGACTTGCGACCTAGGATGTCTTGGTGCCAGGTGCACATATGGACACCCTTATGCTTGAATATGGTGTTCGTTATGGACAAATTGTGGTTAGCACAGAAGTTCAATAACTGAACACCACTGAGGTTCAGATCGGGCAGGCCGTTCCTCCCAATCACCCCCTCCAGGTTTCACCGTCATTGCCCATGTGTGCATTGAAGTCCCCCAGTAGGACAATGGAGTCTCCAAGGGCAGCACTCTCTAGTACCCCAGTCAGAGACTCCAAAAAGGGTGGGTACTCTGAAACATCAGTTTGGTGCATAGGCACAAATGATGGTCAGGACCCGTTTCCCCATCCCAAAGGCAGAGGGAAACAACCCTTTCATCCACTGGGGAAAACTCCAATATAGAGGCAGCAAGGTGGGGGGATACAAGAATACCCACCCCTGCTCGTCGCCTCTCGCCCGAGGCAACTCCAGAGTAGGCCAAGCTCCAGCCCCTCTCTAGGAGACTGGTTCCAGAACCAGAGCTGTGTGTTGAGGTGAGAACGACGGGTGCAGCCTGAAGGAGTTACATGGGTCTGCCCTCCAGTGGGCTCACCCATGTAACTCCTTCAGGCTGCACCCGGCCGCGTCCCATGGATAGAAACCCGGCCACCAGGCGCTAGCCCTCAAGCCCCTCCCCCAGGCCTGGCTCCAGGGTGGGGCCCCAGTAACCCCATACTGGGTGGGGTACACTGAATACTTGTTCGAGCATTCGATCATGAGAATCTGTTGGATTGTTCTTAGTCTGGCCTTTCACACAGGACCAGTTTATCTTGGGTGACCCTACCAGAGGCAACTTGCCCCGGACAACATCACTCCTGGGATCACTAGGGTACGCAAACCCCCCACCACGATAAGGTGACGATCCATGAGGGGATAAGGTGATGATCCATGAGGGGATCTTAGTGTTCAGTCCCTTTCATATTTGTCAAAGTCCAACATGTGTGACTGCCTACATATAGGCTACACCGCTTTGTATTCCACTTTTAAACACAGCCTACATTTGGGCCTGTAAAGCATGATCCGGTTACCCGTTTTCAGACAAGAATACTTGCTTTCTATGGGTATGTACTAGTAATGCATAAAAAGCAACTCCATGTTCATTCTTAAACACTATGATACTGAAGTTTTAGCCTAAGAACTCAGAAATGTGCATTTGGGTAATAACTTTGATTATTATTCACAGCTTTCATGCATCTCACCATGCTTAGATGATCTCCTACCGAGTACCTCCTTAAGTAGACTGACCTGTCCCTGTGTTGGAATTTAACAGATACTCTAATTCAGGGGTCACCAACTGGCGGAGTTCAGACCAGATCCGAACCTTGAGAGTCCTCCATCCAGACTCTGAAGCTTTTTAATATAATATGCGGAAAAATTAAACTATTTTGTTTCAACTGAACGAAAAAAGGGAACTCAAGTGCTGTGTCGACAGCGGCCGCCCAGACATTTTATGGTGTGGGACATAGGACATTCTCCGTGGGATACAGCGGGAGGTAAAATCATTGTTTGCTGCAGGCGGACAGCCACGCTTCCTTCCCGGTGTAACCCGCGGAATTAAACGCTGCTGTGAAAATTGTGTCCATTGCCACTCTGGCTGCCTGCGATGGTACGGGTCCACCCGGGGGTTTGACAGAAGGTTCCCACGGTTCCTCCACACCTTCCTAGGACTGCATCCCCATTGGGCTGCACAACGTCGTTTATGGAGGTAATTTCCATGACCCTCTGATATCATGCCAAAACAATAATTTGCTCTGTGTGTTACCGAAGATGAAAAGTTCCACATATCCACCTCCTCTCTCCCTGTGACAGTGTTACCCAGACAGACCCAGACCAGGTTAAAAAGATTAAAAAAAAAAAACCATTGGTGACATAAAAAAAAAACCCTCCAAAGGAATTCAGTCGTGTGGAATTAATATTTTCTGTCACTGTTTAGGCATATAGTTTGAAACGTTTTTTAATACTGAAAATATAGCATAGAGGCGGACATTCATGAGATTTTGTTTTTTAGATAATATTTTTTAAATGTATGTAATTTAGTGTGCGTTTTCCTGTAAAACTTTCAATTTTTAGGATTTAAGTTGTAGACTTTAGAATTTTAGAGCTATTTAATTGGAGTCAAAAACACATTTAGTGCTCCCCTGTATTATTATATGTTTTATTTGAAATTGAGCAAAGAATTTATTTAATTTTTTTTTTGTTTAAAAAAATAACATAAAGCCAAAAGCAGCTAAAACATCTGCTTAATAAAATAATGTGTAAAATCAAATGATACTGGCCTGCTGGAGACAGCTGTGGTCTTATGAAAGAACATCTATGAAAAGATGGCGGTTCTTAAAAGCTCATTTTCAGATAAATTTGTCCATGTGACTTGTCACATTTCTCTTCCATCTTTTTATAAAAGATGTTTGAAGTAAATTTATGGGTCATTGCAAACACTTGGCTTTAAAAGTAACAAGCTGTCACACAGCGAACAGACTATTTGCTTCGCCGGCAAGCTGCTCTGACGCAAGTTGCTCAGACCGCCGGTCCCCAGCGAGCTCGCTTTGTCTCCTGGCTCCGGAGCAAGCTGGGGAGATCTGCAGCAAGTGGGCAACCACAGACCGGCAGGGAGCCCTCCAGCCTCAGTGCGGGGCCAGGCAGCGACCTCCCCGCTCCACCGAGAATGATCCTTCTACAGGTTCACCTACAACAATGCTCGCCGTCTCGCATCGGCCGTTGCGCCACGCACCCCAGGGCCGTCTCCCCCGGCATGCAGGGTAAAATGCAGGCTGCAAACCCATGTCCTCTCTGGTATTTTAGCAGGGACACTGAGGTTTTTCCAAATAAAATTAATCATTGCAGTTCATGTCTGTGGGTAAGACATGTAATTTAAAAAAAAGAGGATTTCTTGCTCACACAGCCAAAAACTTAACACGTATATGCTGCCATCTTTCCTAACTTGTAAAAGCTCCTGCTGCTCCTCCCTCTTCCCCCGAAGCAGTGAACTCAGGTCTGTAGCCGTGCCCAGAGCTTAGCCTGATTGGTTATAACACTAACCAATCAGGCTCAGCAGGAATACTTGCATAGCTAGAAATGCTCTGTCCAAACTTGCATTTTTTTTAAATTTTTTTTTTTTTGGGGGGGGGGGGGGGTTAAGTGAAACTTTGCAGCAAAAAAACAGGTAAGACATTTGAGTGAGTTCACTCTAAATATGTCTTATAAGTCAAAAAACATGTTACAGATGCATTAACAACAGAAAAAACTTGGTGTTTGGCAGAGTGTCACTTTAAACAACCACACTGAAGACATATCTGTGGTCACTCTGGCTCAGAAATGTCAAATTTGGTGGGAGGAGAATGCTGCAACTGCTAGAACTGGGTTAAGAACTGGACTTAAAACCTGAAGGATGGTGGTGACCTTCACCTTCATGATCAACCATCATCAATACAAGACCCTGATGGAGATAGTTAATAACAACTAAACTATCAGTGTGTGACCCACCTCCAGGTCGTTTCCGTGCCGTCTCTCCCTCACTATGCTCAGCTCCCACCGGGCGTCACCTCTGTTCTTCCCCAGAGCCACCATCAGAAGGCTGCACTCACAACGAGCCAAGAAGAAGGCACAGCAAAGGCCC
This sequence comes from Pholidichthys leucotaenia, assembly GCA_020510985.1. Classification (NCBI taxonomy): domain Eukaryota; kingdom Metazoa; phylum Chordata; class Actinopteri; order Cichliformes; family Pholidichthyidae; genus Pholidichthys; species Pholidichthys leucotaenia. The sequence goes on from CM035840.1 coordinate 226,217,539, forward strand.
AGGAGGTCCTCTGGAGAGCCACGGCCAATCCTGGGAGACTGAAGGCAAAGCATGTCGGGCTGAGCAAGGCTGTGCCGGTACCCTAACAGGCCAAACAGGTTCTCTATCTGTGGCATGGACAGCACCGGTGTGATGCGGTGGGTGAACATACCAGAGTACATCTGTGGGACAAGAAGGACAATTCTGTCAGATCATAGACATTTCGATCTGCTGAGTGTGTCTCCCAGCAGCCAACCTTGATTTCTTTGTACTCCTCCCTCCAGGGACCCAGGTACAGGTTCAGCGCCGCCTGCTCCAGGACTTCAAAAGCTTGAGCCAGGCCCTGCAGCACTCCTCTGGGTTTGGATTGTCTGCTTACCGCTTTGGCGGCTACCAGAGGTGAAGCAGCAGCCACCTGGAGAGACTCCTCCATCACTCTGAGAGGATCGAGGCCCAGGCAGTGGACCTTCTGAGCATCTCTGTCCCTCAGCAGCACCTCCACCTGCTTCCACAGCTCCTCATTTCTGCATGGAAGGCTGGAGCCCTGTCTAAAGATCTGCTGCTCCAGACTGTGACTGTAGGCACTGGCGACTTCCCTAGCTGTCTGCAGGAAGGCGCTCATGTCTGTGAGGAGAAGATGAACTGATGAGTCATAAAAACCATCAACCTTCTACTCCTCCTGATCGTGTATATAAAGGTTTTCTGGACTGGTGTGGACAGCAGGGTGACGTCAAGGCTGGTCCTGTCCAACTCAAACGTGTAACATTATGGCGTTTTATGCAAAAACTATTTTTAATGTTAATATTTACTTTACGTGTACCAAAAAATTATTAAAGTTTCTTATGGGGCAGTGCTGAGATTTCCTTAATCATTTTAATGCATCACTCCTTAGACCAGCACTGATACTGCTGTCACACCTGCACACTTTAGTTCATGTCAATCAAACCTGAGCTCGTTTTTCTCCGTTAGTGTATGGAATGAAATCCTGCCAAAATTCCAAGAGCATTTTCCTGCAGTTCAAGACAGAAAGCTTCCAGTTTGACAGAGCACAATTCCGATTTGAGAGCATAAAACTCACCCTCACACAAATCGCTGCTTGGGCTGAAAATGGCTTCTATCACATTTCCTCTGTCAAAATTCTCCTGCCAATCACGCACCACCACGGCTTTACCCCTCCTCTGGGGAATGTTTGTTTTACTTCAAGGCATTTCCCTACTTGTAGTAATGGTGATTTAAATAATAGATATTGACTCAAAGTATTTTATTGTTTTAACTTTGTAAATAGGATTAAACAGGCAGGATTGTTACACTGCTATCAGAGTGCAAAAGGCAGAAATCCAAGAGGAAAAGTTTGGAGGGAACAGAGGAAGTTTGAGCACAGGGAGGAGGGTTCAAATGTGGGAGAAGCCCTTCTGAGCACAAGCGGTGATTTCTTAAATGTGACTTTTGTGCTCTTAAATCTGAGCTGTGCTATGTCAAATTGGAAGCGTTCTCAAAAAGGATGGAAATGCTCTTGGAATTTTGGCAGGATTTTCATTCCATATTAGTGGACACAATTGCACCATAATCACACTCAGGTGTGCATCAAAAGAACCGTACCAAGAGCCCCAAAAAGAGGTGGTCTGGATCCGAATCAATAGGTGAACTCTGGTGGTCCTCCAGGCAAGAAATGATACCAAACTAAAGTGGGTCTAAAAGCCAGAAAACACTTTAACTGACAGTGTTAGATTATGAGCAGATTTTTATTTATCATTTTAGATCAGCCAAAAGATGCGTTGGGATGACTTGCAGACAGACAGAGTTGTGAGGAGGTGCGGACTGGTCACATGATCACATAAATGCTCCTCTAACCTCCTCAGGACCGGGGGATTCAGAGGTCAGCTGATCAATGATGGAACGATGGTAAAAATCTCTGAGGACAACGCAGGGTTTTTACTGGTAACATTTCTGCGTGGCAGTACGGCAGACCAGAGACCTGAGCCGCCATCCTAAGAAATAAATGAAGGAATGAGCTCCGCAAGTGTGCAGATGAACAACGCACGTGACAGTCACCCACACGTCAGAGTTCTGGAGCGTGCCGCCTGCATAACTGTTCCAGTCGGCAGGCAGACCTATCCAGCATCGCTGTCTGTGAGGCAAACCTGATTCCACGTCAGAATAAAGCACAAGCTTATTTAAGTACTTTAAACGAGGAAAAAAGGCAGAAGAGGTACTATGTACAGTGGGGCAAAAAAGTATTTAGTCAGCCACCAATTGTGCAAGTTCTCCCACTTAAAAGATGAGAGAGGTCTCCAATTTTCATCATAGGTATACCTCAACTATGAGAGGCAAAATGAGAAAAAAAAAATCCAGAAAATCACATTGAAGGATTTTTAATGAATTAATTGGTAAATTCCTTGGTAAAATAAGTATTTGGTCAATAACAAAAGTTCATCTCAATACTTTGTTATATACCCTTTGTTGGCAATGACAGAGGTCAAACGTTTTCTGTAAGTCTTCACAAGGTTTTCACACACTGTTGCTGGTATTTTGGCCCATTCCTCCATGCAGATCTCCTCTAGAGCAGTGGTGTTTTGGGGCTGTCACTGGGCAACACGGACTTTCAACTCCCTTCAAAGATTTTCTATGGGGTTGAGATCTGGAGACTGGCTAGGCCACTCCAGGACCTTGAAATGTTTCTTACGAAGCCACTCCTTCATTGCCCGGGCGGTGTGTTTGGGATCATTTTCATGCTGAAAGACCCAGCCACGTTTCATCTTCAATGCCCTTGCTGGTGGAAGGAGGTTTTCACTCAAAATCTCATGATACATGGCCCCATTCATTCTTTCCTTTACACGGATCAGTCGTCCTGGTCCCTTTGCAGAAAAACAGCCCCAAAGTATGATGTTTCCACCCCCATGCTTCACAGTAGGTATGGTGTTCTTTCTCCTCCAAACACGACAAGTTGAGTTTTTACCAAAAAGTTCTATTTTGGTTTCATCTGACCATATGACATTGTCCCAATCCTCTTCTGGATCATCCAAATGCTCTCTAGCAAACTTCAGACGGGCCTGGACATGTACTGCCTTAAGCAGGGGGACACGTCTGGCACTGCAGGATTTGAGTCCCTGGCGGCGTAGTGTGTTTCTGATGTAGCCTTTGTTACTTTGGTCCCAGCTCTCTGCAGGTCATTCACTAGGTCCCCCCATGTGGTTCTGGGACTTTTGCTCACTGTTCTCGTTATAATTTTGACCCCACGGGGTGAGATCTTGCGTGGAGTCCCAGATCGAGGGAGATTATCAGTGGTCTTGTATGTCTTCCATTTTCTAATAATTGCTCCCACAGTTGATTTCTTCACACCAAGCTGCTTACCTATTGCAGATTCAGTCTTCCCAGTCTGGTGCAGGTCTACAATTTTGTTTCTGGTGTCCTTTGACAGCTCTTTGGTCTTGGCCATAGTGGAGTTTGGAGTCTGACTGAGGTTGTGGGCAGGTGTTTTTTTTTATACTGATAACGAGTTCAAACAGGTGCCATTAATACAGGTGACGAGTGGAGGAATCAGAATCAGAATCAGAATAAGTTTATTGCCAAGCACATTTACAAGTAAATAACAGGTAAATATACGAGGAATTTGACTTGACACTGAAAACGTCATAAATGACATTCTCAATGACGCGGCAGCCGTGGAGGCGCCTGTCAGCAGGAAGGGAATAGTAGGCAGGGGGGGAGGGGGAGGGGGGACACAATAGGAGAGAGAAAAAAGCATTGTTGATCAGAATAAAGTTCATATATGACCGATATTATGATTACAAGAAAAAAACTGTCAATGCACAATTAGCAGACAATAGAATCCACACAATGACACAAAGAGAGCAGTGAGTGAATGTCTTCATCAGTATAAATGGATCAGTGTGTGTGAGTTGGATGCAATCAGTGGCAAATCAGTTAGGTGGACAACAATAGTCTCTTCCTCAGCAGATGTTATGACTAGAGTCTGAAGCAAAGGCACGTGTCCTTGAGCACGGCAGATGGAATAGTTGAGCCAGACAGCTGTCCTTGAGAGTCAGATGCTGCCCGCCAATGTTATGAAAACAATTATACTGTTGATTATCAGGAGGACTGAGTGCTGAGGGTGCCGAAAAAACAGGTCGAATAGCACTGACTTCAGAGAAAAAAACTTTCCATTCTCTTACGGATTCAGTGCACCAGTTCCATCACGGCCAGGCATTGAAATCGATTCGTGAACAGCTCTCAGCGTGATCGTGATGTAATCCATTTTCCTGTACAGTTCTCCATTGGCCGCTGTCAGAGTCCTGCCCAGTTGGTCAATTTGATGAGAGAGCTTCGCCGGGTCCGCTTTTTGATAAGCTCTGTCCATCTTCTTCAATTTGCGGTGCACCAGAACAATCCCAAAGCCAATCAGTAGAATTCCGATGACCATTGCTCCGAAAAGATATAAATCTTCAATATCTTCAATAGAAAGATCACACAGGCACAAGAGTTTCCAATTGCTTGTGTCCTTTAAATAACCCACAGCAGCAGTCCCTGCAGGACAGATAGGCTCCCCCGGGCCTGATTTCCTCGTTGAAAAAACAGTGTCGATTGCGTTCAAAGCCCAGCTTATTAAATCCATAATTTTGTTAGATGAATCAGCAGTAAAGACACGCAGGCACAGACGATAGCAAGCTGGGATCCAGTCAGTTTGGGAGGGAGAGAGAGATAGGGAGCCGGAGCGGGGAAGAAAAGCGTCTGCTCTCTTTGAAGGGCGGAAGTGAGCTGAAGGACAGAAGAGCCTCTTAAAGAAGAAGTTACAGGTCTGTGAGAGCCAGAAATCTTGCTTGTTTGTAGGTGACCAAATACTTATTTTCCACCATAATTTGCAAATAAATTCTTTAAAAATCAGACAATGTGATTTTTTGGATTTTTTTTCTTCTCATTTTGTCTCTCATAGTTGAGGTATACCTATGATGAAAATTGGAGATCTCTCTCATCTTTTAAGTGGGAGTACTTGCACAATTGGTGGCTGACTAAATACTTTTTTGCCCCACTGTAAGTAGTGGCGGCATTTATCGTGGTTTTAACCCGCTGGTAATGGAACAATAATGAGTCACTTACAAACAGGTGTGGGTGGCTTCATATGCAGGCTAACTGAGGGAGAGGGAAGGCTGACTGACTTGCTGAGGATTTACTTCAACAACCATTACAATATTAACTAATTTATGTTCATTATTATGTACCTGGCAAGTTAAAATTACCTTAATTCACGAAGTCAGTGACTTAAATCCATCAACATCCTGCAACCTTCAGACAAACTAAACCTGCCAACATTTGGATTTCAAAATAAGGGAGGTTTTTTTTCCCTGTTGTCTGGGTGGTGCGGAGAGTTCTAAAAAACTGTAAATATATAGAAATATTACACATAAATATTACAACATTATAACAGAAATAACAGCATCTTTTGTCATTTTAGTCAATTTATTTCATTATGTAATTTTATGAATAATTATTTCTTTGAAATCAGAGTTAAATTATTGTTCTGTTCTGGTTCTGCAAAATTATGGCCAAAAGTTTAAATTGTATGAAGAACAAAAGTCAAAATTTTACCACAATCTGTTTCAAATTTCTCAAAAAAAACCCAGTAATTTTATTTTTAAAAAAAACAGACAAAAATTAGCCATAAAATAATCCACAAATTTATAATAAAGTCTCAAATGTACAAGAAAAGTCATAATTTTACAAAAGGAAATTACAAATTTGAGGAAAATGGTTTCAAATTTAGATAAATTTACAGAGAAAAGTAGAAAACTACAAGAAAACTGTTATAAATTTGGGAGAAGAACCCCAAACCTTCAAGACTGAAGTCATTACTCAAGTTTTTAAGTGGCTGCTCTTTGTATCCTTACTTAAAGGCCAAATGTCACGTAACAGGGTACTTTAAATATCTTGAAACTAGATATAAAAGGGAACCGATCCGTTCGGGTCTTGGTGCATATGCTTCAGTAACAACGGAATATTCGTTAATTTAAAACTGCCATGCTTGGCCTGACACGGCCCCTGGAATCGCCTGGGGAAGAAGGCGGAAGTGACGAAATCGATTGTACCCTAGTTTGATGCTTGGTGTATTTCAATTGATTGTTTATATGGAGACTGGAAGGTTGAAGTGAGCAACAAGAAAGAAAAAATTGGATATTTCACCCATACCTTAAAACGGGACTATCAGGGACAGCTGGGTAATAAGGGACACTTCTCTGGGAAATGTTTTCATACCTGTCAAGTGAGACGTTTTCGCCGTACTTCAACACCGTAAAAAGCGGCTATAAGGAACGGCGGAGCAACAAGGGACACCTCTCTGTGAAATGCCCCAAATGCAACTCGTGTTGTTATTGTCAAATATTTTAAGGATTCATGGATATTTGACAATAACAACACAACTCTGCGTCCGGCGCAAAATAAAAAAAAAAAACAGAATTCTGTATTTATCAGGCGATCTCTGTCTGTTCCGCAACCGCTGCACAGCTGAACGTGTTAAACCATTGTCCTAATGACTTCTCATTGTAGTGAGAATAGCTCAAGCTGAGCGATCAGCCTGCCCAGACAATTAAACTAATGATTGACTCCACACTTCGAATAGTAGTGATAATAGCTCACGCTGAGCGATCTGCCAGCACGAGCTGTGGGGGATCACACACAGGAGTGCTCCTCAAGACACTCAATTTTTTTTCCAGTATATTTTTCTTTTGGGCGTACAGAAATGGCAATACGCCCGTTTTTGCTAAAATTGCATTTTCCCCGTATTTTCCTTAAAATATTTGACAATAACAACACGAACTACATTTAAAACATTTCCCAGAAAAGTGTCCCCCACAGCCGCGCTTGGCACCAAAATACGGCGAAAACATCTCACTTGACAGGTATGCGCCTCCATTTTCATATTGATCTGGTCAATTTCTTGACAGCAGCGGCTCTCCTCCACTGTAATAATAATGGCTTCCGAAAAATCAATATTTATGGGGCGCCCTCGACAGACCCCCTTCGGCTTCGCAATTCTGGAGGCGATTAATGTCCAGTTCAATGACATTTTCCACTGGTTCTGCTCTCTGGTCATCGTTGGAACTGTTGTCATCAGACAAAGCATCTGATTCCGTCTCGGAGGGCTCAAACCGGTAAGGTTCTATGCCTCTGTCACTGTCTGAACCACTGACAAAAAAAAAGACAAACAAAAAAGACAAAACTAAACTAATTTGTTCACAATCGCTGTCACTTTCCGTCATGATTGTCCAATGTTGATAAGTGTGAATGTGGATAGGCAGGGCAGCCAGGGTACAACTGGTGATGTCAAAAACATGGGCGTGGTCTGGACTGGCTGTCACAAGCCAGCAAGCAAGGTGGGGCCTTCACCTGGTGTATTTTGTGCAATTATGTAAATACAGGTGGGTGATATGGTCTCTGGTATGAATATTTGGTTTAAGCTATGTGTATTTTATCTAAATTCGTTGTCATTTTGAAAAAAAAATTACGTGACATTTGGCCTTTAACTCAACTAGAAATTTTGGGGTGTCTACTTTAAATTATTAATTTCATAAGATAACACTGCTTTTACATGAGTAGAATTTCTGGCTACTATACTTGATAGAAAAGTTTCATATTTGTTTCATATTTGTGATTTGCTTTGTCTCAGAGTCTGTGTGAAAGTGCTAAAGATGCTGATGCAGCTGTACTTTGTTATCACTTTGTTTTAGTTCCTGTGTGACTGGTGCTGCATGAGTGTCATGGTTCCTGAGAAAGAGATAATCTGTACACCAAGTTCTGACCAGATGTACTGAACCAATCATCATGGACATTCTCTCCTCCACCTCTCGGATAGTGAAGGGCTTAAAGGACTGAGTGATGTGTATTTGAGTCAGAATGATGCGTTAATAGGCTCTGAGACTGTTGTTGTATTGTTCTCCACTGGCCAGTGGCCATTTGCTGAAACGCTGATCCTGCCTGATTCTTGACTGAAAGTTAAGAAGAATTTTTCTAACAATACTATACTCTGATCATATACAGACGTGGACAAAATTGTTGGTACCCCTCTGTTAATGAAAGAAAAACCCACAATGGTCACAGAAATAACTTGAATCTGACAAAAGTGGTAATAAATAAAAATTCTATGAAAATTAACCAATGAAAATCAGACAATGCTTTTGAATTGTGGTTCAACAGAATTATTTTAAAAAACAAACTCATGAAACAGTCCTGGACAAAAAAATGATGGTACCCTTAACTTAATATTTTGTTGCACAACCTTTTGAGGCAATCACTGCAATCAAACGATTTCTGGAACTGTCAGTGAGACTTCTGCACCTCTCAGCAGGTATTCTGGCCCACTCCTCATCAGCAAACTGCTCCAGTTGTCTCAGGTTTGAAGGGTGCCTTCTCCAGACAGCATGTTTAAGATAAGATAAGATAAGATAAGATAAGCCTTTATTAGTCCCACAACGGGGAAATTCCAGGATTGCAACAGCACAGGGATAGCAACACTCAGAGCAACAATCAGAAGGCAAGAAAAAACAAGCAAGCAAGAGCAGCTAATATACATATGTACATATTACTATAAAATATATATATACACACACACACACACACAGACACACAGTGCAGAGCATTGTAGCTGGATGGAATAAATATATGAATATATGAACACACAGTGCAGAGCATTGTAGCTAGATGGAATAAATATGTAAATATATAAACACCCACAGTATGGAGCATTGCAGCTAGGTGGAATAAATATGCAAGTATATAAACACACACAGTGCGGAGCAATGTAGCTAGATGGAATAATATGTAGATATATAAAAACACAGTGCGGAGCATTGTAGCTAGATGGAATAAATATATAGATATATAAATATAAACACACCCAGTGCAGAGCATTGTAGCTAGATGGAATAAATATGTAAATATATAAACACACACAGTGCAGAGCATTGTTGCTAGGTGGGATGAAACAGCATAACCGTCTACTTAGTTATCCTACATGGTATGATTATGTGCCCATACATATTCTCACCCTCCATAGCGACCGGTATGTTCCTAGTTGTATGCCGGAGAGGACCATTGTGTAAGTCTATTGCATCTTTTGCATTCAAAAAAAAAAAAAAAAAAAAAAAACTATTAGTTTGTTACGTCTTTTTGCTATCTCTGCGAGCAGCCCTGCTTAGGTTGTACAGTCTGACAGCCGTTGGTAGGAAGGACCTACGAAACCTCTCGGTTGTGCACCTGGGATGATGTAGTCTGCTGCTAAATGAGCTCCTCAGTGCATCCAGTATGTCCTGCATAGGGTGGAACTCGGACTCCAGCAGAGATGACAGTTTAGCCACCGTCCTTCTCTCTCCTATCTCCTCCATCGGATCAAGGCGTTGCCCCAGGACAGAGCTAGCTTTCTTAATCAGTTTGTTCAGTCTCTTCCTATCAGCTGCAGTAATGCCACTGCCCCAGCAGACCACTCCAAAAGTGATGGCTGATGCCACCACCGTGTCATAGAATGACTTCAGCAGCGCCCCTTGTACACCAAAAGACCTGAGTCTCCTCAGCAGGAACAGCCTGCGCTGTCCCTTCTTGTAGAGTGCGTCAGTATTGTGTGACCAGTCTAGTTTATTGTTCAGATGAATACCCAGGTACTTGTAGGATGTCACCATCTCGATGTCTGTTCCCTGTATATTTACTGGTGCTGTGAGGGGCTGCCCATGCCTGCGGCAGTCCACCACCAGCTCCTTAGTTTTCCTCGCGTTGATCTGGAGGCAGTTCCGATGGCACCAGTCCACAAAGTCCTGGATAAGCCCTCTGTACTCAGCTTCATCTCCGCTGGAGATGAGACCAACGATCGCAGAGTCATCAGAGAACTTCTGTAGATGGCAATGTGTTGTGTTGTGTGAGAAGTCCGCAGTATAAAGAGTGAACAAGAAGGGAGCCAGCACCGTTCCCTGGGGGGCCCCCGTGCTACTGATGATCGTGTCGGAAACACAGTCCCGGGTTCTCACAAACTGAGGCCGGTTCGTGAGGTAGTCCAGGATCCATGATGACAGGTGCTGGTCCACCCCTGCGCGCAGCAGCTTGTCCTTCAGGATCATCGGTTGGATGGTGTTGAAAGCACTGGAGAAGTCAAAGAACATGATCCTCACCATATTCCCGGGCTTCTCCAGGTGGGACAGAGAACGGTGAAGGAGGAAGATCACCGCATCCTCCACCCCAATGCCATGCTGGTAGGCGAACTGGAGTGGATCCATCGCTGGTTCCACCAGGGGGCGGAGATGAGCAAGGAGCAGTCTCTCCAGGGTCTTCATCAAGTGGGACGTCAAGGCCACCGGTCTGAAGCTGTTCAGGTCTTTGGGGTGGGAAGTTTTTGGTACAGGTACCACACAAGATGTTTTCCACAGCTGTGGTACCCTCCCCAGTTTCAGGCTCATGTTGAAGATATACGTCACAATCCCACACAGCTGGTCTGCACAGGACTTGAGGAGCTTTGCGCTGATGCCGTCCGGTCCCGACGCCTTCCTCGCCTTGATCTTCCTCAGCTCCGTCCTCACCTGGGTCTTGGTCAGGGTCAGGATGGGGGGCTGTGTGTTGGGAGTGGGGGGGGTGTCGGTGGAGTGGGGAGTGGGTAGCAGGACTTGATTTCTTAGAGGCAGCAGTGGTTGTTGTGCAGACAGGGGGGAGGGCGGTTGGTCAAATCTATTGAAAAACAGATTCAGGTTGTTCGCCCACTCCCTGCCCCCCGTGGCCTGGGGGGAGGTATTCTGGAGCCCCGAGATGGTTTTGAGGTTTCTCCAGACCCCGCTGATGTCGCTCTGTTGCAGCTTGTCCTCCATTTCCGTTTCAGCTCCTTCCACAGATGTTCAATAGGATTTAGATCAGGGCTCATAGAAGGCCACTTTACAATAGTCCAATGTTTGGCTCTTAGCCATTCTTGGGTGTTTTTAGCTGTGTGTTTTGGGTCATTATCCTCTTGCAAGACACATGACCTGGGACTGAGACCAAGTTGTCTGACACTGGGCAGCACATTTCTCTCTAGAATACCTTGATAGTCTTGAGATTTCATTGTACCCTGTACAGATTCAAGACACCCTGTGCCAGATGCAGCAAAGCAGCCCCAGAACATAACAGAACCTCCTCCATGTTTCACAGTAGGGACAGTGTTCTTTTCTTGGTATGCTTCATTTTTGCGTCTGTGAACATAGAGCTGATGTGCCTTGCCAAAAAGTTCCAGTTTTGTCTCATCTGTCCATAGGACATTCTCCCAGAAGCTTTGTGGCTTGTCAACATGCACTTTGGCAAATTCCAGTCTGGCTTTTTTATGATTTGTTTTCAACAGTGGTGTCCTCCTTGGTCGTCTCCCATGAAGTCTACTTTGGCTCAAATGATGACGGATGGTGCCATCTGACACTGATGTACCTTGACCTTGGAGTTCACCATGAATGTGTTGTTCTGGGCTCTTTTGTTACCATTTGTACTATCCGTCTCCTCCTGCGGACACGTCCAGGGAGGTTGGCTACAGTCCCGTGGATCTTAAATTTCTAAATAATATGTGCAACTGTAGTCACAGGAACATCAAGCTGTTTGGAGATGGTCTTATAGCCTTTACCTTTAACATGCTTGTCTATAATTTTCTTTCTAATCTCCTGAGACAACTCTCTCCTTTGCTTCCTCTGGTCCATGTTTAGTGTGGTAAACACCATGTCACCAAACAGCACAGTGACTACTTGTCACCCTTTAAATAGGCCGACTGACTGATTACAAGTTTGTAGACACCTGTGATGTTAATTAGAGGACACATCTTGGTTGAACATGGCCCTATGGTCACATTATTTTCAATCTTTTCTAGGGGTACCATCATTTTTGTCCAGGCCTGTTTCATGAGTTTGTTTTTTAAAATAATTCTGTTGAACCACAATTCAAAAGCATTGTCTGATTTTCATTGGTTAATTTTCATAGAATTTTTATTTATTACCACTTTTGTCAGATTCAAGTTATTTCTGTGACCGTTGTGGGTTTTTCTTTCATTAACAGAGGGGGACCAACAATTTTGTCCACAGCTGTAAGTCATGTGGACGGCCCTCTATAGTTCTATGTGGGTCTTGAACATGTATCCATTACATAACTGTTTCCATGGCGAGAGATTACTTTTGATGCTTCGCCATAAAACACATGATAGTTGTATCTCAGATATGCAATTTCTGATTTGCACCAAATTTTTTATCATGGACAATAATCCTGCTGCCAATGATAATATGCACATTGGTTTTCCCTCAGGTTCCAAATTTTTTGTAAAAAAAATTACGAACTTTCTCTCCCCTATTATATTCGGTGGGTTTTCCATTGAAAACAATGAAAATTTAGAACTTTTTTCTCTAAGATTTGTAACTTTTTCTCATAAATTTGCAGCTTTTTTCTCATAAATTTACTTTTTCTTCTAAATTTGCAAACTTTGTTGTCATAAATTTGTACCTCTTTTCTTGAAATTTTGGAACTTTTAACTTTCTGTAAATAAGAACGTGTTCTTAATCTGTCTTGCCTGGTTAAATAAAGGTTTAAAAAATTAAAAACAATAAAAGCTTCTTTCTTCTAAATTTGCTTTTTTCTTGTAAAATTATGACTTTTTCTGGCAAATCTGCAATTTTTTCCCTTTGTAAACTTTCTACTTTTTTCAGAAATTTTCATTTTTTTCTCTGAAGATTATATTTTTAAGCATAATTTATTAACTTTTTTCTGTTAAATTTACAACTTTCTCATTATTTTGCAGCTTTTTTCTAATAAATTTGCAACTTTTTTCTTATAGTTTTGCAACTTTTTTTCTTGAAGTTTTGCAACTTTTTCTTCTTAATTTGTAACTTTATATGATTACGCTAATTTAGCCTTTCAGCTAGCATTTCTTAGGTTTTTAGCTTATAATTAGTATAATTATGCTAAATTCAGGCAACACTAAGCTATGTCTACATATATACTTTTAAAGCCATTTTATTCCAGCATATGTCTGCATTTTGAAGCATTTCAGGAATGCATTTTCAGCTAACAGCATTCACACCACATTTCTGCTAGGAAATGCAAATTTTTCTAGTTAATTCAAATGTTTTACCCTCCAGTAATCTGTTTATTCAGTGTATGTAAACATGAGAAAACTGGTTATTGGCATGATTACCAGTTTATTGTCAGTAATCTGTTTATTGTGACCAATAAACAGTTATTGCAACTGGGTCATTGTTCAAAATACAAACAAGTTCCAGGACTAAACAGTAGATGGAAGCCATATGATATCTGGTTCCTTAAATTGCATTTGTTTTTATCATGATTAAGATATTGTTCATCAGCAGCTTCAGTTCTAAACAGAGCAGAAAAGAAAAAAAAATTCTGGTTGTTCAAACTTTGATGAAGATTCATCATCCAGGTTGTTCATGTTTTGTAAAAGATCAATGGTACAATAAATGGAAACATTTCATAACTTACTTGTACTTTTTTGTCCTAAATTTAGAGTTGCCATTGGGTTGTTTTGCTATTATTTTACTGGTCCAGCCCAGTTGAGATTAAATCTGATGGTATGCGGCCCCGGGCTAAAATAAGTTTGACACCCCTGTTTTTCTTACTCCTGTTCGCATTCAAAGCATGTTGTGATGTTGCCGTATTCTCCGTAGCCCGGGATTTTTATGTGTTGGGGTACCGACGTTTACTGTAATGCTGTAGCTTGAATGCTATCTGAGGATACTTCATGAAATTTTCACATCAAATTGCCAAAACTATAGGTTTCAAAGCAAACTTGGCTTTGTTTCCATCATTACTTTGACTTTTTTTTTTTTAACCTTTTTGGAATGCTAGCTGCCTTAAAGTAACCCACAGTAGTTAGTAATATACATGTGTGCGCATGACAGGCGATAGTAGCTACTGACATTTACTCCAGTAACTTTTTCCACACAATTGTGGGGTTTTCCACACAAAGTGGGGTTTTTGCAATTGTGCATTTGAAGAGAAGCTGTGTAACCTCACTGACGACACGTTGACAACTGTTAAAGATGGCTGACATTGAGGAAGCGTGGTCTGGTTTGAACTGAGCGGCGTCACTCTGCTGTAGCATGACTAGCTTACGACAGACGTCCAGTTTAATTATCGTTTCAGTGTAAATTCACTAGGCCTCTAAGGATAATTAATATATCAACTTATCATATGAAAATTATTTTTTACACTTGTACAAAATGAGGAGGAAGAATATGAAGGCAGCTCATTTCAGTGTAAACAGCATTATATCATAAGTTCATTTTTTAAAATTATACTTAACACACTGATTTATCGAGGTAATTTTTATAACGTTTGTATACCACTGTTAATAGTCTCTCGGCGCCACACCAGTCGGCTGCCTTTTGCAACAGCGGCTCGATTCCGAGTTTTTTTTCCCCTTCCTCTCTCTTTTGATGCTCTGAGTGTTGCTATCCCTGTGCTGTTGCAATCCTGGAATTTCCCCGTTGTGGGACTAATAAAGGCTTATCTTATCTTATCTTACAATTCTGCTCCTCTTAGTGGTTTTATTGCAGTATACTTTACTAGCCAATATTCCTTATTAGACGATTTTTCCCCTCATATATGATGAAAGCCTTTATATCATTTAAATACAAACATCTATTTGTATTTGATAAGTGTTTAAAACCAAAAGTGAAACTTGAAAGGCAGCTTCATGATTTCATAACTGTGTAACATACCAACATCATCATGATGGCAGAAAAAACCTATAATCACCTATAAACAGCTGTACATCAGTGAATGTACTGAAGGCACCGACATTAGGTCAGGGGTCCACGTGGGGAGCACTTGACCTGTTGCTGTTACCAAGCAAACCTTCACTATTTAAGAGAACTGGTAAAGTAGTTTCTCAATGTGTAATGAATTAAAGCATTCAATTTTCTTACTAAAGGAAGGGAAAACCCACCTAAAAGATTTTGTTTTCTTTTCGAAAAGTTTAAGTTCGATTATCTTTTTTAAATCCCAAATTTTAAACTTGTAGCATAACCCAGAGCCAGAACAGTCCACCCAGGAAGTAGCAGCTAGCTCAAGTCTCACCCACAAAACTAAAGTATTTAGGATAAAATTAGGTTAAACGCTATTTTAAAAGCGCTCCTCGCAGTGTATTAGAAAAGCTTATTTTCACATTAACTTTGCAACAACTTTTTGACAAAACTCCAGGAAACGTTAAAATTCTAAAGCTAACGTGGAGGATGAGGCTAAGCTAGCGTCACCGCCCGTGTGGCTACAGGTGGATCAGAATCAAAGTTCGATATCACACCGAAAACAGCCTCGGACACTCACCGGAGACTGGCGCTGGTTCTGTTCGGCTGATTATGGCTGAAGAGACCGGAACATTTCAGCGGTAAAATTAGAACGAGGCCAGAACAAACCTGAACCGTCCCGGGGTCAACATTGTCACGTGACACGGGTTTTCCCAAGCGTGTGTGCGCCTGATAATAGTATCGGGACGTGCCGCCGGGACGGTGTTGCGACACTGTTATGCGGTGTGACGGTAGAATTCAGAGGGTAAAACTGCGAATGTTGGTAAGGAGAAAAATCAAACAAACAGAAAAGAAACCAAGTCAGGAAGTGTGACATAAACAGACCTGACCGCTGGGTGGAAGCATTGCTGCACTTTGTTTTAAACTAATGTTTGTCAGTAGTTTTAACCATCGACTGTATCCACCTCATTCCTGGAGGTGCCGCTGTAGTGGAGTAGCCATTTAAAATAGCGTTTTTAAAAGTTTTTCAAATTCATTTTAATGTATAGTCCACGTACGTGTTTTGCACTCAAGAGGCAGCTAATTTCAGCACTTGTAGTTTTTGTATTTTTTGAATGTTCTGGTGTAGTTCTGGTACTTGTTGCTGGTGTTGGTGGTTGAGCCATAGACTATAAATGGAGGCTTCTTTGTGGCTCTGACTAGATTCTGCATCTGCTCTGAGGTAAATCTGATTGTGTCCAACATATTTTAACAAAATGCTGCCAACTTCAGTGTGGTGGAGTCATTGTTTTTTAACAAGGATAAGTGTCCCGCTTCAGTGACAGCCATACATTCTAAACAGGTACCGGAAGTTGCTACCATAATTCACGCAAGGCATCATGGGGCCTAGGAATAAGGTGGATAAAACATTTATATTGTTTTTGGTTTTAACTCATCAGCAAACATGAGGACAGGACAAATTGACATGAGAGAGAATTACAAAAATTCATTTAAAAGATAAGTAAGTGAGACACAAACCACATCCAGATGGATTTCTCGTCACAGCAGGACACTTCAGCCATGCAGATTTAAAAACCCTCTGACCAAAACTACACCAACATGTAACTTTCCGACAAGAGGAGACGACTTGCTGGGCCTGTGTAGTGTATCAAATATGAAACATTTGTTGCTGGGTGTACTGATCGGAACATCTGCCTATGCAGAGTGCCTGTAGTGCACTGTGTGTTCTCAAATAAAGCTACGTTCTACTGCACCTCCAGCCTGGTTACTGAAGTACGGACATAACATTTGGCAACGAGGATAAAGGTATTGTGACGTATGCGGGGTTCACACAAAGAAGAGGATCAGATAGTTGTGACGAACAGGTTTTATTTTACACACACCCAACCCCAACAACCCCTGAGCACAGACAGGAGGGGAGGTCATTCTCCCAGACCTCCGTTTCAATCATGGTTATACAACACATAATACATCTTGCCCTAATCCTGCCTATAAACACTGATGTGTCATTATAACACAGTTATAATGACACAGCAGTATAATAACTCAGTAATAACACACACACAGTAACGTTTTCAGCTGGTAAAGCATGCTGGGAAATCTCTGCCCCCCTTAACATGCCCCCAACGTTACAGTATGGATAATGGTGTTTCAAGTGTTCGACCAATTTTGGAGCTCCCGGCCAAACCACCTGTTCCCTGGGCAAGGTGGTATGCAGCCTTCCAGAACTACTTGGTGGTCTTGAACCTCGGCAAATTGGAGAAACTGCATGCAAGAGCGATTTTAGTCCACGATCTTGGCATGGAGGGACAATGAATTCTCAGCACATTGGGAGAGAGTGAGTTTTGAAGACGTGGTCAGGCTAATGGTGCGCTATTTTCGCGCTCCGGAAAATGTCATAGTCCGGAGGATTCAGTTCCGGCAGCGCCACCAGCAGACGGGACAGTCAGTGCAGCGATACATCACAGACCTACATCAGCTGGCTGGGGAGTGCCAGTTTGGACCTTTGGAGGAAGAGATGGTCCGTGACCAGTTGGTGGAGCACACGCTGTGCTCTGCGGCACGATCACAGCTCCTCACGTACTCCAGTGAACTGACGTTAGCCACGGCAGTCGAGGTAGCCCAGCAGTTTGAAGCAGCAGAGAAACTGTCCAAGGACCTCGGTGAGAGAACCAAATTAGGGCATACCGAACCACAAGCGACGGCACAGGCTGTGGACCCAGATAGCGACAACAGTGTGGGTGAAGAAGAATATGCTACAGCTATAAAAATTAGACTCGCCCCAGGTTTGCCAGAGTGTTTTGGCTGTGGGTCCACCAAGCACTGGTAGAAGGCAAGAGAGTGTCTGGCGAGAGGCAAACGCTGTGGCAAGTGTGGTCTCCTACACCATTTCGCCAAGGCCTGTAAAAATTTTGATCGAGGGGACCAACGACGTGAAATGGGTTCCTCCACCACGACTCCTACAGTTGTTCATACCGTCTCCCCAAGCACAGATGGGTGGATTTACTGCAACGTAATGTTGAACGGCATGGAGGTGCCGTTGTTAGTGGACACGGGAACGGCGGCTTCTGTGTTAAACTGGCCCACTGTGAGGAGTCTGTTCCCGTATTACCGAGTGAGAGGACTGTCGATGTCATATTTTGGCTATGGAGGTAACAAGTTGGCCATCGTGGGTTCGCTGGAGTTGACGGCGAGATATAAGTCGGTGATAATGTCCAACGTCCAATTCGTGGTGACCATCAGCGGGTCGAACGTGATGGGCTGTGACATGTTCTACGGCCTGGGCTTCATAATCACCAGTGGCGTTGGAAAGGAGTGGTCGGGCTGTGGTTTGTGGGACCGGCCGGTTCCATATGTGGACGACGATGTGGTATGGGACAAAGACTGGCCTAGTATTCTGGGAGATGACCAGGACCAATGCCATCCAGGGCCATTGCGGGAGGGTTCCGGTGCCAGAGTCCAAGTTGCCCTGGATGTGGGAACTGGACGGCACTGTGGAACACCCCTGATGGCGGATGGAGTCGAAAAGAGAGCTCCCTCTGCTTCCGGAGTTCAGCCTGAAGATATCGTGAAGCATGGAGCTACAACGGCTTTGCTGGCATTCCAAATGAAAGAGAGTGGGGCAGGACTGACTGGCACGGTAGATGGACGTGCCACCCAGTAACACAGGAGGCTGAGGCGGGCTTCGGATAGGGTCGGCGGATCAGTTTGACCCAGAGAAGAAGCCCAGTTTAGATGTCATGGACATTTGAAGCCAAGTCGAGCTCCCCTGTGGGTCACTGACATGGTTCGGCCCAGGGGGAGGCTCGGCTAAGGGGGGCCCATGACAAGAGGAAACGACAGGATGACCAGGGGCGGCTGCGGGTGGTAGCTGTTCGAGAGGACGGTTATCTCCGGCGGTCCGATGACTCATGGAGACACCCCAACGAGCTGCGGTGTACCGACGATAAGAAGCAGATGTTGAGACCCCGACATGGCGCATCCCCAGAGGCATAGAGACAACGGCGCTCTTGGTGGGATCCACCAGACGGAACTCCGGGGGTGGCTTCTTCATCAGGACTTTATGGTGACAATGGGGTGACTTATTAACAGGTTATGGTTGAAATGTTGATATGTTTGATTGCCCAAGTCACGTTGTTAACATGTTTCACACCTACCCGTTAGGTGATTGCCCAGTTTGTGAAAAAAAAACCAACACCGTTTGTTTTGTTGTGTGTGGGATATGCCATGTGGGATTTGTGAGCTGCCCACGTTGTGGGGTGGGTGTGTTGGGGTGGGGGCTGGCACAGCGGGGTGTAGATGTACATATTAACTGTTACTGATTAAAGTGAAGGTTTGGTTGTATATGTTTTGGGATTATTTTAGTTATTAGGAACATGGCAGTTTTATTTTTTATGGACTATATATTAATAAAGATGGCAGAATAATCCGTCTAGCCGTGTAGAGGTGGGACAGTAGTCTACCCGTCCCCCTCTAGTTTTAGTTGTTTTGTGTGCATGGATAGGTCTGAATATTTTGTCATTGTTAGCGTGTGAGTCGGGTTATAAATTTGGGAGGGCCTAACTGGTGTGTTTTGGACTTTTCTACAGGGAGGGGAAAATGTAGTGTATCAAATATGGTATATTTGTTATTGGGTGTACTGTGGGTGGCAGCGCCACCTTTTCCTGTTTCACCACCATCCTGGGTGTAAAGGGTGAATGCGGCAGAGGCACGCTCTCTTCTCAACCAGACCATCTGCCTATGCGGAGTGCCTGTAGTGCACTGTGTGTTCTCAAATAAAGCTATGTTCTACTGCACCTCCAGCCTGGTTACTGAAGTTCAGGTTCAGGTTCAGGTTACTTTATTTGTACCCGTAGGTAGATTTGTTTTGCAGTCTGGCGACATCCATATTTACAAACCACAAATTACATTCAACATAGACACAAACACAGGCACACATGAAGCTGACTATAAACATGATAAAAATACTCAAGGCTCCATCAATCAGGGTATAAAAAGACAAAGAGATGAAGTACGGGTTATGGACATAACAACCTGGTGTACACAACTGACAAGAGAGCATACAGAGCCTCCCCCCACACACACACACACACACCTGGGTCTCTTTGATCACATCACCATCTTGCTAAGGTCTGCATACAGACCCAGAGTGAGAGCCATCAGACCAACAAAAAAGCAGGTACATGTGTGGCGAGAGGGGGCCTCGGATGCTCTGAAAGACTGATCAGCACCACAGACTGGGACACTTTAAAGCATGCAGCCACTCACCATGAACTTACAAATACAGAGTACACTGAGGCTGCATACATAGCTAAATGCATTGATGGTGTCACTCACTGCAAAATGTCACTGTTCGTGCCAACCAGAAGCCATGGATGACAGCAGAGGTTCACAGGCTCCTGAGGGCTCGGGACACAACCTTCAGGGCCAGTGACACTGCAGGACTAACAACAGCTAGGGCCAACCTGTCCCGTGGCATCAAGGAGGCAAGACGATACTACAGCAAGAAAATATCCAGACACTTGAGCAACAACAGAGATGTACGTTCTCTCTGGCGTGGCAACCAGACCCTCATCAACTACAAACCTCCACCTCAGACCAGTGCGAACGACTTCACACTGCTTAACAACCTAAATGACTTCTTTGTCTGCTTTGAAGCACAAAACAGCACATCAGCACGGAAGACCACTCCTCCTCCAGACAAGCAGGCTATAAGTCTGGTTCCAGCTAGCGTGAAGAGGACCCTCTCCAGGATCAACCCACACAAGGCAGCTGGACCAAACAACATACCAGGTCATGTTCTGAAGGACTGTGCAGAGGAGCTCAAAAATGTCCTGGCTGACATCTTCAACATCTCCCCGAGTCAAGCTGTTGTCCAAACGTGTTCTAAAACTGCTAGCTGTTGTGTATGAAATTACCTCTCGAATGACGAGGCCAGGTGCTTGGTAGAACTCAGCTTTATTAACAGATACTTTCCACAATACAACCGCCAGGCAGGGGCATCGGCAAAGAGGCTGGATGAAGATGCCCGCTGGTATTTATAGTGCGGTGCAGTGGTGGAAGAGGAAGTGGCCACCACTACACTGCTCTTCATAATAAAACCCCACATCACATTCCCCTCCCCCAATAGAAAGTCCAAAACCACACATACAATTGAGACCCTCCCAAACTGAGGACCGGACTCACGCACTAAGAAAACTAAAACTATTGAACAGCCTGTCACATTCGCACAACAAACCTAAGCTAGGGGGGCCAGGTGGACTACCGCCCCACCCCACATGGTGAGGTGGGTTATTCTGCCACCTGTAACTATCTAAAAAGTCCATCAATAACTCAGAACATTGCCGTGTTTCCTAAAATAAAAAAGCACAAAACAATAACAGCATAGTTCTTAGTATCAGAAATTTTTTTCTTCTACGGTTGTACAGAGAGTAGAGTTAGCAACTAAAACCACATGGAGAGACTCATAAAACTAGGAACATATACTCCACACACAGGGTTTATCTTCTAATACTGTATTAGCATGTAATAAGAATCAGCAAATGCTCCTAAATACAGCCAGTATGACTTTTTCCTTTTTTTTTTCTTTCTTTCTTTCCTTTTTTCTTCTCATAATTAATGATGAAGACCCTGGTCTCTGCGTGAGTTGATAATTTTGTAAAAATCTATGGGGTATTAAATATGTCCACGAGTGTATAGGTCTTAAAATAAAATAG
The DNA here is from genome assembly GCA_020510985.1 of Pholidichthys leucotaenia. Classification (NCBI taxonomy): domain Eukaryota; kingdom Metazoa; phylum Chordata; class Actinopteri; order Cichliformes; family Pholidichthyidae; genus Pholidichthys; species Pholidichthys leucotaenia. The sequence goes on from CM035840.1 coordinate 226,238,963, forward strand.
ATATACCAAACAACAACTACAGTAAAATTTACACTACTGTATGTAAATTTCCTTTTTTCATTATTTAGGAGTGCTTCAGTTGAGCACCTGCCCCGCAAAATGTCTGTGCACATCATAGTATATTGACCTCAATTGGAAACTGAGTTTGTTAAAGATGCTCTACTGGCCAAAAAATGGAAGTATTCAAAAGAATAAGACCAATGGAATATAAAACAAACAAACAAACAAACAAATAAATACTCAACTCATAACTCATGTAAGTTCATGCAAGTAAATAAGAGTAAATGGAAAAATACTACAGGTCCATTCTCCAAAGTCCATTATAGACAACGAGGTATGGAAATACTGATGACAGGAAATATATTCCTAAAGACAGAAAAACAAAATATATACTAGCAACAAATTGTCCAGAACAGTGGAGCTTACAAACCAAGGCTTTTATGGAAATGGCCCCATCTTAAACCTTGGAATGTAAAATTCAAAATTTGGTTTGTGTTTGAGGGGCCCCCACACAGTGCTGTACCCAGGCCCCAAAATTTGGTGCTACTCCCCTGCACAACCACTCCAGAACTTCATCCATCCATACATCTTCTACCGCTCATCCGGGGATCCGGGTTGCGAGAGCGTCAGACCAGGCAGAGTAGCCCAGACTTCCGCCCAGTTCACATAGCACCATGATCCCCATGATCCCTCCTGCAGGTGGTGAGCCCACTGGAACATGGACCCATACACTGGGTCCTTGATGTAACGTTTTCCATGGAGATCCACTGGACTGCCCCAGAACTGTCTCCCCCAATATCATCGTATTGTGGAGATTGTGTGGAAGGACGAGACTGATTTTATTTCTCAAGATCAGTTTTATTCAACACACATTCTCCAACATCCAAAACAGGAAAGAGGAAGCATGCCCCCACCTCTGTCCCTTTTATACCCAGGACATCAAAGCACACAGTCACATTGTCTTTACATCCCAAAACACAATGCACCCCCCTCCAGGTCTTCTGTCTGTCTCCACCTGAAATCCTGGTGGTCAGGAAATCCCTCACGGCCATCTCTCTTCATACAAAAGGCCAGACTTCGCATCCTCCTGTTACCCCTAGGAGGTTCAGACCTTTTGTTCCTCTGAGACGTGCAGTAAACAATAAGCATACAGTAATAAGCATGTGAAGCATATGGAACTCACATATGTGCCCACATGACCCCCCCCCCAAACGTCTAAGATGGAACAACACAACCACAGATTGCATGTCATACTAAAATCAGTACATATCAGTCCAAGTGCCGCTTAGGTCTCAACCTTCTCCCGTATTTGCTGAAAGCGGGCTGTACCACTTCCACGGCGTCTTCCCACTGTGGATCTGCTGCCTGGGGATGAGAACTGTTAGTCAACCTCTGTGGGTGTTCTGGAGAATGCTCTCTAGGGGGTCTGCCACGCCGAGGAGCCTTCGCCAACTGCACAATTTCGTCAGCTACCACAAAAGCGGGTTTGAGTCTGTTAATGCCAATCCTTTCCTTTCTGCCCCCCAAATCTAGCAAAAAATGTTTATCCCCTGTTTCCACCACTCTATATGGTCCGTCATAAGGTGGGCGTAAAGGCGAACGATGGGCGTCATGTCTGACAAAAACAAACTCCGCATTTTTTAAAGCCTTAGGCACAAAAACACGCGGAAAACTGTGGTGAACGGGGCCAGGTAGCATGCTCGGGCCCGTGCCATTCTGTAACTGCTGAGCCGGGGAGCACTCTGGCGCTGGATTATCCGGGAGAAATTCCCCGGGCAGCCGAAGTGGCTGTGCGAACACTAGCTCAGCTGGGGAGGCTTCTAAATCCTCTTTAGGTGCAGAACGCAACCCCAATAAAACCCATGGTAGCTTATCCACCCAATTTGGATCCGTAAGCGACGCTCTGAGAGCCGCCTCCAATGACCTGTGAAAACGTTCGCATAACCCGTTAGCCTGCGGGTTGTACGCGGTTGTGCGGTGGATCGTTGCCCCCAGGCTGCGGGCCATCGCTGACCAAAGTTCGGAAACAAATTGGGGGCCTCTGTCGGACGTAATGTCCGACGGGACTCCAAAACGCCCTACCCAAGCTGTTAAAAACGCGCGCGTCACCTCCTCGGCTGTGGTTGATGACAGTGGGACCACTTCCGGCCAGCGTGTGGTGCGGTCAACCATTGTCAGAAGATGTGTGCACCCTTGTGAGGGCGGGAGGGGGCCTACGAGGTCCACGTGGACATGATCAAACCTTTTAGCCGGGATGTGAAACGGCTCCAAGGGAGCTCTCGTGTGTTTATGAACCTTGGCCCGCTGGCAGGCCGTGCAGGCTGCTGCCCACTCTCTAACTTGTTTGTGCAAGCTCGGCCATACAAATTTCTCTCCTACCATTTTGACCGACGCGCGCGCTCCCGGGTGCGCCAGAGAATGGATCGAGTCAAAAACGCGGCGGCGCCACGCGGCTGGGACCACCGGACGTGGCCGCCCAGTGGAGACGTCGCAGATTAGGGGGGGCATACCGTCTTGTAGCACCCTGCTCTCCAGCCTTAACCCTGTTGGTCCAGACTGGAGCGCACACACATCCGCGTCGCTAACCTGCTCCGCGGCCATGGCTGCATAATCTATCCCCACGCGGACCGGGGCCGCGCGCACTTCCGCGTCGCTAAGCTGCTCCGCGGCCATGGCTGCAGGATCTACCTCCGCGCAGGCTGGAACCCCCACAGCGCGCGAGAGGCAGTCCACCACTACATTAAGTTTACCCGCCACGTGTTGGATATCGCTGGTAAACTCCGATATCGCGGCCAGCTGTCTCTGCTGCCGACCCGACCAAGGTTCTGAAATCTTGGCCATCGCGAAAGTCAGCGGCTTGTGGTCAACGAACACGGTGAAACGGCGTCCTTCCAGCCAGAACTGGAAGTGGCGAATGGCCAAGTGGAGAGCTAACAACTCCCTGTCGAATGCGCTGTATTTCCGTTCGCTGTCGCGCAGGGTCTTACTGAAAAAGGCGAGCGGTTGCCAGGCTCCCGCTACAAACTGTTCCACGACCGCCCCTATGGCCACATCTGACGCGTCAGTAGTGAGCGCCATTCGGGCCGCTGGGACTGGATGCGCTAACAACGCAGCGTTTGCCAGGGCTGTTTTGACTTCGGAAAATGCGCACTCTCGCTCCGGAGACCATTCAACTTTATTTGTGGGTTTTTGTTTTTTTAGTGCAGCATACAATGGCTGCATGAGCTGCGCTGCGCGGGGGAGGAAACGGTTATAAAAATTTACCATCCCCAAAAACTCCTGTAACGCTTTGACCATTTGTGGCTGGGGAAAATTTGTTACTGCGCGCACTTTTTCAGGCAGAGGGACCGCTCCCTCTGGGGAGACGCGATGCCCCAAAAAATCAATCTGCGTCACCCCGAACTGACACTTCGCCGGGTTAATTATTAACCCGTGCTCTGCCAACCTCTGGAAAACTGCCGTGAGGTGGTTTTCGTGCTCGTCTTCGGACGCGCTGGCTACCAGTATGTCGTCCAGGTAGACGAACACGAAAGGGAGATCGCGCAAAACCACGTCCATCATGCGTTGGAACGTCTGCGCCGCGCCTTTAAGCCCAAACGGCATGTGCAAAAACTCGAAAAGCCCGAAAGGAGTTAGTACCGCTGTTTTGGGTATGTCCTCAGCGCGCACTGGGACCTGGTGGTAACCGTGTACCAAGTCTATTTTAGAAAAAATGCGCGCTCCCGCCAAATGAACTGAAAAATCTTGGATGTGCGGGATCAGGTAACGGTCGTGCGCTGTAGCGTTGTTCAGCCTGCGGAAATCACCGCAGGGCCGCCACGAGCCATCACCTTTAGGGACCATGTGAAGCGGTGAAGCCCAAGGGCTTTTCGAACGCTGGATGATGCCCAGCTTTTCCAGGTTGGCGAACTCCTTGCGCGCTATGGTCAGTTTAGCTGAATCCAAGCGCTGAGCCTTTGCAAAAACAGGCGGCCCGGTGGTAGTAATAAAATGTTCCACCCCGTGTTTAGCCACGGCCGCCGAAAATGTTGGAACCGTGAGTGCTGGGAACTGAGTGAGGAGTGTGTGGAACTTACCATCTGCCGCTGTGACGTTGGCTTGTGCTGTCGGCGGGGCCACTCGAGCTGTACAGGGGATAGAAGAAAAAGAGAGTGCATTAACCAGGCGTCTGTTAGCAAGATCAACCAACAAACTATGTGAGCACAAAAAATCAGCCCCTAACATGTTGAAATCGACTGCCGCTATGACGAAAGTCCACTCGAAAGTGCGGCCGTGTAAAGACAGAAGCAGAGTCCTCTCACCGAAGGTCTTAATCATCGAGCCGTTCGCTGCTGACACCCGGGGACCACTGGAAGGCGCCAGTCGGTCAGCGTAGGAAGGTGTGATGAAAGTCAGCTGGGAGCCCGTGTCCACGAGGAAATGCCTCCCCGAGTTCGCATCCTTCAAGTAGAGCAGCTTGTTCTCCTCTCCAAGGGCCGCAGCTGCTAACGACCCCCGGTCTTGGCGTTTCCCGAGCGCTTAAAGTGGCACGGTGGAATGCACTTGCGTGCCCTCTCTGCGAAGCGGCGATGGTAGAAGCAAAGGCTGTCGTCTGCTCCGTGTTTCCCGGCCCCTGCCGCCGCCGTCGTCGGTGAGTCTGGTGCTGCAGCCTCTGGCCCCCTGCTGTCTCCGGACGTTGCGCTTGGACCCGCTGCCGCAGCCGCGGCCGCGCACCGTTTACTGGCGTCGACGAGTCGTTGCGCCTCCTGGCCCAGCTCGTGGTAGTCTTTTCGGGTCAGCAGTGGTGAATTGGCCAGGGTCACTCTCACCTCTGACGGTAGGGTTCTGAGGAAAAGGTGGGTGAAAATGAAGTTATCATCTTCAGAGTCTCTCAAACCCAACATCTTCCCCATCAGGTCTGCAGGTCTGTCGCCCTCAAATTCAGTCAGCGCCAGGAGCCTCTCTGCCCGCTCCTACACCGAGGGGGTGAAACAACGAATGAGTGCAGCCTTCAGTGTGCTGTACTTGTTGCTGTCCGGCGGGTGGTTGATCAGAATCTCCACTCGCTGGGCTGTGTGGTTGTCCAGCTTTGCAACCACATGGTAGAACTTCGTGGCGTCTACCGAAATCCTCCGGAGGTGTAACTGTGCCTCGACTGCGCTAAACCAGGAGCGCGGACTGGTCGGCCAGAAGTCTGGCAGTTGGACTGTGGCTGCGTTCGTTTGGCCGGCTCCTGGCGAGTCTAGCTCGGGAGATTCGTCTCCACTCATGATACGTCGTAGGGTCACCAGTGTGGAGATTGTGTGGAAGGACGAGACTGATTTTATTTCTCAAGATCAGTTTTATTCAACACACATTCTCCAACATCCAAAACGGGAAAGAGGAAGCATGCCCCCACCTCTGTCCCTTTTATACCCAGGACACCAAAGCACACAGTCACATTGTCTTTACATCCCAAAACACAATGCACCCCCCTCCAGGTCTTCTGTCTGTCTCCACCTGAAATCCTGGTGGTCAGGAAATCCCTCACGGCCATCTCTCTTCATACAAAAGGCCAGACTTCGCGTCCTCCTGTTACCCCTAGGAGGTTCAGACCTTTTGTTCCTCTGAGACGTGCAGTAAACAATAAGCATACAGTAATAAGCATGTGAAGCATATGGAACTCACATATGTGCCCACAGTATCACCTTTCAACATTATGTTACAGAACTGAATAAAATTTCTTTGAACCACCAATTTTAAGCAGAAAAGAAAAAAAGAAAAAAACTTAGAAATTTGCAGTCTTTTTCTGATAAATTGTCTTATCTTTTCTGGTTTTGTAAATTTTCATCTTTTTTTCCTCATAAAAATGCAAATTTTTTCTCATAAAACTGCAACTTTTTTCATAAAAATGTAACTTTTTTCTCAAATTTGCAAATGTGTTCTCATAAATTTGCAATGTTTTTCTAAAAAAATTTGCAATGCTTTTTCATAAATTTCATGAATTTATGAGTTTAATGTTTATTTGAAAGGGACATTATACACTAATGAACATTAAGGCTGCGTGTCCACCAAACGTGTTTTTTTCCGCTCTGGGTGGCTATTTTCCATTCATTCTCTATGTAGTTCAGCGCTTACAGCGCTGAGCGCCCTCTGTGCTGAAACACTTTCGGCAGTGGACGTTTTTTGTCGCGGCGCTCAGGGCGCTCAGAGGTGAAAAAAGTTCAGCTTTTCAGAGACTGCAGCTGAGCTCGTCAATGTCAGACGTAAGCAGCCAGTCAGAACTGCTGCGTGGGTGGGACATAGGACGCTGGTACTAGTCTGTACTCAAACTCCTGCTTTCCGTGTCATCATATTTTACATCCAGAGCTGCTAAAACACGTTTTCTGTCCATTGTTATTTAGAGACTGCTATTAAAACATCAGTAGAAAGTCTGACCATAGGAAAGTGGAAGTGCTGAGCTGAGAGTGACAGGCTGTTGCAGGGATACAGGGCACAGACTTTTTTTTCCCCCAGAGCGCAACGCACACACGCTGAAAAAAAATGCTCAGGGTGGTCGGGCGACAAAAAACACATTTGGTGGACACGCAGCATAATACAAATGTAAATATGCCTGTCATGAGGCTAAGCGTGGGGTTTCACCGTGCTCAGGCTCTCAACTTACTTTTATCTCTTGTATTTTCTCAGTTTATGTATTATTTCTCTGTGTGTTGGTTTTTGATATATGTTGTTTCTGTTTGACATGAACTCTCCACCTCTTCCTCCAGACACTCCCACCTTGTTATCACCTTGTATGTGTAGCTCAGTAATTAGGTCAACCTGCCCGCTCACGTGATCCACACCTGATGTCAGTTGTCATGATTGATTGCTTGCCCTATTTATAGTCCGTCTGTCCATCCACTCTTGGTCAGAGTCTCATCCAGAATCTACCTACCTACTCCCGTCGGAACCCTTCCCCTGTTCCGATGTGTCTTCCTGTGCTTATTCTGCCAACTACCTGTTCACCTGATTTGTAAGTTTATTTTTGTACACTGTTTGGAATTTGTGTTTGCTCATTAAATGCCACAAACTGCAGTTCAGCGCTTGGGTCTCCCTTTCTGCCCTGTAGGGGCCAATTCATGACAGTAGACTCTGACCCATTTGTGACCCAGCTGCTGTAGTTCATGGTTTTTGTTTTTCACTCACCTGTTTTTCACCGGAGCTTTATCAGCATGTCTCCCAGTTACACCACTTCTATGAGCATGTGTGGTTACCCGATGAGCCTGGGGTGGGAGGTCTGCAAGACGCTGATGGAAATGGACATTCTAATTTCCAATGCTCGCAGGGCTCCTACCCCAAAAGACACCTCTTTTGGGGTAGGAGCCTCTGCGAGGTGGCTGCACACCGGTGCCCTCAGCTCTCGGAGCATGCCGAGGGAATGGAGAGGATAACGCTGGTTGCAGGCCTGCAACGGGAGAGCAGTGGGAAGGTGAGGAGTGCCATGAGGAAGCTCAGGTCTGCGCCAACAGGGAGACACCCCCAGGTCTCGGAACAACTGCCTCCTCGCCAGCCTCCAGCTCCAGCCCCAGCTTCTGCCTCACCAGCTCTGAGATGCTGCTCGCCTGCGCTGACCTCCACTCCTTCCCGAGACTTAGCAGTACTGGTCTGGACAGAGGAGAGCCACCGGTGCAGACGTTACAAATCTCCCGCCGCTATCTAAGTGCAGCCCGTCGGAAGAACTCTGCCACCACCCTGTCAGCAGCAACTCCTTCGCCGAGGCAGAAAACTCCCAGAGCAGTTCCCTCTTTGTATTTTTCCTCTCCGGTTGTCCCGTCAGCTTCCGCCTTCTCCGCAGCTGTTGCCTCCCTCTTCTCCTCAGCATTCCCTCCCACTGCTGAGGGGCCGGCCCTTTCTTCCCTGGCTCCGCCCATCTCCATGTGTGCAGGGGCGGCTACTCTATGATCCTCTGAGGGGCCCACAACCACGGTAGCCACGGAGAGGGTTGATTCAAGACCAGCTGCAGCAGAAAACATCATGCCCTGGGAACACAGGGAAGTGCTTTTTCATTCGCTATCATTAACACATGAATTACCTTGTCTGATTCCCAGTGGTGAGGCTCAGCCGATGCAGTCCTCTGAGTCCTCACTGCCTACTGCAGCAATAGATTTTCACCTGCTCTCTCTGTGTCTCCTTCTTCACCCTCTGAGTGTCCGCTGGTCCCAGGGTTGAGCTGCCGGATGATGGAGGAGCCTGCGGCCCTGGAGGACCTGGTTCTAGCCCTGCAGCCATGGTCCGGACAGAGGGAGAGTGCTGCCAGCAGTCTGAACCCTGGGTCAACGAGTCAGTGTCCCCTGGCTTCAGCTGAGCAGGATCCAGTGCCAGCAGGGAGTTGACCTCCTGTTTCCACGCCGGGTGAGCCACCTGCGTGGGCCACTTCGCTGGGGGGTCCTGGGACTGCAACGACCGCCATGCCTGCTGTAGGGGACGCCGCAGCAGAGCCGAAGCTGGGTCTCCTGAGAACCAGGCCCATGACGTCACCACCTGGATCGACAGAGTCCTGGACGGCGGTGGAGCTTGAGCTCAGGCAAGTGCTCTCCTTTGTTTTCATTGTCTCTATTTTGGAGAGATCTTGCCTGGCTCTTGGTGGGGAAGGCCAAGTGCAGCCGTCAGCTGCACCTGAGCTCACCTTGCTGGGCTCCACTGCTGCCGGTGACCCTGACCCTGTTTCTCTGTCCCTCCTGTTGGAGCCATTCCCCAGGGTCACCGAGGATGGTCCAACTTCACCAGAGATCTCCATTGGTCTAGTCACTCCAGCTGAGGTCTTTGCGGGTGTTCCGTTCCACCCCGGGACCTCCGTGGGTGCTGCCCCCCCTCCAGCTGAGGTCATTGTGGTTGCTCCGTCCCAGCCTGGGACCTTCGTAGGTGCTGCTCCCCCTCCAGCTGAGGTCGTCATGGGTGCTCTGTCCCAGCCCGGGACCTCCATGGGTGCTGTTCCCCCACCAGCTGAGGTCTTCGCGGGTGCTTCGTCCCAGCCCAGGACCTCCGTGGGTGCCTATCCTCCTCAATCCGGGTCTTTGTGGGTGTTGTGTCCCTGTCGAGGGCCGTTGTCATGACCCAAACTGGATCATCGTTGCGCTCCAGTTTGGGTCCGCTGTGGGTGTCACACTTCAGCTCGGGGGGCACCATGGAAGCAGCCACGTCCCAGTCCGGGTCCCCTGTGGGTGCAGCTATGTCCCAGTCCAGATCCCCCGGGGGTGCAGCTATGTCCCAGTCTGTGTCCCCTGTGGGAACAGCTATGTCCCAGTCCGGGTCCACCGCAGGTGTAGCCACACTCCTGTCTGGGGCCACTGCAGGTGTAGCCATGCCCCAGTCTGAGGCCACCGCAGGTGCAGCTTCAGCCCAGTCCAGGGTCACTGAGGGTGCTACGTGCCAGTCCAATGTCACTGTGGTCCCTCAGTCCCCATTCAGCTCCACTGAGGGTTCTTCTTCCTCACCCACAGCCATCTTGGTTCCCTTTTCTCCACCCGAGGTCATCACGGTTTCCTCTCCTCCGCCCGAGTTCGTCATGGTTCCTTCTCCTATGCCCAAGGCCGTCGTGGTTCTCTCTCTTCCGTCCAAGACCATCATGGGTTCCCCTTTCCCTGTGGCCACTGGGGGTCCTGTTCCGTCCCCTGAGGTTCCCGTTGGTCGGCCATCTTCTGTCCTCCACACCACTGACTTTTCCCATTGGGCAACCGCCTCCTGGACTATCCCATCTGGTCGGGTGGTTAAAGAACTCTGGTAGACCACCCGACAGATGGTGCTGCTGGGTTGGGTGGCCCACGTTCTCCAGTAGGCCACCCGACTCTTTCCTTCACGCAGTCTACCAAGTCTGGGACTTTATCCGACCACCTGAACTGTCCGGCTATCTGGTCCAGGGGGCCTAAGAACCTGGTGTGTGCTTTGGTGTGGGTCCTGAGCGGGTTTTTTGTTTTTGTTCCCCCTAGCCTGTTTCCCCCATCGCCCTCCCAGGTTGGGTTATTTTGTTATTCCTATTTGGGGGGGGGGGGGGTCTTTCCTTTTCTTTTTGATGTTACCTTGGGGTATCTGGAATCCACCCCTTAAGGGGAGGGGCCTCTGTCATGAGGCTGAGCGCTGGGTTTCACCGTGCTCAGGCTGTCAACTTACTTTTGTTTATCTCCTGTATTTTCTCAGTTTATGTATTATTTCTCTGTGTGTTGGTTTTTGATATATGTTGTTTCTGTTTGACATGAGCTCTCCACCCCTTCTTCCAGACACTCCCACTTTGTTATCACCTTGTATGTGTAGCTCAGTAATTAGGTCAACCTGCCCGCTCACGTGATCCACACCTGATGTCAGTTGTCATGATTGATTGCTTGCCCTATTTATAGTCCGTCTGTCCATCCACTCTTGGTCAGAGTCTCATCCAGAATTTGCCTACTCCCGTCAGAACCCTTCCCCTGTTCCGACGTGTCTTCCTGTGCTTATTCTGCCAACTTCCTGTTCAACTTGTTTCTAAGTTTATTTTTGTACACTATTTGGAATTTGTGTTTGCTCATTAAGGTTCAGGTTCAGGTTCAGGTTACTTTATTTGTACCCGTAGGTAGATTTGTTTTGCAGTTGGTGACATCCATATTTACAAGCCACTAGTTACATTCAACATAGACACAAACACAGGCACACATCTTACAAAATAGGTAAATATAAAATATGTACAATATAATTTTTATAGCTTGTTCAACTCTTTGACAGCAGCAGGGACAAAGCTGTTTTTGTAGCGCTGGGTTCTACTTTTTGGGACAGCAAACCTCCGTCTGGAGGGAAGAAGCTGAAAGTTGCACTGCAAAGGGTGGGAGTCATCATTTAAAATCGAGTCGGCCATCCTCTGTACTTGTCTGGTGTACAGGGATGTCGGGCTCAGCTGTGACTCACCAAGCAAACGACTGGACCATCTGACTACCTGATCCAAGGATTTCCTCTGTTTCAGTTTTATCTGACCAAACCATGACATTAGAGAAAAGGATAAAACAGATTCAATAAAAGCCCGATAGAACATAGTCATTATGGTTCGGTCAATTTGGAAGCATGCAAGTTTCCTCAAACAATGCAAATTTTGCTGACCCTTTTTGCACACCCTTTCACAGTTCACCTCAAAGTTCAATCCACTATCAATAATCGTCCCAAGATATTTGTACGATTGTACACATTCGGTGGTCTGGCCTTTTAGTATGGTGACTTTGTGCCTGGGAGTTTTCCTCCTAAAGTCAATAATCATATCTTTCGTTTTTGTTGTATTCAGCTGCAGGTAGGAATCCTCACACCAGTGAACAAAGTCATCAACTACTGGGCCGTGGCCACTCTCACCATCCTGGAGGAGACTGACAATGACTGAGTCATCAGCATACTTTATAATGTGTCTGTTGTCATGTCTGCTCCGACACATGTTTGTGTACAGGATGAAGAGTAGTGGTGACAACACACACCCCTGAGGAGAGCCAGTAGAAGAGCACTTTAGGTCAGACAATGTGCCATTGACCCTTACTCTCTGCGTCCTGTTGGTTAAGAAATCCAGAATCCAACCCACCAGATTATTGCTTAAATCAAATTGTTGCAGGAGCCTTTCAACTAAAATATGAGGTTGGATTGTATTAAAGGCAGAAGAAAAGTCCACAAATAAAAGCCTGGCGTGTGTCCCATTAAAATCCAGATGTTTAAAAAGCATGTCAAACAGAGTGACAGTGGCATCCTCCACTCCTCTGTGAGGCCTATAGGCAAACTGCAGAGGATCCAATGCATGTTCAGTCAGCCTTAGGACCTCACATCTGACCAGTTTTTCAAAAATTTTCATTAAAATTGAAGTCAAAGCAACTGGTCTAAAGTCATTTACCGTTTTAGGACAGCTGGATTTTGGAACGGGAACAACCACGGCATCTTTCCAGATCTTTAAAATGCCACAAACTGCAGTTCAGTGCTTGGGTCTCTCTTTCTACCCCATAGGGGCCAATTCATGACAATGCCATCCATCCATCCATCCATCTTCTACCGCTTTTCCGGAGGTCCGGGTCACGGAGGCAGCAGTTCAAGCAGAGAAGCCCAGACTTCCCTCTCCCCAGAATCAGAATCAGGTTTATTGCCATTGTTCATGTAGTACACAAACTAGGAATTTGTCTCGGTACAATGCTGCAACATTAAACATGATAGGATAAGAGAAATAAACTATACATGTAATAAAGTGTAGGATAAGATTAAGTGATACTGGTCAACAGTTAAAATATATATTAGCCAGCAGCAGATACTGTGGAGAACTATATAGTGCAGTCGGTAATGCAGGAAGAAAACAGTGATGATTGACATGAGTCTGGTTGAGCTGCTGTACATGGTGCACGAGAGTCAATAAGTCACTTAGTGTTCAGCAGTCTAATGGCAGAGGGGAAGAAGCTGTTCATGTGACGGGAGGTTTTAGTCTGGATGGACCGAAGTCTTCTACCAGAGGGGAGGGGGGCAAACAGTACGTGACCAGGGTGTGAGGGATCGGCTATGATCCGGCCAGCATGCCTCCGGGTCCTGGAGATGTACAGATCCTGGAGAGATGGGAGCTTGCAGCCGATCACTGATCACCCAGCCACCTGCTCCAGCTCTTCAGAGGGGATACCAAGGCGTTCCCAGACCAGCTGGGAGACAAAGTCTCTCCACCGAGTCCTGGGTCTGCCCCGGGGTCTCCTCCCAGTGGGACGTGCCTGAAACACCTCAAGTGGGAGGCGTCCAGGAGGCATCCTAATCAGATGCCCATACCACCTCAACTGACTCCTTTCAATGTGGAGGAGCAGCGGTTCTACTCTGAGCCTCTCCCGGATGACTGAGGTCCTCACCCTATCTCTGAGGGTGAGTCCAGCAATCCTACGGAGAAAGCTCATTTCAGCCGCTTGTATCCGCGATCTCGTTCTTTCGGTCATTACCCAAAGCTCGTGACCATAGGTGAGAGTAGGAACGTAGATTGATTGGTAAATCGACAGCTTTGCCTTAGAACTAAGCTCCCTCTTCACCACAACAGACTGGTACAACGTCCGCATCACTGCAGATGCTGCTCCAATCTGTCTGTCGATCTCTTGCTCCATTTTCCCCTCACTCGTGAATAAGACCCCAAGATACTTAAACTCCTCCACTTGGGGCAGGAGCCTGTCCCCAACCTGGAGAGGACAATCCACCTTTTTCCGGCTGAGGACCATGGACTCGGACTTGGAGGTGCTAATTCTCATCCCAGCCGCTTCACACTCAGCGGCAAACTGTGTGTTGTATGAAAGGAGAGAAGGTTAGCACTCCCCTTGACAAGGATGGAATTGGCCCTTGTGGCCTGCAACACATAACGGTTAAGGCATTGCCACCTACTTCGTGGCATCTCTAACCATGTTTTACCCCCTCATGGATCGTCACCTTATCGTGGTGGGGGGGTTTGCGTGCCCCAGTGATCCCAGGAGCTATGTTGTCCGGGGCAATTTGCCTCTGATAGGGTTTCCCAAGACAAACTGGTCCTGGGTGAAGGGCCAGACTAAGAACGATCCAACAGACTCTCATGATAAATTGTATATCAAGGATTCAGTGTACCCCGCCCGGTATGGGGTTACCGGGGCCCCACCCTGGAGCCAGGCCTGGGGGAAGGGCTCGAAGGCTAGCGTCTGGTGGCCGGGTTTCCACCCATGGGACCCGGCCGGGCTCAGCCCGAAGGAGTTACATGGGTCCGCCCTCCAGTGGGCTCACCACCTGCAGGAGGGATCATGGGGGTGCGGTGCTATGTGGATTAGGTGGCGGTCAAAGGCGGAGACCTTGGCGGACTGATCCCAAGCTTTCATGACAATGCCAGATTTAGCAATACTGTAGATGCGGGGTTGATCATCTCAGACTGGATGCAGAGGGTAAACAGATGAGGACAATACTTACTGAGATGGGAGAGATTATGGTGATGCAGCAGGAAGGAGAGCTGGGGGACAGTGGGGGGAGAAGGGATGAATGTATTGTGATGCGAGATGTCATGCAGATGTGAGCTGGGTGGAGGATATACAGTAAAAGGAGAGACCCTGGTGTATTGAGGAGAGACTTTTTCTGTGTATGACTGATGTGAGAGTGAATAAAGTAGTCTGCTGCAAGAATCTGCCTCCGTTATTTGCACTCCCCACAATGGTGACCCCTTGACGAATTATGGAACATGAGGCAAGAACCCCGGAGTCAGCCCGGACGGGAAGCCCCAGCAACGCAGCAAGCATTCCATAGACGGTCAAACTACTGGACTTTTGGCTGCACGACCCGCGGTCTTGGTTCCACCACACCGAGGCTCAGTTCGCCCTCCGGGGAATAACGGCAGATGACACCAGATATTACTATGTGGTTGCAGCGCTGGATGCTCGCACGTCTCAGCAAGTAGCGAGCCTGCTCCAACAGCCTCCAGCCCACAATAAATACGGGGCTCTCAAGGCCGCGCTGACTTGGCGCTACACGCTCTCGGACTGTGAGAGAGCAGAGAGGCTCCTGAGGCGCTCCGAGTTAGGAGATGGGTCAGCAGTCGAACTGATGGAGAAGATGTTGCCGTTGATGGGCATGGACGACGGGCATTTTCTGTTTGCCCACCTTTACCTCTGGAACCTCCCAACAGAGGCAAGAGCGGTCCTTGCCAATTCGCCGTTGCTGGCCGCGCGTGACTACGGGGCGCTAGCCCAGGAGGCAGATCGGCTCATCCTCACCACCAGAGCCCTCACAGTGAACGCGTCGGCGTCGGAACCCAGCGAGACAACCAGCGGAGGTGAGGAGCCGGCGACGGTAGCGGCAGAGGGGGCCAGGAAGCGCCAGAGAGACACGCTCTGCTTCTACCACGCCACTTTGGAGAGAACACATGCAGATGTGTGCCACCGTGCCAATTCAAGCGTTCGGGAAACGCCAAGGCAGACAGTCAGTAGCAGCTTCGACCGCCGGTGAAGAGAACAAGCTGCTCTACGTGACGGACTCGCGCTCGGGGAGACGGTTCCTCGTAGACACCGGCGCCCAAAAGAGCATCATCCTGCCGTCCTACGCCGACCGGCTAGCGGGAGCTAGCGGCCCCCAGCTGGTAGCCATAAACGGCTTGGACATTAAGACTTTTGGTGAGAGAACACTGACTTTATCCCTACACGGCCGTATGTACGAGTGGACTTTTGTCATAGCGGCATTGAGTTTCCCAATCCTGGGAGCTGATTTTCTGTGTGCACACAGGTTGCTAGTCGATGTTGCTAACAGGTGCCTGGTTAATGCAATGTCTTTTGATTCTCTCCCCTGTACAGCTCGAGGGGCCGGGCCAATAACGCAAGTCAACGTCACAGCTCCAGGCGGTAAGTTCCACACACTGCTCACTCAGTTTCCAGCACTCACGGTCCCAACGTTTTCGGTGGCCATCACTAAACATGGGGTGGAACACTTTATCACCACCACTGGGCCGCCCATTTTCGCACGACCTCAGCGCCTGGACGCAGCTAAACTGGCCATAGCGCGCGAGGAGTTTGCCAACTTGGAAAGGTTGGGCATCATCAGGCGCTCAAACAGCCCATGGGCATCCCCACTACACATGGTCCCTAAGGCCGAGGGATCATGGCGACTGTGCAGAGATTTCCGCAGGTTGAATAACGCCACAGCGCACGACCGCTACCTGATTCCCCATATTCAGGATTTTTCCGTTCACCTCGCCGGGGCACGCATTTTTTCTAAAATAGACCTGGTCCGTGGTTACCACCAGGTCCCAGTGCGCACGGAGGACGTACCCAAAACAGCGGTAATAACTCCGTTTGGCTTGTTTGAGTTTTTACGCATGCCCTTCAGATTAAAAGGCACTGCACAGACATTCCATTGCATGATGGATGCGGTGTTGCGTGATCTGCCGTTTGTGTTTGTCTACCCGGATGACATCCTGGTGGCCAGCGCGTCCGAGGACGAACACGTAACCCACCTCAGGACGGTTTTCCGGAGGTTGGAGGAGCACGGGTTAATACTCAACCCGGCGAAATGTCAGTTTGGCATGACGGGGATTGACTTTTTGGGGCACCGCATCTCACCGGAGGGAGCGATCCCCTTGCCCGACAAAGTGTGCTCCGTGGCGAATTTTCCCCGGCCTCAGACGGTCAGGGCGCTGCAAGAGTTTTTGGGGATGGTTAACTTTTATTACCGGTTCCTCCCCCACGCAGCTCAGCTCATGCAGTCATTGTACGCTGCGCTCAAGAAACGGAAACCGGCGGACAAAGTCGAATGGACTCCGGAGCGGGAGCAGGCGTTCTCTGAGGTTAAAACAGCCCTGGCAAACGCCGCACTGTTGGCGCACCCGGACCCAGCGGCCCGGATAGCGCTCACTACCGACGCCTCGGACATGGCCATAGGGGCCGTCGTGGAGCAACGTGTCGCCGGTTCCTGGCAGCCGTTCGCTTTTTTCAGCAGGGCTTTGCGCGACAGTGAGTGTAAACACAGCGCGTTCGACAGAGAGTTGCTGGCTCTCCATCTGGCCATACGCCACTTCCAGTTCTGGCTGGAAGGGCGCAGCTTCACCGTGTTCGTGGACCACAAGCCGCTAACGTTCGCGATGGCCAAGGTTTCGGAACCATGGTCGGGGCGGCAGCAGAGACAGCTGGCTGCGGTCTCGGAGTTTATGACCGATATTCAGCATGTGTCGGGTAAACTGAATGTGGTGGCGGACTGCCTCTCGCATGCAGTAGTGGCCCCGGTCTGCATGGGGATAGATTACACAGCCATGGCCGCAGAGCAGATTGGCGATGCGGATGTGTGCGCGCTCCAGTCTGGACCAACAGGGTTAAGGCTGAAGAACAGAGTACTGCAAAATGGCAGCCCCCACCAATCTGCGATGTCTCCACGGGACGCCCGCGCCTGGTGGTCCCAGTTGCTTGGCGCTGCCGAGTATTTGAGTCAGTTCACGCTCTAGCGCACCCAGGAGTGCGCGTGTCAGTCAAAATGGTGGGAGCGAAGTTCGTATGGCCAGGCCTGCGCAAACAAGTGAAAGAGTGGGCCGCAGCCTGCGTAGCGTGCCAGCGAGCCAAAGTACACAGACACACGAAGGCTCCTTTGGAACCGTTTCGTATACCAGCTAAGAGGTTCGACCATGTTCACGTGGACCTCGTGGGCCCCCTCCTGCCATCAGAGGGGTGCACGCACCTTCTGACAGTGGTGGACCGCACCACACGCTGGCCAGAAGCAGTCTTGCTGGCAGCAACCGCGTCCGCGGACGTGGGGTGCGCTTTTTTGACGATGTGGGTGGCACGTTTTGGCATCCCATCGGACATCACGTCCGATAGGGGCCCTCAGTTTGTTTTTGACCTCTGGTCCGCGATGGCCCGTAGCCTGGGTGTTGCAATTCATCACACAACCGCGTACAACCCACAGGCCAATGGGTTATGCAAGCGTTTCCATAGGTCACTGAAAGCAGCGCTCAGGGCTTCGCTGACGGATGCAAATTGGGTAGACTGGTTGCCGTGGGTTTTGTTGGGTTTGCGTTCCACACCAAAAGAGGATTTGGAGGCTTCCCAGGCGGAGCTTGTTTTTTCTCAG
The DNA here is from genome assembly GCA_020510985.1 of Pholidichthys leucotaenia. Taxonomy (NCBI): domain Eukaryota; kingdom Metazoa; phylum Chordata; class Actinopteri; order Cichliformes; family Pholidichthyidae; genus Pholidichthys; species Pholidichthys leucotaenia. Next base: position 226,256,468 of record CM035840.1, read on the forward strand.
CCACTGCGGCTCCCCGGGGAATTTTTGCCAGATAATCCCGTGCTGGACAACTGTCCGTCTCAGCATTTGCAGCATAGTGCAGATACAGGCACGCTAACGGGCCCAGCCCACCACTGTTTTCCACGTGATTTTGTGCCAAAAACTTTGAAGAACGCGGCGTTCGTGTTTGTCAGGCACGATGCCTACCGCCCCCCATTGCACCCACCCTACGATGGCCCGTTCAGAGTGCTGGAACCAGGGGACAAACATTTTTTGTTAGACTTGGGGGGTCGTCGGGAGAAAATATGTATAGACAGACTTAAGCCCGCCTTTGTGGTGGCGGACGAGCAAGTGATGCTGGCTCGGGCCCCTCAGTGTGGAAGACCCCCACGGAGAACTCCCCAGGTAAACGATTCATCAGAGCAGCCACACGGGCAAGTCGAAGGCTCCCCCCCCCCCCCCTCGCCATTGCCCACCTGCAGACAGACACACCCCCAGGAGCCCCCCACTGGCACAGCAGCGCCACGGAGGCGGAGAACCCCCGTTACAGCAGATATGGGAGGAGACTGAAGCCAAAAGGACGTGAGGACTGAAGCTCGGTCTGAGATTCGGAGGGGTGGGGGGTGTAGACGCGGGGTTGATCCTCTCAGACTGGATGCAGAGGGTAAACAGAGAAGGACAATAGGTATTGAGATGAGAGAAATTATGGTGAGGTAGCAGGAAGAAGCAGTGGGGGGAGAAGGGTTGAATGTATTGTGATGTGAGATGTCATGCAGATGTGAGATGGGTGGAGGATATAAAAGGAGAGACCCTGGTGTACTGAGACATGCTTTTGCTGTGTATGACTGATGTGAGAGTCAATAAAGTTGTCTGCTGCAAGAATCTGCCTGCGTTATTTGCACTCCCCACAATACTGCTAATTTGCATCTGTAGTCCCCTGGCGGGCCACAAAAACACACAATCATACACAAGCAGAAAAACTGCAGTGAAACTGTACAAAGTGCATATGCAAAAGTGCAAGAGTTAAAGTACTACAAAACATTCCAAAAAGTTTTTTTTTTCAAAAATTTGCAACTTTTTCTCATACATTTGCAACTTATTCTGACTATCTCGTTGCAGAATTTGCAAACGTTTTCTCATGAATTTGCAACTTTTTTTCTAAAAAAAATTACAGTTTTTTTCTCATAAATTTGCAACTTATTGCTTCTAAACTTGCAACATTCATCTGACTGGTTAAACTTTTATTGTATGTCATTGAATTGTCATTTTTGACTTTTTAATTTTTAAATTGGCATCTTTTCACATATTTTTGCACATTTATTCTTGCAATTTTGTTCCTAATTTACATGTATACATTTCCCCCTCATGCTAAACTGGTGACTCCCCCCCCCCATCGCCCACTGAAAGAAAGTAATTAAAAGTACCTTTTAAGTTACTTTTTGCAGATCTTAATGAATGTGGTCCATGTTTTGTCATTTTTTCTTCCAGTCATATTTTAAATCATTATTGTTCTATTCTGACTCAGCAAACATGTGATTTACCACAGTTATCTAGATTATAGTCAATCAGTCAAAACTTTATCTATATAGCACTTTTCATAGAAAAGTTTTTAGCGCAAAGTGCTTCCCACACTGTAAAAAAACACAGCTAACACCCTCCCCCACGCACGCACGCACCCAGCCGGTCCCGCCGGGTGAGGACGCAGGCGTGGCGGTCGCAGGAGGGCGGACCTGTGGACCTTAAAGTCTCCGTCCCGCGCCCCCTCCGCGCCACAAGTGTCGCCTGTGAACCGTCAGCGTGAACCTCCATCCCGAGCCGGCATGTCAGCCTCAGACAGGGTGGTGTTGGCTCTGGGGGGAGCGGGGACCGTGGGCTCCGGGGTGGTTAAAGCTCTGCTGGACAAAGGTAAGCTGCTGCAGCATCTCCGCCGTCCGCACGACATCCAGAGACCCGCCGCGCGGCTACCCTGTGCGCCTTTTACACGCCAGTGCTGTCTGCGTTGCTGAAAGGGGAATGCGTCACATTAACGTGGAGTACGGGCCTTTTTTTCGTCATGCGTGAGCTTGGGCTCTGTGTGCAGAGCGCGTCGCGTCTCCGGGAGACGCGCAAACGTGTCCCACCTGAGGTGTGCTGCGCGTGGAGAGGTTGTGGGTCTGCTGGGGTGGAGAGCTCAGGTCCCGTTAGTCTGCAGAAAACCGCCACACTAATCACTGTGCATTAAACTTGAAACGTTCAAGTCGTTATTGCAGAGGCATGGGAAAGTGGCAATTAAACCTGGAGTTTGCGAAATGTTTACATGCGCACTAATGAACGGATTACACTTAGATTATGTAAAAATCAAACACACCTGGTTTATTGTCCAAAAATCCTTTCATCCAGTCAGTCTGATTATTAAGTTATCTGATTATTGTCAGCATGGAAAAGGTTCACTGTTAACTTTCAATTTTGTCATGATTTTTAAAATCTTATTTCCTGTTTTTTTTTCAGACAGAAATGAAAGTTTAAATCAAAAGTGAAAGGGTTGATAATTATAGTGATGCGCTTATCTGCCCCAAAAGCACACATGCATCACGCCAACATCAGCCTGATGTATCAAGTTTACATCAGGAATACATCTTATAGCGGTCGTTGGCATGCTGACGTCTAGCCAGCATCTTGCCAATGTGAAAACGACCTCCATAAAGTGTATTTGAAGAAGAAGAAGCCAACTTTATTATCATTCAATCCATACATCCAAGCATGTACAGTAGAACTAAATTATGTTTCTCCTGTCTACAATGTTAATCACATGTAGAATCAGAGGGGCCGCTGCTATGCAAAGTACCGCCACAACTTCTCCTTTCCCCGTTCTATTATGCTGACCACCATGCTAGAAGGCGGGAAGTACCATTTTTATATGGCCTTTGGTATGACCCAGCCGGGGCTTGAAACCACAGCCTCCCGGCTGTGGGGCGGATGCTGTACCCCTAGACAACCATTCCAGGTTTGTAAACTTGCTGACTTTGGCCCCATGTATGTGTGCTGTCAGTACTGTTAGTACTGATACTTAAATGGTAACACCAGTGTTGTGGTGGGACAGGGCTCGTTACTCTGAACTTACACAGTACACAGTCATTTCATAGTGATACCGTTTTCTTTGGTAAAACTGATTCTTCTGCATCAGTTTCAATTTCCAGGCTGATGTTAGAGTTTGTGGGACTGATCCAGATGTTCTGGTTCTGTCAGGTCTAAACTATCACACTACAGACCAGTGTTTTACAAGTTACTGAAGATTAATAACTAATTAATAACCAATTACTAATAAGTAATTACTCTTACTAGTTACTCCTTTTCTTTACAGGTACTGCATGATTAACCCCTTGAACTCTGTGAATTCCGCGGGCAGTCACGTCTCTGCATCTTAGTGCGTCTCAGTGTGCACTGAAAAAAAAAGCTGCGTTTCAGGTCTTCCAGTACAGACATAGCCTTGTTACAACCTGAGAAAAAAAAGCTGTGTAATATATTCATTTTTTGTGGATTTTTTACAAAATTTTGACCTGAGCTTGAAAACACTTGGCTCTACATTTCTGTTGTGTTTTCCAGCCAGTATCTGACAGCTGTATGTTATTTGCAAGCATTTGTATTTAAAAAAACACCCAGGCGAACTTTCTTGTTACTCAGTGGCAGGAGCACTTAGAGAGATTATGACTGTTTTGCCAAAAAATTCAGAGTGTTTTCTTTTAAATGACACCAACCCCATGAAGATGCTGCAAAGGGTTGAAGAACAGCTTTTGATTTACTTTGGGCAGGTATTTTTAGGCGTTTTTAGGGAAGTTGAACAGAGTTCAACAGGTTAAAGTAAGTAACAAAATCCACAACCACCTGTCCTTCCACATTTCTCTCCTAAAGACCTACCCAGGACCTCCTCACCACCTCAGGACACATCTGTTCCCTTTACCTACAGGTAGATCTCAGTAAATTAGAATATCACCAAAAAGTTGATTTATATAAGTAATTCAAATCAAAAAAATGAAACTTCTATAAACTAATAATGAGTCCACTAGGTCTTATACTTTGATTCAAGATGTTGCTATAATAAGTTAAATAATTATGTCTTGGTGAAACGAGGCATACGGTAGTGTGTGTGTGTGTGTGTGTGTGTGTGTGTGTGTGTGTCCGCAGACATACAGTACGCCAAGGCATCAGCAGTACTAACGCAGTTTACTAACAAAATATGCGTGCTTTACACATACTACTAAAGCTACCATGTTCTTGCATGAGGCCCAGTATAACGTTTGATCAATTTAATTCAACTTCTGGCATTCACTGATCTTTTAAAATGCATCTTGAAATTTCAAACCGGTGCTAACAGAATTTGCAAGTGGTTGAGACCTTTTTTTCAGTTATCCTTTATTTTAATTTTTTATTTTCTTTGACATTTATTTAACCAGGAAAACCTCAGAGATTAAAAATCTCTTTTCAAGAGTGTCCTGGCCAAGACGCAGCAGCACATTAACAAAAATTACAGATAAACAGCATCCATACATACTGTAAAACCATAAATAGTTATTTGCATAAATGGCTGTCAGATCACCATCATAAAAACCCACAACCAGATGTTTCAGCCTCCAAATCATCCAACATTTCTTTAAAAGCAACCAACAAGACCAAGTTAAGTTTAAGAATTTTTGTAGTTTGTTCGGGCAAAGGGAGCAGCAAATATAAATGTATTTTTTCCAAATTCAGTTCTGACCCTTGGGACAGACAAAGAAAAAACATCCTAGTTTGCTGTTATTCCAGCTTTTGTGAAAACTGAATAAACTTCAAATTAGTGGTCATGATTTTATACTGTATTGAAGTTACATTTCTAAAAGGTACCCTAGTCAGTTTAATCAGATAGTGATGCCATTGTGTAATGAATATGGTAGTATTAGGATGTCAATTATGCAAATCTTCAACTGTCGTTAACGTGCACTCAATTACACACAGGTGGAAGTCACCATTTCTATGTGGGCTGTTCACCCTGTTTTATAGGACATACAGGAGTAAATGGCGTTCACTTATATAGCGCCTTTTACTAATCTCTGGACCACCAAAGCGCTTTACAGATCCTGCTATCCACCCATTCACACACACATCCACACACTGATGGAGGCAGAGCAGCCATGAAAGGCGCTGGCCTGACTCACCAGGAGCAACTGGAGGTTCAGTGTCTTGTTTGAGGACACTTTGACATGCAGACTGCAGACAGAACGGGAATCGAACCCCTGACCCTCCGATCAGTAATCGGCCACACTACAGCTGCACCACAGGAGTGACTCGGTCCAACACGGCTTGCTTGCTTGCGGTTGTCCATCGAGTCCGATGATGACGTCCACTTCTATCGATGAGTCCTTTGATGGCTGTGTAGTCCTATCCTGGACCCACATGTCCTGTTGCAGGTAGGGCATGTAAAAGTTGTGGTAGTAGCAGCAGGGGCTGCAGGTGCATTCCTCCTCAGTCTTCTCTCCTGTCTCCTGGCTGTCCTGTCCTCCTCCATCATACGGGTCCCCACAAGGCACTGCTGTCGCCAGGTGTTCCAGTCAGCAGCAGCCTCCTCCAGAGCCTCAGGTCTGATCCTGCACTTTTTTAAGGCCATCTTTAGCTGGCCCTTGTAGCGCTTCTTCTGCCCTCCAGCAGAGCGTCAACCATGGTGTAACTGGCCATTTAACACCCTGCGAGGCAGTCGGTTTGGGGGCATCCTCACCACATGTCCCAGCCAGCGTAGCTGGTGCTGGGTGATCGTTGCCTCAATACTCCTACAGCTGGTCTTAAAGAGTATCTCAGAATGAGGCACATGGTCACGCCAGGTGATTCCCAGGATGCGCTGAAGGCAGCGTATATGGAACCGTTCTAGATCCCTAATGTGGCGGCTGTGAGTCACCCAGGATTCACAGCTGTAGAGGAGAGTAGTGACACAGACTGCCGGGTAAACAGAGATCTTCGTTTGAAGATGGAGGTTCTTGTTCTGGAAGACCCGACGCCGGAGTCTCCCAAAAGAAGCTGATGCCTGCCTGATCCTGTTCTGGACCTCATTGTCAATGGTGTTGTCTACAGAGAGGATGCTCCCCAGGTACTTGAAAGATGGAACAACAGACAGCTGTTCACCAGCAACAGTGAAGGTAGGTGGAGTAGATGGGATATTGGTGCTCCATTGGCAGACGACCTCTGTTTTGATGGTGTTCACCGTCAGTCCCATCCTGCTGTATGCTCTCACCGCAGCAGTAAGAACAGACTGGAGATCTTGTGGGCTATGAGATACCAGAGCACAGTCATCTGCATACTGTAGCTCAATGACTCTCACCCTTTGCAGTTTGGTGGTTGCCTGGAGCCTCCTTATATTAAAAAGGTTGCCATCTAGACGGAAGTCCACTGTTACACCGCTGCTGTCCTCAATCTCCTTGTGGAGAAGCTGGGTGACAGAGCAGGAAGATGTTAAAAAGTACTGGTGCTAATACACACCCCTGCCTAACCCCTGTACAAACGGGGAAGGAAGGAGATTCCTGTCCTTCTATAGTCACCCGAGCAGTCATACCATCATGAAATTGGCGGAGGATATTGACAAACTTGCTGGGGCAGCCAAACTTAAGAAGAACTTCCCATAGGAGTTCTCTATGGACAGTGTCGAAAGCTTTGGAGAGATCGACAAAGGCCATGAACAGGTCCTGGTGTTGCTCCCGACATTTCTCCTGCAGCTGCCGAGCTGTGAAAATCATGTCCACCGAGCTCCTGCCCTTCCTGAAACTGCATTGCGATTCAGGCAGCACTGATTCTGTGATGTTGTTGATCAGCCTATGAAGCATCACCTTCACCAGGACCTTACCAGCAACAGCAAGGAGCGAAATACCCCTGCTTTTGCCGCAGACAGCCTTGTCACCCTTGTTTTTATAAATGGTGACAATTGTGGCGTCTCTCCATTGTTGTGGGATGTTGTCATCGGCCCAGACCTTGGTGATGTACTTGTGCAGGGTTTTTGTACACAAGTAACCTCCTTGTTTCAACAGCTCGGCAGGGATGTTGTCATTACCAGGGGACTTGTTGTTTTTGAGAGAGCGGGTAGCTGATAGAACCTCCAGGAAGGTTGGGGGCTGATCCAGGTCTTGCATCGGAGGAAGTGTGGGCAAGTCATCGAGAACAGTGGGGTCTGCATCTGAGTCCTGGTTAAGCAGGTTACTAAAGTGTTCAGCCCATCTCAGCAAGATGTTAGGCTGATCCTTTAGGATTCTCAGCCCATCTGCTGTTTTCAGGGGAGTGATGCAGCGATTTGTTGGGCCATAAATCTTCTTGACAGCATTATAAAAATTATGCATGTCATTTTTATCGGCAAAGGCCTGGATTTCATGTGCCTTTTTTGTCCACCATTTGTTCTGCATTGTCCGAGTAGCCCTTTGTACATCCCGCCAAGCTCTCTGCCACTGATGCCTGATGATAATGGATGAGGGGTTCCTTAAGGTTGCCTGATGTGCTCTGTGCTTGTCCTCCAGCAAGTCATGGATGGTGTCCGAGCTGTCATCAAACCAGTCTTGGTGGTTCTTTCTCTTATAGCCAATCGTTTGGGCTGCTGCCTCACAAAGAGCCGAGCTGATGAAGTCCCACTTCTGGTCCATGGTCTTCTCAGGCAGACTCAAGAAATGCTCCACCCCCCCTAGTTTCTCAACCAGGGAGCGACGAAAGTCATTTCTTGCATCCAGATTTGCCAGACGGGAGCAATCAAGTTTCCTCCTTTTGGGTCCTTGTAGTCGTAAGCGGGGGCGCACTTGCATGTGGACCTTGGCCACGATCAGCCGGTGATCTGTCCAACATTCTGCACCTCTCATGGCATGAGTGATGTGGACATCTCTGATGTCACTGCACCTCACAATGATGTAGTCAATCAGGTGCCAGTGTTTAGAGGGAGGGTGCATCCATGATGTTTTGTATTTGGCCTTTTGCTGGAAGATGGTGTTGGTTATGGTCAGGTTATGCTCAGAGCAGAGAGTGAGCAATCTCACTCCATTTGCATTAGCCTGGCCAACTCTATGTCTGCCAAGCACTCCACTCCATATCTGGTTGTTCTGACCCACTCTGGCGTTAAAATCTCCAAGTAAGAAGATCTTGTCATTCTTGGGGATCCGGCGAAGAGTTTCGTCCAGTGACTGGTAGAAGGAATCCTTGGCCTCACTCTCCGATGGCAGGATTGGTGCATAGGCACTAAGAAGTGTAGCAAAGCGATTCTTAACACAGGGGGATACGGAGTGTCATCAGTCTCTCATTAATGCCAACAGGTGTTTCACTGAGTCTTGGTAGAAGGGTGTTTTTGATGGCCAGTCCTACACCATGCAGATGTTGTTCTCCTGAGGGGTAACCCCTCCAGAAGAATGTGTAGCCCATCCCTTCCTCTGTTAAAGAGCCCTCATCTAGGAGCCTGGTCTCGCTCAGTGCAGCAATATCAATGTTGTAGTGACTCAGTTCAGCAGCAACCAGAGCTGTTCTCCTATGGGGTCTATCAGAACCTCGATCCAGGAGTGTCCTTACATTCCATGTTGCCAGTTTTAGGTTGCATGTTCTCTTTTTATTGTTTCGACCGCAGAGGTGGAATGACCCAACAGGCGTGGTAACCTGTTCAGGCGAAAGATGGGTGGGCAATTTTTAGGCCACTTTTTCTAGGCCCCTCCCCAGTTGGGGTGAGCAGTGCTGTCCTAAATAGGGCTGCTCAATCACACAGGGGTCTGCCAAAAACAGCTGCCACCCCAGCTGTTAGCGACCATAATAGCCCTGTGCTGCTGACGTGCAGGGTTATAGCTAGGAGCTCCCAGTAACATTCATACCTGCTCCCGTCGCCACACACCCTGTCGCCGCCAGACTTCAACCAGATGTCCAAGAAGGTAAGGCCCACCATGGTCAGAGGTGGACACCTGCGCATTGAATTATTTAGAGTGCCATAGGGGGCGCGCTCTTCCCAATAGCACTGTCTCTGCGATGATGAGGTAAACCCGGTGGTGTGGGTAAGCCCATGACGACCAGTCCCTCAACATGGCTGCAGGAGGCTGCCGGGTCCTTGGTCTTTTAAGTCCCGCCTTTTGCGCACCACCAGCGCATTGCTTTTCTGTCAGGGGTTGCTCCCTTAGCCTTCACCTTAATAGATTACCCACAAGGCAGTGGGGCTATTTACCCATAGTTGGGGCAGGGGTTGACGGGCATCAGGGCGTGTCCACACAGGGTGGGCCTATACGCCGCGTCTCTGGGGCCCCCTGCTGCTCCGAGATCCCCTCCAGTTTAGCCTGGGACTGCAGGGTACCCAGTTACCATGTGTGGCCACGAGGAGGCACTGCAGGGGTCTTGGTGGTGGAGAGGCTATGTACCAGCAGGAGGAGACTTACGCACTCGGCTCCTCTTTTCACCCCCAATGGAGGCTAGCTGGTGGCGGTAGCTGTAAGCAGAGCAGCAAGCAGAAAGCAACATGCAACATATGCCATGCAACATGCACTATCTACAAACATCTCTATGTTACTATACTACTGCACTAGGCGCTTCACACGCACCCTGTGTAACCCTGTGTCACACACAGGGGTGTTTTTTACACTCACACACAGCTTACTAACAATGTACGACTGATTTGCCCATCATAATACTGACATGTCCTTGGATGAGGCTCAATATTTAAAATTTCATCAGAACCCATCAGTAGTTTTTCTTAATTGGTCCAAATTCATAAACAAGCAGAAACTGACAAAAAACCTTGTGAATTTACCAGGAAAAAGTTGCACATTCACATGAAAAATTGCAGATTTACAAGAAAAGTCCCAAGTACAAGATAACGAGGGTATTCAGTGAGTACATACTTCCGCCAAGGCAACCTCTATCTGTCCGTCCCCTCTTCTGTCCGTACCTCCATCTGTTCATCCATCTGTACCTCCAGCCGTTCGCCATCCATACCTACGTCCGTTTGTCCATCCGTACCTCCATCATCCATACATACCTCCATCCGTTCATCCATCCATACCTCTGTCCATCCATCCATATCTCCCTCCATTCGTCCATCTGTACCTATGTCTGTCTGTCCATCTGTACCTCCATCATCATCTGTACATCCGTACATCCATCCATCCATCTGTACCTCCTTCTGCACCACTGTTCGTCCCTCCAAATCCGTCTAGTAGGTTTTGCGTACTCCTGCTGACAGAGGGACGATCACGTCACATTGTGAGAAGACAGGGTCTTGGTGGAGGTATGCATTCTTGGATCACCTCTGACATCTACTGGGTTCATCTGTGGCCCAAGGGCCACCTCTGGTGAACCAATCATCCATCCAGCAGTTTTAGCGTACTCCTACTATCAGACAGACAGATAAAGACTCCTGATCACATGACCTCCTCAGCAGAAGTAAAAAACAGTTTCAGAAAAAGTACATTTACAAAAGCAACGAAAGTTACACATTTATGAAAAAAAGGTTAATTGTGTTGTGTTTTTTGTATCATGTTATGACCTCGTTATGGTCACAGGGAGGACTATAGAGGCTGTATGCAGGATGGCCCATGCCTGTGAAGAGTTCATGTGCAGTCAGAGCTGAGAATGTGTGAGAATGAGAACGTTCTCATGGAGTTTCCTGTCCCTGTGTCTGCTCACTCATCTCTTTCTGGATTTAAGCATCATTTTTGATCAAACCATCAACAAAAATATTCCATAAATGTTGATTTATACCAATCTAAAGTCTGGTGATACCCATCATCATCTTAAACCAAATTACAGTTTATGACTGAACTGGATCAGTCTAATTTCACTTTCATCCCTGTTTAGAGGCTGTTTTGAAGCCACAGCTGAACTAAATTGTGGGTATTTAGTGTACTCTGTGGGTATTTACAGTAGTGCATCCCAACAGCACACACACATTACACCAACATTGGTCCGACTCAGCAAGTTTACATTGGGAATGCATCTTATAGAGGACATTTGATATAAACTTGCTGATGTTGGCTGGACATATGTGTGCTGTTGGAGGTCTTCACCGGAGTGGTGGCTCAGTTGGTAGAGCATCCACCCCACACCCGGGAGGCAGGGGTTTAAATCCCGGCCGGGTCATGCCGAAGACCATATAAAAAAGTGGAACTTTATGCCATCCAGCTTGGTGCTTAGCAATAATGGAATGGAGGAGGGAAATCTGTGGCGGCGCCTTGCATGGCAGCGGCCCTCTGATTCTACACTTGGGGTGTGTGTGATTTACACTGTAGATAGGTTAAATACAATTTCGTTCTACTGTACATGATTGGTTGTACGGTTGAATGACAATAAAGGGTGATTTAATTTACAGTACTCTGTGGGTACAGTATATACAGTAGTGTGGGTCTTTACAGTAGAGTGTATGTGTTTTCGCTGGTTTCATTCCCACAGTGGGAGGGAGGTTATCTGCTGCTGATACCACCTGGAAAAACCAGAGTGGAACAACACAGGTCTTCTTAAAGGTCCCATTCACTGAAAAAATGCATTTTTGTACATTTAAACCTTCTGAAATGAGTCTGCGGGTCATGTGATTATTGAGAAAACATCAGAACATTCACTTCTCTTAAAGCAGCGCACAGCCTGTCTGTCATTTCTGTCTCTGAGGAGCTCTTTTAACTCTTCGGAGTTTACTGCTAAGCACCATAAACATGGTGAATGCAGCCTGGAGACACGCCTGCTGCTCTGTTACTGGCCAACCTAGCTGACCTGTCTGCCACGTAGACGGGTGGGGAGCCAAAGGCGTTAGCTTCAGAGCTAACAGTGCTACGAGGGAGTTAGCTTACCAAGTGTGGTTTATATTGTTATTTTCTTCAGATTTCAGTCACCTCAACAGACATCCCTGTTTCCACCTGGTTCACTGATTCCAGTCGTTCATATATCTCATATATCTCCCGTCATTCTGGTTTATTTTGCTATATTTTCACCGTGATATTACATCAAACTGCTAGCATTAGCTTAGCTAGATGGTCAGAGTCAGTCAGTGTAACCGCATTAGAGCTCACCTCAGCGGGGAGAGGTTGACAGACAGGCCACCTGGTGTTAGCTTAACTGTTGATATGTTCAGTTTTGATCTCTATTTTCTATTAATTCCCTTCACCCCCCACTGGAATCCTTTTTCATCTACCAAGACTTTACCAGACACGTCATCCTTAGACCTTGTTTTTAGCAGCTAGGTGACGCACCTTGGCCCAACATTCACTCATTCCTGAATGTTTCTGATCGAACTGACATGTTTAGGACCCAGGAGACAGACACTGACACGGGCAGATAGTGACAATAATCCCTTTATTGAATTGTGAGAGAGTGTAGTGCGTGAGTGAGTGCATGTATTGGATTCTGGTCACTGGAACTGAGCAGTCCGGATGGAGACCTGGCAACCCTGAAACACACAAGCAGATACAATTACCGCTGCTCAGCACTCGTGAGTAATTGCAGGTGAAGGAGCTTACTTGGGTAATGCGCAGATGGCGTCCTGCTGAATTCCAGCGGCCGTGCAGCGTGGCGGAGAAGGTGTCCGTGGTCGTGCTAGTGAATCCACCGGTGGCTGTGATGATGGGAGTTTCAATGATGATGACGGCAGTGATTCCACTGACCGTGTTGGTGATTGTTCAGATGACGGTGAGGACAGTGATTCCTCTGACCGTGGTGATGACAATACAGATGATAGCGATGACAGGGATTGCACTGATGGTGGTGACGACTGTTCCTGCAGCTGAGATAGCAGCAGTTCATACAACTGAAGAGCAAGACGTACCCTTAGACGAGGTGGTAGCGAGGAGCTACGTGGGTGAGGTGGCGACGCCCCGTCAGCTGGGGAAGCCGGTCCGCCGCCTGGGAGGTCCACCTGTGCACAGGGGTTAGGGTTAGGGGTAGAGTAACAAATAGTTCTCTTACGTGGTTGTACTTGACAAGACGTTCTAGACGAGGCTTGAGAGCGAAGCTCTGGCTCATACTCCGACGAGGAGGACAGACGACTCCGTGACGGGCTGTCAGCAACGCTGGCTTTTAACAGCCGCTGATTAGCACCTGTTGGTCTGTGCGCAGCTGGAACTGATGAAGCCAATGACGGCCCAGAGGCCGCCATGACAGTACTCCCCCCTCTAGCAGTACCTCCAGGCACCTGCCCAATTCTACCTGGATTCGCCCGATGGAAATCGCGGATCAGCTGTTTATCCAGGATCAACGCTGGGCGAATCCAAGAACGATCCTCCGGTCCAAAGCCCTCCCAGTCAACCAAATACTGAAGACCACGACCTCGCCTGCGAACGTCCAGGATGGAAGTCACCCCCCAGGCCGGATGGCCATCGATCATCCTCGGGGGGGCGGGGGCCGCGGGAGGCGGGCACAGGGGGTCAGAGATGTACGGTTTGACCTGGGAGACATGAAAGGTGGGGCAGATGCGCATAGAAGAGGGGAGAGACAGGCGCACAGACACAGGATTAATAACACGACTGATGGTGTAGGGGCCAATGAAACGCTTGGTAAGCTTACACTTTTCGGCTGGTACACCAATATTCCGGGTTGACAACCAAACTTTCTGACCCACCTTGTAGTCCGGGGCGGGTCTCCTATGCCGGTTGGCCACCTGGATGTTGCGTTTAGTGGTCTTAAGCAGGGCCTGGCGGGCGATGAGCCAAACTCGCCGACAGCGCTTGATGTGGGCTTGGACCGAGGGAACCGCTACCTCCCTCTCCTCCTCCGGGAACAGCGGTGGATCAAACCCAGATGACGCCTTGAAGGGGGAGACGCCCGTAGCCATGGAGACCGTGGCGTTATGGGCGTACTTAATCCAAGGAAGATAGTTGCTCCAGGAGGATGAGCAGGAGGAGATGACACAGCGTAATGCAGCCTCAAGCTCCTGATTAGCCCGCTCACACTGGCCATTGCTCTGGGGATGATAACCAGAGGAGAGGCTGGCTGTGGCACCCAGCGCCGCGCAGAAAGCCTTCCAGACCTGTGAGACAAACTGTGGTCCCCGGTCCGACACTATGTCGGCGGGGATGCCGTGGAGACGGACCACATGTTGCACGAGGAGGTCCGCTGTTTCCTGGGCTGAAGGCAAACCCCGAAGGGGCACAAAATGGGCTGCCTTCGAGAAACGGTCCACGATGGTTAAAACTGTGGTGAAGTTATCCGAGGTGGGCAAACCAGTTACAAAGTCCATAGCAATGTGGGACCAGGGACGGGAAGGGACCGGCAACGGGTGTAGCAGGCCCGCCGGGGGGGATGATGTCGCCTTCCCGGTGGCGCACTGAGCGCAGGCCCGGATGTAACCTACAACATCCTTCCCTAGCCCTGGCCACCAGAAGGTCCTCTGGAGAAGATCCACAGTCCGGCCCACCCCTGGATGACAAGCCAACTTGGAGGCGTGACCCCACTCAATCACTTTGCCCCGAATGGCGCGTGGAACAAACAGGTGGCCCGGGGGGCCCCCCCCCGGGGTCCGGCTCAGTCCTCTGAGCCCGGCGAACCGTCTTGCAGATACCCCAGGACAGAGCGCCCACGACGCAGGAAGGCGGCAGGATAGGGCTTTCCTGGTCCTCAGAAGATGGTGCGTCAAACTGCCGCGAGAGGGCATCCGGCTTACCGTTCTTGCTTCCCGGCCGGTAAGTGATGGAAAAGTTGAACCGGCCGAAGAAGAGGGACCAACGAGCCTGGCGTGCATTCAGGCGCTTCGCCGTCCTGAGGTACTCCAGGTTACGATGATCAGTCCATACCACGAACGGCTGAGCAGCCCCCTCCAGCCAGTGTCTCCACTCCTCCAAAGCGAGCTTCACTGCCAGCAGCTCCCTGTCTCCTATGCTGTAGTTTCTCTCTGCAGGAGATAGACGATGAGAGAAGTAAGCACATGGGCGAATCTTACCATCCTCGGGAGAGCGTTGGAAGAGTACCGCTCCTACTCCCGAGTCGGAGGCGTCCACCTCCACCAAGCACTGCAGTTTCGGGTCCACCTGAGTTAGGACCCGGGCCGAAGCAAACTCCCTCTTCAGCTTCTCAAACGCTCCAGCTGCCTCCTCACTCCAGCAAAACGGGGTCTTAGGGGAGGTGAGCGCAGTCAGAGGGCGAGCGATGTTACCAAAGTTTGGCACAAACCTCCTATAAAAATTAGCAAAACCCAAGAACCCTTGAAGCTGCTTTCTGGAGGTGGGTGCAGGCCAATCCACTACTGCCTTGACCTTGGCCGGGTCAGGGAGCACCTGGTTCCGAGCTATTATAAACCCAAGGAAGGAGGTTTGGTCAGTGTGGAACTCACATTTCTCGGCCTTGACGAATAGTTGATTCTCCAGGAGGCGCTGTAGTACCTTGCGGACATGCACTTGATGTTCTTCTAGTGTGCTGGAGAAGATCAGAATATCGTCTAGATATACAAACACAAACGAGTTTAGGAAGTCCCGTAAAACATCGTTTATTAAACGTTGGAAGACGGCCGGAGCGTTGGTTAGCCCAAACGGCATTACTAGATACTCAAAATGCCCGCTAGGGGTCCGGAATGCCGTCTTCCACTCGTCTCCTTCCCTTATGCGCACTAGGTGATAGGCATTCCTAAGGTCTAATTTGGTAAACCAGGATGCGCCCTGGAGGGAATCAAAAGCAGTGTTCATCAGAGGCAGAGTGTATTTGTCCTTTACAGTTATCTCGTTCAGACCCCGGAAGTCAATACAGGGGCGTAATGAGCCGTCCTTCTTCCCGACGAAGAAAAACCCGGCTCCCACAGCCGAAGACGACGGGCGGATGATTCCAGAGGCCAGGGACTCCTTGATGTATGTGTCCATAGCCTCGCGCTCCGGGGCTGATAGGCTGTATAGGCGGCTGGCGGGAAGAGGGGCCCCAGCCTTCAAATTAATAGCGCAGTCGTACGGGCGATGGGGGGGTAAAGACAACGCCCGAGACTTGCTAAAAACTAGCCCCAGGTCATGGTAGACCTCTGGCACCTTGGACAGGTCCGGTGGTGAGGAATGAGGTGGGGGCACCTTGACAAACGGGGCGCACGCCGCGGATTGGAGACAGGCACTTAGACAGAACGTACTCCACGCTGTAACACTCCCAGCTTGCCAGTCGATGGTGGGGTTATGCAAGCGAAGCCAGGGGTACCCCAGGATAACAGGTGAAGAGGAGACGGGCAGAACTAGGAACCTAATTTCCTCCCTGTGGTTTCCTGACACAATAATGGATACTGGAGCCGTCTGATGGGTGACGGTGGTCAGGGACGCTTTGGATAGGGTGATAAGTTTGACGGGGGGGTCTAGAGTCTGACAGCTAAGGCCCATCCGGGTTGCCAGGTCTCTAGAAACAAAGTTCTGCTCAGCTCCGGAGTCAATTAACGCTAAGGTGGAGTGTTCAGTATGTGCATGGATCAGTCTGATGGGTAGTCGGCAGCTAGTAAGGGGTTCCTCTGAATTCTTGCCCGTGAATCCCCCTACTGCGATCCATGGGCCTTCCCTTTTAACTTACTGGGACACTCGAAAACCCCATGTGACTCTTTCCCACAGTAGAAACAAAGGCCCTGATCCCTGCGGCGCTGTCTCTCAGCTGCCGACACTTTAGACCGACCTACAACCATAGCCTCTTGATCCGGGGATTCCTCTGACGCGGGTAAAGCGAGAAGAGGAGAGTTAGGGACGCGAGGGCGGAGTTTAACCGAACGGGAAGTAGCTCGCCATTCGGCCGCCCGCTCCCTTAATCTGCTATCTAGGCTAACCGTTAAGGCAATCAAATCACGCAGATTGTCCGGTTTATCTCGTGCCGCTAATTCATCCTTTAGCTCGTCATTAAGGCTGCGCAGGAAAATACCACACAGTGATGGCTCCCCCCACCCAATCTCTGCGGCCAGGACTCGGAAGTCAATAGCGTAGTCAGCAGCTGATCTCTTTCCCTGCTGTAGGCTCAACAGCCGTTCTGTCAACACTTCACCCCTATCGGTATGGTCAAACACGGACATGAATTCTGTCACAAACTCCTGGTAAGTCAGCATGGGATAGCTTGGTTTGGCCATGATCGAATAAGCCCAGTCTAAAGCTCTACCTGCCAACAAATTGATGACATAACCAATCCGGTTAGAATCAAGGGTGAAATCTCCCGGGACGCGGAGAAAAACTGATTTGCATTGTAATATGAATCCTCGGGCTTCCCCGAGTTTTCCGCTGAACCGGGCAGGTGTGGGAATAGGGGTGAGGCGAGAGGTCGAAGAGGTGTTAGCCTGACCTGACGCTAAGCCTGCAGGGGCTGAGATATTTGCGGTCGGGGGAAACGTCTGGTTTCCTTCCAGACGATCCAGCCGACTTTTAATTAAAGCCAACTGATTCAGGATTACTGTCTGTTGATGTGCTAACAAATCTACCCGGGCGCTAAGAGTGTTGATTTTGCGTGACAGTGAACTGTCTGCTGGGTCAACGTGACGGAGTCGTACTGACATGTTTAGGACCCAGGAGACAGACACTGACACGGGCAGATAGTGACAATAATCCCTTTATTGAATTGTGAGAGAGTGTAGTACGGGAGTGAGTGCATGTATTGGATTCTGGTCACTGGAACTGAGCAGTCCGGATGGAGACCTGGCAACCCTGAAACACACAAGCAGATACAATTACCGCTGCTCAGCACTCGTGAGTAATTGCAGGTGAAGGAGCTTACTTGGGTAATGCGCAGATGGCGTCCTGCTGAATTCCAGCGGCCTTGCAGCGTGGCGGAGAAGGTGTCCGTGGTCGTGCTAGTGAATCCACCGGTGGCTGTGATGATGGGAGTTTCAATGATGATGACGGCAGTGATTCCACTGACCGTGTTGGTGATTGTTCAGATGACGGTGAGGACAGTGATTCCTCTGACCGTGGTGATGACAATACAGATGATAGCGATGACAGGGATTGCACTGATGGTGGTGACGACTGTTCCTGCAGCTGAGATAGTAGCAGTTCATACAACTGAGGAGCAAGACATACCCTTAGACGAGGTGGTAGCGAGGAGCTATGTGGGTGAGGTGGCAACGCCCCGTCAGCTGGGGAAGCCGGTCCGCCGCCTGGGAGGTCCACCTGTGCACAGGGGTTAAGGTTAGGGGTAGAGTAACAAATAGTTCTCTTACGTGGTTGTACTTGACAAGACGTTCTAGACGAGGCTTGAGAGCGAAGCTCTGGCTCATACTCCGACGAGGAGGACAGACGACTCCGTGACGGGCTGTCAGCAACGCTGGCTTTTAACAGCCGCTGATTAGCACCTGTTGGTCTGTGCGCAGCTGGAACTGATGAAGCCAATGACGGCCCAGAGGCCGCCATGACACGACCTGTCCTCCAGAGACCAGTCCTGTCCTATCAGTCACTGAAACCACACTCCTGTCCACCATGGATGCTTTATTTCATTCAGTTTTTTGGACAAATTTATGTTAGTTGTCTCAGGCTCACTAGCTGAGCTAGGAGCTAGCCAGCTAATACTAGCAGTTGTGATGTAAGAGGGAGGGCGGAGTTAACTGCAGCTCTTGGCCATTTAAAGAGACATGCACTGAATCGAGCCATTCTGAGAAAGGCTGCAGAAGATGATTCACAATGATGCTGCGATAATTAAATAATTACAGTGATCCCTCGCTACTTCGCGCTTCACCTTTCGCGCCCTCAGTGCATTGCGGATTTTTCAGAAATATTCATCAAAAATTCAAAATTGAGAAAAAATGGGCGGGCGCTAGCAGAAGGCAGGGAGACTACATTAGAACATCAGGTATCAACACGGAGAGCCGTTCAACTCAAAATCCACCTCTCTGACCACCGCTCCACTCCTCTCCGCCCACCTCTTCACTGCTCGGGAATCTCGCAAGCTGATTGGCCGAGATGTTTTACCTCGCAAGCTGATTGGCCGAGACGTTTTACCCAGCTTCTCTCCCTGCAGAGCGCCCATACCCACCGGAGGAAGACCGCATTCATTGTTCTTTATCGCTAGTCTCGCAGCGTGGAACTTTTCGCTGTTCTCTTGTCCCTTTTTGTGTGAAATAGTCTTCCCGTCGAGCCACTACGCCGCCTCCTGCAGCTGCCCTCGACAATCCTGCGCCTCTAGCACCTGACGATGAGGCGTCACCTGAGGAGCAGTAAAGCTCTCATTAACCTGTGCAGTACGTAAATCATCTTCATCTTGAGTTACGTATCTTGTTATAAAAATAAAAGAGTTCTAAAAACATATTTATGTACACTTTATTTACATCTACGTATGTATGTACACTTACACACACACACACACACACACACGTATCATATGAGAGAGAGTGAGAGAATGAACGTATGTGTTATTTATGGGTGACGTCATTAGGGGTGACGCTACTTCGCGGTTTTTCACTTTTCGCGGTCGGTTCTGGAACCCATTAACCGCGATAAGTGAGGGATCACTGTAAATACAGTTTGACCAAACTATGTCACAAACATTTCATTAAGACCTGTGGGAGCTGTTTAACATGTGGGAAAAGGGCAAGAAATTGGACCTTTTAAAATCCTTGTAGGATAAGTGCCATTGTGTTTGTATCACAGATGTTGGTTTTATTGGTGTGTGTGTGTGTGTGTGTGTGTGTGTGCAGGCTTTAAAGTGGCAGTGATCTCCAGGGACAGCAGCCGCCTGGACAGGCTCCGAGCTTTCGTCTCTCCCAACACGAAGGACAACCTCACCACCATAGTGGGGAACGTGGGTGAGTCTCTGCCGTGTGGGTGGTTCACTCCTGTCCACAGCCCTGACCACGTGACCGCTGATTCCTCCCGGGATATTTCCACACCTGACACTCCAGTTTCTTCTCAGGCAGTCCCGCAGTTAAAGTGGCTGTGGTCGGGCTGTCAGTCGGAGGATAGAAGCTTAACATGATTTAGCATCATAGCATTATTTTGTAGAAGCCACATGAAGCCCTGTGGCTTTGACAGGAAAAGAAATTACAGGAACAAAACTTCAGATTTTGGTGATACAGTTTGGCTTTACGGCAGCTGTCCACTCATCCTTAGAAAGTGCCCCTCTGATACTGTTTCAGGTTATTTTAGTGTGTTACGGAGGATTTTGTGACATATCTGTAAAGTCCTCCTCCACAGTAGTTCTCCTCTCCCACAGAGTCTAAGGGCGCATTCAGACGGCCTAGTTCAGTTTGTTTGGTGCCGTCTGAACGCGTGTCGGAACTCTGATGTACACCAAACAAGCGAAGTCTGGACCCCCTGAAAACGGGGGTCTCGGTTCTCTTGCAAACAAAGTCTGGTGCGCTCCTCTTGCAGTGTGAATCCAAACGGAGTATCCAGCGGACCAAAGGGCGGAAGTGCCCCTCGGCGTTTGTGTAACCATAGCAACACGCAGTCTGAGAAGAGGAAGTGGCGTTTACTGTAGTACATTTTGGGTAGAAAATAATAAAGACAACTGCGTGAATCCAAGAAACCTTTTTACCGCTGAGAGCTGAGGAGAAAAGTTAAAAAATGTCTCATTTGTGGTGGACGAACAACCCAGCTGAAGGGAACGGATTTCCGTTTTCAGTCCTGGCCAATCGATGAGCCTGATTTTTCTTCTTTACTGAGATTTTTTCTTCCTGGTCAGTGGTGGTTTCGGCTACAGCGCCCCAAACGAGCAGTTGCTGTAACTGCGTGACGTTGTCCAGGCAGTTTGGTCCGCTGCAGTGTGAATGCAGACCAAACGAAGGTATGAAAATTCTCGGCATTCTCCGCTCAGTCAAACCAAGACCCCCGGACTATCCCGGTCTGAATGCAGCCTAGGACTACAGAGCTGTCTGAAGCGCCTCGTTCTGATTGGCTGTGTTCTTTGGTGGCGTTAACGTGTCATAACTCCACAGACCTGATGCCGACCTGCCTCCTGGATGGTCTGGGACACCATCATCTCAGAAAAAAGTGACGGATGTTTCCCACCCACTCTTGTCTTTAAATCCCAGTCACCCCACTAGACATCTGTATTCCCACCTTATTAATCCATAGTCAGTAATTTACAGCGTCTTACATCATTCTGTCCTATTTAGTTTGTTGGGTTTTTTATCCCAGAGTTATTTGTGTTTTACACAATGTCCCAATTTCAGTGGAACTGTGGTTGTAAAAGAGATCCGTCACCTCAGTGGGAGCAACCTAGTTAAATGGAAAAAAGAAAAAGATCTGGTTACACTTCAGCTGTTTCACCTTTGTATTAAGCCTCAAAAATTTTCATGGATCCATGCTGACTTTTTTGGCCATGAAGTTTGTTAAAATGAACCGTTTCCATGGTGAAGGTCACATTTCCTCCTTCCTGAAGTTCCTCCATGTGTGTTTCAGGCTCTGAGGAGGAGGCTGAACAGGCCAAGCAGGCCCTGCTGAAGAAGGTCGGGAATGTGACCGACATCATTTCTTCTCTGGGCTTCAGCTGGTGGCAGGGAGGACCGCCACACACCCAGTCCCTCAAAGACCTGCACTGGGTCAGCACGCACACACGCATGCACAGACACAGTAGAGACCAGCTATTCTAGCACATGGTTGCAGAGAGATTTGTTATATTAGGGTTGTAGTGCTCGGTCTTTTTCCAGATCCCAGAATCTCATTTTTACGCACTCTTGTCTGTGTCTCTGACAAAATGCACTCAGGGTTTTAAATGAGGACCATTCAAGACCAGGACTTGTTTATTTGGTAAATGCAAGGTGCTTATATGAGAAGTGTGTATACTTATAGGGTAACAGCAAAATACTTTGATTTAAAAAACAAGACAGGGCTTGTTGCCCCGATATTACACAGTACTACCACTGTTTTACAGTAAAAGTACATAAAGTACCCTGTAACATGATCATACTTGACTGGCTGGCTGTTATAAAGTGTTCCTGTGAAATGAGGTGGTTCAGTTGGAACTACAGTATAATACAGTACAGTTTAACCTCAGAACAGTTAGGATGTCATGTAAAATGTGAATAAAAACAGAAACTTTATTTGTTTTAAACCTGACGGCAGACTGATGATCGTTTCCTCTCTGCTCAACCCTTCAGGTCATTGACTCGTTACTATTCAGCACCTTTGTGTCCTGGAAGACCTTCTTCCCGTTAGTGAGGGACAACTCTGACTGTACCTACACCTTCATCACAGGTGAGCTCCTCAACTGTTTATTACACCAAGGGCACAGAACAAACTAGAAATGATCTACAGGAACAAACAAACTGGAGTTCATGTTCAGATTTTTACTTCTGCAATTTCATGTTTTGGCCAGCTGAAGTCAGAAAGACAACTTTATCCAGTCCATTACGTTTAAATGCAGTCATTCCACCATCTATCCATGGAGAAGCTGTAGAGACGGCAGCTGGTGTGTGCTGATGTTGTGTCTTTGGTCTTTTATGAAACAGGAGGGGCAGGAGACAAGCTGCTGATGCCCGGTACGGGATTCCTGACTGTGGGGGCCGCCAGCTCTCTGGCCTTCTGCCAGGTGCTACGAGAGGAGTACCCAGAGGTTCCCTGCAGACTCAGCGAGGTCAGACATGAGTACAGACAGGAGTGGTGTCGAGTCACACGTCCGACATCAGAGCAGGAGTGTATGAGGAGGGTCACGTGACGTTCCTCATGATGAATTTCACAGCAACATTTTTGCCACTACTGTATGAGAAAGTCAGAAGTGGCAGAAAAGTATGTGAGGGTGGAGCAGGACATGTATGAGGACAGTGAGAGAGTGGTGAGCTGTGCTGTAGGAGTGACAGATGGATTCAAGGTGGGGGGTGGGGTTACATTAGGGATCGGCTTTGAGCCCCTTCTTGTTTCCATTGTGATAGACAGGCTGACCGATGAGGTCAGGCAGGAGTCTCCGTGGACCATGATGTTTGCAGACAACATTGTGATCTGTAGTGAGAGTAGGGAGTAGGTGGAAGAGAATCTGGAGAGGTGGAGGTATGCTCTGGAAAGAAGAGGAATGAAAGTCAGTAGAAGCAAGACAGAATACATGAGTGTGAATGAGAGAGAGGTAGGTGTAATGGTGAAGATGCAAGGAGTAGAGGTAGTGAAAGCAGATGAGTTTAAATACCTGGGGTTAACCATCCAGAGCAATGGAAAATGCACGAGAGGTGAAGAAGAGAGTGCAGGCAGGGTGGAGTGGGTAGACAAGTGTCAGGGGTGATTTGTGACAGAAAGGTAGCAGCATTTCGTCGACATCTAGCCAACGTCTTGCCAATGTGCAAACGATCTCTATAAGATGCATTCCCGATGTAAAGTTGCCAACAGTGGGCCGACATACTTTATATGTGCTGTTGGAGTTGTTCTGTTCTTTCTGACCACATGAGTGGGATAGTTAATATGCTATTAGCTGCGTTCCCTTACCACCAAAAACTCTAGTCCTGTTTCCTCTCAGTGAGAGTCCACGTAGCAACACAGCACATCAAAACAGTTCACTATTACACAATCATCCAGAGCTGCTAAAACAAGGACAAATACAGATTCTGTGGGATCCTTGTACTGAAGGTGAACCAATATCCTAAAAATAGTCATTCCTGGCATTCTTTCTGACTGGGCATAGTTCAGATAAGGCTGTAATCTAAAACTGCGTGCATGCATGGATGGTTGGGTGGATAGTGTTGTGTTCGTAAAAGGAGGGCGAGGCGAGGTGAGAGTTTACAGGTTTTATCATAAGAACAGGAACTGAACAGGAGTCACTCCGTACAGGTCAAGGGTCCACAGCAAAAGAGGCAGAGCCCTTTCCGCTATGGCCTCTTATACTCCCCGTGACGCCACCACTGGAAAGGTGGAGCGTCACCTCCCACTACACCCAGGGCACCGCCATATTGGTACACCTAACTATATACATAATATTAATATCTAACATCCCCCCACCCCCGAAAAAAATGACAAGCACACTAATTGGGCCCTCCTGACATCAAAGTACACAGCATAAATATACAAAGCTATCCTTGCACACAACACAGGCCCTGCGGACTATTCCGCCATTTTGATCATTACAGTCTGTAAACATAAAGGGGCCTCACACAAAACAAAATTAATCCCGATGTAATTACATACATTTCTAAAACATTCCGAACTATAAACATTTGCAAACAATATGTACACTAACCTGATGGCAGTCCCAAATCCCCCCACCCCAGCACTCCCACCCCACAACATGGGCACTTCAGACACACACAGTACTGGGGCAAATCAACATTTCACACTTTGTTTTAGCTCTTCACACCTCCACACACACACAGGGGAAACTCAGACAAAGTTATGCGGTTTTAAACACAAAAGAACGGCAACAACATTAACATAACATACCGCTAACTCCCCTTTTAAAGTCTCACTATGGACCCCCTGGAGGCCCCCCTCTGGAATGTCCGTCTGGTGGCTCTCTCCCAGAGCGTCTCTGCCGTTTCCTTGCTGGAGACAGGCTGCGCTGACGTGTCTTCTCCCCCATGCGATGCAGCTCTTTCAGGTGCCTCTTGGATCCATCTGACAGTTCTAAATAACCATCTTCGCAGGTCATCACCACCCGCAACCGTCCCTGGTCATCCCATCGATCTTGTGTTCTGCGGACCTCTCCAAACCGGGACTCAACCCTAGGGCAGACCTCATCGCCTATGGTTAGGGGAGTTCTCACTGGCCTTTTATGTCCAACACGTTGTGACCGGGCAAATCTTTGGTGCCAGAGACTTGCACCAACCCGGTCTGAGCTCCACCTCGGATCCCGCTCACAGGTGTGTCTGGGAATCGCAACACTCAGTCTCGTCCCGCTGTCTTTCATTTTTGGCACTGAATCAGCCACAGCAGCACCCGGTTCTACGGTAGTACTCGGCTGGGCTCTGGAACTACAAGGTGCCTGCCCACTTGTTCTACTCGCCACCACAGGTGTCCGTTCATGCCTCCCTGCATGCCTCCCTGCAGTGGCGCTCCATAGTGCTGGTCCAGCCCATCTTCACTTGCCCTGGGCAAATCTAAATCCCACACTTCGTTGTCATCTCCCACAAAGAAGGGTCAGTCCCATAGCCCACAGCCAGACCATTCCTCCACAGCACCATAAGCTATTGAGAACCCGAGCCCATAAAACAGGTCACAGCCCATCAGGTTCGACCCCTTGGTGGACACCATGAACTCCACTGTGCACATCATTGCAGATTTATATCTCACTGATAGCGTTAGTGAGCCCACAATGTCAAAAGGGTTGTTTCCATAACCGTAGCAGGTCGTATTCGATTTGCTCACCCTGTAATGTGGGAAAAAGTTCTTCACTGTGGACCACTTCAGGATGGAGACCGCCGATCCCGTATCCAGCATCAGTGACACTACGACCCCGTCCAATTCGATGTTGCAATAAACGCGCCCATCCGTGCTCGGCAAAACCGTGTGGACCACCGTAGGTACCCTCGTGGAGGAGCCTCCTTCTGGTCTCCGGTCCCCTTGCTCAAAGTTCTTGCAGGTCCTAGTGAAGTAGTGGAATAGACCACACTTTCCACAGCGCTTCCCTCTTGTTGGACAATCTCTTGCCTTGTAACGGTGCCTGGTGGATCCACAGCCACAGCACCTTGGCGTCCCCAGGGTGGACCTAATTCTTACTGTGGTGGCATATTCCTCATCACTTTCGGCGTCTTCGCCATCCAGATTTGCGGCCAGTGCCTTCCACTGTTTTTCGTCCCTCCGCAGCTTTTCATCTTTGCCAAGATTTTGGGCCAGCTTCTCCGCTGCCTCGTACTGCTGCGCTAATTCCATGGCGGCGATCAGCGTCAATTCATCGGTGTATGTCAGGAGATGTTTCCTTGCGGAGGAACTAAGAACATGCTCCGCCAGTTGGTCATGGATCATTTCTTCCTCTAAAATGCCAAATTGGCACTCTCCTGCCAGCTGCCATAGGTCTGCCACAAATTGTTGCACTGACTCACCCGGCCGCTGGTGTCACTGTTGAAACTGAATTCTTTTCATGGTGCTGTTTTCCAGGGCGCGACAATATCCTGCCATTAGCTTCACCACATCGTCAAACGTATCACCACCTCTTAATGTACTCAGCATCCTCTGGCCCTCCATTCCAAGATTGTGGACCAGAATCGCCTTCGCACGTAGCTTTTCAAGCTCGCCGAGGTCCAGAGCGATGACATAGTTTTCAAAAGCGGCATACCACCTGGCCCAGGGAACGGGTGGCTCTCCCAGAGCCTCCAGAAAGGGCCGAAAAGCAGTAGCAGCGTGCTCCATACCTTTTGTCCTCGTCGCCAAATGTTGTGTCCGTAAAAGGAGGAGGAGGCAAGGTGATAGTCTACAGGTTTTATTATAAGAACAGGAACTGAACAGGAGTCACGCCGTACAGGTCAAGGGTCCACAGCAAAAGAGGCTGAGCCCCTTCCACCATGGCCTCTTATACTCCCCGTGACGCCACCACCGGAAAGGTTGAGCATCACCTCTCACTACACCCAGGGCACCGCCATATTGGTACACCTAACTATATACATAATATTAATATCTAACAGATAGATCTAATCTAATCTAAACAATCTAAACTTTGAGGTTTAGCTTGTTTAGCAGCAGTGGCTCAGGAGGTAGAGCAGGTCATCCAATAACTAGAGGGTTGGCGGTTCAAATCCTGCTCTCCCCAGCCATCCTGCTGTTGTGTCCCTGAGCAAGACACCTGACCCACCTTGCCTCCAGCATCCATGGCACTAGTGTATGAATGTGTATAAATGTTCAATAGTGGTCAGAGAGGCCGTTGGTGCGAATTGGCAGCCACGTTTCCATCAGTCTGCCCCAGGGCAGCTGTGGCTACAGAAGTAGCTTACCACTACCAGTGTCTGTGGAATGAATGAATAATGTATCCGTTGTAAAGCGTCTTTGTAACTGCAGCTAAGTCTAAGCAGGAACCAAAACAACAACAGTTTCCAGGATGTGAAGTCTTTGGTTTCCACCTCATTGTGGAAGTTAAGGTATCAACACATTACAATGAAGCCAGTGACAATAACTGTTATTAAACATGATTCGAACACAGCTCAGCACAGTTGCTTAAATCCGTACTGACCAATCAAATTGCTCCTTCCTAAAACAGAAAAAATAGTGCTTATGTACCTCAACTGCTCCCATTCAGCCCCTCTTTGGTGAAAATGAGGCACCAGTGTCTTCAGAGCTTCAGTTTACCTTCTGACAAAGTTGTCCTTGACACTGAGGATCAGCACAGGTTTCAGTATCTGAACAAACTAGACATCAGACAGTTATTCGGCCATAGCAGCTGATACCACACTACTCCACCTCTTCTGCTCACTCCCTCTAATTAACTTCCTGTCTCTATCAACTCTCTTCTCCTCCTAACAGGTAAAGATCAACACAGGTGTAGGAACTCCAGACCACATGCAGCCTGGTTACCTGAACCAACTGGACCTGGGTGAGGCTGTAGCTACCCTCGTGCAAAGACGAAACCCCCGCCACTCTGTTTTTACCATCAACTGTCCCACCGACTTAAAGACTCTCTTTGTAGAGAAGAACCTGTAGACTCCGTCTGACCCCTGCTTTAGCTCACACATTCTTCATGAGTAATTTCCTCTGAATTTCATCCATGTCATGTGTTGCATACTCTCACACCATAGTCTTTGTTTTTTACGCTGCATGTGATTTTAGGTTTGTGACATCTGTAAACATCTGTGGTCACCTTCTTAGTCTTGTCTACTGCTGGGTCCGTATTATGAACCTTAGTTCTAACATCTTCATCCATAGAAGACCTTAAACTACCTTGAAATGTCACAGGTTTGTTAATTATGTTTGGAATAAAAGCAGACTGCTTTAGGCAGCGCTGAATGAGCTTGATGGTCCATGGAAAAGAAGTTTATGTGGGGACACGTTAGAGAGACTGACCCCACTGGCTTTGAGCTGGACAGAAGATTCCAGTATCACTCCAACCATAACACTGTTGGACGGTTTTGTTGATTGGAGGTTTTAATCAGCGGGCGGCAGTGGCTCAGGAGGTAGAGCAGGTCGTCCAATAACCACATGGTTGGCGGTTCGAATCCCGCTCTCCCCAGTATCCTGCCGTTGTGTCCCTGGGCAAGACACTTCACCCCCAATTGCTCCTGGTGGGTCTGGAAGCGCCATGTTAGGCAGCATGCCACCATCAGTGTGTGAATGGGTGGATAGCAGGAGCTGTAAAGTGCTTTGGTCATCAAGAGATGAGAATAAAAGCGCTATATAAGTGAACGCCATTTACCATCTTCAGACGTATCAGGAGGGAACATTTTCATCAACAGTCATCCAAAGACTTGAATCTGCAGGTATTCTCCCTCTTCAGAGGTCAGGAAATGTTGGGCCCTGGAGACAGACGGGGTGTTGGACGTTCTAATAATAATCCATCAGATTTATATAGCGCTTTATCATAGACACTCAAAGATGCTTTACAAGCAGACACAGTGTTCATTCACTCCAGACAGACAATGGTAGTGGTAAGCTACTACTGTAGCCACAGCTGCCCTGGGGCAGGCTGACGGAAACGTGGCTGCCAATCCGTGCCAACGGCCTCTCCAGCCACCACTGAACATTTATACCGAGTGTTATGGACACTGGAGGCAAGATGGGTAAAGTGTCTTGCCCAGGGACACAACAGCAGGATATCTGGGGAGAGCGGGATTCGAACCGCCAACCATCCAGTTATTGGACGACCCGCTCTACCTCCTGAGCCACTGCCATCACGTTCTGACTGATCTGACACCCAGTTAGAAGTTTATGGTGTTTCAGGAAGTAAAATACCACAGAAATGTAAAAGAACAGGTCAGTTCTTTTCATGGCCAATGCCTTATCAAGACCTCCGTCTTCAAGACTCGTCTGCTTAAAACATTCAAATCCTCCTTGTAGTCTGATGTGATAAAATGTAACAGAATTGTCTTAAAAATTAAAATCTTGGATTTTTGATTAAATCCATGAACGATTTATGATGTTTTGGACTTTTGTGGTGGTAGTTTGCATCATGACACCTGACAGGCATGAAGTGTGTAGTGAAATGATTCAGACAGAACTGTGTCTGGACCCGACCGTCAGTCTGGGTTGGATGTGAAATGTGGACGTCAGTGGTGTGTTTGTCTGGTTTTAGGTAGAACAGTTTGACCCATTTAGCCTCCACTTAAAGCTTAAATATGCCTTCACGTTCAATAAAGAAGATACATATGACCTAATGGTTCCTGTGTGATTTTTCACCCTGAAGCTCTTTTACTCACCATGGACATCCAAGACAGCGGTGCTCTGAATGGTCTAAAACTGGCAGCTGATGGGAAAGTGATTTTTATCAAGAGATTTAACAGACTACCTTTAAATTTCTATCAGTTGTTTTAGACTCTGATTACACATCATAACAAAAATAGTTTTTTTGAAGTTGTCTGTTTTTTCATCTGATTTAAGACAATTTTGCACCGCTGAATCCGAAAATAACATCTGTTTCTCTCAATCAGGTCAGGTTTTTATGCTAAGTTGTAAGCAGTTGTACTGTAAATTGAATAGTAGACACTGATAAAGGTAAGTACATGTAAATTGAATGTTACGTCATCATTGTTCAAAATTCAGAGAATATCAAGAAATAAAAAATAATTTTGCATTATATAAAGCGAAAATACCCATACATGTAAACAAAAACGTAAGAAAACATGTGGCCATAGTTCAAACAGTTGACCTGATTGAGCAAAACCAATGTGATTTTTGGATTCAGCACATCAAAATTGTCCTAAATCAGCTAAAAAAAACTTAGACAATAAATTTGGTGTTGACCAGTGTTCTAGAGATAAGAACAGGAGTTCGGTCATGGGAACAGAGTGCTGCTCCTCCACAGAGAGTTCAGTTTGTCCACACCTCCAGTGTCAGGTATTTTGGGGGATCTCCACCCAGGAGAAGCTGGGGGAACACTGGACAGACCATCTTTTAGCTGTGAAGTCTTTGTTGTGTTCCAACCCAGGAACCTTCGAGCTCTAGAAAGAGGTGGCAGCTGTTCCTCTTGTGCATTCTAACGGAGAGTTCCAGGGACCATTTTATTTTACATTCAGTTCTTTTTAGTGACTGCTCCAAAGCAGGAAGTGTCCAGAAATACTGGAACCTTGTGACATTGGTGTGTGTGCCCATGGAGCACATCCATATCAACTACAGTTCACTGAGAGTAAAGAAACGTGTCAATGATGGTCCTCACGAGACATCAATAAGACGCCAATAGCCAGCCGATGACTTTGCATGTTTTAACAGAAAGACAAACAACAAAATAATGAGCCACGTGGGGCAAAAACACGAAATATACACTTGGAAATAAGAACACAGACTACGAGGAAATACACTTACTGAGAGTTGGACGTATCAGGAATCTGAGACGGAGTTTTGACAAGGGAATGTTTGACGAGGCCGCAGCCCGGAGTAGCCTGAGCTGCTCCCTTAAATAGGGCTAACAGGTTAATCAGCTGATGAGGACGTCATCAGCTGAATGAATTCCAGCTACCACTGTGGAGCTCGGCTCGGACAGCCGGAAGCCCCGCCGAGATGCTGTCACAATAAAAGCCTGGAGGCCAAATGGTAAACCTGGGAAGAGAACGGAGAAATACCGGACAACCCGAGCGTGGACAGAGTCAGCGCTCAGACCATGACAACATGGGCAAGTCCACATGTGATGTTGTCCTCCATCTTTCTGAAGGTAGCTGTCATGTACCAACTGTCACTTCAGCATGCTATGGTCTGTGTGATCAAACAGCTGTTTCAGTGGGAATGCAACCTAAAAAGGCCTTCAGTGCACGTATCTGTTGATAGCACTCCTCATCCAGTAGCTCTCTAAAATGATTCAGCTACTTTTTGGTTGGAACACAATTCTTGTTACACTCGTTTAGGGCTGGAGATGAAGGCTGGACAAGGGACGTCAGGCAGAAACTGAATGGACGGACAAAACTCACAAATCAAATCTTCAGGAGGTATGCTGTAGATACCCAGCCACCAAACTTTATTTAATCAGAAATACACTATTCAGTTACTAATTGTCCCAATAATCAATTAGCTTCTCTAACATTATAGGCTTCATTAATGCATGGACAGTAACCCTACTGCTGTCACTTCCTAATGCTGAATCATGAGTACAAAATGCTCTGCTTACCCGAACATTTATGCATCAAATAGACTCTTGTGACTATATAATAAGAAGAATGTAAACATAAAGCCAGAGTAATTAAATAGTAAGATTCTCAGAGAATACACACAGTGGGAATCAGAATCTTACAGACATGAGTATTACAAGTTTGCTGCATAAATTAACTGCATGGTTATAATGACTGCTGCAGCTACAGTCACTGAAAAGTCCAGGAAATGAAGCTGCTGTTGCATTAGCTTTGTTTGCATTTAGGTTACGCTGCTGAAATGTAGGAAGATGCTGCTCCCTTACTGGCTGCATTAACTTGGGAGGTTAAAACACACTTCAGCAGGGTTTCACGCTTCAGTTCCATCCATCCATCTTCAACTGTTTATCCAGGGACCAGGTCATAGGGGCAGCAGTCTTAACTGAGAAGATGGACTGCCGCCTGGTTCACATGACAGCATGATCCACATTGTCCCTCCTGCAGGTGGTGAGCCCACTGGAGGGTGAACCCACATGGTCTGGGGACCATCCTGTGTTCTCCTGATCTAAATCCTACTGAGAACATTTGGGGATGGATGGGAAGAGAGGTTTACAAAACGTGACATCAGTTCCAGACCGTGGATGACCTTCATGAAGGCATCTTCACCACATGGGGCAATGTTGATCACCATCCTCCTGGAAACACGAAGCATGCCTTGATGAATTTTTGAAGTGATCAAGAAGAATGGTGGTTCTACTCACTACTAGGTCCTTTTTGACACTTTTAGTTCTCTTTTGGATTTTTGTGGGCTGTGTTCTTAAAGTTTTGATCAGCTGATAAACAGCCTGTTTGAGTTTAAATGCAGTTTTTAATAAATGACCGACTATTTTTTGTCTCTGGCTCCTGTTTCTTCTTTTCACATTTTGACTCTCTACTTCCAACCTGGTTATGATCCACCAGTGCAAAATGCCAATACTTGTAATTTTTCCCTGGTCTTAAGATTCTGATCAGGAGTGTAGCTTCTGGGATCATTAGGGCACACAAACCAGTCCACCATGATAAGGCGGCGATCCACAGAGGAGCAATCCTCAGTTCATCCAACTCTGAAGGAACAAGCACAGCAGCTGAACTTCAAATGTCCTCATCTGCAAACTCTGCTAGGTTCTGTCCTCAGTTGCCTCATGGTTATAGAAGGGTGTTGAGCAGAACGACATTCTGACCCAAACACAAAGATTGGTTCCACCCTTTACAAATATTGGACACATCTCCTTTTTTACATTTTCTCATGTTTATGGTTTTTGCTAAAGATAACCAACTTTATCACACAGTTTATGACTGTGTTTTAATTAGTGGTGATGTGGGAATGTGCAAATGATGAGACAGATTTCTCTCAAGGCAGCTTTATTCACATTTGCCAACATCTCAAAGAAGAAAGAGAGCATCACAGGAAACTCTCGTCCTTAAATACCAGGACTCTCACAGTTCACAAGTCACATTGCATTATAATCACCAGTAACAATGCATCTCCTCTTTAATCCTCTAATATCACCCCCACAGTCTCAGGCCCTGCATACCAAAGCTAACACCTTCACAGCTTCCTGTTATCTCCAAGGAAACTCTGTCTTTGTTCTTATCTAAAATGTGAGGCCTTACATCAGTCACAAAGTAGGTCACATATGTGTGGCCACACCAAAAGCATTAATGGAGTTAATTGCGATTAAGTCAACACCACAGTAATCAGGATCAGTTTTCCTGATGAGGATTATTTGGTCATTATGCCCTGCCCATTGGTTGTTTGCACATGCAGTATTTCTGCAGTACTTGTGAGTTTTTTCTGGAGAAAATTCTGATTAAATATTCAATTAAAGTGTGATTAATCATGACTAACTAGCAATTTGAAGAGATCAATCACAGTTAAAATTTTTAATCTTTCACCATTAATTTTAATACAAATTCTTTGTGGCTGTGACTGACGGCAGCTACGAGTGTAGTTGTAAATCTTATTTTTCAACGTGTTGAAAAGTACACTAGAGTGCCATGTGCGGCTTTCAAACTCTAACTGACGAGCTGAAATCATGGTTCCATTAGCATGAATTAACCTAAGCAACCCTGGATGGCTTTTTCAATCTACCAGCAGACCAGGCTCTGACCTCCTGCAGATAACAGAATATTCCTCCTCCGGTGGATCAGGTTTCATGTCCTCACATCGCTGATGTCACACTAACGTGTCGGTCAGTCTGGAAGCTGCTGATGCTGTCCTCTATACATTATAGTTGAGAGTTACTGACATTTTTACAAGTCTTTAATCTTGTCGCCCCGTGTCAAACTCATCCACTTCACTGGAATACAGGTGCATCTCAATAAATTAGAATAGCAACAAAAAGTTGATTTATTTAGGTAATTCAGTTAAAAAAAAAAAGTTAAACTTCTATATTATATAGAGTCATTACACGGAGAGCGATATATTTCAAGTACTTATTTTAATTTTGATGATTATGGCAGACAGCCCATGAAAACCACAAATTCAGTTTCTCAAAAAATTAGAATATTGTCATTAACTGAGTCTGGACTTTTTCCAGATTCAGCTTCATGGCTTTTTTGCTGTATTTATTTCCATCTGTTGTATTTTTGGTGCCTTTTATTTGTCTGTAATGTTTTTGATTGTTTGGTCATCCCTTGTGTTATTTCTTGTTACTCTCCAGTCTGCTTTTGGTTTTGTTTAGATTCATTTTGTGACTGGCAGCTGTCAGGCGCTTTTCCGGGTCTTGTTGTGCCACCTGTCAGCTGGCAGTCACTCCTCCCTCTCCTGTCATTGCTGACAGCTGGTTGCAGTCATTAATTGTTTCTTCCCTCTCTGCTCAGGTCAGCCCACACACCTGTGATCACTTTTGTTTTCTCACTTAGTACTTCAGCTCAGTTTGTTCCCCTTGTCCTCACCGGTTCATTGTCGTGTCTACGCTCACATCCACCTGAGCTCTGTCTACTCAGGTGAACCTCCTGTGAGTAATCCCCCTCCTCCCGGCTCACCAGTCTGTTTGGGAGCGCTTTGGGTCAATTTTCTATGTTTCCTGCTCACCAGTAAGCTTGGGAGCATCCTGCATTAACTCTTTATTCTTGCTTGCCAGTTCGCTTGTTGAAGCAATTGTAATTACTTTTTATGTTAATAAATGCACAACACCGTCCTGTGTACGTTTTTTTTTTTTTTTTTGTCTCTTCTGCCCTGAAGGGACACTAAACATCACAGAATATTACATAAAATTAATTTTAAAAAATTGTTTTTTATAGAAGTGTTGGCCAACTGAAAAGTATGTCCATGTACCACTCAATACTTGGTCGGGGCTCCTTTTGGATTAATTACTGTATCAATGTGGCGTGGCATGGAGGTGATCAGCCTGTGGTTCTGCTGAGGTGTTATGAAGGTCCAGGTTGCTTTGATAGTGACCTTCAGCTCGTCTGCATTGTTGAGTCTGGTGTCTCTCATCTTCCTCTTGACAATCCTCCATAGATTCTCTATGGGGTTTAGGTCAGGAGAGTTTGCTGGCCAATCAAACACAGTGATGCCATGGTCATTAAACCAGGTTTTGATACTTTTGACTGTGTAATGACTCTATATAATATAGAAGTTTAATTTTTTTGAATTGAATTACCTAAATAAATCAACTTTTTGTTGACATTCTAATTTATTAAGATGCACCTGTACATCGATCAATGCACATCAGTGGTTGATGCTCGCTGTTCTCCGTTTTAATAGACAGGGTTGCAAAATGCGCCAACATTTTACATAATACCCATCATTTTTTCATATCAGCACTGAAGAGATTTCATATTTACATTTTCAAATTTAACATTAAATTGATACAGGATGAGCTTATAGAAGCCCTCACACTGAACTTATTTATGGGGTTGTGTGTGTGTGTTGCTTTTTGGTTCCAGCACACAAAGCAGGATAGTTTTGTTTTTTTCAGAGGGTGCTGCCACGTTAAAAAGAGGAGCAGAGGATCACATAGTGCATGTTAATTCAGGGTGAACTGGAATGGATGCTTAAGCACAGAGTGGAGGATTGCACCATGCATGTCTGTGTGAGCCGAACAGCAAGACTGTCCTGGGCTGAACCAACTGGTCTCCCACAGCTTTTGTTCCAGGATGGGCTGGGTCTGAGCTTGGTGGGAGCTGGTGACGGTCAGATTCATTTCCACCCTTTGTGCTGTGAAGTGGTGATGGTCTCAACTACTTTGTCACACTTTTTTCTGCATTGTCCTATTCAAATGTCAGCCGAGCTGAGGTGAAGTGGACAATGACCCATGTTGCTTGCAGGGTCATCTAGCCCAGATAACCCTTTCCGACCCCGGTGTCACTGGGTTTGCCTAGATTGCTGGGGTAGTTTGAAAGGGGCTGTAGGGGGATAATGGTGCAATAGTAGGGTGGGGGGGGGGTAATAGAGGCAAAGCAAATAAATAGAAAACAGTGGGCCGGATGATGCTGAGGAAGGTTTGGCACATTTCCATCCAGCCTAGCGTGACTCTGTCCCGTTCACAAGAGGCAGTGCCGACCCCCTGCAGGCCCATTTATCTGCTGCCTTTATGTGGGATGGGGAGGGGGGGGGGTCATCTTTAAATAAACAGGATGTTGCAGCGTCCCATTGTTTTCTATGTTGTCATGCAAACACGTTTCCACGGGAATCTAAACTCATCCTCCCACTAAATAAAGATTTGATCTACTAGTGTCACTGGAGCTGAGCACAGAGGGAAAGTGAGAGGACTGGTGGCTGTGGAGGGTGAGTTTGGGGGGGGGGGGGGTGTACAACCACAGTGTTTATCGGCTGACAGATCAATTAGGCCAAATTATCATTAAACCACAAGGGGAAGCCCAATGGGGCCCAAGTTCTCTTCCCCCCTCACTAGGCTCCCGTTCGTTCTCCTACCCCCCATCCACCAAAGGACAAAAAAAGTCAAATATGCCCACACAAACGGCCATGCTCACCCAAGGCTGATGACTCATCAGACTCTATTAGAAAAAGAAAACTGGCTTTTGTTCTAGAGGGAATGAGGGGCCATGGTCCTCGAGGTTCAGGAAACTGCAGATGAGGGAGAACAGAAAAGTGTGAGAACAACGTCACTGACATCAGAGAAGAACTATGATATATGAGAGGATGTAGACGTTCAGCCTTTCTGACCTGGGGCCTCATGTACAAAGGGTACTTTCTTTCTTTCTTTACCTTTATTTAACCAGGAAAAAAAAACCCGTTGAGATTAAAAACCTCTTTTTCAAGGGAGTCCTGGCCAAGAGGCAGCAAAAAAATCACAAATACACTTACAGTGACATACAAATCATATAAAACAGTTACAAATTAGTGATGCCGTCTCAAGTGTTATCAATCTGGATTTAAAGTCGTGAAAGGGTTAATGTATAGTTAGTGCCAGAATAATAATTCTGTAGGTGATCTCCCATTATGCTCTACACATATTCCATACAAATTCTGTTTGCATGCTTATGAACAAGTATGTTATGGTATATTGATAACAGGAATGAGACAAAGGTATAGAGCCCTCTCTGTCTTTTCTCTCTCTCTTTTAAGTCAGGTCTTTAACATTAGATACACACCCAAACCCAACACCCACGCACACTGTTGATAGCACATTCTAGAATGAAGAGGCGTGTTCAGTGGATGGCCTGTTCCCGCCATAGGTAGATTAGCCAATCAGATAGTCGCGTACAAGCCCATCCCATTGTACTGGCTCGCCCAACCCGAGGGGATAATTGTAACCTGCACCCGGAAGTAGGGGTTCAGTCTGACCAGCTCCAGAGGGAGCTGCGTCACGCTGCACCCAGCGCTGCTTGCTTTACATGTGACTTCTAAATAAATGTACCATCCTTTAAATTGAAGAAATCTCCGGTTTGTTCTTGGACCTTTCAATCAAAGAATCGGGTATTTTTCTAACAGTCGTTCAATGAAACAAGTTCCGTTAGTTTCCAGTCTTTTTGCAACATGTTCCATGTAGAGGGAGCTGAGAACATGAAAGCTCTTTTTCCCAGCTCAGTACGGGCAAATGGAACAGAAAGCAACAAATGATCATTAGAATGCAAACCATAAGAATCAACACTTCTCAGTGTGATCAAATTACAAATGTAAGGGGGCAACAGTCCAAGCATGGCCTTGTAAATAAAAATGTACCAGTGAGTCAACCTCCTGGTGGACAAAGAAGGCCATCCCACTCTAGAATACA
Organism: Pholidichthys leucotaenia; assembly: GCA_020510985.1. Lineage (NCBI taxonomy): Eukaryota > Metazoa > Chordata > Actinopteri > Cichliformes > Pholidichthyidae > Pholidichthys > Pholidichthys leucotaenia. The sequence goes on from CM035840.1 coordinate 226,293,626, forward strand.
GTTCACAGTGATGGGTCAAGGCTCTACAATTTGTAACTTACGCACAAAAACATGACCTATGTCCTTTTTCATGGAAAATTTCAGATGTATCAAGAATGAAATGACCGTGGAAACATGCGCATCCCCACGGCAACTTCATGGCTGGCGTACATATGTTTCTACTGTTATTGGTCCGTTGGCGACACTTAGAGGTTATGTTGGGGGACTGATAATGATGTGAAAATTATTGTACACACCAGATACATGATGAACAAACATCCACATGTGCACAATTAGATGAGTGGATATAAAAGCAAGTGCAAAAAAGTGCAGAAAATGCCTCTAACAACAAGTGTTAGCATTATTAGAGGATATTACAAATCACACAGTGAGAAGAGAAAGGGCATTTAAAGACAGAAGATTTTCTGGCTCAGGATGATGACTGGCTTGTCAGCCAGTTTAGGTTTCCACGGGCAGTCCTTGTGGAACTGTGCTCAAAGCTACAGCCACTCTTGGAGTGCGACACGGCAAGAAGCCGTGCGCTGCCCGTCCCAGTACAGGTGCAGACAACGCTGGGGTTCCTGGCAACAGGAGCATTCCAGAGGGAACTGGCAGACTGATTGGGAATTTCATAGTCAACCTGAGCCGAGCTATGCCAGCTGCATGGGATGTCATTATCCAGCTGTCACCCAGGTACATCATATTCCCATACAATGCAGTTGAACAGGCCGACATCAAAGTGTAATTTGCAGCGAGAGCTGGTTTTCCTAATGTAATTGGAGCTATGGACTGCACACACATTGCTATAAAATCACCATCACAAGATGAATATGTGTATGTTAACATGAAACATTTCCATTCTATCAACGTGCAAATTATATGTGATGCGCAAATGCCGCTAACTGTGGGCTATATTAATCATATATTCCATAACCTACATATGTTGAAGCATGTGGAAATGTTTGGTAATTACATATGTAAAGCAACTTCACACCTCTGAAAGGACAAAGGCTCTCAACCACCAAGTGAAGAACAAAGATGTTCCCAGACACTGCGGTGGAGACCGGAGGAGCTACCCTCACCCCCTGGGCGAGGAGAGGAAATACCAAGACAATGGGGGGATTAAGATAATGAGGGATGTCAGCCTTTGTTATGCATGTCTTTTGTTATGTGCAAGTATAAAGTCAGTGAGCCGGAGATATTTGGTCTCTTTTCCTTCTGCTACCTCTGCACTAGAATGAGACTTGTTAGGAGAGCTGATAAATAAACTTTGGTTTATATATCAAATCGCCTCATCATTTCAAGCTCTTCTACACTAACCAACATTGTTGCAAGATGGTCTGGTTCAATGCACGATTCATTCATTCTAATGAATATCATTGTTGGGAACAAACTACAAGCCGGCACTGTGCGGATGGATGGCTTCTTGGTGAGTAAATTCATGTAATTGTCCTAATAATAGGACAATTACAATAGGAGTTCTGAACAACTCCTTATGTGTGAAAAATTATCTGTTCTTACTCGGCAGTGGCGTCTGTTAGCTGAGCACTCCTTTAAGGGAAGCAGCACCCAATCAGCTGAGTGTGGAAATCCATCAGCTGCACCTGATGAGGAGGTGATGCAATCACCAAAGAATTAAATGTGACAAGAGAGTAACACGTTCACCGAGAACCACCACACTATTTACTTACAGTCCTTAGTTACTTACAACAAGACCACAGTTAGAAGAGGGAAGGGATATTTATCTTGATACAGTAAAATCCTAAAGGCAGAATGGCAGAGTGGAATTCTTTCATCTGATAAAGTGATTCATCAAAATTACATGTAGCGGCTCAGAGGTGTTTCAGTGGCTCCTCTGCTTTTGATTAAAAACTGCAGCAGTCAAGATGAAGGGTATTAAAATCAAATCCGATGGAGGAACAAGCCACAGACTTGGCAGTGTAGTGCTCAGACTAGCAATAACTCACTAAAGCTTTCCATTTTTGAAAACCTAGCACACCACAGGTTGACTCATGACGTGACGTCACACCACGGCAGCGGGGTCAGATGTGGAGGCAGGAGGTTTTCTGGTCTGGAGTCAGTGGGTGTTGCAGCATTAGTGACCAGTCAGTAAACACCAACTCAGACTGTACCTATGTGCATTTATCTGGCTTTTTAGCTGACTGATGTACACTAGCACACTGCAGAGGTTCAGAGTCAGCCGAGTCATGCCGTCTCTGGCAGGGGGTGCACACCAGCGGCAGTCACAGACAGAAGCACCCAGCATGCTTGTAAACACCGATTCATGTTAGCTGCTTCTGGTTTCATCAAAATGGACTAAAAAAGTGGTGACATGCAAAGCTGTGTTGAGTCTCAGTTTTGTTGACACCAATGTCTCTGACTTGAATGTGGTGAATATTAATCTTTGTTGTGTCACCAGTTATGAAATAACCGACCTGTAAATCATTGTTAAAATAACTGTAGCAGCCTGTCAGCTGCTTTAAAAATCCTCTGCCACAAACTTATGCATACAAAAAAATTATCTAATAAGCAGAAACAAGAAACTGACTCATATTGGTCAGTTTATCTTTGACATTACTTAATATAAACTATTAAGGTTTATAAAATGCTGTTGTTGAAGTGTTTTCCTCCAACATCAGCATGGTTTACCATCACTTCCTGATACCGTAACAGATAGCTGATATCTGAAGGTCTGACTCAAAGTTAAAACCATTAAAAGTTCTGGGTACAAACATGTCACAGATGATAAATGGATGTAAATATTAGGTTTTGCATCTGTGTCACCCGTAATTTTACATCTTTTTCAGTTAAATTTGACATTTCCTTAAAATTATTATTTTTTCTCTTTTCTTTATACTTTTTTTATAATTTTTTTTCTGGTTGATTTGTCACTTTGTGTGAATGTGTCCTTTTTTACTGCCAAGTATACATTTTCTCATTTATTCCTGCAAATTTCCAATTTCTTTGCCTTCTTTTGGTCCAGATAACAAAGCCAGTTGTTCTGTGTAAAGCTGGTTACAAACCCTTGCTGTATGTTTGATTGTACCGTGTTATTTCCTGCAGTAGCTGAAGCTGACCATGGCCCCGCTGACCCCTCAGAGGAGGGTGGGGCTGGACTGTAAAGAGACACACAGAAACACAGAGTCAAACAAAAGAGCACGGACAGAGAGAAGGAGACCAGCGGAGGACAGAGGCCGTGCTGGGCATCACTGATGCTGCTGACGGATTCAGAGTGGCATGTTGTTTCTTCGAGTTCACAGACTTCTGCTGCTATTCAGCCATGTGCCCATCATGTCCCCCAGCTCCGTCAGCGCAGAGACATCCTAAAGACTGACAGCGGGGGTTAAAAAAACATGTCATGTCAGCTCAGGTTAGAGCTGAGTCACTTGGAACACACATCCTTTTAATGAATGACATTTATCCATGAAGTACTTTCCACATCACGGTCTACACAGTCCAGGAAAATGTTCTGGGGTGAGCTCAGTAGAAATCGATTCTGCTCAAGTCAAAGTAGAATTAGTTTATATTAATTACTCATCCTGGTCATGGTACATCAGACCAACTCTTTACCCTCTTGAGAATCCTCGAGGGTTCGTGGGAGTTTGCCCAAACAGTCCACATGTGTTTTGTGGATTTGGAGAAGGCATTCGAACGCGTCCCTCATGATTTTTTTGTGGGAGGGTGCTTCGGGATTGGGCTTACTGCTACGAGCTTTCTGGTCTCTATATGACCGTTGTAAGAGTTTGATTCATATTGCCAACACCCAGTTGAACTCGTTTCCAGTGAGAGTTGGACTCTGCCAGGATTGCCCTTTGTCACCAATCCTGTTCATAATTTTTATGGACAGAATTTCTAGGCGCAGCCAGGGAATGGAGGGTGTCATGCTTGGTGACCACAGGATCTCATCTCTGCTGTTTGCAGATGATGATGTCCTGTTGACTTCATCGAGCAATGACCTATGGGTCTTACTGCGATGGTTTGCTACTAAGTGTGAAGCAGCCGGGATGAGAATTGGCACCTCTAAGTTCGAGTCCATGGTCCTCAGTTGGAAAAGGGTGAATTGTCCTCTCTGGGCTGAGGACAAGGTCCCGCCCCAAGTGGAGTAGTTCAAGTATCTTGGGGTCTTATTCATGAGTGAGGGGAGAATGGAGTGGGAGACTGACAGATCGGAGCAGCATCTGCAGTGATGCAGATATTGTACCGGTCTGTTGTGGTGAAGAGGGAGCTGAGCTCCAAAGCAAAGCTGTCGATTTACCACTTAATCTATGTACAGTATGTTCCTACCCTCACCTATGGTCATGACTAAAAGAAGGAGATCACAGATACAAGCAGCTGAAATAAACTTTCTCCAAAGGATCGCTGGACTCACCCTTAGAGATGGGATGAGGAGCTCAGTCATCCAGAAGAGGCTCAGAGTAGAACCGCTGCTCCTCCACATCGAAAGGAGCCAGTTGAGGTGGTCTGGGCATCTGATCAAGATGCCTCCTGAATTCCTCCCACTTGAGCTGTTTCGGGCCTGTCCCACTGGGAGGAGACCCCCGGGCAGACCCAGGACATGCTGGAGAGACTATCAGCTGGTCTGGGAACAACTTGGTGTCTCCTTTGAAGAGCTGGAAGAGGTGGCTGGGGAGAGGGAAGTCTGGCCTTGTCTGATTAGACTGCTGCCTCCATGAACCAAATCCCTGGAAAAGCTGTAGAAGATGGATGGAATAATTGCATATAAATAAGTGGTCACCTGAAAATTACTTCAGTGAAAGAAAGAAAAGTTAGTCGAGTAGCGAGTAATGCTCACCAGTTAGTGAAATTTTTCTCTAATGAAGCTAGCTTTATACTTCATGCATCTGTGAGGTGCCTATGGTTCACAAGGCCAGCGTGTACATGGCTGCATATATGCTTCATTTGTGTCTACTGTTCAACCAAATGTTTGACTCATCTGCCGTTTCACCCCAGCATGATGGGTAGTGTGAATGCACTGATATGCCAGTTTGTTCTGTGGTTATATAAAACAGAATCCTGGACTAACAAGACCCCCCCCCCCCCAACACACACACACACACACACACCCCAGCTCAAGACTGGTTCTGGAACCTTAGCTGTGTGTTCAGGTGAGCTGACCTACAATGGGGTAAAAAAGTATTTAGTCAGCCACCAGTTGTGCAAGTTCTCCCACTTAAAAGATGAGAGAGGTCTCCAATTTTCATCATAGGTATACCTCAACTATGAGAGACAAAATGAGAAAAAAAAATCCAGAAAATCACATTGAAGGATTTTTAATGAATTAATTGGTAAATTCCTCGGTAAAATAAGTATTTGGTCAATAACAAAAGTTCATCTCAATACTTTGTTATATACCCTTTGTTGGCAATGACTGAGGTCAAATGTTTTCTGTAAGTTTTCACAAGGTTTTCACACACTGTTGCTGGTATTTTGGTCCATTCCTCCATGCAGATCTCCTCTAGAGCAGTGATGTTTTGGGGCTGTCGCTGGGCAACACGGACTTTCAACTCCCTCCAAAGATTTTCTATGGGGTTGAGATCTGGAGACTGGCTAGGCCACTCCAGGACCTTGAAATGCTTCTTACGAAGCCACTCCTTTGTTGCCCGGGCGGTGTGTTTGGGATCATTGTCATGCTGAAAGACCCAGCCACGTTTCATCTTCAATGCCCTTGCTGGTGGAAGGAGGTTTTCACTCAAAATCTCATGATACATGGCCCCATTCATTCTTTCCTTTACGCGGATCAGTCGTCCTGGTCCCTTTGCAGAAAAACAGCCCCAAAGTATGATGTTTCCACCCCCATGCTTCACAGTAGGTATGGTGTTCTTTCTCCTCCAAACACGACAAGTTGAGTTTTTACCAAAAAGTGTGGGCACATATGTTGGTTACATATGCTCCACAAATATATTGCTGTGTGTTTATTGTGTGCTGCATGTCTCAGGGAACAAAGGGACTGAGCCTCCTAGAGGTAACGGGAGAGTGCGAGATTTGGCCTTTGTTTTAAGGAGATGACCTGGAGAGATTTCCGGACCACCGGAGACTAAAGGACGATGGTGTGAAGATCAGAGGAGTTACATTGTGACTGGGATTAAGTACCATGTGACTGTATGTTTGATTAAACACCATGTGACTGCAGTTTTGATGTCCGGGGTATAAAAGGCAGATGTGAGATGATTCATCCTCTTTTTCTTGCTTTGAAATTGTTGGAGTATGTGATTGTGAATAAAGCTGAACCTGAGGAATAAACTCAGTCTCATCCTTCCGCACATTCTCCACACTGGTGACCTTACGACGAAGCATGAGCAGAGATAATTCTCCCGAGCGGGGCTTGGCAGAAGCCAGCCTGATGAATGCCGCCACGTTCCAGCTGCTGGACTTCTGGCAGCATAGTCCACGCTCCTGGTTTAGCGCGGTCGAGACGCAGTTCAACCTCCGGAGAATCTCGAGAGACGACACAAAATTCTACCATGTGGTGGCGAAGCTGGACAGCCACACCGTCCAGAGGGTGGGGAATCTGGTCATTCACCCACCGGACAGCGACAAATACAACGCATTGAAGGCTGCGCTTATCAGCCACTTCACCCCCTCGGTGCAACAGCGAGCAGAGGGGCTCCTAGCGTTGACGGAGTCTGAGAACGACAGACCCGTAGACCTGATGGTGAAAATGCTGAGGCTGAGAGACTCCGAGGATGACAACTTTATCTTCGCCCACCTTTTCCTCAGGACCCTACCGCCAGCGGTGAGAGTGACCCTGGCAGGCTCACCTCTGTTGGCCCAGCGAGACTACCATGAGCTGAGCCAGGAGGCGCAACGACTCGTCGACGTCCACAAACGGAGTGCGGTTTCGGCCGCGGCAGCAGAGCTAGGCGCAACATCCGGAGACGGCATGGGGCCAGAGGTTGCAGCACCAGACGCACCGACGACGGCAGTAGCAAGGGCCAGGCGACACGGAGCGGACGACGTCCTTTGCTTCTACCATCGCAGCTTTGCAGAGAGGGCACACAAGTGCCTCCCACCGTGCCACTTCAAGTGCTCGGGAAACGCCAAGACCGGGGGTCGGTAGCGGCTGCAGCCCTCGGGGAGGAGAACAAGCTGCTCTACCTGACGAATGCACGCTCGGGGAGGCATTTCCTCGTGGACACAGGCTCCCAGCTGAGCTTCATCACGCCTTCCTACGCGGACCTGCTGACGCCGTCTAAGGGTCCCCGGGTGTCAGCAGCGAACGGCTCAGCGATTAGGACCTTTGGTGAGAAGACTCTGCTTCTGTCTTTCCAGGGCCGTGCATTTGAGTGGACTTTTGTTGTAGCGGCAGTCAATTTCAACATGTTAGGGGCTGATTTTTTGTGCTCACATGGTTTATTGGTTGATCTTGCTAACAGACGTCTGGTTAATGCACTCTCCTTTCACTCTATTCCCTGCACAGCTCGAGTGGCGCCGCCAACTGCACAAGCCAACGTCACAGCTGCGGGTGGTAAGTTCCACGCACTCCTCACTCAGTTCCCAGCACTCAAAGTCCCAACGTTTTCGGCGACAGTGGCTAAACATGGGGTGGAACATTTTATCACTACCACCGGCCCGCCCGTTTTTGCAAAAGCTCGGTGCCTGGACTCAGCTAAACTGACCATAGCGCGCGAGGAGTTCGCTGACCTGGAAAAACTGGGCATCATCAGGCATTCGAAAAGCCCCTGGGCTTCACCACTGCACATGGTCCCAAAGGCTGATGGCTCGTTGCGACCTTGCGGTGATTTCCGCAGGTTGAATAACGCCACAGCACACGACCGCTACCCAATTCCACATATTCAAGATTTTTCGGTTCATTTGGCAGGGGCGCGCATTTTTTCTAAAATAGATTTAGTACGCGGTTACCATCAGGTTCCAGTGCGCGCTCAGGACATACCCAAAACAGCGGTAATAACTCCTTTCGGGCTTTTTGAGTTTTTGCGCATGCCGTTTGGGCTCAAGGGAGCATCGCAGACGTTCCAACGCATGATGGACGCGGTCCTACGCGACCTCCATTTCATGTTCGTCTATTTGGATGACATTTTGGTAGCCAGCACGTCCGAAGACGAACACGAAGCCCACCTCACAGCAGTTTTCCGGAGGTTGGCAGAGCACGGGTTAATAATTAACCCAGCGAAGTGTCAGTTTGGGGTGGCGCAGACTGATTTTTTGGGGCATCGCGTTTCGCCAGAAGGAGCGGTCCCTCTGCCCGATAAAGTGCGCGCAATAACAAATTTTCCCCAACCTCAAACAGTCAAAGCGTTACAGGAGTTTTTGGGAATGGTTAATTTTTATAACCGTTTCCTCCCCAGTGCAGCGCAGCTCATGCAACCATTGTACGCTGCACTTAAAAACAAAAACCCACGAATAAAATCGAATGGTCTCCTGAGCGGGAGCGCGCATTCTCTCAAGTCAAATCAGCCCTGGCAAACGCTGCTTTGTTGGCACACCCAGTGCAGCGGCATTAAATAAGGCGGTGTTGGTGAAGGTTTTAAGCAGGTTTATTAAATCATACCGCCGTCCCGAAGCTCGCCCAATAGGCGGCTCGGAGGCTCTCCAGCAAAGAGACACAAAGTGTGTGTGTCCAGCAGCAGCAGTTGCAGAGAGAGAGTGAGAGCAGATTTCAGTGCAGTATATATACCCAACTACAACAATACATAAAAGAGCATTCCCAGCAGTTGGTATGATCAAAGAGACTGCAGAACAGGCATGAGACATTTGCATTTGAGAGACATACATCACAATAGGCAGATTGCTGGCCTCTGCTCCAGCTGCAGGACAAAGAGGTTAACAAGGCACATCTACATATTGATCTCAGTCTCTAGGTCACAGTAAGGACAGGGCGCATGAACACAATGAATGAATGGCACATCAACATCACAATGCATGAATGGCACATTACATCGCAGTAGTGCAGCGGAAAAAACCAGGAGTGGCGAGCTGACTGTCCTTAGTCTGTTGTGGGGGTTTTTCCAAACCCGCCACACCCAGTTCCAACGGCCCGCATGGCGCTCACCACTGACCCGTCCGATGTGGCCATAGGAGCGGTCATTGAACAGTACGTAGCTGGGGCCTGGCAACCGCTCGGGTTTTTCAGTAAAACCTTGCGCGATAGCGAGCGAAAATACAGCGCGTTCGACAGGGAGTTGTTGGCTCTACACTTGGCCATCCGCCACTTCCAGTTCTGGCTGGAAGGGCGCCGTTTCACCGCGTTCGTGGACCACAAACTGCTGACTTTCGCGATGGCCAAGATTTCGGAACCTTGGTCGGGCCGGCAGCAGAGACAGCTGGCCGCGATATCGGAGTTTACCACCGATATCCAGCATGTGGCAGGTAAATATAATGTAGTGGCAGACTGCCTCTCACGTGCTGTGGTGGCTCCAGGCCCCGTGGGGGCAGACTCTGCAGCCATGGCCGCGGACCAGGGTAGTGACGCGGAAGCGCGTGCAGCCCTGGTCCGCGTAGGGTTAGATTATGCAGCCATGGCCGCGGAGCAGGTTAGCGATGCGGACGTACACGTGCTCCAGTCTGGACCAACAGGGTTAAGGCTGGAGGACAGGGTGCTGCAAGATGGTATGCCCCCCCTAATCTGCGATATCTCCACTGGACGGCCGCGTCCGGTGGTACCAGCCGCGTGGCGCCGCCGCGTTTTTGACTCGATCCATTCTCTGGCGCACCCGGGGGTGCGCGCATCGGTCAAAATGGTAGGAGAGAAATTTGTATGGCCGGGCTTGCGCAAACAGGTCAAGGAATGGGCGACAGCCTGCGTAGCTTGTCAGCGAGCCAAAATACACAAACACACTAGAGCTCCTTTGGAGTCTTTTCACATCCCAGCTAAGCGCTTTGATCATGTGCATATCGACCTGGTAGGCCCCCTTCCGCCGTCACAGGGGTGCACACACCTTTTGACAATGGTGGACTGCACCACGCGTTGGCCGGAAGCGGTCCCACTGGCATCAACCACAGCCGAGGAGGTGGCGCGCGCGTTTTTAACAGCTTGGGTAGCGCGCTTTGGAGTTCCATCTGACATAACGTCCGACAGAGGTCCTCAATTTGTGTCCGAGCTCTGGTCAGCGATGGCCCGCAGCCTAGGGGTAATGATCCACCGCACTACCGCGTACAACCCCCAGGCTAACAGTTTATGCGAACGTTTCCATAGGTCATTGAAAGCAGCCCTCAGAGCGTCGCTTACGGATACAAATTGGGTAGACAGGCTACCATGGGTTTTATTGGGGTTGCGTTCTGCACCTAAGGAGGATTTACAAGCCTCCCCAGCTGAGTTAGTTTTTGCACAGCTTCTCCGGCTGCCTGGGGAATGTCTCCCGGATAATCCTGCGCCAAATTGCCCCCCCACTCAGCGGTTGCAGAGCGACATGGGATCAAACACGCTTCCTGGCCCGGTTCATCACAGCTTCCCACGCGTTTTTGTGCCGAAAGCTTTAAAAAATGTGGAGTTTGTTTTTGTCAGACATGATGCCCATCGCCCAAACTTGCGGCCACCGTACGATGGACCGTTTAGGGTGCTGGAAACAGGAGAGAAGCATTTTTTGCTAGATTTGGGAGACAGAAAGGAGGTAATTGGTATAAACAGGCTCAAACCCGCTTTTGTTTTGGCGGATGAAGCTGTGCAGTTGGCGAGGGCCCCCCCGTCGCGGCAGACCCCCTAGAAGGCATTCTCCAGAACACCCACAGAGATTGACTAACAGTTCTAATCCACAGGCAACAGGCAACAGTCCCACAGCAGGAGGACACTGCAGAGGCAGTAAAGCCGGCTTACAGCAAATACGGCAGAAGACTTAGGCCTAGGCAACAGGTGGATTGATATGTAGTAATGTTATTATGTCATGCATCTCTAGTTATGATTGTTCCATCTTAGACGTTTGGGGGTGCTGGAAACAGGATGTGGGCACATATGTTGGACACATATGTTGGTTACATATACTCCACAAATATATTGCTGTGTGTTTATTGTGTGCTGCAGTTTTGATGTCCGGGGTATAAAAGACAGATGTGAGATGATTCATCCTCTTTTTCTTGCTTTGAAATTGTTGGAGTATGTGATTGTGAATAAAGCTGAACCTGAGGAATAAACTCAGTCTCATCCTTCCACACATTCTCCACAAAAGTTCTGTTTTGGTTTCATCTGACCATATGACATTCTCCCAATCCTCTTCTGGATCATCCAAATGCTCTCTAGCAAACTTCAGATGGGCCTGGACATGTACTGGCTTAAGCAGGGGGACACATCTGGCACTGCAGGATTTGAGTCCCTGGCGGTGTAGTGTGTTTCTGATGTAGCCTTTGTTACTTTGGTCCCAGCTCTCTGCGGGTCATTCACTAGGTCCCCCCATGTGGTTCTGGGACTTTTGCTCACCGTTCTCATGATCATTTTGACCCCACGGGGTGAGATCTTGCGTGGAGCCCCAGATCAAGGGAGATTATCAGTGGTCTTGTATGTCTTCCATTTTCTAATAATTGCTCCCACAGTTGATTTCTTCACGCCAAGCTGCTTACCTATTGCAGATTCAGTCTTCCCAGCCTGGTGCAGGTCTACAATTTTGTTTCTGGTGTCCTTTGACAGCTCTTTGGTCTTGGCCATAGTGGAGTTTGGAGTCTGACTGTTTGAGGTTGTGGACAGGTGTCTTTTATACTGATAACAAGTTCAAACAGGTGCCATTAATACAGGTAACAAGTGGAGGACAGAGGAGCCTCTTAAAGAAGTTGTTACAGGTCTGTGAGAGCCAGAAATCTTGCTTGTTTGTAGGTGACCAAATACTTATTTTACTGAGGAATTTACCAATTAATTCATTAAAAATCCTTCAATGTGATTTTCTGGCTTTTTTTTTTCCTCATTTTGTCTCTCATAGTTGAGGTATACCTATGATGAAAATTGGAGACCTCTCATCTTTTAAGTGGGAGAACTTGCACAATTGGTGGCTGACTAAATACTTTTTTACCCCACTGTATGTCTGCCCCAACAGTACACATATGTAAGGCCAACATTGGCAAGTTTACATCGGGAATACATCTGATAGAGGTCTTTTGCACAGCCAATGTCTAGCCAATGAACAAACGAGCTCTATCAGAAGCAATCCTGTGTAAACTTTGTACATTGGACCAACGTGTGTGCCATTGTTTACTCCCAAGCTCCGCCCCCAGGCCTAGCTCCAGGGGGGCACGGGTAACCCCACTACCATGATGTGTACTAAATAAATGAAGGGAAAAAAAAAATCCTGTTCTAGTGTGTCCATTTACATGCAACTATTCATGTGTTCACTACTAAAGATCCATTTTAATCAGTTTCAGCTGATTTCCAAAACTGATCTGCTGCCCATCATTTTCTCCAGTCTTTTGAGTGTGAAACATGACATTTTAGGATCAGTGGAAGTTAACATTCATACAACAAATGAACCCAACACATTTTAATCAAACATCTCCCTTTATTGCCTCTTCACATTTACAAGATCTTCACACATCAGTGTCATAAAACTTCCTGAAATATACAATTATTTTCATAAAAGTGGCTTAATTCACTTTGTAAAATATCACAGCATTCTGTCATTTTTATTAGTATTATTAGATAAATGCATTGCACAGACTCAGACTATTTTTTGCCTTCATGTCAAAATATAAGCGATGAAAATCAAAAAAATAAAAAAAGATCCTTTCATTTTACAATTGATGAAGTCATACAATTAAAGTAAAATAATTCAGAGAACAATGTAGCTCAAAACAGTTCAGATGGAATTCAACAATTTAACAGAAATCACTGGTTTCCATTTATTCCAAAAATAAGCAGTTAAACTGTTAAAAGTGGTTCACAGTAGGATGACATCAGTCTGAATTCATAAATGTGTGACAGCTGCAGTCAGCATCTGTAAAATTTGAAATTTAAAGCTGTCAGAGCATCAGATTTCAGAAGTCCTCCCACATGCTGCAGATAAAACCCTCCTACAGCACACAGGCTGAAGCAGATGGAAATCAATCCTGAAATTCAACTGAAAACGTGGCATCCAGATCTTTTCCTCTGAGGTTTTTAATTTTTTACTCCTGCATAAATGCCGCTACTGCACACTGGCAAGGACATCAGGATCACACAGCTTCAGTGACGTGGTTTACTGTCTAGTTCAAAAAAGCTCACGTTGAACTTAATGTTAAGGTCAGGTGGAGCAGCATCCGTCATCGTACTGCTGTGACCAAATGCTGACCAGCACACTGACACCCACAACCAACCTGCCCTTGAAGAAATCTGACTCACTGTCTGGTGGACTCCACCCTTAACCCCCCCCCCCCCCCCAGTCAGCCGATTCAAAACCTGGAGAAGATTTGACACATTTTAAAAACAACAGAAAATGTGATTTTCAGACATCCAGAGGACTCGTCATGGTTAATTGTGTTCACATCGTCAGCACAAACTTCATTAGTAGTTTTTCGTTCACACTGACCACACATTCATGGTGGAAACAGTAAAACACAAAGACTTGGTATTAACACACAGACTTCATTGGGGGAGGTGAACAGATCCACTGGAGGTAATCCTGACCAGTCCATCCATCGCTGGAATAAACTAATGCTTTACAGTCGAGCCTCGTCTGGCTCTGAAAACAGGCACTGACTGTAGTCCCTCTGCTCGGGTGGGTGGGGCGGGGCTACAAGTGCACAGTTTGGGTAAATATAAAATAAGTCTCTGTTGAGGATTACATGCATAGAAGTGCAGGTGAACTGTAGAGAGCAGGACGACATGGAGCAGCCTGGAACACACAAGACAACCTGTTACTTCAGTGGGAATATAAAGGCCACAGCTGAAAAAAAATAAAATGAATAAAAATCACTTTTTCCCAAGTTTCTAACAACAAAATGTCCCCAGACTGCCTACAATCATCCCAGGAGGGAGCTAGCTTCACTCTTCAAGTGGTAAAAATCTGAAGTTCTATCTTGCTGTCACAAGGGAGAACCACAGAAACCACCTCCCCAGGTTGGTGCCACTCCCCCAGCCTCGTTTCCTCTCAAAGGCCAATAAAACAAACTGGAGTGACTTCAGGCCAGTTGCTCTGGTGTTAGCGATACAAACCAAAGCAGAAGTCTCGATTTGCTCCCTATGCTTGACAACCCAAATACTCAGAAGACTGTGGTCCCCGTCAGGTTCTCTCCCACATTAGAGATCACGCTTCCCAGAACATCCCTGAAGATCTCAAGACCAGGCTGCCTAGCATCACTGTAACTGGTGGATCAATCAGATCTATATGCCCCCACCTCGTCCATTATTCTACAGTTGATAAACAGTATATTGAGTCATTTTGTCTTGTTTTATATTATGGTCATGATTGCTAAGGAAATTGGCCTGCTAATGTTAGCTTTGCAAGGTGGCTACAGGCAGGGTTTCTACCACCAGGATAGCCCAAAAGATCAAACCACCTAGCCTAGCATTTGCGCAACTGTTGCTTTACGGTTGACTTTGTCGTGGCTGAAAATTTGGAGCAGGTAAATAATATCTACTCATGACAAATAATACACACGTCTTCAGATAAGGCTCCCAAAAACATTTTGAAATATAATCAAATTCCTTGCAAACGTGCATTTTAAGTACTGTGCTGTAGAATGAAGAACAAAGAGAGTGCCCCACCAGTAAGAGAGAAATGAACACAGCCACCTGAGCAGCTGTGTTCTCCAAAGATTCAAAGATTGTATTTGTCAATACTACTATATGCACAGGACATACAGGAGAATTGAAATGCTGTTTCTCTCTCTTCAGTGGTGTGCACAATCTAAAAAAAAGGAATAAGGCTGGAAGAACAACAACAGCAGTCTATGTACAGTAATGCTACCCATAGTGCAAATAACGACAAAAGAAAATCCAGACATCCCGTAGTGCAAATAAAGCTAAACGATAAAACCCAGCAATCCTATATACAGAAAAAGGTAGAGCAGTAATACTCGTAGTTGCAAGTTTGATGTGGTAGTGTACGTGCAGACAGTGACCGATAGCACTGTACATGAGCAGTATTGCAGTATGGCATTTGTGCAAATGGTTGCAGTAAGGTGCCGAGACATACAGCAGCAGACGTATTACTGTTGGTGTGTCAGTCTTTCTGTGCAAACAGCTGAGGTATTTATTGTGCAGGTAAGTGTTACAGTCCAGGGGGGGAGGGGAGGAAGTGGACAGAGTTCAGGGTCCTGATCACCTGGTGAACAAAGCTGTTTAGCAGTCTTGTGGACCAGGCCTGGAGGCTTCAGTACCTTTTCCCCAAGGGCAGGGAGTGTGAGGGGTGGGAGGTGTCATCTGCAATGTTGATGGCTCTGTAGATGAGGCGGGTGAGGTAAATGTTTGAGAGGGGAGGCAGAGGGGCACTGGTGAGATTGCTGGCTGCTTTCACTGTGCGCTGTAGTGTCTTCCGGCAGGAGGCAATGCAGCATGCGTACCGCACTGTGATGCAGCAGGTGAGGATACTCTCAATGGCGCCCCGGTAGAATGAGCACATGATTTGGGGGGGTGGGACTTGTGCTCTCCTCAGTTTGTGGAGGAAATGGAGGCGAGTTTGAGCCTTCTTGGCCAGTGATGTCCTCACGAGATGTGCACCCCCAGGAACTTAGTGCTGCTCACTCTCTCCACAGCTGCTCCATCGATGATCAGAGGGGGATGCTGTGTGTGTGTTCCCTCCTGAAGTCGACCACAATCTCCTTGGTATTTCCCACATTTAGAAAGAGACTGTCTTTACACCACTGGACCAGTTGGCTCACCTCATTTCTGTAGTTGGCCTCCTCATTGTTGGTGATGAGACCCACCACAGTCATGTCAGCCGCAAACTTGATGTGGTTGTGTTGTAGGCTGGTACACAGTCATGGGTCAGCAGGGTGAAGAGCAGCGGGCTGAGCACGCACCCTTGTGGGGCCCCTGTGCTCAGTGTGATGGTCTTGGAAGTGTCGCTGCCAATCCACACATTCTGTGGCCTCCCTGTGAGCAAGTCCAGCACCCAGTTACAGAGAGAGGTTTTGAGTCCCAGGTGTCTGAGTTTTTATATTAGGTGCGGGGGATGATTGTGTTGAATGCTGAACTGAAGTCCAAGAACAGCATTCGCATGTAGGAGTTCTTTGAGTCCAGGTGGGTGAGGGCTGGATGGAGAGCAGCAGAGATGGTGTCTTCTATGGATCTGTTTGACCTGTATGCAAACTGAGATGGGTCATGGGAGATACAATAAGGAGGATCAACTTGATGTTCTTCATGACCAGCTGCTCAAAGCACTTCATTATGATTGGGGTCAGTGCTATGGGCCAGTAATCGTAGCTGGATGGGACGGGCTTCTTTTGGACTGGTATTACACTCTAAAAGGCTGTTTTGAAACTACCACCTGGGAGCAGCTCTGCGAGCCACATGGTGAGGACATCAATGGCCTCACTCACACCATCACGGACTACATCGGCTTCTGTGTGGACGACACCGTTCCCATCAAGACCATACGGTGTTGCTCGAACAACAAACCCTGGATCAACCCTGAGATAAAAACACTTCTGAGAGAGAAGAAGAGGATCTTCAGGTCGGGGAACAGGGAGATGCTGAAGTCCGTACAGAGGGAGCTGAGGAGAAAGCTCAGAGAAGGCAAGGACAGCTTCAGGAAGAAGATGGAGGACAAGCTGCAACAGAGCGACATCAGCGGGGTCTGGAGAAACCTTAAAACCATCTCTGGGCTCCAGAATACCTCCCCCCAGGCCATGGGGGGCAGGGAGTGGGCGAACAATCTGAATCTGTTTTTCAATAGGTTTGACCAACCGCCCTCCCCCCTGACTGCACAACAACCACTGCTGCCTCTAAAGACATCAAGTCCTGCTGCCCACTCCCCACTCCACCAACACCCCCTCACTCCTAACACACAGCCCCCCAACCTGACCCTGACTAAGACCCAGGTGAGGACGGAGCTGAGGAAGATCAAGGCGAGGAAGGCGTCGGGACCGGACGGCATCAGCGCAAAGCTCCTCAAGTCCTGTGCAGACCAGCTGTGTGGGATTGTGGAGTACATCTTCAACCTGAGCCTGAAGCTGGGGAGGGTACCACAGCTGTGGAAAACATCTTGTGTGGTACCTGTACCAAAGACTTCCCACCCCAAAGACCTGAACAGCTACAGACCGGTGGCCTTGACGTCCCACATGATGAAGACCCTGGAGAGACTGCTCCTTGCTCACCTCCGCCCCCTGGTGGGACCAGCGATGGATCCACTCCAGTTCGTCTACCAGCATGGCATTGGGGTCGAGGATGCGGTGATCTTCCTCTTTCACCGTTGTCTGTCCCACCTGCAGAAGCCTGGGAATGCGGTGAGGATCATGTTCTTTGACTTCTCCAGTGCTTTCAACACCATCCAACCGATGATCCTGAAGGACAAGCTGCTGTGCGCAGGGGTGGACCAGCACCTGTCATCATGGATCCTGGACTACCTCACTAACCGGCCTAAGTTTGTGAGAACCCAGGACTGTGTGTCCGACACGATCATCGGTAGCACGGGGGCCCCCCAGGGAACGGTTTTGGCTCCCTTCCCGTTCACCCTTTATACTGCAGACTTCTCACACAACACAACACACTGCCACCTACAGAAGTTCTCTGATGACTCTGCGATCGTTGGCCTCATCTCCAATGGAGATTCTTCTTCCGGCTCCCAGAGAGAGCAGTCGCTCCACCCCTCCTATCCTGCCTTCCTGACCTAAATCCCAGCTGGCTGTCTGAGTGATTGTCTGTGCCTGTTCTCCGTCTCGCTGATATCAACCCAAACGGAAAAAACGAAAATGGATTTTATTAGCTGGGCTTTAAACGCAATTGACACAATCTTTTCAACCAGGAAATCGGGCCCGGGGGAGCCCAAATGTCCCGCAGGCACTTCGGCTGCCGGTTGAGAGATTCATGGGACAATTGGAGACTCGTGTCTGTGCGATCCTTCCATCGAAGATGCGGAAGATCTATATTTATTCGGCTTCATGGTCGCAGGATACCTTTTGATTGGCCTGGGGGTCTTCCTTGTGTACCGCAAATCTAAAAAACTGGAAGGAGCTAATCAAAAAGCGGACCCGGCTAAGCTTCTCCATCAATTTGACCAGATTGGAAGAGCGCCGATGGCGGCGAATGCTGAACTGAATCGAAAGGTTGGTTACATCTCGGAGTCGCTGAATGTTCTTCAAGGAATGAACTTAAAGCCAGTGAATGTTAATTGGAATTGTGATGCACAGAATCGAAGAGAAGAAAATCCTACACTCTAAGTTTCTGTGCAGATTCGACCTTGATCGGCGCCCCTGGACAACACTCCTCCAGAGTTGAGATAAGCAGATGTGTGAGCTGGCTCTGTAACCCAAACACTGCCGCTGCTGTGCGATAATCAGAACTCTCCAAGGACAGCGTTCATGAGACTAACATGGAGCTTTTACCATCTGGCATGAAGAAGAGATAACTCTGGACATGTTCAACTATGTTTATAAACATGAAAATATAACATCCTTCGTTGCCTAGGAGACTATCTTTGTTGTACTTCAGTAACACACACTGCCTTCTCTCTGCCGTCTTGTTTATGTGAGGTATGTTTGTCTGCTCCTTGCCATTGAGAGGTTTTTTTCTCTGTAATCATAATTTGGCTTACAATTATAAGCTGTATTCTGATAACGAAGTTTTTTTTCCTCTCCGCCTATTGTGTCATTTTTCCCTTTCCTTATCTTCCCTTATCCCCCATCTTTTTGATTAGGCGCCTAATTATGGCCGCCGCGTCATTGTGATATGCTTACATAGCGTGCCAATGTCAAGTCAAATTCCTCGTGTGTTTTTTTTACATGCTTGGCAATAAAGCTTTTCTGATTCTGATTCTGAGATGAAGCTGAGTACAGAGGGCTTATCCAGGACTTCGTGGACTGGTGCCATCGGAACTGCCTCCAGATCAACGCGAGGAAAACTAAGGAGCTGGTGGTGGACTGCCGCAGGCAAGGACAACCCCTCACAGCACCAGTAAACATACAGGGAACAGACATCGAGATGGTGACATCCTATAAGTACCTGGGTGTTCATCTGAACAATAAACTGGACTGGTCACACAATACTGACGCACTCTACAAGAAGGGACAGCGCAGGCTGTTCCTACTGAGGAGACTCAGGTCTTTTGGTGTACAAGGGGCGCTGCTGAAGACAATCTATGACACGGTGGTGGCATCAGCCATCACTTTTGGAGTGGTCTGCTGGGGCAATGGCATTACGGCAGCCGATAGGAAGAGACTGAACAAACTGATCAAGAAAGCTAGCTCTGTCCTGGGGCAGTGCCTTGACCCAGTGGAGGAGATAGGAGAGAGAAGGATGGTGGCTAAACTGTCATCTCTGCTGGAGTCCGAGTTCCACCCTATGCAGGACATACTGAATGCACTGAGGAGCTCATTTAGCAGCAGACTACATCATCCTAGGTGCACAACTGAGAGGTTTCGCAGGTCCTTCCTACCAACGGCTATCAGACTGTACAACCTAAGCAGGGCTGCTCGCAGAGATAGCAAAAAGACATGACAACCTAATAGTTTTGAATGCAAAAGACACAATAGACTTATACAATGGTCCCCTCTAGCATACAACTAGGAAAATACCGGTCGCTATGGAGGGTGAGAATATGTATGGGTACATAATCATACCATCTAGGTTAACTAAGTAGGTTCAGGTTCAGGTTCAGGTTACTTTATTTGTACCCGTAGGTAGATTTGTTTTGCAGTTGGTGACATCCATATTTACAGGCCACTAATTACATTCAACATAGACACAAACACAGGCACACATCTTACAAAATAGGTAAATATAAAATATGTACAATATAATTTTTATAGCTTGTTCAACTCTTTGACAGCAGCAGGGACAAAGCTGTTTTTGTAGCGCTGGGTAGCGCTAAGTAGACGGTTGTGCTGTTTCATCCCATCTAGCAACAATGCTCTGCACTGCGTGTGTTTATATATTTACATATTTATTCCTTCTAGCTACAATGCTCCGCACTGTGTGTTTATATATTTACAGATTTATTCCGTCTAGCTACGTACTGTGTGTTTATATATCTACGTATTTATTCCATCTAGCTACAATGCGCCGCACTGTGTGTTTTTATATATCTACATATTATTCCATCTAGTTACAATGCTCCGCACTGTGTATATATATATATATATATATATATATATATATATATATATATATATATATATATATATATTTATGTTTATATGTACATATGTATACTTGCTGCTCGTTTTTTTTTCTCTTGCCTTCTGATTGTTGCTCTGAGTGTTGCTATCCCTGTGCTGTTGCAATCCTGGAATTTCCCCATTGTGGGACTAATAAAGGCTTATCTTATCTTATCTTATTATGGTGGCAGTTTTGAAACTTGTTGGGCCAACAGCTTGACTCAGGGAGATGTTGAAGATGTCAGCCATGTGGAGAAGAAATGCACCTCTCCTTGTCCATCACCAGTACACATGGTTTCTCGGGCATGGGTAGAGCAGAAAGTACCATCTGGTGCCGGCCAACTGGCTACGTCTGTGCTCTAGCTCAACAGGAAATGAGGCTATGGCCACCAAATTTGGTACACAGGCTGACCTTGGGACTAATAACTAGAAGATTCCCAGTGGAAATACTGAGTGTGCTGCTACTGCCCGGTGATCGTGGTTTTAAGCTGTGAGGACCTGATGTAAGAATAAAATACAGTAATTCACATTACAAAAATCTAGAAAATACCATGTTATACATGCATTCAAATCTGGGCACATCAAAGCCATCTAAGCTGTGTATTATTTGGGGGCCTTTTATTTTGAAAGTCAGTGTCCCATTGAGAGGGAGTTAAAGTGAGTTTCTGTTCAGATAAGGTTTGAATTTGCCATCATATTGAATTGAATTAAGTTTATTGTCAATACCACCATACGTAATACATACATACAGGAGAATTGAAATTTGACTTGGCATTTGGGCGTGCTCTATGTCAGCGCACATCCAAGGCCGGGGCAGCCACAACAGGCGCCAGTCATAGTGGGGGTAAAAAAAAAATAAAGGGGGGGGGATGACACAGTAGGTGAGAGAATGTGAAATAAGTAGCAGCAATACACGGTGAAGAAGACATGCAGCCTTTAGTCCTGATGATCCGGAATTTCTCCATCGTGGGACTAAAAGGCTCATCTTATTACAACAGTGATATGAAGGACCTGCTGACCAACCTCTGCTCCTCCCAGAGTTCAGCTGGGCTGCAATGAATATATAGCCTATTAGAGTCAAAGATTTTATTTGTCAGTACTGCTATAAGTACAGGACATACAGGAGAACTGAAACGGCGTTTCTCTCTCTTCAGTGGTGTGCACAACATAAAAAAAAGAAAGGGATAAGGCTGGAAAAACAGCAGCAGTCTATGTACAGCAATGCAACCTGTAGTGCAAATGGCAACAAAAGAGACCCAGACCTCCCATAGTGCAAACAGAGATAAACGATTAACGATGATGAAACCCAGCAATCCTATATACAGAAAAGTAGAGCTATAATACCCATAGTCACAAGTTCAATGCGGTAGTGTAGGAGCAGACAGTGACAGGACTGCACATGATCAGTATTGCAATGACAGACAGCAGCAGATATGGCATTTGTGCAAATGGTTGCAGTAAAGTGCAAAGACATACAGCAGCAAATGTATTACTGTTGGTGTGCCAGTCTTTCTGTGCCAATAGCTGAGGTAGTTATTGTGCAGGTGAGTGCGTTATGCCCCCCCGGGATGGGGGGGCCCAGAGTTCAGGGTCCTGATGGCCTGATGAACAAAGTTGTTTAGTAGTCTTGTGTTGTGGGCCCGGAGGCTCCGGTACCTTTTCCCCAAGGGCAAGGGGCTGAAGAGGGAGTGTGAGGGGCGAGAGGTGTCACCTGCGATGCTGATGGCTCTGCGGGTGAGGTAGATGTCCAGGGGGGGGGGACAGAGGGGCACCGATGATCTTGCTGGCAGCTTTCACTGTATGCTGTAGTGTCTTCTGGCATTAGGCAGTGCAGCTTCCATACCACACCGTGATGCAGCTGGTGAAGATGCTCTCGGTGGTGCCCTGGTAGAATGAGCACATGATGGGGGGGGTGGGACTCATGGTCTCCTCAGTTTGCATAGGAAATGGAGGCAAGTTTGAGCCTTCTTGGCCAGTGATGTGGTGTTGTTGACCAGGAGAGGTCCTCAGAGATGTGCACCCCAGCAACTTGGTGCTACTCACCCTCTCCACAGCTGCACCATTGATGATCAGAGGGGGGTGCTGTGTGAATCCCCTCCTGAAGTCAACCACAATCTCCTTGGTTTTTCCCACGTTCCGGAAGACGTTATTGTCTTTACACCACTGGACCAGTTGGCTCACCTCATTTCTTTAGTTGGGACTCCTTGGTGATGAGGCCTACCACCGTCATGTTATCCGCAAGCTTGATGATGTGGTTGGTGTTGTAGGCTGGTACACAGTCATGGGTAAGCAGGGTGAAGAGCAGCGGGATGAGCATGCACCCTTGTGGGGCCCCTGTGCTCAGCGTGATGGTCTGATGACCTGATGTGTCTCTCCAGAAATCTAACTACACATGACAATGTTTTAAATGGGATGGCCTTCTATACAACTGGTCCCTTTCCCAGACAGCACCCTACATGTGACAATGCCGGCATTACATAATGTAGTGTGTCAGCGTGACTTAAAAAGTTGATGTTTCCAAACGTTGGTAATGTTGTGGTTGTTTTTGTGTAGCATTCAGGGAGATTTATTGCTCCAGCAGTCCTACATTCAAGGGTATATAAAGCAATAAACATGTATTAATTTTTTTCATTAGTTTATTGCATAAAGTAAAATGCACCTGAGGCTGCTAATAGCATGTAGGCATAATTTACATTTACTTCATTTACTTAAAGGCCAAATGTCACGTAATTTTTTTTTTCTAAATGACAACGAATTTAGATAAAATACACATAGCTTAAACCAAATATTCATACCGGAGACCATATCACCCACCTGTATTTACATAATTGCACAAAATACACCAGGTGAAGGCCCCACCTTGCTTGCTGGCTTGTGACAGCCAGTCCAGACCACGCCCATGTTTTTGACATCACCAGTTGTACCCTGGCTGCCCTGCCTATCCACATTCACACTTATCAACATTGGACAATCATGACGGAAAGTGACAGCGATTGTGAACAAATTAGTTTAGTTTTGTCTTTTTTTTTTTTGTCTTTTTTTTTTGTCAGTGGTTCAGACAGTGACAGAGGCATAGAACCTTACAGGTTCGAGCCGTCCGAGACGGAATCAGATGCTTTGTCTGATGACAACAGTTCCAACGATGACCAGAGAGCAGAACCAGTGGAAAATGTCATTGAACTGGACATTAATCGCCTCCAGAATTGCGAAGCCGAAGGGGGTCTGTCGAGGGCGCCCCATAAATATTGATTTTTCGGAAGCCATTATTATTACAGTGGAGGAGAGCCGCTGCTGTCAAGAAATTGACCAGATCAATATGAAAATGGAGGCGCATACCTGTCAAGTGAGACGTTTTCGCCGTATTTTGGTGCCAAGCGCGGCTGTGGGGGACGGCGGAGTGGTGGGGGACACTTTTCTGGGAAATGTTTTAAATGTAGTTCGTGTTGTTATTGTGAAATATTTTAAGGAAAATACGGGGAAAATGCAATTTTAGCAAAAACGGGCGTATTGCCATTTCTGTACGCCCAAAAGAAAAATATACGGGAAAAAAAATTGAGTGGTTTGAGGAGCACGTCCTGTGTGTGATCCCCCACAGCTGGTGCTGGCAGATGGCTCAGCGGGAGCTATTATCACTACAATGAGAAGTGTGGACTCAATCAGTCTGATGGCCGCGGCGGGCAGATCGCTCAGCGGGAGCTATTATCACTACTGTTCGAAGTGTGGACTCAATCATTAGTCTGATTGTCGAGGCAGGCAGATCGCTCAGCGGAAGCTATTCTCACTACAATGAGAAGTCATTAGGTTTAACACTTTCAGCTGTGCAGCGGTTGCGGAACAGAGAGAGATCGCCTTACAAATACAGAATTCTGCTTTTTTTTTTTTTATTTTGCGCCAGACGCTGAGTTGTGTTATTGTCAAATATCCATGAATCCTTAAAATATTTGACAATAACAACACGAGTTGCATTTGGGGCATTTCCCAGAGAGGTGTCCCTTGTTGCTCCGCCGTCCCTTATAGCCGCTTTTTACGGTGTTGAAGTACGGCGAAAACGTCTCACTTGACAGGTATGAAAACATTTCCCAGAGAAGTGTCCCTTATTACCCAGCTGTCCCTGATAGTCCCGTTTTAAGGTATGGGTGAAATATCCAATTTTTTCTTTCTTGTTGCTCACTTCAACCTTCCAGTCTCCATATAAACAATCAATTGAAATACCCCAAGCATCAAACTAGGGTACAATCTATTTCGTCACTTCCGCCTTCTTCCCCAGGCGATTCCAGGGGCCGTGTCAGGCCAAGCGCGGCAGTTTTAAATTAACGAATATTCCATTGTTACTGAAGCATATGCACCAAGACCCGAACGGATCGGTTCCCTTTTATATCTAGTTTCAAGATATTTAAAGTACCCTGTTACGTGACATTTGGCCTTTAATGCATCACTTTATTCTTCAGCCACGGTATAGTGTTTTACTCTTGTAAGTCCCTTCATTACCTCCACCAAGGAGATAATGTAATCGGGGTGGTTTGTCTTTCTGTTAGCAGGATTATGCAAAAACTACTGTACGGATTTTGATGAAATTTTCAGAGGTAGCCCTCAGGACAAGGATGAATCCATTAAATTTTCGTGATGATCTGAGAATGCATACCTCCACCAAGGACCTTGTTTGTATTTGTGCAGCAGGATTACACAAAAACTACTGGATGGATTTGGATGAAATTTTCACCAGAAGTGGTTCCTAGGCTAGAGAGGAACCCATTACATTTTGGTGATGATCCAAGAATGCATATCTCTGCCAAAGTTCTTATCTTCTCACAGTGTGTTAGTAAGAATCCTCCAAAACTACTGGATAGACTAATGCAATTTTCACCAGAATTGGCTCGTGGCCTACACACAAACCCATTACATTTTGGAGGTGATTCATGAGGGACGGAAGGAACCTTGGTGGAGGTATGTGCTCCGAATGCGTTTCTAGTTTTTACTACCGTTTCACTTCAGTGAAATTAATTTCTTTTCTGAAATTTTCTACTTTTTTCTAGTAAATTTGCTGCATTTGTCTCAAAAATTTGAGGTTCCCCATTTACATTTCTGTCTCAAATGTGCAACTTTTCCTCAAATTTGACTCTTGTAAATTTGCAACTTTTCTTATAGAGTTGAAACTTCTCAAACACGCAGTTTTTTCCTCCAATTAGCTTTTTTCCCTTGTAAATTAAAAACTTCGTCAAACTTGCCAATTTTCTCAGATATGCTACTCTTTCACATAAATTTGCAATGTTCACAGGGATGCTGATTATTTTTTTTTGTTCTTTGTCATGGTTTATTTTTTCTGCAGATCTAGACAATGATCCAACTTTGTTTTTTAATGTTTTTGTTGGAAGATTTTCTTTTTTGGTCCATTTTAAGGTTCTGGTGATAGGTGGATCTTCAAAAAAAACACCCAGCTTCCAGTAAGAGCCAACGTGAACGGCCAGGGTGTGGTCGATTCTGTCACCAGTGTATATCTCAATATGGGTTACATGAGTGGATTAAAGAAATCAATGTGAATATAGTTAAATGTAAATATAGTTTTGGTGTGCCAGCACCAGCGGTATCCAGTACTTCTGTCTCCCCGTCAGTCCACAGCGTCTGTATTGTGGAGAGAGACCCATGAATCCTAAACTCCGCCAACTACGTCAGGTGTGCTTGATTCTTCTCCCGGCGTACACCTGCACCGTTAAAGGTCAATTAAAAAAAGTGACCTTTGACCCCTTATGGTCAAGCGGTCAATGAACCCATGCCAAGGTTATTCTTCAGGTATTGTTAACATCGCCATGCAAGAAATGAGAGCCTGCGGTCAAGTGGCTTCTGAGTTGGGGGATAAAGTTTGCCACTACATACATACTGTACGTACATGCATACATAACCACACTGCAGTCTCTCATATATATATGGTTATAAATGACAAAATGGTGCAGGAATAAACAGTCATAATCACCATCCTTGTTATTAGTGTTGGATACTTTATACAGTATCAAATACTGTATAAAGTATACTGTAATCAATAAAGTATACTGTAATCAATATAAATACTCTATATCATTTATCAATGCTGGCTGCAGACTATTAGTGTAAGGGTGTGAACACTTATGCAACCAGCTTACTGTACATTAATATTTTCCCCCATAACAAATTTTTTGTACATGTTATAGGTTACATTGTTTATCATTTATTGATTTGGACCTCTGATCTCTAAAACATAACAAAATAATGAAATAGAAAAAAATTGTAATACATAAAGTTTGATCTCGAATTGAAATCAAAAGAAAATAAGTTTTCCAACAGTCATTTCCTTCGAGGCCCTGTGATCGAACAGGAGTTGGCAGAAGTAAAAACTTAGAGGCCTGCCCTCTTTTTATTTTTTAAATAAACCATTTCCTCTTATAAGTCTATTCAATACATCACACAACCAGTGTCCATATCAAGTTTTTTTTTTTAAATACATGTTCCTTGTAGATCATAATTACTTTCCTGTTATGTTTGGATATGGAGCCAAAGGATGAGTCCAGGTGTAGAACAGGACAAACGTTTATTAACTGGTAGCACACACACCACACTACGACCGCCAGACAGAGGTGATGGCAGAGACCTGCCCCCCCTGCCTGCTGCCCTTTATAGGCACGGATGGCGGCGAGACCGGAAGTCAGAGCCACCACACCGTGCCTCACAAATAAAAGCCTAAGAACAATCACACTATAAATAACTACACAACATTCTACCCCCCCCACCCTTACAAAAGTCCAAACCACATACACAACTCAGACCCTCCCCAATTTAGGACCTGAATCAGGCACCAAAATGACTAAAAACAATGTACTATAAGTGGCCCAACACATTCACACCCAAAACAACTAAAACTAGGGGGAACGGGTGGACTGCCATCCCACCCCACATGACAGGGCGGATTATTCTGTCGCCTGTACTAAATGAAAGTCCAATACTAAATTAAAATAACCACTGTGCTCCTAAACTAAAAATAAAGTGTACAAAATAATCCCCAGAACTACATACAACACACATAACAAAATACTCTGAACACATGCACTTAAATGAACATATAATACACACGGCTAAAGGAGAAACAAGCCCATGGGCCCCCCTGGACCGTCTCTTCATCAGTCCGCCCCTAGAGGCGGCCTGCCTCCTGGGCCGCAGCTGGTTGAATCAGCACTGGTGCGCCTCCTCTTCTTCACCATCTGATGTTTCACTTGTCCAGGCCGTTCACAGTCTCCTCCCGGGCACGCCGCAGCTCGTTCGGGTGCCTCCACGAGCCGTCTGACAGCTGAAGATAAGCATCATCCTGTCGGGCCATGACACGCAGCCGTCCCTGGTGCTTCTCTAACTGCCATTTGGCCCGTACCCGCTGTGATTGCACCTCCTCCTGAGCCTGAACCAGGTCCGTGACTCCCAGAGGGGTTCTGCTCAGCTTACAGGGTCTCTGCTTGGCACGCAGTCCCTCCATGCCCAACAGTCTGGTCCCGACCACTTGTAAATCCGCTGCAGCCATCGCCGTTGTAGCCCCATGTTCGCCGGCCCACTTTAGCCGAGCTCCGGGAACAACTGGTGCCAGCTCGTTGGCGTTGCTCGTCGTCGCAGGTGCCCCGCCGTGCCGCCCAGTACCCTCATCCAGGGCGACTTGGGCTCTGGCACAGGGACCCCCCTGCAATACCCTGAGTGAGACTGGTCCTGCTCACCTTCCAGGGTGCTGGGCAATTCCTCATCCCGCACCGCACCGTCCTCCACTCTCGGAACCAGCCAGTCCCACAGTCCACAGCCCAACCACTCCTCACCAGTGCTGCTCTTAATGGCAAAACCCAGACCATAAAACAGGTTGCAGCCCATGATGTTATCGCCACGGGCCGTCACAGTGAACTTGAGATTAGACATCTCTACCGATTTGTACCGGGCCGTCAGTCTCAGTGTTCCCACTGCGGCCAGCCGTCCTCCATAGCCGTAAAGCGCTGCTGGGTCACCTTCAATCCTGTAGTGCGGGAAGAGTTTTCTCACTGTAGTCCAATTCAGTAGGGAGCCCTCCGCCCCTGTATCGACAGGGGCGGAGGGCTCCCCATCCAACTCCACCGTGCAGAACGTGTACCTGTTGGGGTTAGGGGATACAGTGCGGACAACCGTCAGGGTGGTGGGGGTTGATTTCATCTGTGGGCTCTCCTGCTCGAACACGCGGCACACCCTAGCATAATGGTTCAAGCGGCCACACCTACTGCAGTGCTTCCCTCTTGCTGGACAGTCCCCGGCCTTGAAGCGGTGCTTCACGGACCCGCAGCCCTAGCACATGGGCTTCCCCGGGGCAGACTTCAACCCCACAGCGTTGGCATCTCTAGCGTCGTCCTCCACGCTCCCATCGTTGTCCGGGTCCACTACCTGTGTGGCCATGGGGGATCCTAGCTGTCGGTGTGACAAACGCTCACTCAGCTCCTGCATCAGCCTATCCGCTGCTTCCAGCTGGAGAGCCAACTCGGTGGCCCTGGATAGCGTTAAGTCACCTGGAAAAGTGAGCAGCTTTGACCTTACTGCAGCGCAGTTGGTATGCTCCGCCAACTGGTCGCGAACCATCTCTTCCTCCAACGATCTGAACTGACACTCGCTAGTCAGTAGCCTCAAGTCTGCCACGAACCGCTGAATGGACTCACTCACCTGTTGGCAGTGCTGCTGAAACCTGATCCTCCGAACGATGACGTTGTCTGGGGTGCGAAAATGGCGTGCCATCAGCTCGACCATGTTGTCGAAGGTGTCAGAGTCGCCAAGCGTGCTCAAAGTTCATTGTCTCTCCATCCCTAAGTTGTGCTCCAACAACAACGCGCGTGTCCTCAACTTGTCCATTCTTCCCAGGTTTAGTGCCAACATGTAACGTCTGGAAGGTGGCGTACCACCTAGGCCAGGGGACAGGTGGTTCGCCCGGGAGCTCCAGAAACGGCTGAATAGGAGAGCCACACGCTTCCATATCTTGTTTATCCTTGTCGCCAAAATGTTATGTCTGGATATGGAGCCAAAGGACAAGGCCAGGTGTAGAACAGGACGACCGTTTATTAACTGGTAGCACACACACCACACTACGACCGCCAGGCACAGGTGATGGCAAAAGAGACCCGCCAGAGACCCGCCCCTACTGTCTGCTGCCCTTTATAGGCACGGGTAGTGGCGAGTCCGGAAGTCAGAGCCACCACACTGTGCCTCACAAATAAAAATCTAAGAACAATAACACTATAAATAACTATACAACATTTCCCTCAACTGAAACAGCCCCTGAATACTGTGTGGTATTTTATGAGATACTCTGTACATGAATTGTGCAGTTTTAAAGTCAACTACTGTAAATCTTTGAATTTGAGTGCTTTCAGTTTAAGGAAGAGTGGGTTGGTTGGTTGTCTGTACTCAGCATTGCTTACAGTTCTTATTGCGTTTTTCTGAATAATGTAAATTGGATGCGTGTTAGTTTTATGTGTGTTCCCCCATACTTCCACACAGTAAGTCAGGTAAGGAAGTATGAAGGAGCAGTACAAGGTAAAAAGTGAAGCTTGATTGATGAGATTTTTGGTTCTCTATAATACTGCAATTGATTTAGATACCTTTGACTTAATATAATTTATATGTTGCTTCCACCTTAATTTATTGTCTGTTATTACCGAGAAATTTAATTGCAGTTACACCTTTAATTTCAATATTATTAATCCCGAGTTTGTTTTTGGGTCGATTTGACTATTGCCAAAGATTATATATTTAGTTTTACTAAAACTCAGTGTGAGTTTGTTTTCATCAAACCATCTCTTCACCATTGTCCATTCCCTTTCCACAGCATCCAGGAGCTGTTGCAGGTTCTCCCCACTGCAAAATAAATTTGTGTTGTCCGCAAATAATATGGTTTTCACGTTTTTTGTTAATTCACACAAATTACTGATGTATAAAATAATGAAATTAAAGGTGGGAAGACTTCAGAAATCATTTATGATGGTGTCATTTTTTTACCTGGAATATCAACTGGACCGTCAGTCTTTGTCCACTCAGCATACATATTAATTAATTAAAATATGTTAATATTGGACTTCCGGTCTGGACGCCATGGCGACTGCAGCTTAACACTGAAGTTCTCAGACCCAATTCAGGATAACACCTTGAAAATCAAACTTAACGGATTTTTGGAGGAGTGAAAATCAAAAGACAAAATCATCATGTCTAAAGGAAAACAGAAGAAACTGAAATTCTCCAGGCCAGGACACGTATCGGCCGGAGAATCCGAACTGGAAGATCTCCGTTCAGAAGACGAGGAACTGGTGATAGCTAACAAAAGGGTTAGCCTGAAATCACTATTTGAGGAGCTACGACGATTTCGCCGAGATGTTACGGCCGAATTTCGGGAATTCAGAGAAGAATTGAAAAGGACAAACAGCAGAGTGGACCAGGCCGAGAACCGAATCTTGGAAACAGAGGATCGAATAAAAGTGCTCGAAGATTCTGTGCTAGACCTACGCAAAAGACAAGCAGCTATAGAGGCTAAGCTAACCGACCAAGAAGGAAAACAAAGAAGAGACAACATAAGAATTCATGGTCTGATAGAAGGAACCGAAAATGGTTTTAACTCAATGGCAGAATGCGTGGAATCCTTACTAAGAGAGAAATTGGATATTCCACAAACCACCGACTTGAAGATAGAAAAGGCACATCGTTCATTAGCCGCTAGGCCGGCGGCGGAAGCGCCCCCACGTTCGGTGTTGGTAAGATTTTCCAATTTCAAAATAAAACAAGAGGTTGTAAGACTGGCCTGGCAGAAAAAAGGATTTATGCACCAGGAGAGAAAAGTCTACGTGGAACACGATTACGCCCCGGAGGTCCTTAAAAAGCGCAGGGAATACAATGACGCGAAAAAGGTGTTAAGAGAGAAGAAATTGCGCTTTCAGACACCATTTCCTGCGAAGTTAAGGGTCTTCTACGGCGATGAAACGTGTCTCTATAATTCGGCGGAAGAAGCAACAGCTGACATGGCGAAAAGAGGCCTCCCGGTAACGGTATTTAAACCCCCAGCAGACCCGAGTGCGAAGATCAGAGCTCAAACATGGACAACACAAAGACCTTCAAAATCCACGGACCAGCAGCGGGAAACCCAGCACCAGAGCGTCGCGGATAAACTATCCGTTTTCAGGTTGGAATAGCGACCCTTTTTTTTTTTTTTTTTTTTCCTCTTGAATCAATCCGCACATCCAACCCCCCTCATACAAGGTAACAAACATTAAAGGAGATGCATATTCAGCATGTGGTAAAACATTTCATGGAACAATCATATTATTTGAAACAAATAAGTCTTTGTAATAAAAAAAAACAAAAAAAAAACAAACTTGTTAAAATAGAAATGTGACAATAATCCACATGTTCTCCTCATACTAACAAATACTGTTTTTGCGTGAATGTTTGATGTGATGGGGGTGGGAGGGTGCACACAATTTCACAGGGTTTAGGCATAAAAGGAAAAAAAAAAAAATCATTACAAGTTTGGATTGGGTTCTGAAACTCACGTTAAAAGCATGGGACTACTTTCAGTGGTAAGAGAGGGCCCTCAACACGTAACAGAGTTTGAGGAATTTCCCTCAGAGCCTTCACTCCATCAAGGCTCTTACAGGGTCTTTAAAAAGACCTCAGCTCAGGAAGTTCTTATGACAGCTTTTTGTTTTAAAGTTTTTTACACTATGTTCTTAATGTTTTTCTTGTTTTTAATGTTCTTTCAGTTTCTGAGTAGCACAAAAGAGGGCCACCACACAGTTATACTAAACAAAACAACACAATGGAGAAACAGGGTGTAACCAAAATAATTTCATATAATGTAAAAGGAATCCTGAATCCAGTTAAAAGATCCAAGATTCTAGGCAAAATGAAAAAAGACAAAGCAGGAATAATACTTTTACAAGAAACCCACCTAACAGACGTGGAACACAATAAACTCAGTAGACAAGGGTTTAAAATGATCTCTTCATCTTCATATAAATCAGGGAGGAGGAGGGGAGTAGCGACATTGATATCAACCAAAATTACATTTGAAAAAAAATCAGAACACAAAGATAAAGAAGGGAGATACAGTTTGGTAACTGGGCGGCTAGAGGGAGAAGATATCACCCTGCTGAATGTGTATGCTCCCCCAGGGGCTAACTGGAAATTTTATAAAAATGTATTCGACCTAATGATAACTAAAGCTCAAGGTTTAGTGATATGTGGTGGGGACTTCAATCTTAGACTGAATCCATACTGGGATGCTTCTGGTAATTCCCCACATCAAAATAACACCCAAAACAGGAAGACTCGGATGCTACTAAAAGAATTGGGAATCTGTGACGTGTGGAGGGAACTCAACCCCAGTGTAAAAGACTATACATTTTACTCAACTCCACATTCATCTTACTCAAGGATTGACTATTTTTTTATGTTTAATAGAGACATTGGAAGAGTAAAAACATGTAAAATAGGACTGATGGATCTCTCCGACCACAGTCCGATCTACATGGACTTAAATATCCAAAAATACACAAATAATACATTTTCTTGGAGGTTAAATTCAAATGTCCTGAAAGGACCATTGAAAGATGAATTGGAATCAGATATTCTCAGATATTTGGAAGATAACGATAATGGAGAAGTATCCCCTTTAATACTGTGGGATGCATGTAAAGCTGTAATAAGAGGAAAGATTATTGCAAAACTGGCAACCCAAAAGAAACTAAGACAAGAAAAACTATCCACATTAGAGTCAGAACTTAGGAACCTAGAAAAAGAACACAAAGGCAACACTCATTCTACTGACTCGCTCAAGATTAAGGAAATTAAAAACCAAATAAATGAGATCTACACAATAGAAATCCAGAAGAAACTTACATTTCTGAAACAAAAATACTATGAAGCAGGCAGTAAATCGGCAAAATTGCTAGCCTATAAATTGAGGAAACATCAAACAGAAAGAGCAATCTACAAAATCAGAGACCCAGTATCAAAGGAAATAAAATTCAGAATTCAGGATATTCTTAAAAACTTCGAGAATTACTATAAGAACTTATACTCCCACAAAAAACATAAAAACGCATCCGAGGCATTCCTAAACACATTAAACCTTCCCCAACTTACGGAGTCACAAAATAAAACACTACTGTCAGAAATACATCCTAAAGAATTGGAAAAAGCAATTATGAAACTTAAAGCTAACAAATCCCCAGGAGCTGATGGCTATACAGCAGAGTGGTACAAAACCTTTAAACAGCAACTATCTCCTCTCCTCCTGAAAACATTTAATTATGTCCTCCACACAGGGGAAATCCCCCCCTCCTGGAGAGAAGGGGTCATTGCAGTTATACCTAAACCTGAAAAGGATAAACTAGAGTGCTCCAACTACAGACCAATCAGTGTACTAAATCAGGACTATAAGCTTTTTACCATTATCCTTGCCAAAAGGTTAGAAAATATACTGACAGACCTAATTCATTTAGACCAAACAGGTTTTATAAGACAAAGACAGACAAGACAACATTCGACGCACTTTACACATAATTCATCATATAAAAAAATATAACTTAAATGCAGTCATATTGGGATTAGATGCTGAAAAAGCATTCGATTCGGTTGACTGGTCTTTTCTATATAGAATCTTATCCAGTTTCAATTTTCATAACAACTTCATTAGAACTATACAGGCATTATATAAAAAACCAACAGCTAAAATAAGGATTAACGGTAATTTATCATCATCTTTTGAACTGGAAAGAGGATGTCGTCAGGGCTGCCCCCTGTCTCCACTGCTCTTTGCAATCTTCATAGAACCTCTGAGCCAATGGATAAGACAAAACCAAAAAATTCAAGGTATTACACTTGGTCAGAAGGAACATAAAATAGCACTCTTTGCTGATGACATTTTAATATACCTAGGGCAGCCGGACACTTCTTTACCAGAACTAACCTCAGTTTTTTCAGAGTATGGAGATTTATCGGGGTACAAATTAAATATGCATAAAACCCAAGTTTTAACATTCAACTATGACCCAAATCATTATTCACTAAGCAAACTCAAAACTAACTGGGAGTCGGAATCTATGAAATATCTGGGGGTCAATATCCCGAAACAACTCAACAAAATTATATCACTAAACTATGATCCACTGGTGACAAAAATAAAATCTGACCTAGCAAGATGGAATATGATACCATTCTTGGGTACTGCACAAAGAATTGAAGCAGTCAAAATGAATATACTTCCACGTCTTCTATACCTTTTCCAAACAATACCGGTAGAACCTCCCAAAAAAACATGGCAGGAGCTGGACAGAAGGATCTCAAGATTCATATGGCAGGGCAAGAGACCTAGAATCAGATATAGAACCCTACAGCTAAACAAAGACAAAGGTGGGCTCGCGCTGCCAAATATCAGGGACTACTTTAAAGCCGCACAAATTAAAACTTTAGTAGAGATATGTAACCCAGTCTACACTGCACAATGGAAGGAGATCGAATGCCAAATAACAAGTGACATCCCCCTACAGGCGATAATAGGGAACAATGTCTTACCTAAGCTTTTGAATAACACTAACCCGTGGATAGAGACCCCGCTAAAAATTTGGTTTAAGATAGTCAGAGAGAATCAAACTAAAGAGCCCTATCGACTTCTGCAATGGATCGCCTATGATCAGGACTTTACTCCTAATAAAACAGACACCAGATTTAAAAAGTGGAAGGAGAAAGGGCTGATAAAATATTACGATTTTTTTAAAGGGCAAATCTTAAGAAGTTTTGAAGATTTGAAAAAACAAGGCCTAATAAATCAAGACCTTTACAGGTTCTTCCAGCTTAGACACCACATAAACAATATACTTAAA
Organism: Pholidichthys leucotaenia; assembly: GCA_020510985.1. Lineage (NCBI taxonomy): Eukaryota > Metazoa > Chordata > Actinopteri > Cichliformes > Pholidichthyidae > Pholidichthys > Pholidichthys leucotaenia. Next base: position 226,328,656 of record CM035840.1, read on the forward strand.
AAGGAGGTTTTGGAAAGGGCCCAGTCAGGTGTTCTGAAGGTCTTCTTAATGGCATATAAAGGGATCCCAGGGATCAGATACATTTCTAAAATATACCAAGGTCTTCAAGACTTAAAAGGAGACAACACATCTTATATAAAAGAGAGATGGGAAAAAGAGGGGAATTTCACTTTACAACTGGAAATATGGGAAAAGCTAAATAAACAGCAATGGAAAAGTACCTCATCCCTGCAGTGGAGAGAATTTGGATGGAAAAACTTGGCAAGATTTTTCAGAACACCTGCACAAAACAAATTTACCCATAAGGGATTGAACTGTTGGCGCTTGTGTGGTGAAAAGACTGCAAATCATTTTCATGTGTTTTGGTCATGCCCAGTTATCCACCAATATTGGACCAAGGTACAGACAATATTGGGGAAAATATTCAAAATTACAGTTCCCTTTTCTTTTGTAACTTTGTATTTGGGTTTACTACCGGACTCACTGGAAAGACGAGGAGAAAAATACTTATTCAGTGTTTTAATATTGGCAAGCAAAAAAGCTCTAACTAAAAAATGGATGTTGAAGGACTGTCCTACACCTGAAGATTGGACTAACGTGATCCAAGACATTTACTCGATGGAAAAGTTGACATTCGCACTGAGACAGGACATGGATGTGTTCATGAACTTTTGGCAACCCTGGATCGCATATGTGTCTTCCATTAGATCTAATCTTTGACAAATACCATTTCAATAATGGTTCCGCTCTTTGTTCCAAAGCTACTCAGATGCTCTTTTATCTTTATTTACTTACTTTTTCTTTTTGTTTGTTTTTTACTGGTTTGTTTGTTTGTTTTTGTTATTTGTTTCTTGGTTTTTTTTCTCTTTAATTTCACTTTTTCTTTCACTTTAAAAAAAAAAAAAAAAAAAGGGGTGTTGTAAGAATTAATCTTCCAATGTTGTCAGATATCAGAAAATAAGGGAACATGTGATGAAAATGTAAACACTGCATTGCTGTAACGACCTGTATACCCTTTACAAAAACTTAAATAAAAAAAAAAAAAAAAAAAAAAAAATATGTTAATATTAACTACAGAATAAACCTTTTGAATGTACAAACAAAAAGCTCCTCATTTTAGCACGTCAGCAGACGGACATGAAGCAGTTCAGCCGCCCGCACTGTTCACTATCTGACTGCACTGAATCACTGTGTCAGCCGAGTTTTGGGACGAGCCAGTTGAGGACGTCATGTTTTATGACATGTTGTGTCATCATGCCCTGTTCTCGCCGAGCAGCGGGGTGGCCACATCAGCGCAGGCACCAGACAGCCTATTCAGCGACACATTCATCAGCCCCAGTTCACTCCATCCTCCATCTCTGCCCCCACACCGACTCCACCTCAGTCCGTGTTTTTTATCGATGTCTGTCTCAGCACTGTTACTGTGCATGACATTACTCCAGTAACCAAAAAATTATTTGAGCACAAGCAAGTATCAGCTAAAATGGTTAATGAGTGAACAACTTTGCTCTCCATGATTTGTTTTTCCTCTTAAATTTGCAATTTTCTACGAGTTATGACTTTTTTCCTTATAAATTTTTGTAATTTTCCTTGAAAATTTACTTTTTTCTTAAAAAAGACTTCTGATAAATTGTCATCTTTCAGTCCACAGAGACTGACTGCATTAAAGGTGTAACGCTACGCCTACAATCACGGTTTGGTACGTACCTTGGTTTTAAGGTCACGATTCAGTTCATTTTCAGTACAGTAAAGAAACAAAATGCAAAACATAAAACTGCTCATCTTTTGTATAAACAGGAACAGCTTTGAAAAAAAAGGCAAACTGCCAACAGTAAATTCTAAAATAAATAAAATGTATACAATAAAATAAATTCGCTTTTTAGGAAATGAACCATGCAGACAAGTGCAACAATAGAAGTTTAAATCGGTTTGAATTATTCTTTTGTTTTTAAGAAATTAACATCCCTCATTGCCTGACAGTGTTTTTAACCAGGGGCCTCTGGTATGTCCAGGTTTCTGTGGGGAATTAATTATCTAATTTCCCTCGCTAACTGGCCAATAATTTGTCATTGTTGTGTATAGGTTCTGAAGGCACCCATGCACAACAGCAGCAAATTATTTAAAAGTTTTTGGACAATTAAAAACTTAATGTCCCATAAAAATCCAAACATACCAGGGCACCCTTGAAAAACACTGGTCTAAAGTGCAGCATTAACAGAATTAGCCTTTTATAAAAGGATGGTATTATTCTGAGTCTCATTCACGAGTGAGGGGAGAATGTAGCGAGAGACTGACAGACAGATTGGAGCAGCATCTGCAGTGATGCGGACGTTGTACCGGTCTGTTGTGGTGAAGAGGGAGCTGAGCTCTAAGGCAAAGCTGTCGATTTACCGGTCAGTCTATGTTCCTACCCTCACTTATGGTCATGAGCTTTGGGTAACAACCAAAAGAATGAGATTGCAGACACAAGCAGCTGAAACGAGCTTTCTCCATAGGATTGCTGGACTCACCCTCAGAGATAGGGTGAGGAGCTCAGTCATCTGTGAGAGACCCAGAGTAGAACCGCTGCTCCTCCAGATCAAAAGGAGCCAGTTGAGGTGGTTTGAGCATCTGATCAGGATGCCTCTTGGACTCCTTCTACTTGAGGTGTTTCGGGCACGTCCAACTGGGAGGAGACCCCGGGGCAGACCCAGGACACGCTTGAGAGACTACGTCTCCCAGCTGGCCTGGGAACGCCTTGGTATCCCCCTTGAAGAGTTGGAGCAGGTGGCTGGGGAGAGGAAAGTCTGGGCTCCTCTGCTTGAGTTGCTGCCTCCATGACCTGGACCTCTGGAAAAGCGGTAGAAAATGGATGGATGGTATCATTTTCTGGCTGAAGTGGGCACAACAAGGAACTTCATACCAGGGCTCAGTTACCTTCAGCATGCGTTTAAACCTGGTGTTCTTAACTGAATATGGCCTTAGCTCCACTGCTATAAAAACACCAGTGGCATTTGTTATTGCTTTGGCTCCATCTGAAAAGGCCTGGAGAGGCTGTCTAAATGCCGCTGGAAGCTGCACGTGCACTGTGCTAGTTTTTTTGTGCTGCACTGATATTCATGTTTGTGTGGTGCTGTTTCAAATGAATTAACAAGTTTGACATACTGCCAAAAGCACATCCGATGCTGTTCGTCTTATTCACTTGGCTTTGTCTGTTCACATTTCACTGGAAAGCCGAACGGTTGCCAGACAGGAGACTTGTGTAGAGGGTCGTCAAGCTCTGGTTCCTCCGTAGCATTACAGCCAGCTGTGATGTTTGCTAGTCAGAGGCTGGGCTGCACTGTTTGTTTACATGTATGGCTAATAGCAGGTAGGATAACAGACAGTTACACTTCCTGTCCGTCACTCAACATGGTCCGTGTGGAACCTCGGTATGCCTCTGTACTGTACCGAAAAATCCAAATCCAAATACATGTACCGTTATACCCCTAGACTGCACGCATCCCAAAATTTGTGACTGCACAGACCATAACGGAGTGGTCCACACTGAATTACCCTGTTGTCAACATTGAAATGAGCAGCATTTTGTTCCTTATTTTAATTAATTCTAGGTATTCAAATCAGTCTGATGGAGAGTTGCTGTCAGACATTTGGTCAGCAGTCTACATTTAATGCATGTGTGTGAAACACGGCTGTGCAGACAGTCCAGTGAATATGACCGCAGTCCACAGCCTGCAACCATTTTATTTGTGTGGCTAACTTGAATCCATCCTTGCAGCACAGTCAGATGGATCTGCAGACAGGAGCAACCACGCCTCCATCAATGTTATTAATACGATTAAGAAACTAAAACTAAAAATATTTACTGAATGCAAAACATTTTAATGAATTAATTTTGATCTTGGATGTTAAAGACCTCGAGTACAGAAAGAGTTTTTATATTTGTGTTATATTAAGAATCTACAGTCCAGTCAGTTTTTCAGCTGATGCAGGATTGTCCCACATCTAAGCAACAGAACGCCGATTACAACCTACAACTAACACTGTCAGTGATGTGGGGTTCAAAAGTATTACTGACCACCTTAAAAGTGGAAATACTTTGATTTTCCACATTTTCTCTAAAGTCCTTGGTAGAAGTTTCAGCTCATGCAGCTGGAGAAGAACAAAAGAACTTTTCAACCGTTCCATTTAATTTTATTAAGACCTTCATGACTGACGTTCTTACCTTTTAAACAGGGCCGCCTATAGGAAGCTGAGCTCCTCCAGTGTGCAGTGATTCTACATAGGCCAGAGCACTCTGCATGGAGGTCAGACAGTAGCCTTCTTCTCCAATTAAATACCTGAAAGAGTTCATAAAGTTAACTATATTAATGTGAACACAGCAGAGACGTTATGACATCATACAGGGACACAGACTGAACTGACATGTCCGCGTTATTCAGAATGATGAGTTAATTGTGAGTTAAAGTGGCCATGGCATGCCCTGTTGCCACATGTTGACACATGTCCCAGTGGTGTTGGTCAGAACACATCAGGGTTTAAACACTGCAGTCCCATTTTACACTCGTCTGAAGAAGAAGCCAGCTTTATTGTCATTCAGTCCATACAGCCAATGTACAGTAGAACGAAATTACATTTCTATCTATAATGTTAATCACATCTAGAATCAGAGGGGTCGCTGCCATGCAAGGCGCCGCCACAAACAACTTCTCCTTCCCCATTCTATTACACTGAGCACCAAGCTAGAAGGCGGGAAGTACCATTTTTATATGGTCTTTGGTATGACCTCACCGGGACCTGAACCCCTAACCTACTGGTTGTGGGGTGGATGCTTTATCAACTAGGCCTCCACTCCGAAGGAGTCTTCCTCACAACAGGCTGTTTTTTGTTAGCTTTAAATGCTAATGAGCACGCTCCAATCCATCTGTCAAAATGTTTAGGAGATCCTTGTGTATTTTTGGACTGAGTCAAAGCTTTGAGGAGACTGTGGAGATCACTGGAAGATCATTGAGAGATCTGGCCAATTTTAGATCCTTCAGCGATCTCCACCTCTGTGTAAAGAGTATAACTGACCTACTGCCTGAGTGTAAAAGACCAAATAAATCCTGATCAAAGACAGGGGGGTGTGGTGTGTAAATCACCTTGGGGTGTCACCGTCACAGAAACAACCCTCTGCTAACGGCAGCTAACCGCTTGACAGTTCAGGCCAGAACCCAGCAAACCAGTCAGATGAGCTAAAGAACCCTGCAGGAGGGCGACTTCTGTGGCTAGACGTTCTCACTGGGATCACAGAGGCCCAGTGGGGTGACTAGATTTTTCCAAAGAATGGTAACAACTCTGGTCAGGCTGCTAAGCTAACCGGGGTCAACAACCTCTATAACACAAAGATCCACTTTGAGAGATTTTTAACCAGCAAAATCCACATGGAGCCACAAAAATATCTGAGCCTGAAAACTAACGTAAAATAGCAGCAGCGTTACCAGTCCAGTCCGGTCTTAAACCATCAATATTTACAGGGTTTTCCCCTCAGAATTGCAACTTTTTTTTCCCTGAAATTTAAGAGATTTTTGGGATAAATTCTCTGCTTTTCTAATAAATTTGCCATATTTTTCTTTGAAAACTCGATAACTTTTCAGGTAAAACTGCAGCCTCTTTATATATAAATTTGACATTTTTTTCTAAGTTCGTCAGGTTTTGGGGTTTTTTTTTTGCAAATTTGCAAGTGTTTTTCTCCCATAAGACTGCAACTTTTTCCACTCAATTTGTCATATTTCTGGCATAAATCTTCTGTTTTTCTAAAAATTTGTTCTACTCTTTGTAAGTTTGTTACCTTTTGGGTAAACTTGTACGACTTACCACATAAATTTCTAACATTTTGAAGGAAAAATTCTGCTTATTATGCTCTTTTTCCTAGTTTATTCTTTTATATATGATTCTGTGCATTTGTCATACAAAATGTGCTGTAATATGCCGAGTCATGCCAAGAGTTCAGCCAAGCCAAATGAACAATGTGTGTTTTGTGATCAAGTCCTGCAGAACTTCTTATAAATGCTTCTGACTTCATGTGCTTATCGTGTGATAATTGTTATCTTGTGCTTGTGCGTGCATTTTCATGGATATAAAAGGAGATGTGTCAAAGTGACCCACACACACTTTTTGCCATTTCTTACTGTGTGTCAATCTCTTGGACAAAAGATTAAAGAAACATTTTTTTTGCTCACACTTGGTTTTTCTCCTCGTTTATTTAACTTGGCATTTAAGTTAAAAAAAAATTCTAACAAATTGGTCCTTTGAGCCGGATTCCAATATCTGTCCCACAGACAGCATTTGACCTTGATTAAATGCATACTTTTCCAGTAAATGCATTTTTTCCAGAAATTGTGACCATTTCTTGCAAATTTGTTATTTTCCTCATAAAATTGCAAAATTTTTTCCCTAAATTTGAGAGAATATTTGGCATACATTTTCAGCTTCTCATATATTTGTCATTTTTCTGGGAAATTTATAATTCTTCTTCCTCACAAATCTCTGCCCTCTTTTCACTGAAAGTTTAGAATTTTTGACAAGGCCACATGTAGCTCCAGAGGCACAGGTTGCAGACCCCTGGTTTAGACCCTCACGGTGACATGCCCACCATTTCATGAACATGCGTTGCCTGGAAAATATGACCAACCAAATAAATCAGTAAGTAGGACATCATGGTTACAACTCTGCAAAGAAAAGTCTTGCTTCCAGGACAAACGTGTGCTCAGCCTTTAGTCCATGGTTATTTCTCCACTGGCAGAGCTACTGTGTGTATTTAGAGCAGAAATACTGTCCAATAATAATCACTTATTATTCAACAGTACGTTTTCTTCCTATGAAGCTTGTGACCACCTCTTAAATGACCAGATAGTGTAGCTGAGGAATGGTTGTACAATGCTAACCTCTGAGGATCAGCTGTGCAACACCGACAGCTGTGTGACCCACAGTTCTCTCCCACCCCCACCATCTAAACCCGTCCAAACCACTCCAGCACATAAACCCAAACTGGGACTTCAGCTGCAAGCTTTATAGACACCAAAACCCAATCAGCTGCTATTTACTGGATTACAGTCATGAGGAAGTGTGGTCAAACTCACTGGTTAACTGATCACCACCAGTATTTAACCGTTTCTCAGCCAGAAGACCTAAAGCAGGGGTGTTCAATCATATGCCATGGAGGGCCAAGACCCTGCAGGCTTTACCTCCAACCAGTGGCTTCAACAGCAGATTTCAGTGAATTTCTTTCCACTGACTGCTGATAAGTGAAAACACCTGCTGAAGAGACTGAGTAGAAGAGAAAACCTGCAGGGTCTTGGCCCTCCATGGCACATGATTGGACACCCCTGACCTAAAGGATGCTAGACATGAATTTACTGTCTACTCATGATGTTTGTCCCAAACACAAATATTTGAGTACAGCTAAGAGCAGTCACCAAAAAATTACAGTGAGAATAAAGTTACTAGAGTTACTCACCACTAAGTTGGGTTTTTCTTCTAAAACTTTAAATTTGAGACACTTTTCTAATAAATCTGCAATTTTTTCTTACAAATTTGTGACTCTTCATTTTTGTGATAAATTTGCAACATTTTATGATCAATTTCTGACATTCATGACAATTCCAAAAAAAAAAAAAAAAATCTAATTTCTTAAATTTGAACCCCTCGTGAAAACACCAGAGGGCTGTGGTAGAATTTTTCAGACGCTGCACCCAAACACAACCATCTTATGGTCTTTATTCTACACGCTGTGAGCCTGTACTGACAGTAACACCTGTTCAAAGGGGCCACTGACTGCACTTTTTCCACATTTTAACAGCTCACACATGAGTGAATAAAGAAGTGTTTGTGATATTTTTTCCACATTTTCTTTATTTTTATTTTTTTTTTTAATTATTGAAGCAAATCTGTTTTGTATTTTTCTTGGCTTTCTTGAAACGCTCTGATTTAAAGCCTGTCACTTTAAGAACCTTTTTTATTTTTTTTTTTAATTTAACCTTTATTTAGTCAGGCAAGACGGATTAACAACACATTCTTATTTACAACTGTGGCCTGGGGGGAGGGACAAGGGGCAAACACACACTAGACAAATACATATATTAAAAAAAAAAAACAAACATTTACAAAGACAGTTAAAACATACAATCATAACACCTAAAACAAAACACTATCACAAGACATAACAGACATAGCTAAAACGTATACGTACATAAAAGCAACCAGAGGGGACATGTTGGGTGTTGAACCTTGTTATATTTAGCAGTTCAAGTGACCATAGCATTCTCCCTTAACATGGCTTGTAATTATAATTTAAAAGGCTGCTTTAGAGACGAAGACATCCAACCGTCCTTCACCTATTCAACTCCGCCCTCCCTCTATGTTACTTAGCCATTAGTTGACTAGCTTCTAACCTTTAGCTTTTAGCCTCCTAGCTTGGATGAGCAGCGCTGGTTCACTGATCCACAGTTGACTGTGTATCTTGCGTCATTCTGGCTTGGTTTTTAGTGGTTTCACTGTGGTTCTGTGGTGGACAGTTGGTGCTGGTGTGGTGAGCGTTCCACATTGGTCACCGGCGCCAATCCAAGCTAGGAGGCAACTGACGGGTGGCTCTTTGTTATATGGTTTATTGTTAAGAACTTACATGTGCAGTGTCCCGCAGGTATTGTTATCATTTGTTAGCCTGGAGAGATTTGTACATTATAGCTAGTATGTTTGGAAAGGGTTAAAAACCAACACTTGATGGGCTCTAATGAACTTCTGAATCACCCTGAAACATATCTTACACCAGGATGTTATTTGGGTTATTTTAGTATTAACTTATGTACGCAGTGTACATGGCTGCTGATGCTAGCACACTGGCTTATCCTATCTTAGCCATCATGTTTCCATGATTTACCCATTCCAGATATCACCACATGGGCTCCAACCAACCTGTGGAACAAACCCAAACACGTCTTCATCCTGGTGGTTTTGTGGCTAATGTTTTTATTCATTTATGTATCAGTTGTTGTTGGCATTACCGTTAGCTTTCCCTCCTCTGACAGCCATCTATCAGGGCCTTCATAGGTTCCATCTAAAGTGAACTGACTTGCTCTTTTAGGCTCTCTGCCGTCTCCCATTTCCAGCCCACAGATCCTTCGAGGTTCCTCTCTGGCATCTGCCTGAAGCTGGGTGAAAGGTGGAAGTCTGCCTCTGCATGACAGCAAGTTCGCTCTCTGAGGCCTTCATCATGGGTGCTTGTTTTGCTCCACTGGTTGGAGGCCAGAGAAACAATGGGAAGCTGTCCATTAACAAAAGGCAAAATAAAAGCATGGGGAGCTGGCTTACGATGACAGACAGTGCCATGGTTAGCCATTAGCATGGATTCTAAAAGTATTTGACAGAAAACTAGAATATGGAGGTGGAGATGTGACAGTCTGTATCAGGAGTTGTGGCCAAGCTTTAACATGTGTTTTGTGTTATTAGAGCAGAGATCTGGTGTAACATCCACAGGTGGAGAAAAATTTGTCATCCTACGATGTCTGCAACAGAAAGACATCAGTTTCCACGATGACGCCAACTCACCCTTCATGAATGAACTCCTCCAGAGCAGCACATTCAGACACCAGCTGAGGACACTGACAGCACAGAACCACAAAGGACAGGATGGGCAGCAGGTCGTCTGCACCGCTGTCATGAAAAGGAAGAGAACACCAGTAAATAACCTGAGTGTGACATTACAGAGCAGGAGGAGGTGAGCTCCCTCGGGACCAACTGCAACTCTAATCAAATGTGGCTCTTAATGGGACGTGTGTTTGGTGATGCAAGTGATAAAGGAGATCTGTAGGGAGGACAAATTGCAGCCTGTGAGATAATGACAGCCTGATAGCATTCTCCCTGTGTGCAGACAGTGACCCGTTGTTTATGGCCGCTCACACGCAGGCCCCAACCTCCTCCTCAGCTTGCGTGAGAAGATGGTCTGTCGGCCCTCCTCTGACCCAGTGCACATGCAACTGGATCCCCCTCCTCCCGCAGGTTCTGGAAAGGGTGGACAAGCTCACATAACCACTGGGAGCTGGACCTCACAACCACACAATCCTAATCTTCACTGCTGTAAACACGCATGCACACGGAAAACTGGCATGTCCACATTCCAACGAGCTCCAGCCACAAACGAAAGCACTGATTCCAGTCAGAAAATCAGGTTCCATCACTGCAGTTTGGTGGAGAATAAGTTTTAATAATAAAAACTACAGGAATTGGTGAAGGAATGTTTGCAAGTCAGGACAACACAGAGATTAATGGCATGATCCACACAACAGGGAGAAGAGAGACAGCAGCATACAAAAGTATCTGAGGACAAAGGGTGAGGTCAAAGAAAAAGAATGCAACAAACAATGGAGTAAATGTGAGTGTGCACGTGAGAAACGAGTGGGTTCATGAAGAAGAATTAAAATGGACTGGTGATAGGCTCCGTTTAAACTAGTTTTTATTAACTGGATAATAAACGAACAGGAGAAAGGGATGAAAAGAACTACTCGCATATACACACGTACAGTATATATAGTTGTGTTCAAAAGTTTACATATCCTGGAGGTATGTAAACTTATGAGCACATATGTATACATACACAGTATATAGACATACACTACATATACAGCAGGGAAAATAAGTATTGAACATGTCAACATTTTTGTCATTAAACACATTTCTGATGGAGCCACTGACCTGAGACTTTCACCAGATATCAGTAACAACCCATGTAATCCATACATCTATCTATAAGTGCACCAAATCTTTGTGTGTGTGTGTGTGTGTGTGTCTGTTTCTCAGATATCTCCCAAACCGTTTGTCAGACTGGCCTCAGGTTTTGTAAGCGCTTTACTGAGATTACGAGGGTGTGCATCCCCGACTACGGAGTTGCTCAGTCAAAATATGTCATTTTTATCAAAAGTTTATCCACCGCTCCGTCTCTTCATGCCCTGGTTTCATAAAGTGTGGGCAGGGTTTCAGACTGACTCCGTGCTGATTGGATAATGCGCAGCATCACTGCCAGTCAGTCACCACTTCGCTGAACAAAACAAGAAAGTGAAAAACGACAAATTTGACTAGAAAAATACTGAAGATTTAATGCTTAAAAAACTATACCATACAGTTGCCGTGAACGCGTAGGTCTAAAGGACAATTCAGCATATGTGCAGAACATGAGGAGCGCGAGCAGACTGGGTGGAGTGTCATCGGGGACCAGATCTGACAAAGAACACTGGTGTATCCAACACAGAACATGCTAGGAGAAGTAGCGGTCTGACAGGGCAGACCACGGTCCTCCGTGGGGAGGCACGCCCAGCCTGCCCAGTCAGAGGTAGACGGGAGTCCCTGCTTGTGCTTCACCCGTGTGGTACCACTGTACTTTGCAGGACCACGAGTCCCCCCGCCCCCCCCCCCCCACACACAAGTATCTAAAAATTAAAAACTTAATAATCATACCCCCATGGAGCGGCAGTGGCTCAGGAGGTACAGCAGGTCGTCCAATAACTGCATGGTTGGCGGTTCGAATCCCGCGCTCCCCGGATATCCTGCCATTGTGTCCCTGGGCAAGACACTTCACCCCCAATTGCTCCTGGTGGGTCTGGAAGCGCCATGTTAGGTAGCATGCCGCCGTGAATGTGTGTGTGAATGGGTGGATAGCAGAATCTGTAAAGCGCTTTGGTCATCAAGAGATGAGAATAAAAGCGCTATATAAGTGAACACCATTTACCATGATTGTGGAGCAGAATGGCCAGAATGACTCAACGACCAAATGCAGGACACAAAAACGCCCAAATAATGAAATAAATAATTTTTAGTGCAATATTTACTGACAAATGGGCAACACTGATGCAACGGTTGCAGTCAAACGGGTCCTTCTGCTGTGTATAGTAATGATATAAAGATGTACTTTACTGATGTTGAGAGTTTTGTAGTTAATTCGGTTGATTAGTTTTAAAAACCTTTTAATAAAATATTGCTAAAATATAAACTGATGCACAACAATGGGTCTCAAATATTTGTCAACATGTCATGTCATAGCACTGCATGAGTTTACTGATGATACACTGAACAGTGATAAACTAAAACAATTATAATGGTGACTGAACAACTCCCATTTGCCAAAATGCAAGATTCTCTATTATGAATAGAAGTGATGAAAGATCACGCAAATAAGTGATTGACAAACAAACCAGGGATCTGAAACAGTCACTAATACTGGATGTATCATTCATTATCAATAATTAGGTATTCTGTAATAAGCGATTTTCGCATCTCGGCTCACGCAAAGCATCATGGGAACGGGGCTACCAAACATGCTCTATCAATACATTTAATTTATGGAAAGTTCCTGATCTACGAGCATATTGTATGCATAGGGGTCTTCCCGGTTGTACCCACAAATGCAAGGATCAACTAGTTGCACTTGCATTCGCGGCCACGTCGCAGAAATTGGCCAAAATGGCCCCCCTGTATGTACGCTGACATAGCAGATTTTTTGCTGTCAAAGGACCAAACAGCCTTACTTGCGAGACTCCGAAACAACTACAAAGAAGGTGAACGAGTGGTTTGACAGCTCAACTTTGGTTTTGTCATTCTGAGTAAATTTCACTACAAGGAATAGCCTGCTTACTTAGATCTATAGGTCCATACTACTATAGTTTAAGTACCACACGTTTTCAATGATTTGCAATTTTATTTTATACCAGCCTACTTATCAATGGCCTTAATTACATGTGTGTGTAGATCAAGCTTCTTCACCAATATACAAAGAACTATATCCTAGATCCAGGCCTGCCTGTCCGTACCTACTACTTCAGGGTTCAGACACTTGAACGATACACAACACTTTTAATTTTGTTATAATATAGACTTACTGCTTTAATCCAACAATTACGTCCGTCCGGATCCTTCAGCTCCGTGGGGAATGTATATAATGTGAATGGGAGCAGACATGTACACACGCTGGTCCCGAAGTTACACGCATGTATGCTGCAAGTTTTCTTTTTCCACAGCTCTAGATGATGTATGCCGTTCCCACACTTCACTACGGCACAATGTGCACCTGGCATAACGGAGATTTAAAGCTTAAAGCAGACTTTAAACGGCAATTGCTCAGGCGTGACAGTACTGTCTCTATACAAAAGCA